>CM074722.1:68757778-70047778 GCA_037306005.1 Rhinophrynus dorsalis
AAATAAGTAATTCTTTTTAAATTGCGTTATTGCTGCTCTGCTGAAGAGCCTCCTTGTGTCGACCGACATGGATCTCCTTCTTTCATCTTAACAGCTGACATCAGGAGTAGAGGAACTTTAGCAGAGGATATCTTTCAAATCATAGTGGTTTGAGAGATAGGATTTGTGGCATTTAGCTTATTTTTTAACCTCTACAAAACTCTAAACATTTTTATGGGACATTACTATCACTTTAAAACTACTGTCATCATAATTATATATCTGCCAGCCCTAATAGAATTGATCACCAGGCTTGATCAATGTCATTATCTCTCATAGAAGCTCCTGAAGGGCTTCAAACTCACCACCGGCTAATTATTGAGGCTGCATCCACAGCTGGCTTAATATTGTGGCTATGAGCCACTGGCTGCCAAATTGCAATACACGTCTACCAGCTGAGGAGCACTTTGCTTATTACCCAAACATTGATAGGAGTAATTTTGATGCAGCTCCATTCTTGCTACTAAGCGCTTGATCCAATTCCAGTGTTACTGTCGGAATTCAATTGTCCTTCCAACAGGAACCATGACAAACGTTGGGACACAGAACCTAACTTGTGACCCAGTCTTCATTTTTTTTTTTCAGTCCCATAAGACACACTAAATGAAGTGAGAAATGGGAAGATCAAAGGAAACCAGCTAGAGCTCTGTGTTTGACACACTGTCAAACACCAAGTGTGAGCTGCAAACACAGTCACCTTACAAACATTAACCCTCCCCTTGGCCCTAAACTACCTCTAACATGAACAATAAAGTGTACCCATACTAACCCTAACACTATCTAACACCCATAGCTAGAACACTTACCTGTAATCCTGATTTCCAGCAGGGTCTTCTGCACTCTGGTCTTCTTCTTCAATTCTTCTTCTGTGAGATCTATCTTTGTCTTATGTATTCTTCTTTCTTCTTCATCTATTATCTTCATCTGTCATCTCCTTCTTCTTTTTATCTGTGTTCCTCTTCATTCTTCTTCTTTAAACATAATGTTGAACCTGTAAAAAATGTATATAGTTACTAAAATAAATCTAGTATTAAACATATGTTGCTGGCAGGAGAAACAAGCAAAAATAAAAAAACGTCCTTGTACCGATGCCAACTGAGGGAAATTTGAACAGGAGCTGCCTTTTATATGGCCAGTCCCTGCTCAAATTGCCACCCGTGCTCCCATTAGCTGGGATGTGGGGTTAAGCAGTAACCTGTAGGAACCACACCTCCCAGCCAATCAGCTTCTAGCTGGAGGGATGACTCAATGCACTAGACGCTGATTGGCTGGTAGGTGGGATAACTGCAGGGCACATTAAGGGTCCTGTGTAACTCCACATCCCAGCCAATGGGAACATGGGATTAGTTTGGCCAGGGACTGGCCATATAAAAGGCAGTCCCTATTTAAATTTCCCTCAGTGCGCATCAGGCAATGGCCCAAAGGTATGAGAAGGAGATATTATTGCTATTGTTTCATCTGCAGCAGCATAAGTTTAATGATATATATATATATATATATATATATATATATATATATTTTATTAATTAGACATTTTTTACAAGTTCAATACTACGTTTAAAGAAGAAGAATGAAGAGGACCACAGAAGGAGAAAGAAGATACATATGGAGATGACAGATGAAGAAGAAAAGTAGTACAGAAGTAGAACTGAAGAAGACCAGGGTACTGAATACCCTGCTGGACATCAGGATTACAGTGTTGATTTTAACTGTATGGTGTTTTTTGTGGGTGGTTAACCCTTTGAGTCCCAGTGTGCTATGCAATGCCATGCAATGCATTGCATAACCTATTGGCACTCAAAGGGTTAATTTGTTTTTCATTCATACACATTTTTGGAACCCTTTCCGTTTAGCAATGCATTGTACACCCCATGGCATTGAACAGGTTATTTGTGCTTTACGCACACTTTTAAAACCCCTTCAGTTATGCATTTTTTCATATTTTTTTTTATTCTTCACTTAAACATCAGTAGTTACGCACAGGAATTAGGGGATTCTGCATCACATTTTTTTGTGATAAAGCTGAGTTCCTTAACACATGCTACCAGCCATTACATGTAATTTCATCTCAAATTCAACTTCTTTACATTGCTTCCTATGGACACAAATTTATTTCCCAGTGTGCATTTTTTCTATTCAGCAGTGTGTCCACAGCACAGGTAATTGCATACCTGACTGTGACTTACAACTACGGACCGTACTTTTTTTTTGAGTGCTGGGAACTGGCTCAAGCCCTAAGTCTGCTCCTATACATGATAATAGCCTTTTCAATAGGCATGCAGTGCAATTTTTAATCTGAAAATGTTCATTCAAACAATAAGATATTTTGGAAAAGCAGCTACGATATGCACCGTTAGCAAAAGAAAAATATTATACATGAACATTAATCCCTTAAAGATATTAAAGTGAACCTAATTTAAGAATGCTTCAGGGGTAAACAAAATAATGTGATTTGATATTCACTAATGTACTCTTGTATCAAATTGTACCCTTTTTTCAATATTTTAAGAGACTTACAAGTGACATTAATTGTTTGAGAACATGAATATTGATTGATACTGAAAAGGGACATTATCATCAAACTTTTTTCAGTATCCAAGTTCTGAAAGTAAAAGAACAACCACAAAAAATAGCTTCCAGGGCTGTGTATGACATATATTGAAATGTATTGGATTGACAAATCTAAATGTCATCTTCTAACAATAAGATATATAATAAACATTGTCATGTTTTAAAAACATTTTTAGATTCCATTTAACATTATCTTCTTATATATTTAAATGAGAATTAATACATCAAAAGAATAACCCCCACTTGCATTAATATAGCCAAAAAATCCTAACTGCCCCTACAAATTTACCCCTTGGGCCTTTTTTCAAGAGATAACATCTTCAATCAGTCCTGGATGTCCTTAACAGCACTTACAGGTCCACAACACCTACCTTTATCCAGGGAATGAAGTGCCCAAAATTACCTGCTCTGGCACCTAAATGCACCAATTCCGCAGTATTTGAGAATAAACAGTCCAAAATGAGCTGCTTCGAACTGTACCTGCATGCACCTATGTACCTTCTATTCTTTCTCTCTCCACCCTGAAGTTCTAATATTATGCTCCTCCCGTTCATAGACAATGTAGTCATATGAATCTAACCACTACCTATGCCAGGGAATAGGAACTCCAATACAGAAGGCAGAAAAGCAGACAGGTGGCAAGCTAAGGCTGAGGTAAGGGGATGGGGGAAGATGCAAGACCGCAAACTATTTATTTAGAATGGTTTCCTCTATAGAGGGCTCCACATTACCAGGAAGAGAAGCCACATGTTTGATATTCCTGGTCTAACAGTAGTAGAAGGTTCTTGTTCAGTAACAGACCACAATGATTTTCAAATATAAAAACAGTTATATGAAGGACACATTTGCAAGAAAAAGTTTCTGTTAAATTAATTTAAATGGCAGACATATTGCATGAACATACTTAACCCTTTTAGGACCAGAGAGATGTGCAATACATTGCAAAGCAATCCATTGCATACCCCTCTGGTACTTGAAGAGTTAAAATAACCATGTGCAGTGATCATGGTTGAGGTCCCTTGTCCTGCTAACAAATGTCACATCTACCTCCATGAACATGACATCCAGAACGGATTGAAGATGTTATCTTTTGAACAAAAGCACAAGAGCAAATGCATAGGGGTCATTAGGATTTTTTTGCCCATAATGTATTATGTGTGTGAGATGGGGACGACACAATTATAAAGATGCATTACTTGTCTATAGTACAGACGGCTCTCCTGCACATTTAAGATGGCTGTTAACACTTTAAGGATCTGAGGGGAATGCAATACATTGGTTTGGTCCTTAAAGGGTGGACAAAGCTAGGTGTATTGTTTTTACAGAAACAGTTATCGAAAGGGTACGTACATTAAATGCTTTAGAAACAACTGAATTAAAAAAGATATCATAGAATAAGCACTGACCTTGTGTAGAAATCATTTCTACTGTATCATACTTAGTACATATCCTTGGGAATTGATCCTGATCAAACTGTAGAGAGACAGGGAAGAAGAAAGAGAAAAAGAGAGAGAGTAAGGAAGAGTTGGAGGATGGAGATGGTGCTGGTGCCAGAAAAGAAGGGGAGATGAAGTAACTGAGAATGGCCCAGGAGAGTGAGAAAGAGGAGGATGGGAGAAATATGCAAAGAGAATAGAAGAGGGAGAGGAGGAAGCAGGAAAGATAGAAATGATGATGAGACGGCCACATACCTGCCTAAAGCTCCCCTACTTTGTTCAAACATGTGATATGGAAAGAAACATGACGTGAATGACTTTAGGCCTTTTTCTGGACCTCATTTGGTTTGCTTTTTATTCTATCAGCCTGGTTAAAAAGGAAAACAAAATAGGAATGAAAAAGCACCTGTTTTGCAAAGGCATATCTTGGGTATAAGAAAAAGCATCTTGTGCATAAATATCAAATTTACAGAATCTAAAAAGTGGCAATGAGTCATTTTTTACTGTATGTAATCATCATTAGGGGTGGATGAAAAGTGTGAAAAATTTTGCAAAAATGTGCCAATTTTTTGGTTTTCCAACGAAAAATTTCGCCTTTCCGCCTACACAAAAATGTCCTTCTTATCGCCTATTTTAACAAATTTTCTGCCTATGTTAACACATTTTCTGCCTATTTTAACCCATTTTTTGCCTATATTTCCTATAGGTACTACATTTCCCACTGTAATATTACTTCTTCTGAGGGCTGAAGTTTAGAAATAAGTGGCTGAAAGTCAAAGTTGTGAGTCCTACAGCAACATATGGCTTGAAAAATGTGTTAGCATGTCCTTTGCCCACAACACTTTCTTGCTTAAGTGACACTGGCACATATTCAGGATGATATCAAGTAATAAAAAAAATAAAATACAACCTACAATGTGGCAGATATGTATTGTGGTGGTGGGGAACTGGCATGGCGTGATTTGTGTATGTATTTTTACCATTGTCATACTCTATCCTCCTTCTCAGATTATTGATGCATGTTACTTATCGGTCATAGCAGTGGTCCCAAGTGGGGTAGATGGTGGAAACCCTTCTTCACATCCATCCTCCTCATCTGTGCTGCTGTTAATATATTTGTCCTGGATTTGTCTGTCATGTGTGGTTTCTGCTACTGCTACAACTACTGGAGCTGGATGTTGATGTAATTCTACTGCCACTACTACTAGGTGTCAAAGGTGCAGCACTTATAGCAGCAGTACCAGAGGTACTCATCATATCTAACACAACATGTGTTGCTGGGTACTCAAAACAGGTGTGTGTGGCTGTGTGGGACTTGGACTTTGAAGAGGCAATGATGCTGAGGATGACTGATAGGGTGACTGCGTGCTTTTTGAAATCTGTACTTGCCCAGGGTCAGACTTTCCAATCGCTTTCTCAAACAGTTTATAGACAGGCACAGTGCTCTTTAAAGTGGCGGAAGATACAGCCTTTGACTTTCTCCTAACCTTATAGCCCTATCATCATCCTCACTCTCAACTCAACAAGAGAAGGATGCTTGAGGGATATATTCTAGATCTGCATCATCATCAGTCATCATTAGGTCATCCTCAACAGCATCAGCATCACCTGACAGTTCATGCCCTCTACTACCCTTATATTTCTCTAAACTTTTGGAGGTCTCAAACAATTTCTTTTTACTTTCACTATAACAAAATTCACTACTACTTTGAGGATAGGTGTTTTAGTGTATTACTGTCTGATACAGCAGGAGGTTCAGCTGCTACACCTTACTCTATTATGATGTTGCCAGCATCATCAATACTTGAATGTGACTTTTTGTCATCTTCAGTGTTCTTCTTATTTGGTTCTATATTTCTACTGGCACTGGGGGTGCTGGACCTAGTTTTGCTGGGACATTGACAAACTGCATCCTCACTTGGAGTAAAGGGATCATCATCATTGATTGCACATGCTGCAACAACCTTTGCTGTAGAAGGTTTTTGGACTACTATTTTGCTCTCATGTCCCTACACTTCTCCACTCCTCCCCTTTACCCTTGTGCATTTGCTGGACATTCTCCAACTACACTGTGTTTTTTTTATTCTACCGTGCACAACAAAACTGATGGAGCTGTATGATGCCTTGCCTAAGCCTAGTCAGCTGTCTGACACTGTCACCTAAGATATGTTGTTATATATTATTTTTTATTTTATTTTTTTTTAAGTTGTCCACCCTGTTGTCTTATCACAGTCTGTCCAAAAAAAATTGTAACTGAAAAAGAAAATCAACAATGTCTTTCCCCAGACTTCCCCAGCCAGCACAGGGACAATAAATGCAAGATCAGCAAACAAATAGGTTGCCTGTGTCTTGCCTGTCAGTCACATGGGATTTTGGAGTATTTGCGGGACAACGTCCTTCCTCCCTTCTTATCTCCTAGAGTGCCCCCAGACTCCCCTAATACAGAGAACAAATGTCCTACCTAAATGACTTCCTAAACTAAGCTTCAATTCCCCTTTATATGCTTATCTCCTCCAGCTAAAAAACATGCTGCTCTCTCCTCTCACAAACACAGAATGGCTGCTGTGAGAGCCTGATAACCTTTTATATGGCTGTAGAAAACTTGTGTGGTGTAGAAATATTTTTCTTCTCATTGATTTCAATGAGAGGAAAAAAGCGAAAAACTGCACTTTTCGCAGGAATTTTTCGCCAAGCGGAAAGTGCCATTATTCGCCAATTTCAGTTTCAGGCGAAAATTTTCACCCATCCCTAATCATCATACTACATAAAGCACAATTGCCTATAAATATAGCTATATATGTTTAAGGCAGTGTCTGTTTTGTGGGAGGAGCTGGAGCACTATATAAGCACCCTTCAGTCCTTCCAGATTCTGTTTAGGTTGGGAATATTTCATCTAATTTGTAGGTTCCTTATCTAGGCTCCCAACATGGAAGATTGTTATCTTTCTTACCACCAGGAACTTCTAGAACATGTTCACAAACTAGTGGAGAGCCTTCACTCAGAGCCTGGACAGTGGTCAAGCTAATGAGCAAAGTATCCAGGCATGAAATTGCTTATTCAGCCTCAACAGAAAGGTGGAATTATTTTGCTTCCTGTTTCCATCCCCTGCAGCTTCCCCCAGCCCTTCCCCAGTCTTTTCCCTGTCCTTTCCCCTGCCCCTCCTTCCTCTTTCCCAGAAAAACTAAACCAAATATCACAGCTCCTCACTAATCTCACTTCAGCTGTTGCTGATATTCAGGCCAGGCTATCAACATTTGCGAATGTTATTACCATTATTTCTACTGCTCCTGTGCATGACAGAGCTCCAGCTTCTCTCTCAGATACTTCTGCCAATCTGTCACACATCACATCTGCACATGTGATTTCCTAAAACCTATGCAGGGATATAATAGAAGGGAAAGAGGTCAACCTGGTTTCTTTATTACTAGCCTCTCAAGACCTCACTGAGAATAAAACAGTAAGTTGTGGGGATGTTTCTGTCACCGTGAAGGCTAAGGACCCAAGGTTGTCAGGAAAATTTTCCATCCCAGATTTGTATTAGCTTTTAGCGTTTACAGGTACATACTATGCTCTTCCTTCCCTCACCATAGGCAGGAATTGGACCATTACATGTCCCTTCTTATAGACCTAGCTTACAAGTATAGCGGTACATCTTTCTTTGACTATCCTTTATCGCCAAGGCAGCAGTAGCACTGGCCAAATTAACTTTACCTCTGATTGGAGCACTCTAGACAACTAATTATTCTGTAGGCACTTTGTTGGTCTCAAGACTCCAACCTGCCCAATCACCCACTTACACAGTCTACCTATGCCCTTCTGCACCATAGGTTGTGGGTACAGAAGCTTCTCCTACTCAGTCTTTTCCATCCATTTCCACTTCCCTCTCCTTTCTTTCTCCCAAAGACAAACTGGGCAGACCCTTACTCTTTTTAGGAAATTCACCAATTTGTAACATGTAGACTGTTACATTGCTATTCACTATGCACAAGGCCCATTCTTGAGTAATTTGTCCCAGGAATATGTCATAAAATAAGTGACTAGAACTGGTTCATGTATCAGCAATATAGTCTCTTCCATCTGAAATATAAAGCTCAGAACACAGTGAATTATCTCCTCACAGGGTTCCAACAAGGTTTCTAAACAGACATTAGCTGTCCTTCCTCCTCAATAGAATGCCCCAACCTACAGCCAGCAGAGGATGAACTACTAGTGCAAGAAGTAGCCAAAGGGTTTGTTATAGTTCAATTTCCACTAAGAAATGTCATCATAAAAAAAGACTTCTCTTTGACTTCTCTGCCCTACACCTTTTCTTTCAATACAAATTTCAATTTGCTTATCCTATCTGAGGAATTTTCCATGCAATACCCTAGAATTGACGATGCAATATTTCCTATTCGACAATGCAAGAGGGATCGCTGGCTGTTCAAAACAGATATTTCTGATGATTTTATGAATCACTATGGCATCTGCACAGAATACGTTGGTGTCAGTCTTTATTATTTTGCAACCCATTTAGCTTTCAGGTCAAAAAGCAGCCCCAAAATATTTGCCACCTTTGCTGAAACATTAGTTTGGCTCCTGCTTAGCTTCTCACACTGTCCAATAGTCATCCACTATTTGGATGATTTTTTTTACTCATTTAGTCGCCTTCAAATCATCCCACCAGTCTTTCTAAGTTGCTGGCATTATTCTCTACGCACAATTCACCATAAGCTCTGACCACAAATGTTTTTTTAATATTTTCATATCCCTGACAGTGAGAACCCTGAAATTTTTTACTTCCAGGGAGCTTTCTGTTTTCTGTTGCAGCAAAAAAAAGTCTGTCCCCATACAGCACTTAGAGCTCTCACTGCTTAAGTGTTATATTGAATCATTATTCTTTAGAATAAGAAATTAAATGAATTTCCTGTCAGGATCATAATAGTGTAAAGACAAATAAATAAATAGGTATATTGTCTTGCAGATTTGCTTATGAGGGGGGTATAAGACCCCTCCATGGTTCTCAGACATCTCCTTTGGACATTTTTTTCCATCCCTCAGAAGCCTCATCTTGATTTGGATGGATTTTCTGTCAAGTGATTTGTTTTGTGTTCCACAGTAACCACCAACATATGGTGGTGTTGATGCTGCATATTCTTCTGCATCTGTGTCTGCTGTTGGAGATGTTTCTGATGATGATGGAGCTGTGTCTGCTACTGGAGATGTTTCTTCTGCTGCAAGAGCCTCTGCCACTGGAGAGGTTTCTGCTGCTGCTGGAATGATGGAAGCACCTGAGTGTTGGCATAGCAATGGGCCTCACACCCTCTGGTCCACAAGATATTCAACATATCACAATAGACATATGGGGGCTACCACTGGGATAGGTTCTATCTCTGTTAAACTTTTAAAATATTGCACATGCTTTGCTTTGGATCACATTATACACCATTCAGGACGTTGATCTGCTTGTATGGAGCCATGGTTGGGCTACCATGGCTCTCTAGATATTGAAAACTGTAATTTCCATGAACCCCACCCAATATTTGACTTGTAGTGGATCATAGTAGTTACACACCCCAACAGTTGAAGACCAACTGCTGTCAAACCATGGTCTCCATTGATGAAGCATTGCTACAAGTCAAGACACTGAGTAAAGCATCTTAAAACATCTTACACTGAGTAAAGCTTCTTAACAAATGTTCCACATACATTCTAAGAGCATACCAACAATAAAAAACAGGGGGGGTACTAATGCAAATCATATGTGAAAATATTAAATAGTCAATGATATGACTTACTTGTAAGTTATAACCAGCTCAAACAAAGGTTTTGTTTAAATGGATTCCTGAAGACATTCGCCTCTGGTTTCGACACTCGGGTAGGCATTGACACGATTTATCTCCAAGTGGAGACTTAACTCATTCTGGCTAACTAACAAACATGTCAGTTCTAGTCATCACTCTTATTCTTTGATATTAATATAAACTCAGCCACACAGTCCATGGTCTGGAATGCCACGAAAGCCCGTGACAGAGGTTCTTTTGCCTCTCTTGACTGTTTGGTCTAGGCTTTCACTAAATCTGCTTGGGAGAGAAAATTTGGTTAAGATGCTCTTCCTTTCTAAATTTCATACATATTTCAAAGTGTCCCAGTTCACATTTCATAATTGTACTTTAACCATATATACAGTTCTTACTAAATACCTTTGTTCAGGGTTAGGGCCCGAAATAAACTGTCAATACTCAAGCATGAGCCAGAGGAGGGAGGTAAATCCTTGCCAGACTTTTACTGCTACTATGTCACATCTCAGAGTCAGTTTGCATTGGCGTTCCTCAGCTTAGACTCTTCCCAGAGAATAGAGATCTCTTCTCTCCTATCAGGATATAACCTTACTGTAACAGAAGCTAATGGATGCTGGGTTGTCCTTAGCCATCATTCTGGGTCTCTCCCTCCTGGATGCGGCCACAGAAGGGTAGCTGGTCTGGTGAAAACAGGATAACTGGCTGGAACACTGGAACATAGGGCTCCTGAATGGGAGTCAAAGTGGACTTTTAAACCATTCAGGAATGAAGACTCTGTACTCCTGCTTAGTTCAGGACAACTAACTCTCTTTACTGAACAACTCTGGGGGTTTTATACACATTGAACCATATTCAGATATAATACAAGACAAGAAACACAAAGAGTAGTGACATATGGTGGACACAGGATACAATGGGGGTGGACATTATTAAATTAACTATACAGAGGGACTATGGTAAACAATTGTGATGTTTACTGTAAACACTGGGAATGTAAACACAAGACAAAGGGGACAATAAAGTGGGATTGATCAAAACAGAATACTAATCCCTTCACACAGAAGACATCAGAGGTGATGAGATTAGTCCAGTGTGAACCTTAATCAACTCTTTGACCAGAGGGGGTGACCCATCTACCATTTGGCTGGTTTTGCAGATGTCCAATTGTTTAACCCCTTCAGAGTAAGGTTGTAAGCCCACAATGCAACCAGGGGTCCAGCATGTAATTACAATATTAATCATGCCCATAACTTTTAACATAGAATGGTAACCTCTTTTGCGACAACAGGCTAAAAATCCATACACCTAGAAAGGGCTTCCAGTGAAGGAGTGTGGTCTGTTACACTTTATCACTATAGGTCCAGAGGTATGTGCTTGTCCAACAACCATGGTACAGATGGTACATAAGATGTGGCTCAGACTCCAGGGTACAGCTGATGGTTTATTTGTAGATCCTGATGTATATTTATGGGGCGATGCTGGTCTGTGACATCTCCAGGGCCTGCACTTCAGTTACGTGTGGTGAACACACGGCATCCTCACTTTGGGACAGCTATTCCGGTATGACATATTCAAAACCTTCGAACAGCTACAAATAGAATTCAACCTGCCCAACACCCCTTTTTAATCTAATTTGCATTTGACACACACACAGTGCAGTCATAGTGGAGGGTGCTGCCCATATGCCTCTATCCTCTTCATGCCTTGGTGGATACTGGATATCCATCTAGACCCATTTATTTCCTCATGAAAGTGTGGCTGAAGACTCAGTTTACTGATAATAGGGAGCTGAGGTCTAGATAGGAGGTTTGGGAGTGGGCCATGGCCAGGTGAGGCCCTAGAAAGGTGGCTAGCAACGCCAGGCACCAATTGATTCAACTTAAATTCTACACAGAACATATTACACTTCTAGATGACTGTTGTGGATGGAACAGACTGACGGTGACAACTGTCAAAGATGTGGGGCCCCGTGGGGTGACTTCTATCACTTTCTGTGGAGTTTGCCACCTTTTGGAGGTGGATAATGAAGGAAATTTCACTCACACTTTACAAACAGTTTCCCCTCTCCCCAATGCTGTGCACCTTGTCTATCCTGCCTATCTCCCTCAGCCAGGGTCCCAGCTGCAGACTGGTTAAGGGCCTTTTGCTGATGGTGGGAAAGGTGGTGGCCATGTCCTGGATGGCTATGACTCCCCCGGAATATCAGACATGGGTCAGTTTGGTTAACCATAAACTTCCACACTATAAGCTGCTATACATTCATAGAGGTAGCCCACAAAAATGTCATAACATTTGGGATGCCTGGATTAACACCAACATTAGGACTGACATGGTTTCCTGGATTACTATTAACCATTGAGGGAACCTAACTTTTTCTTCATGGGGTGATGATGCCCTGAGGGGGGTTGCTTGAACTGTTAATTAATTGAGGGTACATGTTTAGTTAGAGGAATAATCTTACTATGAAAATGTGGCGATGTCAGTGGGAGATGGTACTTTGAACCTCCGTTGATGACTTAAATGTATATTTGATACTTGTACAGGCATAGACTAGTTTTGTTATTGTTTCCTGTAGTGTTTCCAATAAAAACGTTCTTAAAAAAAAAAAATTACATATATTCTCCTGTAGGACATAATGTTCTGAAATGTGTTATTATTGTTTTTTCATTTTTTGTTACAAAATTTTTTTATGAGTTACATCAACCACAGTATAATTTTTCCTCATTATGGACACGAGTGTTCTGTGCTAAGGCGAGACAAGTGCTTCAGCACATTACTGGTAAGGACTTTGAAGCTGGTTATGGCCATACCTGGGAACTTTTCATGCAGGGCTACCCGGAGGGTAACCCTGTCAGTGCAGAAAATGACGCGATTCGCGTCATAAAAGGGGCAGGGCTTAGTCACGGGGCGGGGCAAAAAAAACCCAGCAAAATGAAGGTAAGAGGGCGGGGAGTGGGAAGAACTGGGAAGGATGGAGCACAAGTGGGCAGAGTTTCTACTTAAACTTTGCCCACCCGGTGATTCACACATTGCCCCGGAGACCCGGTAATTCAGTTTGAAATCCGGAGTCTCCGGGGCAAAACCGGAGAGTTCCCAGGTATGGTTATGGCTTACATGTAAGTCATATCACTTTCTAATCTTTTCCCGTCTGGTAATTATATTAGTGCCCCATTGGATTTTTGTGCCTGTATCTTTTTAAGGCACTTAGAGATATATCCCTTCCACTTTTGGGGAGGCCAACTATACAAGCTGCTGACTGCCTCTTCCAATTGCCGCCAGGCTTGCTTCTTCCTTGCGCCTATGCCCTTGACCTTCTCAGTGGTGAAGAGGATTGTCAAGTGTTGGAGGATTCTACGGACCAGGATCATTCTGTTTTCATAGGTGTACATGGGGTTATTGAGTCTGTCTTAACCATCTCCAGCCTTTGATGATTGTACACCTTGGTTGGGAGCCTGAGGCACTGCCTACACTGTATCTTGTTGTGTTGTGCCTCCTCCAGACCTTCTCAGTGTCCCACTAACATCTCAGTTCATGTCTGTTGTGTAGATGGCTGGATACTTCTTTGCCCTTTCCCTCTTTCTCTATTATTGAGGTACCTGGGCTCAACTTCCTCCTTTCCTGTACATCTCCCAATCCCTCCTGCCTCCACCTCACTCCCTGCCTCCTCATGACTAAGTCATACTTAGTCATTTGCACACTCATTCACAGTCACATTCTGTCAAACACTTTCACACACTCAGTGGCACTGTATGAAAAGGAATATATATTGTGTGTAAAACAAAAAGATGTGTGTATGTGCGTTTGTTATTGTGTATGGATGTTGTATGTCCAAAGTGTTTTTTGTAGTGCAAATCTATCCTTTTTTGCTCCTCTACCTGATACTGTTCTACCTCTCGAGTGTATGCTCCTCTCTCACTGTGTAACGGTTTTCAGTACACTCAGAAGCAGACATTTTTGTAAAACACATTTTTATTGAAAACAGACAGAATAAAGTAACCCTCGCAGGTCCAGCAGTAGTTAACAATCAATACTGACACAGGACAGGTTACAAAATAACATTAACCCACACAGGTCCAGTATATATATCAAAGAGCAGTACATATACTGACACAGGTCAGGAATAGTTCGTTTGAAACAGTGAGACACCGAGGTGTAGGTGCTATTAGGCCTGGAGGCTGGTAGGCTCTAATAGGGAGGCCCAAGAAGCACTCTCTGCGGATGAGTGTCACAATAGGGACTAGGCCCAGGAAGGGTGAGCGAGACCCTGGAAGGATCACGGACTACCGGCAGTACTGCAACCGGAGGAATAACTGAACGCCCTGGAATCAACACAGACTGCGGCCCAAGATAACGGTACCGGACAACAAATTTAACAACGCTAGGCTCGATGGCAACTGCCGGGTGACAGAGCCACCTGAGGCGCCCAGGAGACCAACCTCAGTTAAGGAGTAGTGACAAGCCAGCGTATAGTGTGCCAATAGAATAGCTCCTACCCAGGTGAGCACCGGACAGCCCTGGTAATAGACGCTCAGGCTTGATAGCGACTGACAGGAGTGGAGACTAACTGAGGAGCCCAGGAGACCAACCTCAGTGGCAATGCAATAACAAGCCAAGCGTTTAGTGAGCAACGAGATCTGCGTCTGCCCTGGGTAAGGAGGAAGGAGGCAGCAAGGCACAAATGGGTCGCAGTCAAGGAACGGTAGAGCAGTACACGAGGCAACCATCTGGGCCAGCTCGCTCAAGACAGAGCACAGGAGATACTCTCTACTGGACTACCGGAAGCGGCAGTGCACCGGGCTGGAGGAACAAAGAGCAGGAACGGAAGCCAATCCGGGTCGATGCACAGAACTGGAACATCAGCCAGGCCGGGTCGGTACACGGAGCAGGAACGTCAGCCAATCCAGGTAGGTACATGGAGCAGGAACGTCAGCCAGGCCAAGTCGGTACACGGAGCAGGAACAGAATCAGATAGAGTAGTCAGGCAATCCGGGTCATACACAGGAATACACAGGATAATGACAGCAAGCTCTTAGCAACGGGAACACCACGAAAGGGCCCTGTAGAAATGACAGGGCTCAGTACTTAAAGGCTACCACTGGGTGGAGCCATATCACGCTAGCCAATAAGAAGGACTCAGGCACAATGCTGTAAAATGTCGCCAGCAATACCCCGGCACCGTGATACACTGTCTCTATATTTTTCCTCAGCTCTTGTAGCGTTCTGCTGTAGCTCAGTGGGCATCCAACAACAAGCAAGGTGTGTTGTGTGTTTTGCAGTTAATATACAGTATTTTGAATTTTGGTTGCAACTTTGTTGTGTTTTGATTTTGCTGGATTTGTGTTTTGTTGTGGATCTGGTGCAATAAAAAACCAAGCATTGTCTTTCTTGCTTTGAATTTTCCTGGTTTAGGGAATGAAGGGGTTTAGAGAAAGAAGTCAACATTTGTTAGCTTTCAAAAACCTGAAACACACTTTATCCAGCAATGTGAATTTATGCGTATGCGACCATCACTCATTAAGGAGGATGCTGGCAAGGTAATAGAATTCGTACAGTACAATGATGAATGTACTGGTTGGAACTCATTTTGGCACTAATGCTGGTTGTATTAGTCACAACTGAATAACTGAACCCCCAATGTCACTGATAAATTCCAACTTCACATAAAATGGTAAATCTGAATAGATCTCACCAATGCTGTTATTTTTTAAAGCTGTTTAACATTCACTAATATTTGACTACTATAGCAACTGAAATAGAATTCTATAATACATTTTAATTGCTCTTCCCTGACCATTTTGTTTTCATGCTGTAGGTGTAAGTTGGGGTAGTCAATTGTCTTCTGTTGGCTGGTTAGGGATAACTGGAGTTGCAGTTGCCAAGAGTTAGAGGTACAGAAAATTGGCTATTTTGGGTCTAATTGATCAGAATATGTTTACATAGGTAGTTCCCCTTTATCAATTCATTTTTTCCATCATGCCTGATATAAGTTTCTAAATAATTATCTTGCAGTAAAGGATTGCTTAATATTTGGGGCACTAGAAAAATCTCCAACTCATTGCAAGCAATGCATAAGAGACCTATCTATTTACCTAGGATGATAAAGGATCACTGTCTCCTTCAAATGAGTTGGGGTTAAATACACCTAAACACCCTTATTGCATCTGATTATTGACTAAAATCTAGTCTGTATGTTCTGTGTGCAGCCATTCATACCTTTTTCAGAGATCTCTGACAATCATTACTATAGCAATCTCAGTGAAGTGATAGTGCTGCATTGTTAGTAAATGGTCTGTAATAAGGTTACAGTTATTCCATGTAGAAGAGTAGTGGGTTCTAATCTTGTTGCATTAATTGAATTAGCTCTTGTCTGCACAAAACTAGGCGTTGGAATTGATCTTCAAGTTCTAGCCCAGGCTAATACCAATTTACAAAGCTGCCTATTTCAAGCATTCTGTCCTTAACCCTTTGAATGTCAGAGGGATACACAACAAATTGTGAAGCAATACATTTTGCAACCCTCTGGCAATCAAAGAGTTAAATGTCACTTGTGCCAAAGGGAATATAACAGGGTAGTCTATGGGAGTTTGGGTATGTTTGTTTCCTCAACACTTAATGTGTTAATACATGGAATTAAACAGAGTGCTAGAGGACTACACAACACAATGCAGATGCGTTCTGCACCCATCTTGCTCTCAAAGGGTTAAAAAAAAGTGCAGAGGGAATGTTTGAACTTCATGTCATTTACTATGCATACTATTGGGTAGCTGTAAAAGGCTACCTGTATTAATGTCTTTATGATGGTGAAGTGTGTGTGCAGGCATGCATCACAGTGATCATTACTATATAGTGCATACACTGTAGTACAGCCTCTAGTGATAGGAGATAAAACTGTAGAGCTGTTTTGGTAAGTCCATACTGTAACTCCAGTATGAAGAGGGTTAGAAGAATGTAATGTGAATTGTCTGCTCTTAAAGCATAACATATACCTCCAAATTATAACCCCAGCTTAGCTTACTATGGCCAAAAATCATAATGTTCCATATTAATGTTGCCCTTGTGCCTTGGTTCAAAAAATAACATATTTAATCAGTCCTGGATGTCATATCCATGGAGGCAGACATGAGAGTTGACCACAAGACTCAAACTATGCTCACTACACATGGTTATCTTATCCCTTTAAGAAACAGTGGAGTGTGCAATGCATTTCTTCACAATGTATTGCACACCATTTCAGTTCTTAAAGGGTTATGTAGGCTTTTTAACTCTTTGGTCTGAAAAAATCGGCAGCTGTTGTGTCTGTTTCTATGGACATGACATCCAGGGCTGATTATATCTTTTGAACCAAGGCAAAAAGACAAATTCATGGGGACCATTAAGATGTTATGGTCTTAATTGGGTAAATTTGAGAATTATTATTAAGAGTTCCTACTTCTCCTTTAAGTACCAGAGGAGTGTGCAACAGGTTGCTCCATTAAAACATGTACAATGTTACAAATATGTCTCTGATTATCTCACACATTGAAGCACGCTGTGCCCATCACATTGCATCATATAATAGGTTCTGTTTATCTTTACTTTATGACACATCTTCTACTATGGTGTAGTGAACTCTTTCCCTCTGCTTTCTACATCATTTTACTGTCTTTTACAGTGTTTATATTTTTCCTATCTCTCCTTCAGTTTAAGGATTAGCAGTATGAGATGACAGTGCTATCTGATAGCTGCTGAAATATTCTGAAATTTCATGTGAAATGTACAGCATGCCATTTAGAAGCTTGCTGATAAACATTTATAGAGATCGCTGATAGACTGCATACTTTTTAAGGTCAACATTTTAGTTGTAGATTAAGATGAGGAAATAATGTGGATTACAACAGGGAAGGCATAAAATTAGGATATATTATACTCTTGTTCAGATGAAATGATCTGGGATGTATAAATTAAGCACAAAACACATACTAGCTAGAAAAATAGGCAGACATAAATAATTACACAAACAGCTATTTTTAATGATTAGAAAAAACATATTTTTAGAAGGGCTTCCTGTGCTTTGTAAAAGAAGTGTGCTCTCATTGTTGTGACATGTTTCATTCACAAGGTTTTATAGCTCAAACTGTTTTTTTATTAATAGTAATTATCAAATTTGACAGCTAAAATGGGAGTTGACTTAGTTAAAAAGCCTGGGGCTGAACTATGTAGTGTCAAAATAGCACCTATTAGCTATTCATGGTATCAGAAAACCGACCGACTTGAATGGAACTGGGCTTCGCTTTTCAGGAAGGATGTGGCTCTCAAGTACAAATTCCAAGGTTCATTCAGTATTGTTCATTGACCTGCTGTCCTGGGCTTCCAAGCCTGCTGCAGGAGGTCTATAGGGACCTGCATCATGGTGGACAGGAAACTGAAGTGTGCAATGCAGCATCCGTGGACCTGGAAAGTATTGGGGGTCTAATTTCAGACCACTGCTTTGCTCCCCTTTTTGGTCATTGGGGTTAAAAATGCAGCCCCAGCTTAATCAATAGGTCTACTCCCATGGAGCAAATCTGCTCCCACTGTTCTGATATGTCATTCAAAAGTTATTGCAGCTCAAATTGCCATCTTTAAATAGTATAATTATCACATTTTACAAAGTCTGCTCCAATGAGTAAGACTTAGTCAGTAGCTTGGGACTGCACCATATAGCCTCAAAATAGCTCCTATCAGCTGTTCAGGGAGTTAGAAAACTGTCATGATGGGCTGCAATCCAACCACTAAGGATGTAGCTTTCAACCACAAATTCCTAGCATCATTGAACATTATCTATTGTCCTGCTGCGCTGGGCTTTCCAGTCTAATACAGTGAGTCTGACTGTGAGGACCTGCATCATGCAGGACAGAAATCGAACAGTGCAGCATAACATCCATGCATGTTTTTTTCTGTCTGGGTTCACAATGCAGCGCCATCTTAACTGGCAGGTCTCCTCACAGGACAGCAGATCTGCAAGTGAGGTAACTCATATGATAGTTGTCCTTTAAAGTGCTAACAATAACACCGCCTGAAGGAGATGTGCTAAGGTTTGAAAAAGAGATGATAATGAGCAGATGGCTTCTGCAGTGGGATAAATTCTCCAGTTCCTATGCTATTCAATGCAGCCTCTGCACTAACTGATATCTAGTTTGAGGCATTTTGATGAATAATATCCAAAAATAAAATATGAAATGGAGATTTGATCTCACTAGAGAAGTTTTGAGCTCTTTACCATCTCTTTATCACACCTTAGTTCACATCCCCACTGGTGCCCACACAGGCATTTAGTTCTATGGGATAGCTGAGCCTTAGTCTTGATTTTTTATAAAGAATGTGATAACATCAGCTCCACCTTATCATGACAGTTTGAGATCTAATGACTTTTGAATGAAGCATTTCCCAGTTTCATATAGCTTTACAGATCATTCTTCTCCTCAGTTTTGAGACCTTGTGCTTGTTTTGCCACGGACAAATCTAATAATTCATTATGTATTTCTTAACGTCTAAATATTCAGTAAGGATGAGATGGCAGCAGTATGTAACTTAATTGTTTTAGTAACAGGAGCAAGGATTGGCAAAAAGATCCTTTATACAGGAAAGGTACACCCTGAACCTGTCTCATTATCCTCTTCTTAACATAAGTAGCATTAAAGGGAGGAATTTTAGTGCAAAGAGGTTTGCAAATTGACATTAATCAGGTGCAGTGTCTTAGCCCTTAAAGTGTCACAGAGGTATCCAACTCATTGAGTTGCAAAGCTTTTGATAACTCTTTGCCACTCAAAGAGTTAAAACTTATTCTAGCACCCGATTTAGAGCTGAATCACTGTTTTATGTTTACCCTAATGTGCAGCATTGCAATGGAAACCACTTCAGCATCCAGAATGTAAAACAGCTGACTGGATTATAGGTAGGATCAGCTGCTTTCGTCTGACCCTCTGATAATCTCCCTATTGACATATTACTGTTCATGGTCAATGTAGCAGCTAACAACAAATGAACAAATGTCGATAAACACAGGTGCATTAGTCTGATGGTAAAGTGATGAATTCGTGCCATATATTCAATCCTTTAAAGGAGAAGTAACACTGTCTAATAATAACCTCCAATTACATTTATGTATCCAGAAAATACTAATGTCCCTATGAATTTTGACCTTTCACCTTTGTTTAAGAGTTGACATCTTCAATCAGACCTAGATGTCATTTCCATTGAGGTGGACATGACAGTTGCTTGCTGTTTTTTCAATTGGAATTAGACATAGTACATGATGCTACTTAACTCTTTAAATGACAAATATTTAAAAACGAAATTGGCTTATATTATTTTAAATACATGTACTTCCAGCAGCATCTGTGAAATGCCATTATTTTATGCTAGATAACTAAAATATAACCTTAAACTAGCATTTTAATGATTGTGTAAATTGTTCTATATAGACACAATTTGTTTAATTGTTTGTGAAGACCTAATGCTGTTAATATATGGAGATTAGTGCCCAGTTATATTAAGAAAGGTGGATATCAAAATCCCATTAACAGATAATAAAACACAATGGGATAGATGCACTAAGGTGTGATAGGAAGGTGATAAAGAGGATATCACTTCTTCAGTGATATCACTTCTCCAATTCTTATGTTACTCTATGGAGCCAATACAACTTTGGAGATCTTATTGTATAGGCTTTATAGAATAACATAGGAACTGGAGAAGTGATATCACTGGTGAAGTCATCTTCACTTTAACACTCAATAGTGCATAACTAGGGTGACCAGACCTCACCTTTAACTGGGGAATCTTAGGAAAAATGCATACTACAGGACTGCTTTGATTTCAGTGCAGTCTTGAAATATGCCTATTTCCTATGTGTCCCCGGTTAAAGGTGAGGTCTGGTCAGCCTATGCATAACCCCCCAATCACTTCTAAATATCTGTCAAGATTACTATGGGAAAGGAATCTCTGGAAAAAGCAGAAATGGGAGGCCCCAGAGAGCAGATGTAAGATTAAGTTTTAGTCTTCAGAAAACAAACAGAGAATGTTCTCATTGGGTAGTGTAAAGTACCAATTATTAAATGTATATAACCCCATATCATGTTTAGGTGATACCATTTTAAGGGTTAGAGGGCTGTTAAGCAATGTGTTTCACATTCCTATGATGCATACATGTTTAAAATTACCATGTGCAGTGGGCAGTCAGGGCTGAATTTATATCCCAGTTGCCCCTAGGCAAGGCACTCTAGGTGCCCTTAGCTACACCGATAGTCACACAACCCCATTCCTCAAATGACCCCAACTCCCATCCACTATTTTCTGGCACAGAAAATACCCTTAGCCTATAACAAGCAAGAACAAAAAAAAATAGCTTTACCACCTTGATTGCTAGAAGGATCTCCAGCTCATTGCTTCACAATGCGTTAGAGATACCTCTAGCATCCAAGGTGTGAAATAATAGTAAATGTATACAACTGGTGCAGGGATACTGAGACTTCTCTGGCCACACCTGCAATTCAAAATGTGGGTATTGCCAGAACAGATGAGGTGCCCTTCAAAATTTGGAGCTCTAAGAAGCTGCCTACTCTGCCTATGGGGCAAAACCGCCCTAGGAAGAGTTTGTGTCTTTTGGCCCTGATATCTACTGTCATGCCAGGCTCCTTGGACATGACGTCTAGGACTAACTGAAGATGTTGTCTCTTGAACATATGCAAAAGGGAAAAATTCATAGAGACCATTAGAAGTTTTTGGCCATAAAATGAAGTATGTGTGTGTGGGGGGGGTATTATTAGGAGCTGTTACTACTTTAAGGACCAAAGAGCTGAGCAAAGGTCCCAAAGGATTAAGATAATTAAATAATTCCTCTAAGCATAGAAAGGAATAAGTGTCATATTATTTTCAGGGCAATGCTTGATGGGCCCCCAAAGCATTGTTAAGCAGACAACAATAACACAGTTTAGTCACTTTTTTACTGTAGACAAACAACAGTGTACACACTTACGCCAGGACCAGCTAACATATGAGTCCACAACTAAATTAAATAAAACTAGATGTCAGGAGAAGATTCAGTGTCTGAATTATATGAAAGGTAACCAATAGCTGCAGCTGAACAGGTAAGGTAAGGATTATTTCCCCTGCCAAATAGCAATAACACTGGTGGGGAACACCCTTCATGCTGGTTAAGCATCTGGCTGACTGCTCCAAACTTCTGTTTATGTGAAGTAGGGAATTGGGACAATGTTACCTAACTACAGTGTTACCTGACTCAGTCTTTTTCAAAGGTGCAGCAAAGGGGAAATGCCTGGCATTCATATCTTTAAAAGTTCACATTTGGGTAACATCTTCATGGTCCTAAAACCCTCCAGATGTTATATCTACTGCCTGTCCTATTGGGGGGCATGATTTTGACACTAGTGGCTGTCAAAATCTCTGCAAAGAGATGCAGGGTCACCAATGAACACACAACACACACAATATATAAACATGCAACTTGCAACACACACCATATATACATACCTAATACACCCCGCTACAATCAAAATGCTATATGCACAATGCAATCTTCACAACACAATGCTGTACTCAGAACAATATATGCAGTACACCAGATGCTGTACTCCAAATGCTATACACCAAATGCAAAGTGCTATATGCCAAACGCCACACCGCAAACACAATACACCAAACGCTATACTCCAAACACTATACACAATATGCCAAATGCTATACACAATACTCCAAATGCTATACACAATACATCAAACACTATAAGCAATATGTCAAACGCTATACACAATACATCAACCGCTATACACAATACACCAAATGCTATATGCCAAACAATATATATATAAAATGACAAACCAGATGCCATACACCAAGTGCCAAACACTATACACAATACACCAAACTTTATACACAATACTCCAAACATAATACTTAATACACCACACACAATACTCCAAAAGCTATAGGCCATACATCAAATGCCAAGCATAATATGTCTCAAGCTAAATGCCAAACTCTATACACCATAAGCAATACTCCAATCATTATATGAAATACGCAGTACACTATATGTCAAATACTATAAGCTATACGCCAAACACTATGCAATATGCTAAATGCCAAACACTATATACCAAATGCTATATATCATACGACAAACTATATATTCAATATGCCAAACGCTATAAGAAACGCTATAAACACTATAAGAAATGCACCAAATGCTATACGCAAGTTGCTGTAGTCAAAAGATATATGCAATAGGAATAACGCTGTATGCAATACATCTGTAACCAAATTCTATACGCAATAGGAAAACTCCTATACTCAGTAGGCAAAACACAATATGCTATGTGCACTAGGCAAAATGCTATATGTAAAACAGACTATGCACAATGCTATTACACAATATACGTGAAAAGCTATATGCTATACATACAAGATCACATACTCACACACGCATGTGCACACATGCACCTTCACTGATGGAGTTCCTATGTTATTTTATAGACCCTATACACTAAAATCTCCACAGTTGGAGAAATCTTAGTGCTTTGGCTCCATAGACTAACATAGGAACTGGAGAAGAGATATCACTGAGAAATTATCTCAACTTTGTTTATCATGCCTTAGTGCATAACACCCAGCATTTGGTGGGGTTACCTCTCCTGGGGATGGATTCAAATGCAGGTGCTAATTTTATCTCTGTTTGTATCTCCAGGTATCCCCACAGACTTCAGTAGGAACATTTTTTATACAATGGGAGGTAACATTTATCTCCTGCATTTGAATCCAGCCACTGGAGAGGCTGGGCATAGATCTTGTTCTAGGGCAGGTGGTGGTATTACTACATCCTCTCTATAATAGGACTTGGTACCTTTCTAAACCCTTCTACAAGATATATTGGTAAATTAGTATTTTATTAAATTCTAAGCACCTCTTGTATTGCAATATACTTGGTCATGCTAGCTCATACGTTTTCTAACTTTATTGGGCATACTGGTTCAAGGACAGTCCTATGAAATACCAAGCACAATCAGGACTTATAGTTGAGATTCAAGCAATATGATTTATTTCGTGGTCCTCAAGGAAGACCAGCCATGCCTGGCCGAAACGTTAACCATGAAATAAATAATTTTGCTTGAATCTCAACTATTAGCCCTGAGTGTGCTTGGCATTTCTTGTTTGTTGTATCCTGACAGTCACACCTTAGCACCCAGGCAGTTTTTTGAAAGGTTTAAGTGAGAGTGCTTCCCCACTATTTATGCTATAGAAATATGTATTTATGTTTCTGGTTCACTGACTCCCCGCCTCGGGGCAGCACATGGGCAGAGATCAGCCACACACAGTAAATCATGAGAGGCAATTTTCAAAGAGGTGGCAATTTTCCAAGGATTGGTCAGGGAATGAAACTGCAGCAAGACTCACTGTGGCAGAGGTCTGTGTCTGAGTCCAAGACATTAGGAGAAACACACATCAGAAGATGCTAACATTATACATAGTATGTCTTTTTTGTTTTTGACTTTAAAATTATTTATAATAGCATCAACATTATCTGGTAATATAATAATCCTTTTGTGGACTGGTAATTTCGGCTTGATTTACTTGTATTAATATACAAATTGATCAAAAATGTTTCTTTTTCTTTTGGAGTAAAATACTTTGTTGTCTCTGTAATCTGAGATAGATAATATTAGAAAATTAATTTCTCCTACATTTTGTTTGTCTTTCAGGAGGTAATACTCCATTTCAAAATTAAATGATTTAAAGCTTTCTTTTTCTCTAGACTAAATAGTGGCACACCTAGATAGTCTACACATTCAATAGCACAATTATTATTATTAATTCAGACCTTTACATTTTTTTAGTAGTAATATTTTAGATGACATATCTGATATCTGCTAATGTTGAAGTGATATCTGTTTCCTTATTATTTCACTTACTACCCTGTAAGTATCTTCTTGCCTATGTCTTTTCCCCTGTCTCCATAGATAAAGGGTGGTGCTGTGTTAGCTATAGAAAAAGCAGAAGACTACTATAGTAAAAATGGTAACCTTTATTTGCTAACTGAGTTGCTCTAGGATGTAAGCTTCCAAGATTCTAGTTTCCTAGTGCCACTCAGTTAATGAATAAAGGTATTCCTTTTACCCCACCAGTATCCTGCTTGTGTCTATAGGCATACTGAGGGCAGAGCATGCAGAGGGGTTTATTTGTATTATTTGCTTACTAGTTGAAGAGCCCGTTACATGGGCCACAGTGCCACTGCCTGCTGTTCGCGGGGCAGTCATGTACAGTAGAGACTGCCCACGCCTGATACAGTGCCAGCCGGTTGTGGTGCAGTCATGCTCATTAGAGACTGCCCGCGCAGGGGCTGATACAGAGCAGGACACTCCTTCGGAGCTCCCCGCTCTGTATCAGCCTCGTCACTGGCAGTCTCTACTGCACATGACTGCAGCACGCACAGTAGTCTCTACTGCACATGACTGGGGCGTTACGCACGTTTTAGCGAATTATTATATAGGATATTTACCCTGTATAGTTATAGTGTAAGTACAGAAAATGTTGCTTTCATTTATTGCATGGATAATAAAAATAGAAGGTAGATATCATATAAACAATGATTCAATTTAAAATGAATTTTTATAAAAGGCTTTATTTTATTATTGATTCACAATATGGTGTGTGTATTTGTGTGTAAGTTATGAGTTATATTCTCTTCCAAATTGACTAGCTCAAAACTGCAGAATCAATGTTTCTCTTAATACAGAATGCATTATACCAATATGAAAGTGCTAATTTACAGGGCCATGGAAGAATACACAATAAAAATGTGTATGCCTAATTCCAGAAGCAATTTTATGATTATTAATGATACATCCTATAAAACATGTATTCTAAAAGACATTTATACAATAATTAGTATTTATAATTTTCACACATTTTGCAAATGCACAGCAACATGGCTTCATAAAATGTCAGTATAATATGTTACTGCTTTATAAATAAAACATATATTATGATTGTTTTTTGTTATGTAAAGGGAAAATATATCAATACGCTTCCTGAGCTATTTCGATTAGTTCCCATTCTCATAAGTAGCACAAAAGTTTGAGAGAACTGTTTTGAAATTAACTACCATTAAAAACTTAACACATGATTCCATTTAGATACAGGATTTCAGTTATTCCAGGTTCACTGTGATAGTCCACTCCTACGTCCTCCCTTCATCCTTAGTCAATTGTCAAGTGTGTGTTTGTATAAGTATACATGAGTGTGTGTGTGTGTGTGTGTGTGAATGTATATGTATGTGGCTATGCTCATATAAGTATGTATATGCGTGTTTGTGTACGGGTATGTGTGAGCAATTGTATATGCTTTCATATACACAGAGCTGTGTCTTTATCATTTATTGCACACATGCCAGCAATGCTTCCAGTTTACTAACATTAATGGTACACTACAGCAAAGTGTCTCTAGGTAAAGCAGAAAGAAAGAAAGCCCTAGAGGCTCAAAAAACACCAGTGTTAAATTTAAAGAAGAATGCTGAGAAAGGCAATACACAGTGTTCTGCATGAAAAAAGACATTTAGGCCTTGATTCAATTGTGGCAGATGCAAAAAGCATGTTATGCAATTCAATTACCTATGCTATGAAAAATACCAGCTAAAAAAATTGCATGTCAGGTGCTAAAGTTAGTACCCACTGAAACCCATTAAAAAGAATCTCATTTTCCAATTCTATGAATTAGGCATTAAGATGCGTTAAGTGACCCACACTAACAGGTGAAAATCTGCACCCAGTTTTTTTGTCTTTGAATAAAGACACAAGTCCATCAAGTTCAACTTTTGCCTTATACCATAGTGACATGAGAACTGTATAGCTTTCCTGCTACCAAATGAGTTACTCTTTATCAGACTTTCCTGATTTACCTACTAATATACAGTATAACCATGTATGTTCCCTTTTGAAAGAAATGTATCTAATCTTCTCTTAAATGTATCCATTTTATCTGCATTAATGACTTCCTTGGGCAAGGATTTCCACAATTTAACAGACCTTACTGTAAAAAAACCCTTCCTCTGCTGAATTCTAAACCTCCTCCCCTGGTCACCTAATCAGGTCTTGGAATGAATAGATCACCACAGAGACCCTTGTATTGACCTGTCATATACTTGTGCAATTTGATAAAATCTCCTCTTAGTCTTCCTTTCTCTAGACTAAATAAACCAAGCTTGTCTATTTGTTCCTCATACGTCAAGTGCTCCATTCCCTTTATGGTACATCTTTTTTTAGAACAGGTGCCCAAAACTCTGAGGTGAGATCTTACCAATGATTTGTACAATAGAAAAATTATGTTATCCACTCTTGCTTCAATACCCCTTTTTATGCAAGAGAGGATTTTGTTTGCTTTTGCTACTGTTTTTTGGCACTGGTCACTATTTCCAAGTTTGTAGTTTCCAAGGATACCCAGGACTTTCTCTAGCAACGAGTCTCCTAAAATGATTCCATTAAATTCATAAGTAGCCTTGGGATTATTTCCTCCCAAATGCATGACTTTACACTCTCCCACATTAGACTTCATATTCCATTTGGTTTCCCAATCTGTCATTTTATATAAATCCCTCTGTAGAGAGCAAATATCCTGTTCTGAATTAATTACTCTGCATAATTTAGTGTCATCTGCAAATATTGATATATTGCTTTCTATATCTATTTCCAGGTCATTTATAAACATGTTTAAAAGCAGCGGAGTATCACAGTCTACCTTAAATGCCTAGTTATCCTTTTGTTTCCTTCTTCTGTGGTGTGTCGGCCGGCATAGTTGCGGCCACCTTCGCATTGCTGACATCATGAAACAGGCACTGGCTAGGATGCCTGTTTAAGGGCCTATTCTGTGTGGCCTAATTGATCCCGCCTTCCCCTGCTCATTTATAAACCTCCCTGGGCCAGGGAGTCATTGCCATTACGTGGTGTTTCTGATATTGTCTCGTGTTCTCCGTTGTGACTTGTACTCTCCTGAGAATCCACTCTGTGTATGACCCTTGCTTGTCTGACTACACACATCAGTTCTGACCTGTGGCTCTGGCTGACTTACTCGCTCCGTGTATGACCCCGACTTGTCTGACTACCCACATCAGTTCTGACCTGTGGCTCTGGCTGACTAACTTGCTCTGTGTATGACCCCGGTTTGTCTGACTACCCATCGGTTCTGACCTGTGTGTCTGGCTGACTTACTCACTCCCTGTAGTCCCCGGTTTGTCTAACCTCTGGCTCTTGCTGCCTATCACTCCTTCTAGTCCCTGGCTTATCTGACCTGTGGCTCTGGCTGACTACTGGCTCTATACTCTCCAAACTTGCCTGACCATCAGTATCAGTGTTTCATGGTTCAGGTCTGCTCTCGCTCCCTGTTGCCTCTGGTCGCGTGACCCAGGGTGGAGACTTGTACCTCAGTAATGGTTCCCTCTTGTGTTCCACCCGCACAACGGTCCTAGTCTCCGGTATCTCGCAGTAGTGCAGTGAGCAGCACAGTGTGCAGCTCTGGTTAGGAGCCTTTGTCCTATCATCCTGTGTTCTGGGGTTGTGTGGGATATACTGTTATTACTGTACTTATTAAATTAAGGTGGATTGATATTTTATATTCGTGTCTGTCCTTCTTTGCCTGAAAACCGTAACATGGAGCTAATAATGAACCCTGAGGTACTCAACTGTCCACTTTAACTGTACTGGAGAATTGTCCATTTACAACCACACATTGTTGCCTATCCTTCCACCAGTTTTGTATCCAATTGCAAAGGTTATCCCCTAGCTCCAATTTCTTTATTTTATAACCCAGCCTTCTGTGTGGAACTGTATTAAATTCCTTTGCAAAATCTAGATATACTACATCAACTGCTTTACCATAATCTAAGTTGCTACTTACTTCCATCATAGAAGCTAAAAAGATTAGCTTGGCATGATCTATTTCTCATAAAACCATGTTGATTCCTGCTAATTTTCTTTTCTCCCTTATAGCAGTTTTCCTACTACAGAGGTCAAACTCACAGGTCTATAATTCCTAGTTTCTGTTTTAGTTCCTTTCTTAAATAGAAAGTCTACATTGGCTCTTCCCCAATCTTGTGGCACTGAACCTGTGGTGAGAGAATCTCTAAAGAGTAAATATAGGGGTCTTGCTAACATTGCACTGAGTTAATGAAGTACCCTTGGATGTGTACCATCAGGACCCGGTGCTTTGTCAGTCTTAATTTTGTTCAGTCTTCCCATAAAATCTTCTTGAGTTAACATCTGATAATTGTATTGTTTGCCATATTCCCTTGTATATACTGATGCAAAGAAAGTGTTTAGAACATCAGCCTTTTCTTTATCTTCTCTAATCGACTCACACATCTCATTTTGAAAAGTCCAATACACTCCCTCTTAAGTTTTTTTGCTATGTATATATTTGAAAAACTTTTTTTGGATTAGTCTTGCTCTCCCTTACAATTCGAGTTTCATTATCTATTATTGCTACTTTGATTGCCTTTTTGCAATGTTTGTTGCACTACCTGTGTTTTAAGAAAGAATGTTCAGTTCCTTCAGACTTAAATAGTCTAAAAGGATAGTAATACTTAAAATGCAAAAAATATGTGTTGTAGGGTTTATCTCCCTGAGTAAAACAAGGGTACCTCCAATGCTGAGAAATATTTTATTAAAAAATTATAACTGCTTAAAGTTGAATTTTTTTAGGTGCAATATCACAGTGGCCTGAAAATTTACAGTGGCGCTGTTGTTACACTATCCTATGGACTGCTCTGGTCTGTAGACCATAAATCTCCATAGGATGTGTAGCAACAGTGCCACTGTAAATTTTCAGTCCACTGTGATATTGTACCTAAAAAATTCAAGTTTGAGCAGTGGGAGTACCCTTGTTTTATTCAGGGACATAAATCCTACAAAATATATTTTTTTGCATCTTAAGTATTACTACCCCTTTAAATGCTTTTTTTCCCTTACCATTTCCTTCTTTACATTGGCAGTTAATCACATTGGCTGTGATTTACTTCTTTTGCATTTGTTGCCCATTGGTAGATACTGTTGGGCACATTTCTGCAACCTAAATTTGAATTCTGACCATTTTTCCTCAGTATTGTTGCCTTTAAATAATATATCCCAGTGTTGCATTGAAGCTCTTAACAATTTGAAGTTAGCTTTGTTAAAATTAAGAGTTTTGGTCAAACCTATACAGTTTTGTTTTGCCGACTGATCTCAAATTATCACAGTGTACCTTGGCATCTGTGCTGCCAGTTACCCTTGTGCTGCTTCACCATTCTCTCTGTGAATGCGGTGCATGCATTAATTTGACTAATTGACTCCCACCTCCGTGTGGGCCTATATGAACTTCCCTGAGTCTAAGGTCAGTTGCCCTTACGTGGTGTTTCTGCTATTACTAGTTACATTTGCTCCTCATTGTGACACTGATTTTGGCTGTCTATTGGGCTATTCTGTATAGTGGTACTGTGTCTTGTGCTGTCCTCTGCTCCGTTTGCCTCTGTCCCCGTTCTGTACCGTGCGGTAGTACTCCAATTCTGTTGGGTGTCTGATACATATCCTAGGAGAGAGAACTATAGGTTGGTTCCCTACTAGTGTTGAGCGAGCACCCCGATGCTCGGGTGCTCGGGTGCTCTGACCGAGCACCCCCTGAGGCTCGAGTGCTCGGCCGAGCACCCAAGCCCCATTGAAATGAATGGGGCGACACCAGGCACCCCCTGCTCTGATGAGGGGAGGGTGCCTGGTCAATGCCCCCTTCATCTCCGCTATGCCCCCTTCATCTCCGAATGCCCCCTTCATCTCCGCAATGTCCCCCTTCATCTCCGCTATGCCCCTCTTCCACAATGTGCCCCTTCATCTCCGCTATGCCTCTCTTCCACAATGTGCCCCTTCATCTCCGCTATGCCCCTCTTCCACAATGTCCCCCTTCATCTCCTCTATGGCATAGAGGAGATGAAGGGGGACATTGTGGAAGAGGGGCATAGCGGAGATGAAGGGGCACATTGTGGAAGAGGGGCATAGCGGAGATGAAGGGGGACATTGTGGAAGACGGGCATAGCGGAGATGAAGGGGGACATTGTGGAAGAGGGGCATAGAGTCTATGCCCCTCTTCCACAATGTCCCCCTTCATCTCCGCAATGCCCCCTTCATCTCCGCAATGCCCCCGTACCTCCAGTCCCTGGTGGTCCAGCGGAGCGTCTTCGGATCTGTGCCTCTTCCGGCACAGATCCCCGCCACCCGAACATGGCGGGAGAGCACATGGCGGTACTCGACGAGTACCGCCATGTGCCGAGCAGAGCGATGCTCGAGCCGATCCGAGCATCGGCCGAGCACGCTCGCTCATCACTATTCCCTACCCCTCTAGTACAGGCCTCTGCTAAGTCAGTCTGGGTAGTGAACTGAGACCTGACCGTTATATATATATTCTGGGGCATTGTTGGGTATTGCTATTATTGTATATCTTTAATAATGGTGGTTTTCTTATATTACCTCTGTCTGTCCTTCATTTTGTACTGGTTACCGTGACACAAATGTAACCAGGTTGTGATCACTGTTTCCGAAATGTTCACTTACCTTAATATTGGATACCATTTCTATGTTATTCGTTATCACTAGGCCCAATACATTGTTATTTCTTGTTGCCACTTCCCCATTTATGACATGTAACTTTTCCGAAGCCTGTTTCCATTAGCACTCTGACAGGTCTCATTTTTCCAGTTGATATCTGGTTAGTTAAAATCTTCCATAATTATAGTATGCCCAAGTTGGACAGATTTCCTCATTTGCAGTAACAGTTGGGCCTCAACATTTTCATTGGTTTGTAGCATATACACAGAAAAATCTTTTTTTTTTTTTTTTTTTTTTTTACCTTTTACACCACATTTAGTCTCAATTTCTACCCACAAGGACTCCACATTATGGCCAGTTCCCTCACTAATATTATCCCTCAAAATTGGATTTAGCTCTGGTTTAAAATATAAGCACACACCTCCCCCTTTTCTATTAATCCTGTCTCTCCTAAACAGGGAATAGCCCTCTGTTTACAGCTCAATCATGTGTATCTTTCCACCATGTTTCTGTTATTCCAATTATGTCCAATTGCTCATTAACTGCCAGCAATTCTAGTTCTCCTATTTTATTTACCATACTTCTTGCATTTGCTATCATACAATTAATTTTTAAGTCTTTACATATTTTACCCCCTACGTGTCTTTTTTTTCTACATCTTCATTTAATAGGATTTCCTCCCTATTGACTACATTTATCCCCACCCTTTCTCCACAACCATGGTCATTTACTTGGAACCAGTTCCTATCTACTCTATTTGTCTATACCCTAACCCCCTTTCCTAGTTTAAAAGCTCCTCCAAGGTTATTAGCATTCTCTTCATAACATGGTGCCCATGCTCTTTTTGTTTATGTTTTTCTGTCAGTCTAGCCTGTGCTTTGCTCCCATTGGCTACCGTGTGTTAGTCCCGCCCAGTATGACCTTTATATACTGGGCTATTGGCACTCCTCGGGGGCCCTTTCGTGGTGTTCCTGTGCCAGTGCTTATTTCTGCTCAGTGATTCCCAGTGTACCGACTTGGCCTGCCTGACTACTCTGCATATTGTCTACTGTCCCTGTGTACCGACCCCGATTGCCTGACTATTCTTCTGACGTTCCTGCTCCGTGATCCGACCCGGCTTGGCTGACGTTCCTGCTCCGTGATCTGACCCGGCTTGACTGACATTCCTGCTCCGAGATCTTTCCCGGCTTGGCTGACATTCCTGCTCCGTGATCCGACCCATCTTGGCTGACGTTCCTGCTCCGTGATTCGACCCGACTTGGTTGGTGTTCCTGTGCTGTGTCGCCTAGGCAACATTCTGACTGTCTAGCAATTGGGTTCATTTCCTCCTGCAGAGTACCAGAGGCCAGTTCCGTTACTGCTCTGACAGTGAGCCACCGGTTTGCTTCCTTTACTGCCTCTGCAGAGTGCAAGTGTCTGCCTCCGTTACTGCTACGGCAGTTTACCTTGGGCCTAGTCTCCGCTACTGCCTCTGCAAAGTGCCAGTGTCTGCCTCCATTACTGCTCTGGCAGTGAGCCACCGGTTTGCCTCCGTTACTACTTCTGCAGAGTGCAAGTGTCTACCTCCGTTACTGCTACGGCAGTTTGCTTTGGGCCTAATCTCCGTTTGTGCCTCTGCAAAGGGCAAGTGTTTGCCTCCGTTACTGCTTCGGCAGTGAGCCACCGGTTTGCCTCCGTTACTACTTCTGAAGAGTGCAAGTGTTGTCTCCGTTACTGCTACGGCAGTACCTTATGTGACTTTGTTCCCATTGTTGCCTAGGAAGTTCACGCTAGTTCTGCTTTTCTGGTTTTGGGCATTACGAATCCTTCAGCTGACTATATGCAGAGAGCCCCATCACAGACCTCTCTGCACATGGGACTGTTTACACTCTAAGAAGATCATTAACCCATGCAAGACCTTGCTCCTGGGAATCCATTATAATCTGCCTGACCTGTGTCAGTATAGACTGTTGTGGACTTTATGTTTATGCTGGACCTGTGTAGGCATATGTATCTATAACCTGTCGTGTGTCTGTATTATTCTGCTGATATACTACAGGACTTGTTAAGGTTACTTTATTACTGTGATTTCAATAAAACTGTGTTTTATCCTAAACCCCTGTGTCTGTGTGTCAAACAAACTGTTACACTCCAGCACAAAGTCTCCACTACCATTTAGTTCCAATCCATCACTTCCATATAGATTGTACCTAAGAGCAAAGTCAGCCCAGTGCTCTAAAAACACAAAACCCTCCTTACTACTCCAATGCTTGAGCCATGCATTAAGCTCCCTGAGCTCCCACTGCCTACCTGCACTGGCACATGGCACAGGTAGTATTTAAGAAAACACTGCTTTAGAGGTCCTTGCCTTGACTTTGAACCCTTTCTTTAGGGATCTCCATCTTCCTCCTACTTTGTCATTGGTACCAATATGTACCAAGACCGCTGGCTTGCTTCCAGCCCCTCCCAATAATCTGTCAGTCCTGTCCACTATATGCTGAATCCGAGCACCTGGGAGACAGCACACTGTTTGCCATACATGCGCCTGGCGGCAGATTACCCTATCTATCCTCCTAATTACCCCTATTACCACCACCACCTGCCTTGGTTTCTGCCTACTCTGCATCCTATCTAACCTGGAAGGAGGACTGTTCCAATGGCTGCTAGAGGAATCAGCCCTCTCCGGTATTGCCAGTTCTGAGCTATCCTCATCAATATCTTCACACAATCTTGCAAATCTGTTGGACTGAGTCAACTCAGAACAGGCTTTCCTCTTCCACTGCCCATTACCTCCCCTCCTTACTGTTACCTAGCTGCCTGCCTGTTGCACCTCATCTACAACTCCACCCTCTTCACCACTAATCCCACATACTACCTGCTTTGTGAGTTCTAAACTCCTTTCCAGGTTTCCAATGTCAATCAATGTTGCAAATATTGGCACTTGGTATGACCCCTGGAACGATTGCTCCAAGTGTTCAAACATGTAACAAAAGGTGCACTGTGTGAGATTATCTAACCTGCTATCACTCATGCTTGGTTTTACAATTCAAATAGATTTATACTGTCCACTAATGCTCACTCTAAGGTAAAGTAAACCAAATTTAAATGTGAACGCAGTAAATCCCTTGAAATTACCTCCACCACAGAGCTCTGCTGATTTCCTACTACTGCTTCTATTCTAACTCCAGATTGTTTCAAACTCCAACTTGTCTGCAGACCAGTTGAAATGCAGCCTCAAAGAGCAAGCTCAAATGAGTTATGACACTGTATTTAAAGTAGCTCCACAGCGAGGTGACTCCCCTTAGCAATTAACCTTAATCACACAGGCCCAGAGAAAAACCCCAGTAAACACAACCGTATGTTTTTAACCCTTGCAATAGACACACAAAATTAATATACTTTTTTTTTTAAAACCACTCATAAACACCAAACGCTCGCTTGTAGTTAACCAGATTCCTTCAAACTCCCACTTGTCTTCAGTCCACTTATATGCAGCCTCAAAGAGCAAGCTCAGTTGAGCTTTTTCTCATCTTCGGTTCTTCTTCGTTGACCCTAAGATGTACCTGAAATAAGAATAAACGCTTAATTAAATATGTTTTTAAAAAAATGGTGTCCAAGATATGTAGTCATTAACACTTTGAGTGGAGGGGGGTACACAACACATTGCAGATCAATGCATTTCTTACCTCTCCGGAACTCAAAGCATTAAATCTGTGCTGGCACTTCAAGATGAAAAATAATTTCTGCCCCAATGTGAAAATTTTTTTTAATCCTTTCGAAAAATGTGTGCAAGTCCACATAAAATATTTAATTTTTTTCTGTCCAAAACATAATATGCGGAGGCACTGCATGGGTTAAATAATGCTGTCATCTCTGCTTCTGTTACTGGCAGTGGCAGAATGAATGCAGGCCAAAATCCCCCCTTCTCCATATCTCTTGGGCTGTTGTCTGAGCTTCTTTGTGAAAAAAATGAACAGAGAGCGGCTTTTATATGACCAGTCTCTGTTCAAAATGGTTTCCAGCCGATAAGCTTCTTGTGAAGATATGACGAAACCACTACAGATGGGTGAAAATTTTTGCCTCAAACTGAAATGGTGAAAAATGGCACTCTCCGCTTTGCAAAAAAATTCCAGCGAAAAGTGACGTCTTTTTCCCCTTTTCCTGCTTTTTTCACCTAGCTCATTGCATTGAAATCAATAGGTAGAAAATGTTTTCTCCACCACACAAAAGTTTTTTACAGCCATATAAAAGGCTATCAGGTTCTCACAGCAGCCATTCTGTGTTTGTGAGAGGAGAGAGCAGCAGAGCTAGAGAAGATAGGCAAATAAGGACAATTGAAGCTTAGTTTAGGGACTCATTTAGGTAGGACATTTGTTCTCTGTGTATTAGGGGAGCCTGGGACCACAATGGGGAGAAGAAGAGAGGAAGGAAGTTGACCCAAAATACCCCAAAATTTGGTGTGACTGACTGACAAGACACAGGCAGCTGGAGTCCAAATTTATTGATGATTTTACTTTTATTGTCTCTGTGCTGGGGAAGTCTGGGGAAAGAAGTTGTTGATTTTTTTTGTTTTAGATTATATATATAAAATATTAGGACTAACTGTGATAAGATATGGTGGACAACTTAATAGTAACATAGTAATTTAGGTTGAAAAAAGACTTGTGTCCATCTAAGATAAAACATAAATAATTAAACAAATAAATATATTAGACAGCTGTCTGGGAGCTCTGTGACTGAGGCAGACTTGATAGATCGCAGACAACATTTGTTGAGGGCCAAAGCAAGACATCACACTCCATCAATTTTGAGTAAAAACATGCACACAGTAGTTGAGTAATGTCCAGCAAATGCACAGGCGAGTGGAGGAAAGGTGGAGGAAGTGCAGCAGCATGGGAGTAAAGTGCAATAAATGATGATGATCCCTCTCCTCCCTGGGTGGATGCAGTTTGTCAAGGTCCCACCAATCACACCACCCCAGTCCCCCACCACCACTAACATACACATCTTCCACATTGTAGGTTGTACTTTATATTTTTTAATCACTTGACAGCATCATGAATACGTGCCAGTGTCACTTAAGCAGGGAATAAGTGTTGTGGGCAAAGGACAAAGGCACTGTACATGCTAACACATTTTTCAAGGTATATGTTGCTGTAGGACTCACAACTTTGACTTCCAGCTACTAATTTCTCCACTACAGCCCTTAGAAGAAGTAATATTGTGCTGGGAAATGTTGTGCCATATTAAACATGAGAAAAATGTGTTAGAATAGGAAAACAATGTGTTAGAATAGGCGAAAAATGTGTTAGAGTAGGAGAAAAATGTAATAGAGTAAGTGAAAAATGTGTTAAAATAGGAGAATAATGCTTGGAATAGGCAAAAAGTTTGCTGGAATAGGCAAAAAGAAGGAACATTTTGCATTGGCGAAAAAAGCAAAAAATCTGTCGCTTTTCATGAAAAGTCATGCAAAAAAATATTCACAATTTTCTCCTACCCCTAGAAACCACCAATAACTGCCTTTTAGTAGTCAGATTCAGTTATTCCGTTGTATTCTGTGGGAGAGGTGAGCACTTAAAACAGTTATCCATAGAATTTGATAGAAACTGTTAATTCATGCTGTCAGTTTTTCAGTTTTTTTTCAGTTTCAGTGGCAGAGGCAGCAACATTATTTAACCCATGCAATGGTTTGCTTTGGGGATTCAAAAAACATTTTTTTCACATTGGGGCAGAAATTATATTATGTCTTGGAATGCTCTCACTCAAAGTGTTAATGACTACATATCTTTGACACATTAATTTTTAGAAAACATATTTAATGAAGACTTTTATTCTTTTCAGGTACATCATTGGGACAATGAAGAAGAACAGAAGGTGAGAAGACAGAAAATACGAAGTCAGCAGATGGAGAGAAATAAGAAGAACATGGAAGATGACAGAAGATGGACAGTGGATAACAGTTAATTGTTACAGCTCTGTGTGTCAGCTATTGTTACAGCTAGTATTGTTGCACTTCACTGTTAGGGGTAGTGTAGGGTTAGTGTTTTGGGAGGGTGACTGTTTTTGAACTCACGCTCGGTGTTTGACATTGTGTCAAGTACCAATCATTAGCCCTTTTCCTTTGATGTTCCTATTACTCTTGCTATATAGCATGGGTTTTAGGAACTTAAAACACATGATGGACATTTGGCCACAAGTCAGGTTCTGTGGCACAATGTTAATTGTGGAATTAGTTAACAGGGCAATTGAATACTGATGGTGACATAGTTTGTATATGGGCCAGTAGCCAATTTTGCCTAACCGGGTGTTTTATCAGGGGAAATTGAATGGAGGCCTTAAATTGGTATGACAATATATTACATCTGTGCATGTGTGTATGTTTTATGCGTTGCTCACTCTTCCAAATTGATTAGTTTGAAACTCACAAAGAATCAGTTTGCCAGCTGAATCTCCATAGTTTTCATCTGTTCATTTCTAGTTTCCAACATGTATGAAACTCCCACTGGATTCCTATATGGGCCTGTTGAGCTGATAACTTGTTACAGTTTGTCTTGTAACATGCATGGCTCAATAACGTAACAGAAATTCTGCAGCATTACAGTCCACAAAAGCTACAATAACAAGAGTTTGATACTTTGGATGCTAAATTATTATTACAAAAGTAAAGAATAATAATAATAATAATAATAATAAATAAGTTTACAATTAATTTAAACCTTTTTAGTGCCAGAGGGGTATGCAACACATTGCAAGCAATGCTTTGCATACCCCTCTGGCACTCAAAAGGTTAAGAGCCATACTTGCAAATCTCTCTAGCTTCATGGGGATTAAATCATATTAAAGACCACTATTAATTTTAAAAACTGTACAAACCTGCAACATGAATTAACAGTTTCTATCACATTCTATGGATAACTGTCAGTGTTCAACTCTCCAATAGAATGCAACTGAATAACTGAATCTGACCACTAAAAGGCACAGTTATTGTAAAACAATAGTTTAAATTGAAATAACCCTGGAAATATGCGTCTGTTAGCAGTGGGAATACCACTGATTAATTCAACAGGAGAAGCTGTTCAATATACAGTATGTAGGTATTTTTATTTTAAAATTTTCTGCTCCTTTAACACCCTTCTCTCTTTCTCTCACATATTAGTCACAGGGAGGGCACCCTGAGGCCCTCCAGCTGTGAAGATTACAATGCCCATCATCTCAAGTCAAATGCTTATTACTAACAATTAATTAAATAATTTTGTTTGAATATTTTGCAAAAACAGCACTTTATCTTGGCTAAATACTATTAACTTATTAATTATACAAACAAAATTATTTGCGTAATTGTTTGTAATAAGCATTTTCTTGATATTTGAAGCCTTATGTTTGCATTGTATATGTTAATTTTAGTGTCACTAAATGGTTTACCCCTTCCGATAAAAGAAGATAGCAAGTTGGTATTGACCAGCTATACTTAGGAGAATGATTACTTTTTATTTATTTTTTTTACCAGGAAGAATACATTGAGATTTCTCTCATTTTCAAGTATGTCCTGGACAGTTTTCAGTAAAGGGTTGCATATTTATTCAAATTGAGAAACATTATATATTACATGTTATTATATATACATACACATATGAATATACATACATATGGAATATTAAAATAATATACAGTTACACTGATTTTAGCTATAAAGAAGCATTTACTTTTAAGGATTTTACACTGGGAACAGATTTGATTATTTCTAGCAGATCGTTCCAGGCCTTTGGAGCTCTGAAGGAGAGGGCAGATCTTCCTGCTTCTTTCTTGTATTGTGGTATATGCAGTGAGTTGTTAGCAGCAGAGCGGAGGCTATAGTTAGTATGGAGAGTAGGAGTGAGCATACTGCTCAAGTAGTCCAGAGAAGTGGTTCTTCATTACTTTATATTGGAAGGGGTTAATCAGAGACCTTATACCGCTGGGGATTTTAACCTCCGGTGACTATGTGTACTTTTGTTTCCAGAGATATGATTGTGATTATATATATTATCACATTATTTAATCATGTGGAGGGTTTGTAGTGGAGGGAGTCTGAATGAGAGCCTCTGAGACCTCCAGTTGCATTCGGGTGAGTGATTTTTTGACATTTAATTGTTTTCTTTGCATACAATAGTTATTTTCAATCATGATAGTGCTTGATGGTAACTGAGGGGTTAACTCCTGACTTGTAGAGAGGTATTGAGGGTGGCAAAACTCCACAAGTCTGCTAATTAGTCATCGGAGGTTATATCAGAGTGTTTACTCTATGGAGACAAACTTGGGGTCACAACTAAGCATTCGTATACGCAAAGCACGTTCATCTGTTTGCTCACACTTGCTCATGAAGACGTCTCATGGCCTGTACATTTTATATCCATTTTTCAAGGATCCTTTTTCATCTCTATATTGCTTTTGATAACGGTAAAGACATTGCTGATTTTATCATGATATTAAGTGTCTGAAGATCACTAGTTAGTACAGCCACTCCAGTGTTTGTTTGTATACAAGACCCTATATGCTCTAGGGCTGGATTCTATTGCTAGTGCTAATTTTTTCTCTGCTTTTATCCCCAGTTTTCCCCATAGACTGCCATAGGTAAAATGTTTGATAAAATGGGTGCTAACATTTAGCACCTGAAATAGAATCTGGCCACTAATCTGAAATGGATATGTAGTTCTTGTTAGATTGCAGGCCATATACAGATATAACTGGTACAACATGAAGATACTGGTGACAGTTCAGTGAACAGGAAGGAGCTTCCCTGTATGAGGTCTCAAAGTACTAGTAAACAATGACAAATAAAATGCGTAATTTATTTTGTGATAAACTGGAAGCTATAAGACACCCATTGCACACTGTTTATACTGAAGATGAAGATCAAATATGCATGATGTTGTTCAATTGAGTAAAAATAGCCAAAGGAAACTAAAGCTGTGGGTACATCAATCCAAATGATGCTCATGCATATGGCATAGTACATCACAAAGAATGCTGTGCAAATAATGTATGCAACCAAGTGCAAAAAAAACCCTCCTGAATCACCATATAATGTGCAAGTCAGTTAAAATTAATTGAGTCATTATGAGATGCTTTTTGGGAAAGTAATATAATGTTTTTGCAGTGGCAGATGCAGAGTGACAGAGAAAGGAAATCTGTTATGCAAAAGGTGTTAAAGAGGAAGATATGGTATCAAGAATATTCACAGATATTGCCAATTTATTATTTGACATAGTATTCAGCAATCCTGCCTCCGAGAACCAATCACAGCTTTTTTTTCCTCAGATAAAGAATCTGTACACTCATATGAAGAAGTGAGTTCCTAACTCAATTCTGCAGTTGATAAGATGTGTGAAAAAAGATACAGATCATAGTGTTAATCTTTAGCAATCCACCTACCTTGTACAAACATCAGTGTGGTGGAAATTATGAACTATGTGCCAATGATTTTCACACTGTTCCAAACTTAGGTTCTAACAGTGAAGATGAATTCATCAAAGATGATGTTGATCACAATTAGTGGCCTACTAAAGGTGCTATATAATTTTTTTTGTCTCAAGTTTAGTTATTTCAAAAGTTTAGTCCTAATATATTATCACATTTCACAATATAAAATAAAGTATCATATAGGTTTTATTTCATGTGGAACATGCAGTAAAAAGCACAAAATGAGCTTTCATTACATAATTAGAGTAGTAATTTTCTGTTTATAACACCTTTGTGCATCTCCCCCATGGGGTCTTTCCTGTTTTGTTACTCAGCCTGTGTACCATGACACTCCTCTATTAAAAATACAGCACAATTATAACTTTTGCCAAGGATATTCATGAAAAAGAGAACTGTAGATCAAATTCTTATTTCTCAGGAACTACATTTTGTCCAGTATGTTTAGCTACTAAACTGCTCAGTATGTGTGCTTAAATTATTAACTGGATTCCCTCTAAAACAATGAGGCAGTTTTCTCCTAGCCTGATTTTTTCCAAGTGTCTGCAATATCTGGATTTCCTCTGAATTATGTGATTAAAAAGGGAACAAAATGTTTCAGTACAATGAAAATGAAATAAGCTCCCTTGAATAAGGGTATTTGTAAAAATTATTAACTCAAATGGACTAAGAAGCAAGATCAAAGAAAATGCTGATGTAAATTTTCAGTTACAGCAGCTCAGAAAAAAAGACCACAGCAAATAAATTAGGTTTTGCAACTTTAGAACTAGTAAGCTATTTAGGGGAAGAATTTATATAAGGATATTTCATGCCATTCTCTGCCCAGAATAATAATACAAATATCTCTGAGTAACAGAATGATATGCTGTAGTAGTGAGGTTTTATTCAGAATGCGTACCTCTTCTTACTTTTAAGACTGTCCCCCTTTTTACAGACCAGTATCAAAGAACCATGGCTGCCACCATGGACATGATATCCAGTATTCATTTTGCAGACAATCCACACAGAATGATTCATAGTGGCAATTATGATTTTATGTGCATACTGACCCTTTAAGAACCAGTGCAACACATTGGGGATAGATGCACTAAGGTGTTATAAATGATATAAAAAAGTGGAGATGACTTCTGCAGTAATATCACTTCTTCAGTTGCTATATTATTCTATAGAACCTATGCACTAAGATCTACAAAGTTGGAAAAATCTTAGTGCATCGGCTTCAGTGAGTAACATAGGAACTGGAGAAGTGATATCACTGGAGAAGTCATGTACACTTTATCACCTCTTTATAACCCCCATTATGTTGCAATGTGTTGCACACCACTCTGGTCTTTGAAAAGTTAACCCTTTGAGTGCCAGATGGGTATGAAATGCATTGCTTGGAAATGCGTTCCGTAACCCTCTGGCACTCAAAGGGTTAAAGGAAATATAATACCTCCTAATAATTACCCCTACTTATCTTACTAGGACCAAAACATATTAATGGCTCCTATGAATTGTGTCCTTTTGCTTTGGTTTAAGAGATAACATCTTCAACCAGACATGGATGTCATTTCCATGGAGGAGGACATATTGGCTACTGGCAGTTTTTGGGGATTCATTGTACATTTGGATAAATAACCCACAAGAGTGATGAAAAGGTGACACCTTTTAAAGTCTGAGAACATAGAAAATGCAATTTTTCAAGACCTTAAGGTCCCTTGTTCAGACAGAGTACATGAGCATACAGATTACAATTAGCAGTGAGCAAAGTCTGAGGTCCCGTAGTTCAGATGCAACTGTAATGTCTACCTCAATGGACATATACAAAGTATTGGTGCACATCCAAATTTTCATCACCATTAACCCTTTCCTCTGCGGCATTGTGCCTGCGTATTGCTACTATATTAAAGATGAGGATTTAGTCACATCATATGGCCATAGAATGCTAAGCTTGCCACCAACGCCAAGGTACCTCATTTTGGCAAATACCTAACCTTAATATGCTTTGTCTTATGAGCTGAATGTCTCCTACTATTGGCATTTACTAACCTTAATTTACTTTATCCTGAGAGCTGAGTCTTTGTCAGCTTTACTCATTAATGGAGAGTGACTCTCTGACAGGCATTATATAGTGTCCTAGAGACAATGAACGTTGCACCTGGGAGGGGTGCTTAAACCAATAGGAGCTGGTCAAAACTTCCAAAAGTACAATACCAGGATTTGGTAAGCACACCCAAAGAAAAAAAACATTTAAAATGGACATGACATCTAAGACTGATTTGAGTGAATGTACAAAGTTGCCATTGGAGCTCCACTAGTATCAGCCTCTAACACCAGAAGCTGAATTTCATATGACTCCTTTAGTGCATACTAGAGAACAATCTCCCTCAATGCACTCTGTATGCCAGTACCACAGCATGCACACTCCATTAAATGCTTTGTTTTGTACATAGCCTTAAACATATTCTAGAGAGGTGGAAAGTCCCAAAACTACCACACAACAACTCTATTGTCCTCCCTTTTGCACTAGTGACATTAACCTTTGGCACTCTAAGGGTTAAGGGGAGTAATTCTTGTGTACATAGCTTAGTAAGTTGATGCAAGCCATGCATAAGGACAATAAATTGATTCCAGTGCCTTATTTAATACGGAATTTCCATTGTACATTTGCCCTGTTATGTCTTGAGAAATGGCACAAGGGTACAATTCAAATAGGCCATATGATTTTCTGGTCGTAGTAAGGTAAGTAAGGAGTTATTATGAGGAGGTGTTAGTTTTCCTTTAAGGTGAGTGGTGGGTATTATTAGGAGGCATTCTGTTCATTCAATAAGGATATTTATGATGCCAAAACAACATACTGACTAATATAAATGTATTACACAAGATGTCTGTTGTGTTAGTGTCAAACAAATAAATTGTAACATAAGTATTAAATCTAGAGCCCTCGGGTATGGATATTCCATTAGACAGTGTAGGAAAGTGCTGAGTTTTGAAGAGTATCTCATTTGTGCTGACTGCTCTGCCTCCAAAAAATTAAAAATAAAATTAGAAACTACAACCAATATGGCCAAATCTAGCTGCTACTATGCTGAAAGACCAGGTGTGGAAATGTCTTGAGAAAAAGGCTAATAAATGAAGAGAAATACTAGTCACTCTATATATAATATACTAAGAGGTCATATAAGGCAAAGAGACAGAGTAAATAGAAAATTAAAGGTTTATTAAATACAATCGAAATACACAATTGCAAAAAATGCAGGGGATATATAATTAATATAGAGTAAAATTCACTATATCATCATTGAGTAGTATACTTGAGTAAAGAAAGAGTCACATTTATATGAATAGTTCAGCAGACAAATAACTGTATGTCCTTAAAACAACACTGGAAATTATCTCTCAGTAATTAAAGAACACTGGTTACCTCTCCCAGCTAGTGTCCTCCTTAGAGACCTCAGCGGATGTTTTGTTACTTGAGCTGTCTCCCCACTGCTGCAAGGGCTCCTGTAAGATGAACTTGACAGTCCTTTATATGTTTAGCCCTGGTGGTGTTTGAATGAATTGCAATCAAGAAAATGAAGTGCTTCTTACACTGCATCCTCTGTGTATTTATGTAACTGACTCACCAGTATTGCGGACAATGGGCAGAGGTGTAAATGGCAAATATGTTCTTGGACTGCACAGTCCCAAGCAGGCAGAGATTCTCCATGTCTGCGGTATAGATCACAACTGGTCTTCTGAGAGACTGTGTTATAATAGTATGATCCGGTAGTCGGGGACTGAGTGTGTTCGATAAAAAAACTGCTTGAGCGCAAGTAAAATGCTGACTAAAAATTCACAATGATAACATGCTCTCCTATGCATTTCATATTAAGAATACTTCTTCAGGGAGTTCTTCAATCCACCAGTCCATGAGAAGATGTAGCTACGTCTTCATGCTCCCCGACCCTAGAGTAAGAAGGTGATAGAGAGCCAGGTGTTTTGCTTGCCATCGAACTTTAAGACTCTGGCTGGGTTTCTCTGTTCTTCTTACTCTTTGATTTCCACATCACCACTTGTTTCCTTTGGGGAGACAAGGGGTACAGCAACACCAGTGCCCAATTTCTTTGGTGAGGGTTTGACTTTAACATGCTTGACATATGTCATGGTGTCTGTGTTTCATATGAGGTATGAGGACAGTTGTGCCAAGGTGCATACCTTTCTTTACCCTTTTCACTGAATTATCACAAATTGTGCATAGTTCCATTGCTGATGATGGCACTGTGCCTGCTCAAAAATAAAAATAGTCCCACACCCAGGAGGGGAAAGGTGGAGAAGAATGGCCTCCATATTCTCCTTCGCTGGATGGGCAGAATATGATGTTGCTGCTGTTGCTGCCTCAGAATCAGCACTACAACTAGAACCAGGAGTATTGCTGATTTGTTCTGATTGTGGTATTGCTGCCTATAGCCAGATCTGCCTCGGTATCATGTCCCATTGGCACAGTGCTTGGGGAAGGGGAATCACGGGATCAGGGGGATGTTGTGGGCTCCCTTGACTACTAGTGTGGCTGCTCTGCATCACTTCCCCTTATACATCAGCATCAGAAGGAGGATCAACAACATTCATGCTAGTGCCACCTGTTGCTTCACTAACAGTTACAACATCAATTTCAGAATCTTCATCACCATCTCCCCCTCCATCACTCCCAACAGTCTCTAGCTGATGCATTGTAATAGTAGTGGGGCTGCTTGGGGATGGCAAGTGTTAGGGTCCCCTGTTGTCACATTTGCCATCATTTCCTCCTCCATCCTCCTGAGTATCACAAGGCACACTGACAGCACTGGCAGCAGGCACAGGTATATGACCTGTCCTCCTCACATTGCTACCCACTTCTTCCAGTGTCTATGTGTCCTGTGTCTATTTTCCACAAAATAGCACCCTCTCTGCTTGTATTGTGTTCACTTCCTGGAAATGTCAAGTTTTTGGCACAAAAATGCTAAGTACATGTAAGTAAAGGTGCGAAAAGTTTGTAGCCATTGAAAAAAATAGCAAAAACGTTTTGTCAATAGGCAAAAACAAGGAAGATTTTAAGGGCTTGGTTTAAGGTGAATTTTCCTGTAAAAATTTTGACAACCATTTAGTTTTCATGGATTTTTTCACGGGATCACAACGGGACCTTTTGCCCACCCCTTGTTATGACTAAGGGGAAGATATTCAGAATATTAGTGAACAATTATTGTCTTGCAATGAAAATCTTTACTGACATTCTTTCTGACTAACCAAATTTGGGAGGGGGAGGGAATTTCATTTAGATGTATAGATTATGATAATTAAGGCATGCCATGCAGATATGTTCTGTCTTAGTACTAGATTACTTTCCCAGCTCACTGACACTTTATCCAATCTGTGCTAAGTGAGGTAGGCAATAAATTGCTGAGCAGGGCATTCTCTGTATTTTTTAATTTTTATTTTGCATCTTGTTTAAAACTAACATTCTCAATCTCAAGCACTTAAGAGGTTAAGAATACATATATTCACTATCAGTATCTGTCTTGTAATTTGATCTCTTATCCAGATATTTCTTCAAAATTAACTATCTATGAATACATAAACAACAGGCTGTTGCAATTAACCTGGGACATTTACAGTGCATATGAATAATAACTCTACTGGGATATATTTCATGTTTTCTTTGAGAGAAACATACATCCAAGGTTGTTCTCTATACTGTAGAAAATTTATACAAAAACAGATTGTTTTTGTTAAAATATTAAACAGTTTATCAATTCTCAAAGGAGACAGAAAACCTATATTTAACTAATTAATTTTAATTGGCACCTTCCTCATCAGTGAAAACTAGAGGACATTTTATGAGTCTATTTATACATTTTTATAATTATATCTATATAGGGGATTAAATGTTGGAACAAAGCCTTCAAATCTGCATATGTTGTTGCCAAAGTATTGGCTGTATTTAAGCAAGGTATTTCTAACAGCATTACACTTAACAATAAATAACAGGGAAAGATCATAATTTCTGCACATAAACAATAACTTCATTTTCATAAATAATCAAGGCAGCAAAGTAGTGAGACAATATAATTCCAATCAAGGCCAGATTTACAGCCCAGGCACTCCTTGACAAGGCATTCTACATGCCCTTAACTCTTCCCATGGCCACATCTCCACTCTGCACATGACCCTAGTCTAAACCACTTTACCCTGGCAAATATAGTACCCTTGGCTTATAACGAGTAAAGGAAAAAAAAAGGCACATTGGTTGCTAAAGAGATCCAATACATTGCAATGCAGTGTGTTAGTGATATCTATAGAAACCAATGGTTTAAATAATAGCCTGTAAAGAGGCTATCTACCCCTCCCTCCTTGTTCCCCTGCCCACTTGTAGGCAGCGATTTCCACATACACTGTCTGACCCCTATCCTGACTCCACCGCCCACTGATAGCTAGGGGTGGGTGAAAGTTGTCATCGTGTTCCCATGAAAAATCCTGCAGCCAATTTTTTTTACAAGAGACTTGCAGATTGAGGTTTCTGGAAGATAGCCACTCTGGGTCGGTACACAGAGCAGGAACGTCAGCCAGGCCAGGTCGGTACACAGAGCGGGAACAATAACAGGCAGAGTAGTGAGTCAGTCCTGGTCATACACAGGATACACACTGGAAGACAGGAACAAACTCTAACAACTGGAACACCACAAAAGGGCTCCCATGAAATGACGGGGCTGAGTATTTAAGGGCTAGAACTGGGCGGAGATAGGACCCATCAGTTAATAAAAGATAAGCAGGAAGCAAACAGGACATAGCAATGTCGCCAGAGGAATCACGGGCACCGTGATAGGTTCTTTAAAGTTCCAAATAATGTAACAGTTCCAATTTTGTTTCTTCCTGGTCTGCTACTTCTTCTTGGGTGTTCACAGTACCACCATAAAGGCAAATTCTAGCAAAACAAAAAGAAAGAAGAGCGCAAGACCATATGAGAGTAGCACCTGTATGGATACTAACTAGACCCCCATCTGATGTGCTTGTACTCACAAGATGACTGTAAGTAAAGTGCCCTCAGAAACACAGGTTTCTCCACTCAGACTTGGAGAGCCTCAACTGTTGTTAAATCAATCCTCCAATTTCGAAGACCTTATGTGTAGATCTGGTTACTCTGGTTACATGCCGGGCAAAAAGCCCTTTAAGGGTAACACCGTTAGTCAACAGATAGTACCCCCGCTCAAGTATTTCCCTACTTACCAGATAAAACTGGCATAAAAGCATATAGGAGAGTCAGGGGTGGAGCTGTGTTGCTAACAAAAACACCAGGAATCACTTGTAGTAGTGAAAGATGAAAGTATTTAATACAAAATAACAAATAAAAATATATATACAAATAAAATGTATATATAAGATCAATAGCGATAGTGTTCCCATATAATAAAAGCCTTCAATTCTTCTCATGAGAGAGCCTCTCACTTCATCATGGATGTCAGTTTGCATTGATACAAGCATTAAATACTGAAGTCTTGAAAAGCTTTTGTCCAGTCGGATATAGAAAGTATACAACATAACACATACCTCTAATAAGCGACAAACACATAAGTCTCGGTAGCGAGGGAGATCATTCTACTGGATACTGATTCAGAAACGCATCGCTGTCCAGACCTCAGTTTAATTCGGAGGCCATGCATCACTGTCCGTTACTGTGTTCAATAAAATTGTAAAGAACAAAGTGTTCTGATGTTCCTCTATACCGAGACTCATTGCAAGTGCCTTGATATATCAATACCAGCTGTATTCTCACCAATAATAACGGAGATACTTGATACTCTCTCTATCAAGTAAAGTATAAGTACACTCCAGTGGCAGCTTATGTCAGGGGGTTCCTGTCTATCACTTTACATACAAAATCATTATTTAATTATATTGATTTATCTTTTAGTAACTGTCCCCCCCAATACTAGTCAAGAAACCCTCCAAAACAAATTCCCTGTTCATCTGATTCATTCTCCAACCACCAACACAGACACCCTCCTGAGACCCTTTTATACCATGTCTTATGGGGGTTTTTTAATTGTATTTTGGATTTATTTTTTAACTGCCCCCCAATCCCAGTAAACAAACCTCCCCCCAAAAAATTCCCTGTTCAACTGACTCTTTCTCCACACCCCACCAACATAGGCACCCTCATGCCCCTTTTATACTATGCCTTTGGGAAATAAAATAATATTTGTTATGTGTTGTGTGTAAATGCAACGTTTCCATAGATTTTAATGGAATGAGCTAGGCAAAAAAGCTGAAAATCTGCACTTTTCATGGGTAATTATTCTCAAAGCGGGAATATTTGCTGATTTCATTTTGACGCGAACATTTTTACCCATCCTATTGGTAGCCACAGAATGTCCACATACACTGTAACATAGTAACATAGTAGATAAGGCTGAAAAAAGACATGCGTCCATCAAGTCCAGCCCATGCCAATAACACCCCTGTTGATCCAGAGGAAGGCAACAAAAAAGCCCTCTGGAGCAATTTCCAATGTAGGTGTGTGTGTGAGTGTGTCAAATAGTTCCCCGGCTCAATATCCTATTTGCTTTGAAGCCATCTGTCATAACTGTCAATATTGTTCTGTGCTAGATAGGCATCCATTGCTTTTTTGAATGCAGTTACATTATCTGCAAGCACAGCATCCCGAGGCAAAGAATTCCATAGCCTTACCGCCCTTACTGTAAAGAATCCCTGCCTGTGTTTTAGTCGAAAGCGCCTTTCCTCAAGTCTTAATGGATAACCTCTTGTTCTTAGCTCAGCTCTTTGCATAAATAATTCATTGGATAGTTCTTTGTATTGGCCTTGAATGTATTTGTAAATGGTAATCATATCACCCCTTAGACGTCTCTTTTCTAATGTAAACAAACCTAGTTTGGCTAGTCTCTCTTTGTAACTCAGATCCTCCAATCCCTTTATCAGTTTTGTTGCACGTCTCTGCACCTTTTCCAGTTCAGTAATGTCTATTTTTAGAACAGGCGCCCAAAATTGTACTCCATATTCTAGATGAGGCCTAACCAAGGATTTATACAGAGGTAGGATAATATTAGCATCCCTTGCTTCTACACCTCTTTTTATGCAGGCTAGTACTCTATTTGCTCTTGCAGCAGCTGAGTGACTCTGCACACTGCTGTGAAGACTATTGTCTATCAGTACACCTAAATCTTTCTCTAATGAGGATTTCCCAAGTTGTTTCCCATTTAGAGTATATGTAGCAAGTTTGTTTCTACAACCCAAATGCATAACCTTACATTTATCTACATTAAATGACATCTGCCACTTTTCTGCCCATTCACTTAGTTTATCTAAATCCTTCTGTAGGGAAAAAACATCCAGCTCTGTATGTATTTACTTACATAGCTTAGTGTCATCAGCAAAGATTGAGATGCTACTTTCAATTCCCACTTCTAGATCATTAATAAACAAATTAAAAAGCATTGGGCCCAGGACTGAACCCTGCGGTACCCCACTTATAACCCTAGACCAATTTGAAAAAGTTCCATTTACAACAACTCTCTGCCATCTATCATTTAACCAGTTCTCAATCCATGTACAGATACCACCACCCAAACCGAAGCCTTTTAATTTATGCAGTAACCTGTTGTGAGGCACTGTGTCAAAGGCTTTTGCAAAATCCAAGTATACTACATCAACAGCAATGCCCCTGTCCAAATTACTACTCACTCTTTCATAAAATGCAAGTAAATTAGTCTGACATGATCTGTTCTTCATGAAACCATGCTGATTCCTACTAATGATATTGTTTGTCTTCACATAGTTCTGAATACTATCAGTTAATAACCCTTCTAGTATCTTACCCACTATGGAAGTCAAGCTCACAGGTCTATAATTTCCTGGTTTGGATCTTGCTCCCTTTTTAAACAATGGAACTACATCAGCTTTCCTCCAATCACAGGGCACTATGCCTGATGAAAGCGAATCAATAAATATTAAGTATAATGGTTTTGCTATTACTGAACTAAGTTCCTTAAGTACCCTTGGGTGTATACCGTCCGGTCCAGGCGCTTTATTCACTATAACCCTTTCCAGTCTCTTTTGGACCTTGTCCTCAGTAAGCCATATAGATGTTGGAGGAAATTCCATGGTTTTGTCTGTTTGCCCATAGCTTGTCATTTCTGCTTCCTTTGTATATACTGAAGCAAAGAACGTATTTAGGGTCTCAGCCATAGCTTTATCCTCACTAATCAATTCACCTGTTTCAGTCCTAAGAGGACCAATATCAACCTTAACTTTATTGTTGTTAATATACTTGTAGAATTGTTTAGGGTTTTTCTTGCTCTCGTTTGCAATGTTTCGCTCATTTTCTATTTTAGCTAGCTTAATTGCTTGTTTGCAGATTTTATTACATTCTTTATATTTTTTAAATGATGCATCTGACCCATTTGACTTAAACACCTTAAAAGCCTGCTTTTTATTTCTCATTTCCCTGCTAACCACATTATTAATCCACATTGGTTTTGCTTTACTTCTCTTGTGCTTATTCCCCAATGGTATATATTGACGTGTATATTTGCCCAAGAGCATTTTAAATACATTCCATGACTCTTGTGCATTTTTATCTTTGAAAATTACATCCCACTGGATATCCTTTAAAGCTTCTTTTAACTTTGTAAAATTAGCCTTTTTGAAATTGAATGTTTTGGTTAAACTCTTGATATTGGGTTTCTCATAACAAACGTCAAAGGATACAATATTGTGGTCACTGGTGCCCAAATGTTCCCTTACCTGCACATTGTTTACCATGTCAGAATTGTTTGAGAGCACTAAGTCAAGCAGGACCTCTTTTCTAGTTGGCTCCTCTACTAGTTGGGACATAAAATTATCATTTATCATACTTAGAAAAATATTTCCCTTTGTTGTGCCTGAAGTCATATTGCTCCAGTCAATTTCAGGGTAGTTAAAATCTCCCATTATAATTACCTTTGCTGACCTAGCAGCCTTTTCCATTTGCAGTAAAAGTTGGGCTTCCTCCAACTCCCCAACATTAGGTGGCTTGTAGCAAACCCCCACCAATATCTTTTTATTATGTGTGCCCCCAGTGTGTATTTCAACCCACAAGGCCTCTACCTTTTCATTGGACCCTTCATTTATATCTTCCCTTAAACTAGGTTTTAAGGCCTGCTTTACATATAGGCATACCCCTCCTCCCCTTTTATTAACCCTGTCCCTCCTAAAAAGTGAATAACCCTCTAGATTGACTGCCAAGTCATACGTATCATCTAACCAGGTTTCAGACACTCCAATCAGATCATACTGCTCATGTACTGCAATCATTTCTAGTTCCCCCATCTTACCAGCCAGACTGCGAGCATTTGCATGCATACATTTTATCTTTTTGCCATTCTTAAAGATTTCATTCTTTTTCAGATGTATTTGTCTTTTATCAGGCTGTAACAATGGCAACTCCCTATTAGCTGAACTAGCCCATTCCCCCTCTCCACCCCCATGACCCTTCTCTAATCCCATTCCCTCAATTATACTATCTTCCCCAGCCTGTGTTGCAGCTCCCTCCCCCCCCCTTTCTAGTTTAAAGTCTCCTCCAGCCTTCTAACCATCCTATCACCCAGCACCGTGGCCCCCCTTCCACTAAGGTGCAATCCATCACTACTATAAAGATTGCTCCCAAGGGAAAAGACTGACCAGTGCTCTAGGAACCCAAACCCCTCCTGCTTACACCAAGTCTTTATCCACGCATTTAACTCCCTAATCTCCCGTTGCCTTTCTAATGTAGCGTTTGGCACAGGTAGAATTTCAGAAAATACTACCTTAGAGGTCCTCTGCTTAAGCTTATATCCTAGGTCCCTGAAATCATTCTTAACGGACCTCCATTTTCCACTGACTTTGTCATTAGTACCAACATGTACCATGACAGCCGGGTCATGCCCAGCCCCTCCCAACAATCTATCAACTCGATCAGCCACATGTCGAACCCGAGCCTCCGGGAGACAGCAAACTGTACGATTGTGGCGATGTTGGTGACAGATTACCCTGTCTGTCTTCCTAATAATAGAATCCCCTACCACCACCATCTGTCTAGGTCTGCCTGAGTCCTGGATCCCATCCGTGCTAGAGGGGCTGTTCACTCGGCTGTTAGAGAGAACAGTCCTCTCCAGCAAAGACATTCCTGTGTCAGCATCCCCAACATCATTACTTAATGTAGCAAATCTGTTAGGATTAGTAAACACAGGAGTGTTCTCCCTATTTCTCTGTCCACCCCCCTTGCTATGTCTAACTGTAACCCATCTGGCTACCTGCTCTTTCTTTGTGCAGTCTCCACCCCCAGAACTACCTACCACCGCTTCCTGCTGCTCAGTCAGCAGACCCCTCTCAAGATTGTCCGTCTTTCTCAATGTTGCAACCTGCCCCTCCAGATCTCTAATACGAGCTTCCAGAGAGACCACTTGCTCACATCTGCCACAGAGGTATGCACCCTGGAACGGTTGTTCCAGGTGTGCAAACATATGGCAGTTTGTGCACTGAGTTAAATGGACAATCATGCTACCACTCATATGTGCCAGTTACCACAAGATAAAAAGGCAGGCAAAAATAGCTGCACAATAAGATTGATAAATGTGTTCCCCTGTGTAACCCCCTGTATTTGAATTCCCCTGTTTTAAATTCCCATACTTACCACACCTCTGCACTTGCACACTGAGGCAAGATTCACACGTTCAAGTATTCACTATGTATCTGCTATATAAGCCAGGAATCCACCAATTACAAACACAGCAATTAGTCACTCCCACCACACCAGACTTCAATTATTTATCACAGCAAAGATTGTTTACCCACTATGGGTATTATTTGTTGTAGGTTTAAACTAGCTACTGTATACACTAGGAAATTCCATGGAGTTCAAAGATTTTGTCCTATTTGAAATTTAAAAATGCAAGTGTTTTTTCCTGTAGTACCATATTCTGGAAATAATTGTGTACAATAGCCTAGGGTTAAAAAGGCAAATGACTCCTCATTTGATATAGGTTTTTCTCAGGGGGGTAGCAGGTACTGAATACAGTAGGACATTCCATGGTTTTCAAAGATTTAGATTTTTCTTACAGTGTCACATTATAGAAATATTTCTGCACACCAGCCTAGAGTTAGAAAGGCAAACTACTCTCATTTGATACTGAGGAATATCTTACTTTTCAGGTTGGTATAATTTGCATACCCTTCCTCCACATCTCTTATAGTTAGGCCCATTTTAGTGCAGGCAGCCGTTTTAAAAAAGAAAAACGATAGGTATCATTTTGTGCCTCAGGCACGTACCATGGCAGGGCTCAAAATTTCCACTCGCCCCCTCGCATTTGGCGAGGAGAAATTGAAGCCCTGTAGGAAAATGGCGACCTTTCTCTACCACACCACTGGGAGGGAAGGAAGCAGCAGGGGATTGGATTAGTCCACGGGGCAGATACGCTTTCTCTCCCTTCAATAATGCAAAATGAATTATTCCTCCACTTGCTGAGAGCTGAAGTATAGGGAGAGGTCCACTTGCAATGCAGTGAAGAGGCCACTTTCCACAGTGAATCAGTTCCTGTTAGTGTCCATTGTTGTTGTCTTGCACAGCGGACCACTTTATCACGAATAACATCTCACAATAGCATATCTGGCTTAATCTCCGATACTACATTTGCCTTACTGCGATCGCAATGTTGCTGAGCATTGCTCCGGCCTCTCTCTCTCCCCAGAGCAGTGCTCAGCGACACTGCGATCACGGGAAGGCAAATGTAATATCGCAGGTTAAGCCAGATATGCTATTGTGCGATGTTATTCGTGATAAAGTGATCCATTGTGCAAGACAGCTATTTGTAACACAGTGGAGGCCACTTTCCACTAGTCACCTGACTTCCATAAGTCTACAACAAACGCAGCTCCTCACATACTCTGCATTACATGCAACAGAGGCAATGTTAGTGCTGTCGGCAAGGCATTCACAGAAAATCATTACTTAACCCTCTGTGTACCCCTCTGGCACTCAAAGGGTTAAGTATTGCTTTTCAGCATGCCTTGCTGACAGCACTGACATTGCCTCTGTTGCATGTAATGCAGAGTATGTGAGGAGCTGCGTTTGTTGTAGACTTATGGAAGTCAGGTGAATAGTGGAAAGTGGCCTCCACTGTGTTACAAATAGCTGTCTTGCACAACGGACCACTATATCACGAATAACATCGCACAACAGCAGGAGAACTGCCTCTGGTAAGGGGTAACAGACAGGAGAGGAAGAGGATAGCTTGCTTTGCAATGCGTTGCGTACCCCTCTGCACTCAAAGGGTTAAACAGAGAGAGTTGGCTGCACCTCCAAAACTTAATATCCTTCCTTTGATATTAGAGTGCTGCCATATGCCAACTCCTGTGTGTTAGCAGAAAAATACACTTACCCCCAGGCCCCAAACTAAATAACACAATATAGTGCATGATTTATACTGTTAACCATCAAGTGTCTGGAATGATTCCACTGTAAAAGCAAATCAAATATTCATTGGGTTAAGTATTCAGACAAGGCCATCCAAGTTGGAAGTCCTTGTTTAAATACCCAGTGAGTATATGATTCGCTTTTACAGTGGAATCATTCCAGACACTTGATGGTTAACAGTATATATCATGCACTATATTGTGTTATATAGTGTGGGGTATATATATTTTTGTGCTAACAGACAGCAGTTGGCAAATGGCAGTGCTCGAATATTGAAGGATATTACTTTCTGGAGGTGCAGCCATCCCTTTCTGTTGAAATGGGTGGGGGTTAAAGGCAGACATATGGGTGGGGTTTAAGGCAGGGATATGGGTGAGGCTAAGCATGGAAACTGGTGGCGAGGAACTTTTCAGGCCTGGCTAGTACCTCAGGACTTGAAATTTTGAGCCCCTGTACTATGGTATTTCAAGCAATAGCAATGGGGAACAATTATTCTTGGAGGAGGAGTAGCTAATGTATGTAGTAAGAAATTCCATAGTTTTAGAAGATTTCAGTAAATTTGAAGGGGTGGAATTGTAAAAAAATGTGATTCTTGTTTTTCCTCTAACACCAACTTCTAGAAACATTTCTGCCGATCAGGCTAAAGGGTAGAAAGACAAGTGACCCTGAATTTGATGTGGTTGGTTGTTTTCTTTCCGAAATTGTATTGTTTGTCTACCTTTTCTTAATTTTTGTAGTTGACTCAACTATTTTAGTACAGGCAACTCACATTTTAAAAAAAATGTGAGGAAAATTAGAGATTGCAGATGGTATAGTTATGTACTTCTGGCACCCCCTACAGTAGTTTAGCCCATACCAATGGGGTGCCATTTTTCTCGGAAAAGCAGTAGCTAATGAATACAGCAGTAACTTCTACAGTTTACAGGGATTTCAGTACATTTGAAGGAGTAGAAATGTAAAATAATGGCTATTTTCACTTTCGCGCCACCTTCTCCAAGCATTTGTGCACATCTGGTTAACCCTTTGAGTGCCAGAGCGGTACGGAATGCATTGCTTTGCAATGTGTTGCATACCCCTCTGGCACTCAAAGGGTTAAGGATAGAAAGGCAAGTGGCACCTCATTTGATATGGTGGAATGTCTTTAGCAGTGCAGTTTTATTTCGTTTTTTTTTCGCCTAGCTCATTACATTGAAGTCAATGTGAACGTTGAATTTGCACACAACACATAACCAATATTATTTTATGTACCCAAAGGCATAGTGTAAAAGAGGCATGAGGGCACCAGTGTTGGTGGGGTGTGGATAAAGAATCAGTTGAATGGGGAATGTTTTTTGGGGACTGTAAAAAATACAATTAAAAAAACCCATAAGACATGGAATTAAAGGGGCCTGAGGAGGGTGCCTGTGTTGGTGGGTGGAGTCTGGGGAATAAATCAGTTATACAGGAATTTGTTTTGGGGGTTTCTTGACTGGTATTGGGGGGACAGTTAATAAAATAATGAACCAATAAAATAAGACATTTGTATGTATAGTGATAGAGACAGGAACCCCCTGACAAAAGCTGCCACTGGGGTAGACTGTTTCTTGATGTGATAGACTTTGTAGAGGATGATTTGTTATATTTGATGTCAGAGGCCCAAGCCCTGAAGAAACATTGATTTTTAGGACTTTGCTAGAAACAAACCCACAAAAATTGTTTATTTTTTTGTAGGACTATGTTTTTTTTATTATTTGTTTTTGTATTTTTTTATTTAAAGCACAAGACCTGAGAAAAAATATGCCCTATTGGCCTAGTGCCAGCCGGTCATGTTGTGTTGGCCAGTGCCCACTGGCCATTGTCAAATGCCAAGATGTATATGTGGAATTTGTGACTGCTGTTCTTGTGTATTCTGCTGAGTTGTTTAAAGGGATAGTAATGTTTCATAATAAAAGCTGTTGTAATTAATCATCATAGTATTTGGACTTTGGAGGGTGTTATTTCAATTCTGTCAGAGTTGTAGTTCAAGAGTAATTCAATGACAAAGTATTCCCCCCGCCCCTTTTACTGATGTAACACTGTTCAGCCAGATCAAAAGGGAGGTGCCCATGTACACTGCAGAGAGGAACACTCTTCAATTAAGATAAGGGAAAAACCTGAAAAACTTGTCAAGGGGGGCAGGGCCTTCATTGTTCTCATAGGAAGAAGATTGTCCCCTTCTGTTATCTGTCTGGTCTAGAAACCAGATTCCACATCTGAGAAGAGATGGCTTACACTAGGTAAAAGGGGCGGGAGGGGAAACTTTGCTTGTGATAAGACTTATATTGTTCTTCATGTTTTTTTAATGCCTACAAAATAAAATAAAGATAAAATGAAGTATTACTATCCCTTTAAGCAGCAGGATGATTAGGCATGTCAGAAGGAATGTGATCAACAACAGCAGTAACATGAGTGATAGATGATGAAGGTTCCACTTGCCACTACTAGATCCAGTGATGCGTTTGAGGCAGTAGCATCACAATAAGTAGCCTCCAGTATATTTGGAGAAAAGAAGAAGTTGGCCAATAATTCCTCTGCACCTGCACCTCCTTCAAAATCATGGGTGTGTTGTTACTGGAATAGAAATGTTTCCCTTGAGAGCAGGAACTCTGCCTCTCATCAGTTACTGCAATGTGCACAGTGTGTGTGGGACATATGGGGGCACAACTGTATCCAAACACTATGACACCAGAAACCACATACTGCCGCTGTTACTATACCCCTTGTCCACACACCCCTAAAGACACATGACAACTTGCTGACAGTTTAATAGTAATGATGAACCCTCCCTACCACCATCTTTGCATACTCTGCGGTATGGAATCTCCTCAGATGTTGCTTGATAACCTGCTTGTGATTGTCCTCCACCACACTGCCATGTGTGGTCAATGCACCACACAGTGTGCAATGGGTGGACATGAATTGCATCTACAGAGTGTCTATCATTTGGAGGGGGAAGTATTGATGAACAGGGTTGATTGGCAGAAGATATAGTTACCCTAGAGGAAGAAGGTGATGGTGAACAAGTTGTTTCCCTCGTCATTGAACTTTCAGCCTCTGCCTTGGTTTCTCTGTTTTTCTTCCTTTTTAATCTCTGCCTTGCCTCTTCTTGCCTTTCTGGAGTGTTAAGGGTCAGCAGCAGCACTGCTTGATTTCTGTGGGGGGTATTTAGCTTTAACATGTTTGACATAAATGTCATGCTGTCTGTGTTTCATGTGTGTCATCACGGCGGTTGTGCCAAGAGATGTTCCCTCCTTTCCCCTTCTCACTGACTTGTCACAAATTGTGCACAGTTCCATTGGTGATGACTGCACTGTGTCTGCCCCAAGAGAAAAATAGTCAGGGAACAGGTGGAGAAGAATGGCCTCTTTTTTCTTCTCCACATTTCCCTTCAATGGCTGGGGAAGAGTATGATGTTGCTGAAGTTGCTGCAACTGCCTCAGAATCAACACTGCAACTAAGACCAGGAGTATTGCTGCTGCTGGCAAGTGGAACATGTTGACCCCATTCCCACTGTGTCCACGGTGGTCTTTGGCACACTAGCCTGCTGTCCAACATCCTGCTGCACTTGCAATTCAGCAGAATCAGCAGCAGCACGAATTAGAACAGTTGCAAACTCTTCAAATTCCAAAAGCTCACTGCTGGTGGTGGTGGTAATACCCACCCTCATCCCTGTCTCCCATTCCTTCTAAGTTTGGGCTAAAAAGGCCATCAATATCTCTTCCACCCCAAGTTCTCCACATCATCACCACCACCATTAGTCTAGCACATCTTGCAGCAGGCACAGGCAGCTGACCTGTCCTTCTCTCACTAGTAATACATTTCTCCTCATCCCTTGCCAATAATATCCCCAAGATCCCTAGGGTTGATTTAGGGGGAGTGGACAGCATTGGTTCTATAGTGTTCACTTCTCCCTCCTTCTTAGACTGAGTGAACACATAAGGATCCTTCCACTTCCAACTGCTGGATGTTCTTAGTAGTAATACTAGCACTGCTGGTACTGCTTGGGGATGGCAAGTGTGATTTAGGGTCACCTGTTGTCACACTTGGCATCATCTTCTCCTTCCCTCTCATGTGTATTACAAGACACACTAGCAGCAGGTTCAGCACTGATGTCAACAGGGGCAGCACATCTGACAGTAGACACAGCACTACTGGCAGCAGGGGCAGCAAGTTTGGCAGCAGGTACAGCAATGCTGCCAGCAGAGGGAGCACATCTTGCAGTAGACACAGGCAGTTGTCCTGCTATCACTAGTACTACACTTCTCTTCCTTCCTTAGCGATAATTTCCCCAAGATCTCTAGGGGTGATTTAGGGGAACTGGACAACATTGATTCTGTAGTGCTCACTTCCCAGAGTGATTGGACACATACGGGTCCTTACAGTTCCTCCTTTTTATTATTTTTAAACTTGCTCATAGTGATAGCAGTCACTATGAACCTCTCCTGCCTTAATTTTGCAAAAAGTTCACAGCAGAACAACACAGCACGTCTACCTTGCTCTGCAGCTGCTTCTATTGTGTTTCACTTCCACGAATACATTAAGTTTTTATAGAGAATAGGTGAAAAACTCGTAAATCAATGGACAGAATCTTTCTAGCCATTGAAGAAACATTTTTGCCAATGGGAGAATAACGCAAAGATTTTAAATGTTGTTTTTAAAGCAGATTTTCCCACAAAAAAGCAGGGGTTTTTGAGGATTTTTTCATAGGAACAGGGCAGGGCCTTTCGCTCACCCCTATTTATGACATTCCCAGCAGTAGTTCAGCTCATAACAGTTGAGTGCCATATCTCTAAGAAGACCAGTAGCTAATGAATACAGTAGTGAATTCCATAGTTTTCAATGTTTTTTGTACCTCTGAACAGGTAGAAATTTAAACTAATTCCAATTTTTTCCTTTAAAGCCACCTACTTTAAACAGTTGTGCACATCAAGACATGATTAGAAAGGCAAGCATGTGGTTGGACATTTGTTTTCAGGAATGTATGGTTTTTAGTGGGTTATTTTGATGTTATGTGTTAATTATTAAGGATTGGCGAAAAGTAAGAAACATTTTTCGCAAACAAAAATGATTTCCTTCTTTTTTTGCAAAATTTCCTGTCCATAGACAATACATAACATTTTCTACATTTCACCACTGCCAATTCATTTCTGAAAGTAAACGTTGTGAGTCCTAAAGTAAAATATACCTTGGAAAAATTGTTAGAAGACTAAGTACATTGTCCTTCGGCCAAAACGCGAAATTCTTGCTTAAGTAAAATTAGCACAACAATCCTTTAAAAATAACTATGGCTAAGGATATTCCAGCAGGGTGTTTTCAACAAAAGAATAGGGCTGCATGTCAACCACCAACATTTTGTCAAGTTTACTATTCTTTCTAAGAACGCAGTAAGTGTGGAATGGCAGTACTTAGTAGAATAATTGTGTAATTTTATTGTTAATGACATGACTTGTGGAGGTGGTGTCTGTATTTGTAGGAACTCTATGACTCTTGTCATCTCCAAAAACAAACTCAGAGTCATACTCCTCTGCATCAGGAGCAGAAAATCTTAGCACACTCTCTGCCACATCAAAAGCACTTCTAATATATACCACAGAGCCCCGGGAATGTTTAAGAGTGTTTCTGCTTATCACGGTGCCCGTGCTTTCCTGTCACTCTCTGTGCTGGAGCTCTTCCATTGGAGGAAGCTGATTGGCCCGCCCAGGTTGTTCCTTTATATTGTGCGTCATGGCACCTGTCAGGTGCCCTTTCGTGGTGTTCCTGTGCCTGTGCTTTTTTGCTGTGTTCCTGTATTCCTGTGTGCCGCCCCGGCCCGTCTGACTACTCTACGTTCCTGCTCCGTGATTGACCCGGTTCTGGCTGACTTCCTGCTCTGTGATTGACCCAGTTCTGGCTGACGTTCCTGCTCCGTGATTGACCTGGTTCTGGCTGACACTTTCTTTGCATCAGTATATACAAGGGAGCAAGGAATGGTAGAAGAGCCTCCGCAAGTAACAAATAAAACAATACAATTAATAGATATTGGGTTAACTCAAGGAGATGTCATGGGAAGACTGAACAAAATTAAGACCGACAAAGCACCGGGTCCTGATGGTATACATCCAAGGGTTCTTCAGGAACTCAGTGCAGTGTTAGCAAAACCCCTATATTTACTCTTTAAAGATTCTATTACCACAGGCTCAGTACCACAGGATTGGCGAAGAGCTAACATAGTGCCTCTATTTAAGAAGGGAACTAAAACAGAACCTGGGAATTATAGACCAGTGAGACCTCTATAGTGGGAAAACTATTAGAAGGCATAATAAGGGACTATATTCAGGATTACAACACAAAAAATAAGATCATTAGCATGAATCAACATGGTTTTATGAAGAATAGATCATGCCAAACTAATCTTTTCAGCTTCTATGAGGAGGTAAGCAGCAACCTTGACAATGGCAAGGCAGTAGATGTAGTATATCTAGACTTTGCAAAGGCATTTGATACAGTGCCACACAGAAGGCTGGTGTATAAAATAAGGAAATTGGGGCTAGGAGATAACCTTTGCAATTGGATACAAAACTGGTTGAAGGATAGGGAACAGTGTGTGGTTGTAAATGGACAATTCTCCAATATAGTTAAAGTGGAGAGTGGAGTACCTCAGGGTTCAGTATTGGGTCCGCTGCTTTTTAACATGTTTATAAATGACCTGGAAATAGATATAGAAAGCAAAATATCAATATTTGCAGATGATACTAAATTATGCAAAGTCATTAACAGGATATTTTCTCTCTACAGAGGGACTTACATACAATGTCAGATTGGGCAAACATGTGGAATATGAAGTTTAATGTGGGGAAGTGTAAAGTCATGCATTTGGGAGGAAACAATCCCAAGGCTACTTATAAACTTAATGGAATAATTTTAGGTGACTCGTTGCTAGAAAAAGACCTGGGTATCCTTGTCAACTACAAACTTGGAAACAGTGACCAGTGTCAAACAGCAGTAGCAAAGGCAAACAAAGTCCTGTCTTGCATAAAAAGAGGTATTGAAGCAAGAGTGGATAACATTATTTTGCCATTATACAAATCATTGGTAAGACCGCACCTTGAGTATGCAGTGCAATTTTGGGCACCGGTTCTGAAAAAGGATATACTAGAACTAGAGAGGGTACAGCGGAGAGCAACAAAATTAATTAAGGGAATGGAGGACTTGACATATGAGGAACGACTAAACAAACTTGGTTTATTTACTCTAGAGAAAAGACGACTAAGAGGAGACCTTATCACATTGTACAAGTATATGAGAGGTCAATACAAGGATCTCTGCGGTGAGCTATTTATTCCAAGGCCTGATCAGGTGACCAGGGGACACCCCTTGAGATTAGAGGAAAGGAGGTTTAAACTTCAGCAGAGGAAGGGTTTTTTTACGGTAAGGTCTGTCAAATTGTGGAATTCATTGCCCAGGGAGGTAGTTATGGCAGATACAATGGATACATTTAAGAGAAGATTAGATACATTTCTTTCAAAAGGGAACATACAGAGTTATACTGTTTATCAGTAGGCTGATCAGGTCTGATAAAGACTAATTTAATTGGTAGCAGGAAAGCTATAAAATTCTCAGTTACTGAGGTATGAAGCAAAGGTTGAACTTGATGGACTTGTGTCTTTTTTCAACCTAATTTACTATGTTACTATGTTACTATGTTACTTCCTGCTCCGTGATTGACCCGGTTCTGGCTGACGATCCTGATCCGTGATTTACCCGGTTCTGGCTGACGTTCCTGCTCCGTGATTGACCCAGTTCCAACTGACTATCCTGCTCCGTGATCAACAGATACTAGCTGACGTTCCTGTTTCGTGATTCTTCCAGTCTGCGTTCCTCTTCCGCTTGGCGACTTTGTGAGCCTGCTCGCAGCTAGCACCAACTGTTCTCTCTTTTGTTCTCTGTGGCCTCCTCTTCTGAACCTGTTGGTTTCCTCCATTACTGAGCCAAGAGATTACTGCTGAGCCGTACCTTTGTATCAGTGCCTGGCTTAACACTGCGGTGCCGGTTGCTTCTGTTTTACCGAGCCATTGCTTTCACCTGCCAAGCTTGTTGCCTCCGTTACTGAGCCTCTCTTACACTGATTGAGCATTCCCCGGTATACCGAGCCTAGCTATAATTGCAGAGTCATTTTCTGTGTGTTGCCGTTATCCGTTGCATTGCGCCGCGTGGTGCAAAGGGTATTCCTATACTCTGGCAGTGTAAGCTCCGTGTCAGCACCGGAAGGGTGCTTGGCTCCAGTTCTATTCGCTCATTGTGTATGTGTCCATCCATCCGAACTCATCTGTGCGCGGCTCAATAGTCAGCTTGGGCAGTGCTTCCTCCATTACAGCACCTGAGGGGTGCGAGGCTCAGGTCCCATTGGCATTCGCAGTGCATACTACTACCGCACCTGGGGTGTTCCCTATTCTGGCTCCTTTGGCTCAGGCAGTATCTCTCCGTGTCGCTCACCCCTGTAGGGGCATTGGCTCTTATTACAGTTGGTCACCCAATACCCATGGGCATCTCCAGACCGAGATCTGGCCGTGATTCAGTTGGTCGCTCTGTTTGAGCTAGCTGCTACATCTTCTCCTGGGACTGTTGTACACCGGGCGTTGGCTAATCACCATCACAGAGACTTACTACAGCTTGGGTATTAACCCTAAATTGTGCTTGCTATACTGTTCCTGCTCTTGTTATATCAAGCCTGTATTCACTCAGTATTGTATTACCGATTCTGGCCCTTAGGGGCACTGTTTCTCATTTTTTATTTTTTAATAAAACTGTGTTTTATCTCTAACTCTGTCTGAGTGTCAGAAAACCATAACACTGCTGCTGCTTGACCTGTAAGATCTGTGGTTGTGCTTCAGGTGGGAACTCATTGACGAGGTTGTGAGTGAAGTATCTCCATACTTGGACTTCATAGATTATGGGTTTAATGAGAGGCAGCTGCTGCTCCTGCTGCTGCTTCTGCTGCTACTACTACCACTACTACTACTACTAAGGTTAGATGTTGTTTAAATTGTACTACTACTAGATGTCACAGGTGTCGCACTTCCAACAGCAGAAGCAAAGGATGTGGTGCTGATAACCTGTGTTGTTGCTGGTTACTCAACACTTTTAGTGTGTGTGTGGCTGAGTGGGATTTGTATTTGGAAGCATTGCTGATGGTGATGATAACTGACAGGATGACTGTGTATTTTTGGGCATCTTTGCATCTCCAAGTGTCACGGGAGACTTTGTAAATAAACACTCAGACAGGTACATAAAATTAATTCCACTTAATTTAGAATAATCACAAGCAAATAAATAAGACACTTCCCCAACTGTCCCAGGTTCAGGTATGGGGACAGTGTCCAGTCCACTATCAGGAGCTGACAATGAACCTTAGCCAGACAGAGGCACCAGCAAGGAGCGAACCAGAATGAGAGCAAAACCACTGAGGTAGAGGAAAGTGGTAAGCACGCTCTAATAATCAACCGCAGTACCCTAAAACGCTAGGGTTACAGAACACCAGAACGAGAGCAGAACCACTGAGGTAGATGAAAGTGGTAAGCGTGCTCTACTAATCAACCGCAATACCCTAGAACGCTAGGGTTACAGAACACTAAGCACCCTAGAACGCTAGATGCAGAACAACCCCAGAGGACTTAGGCACTGCTGCACAATGGTCAGGCGGTATGGGTAATAGATAAGCCAAAGTACTTAGCACGGAGTGGGAAATCAGACAAGCCACAGTACTTAGCACAGAGTGGATAGTCAGCCAGGACAGAAGTCTTACACGGAGTGGGTAATCAGACAAGCCAAGGTCAGCACCGACCAATTAGTCAGCTAGGCCAAAGGTCATACATGGAACTGGTAGTCAGACAAGGCCAAGACCAGCACAGAGCGGACAAATCAGCTAGGCAATATGTTCAGACACAAATCGGTAGTCAGACGGAGCCAGGGTCATACACAGATCAGATTCAGCAGCCAGAAACGGATCACAATGGAAGACTCAGAAAGTGTTCAGGTACACCACGAAAGGGCACTGAAGCAATGATGGAAAGCAGCATATAAGGCCTCTCTAGGAGGCGGAGTCACATAGGTCAATAAGGTGGAAACTATAAAATAGCAAGTGCTCAGAATGACGCGTGAGTGACCAGGAAGTAGTCATGTTGTCACCAGGAAAACACTGAAAGCGATCAGACCAGCAAGAGGCCAGAATCACGGGCACCGTGATACCAAGGTCAGACTTTCCAATTGTTATCTCAAACAGTTTATAGACAGGCACAGTGTTCCTTTTCAGTGTTGGAAGACTGAGCCTTTGCCTTTCAGCTAACTTTCTGACCACGTCATCATCTCTCAACCTCCTCTGTATCAGAAGAAAAGGAGGATACTGGAGGGATATATTCTAGATCTACATCATCCACATCAGTCACTAGGTCATCTTCAGTATTGCCCACTGCTTCTTCCCCTCTAGGCTCCAAGAGGTCTCAAACAATGTCTTTTTACTTTTAATCTCTGAGGGATTTTCACAATGTTGACAACTACTTTCAGGATAGCTGTTTTCTGCTTGTTTATCTCATTGTCAGATACAGCAGTTGGTTGAGCTGCTTTGCCTTTTTGCATTATGCCATCAACACTGTAATGTGACATCAGTGCTTCAGTGTCATCTTCAGTGCTTTGAGATGGTTCATTAATAGCACCGATGACTGTGGTAGTGAAAACACACAGAATTGTGAGGTATTTCTGGTAAAACACCTCATCTTCTTTCCTACACCCCAGATTTCCCTGACACAAAGATAACAGCAACATCAGGAATAAACTTGGATCACAAGTTACTGTATCTACTCAGGGCATTTGGTCTAAACCTCCTTTGCTACTTTCTCACACCCCCAGGCTCCCAGGACAAAGATAACAGCCAGATCAGGAAGAAATTTGGAACATGCCTGCCTATGTATTCCCAGTCAGTCACACTGAATGGTGTGGTATTTGGGGTCAATCTCCTTTGTCCATTCCTGTCCCCCAGACTCCCCAAATACAGAGAACAGATTCCCTGCCTACAAGGCTCCCTAAAATATGCTTAAACCTCACTTAATTAGCCTTCCTTCTTTACCTAACAAATGTGCTGCTTTCTCTTCCTCTCACAAACACAGAATGGCATGGAGTGTCTGGAGGAAAAGAAATTTGCCATGTTGTGGGGTGAAATTCTGTCTTTCAAATTGATTTCAACACAACGAGGTAAGGGAACAAAGTGAAAAAGCTGCACTTTTTCGCAAAATATTTCCTAGTTGGCGAACTGTTTTTCTTTTGAGGCAAAAACTTTCACCAATATGTATTCCTTATGCCTTAAAACTATAGTGCATTCTGGTTATCTGCATGAAAATGCCAGCAGAAATTCTGTTATGTGTTGTTACTAATTTGAGGTCCAGGGTATAAACATATGTGACGGAACTGTCACAGAGCTCTGGACTCTGCATTGTAAAGTGGTCCTGGACAGATACTTCTTTCCCTCTAAGGAGTGAAATTCATGTGGCCGAGGATGGCCGGCAGAACTATGACAAGCCGTCATTGACACAACATGGGAAAAGTAGGCAGCTTCCGGATTGGCCGAAGCCCTGGGTGACAGGTTTAAAGGTCCCCCATAGAGTTAACATGAGGGAAAGTAGGCCACCCAGGGATTGGTCAGTCAGTTGCCCGCTCAAAGGTTCTGACTGGCCGAGACAGCTGTGATGAGCTTGGCCAGTATTGGTCAGCCAATTCTAGGCACGTGATTAGCCAGGGGTTGAAGCGAAATGTGTATTAGAGCTCCTCAACCTTTTGTCCCAGGTTTTATCCATTGTTACATCCTTTGTCTAGATAACCTAATCATGTCTACTCCTTTATATCATGTATTTACCTATGTTTCAGTCTTTTGCGTGCATTGTGTGCGTCTTGTGATTCACGGTGTATAAAAGTCCAAAGAGTTGTTCAGTAAAGAGTTCTATGTTTTACCCTCCAAACTGGTCCTGTCTGGTTCTTGGAGGGGTTACACTGAAAAAATGATGGAGATTAGGATGTCGGTGCAGCAGAAGCAGAGAAGTAACAGTGGTACTGACCTATAGTACCAGGACTCTAATCACATTTACATACATTAGTGTAAATTTCTAAAAAAGCTTCCCAAAAAACCCTATTTTTTAAAAAACTTCCTTGCTTTATCATTTCATTTAGCAAAAACTTCAGCCACTTTGTGATTCATATGTTAGTGTCCTTTCAGATAATATATAGTTTTATATAGTTATTGAACTTTTTTAGGGTAGTTTTACCATGTTCCAGTACAGTAAGAGTGCAAAACAATATGGAAGAACTGTAAAAGATATCAAAGTGTAGCAATTTTATTAAAAGAAACATGTAAAAACAATAATAATGCATGATGCCCGTCTTGGGCTGTATGGATGTAAGGGATCCTTGCCCCATAGCAATGTGCTGTACCCGTTACTTCCACCTGTATGAATCCTGTGCTCTGTTGACGGGATGCCAGAATTTACAATGCGATGAAACTATTTCCTGGGTGTTGCAACTGGATGTCTGTCTGTTAGAGATATTTAGCAGCTTCTCCTAATCCAGTGGAGAGTGTTTTGATGATAGTGGCACTGAGGTGCATGTGTAAGGGCTGAAGTTGTCACCGTAGAATGGAATAGCAACCAGGAGCTAGGGGTGGGTTTTCACAGGGGGTGTGAAAGGGACCCAACTCTGTGTGAGTGTTGTGGAAGACCCAACCCTCATAGAGTTCTAACTCCACTTCTTCAGGAGTATCAGAATGTTAAATCATGGGAATGTCCATCTATGTATACCTGCTTGGTACATTATAGTAGTTGCAATCAAATGTCCCATTGGAATATTTCATAATATGGTCAAGGTACAATAAAATATATCAATCAGAAGGATACATTGCAGTGTATTAATGATACTGTGTACTTAAAATCAAAGTGGAATTAAATAAAAATAAAAATGAATGGAAAATGGTGAAGTAGTAACATAGTAACACAGTAAATTAGGTTGAAAAAAGACACAAGTCCATCAAGTTCAACCCTTGTCTCTTAGCCCAGAGAATAAGAATGATATAGCTTTCCTGCTACCAAATAAGTTAGTCTTTATCAGGCCTTCCTGATTTGCCTCCTAATACAAGTATAACCCTGTATGTTGCCTTTAGAAAGAAATGTATCGTATCTTCTCTTGAATGTATCCATGTATACATAATGCATTGCAACATGTGTGTATGAATAATAAATACATTTAAGTGAGCATGATTGGGGAAATTATGTGATGTATTAATGGATAAATGGTTGTGTGTGGGTGATGAATGGAAAAAAATGGGCAAATTGTAATGATTTGAGAGAATGATGAGGCTCGAATGTAGGGGCAGTGAGTGAGTGTTAAGATTGTATATATATATATATATATATATATATATATATATAATGGAGGTGATGAATGGGTATGTTGTGGTTGTGATTATCAAGGTGTGCAATAATATAGTGTGAACAAATTGTGTGATGTGTGTGATGGGGATGAAAAAGAATGAAGTAAATTTCTCAGTGAATGTGCATTGAGGAAATTATGTATTCCTTGGTGGGAAGATACAATTGGGGATTTCATCAGCTGATGTAAACCAGCCAACCAAAATGGACAGCCTAGATGGGCCGAATGGTTCTTATCTGCAATCAGATTCTATGTTTCTAACATATAGATAATGTGTTATTGAATGTGGGCCTTGAAGTGAGGGGAAGAAAGACGGCTTTGACAGTGAATGAGATTTATGTGGAGGGTTGTATTGTGGAGGATGAGAGGGAGAAATTGAGGGCACAACAAACATCTAGACAGTATAGTGAAAAGGAAGGCAGCATTTCAACCAGCAGAAGCAGCTACATCATCTACCAGAATATCCCATTTAGAACATAGGGCAATTCATAGGTCTCAGCAGGGGTGGCAAAAAAACAGCATTGGTGGTGGTGGTAATGGTGGTGATGGTGACAGCACATCTCTTTGGGACTTGCTCCCTGAGTATTTGTTGGTCCCACTGCATGTGAGATGGTTTCTGCATACTTGCAGGATAGCTACGTTCTAGGCAGAAACAATTACCCCATGGACTACTGGCAAACAAAGCAGTGTGTGTGTGTGGCCAGCATTGACATGTACTGCAGTGGAAACACTCATCTGACCTCCAGCAAGCGTTGAGTCTTTGAGGGTTTTCAGTGTGGCTGGTTTTATTGTCAATGACAGCAGGACACAGCTATCAAGCAGCAATGTTGGGAGACTAAAATTTTTAAAAATGAACCAACATCTTATACCATCTGAGTATCAGGTAACAGAAAGCACACCTGACAGACAAAGCCAGGACAAATTTATTAACAGCAGCACAGATGAGGAGGTGGAGGTGGGATGTGAAGAAGGTTTGCCACCATCTACCCCACTTGGGACCACTGCTATGAGCGACACGTAATGTGTGTCAATAATTTGAGAAGGAGGATAGAGATTTGACGCAAACATGACAACAGTAAAAACTATATACATACACAAATCACAACATACCAGCCAGTCCCCCACCACCACCACTACAATACACATCTGGCACGTTGTAGCTTGTACTTTTATTTTTAATCACTTGACATCATCATGTGCCAGTGTCACTTCAAGGCATACAGTATGTTACTGTAGTATTCACAACTTTGACCTTCAGCCACTTATTTGTCAACTACAGCCCTCAGAAGAAGTAATATTGCAGTGGGAAATGTAGTACCTACAGGAAATATAGATGAAAAAATATGTTAAAATAGGTGAAAAGTAGAAAACTTTCATGAACAAAAAAAGTGAAAAATCAGCAAGTTTTTGCGAAAAGTCATGCAGGAAATTTTTCACACTTTTCGCTCACCCCTACTTATCAACTCCATTCTTCAAGGTCATCCCATACTGAGTAAAAGTGAGTTGGGAGAAGCAAAAGTTTTTGCCACAAAAACAAAACATGTTCAAAACAATATCCTATACTCCAGCCTGTGAAAAGTTTTGCTTGTCCAGTATACCGCATTAGAACCCCATATTTTGCAGAATATATGTCAACATAATATACTTGTATATTGGGAGGATGGGAGTCCCGGAACACAAATGATTTTATGTGGCATGTAAACATTGGAGAGAAGGAATCTGTCGGTACGGACTTGGGAGCAAACCTAAGTCTGGCCTGTGGGAGAATAGACAAAAGAAAAGAAAAAAAGAGAAAAAGCGCACACAAATCTAAGTGTAGACTGCTTGCGGTATATATCACACCTCCACCTTCTTCCAAACTGTTTACTCTTCCACCGTGCAAAATAACACCCTCGAATCTGTGTCAATTGCACTCACCTTATAGTGAGGCAAAACCGGCCTCTCAGTAAACAATGCCTTCACTGGATAACCCCCAGTGTCGGTTTCTTTGCTTTGGAGTAGCTCGTAATACTCTCAGCCTCCCACTCCTTCTTCAGATATAAATTCTTTCTTTAACCAGCACTCAAAAAATGCTAGAATCTGAAATATGTATGGGGGGGGCCTACATACAAATTGAGCTAGAAACCAAAAAACACTTATGGCGTTAACCAAATATGATATCTTAATTGGGGTAAACCCCTAAAAATGTACCATATAACAATATATATAAAATCAAGTACTGGAGCAATTGTATACAAAATACAATAAAAATATAATAAAAACAGAAAAATGGTTGAACTTAACCTCCCAACATGTTTTGCGATTTACACCGCTTCATCAGGGGCTTCATTGCATTTAAAATCCAAACCATTTAAATACCTTGGGAGCACTCGGTATTCCCGTCAAACTCCCGCCCGCGGCTCTGCCTCCAACTACACACTTTGTTCCACCTCTATCCATAATATCACTTCCGCGTTACAAACCTCTTTGTGGAGACACCAATAGTAACACTTCTCTGTACTTTACCCGGAACTATCACCCATACACAAAGACCAGACCCAGTTGCCGCGATACATCAAATAACAACTGTATCCATGGAAACCCCCATATTTACCCACAAATAACTCCCTCGATACCAGGACATAGTCCCAACATCACAGATTATGAATAAATTCATCTACATCGGCATCGCCGAATAATCGATGGTGATGGAATAAAAATCCCTCCTGGTCTAAAACGAGTCAATGTGTGGGCAAAATGGGCCACACTTAATTCCATATCTCCACGTTCATATGGTCTTCTATGTTCTCCAACTCTGCTCCGTAATTGCCTAATTGCCACCTCCACCTGTCTGTGTTACATTGTTTTTTGAGTTGTTTTTAGGTCAAAAAACAATGTAACACAGACAGAATCAAAAACAAATTGCTTTCTGTCTAAGATAGTAGGCAATTATCAATGTAGGAAAAAAAGATGTTTTGCCTGTAAAAATATGGAACATGGTGTTGTACAATTTAAGGGAGGTGGAGAAAATTCTAAGGTTTATAATATCAAACAGTTTATAAACTGTAATAGCAAATATGTAATATATATGATTTCCTGTAGATGTGGTAAATTATATATAGGACGTACTATTAGGCAATTACGGAGCAGAGTTGGAGAACATAGAAGATCTATTGAACGTGGAGATATGGAATTAAGTGTGGCAAAACATTTTAATACATGTAAAATAGGTAAACATTATGGTTTTAGAGTTAAAGGTATTGAATGTATATCTACTTCGGTCTCTAAAAGGTTCCAAACGTTATGTAAAAGAGAATCCTACTGGATTCATAAATTAGAGACTATGAGTCCAGTGGGATTAAATGAGGAGTTGGAATTGGATATGTTTTTTTGAAAAGAAATATATGTTTTTATAAAGATCAATAAATTTGATTGTGAGTTTGGGTGCACTCGGTTCCTTTTAGACTTACGTCTGGGGCTCTTATTCCGTATAGTTAATTTTGCCCACACATTGACTCGTTTTAGACCAGGAGGGATTTTTATTCCATCACCATCGATTATTCGGAGATGCCGATGTAGATGAATTTATTCATAATCTGTGATGTTGGGACTATGTCCTGGTATCGAGGGATTTATTTGTGGGTAAATATGGGGGTTTCCATGGATACAGTTGTTATTTGATGTATCGCGGCAACTGGGTCTGGTCTTTGTGTATGGGTGATAGTTCCGGGTAAAGTACAGAGAAGTGTTACTATTGGTGCCTCCACAAAGAGGTTTGTAACGCGGAAGTGATATTATGGATAGAGGTGGAACAAAGTGTGTAGTTGGAGGCAGAGCCGCGGGCGGGAGTTTGGTGGGAATACCGAGTGCTCCCAAGGTATTTAAATGGTTTGGATTTTAAATGCAATGAAGCCCCTGATGAAGCGGTGTAAATCGCGAAACATGTTGGGAGGTTAAGTTCAACCATTTTTCTGCTTTTATTATATTTTTATTGTATTTTGTATACAATTGCTCCAGTACTTGATTTTTTATATATTGTTATATGGTACATTTTTAGGGGTTTACCCCAATAAAGATATCATATTTGGTTAACGCCATAAGTGTTTTTTGGTTTCTAGCTCAATTTGTATGTAGGCCCCCCCCTATACATATTTCAGATTCTAGCATTTTTTGAGTGCTGGTTAAAAAAAGAATTTATATCTGAAGAAGGAGTGGGAGGCTGAGAGTATTACGAGCTACTCCAAAGCAAAGAAACCGACACTGGGGGTTATCCAGTGAAAGCAATGTTTACTGAGAGGCCGGTTTTGCCTCACTATAAGGTGAGTGCAATTGACACAGATTCGAGGGTGTTATTTTGCACGGTGGAAGAGCACACAGTTTGGAGGTAGGTGGAGGTGTGATATATACCGCAAGCAGTCTACACTTAGATTTGTGTGCGCTTTTTCTCTTTTTTTCTTTTCTTTTGTCTACATACACGAGAGGACTGTGGTACCGAAGTCCTTAGAGAAAACGGCTGCACCATCAAGGTTCAAGGATTACAGTGAAGGACTCTTTTCTGATACCGGGTGTATGGTAATCGTTGTGATTTTATTTGCGCTACTTGCAGTATTGTGAAAGCAGTGTGGGAGAATAGGGAGAGGATAAAATTCAGATCCACTGGTGAGAACGTTCCTCTATCTTTTGAATATGAATAGCCAGTGAACGTTGTTGCTTCTACAAGATATCGTGTTTTATCCCCTTAAAGGCAATGATTGTTGATACCTATTTAACACTGCTAGATTTCGTATCTCTTTGTATAGAGTTACGGAACACATTGAGGTGTAATAAGGTGATGTTTTCTTATTGATGAAGATACTAAGTGTCTTATAAAGAGGAATATTGTATCTGAGACATTTGTAACTCATCAAGTATCCAGAAATTCTAAGTTGCACATTGGAATTTTTGTCTTTTTTATGACCGCGTGTAGAAACACTATAGAGAATTTAAGTGTTTTGTATTTTTAATTTTTTAATTTTGCATTTTTTCTCTTTTTTGACGATCGATCATTTAGGTAGGGAGAGATTTGAAGGGGGTAGATAGAATGTAGAATTTTTGGTGAATGTATTTTTTACATATGTTGTTTAATTCCTAGTGATGTGCATAAAGCGGGTCTTATGCACTAATGGGAATAATAGAATATTATTGGGGAATATGTTCAGAGTTTCTTTATCTTAATAGTGATTTGGAACTCCAAAATTGAGATAAAGTACCCATCAGAAGAGAGATACGAAAGTGTTCTATTGTTTTTTATACTGTTTTTTATTTTTAGGAAGTCTTTTGAAACTCATGAAGTCTTTTGAGATTATTATACATTTCATGCATGTTGACATTTAACTGACAATAAATATTCTCTTTTTATGCCAGATTTATGGTGGTATTACATTTGTACATATTGTCTTTTTGTCTAGAGTCTATGCGCCAGACACTATAAAGTATTTTTATGTTTAAAACAATACGCCCTGCCCTCCACAGAAATTCCCATGAAATATATACATCATCATTGATTGCACACACTGCATAAACCATTGCTGCAGTCAGTTTTTGAACTACTACTTTACTCTCACTTCCCTGCAATGCTCCACCTTTCACCCTGTCCTGCCCCTTGTGCGTTTGCTGGACATTACTCAACTATTGTGTTTTTACTCTACACAACAGAACTGATGGAGTATGATCTCTTGCCTAAGCCCAGTCAGTTGTCTGTCACTGTCACCTAGTTATTTATTTCTTTATCCTTTTTTATTCTTTTTTAATTTGTTTTGCTATTTTTTAAGTTGTCCACCCTGTCTTATCACTGTCACAGTCTGTCCAATAAAAACATTACAGTGGATATAAAAAGTCTACACACCCCTGTTAAAAAACAGGTTCTTGTGATGTTAAAGAATGTGACAAAGATAAATCGTCATAACTTTTTCCACCTTTAATGTAACCTATAACGTGAACAATTCAATTGCAAAACAAATTGAAATCATTGAAGGGGAAAAATAAAAAACTCACAATAACCTGGCTGCATAGATGTGCACACCCTTAAACTTATACTTTGTTGAAGCACCTTTTGATTTTATTACAACATTCAGTCTTTTTGGGTAGAAGTTTATTAGCATGGCACATCTTGACGTGGCAATATTTGCCCACTCTTCTTTGCAAAAGTACTCCCAATCTGTCAGATCACCCCACGGATGTTCAATTGGATTCAGGTCTGGGCTCTGGCTGGGCCATTTCAAAATGTTAATCTTCTTCTGGTGAAGCAATGCTTTTGTCGATTTGGATGTGTGCTTTGGGTCGTTGTCGTGCTGAAAGGTGAATTTCTGCTTCATCTTCAGCTTTCTAACGGACGCCTGAAGGTTTTGTGCCAATATTGCCTGGTCTTTGGAACTGTTCATAATTCCCTCCACCCTGACTAAGGCCCCAGTTCCAGCTGAGGAAAAACAGCCCCAAAGCATGATGCTGCCACCACCATGCTTCACTGTGGGTATGGTATTCTTTGGGTGATGTGCAGTGTTGTTTTTGCACCAAACATACGTTTTGGAATTATGGACAAAAAGTTCAACCTTGGTTTCATCAGACCATAACACATTTTCCCACGTGCTTTTGGGGGACTTGATGTTTGTTATTGCAAACTTCAGCCGGGCTTGGATGATTTTTTTGTAAACTAAGGCTTCCGTCTTGCCATCCTACCCCATAGTCCATTCATATGAAGAATATGGGAGATTGTTGTCACATGTAGCACACAGCCAGTACTTGTCAGAAATTCCTGTAGTTCCTTTAATGTTGCAGTAGACCTCTTGGAAGCCTCCCTGACTACTTTTCTTCTTGTCTTCGCATCAATTTTGGAGGGATGTCCAGTTCTTGGTAATGTCTCTGTTGTGCCATATTTTCTCCACTTGATGATGACCGTCTTCACTGTGTTCCATGGTATATCCAGTGCTTTGGAAATTCTTTTGTACCCTTCTCCTAACTGATATCTTTCAACAATGAGATCCCTCTGATGCTTTGGAAGCTCTCTGAGGACCATGGCTTTTACTCTGAGATGCAACTAAGCAAATGTCAGGAAAATCCTACTAGAACGGCTGAACTTTATTTGTGATTAATCAGAGTCACTTTAAATGATGGTAGGTGTGTAGTGACTTCTATTTAACATGAGATTGAATGTGATTGGTTAATTCTGAACACAGTCACATCCACAGTTATAAGAGGGTGTGCGCACCTACGCAGTTTGCTTTGCAATTGAATTGTTAACGTTATAGGTTATATTAAAGGTGGAAAAAGTTCTGACGTGATTTATCTTTGTCTCACTTTTTAACATCACAAGAACCTGGCATTTTTACCAGGGGTGTGTAGACTTTTTATATCCACTGTATAAAAAAAAATCAGCAACTTCTTTCCACAGAATTCCCCACCCAGCACAGAGACAATAACAGCAGGATCAGCAAGAAAATAGGTCCCAGCTGCCTGTGTCTTGCCAGTCAAGTGGAATTTGGAGGTATTTTGGGGTATTTGGAGTCAACCCCTTTCCTCCCTTCTTCTCCTCAGAGTGCTCTCACTGACTCTTCTAATAGAGAGAACAAATATCCTACCTAAAATATTCCCTAAATTAAACTTCAGTTCCCCTATCTTCTCTAGCTCAAACAACTTGCTGTTCTCTCCTCTCACAAACACAGAATGGCATGCTGTGAGAGCCTGACACCTTTTTATATGGATGTAGAAAACTTTTGTGTGGTGGAGAAAACATTTTCTTCTCATTGATTTTAATGCACAATTAGTTACGCAAAAAAAGAGGGAAAAGGCAGAAAATCTGCACTTATCGTGGGAGATTTTTCACCAAGCTGAAAGTGACATTTTTCACCGATTTCAGTTTGAGCTGAAAATTTTCACCCATCCCTACTGATAAGCACTGCAAAAATAAACATTTTACACATAACATATATTTTGTATGTGAACAAATTTGACCATTCATACTTTGTGCAATATGTTGCTAATAAATCATGTTTATCTAGTCTGCCTACAGCTAGGCACAAAGTAACATCACTGATGTCATTTCATCAAAGCAACAAGCCCAGAGAGGTTTGAAGAATTGTTGATGGCTCTTCAATTAATTTAAATTGCTAACGCACAATGAACTTACAGGAAGTAAAGTAAATGCTTGGATCTGGGGGAAATAAGCATTTAGGCAAGTGTCAAGTTTAAAAGAATGATATTATGAACAATCCAACTAGATAAATATATATTTATTTATATATTTATTTAAAGGAGAACAAACACCTCCTAATATCCCCCACACATTTACCTTACTATGGCCAGAAAATCCTAATGGCCCCTATGAATTTTCTTTTGTGCCTTTGTTTATGAGATAACAGTTTAAATAAATCCTGGATTTACTGTCCATGGAGACAGGCATAACAGCTTGTGACAGGAACTCAGGACACAACTCCCCTCACTGCACATGGCAATCTTAATACTTTAAGGACCAGAAAAAAACTGTCTGCAACTGTCATGTCTGCCTCCATGGACAGGAAATCCAGGATTGGTTTAAGATGTTATCTCTTGAAAAAAGCATAACGGCAACATCCATAGTAACCATTAGGATTTTTTGGCCACAGTAAGATGTGTTTTTTTTTTTTTTTCCTTGTTAGTTCTCATTTAACCCTTTGAGTGCCAGAGAGGTATCCAGCGCATTGCGCTGCAATGTATTGGATACCTATCTTGCACTCAAAGGGTTAAGATGTATTACAATAGTCTGAAACCAGTCAGTTAATGTTCTTGGATATAGCTTCATTTGGGATGTAGAAATATTAATTAATGTACCATCACAAGTTTTAAAAACCATTTCCTACTGACCCCTGAAACAGCACTGGAACTAAGAAAAGTGGAACAATTCTGGGATAAGCCAACTGTAGAGAACAAAACCAAAGCAATAGAGTTTAAAAGCCACATTCAGGGTCATAATTAAACAGTGTACAGAGGGTGCTGTTGTGTCAAACCCCAGCATACAAGGTGGCTCCATCCACTCTAGGATCCAATAGGTTCTAATTATGCATCTGTGAAAATATGTTTGGGTTAGAGGGCCAAAACACTGTTTGCATCTGGGCCCTCCAATGACTAGTTAGGCCTTTGGCACGTTTTAAATTAATGCATGTTCATTTTCATTTGTTCCTTATGTTGCAGTTGGTTTGCTCTAGAATTTACCACTTTTTGTTTTACCTTTTTGCCACCAGTTGTAGTCTGAGCAGTGATAACTTCTGAATAAGAAATTTCCCAGTAGGGAAAGTACCTTTGTCTTACTCAGCAAGAAACTATACGTAAAATAATCTTACTGCTCCTTTAATTCTTTGAGGCTCAAAGGATGGGTGTAGAACATATTGCTCCACAATGTGCTGCATAATTTAATGACACTCAAAAGGTTAAACTGCATAAATGAGATGAGTCACTAGTATTATAACAATCTTTGCCAAATACTTAATTGTGGAGCAAACAAACTGCGCCATGGTGGGGGTGTAAATTCCAGATGATTTGAGAGGGACTTTTATCCCATTGAATACCAGCGTTCTCCTTCACAATTCATTTAAGACTTATCTAACATTCAAGGGGTTAACCCCTTAAGGATCAGAGGGCTAAGCAATGCATTGATTTATAATGCATTGTAGACTCTCTGGTCCTATAGGGTTAAATACCTAGTTATTTCCATGGAAAATTTAAAGCAGTCTCAATTCAACCCTACGGTGTAGTTGATTAGTTCCAGAACTGCGCAACTTGTGCTTGATAAATAAGGCGCCAAGAGTGCAATTCATTGAAAAGAAGTAAAAATAATCACTGTAATGTTTCTCTGAAAGTACAACAAATAAAAGTGAGTGCGGAGCCAGATTTCCTGGAATGACAATAATTAGAATGGTGCCGAGAGCATAAAGATGAACAATTAGTGACTGGCTTTTCTCCAAAATTTTTAAGACAGGTTATTGTAGGGCAAGCAATGCACATCTGCATTATAAAATTAAAATGAGCTTATCAACAGAAGCAGCTTGCAAGCAGGCAATTACCAGTGGACTATTCATAACAAACAAGAGGCGTGCCCAACGCTCTGAAAAATCAACATGAAGATGAACCTAGAAAAGTTCATAATCTATTTTCACTCCCAAATTATATCTGCACTGAGCAACTATTGTGAGCTGACAGTTGTTCCCATGTTGGTATTCTGCTATTCTTGCATAGGGGCGTTTTGACAATTTTATTAATCATTAAATACATGCTAAATCAGAAATCTGGGTTGAGGAGAGTGTTTTATTGACAGTCATGGTGTTTTTCCAACAAATAGCATTTTCCTGATAAATTATGCCTAAATAGTTGGTATGTCTGGCAATCTGTTTTTTTATAGCAGCAAATTGTTTTGCCTTTGTTCAAGTGACAACATATTCAGTCAGTTCTGGATGTCAAGTCCATGGAGGCGAACATGACAGTTGCTTGCAGTCTTTACATGCTAAATCTGGCAGACTTCATGAGTTATACTCCCCTCTTCTCCTTAAAAAGTAAACATTAGCACGTGCAGTGGGTAGAGTTCAAGTCATGTGGTCCTGCAATCAACTGTCATATCTGCCTCCATGGACATGGTATTCTGGACAGGGATGAACGAAAAGTTGAATTTTTTTCCCTATGGGAAATTTCTCAAAAAATACAAGATTTTCCTCTTTACTGATGGGAAATTCCCATAAAACTTTTCCTGCCCCACAGAAAAACACCCCTTAATTTTTCACCTATATACACTATAAACACCAAGAATTTCCCACACTTGTTAGTAGAGAGTTGTAGAGATGTTTCCAGGATAAGAGAGAGAGATTATGAAAATAAAATGTGGGATTTCTGTATTGTGTGAAGTGTGTGTGAATTAGGATTAGGTTACTGAGGGTCAGGCAAGTGAGATTTAGTATTAGGGCAGTGAGGGAAATTCAAATTCACGTAGTGTTAGAGTAGTAAGTGTCTGTGATGTATGTATTAAAGTGACTTTTTTTCATTAATCTTTTTAAAATGTTTTTTTATTTTTTTAGGATAAAAGTACTTTCAAATAATTAATAAAAAAAAGTATTAAAAATAAAAGACACTCTCAGTCATGTCTACTAGAGAGACTTGGTGGGGATTGGGAGGAACTAGAGAATCATCCTCTTCAGGTAGGAGTAGGCCACTGCTAAATCAGTGTGCTCTCTCACTTGCCAAGGTGGAAGGAGAGGTACCATTTGTTTGCAGCAGTTCATTTGCTTCTGTCCCCACCAGCAATGGAGCTCCAGCCAGTGCCACCAGGTGCACCACCCTTATCACTAAACAGCCTAATAGACAGTGATGATTCCTCTGAGTCTATCAGTGCACACCAAAGATGTCTTCAACAGATGACCATGGAGTGGCACAGCGAGGAAATAGAATGAGGGAGTGAGGATTGAGTGAGGATTCAAATTTGGAAGACCTAGTGTAATTGGAGGCGGGTGTACTAGGTGACAGAGATCCTCTTGTGAGTGGGCAGCAGGAGGATACAGTGGAGGATCATGTGAGTGGGCAAGAACAAAAGGTGCAGGATCCTGGGAGGGGTCCAGTACTGAGTGTGAGTGGGAAAGAAGAAGGGCAGGATCCTTTTAATGGTCAAGAGTAAGAGGGCCAGGTTCCTGTGGGTGGGCAAAAAGAGGATTAGGATCCTCTGAGAGGTTATAAAAAGTGCCAGTTTCTTGTAAGTGGGCAGGAAGAGAGGTAGATTCATGTGAGTGGTCAGGAAGAAGGCATATTCCTATGACAGGGCCTGAAGGTGTGGTTGTGGCACTAGTGACATCAGATGTAGAGGTTGAGGAGGAGAATCAGAGAGGCAGAGCCCAAAGATCATCATGTGTTGGGTCATACTCAAGCTCTGCAGCATATGTTTCAGACACAAGAACATCATCTCTTCCTTCTCCTGAACTGAAGTCCTATGTGTGGAAATATTTCTACCTGGGATCTGGAACAGTGCAGGAAACAACAAATGTTTTATGCACTCTGTGTGAAAACACAGTAAGGAGGGGAAAGTAGAGCTACCACTTGGTGGGGGAAATTCAGTCATTTCAATGCAATGAGTTAGGCTGGAAAAGGCAGAAAATTGTCACCTTTCATAAAAAATGTCCCTCTCTGTGGGAAGTGCTATATTCCACCTGTTTTGCTGTTTTTAGTTGAAAAGTTTCTCCCATGCCTATTCAGGACTGAGAGAAGATATTTTCAATTGAACAAGAGAAAATCTCTAAGGATCTTAATGATTTTCTGGAAATATTAAGGTAACTGGGCAGTTACTATTAGGAGGCAATAGTGTTTAACATGCTTAATCATGTATGTGTCAATCATGCAGTAGTCGGATATATTTATACACTTACTTTATATAACAGTAAGCTCTTGATACACCAGCCATATATATATATATATATATATATATTTACATAATTACAGTGTGTAACAGAAGGACTTACTTAGGCTGGAGACCATCATACAGGAGTCCATCATACACTAGTCAGGTATATCTATGTAATTACTTTGTGTAACAGGAGGACTTACCTAGCTAGAAGGTCCATCATGTAATAGTCAGCTTTTTCCTATATAATTACTGTGGATAACATAAAGGTTTACCTAGGTAAATGTCCATCATACATCAGTTAGGTATAGCTATATAATTAGTGTGTAACAGAAGGGCTTATGTAGGTTTATGTTAAAATCCCATTAATGCAACAATTTTGACAGGTGGCTTAAAACTGAAGTCGTATTGTAGCATTGTGTATAATCTCTACCATAGGGATTTGCACTGAAGACCTCTGTAGCATTCAAGAATTTAAAAGCTACACACATCTGGAAATTTGTATGCGTCCCCTGTGGAGCACTTGGTTTGCACCAGAATTGGACTCTCTAAAATAAATAAATAAATTAAATTAAATAAGTAAATATAAAGATACAGAATACATAATATATGTGCGCTATAGACCCTTTAACTACCACACCCCTACTGTGAGATAGAAGAGAAAGGGTTCTGTTCTGTGGCAAACTTACCCCTCCACTGTGATAAATTAACCTGTTCAGTGCCAGATCTGGCACTGAAAGGCTTAACCCCCCCCCCCCTCCAGTTTATGGAGTCTGCCTAGATTTATTCACAGTAGTGTTGAGCGAGCATGCTCGGCCGATGCTCGGATCGGCTCGAGCATCGCTCTGCTCGGCACATGGCGGTACTCGTACGAGTACCGCATGTGCTCGCCCGCCATGTTCGGGTCTCCTCCCCGCACGTTTTGCGGCTGCTGCGCAGCCAATAAACGTGCAGGGAGGCTCTGACATCGGTGTAATGCCAGCAGCCATGTTGGCTGCTGGCATTACACTGATTGGCTGGCCAGAACCCGTGGTCGGGTGCTGTATAGCACCTGACCATCGAGTTCGGCTCAGTCTGAGCCAGGGAGAGCTGAGGATAGGAAGGGAAAGGCAGTGTAGGGAGGAAAAAAAAAAAATTGTGAAAAAAAAGAACCAAAAGTCCTTTTTAGGACTACTGTGTGTGGGGGCAGCAGGTTATTTTGTGTGGGGGGAAAAAAACAAAAAAAAAAAAAAAAAAATATTCTGTTTAGTGTGAAAAGTTGCAGATTAGAGCACATTCTGTTTAGTGTGCACAGTTGCAGATTAGAGCACATTCTGTTTAGTGTGCAAAGTTGCAGATTAGAGCACATTCAGTTTAGTGTGCAAAGTTGCAGATTAGAGCACATTCTGTTTAGTGTGCAAAGTTGCAGATTAGAGCACATTCTGTTAAGTCTTCAAACTAAAATATCAAAGTCACATATTCCATTCAGTGTGCTTCGCCGCAGTTTAGCAGCCTATTCTGTGTACTCTGCACAGTTGCAGAATAGGAAGAAATACTGTTAAGTCTTCAAACTAAAATATCAAAGTCACATATTCCATTCAGTGTGCTTCGCCGCAGTTTAGCAGCCTATTCTGTGTACTCTGCACAGTTGCAGAATAGGAAGAAATACTGTTAAGTCTTCAAACTAAAATATCAAAGTCACATATTCCATTCAGTGTGTTTCACCGCCGTTTAGCAGCCTATTCTGTGTACTCTGCACAGTTGCAGAATAGGAAGAAATACTGATAAGTTTTCAAACTCAAATATTAAAGTCACATATTCCATTCAGTGTGTATCACCGCCGTTTAGCAGCCTATTCTGTGTACTCTGCACAGTTGCAGAATAGTAAGAAATACTGTTAAGTTTTCAAACTCAAATATTAAAGTCACATATTCCATTCAGTGTGTATCACCGCCGTTTAGCAGCCTATTCTGTGTACTCTGCAGAGTTGCAGAATAGTAAGAAATACTGTTAAGTTTTCAAACTCAAATATTAAAGTCACATATTCCATTCAGTGTGTATCACCGCCGTTTAGCAGCCTATTCTGTGTACTCTGAACAGTTGCAGAATAGTAAGAAATACTGTTAAGTTTTCAAACTCAAATATTAAAGTCACATATTCCATTCAGTGTGTATCACCGCCGTTTAGCAGCCTATTCTGTGTACTCTGAACAGTTGCAGAATAGTAAGAAATACTGTTAAGTTTTCAAACTCAAATATTAAAGTCACATATTCCATTCAGTGTGTTTCACCGCCGTTTAGCAGCCTATTCTGTGTACTCTGCAGAGTTGCAGAATAGTAAGAAATACTGTTAAGTTTTCAAACTCAAATATCAAAGTCACATATTCCATTCAGTGTGTATCACCGTCGTTTAGCAGCCTATTCTGTGTACTCTGCAGAGTTGCAGAATAGTAAGAAATACTGTTAAGTTTTCAAACTCAAATATTAAAGTCACATATTCCATTCAGTGTGTATCACCGCCGTTTAGCAGCCTATTCTGTGTACTCTGAACAGTTGCAGAATAGTAAGAAATACTGTTAAGTTTTCAAACTCAAATATTAAAGTCACATATTCCATTCAGTGTGTTTCACCGCCGTTTAGCAGCCTATTCTGTGTACTCTGCAGAGTTGCAGAATAGTAAGAAATACTGTTAAGTTTTCAAACTCAAATATCAAAGTCACATATTCCATTCAGTGTGTATCACCGCCGTTTAGCAGCCTATTCTGTGTACTCTGCACAGTTGCAGAATAGTAAGAAGTACTGTTAAGTTTTCAAACTCAAATATTAAAGTCACATATTCCATTCAGTGTGTTTCACCGCCGTTTAGCAGCCTATTCTGTGTACTCTGCAGAGTTGCAGAATAGTAAGAAATACTGTTAAGTTTTCAAACTCAAATATCAAAGTCACATATTCCATTCAGTGTGTATCACCGCCGTTTAGCAGCCTATTCTGTGTACTCTGCACAGTTGCAGAATAGTAAGAAATACTGTTAAGTTTTCAAACTCAAATATTAAAGTCACATATTCTGTGTAAGATGAAGAAGGCGGGTAAAAAGGGACGGGGAAGTGGACGTGATCCTGAAAGTTCAGGGCGCGGGTCAGGACGCGGAGAAACTGTGCCTGGTGCCACAGCACAAGAAAGAAAGACATCCACCATACCTAGCTTCATGTGTAATTTTACAGGGCGTCGCAGGACATCACTCTCGAGGTCCGACCACTGCGAACAGGTGGTCGGTTGGATGACAGCTGATACTGCTTCCAGTCGGTTAAGCACCACCCTGTCTTCCACCAAGTCCACTCTCAGTAGCCAAGAGTCTGGTCAAAATAATCCTCACTCTGATCATCCTTCCTCCCACCATACACGGTCTGGTCAAAGAAGTGATCCCACACTGGGATATAGTGAGGAGCTCGTCTCATCACCAATCCTTCATTTGACCCTCTCTCCAAGCACGCTTGCAGAGGAACATGACATCTTGTGCCCTGATTCACAACCTCTAGAGGCTACCCAATCACAAGAAGATGACAGATGTGAACGGCATTTAAGGTCAAAGGAAGTAGTGGATGATGATGATGATGATGAGACACAGTTGCCATTAAATCAACCACTATTTCCGTCTCAAGACCTTGTTGAGGAGAATGTTATACAGTTGTCAATGACTGAGTATGTGGTGGGATCAAGACTTGAGGAGGATGATCAGAGTGAGGAAGTGGAGGAGGACTTGGTGGACGATGAGGTGACTGACCCCACCTGGGAAGGTGTAGAGCCGAGCGATGTCAGCAGTCCTGAGGGTGAGCCATCTGCAGCACCGCAACAGGCTGGAAGAGGCAGTGGTGTGGCTACAGAAAGAAGGCGGACCGCACCAAACCGGCCCGCAAATGTTCCACGGAGCACCCCCTTGCGTAAATCTACCTTGCCAAGGGGTAGGTGTTCCGCGGTATGGCGTTTTTTTAAGGAAAGTGCGGACGACAAAAGAATTGTAGTTTGCAACCTGTGCCACACCAGAATGAGCCGAGGCATGAACACTAGAAACCTCACCACCACCAGCATGATCCGACACATGGCATCCAAGCACCGTAGTAAGTGGGAGGAACGCCTGGATCGCCCATCTGTGTCTGCAGGCCACACCACTGCCTCCTCTTCCCCTGTTTTCGGTGCCGGCCAATCGCCTGTCGAAGGCGCAGGCCCGCATACCTCCCGCCCTGCACCTGTACCATCTGAAGCACCATCAGCGACCACATCCACTTCCCTGTCCCAGCACAGCGTCCAAATGTCATTACCCCAGGCATTTGAGCGCAAGAGAAAGTACCCAGCCACCCACCCACAGGCCATAGCACTAACCTCACACCTTTCAAAATTACTGGCCATCGAAATGCTGCCATTTAGGCTTGTGGACACTGAGTCCGTCCGCAGCCTGATGGCAGCAGCTGTCCCTCGGTACGCGGTCCCCAGCCGCCACTACTTTTCCCGGTGTGCCATCCCCGCATTACACCACCATGTGTCCCGTAACATCACCCGTGCCCTGACCAACGCAGTTACTGGGAAGGTCCACTTAACGACTGACACATGGACAAGTGCTTGTGGCCAGGGACGCTGCATTTCCCTGACGGCACACTGGGTGAATGTCGTGGAGGCTGGGAGCGACTCGGACCCTGGGATGGCACGGGTGCTACCCACGCCGAGGATTGCGGGCCCTACCTCCATCAGGGTTTCCACCAGCACCTACGTTATTGGCTCCTCCTCCTCCGTTTCCACCTCCGAATTCTCTACACGCAGCGCCACTCCCCCATCAGCCAGTAGCTGGAAGCAGTGTAGCACTGCAGTGGGGAAGCGTCAACAGGCCGTGCTGAAGCTGATCTGCCTTGGGGACAAACAGCACACGGCCTCAGAGCTGTTGCAGGGGATTAGTCACCAGACCGAGCAGTGGCTCTCGCCACTCAACCTGCAACCAGGCATGGTTGTGTGTGATAATGGGCGTAACTTGGTGGCGGCTTTGGAGCTCGGCAAGCTCACACACGTACCATGCCTAGCGCATGTATTTAATTTAGTGGTGCAGCGATTTCTAAAAACCTACCCCAATGTGCATGATCTCTTGACCAAGGTGCGCCGCGTGTGTGCACATTTCCGTAAGTCATCAACAGCTTCAGCCGGCCTGTTGAAGCTGCAGCAGCGCTTACAATTGCCAGCTCACCGGCTGCTGTGTGACGTGAGCACGCGCTGGAACTCCACCTTCCACATGTTGGCCCGGCTTTGTGAGCAGCAGAGGGCAGTAGTGGAGTACCAGCTGTTACACGGTCGTCGCCTCTCCGTTCAACTTCCTGTAATCAGAAGTGAGGAGTGGGAATGGATGTCAGACCTCTGCGAGGTTTTACGCAATTTTGAGGAATCGACACAGATGGTGAGCGGCGATAACGCTATTATCAGTGTAACCATCCCACTTCTGTGTCTACTGAAACGCTCGCTGCTCACAATTAAAACCGACGCTTTGCATGTGGAAGAGGTGGAAATGGGGGAGGAAGAGCTTACACAAGGTGATAGCCAGAGCACCCTCACTTCGTCTTCTCAGCGACAATTGGAGGAGGCGGAGGAGGAGGAGGAGGAGGAGGAGGAGGAGGAAGACACGGTTGCCTCCGCTACAGAGGGTAGCCATGGAACTTTAGTTCCATCTCTTCAGCGTGGGTGGGCAGAAGAGGAGGAAGAGGATGAGGAGATTGAGAGTCATCCTCCTGGTGAGGACAGCGAAATCTTGACTGTTGGTACTCTGGCACACATGGCTGACTTTATGTTAGGCTGCCTTTCCCGTGACCCACGCGTTATACGCATTTTAAACAACACGGATTACTGGGTGTTCACCCTTCTGGACCCCCGCTACAAAGAGAATTTCTCATCTCTCATTCCTCCGGTGGAGAGGACAAGCAAAATGGTGCAATACCAGAAGGTTCTTGTCGAAAAATTGCTCCAAAATTTTCCATCTGACAACACTGGCGGCAGAGTACGTGCTACCTTGGCCAACCAAGAAGGGGAGAAAAGGGGAGCACACAGCAGTTCCGAGAAAGGCAGGGCAACACTCTCCAAGGCGTGGGACACCTTCATGACACCCCGCCAGCACCCTCACCCTGATGCGCAGCCTAGTGTCACAAGGAGGGAAAAGTTTTGGAAGATGGTGAAGGAGTACGTAGCAGACCGTGTCAGCGTCCTCAATGATCCCTCTGTGCCTTACAACTACTGGGTGTCCAAGCTCGACACGTGGTATGAACTGGCACTCTACGCCTTGGAGGTGCTGGCCTGCCCTGCCGCCAGCGTTCTGTCTGAGCGGGTATTTAGTGCTGCTGGTGGCATCATAACAGATAAGCGTATCCGCCTTTCCACCGACAATGCTGATAGGTTGACACTTATAAAAATGAACAAGGCCTGGATTTCCCCTGACTTCTCCACTCCACTGGAGGAAAGCCCCGGGGGAACATAAACTCACTTTATATATGTTATTTACAATGATGTGAATACTCTGTATTCCCATTCACCCCTTCCACCCAAAAAACGGGTATATGGTTGACTCTTAATCTTCTCATCCTCCTCCTCCTCTTCCATATGCCCTGTGCTATAATTTTTATATAGGGCCAGCTCACCAGCGGGCCCTGTGATATAATTTTTATATAGGGCCAGCTCACCAGCGGGCCCTGTTTGACAATTTTTATATAGGTCAGCTCACCAGCGGGCCTTCTCATATAATGTTTTATTGGGTCAGCTCTCTAGCGGGCCCTCTCATATAATGTTTTATAGCGTCAGCTCACTAGCGGGCCTTCGCATATAATGTTTAGGATGGTCAGCTCTGCAGCAGACCCTCACCCATAATGTTTTAGATGGTCAGCTCAGCGCACGTTTCCCTCTTAATCATGGCCTCAGTTCAATAAAATCAAGGAAATTTTTGGGAGAATTTGCCTCTGTGCACGTTTCCCTCTTAATCATGGCCTCAGTTCTGAAAATCAAGGAAATTTTTGGGAGAATTTGCCTCTGCGCACGTTTCCCTCTTAATCATGGCCTCACTTCCGAAAATCAAGGAAATTTTTGGGATAATTTGCAGATGATATACAAGTAAATATACAGCAAATATTGTTTGGTAACAATTTTTCGCCTAAAGTCGTTTTTATTTTCCTTTTTGTGTGTTTTACGGTCAGTCTGTAAAAATGGCGTACTACGGGCGAAAGATCGTTCCCAGCAGCGATGTTGGAGTCCAAGATGCATCCAGACATCCTCCCTATGCTGTCCCTGAACCATTTCTGTAGTGTTTCCATCTTTTTCTGCCCTTTTCCTATGGACCAGGCACCCTCCCCTCATCAGAGCAGGGGGTGCCTGGTGTAATGCTCGAGTCCTCCCATTGACTTCAATGGGGCTCGGGTGCTCGGCCGAGCACTCGAGCCTCAGGGGGTGCTCGGTCAGAGCACCCGAACACCCGAGCATTGGGGTGCTCGCTCATCACTAATTCACAGCACAGTGTGGGGTAATATGGTTCAGCACAGAAACAGTAGTAGAATGTCACGCTTGGCTTCCACCAATAAAGTTATATTACAAATGCCTAGCACAACATACAGAACATTTTCAATTAAAACCAACCCTTTGAGTGCCAGAGAGGTATCCAAGGCTTTGCAGCACAATGCGTTGGATACAATTGTAATGGCCTCTATGAATTTTGAACTTGTACTTTTGTTCAATCAATCCTTCAAGTCATGTCCATAAGTTTAGACACAAAATTGCTGACATACCTTTTTAATCCTTCAAAAGAGAAGTAACACTGCCTAATAATATCACATCAGGCCAAAAAATCATAATGGCCACTCTTAATTTTACCCCTGTGCCTTTGTTCAAGACACATCTGCTCCTGTCTTGCCTCTGGAGATGGACATAATAATGATAGCAAGATCAATAAACAAACTCCTTCAAATACATATAACAATCTTAACCCTTTACTGGCTAGTGGAATGTTAAACACATTGCTTTTCAATACATTGTGCAATTCTTAAGTAGGCTCATCCTTCAGTTTGAAAAACATTACCAGCAGCTGTCATATCTGCCTCCATGGGCATGGCATCTATAACTGATTGAAGGTGTTATCTCTTGAAGAAAGGCACAAAGGCAAAATTCATTGAGGCCATTAGTAAGGAGAGTGGTGTGGTGTTGCAGTCCAGATGGCTGTGGTGGTGAATTGGTGGGCAGTTGCTAAGCAACCATCCAAACAAAAGGAGCAGCCTATCAAGAGGCCAGAACAACATAGTGGTGTCAGCATGTTGAGCATGCAGGTAGTCAGAGGAGAGACAGCCAAGGGAGTAGTGGCACTCAGCCACCTCCAGTGACAGGCACATTGGAAAGGCCCACAGTAGACCATGGCTGTTCAAACTTGAATTATTGCCTCTACACCTGGGAGTTGGGTATACTTATAATAAACAGAAGTTGCCAGTTGCAGCTCCTGACCGGCAACAAGGCTCATTGTGCTTTTGTCATAATTCCAGGGAAGATACTGGCAGAAGTTAACAGTAGTACAGACCCAAGTACTCCTTTATGAGACTGGTCCAATTTAGTACTTTTTAAGTTAACCATTTACAACATTTGTATATGTGGATGTCGCAATATGCTTTTTCTTAAAGAACAATTTATATTTTAACACTTCCCCTCCTTTAAAACACTGCACCTTGCAATTTATCTACATTTCTCCAGGACCAATGCAGCTCCCACACATTTGAACAACTTTCTCTAAACCCTATAAGCTTTGCAGCAGGTAGGCTTTGATAATGGACCCCTTTCATTTCTGACATTTACAATCACTTGATTTAACTTTCTAGCCACTGCTCAGGGGATGAGCAGTTTACAAAATGTCTCTATCAGAGCTATAGTCATTGAGGTGATAAGAACTTTTATCTCTTTCTGCAGAATTACACTGGAAAAATGCTATATGCTTCACCAACATTTAAAGATGAATGTTTTTATTGATGTTTCTTGCAGGTAAGAATACATCTGAAAAAAGTCACTCTTAAGGCCATATGTACAAAGTAACAGCAGTAATTCTGTGGCAAGCCAACTGCACCGGGGGGGGGGGGTCTAATTGATTTGACTGATGTGAAAAAATGCCTTAAAGCAATTTAAGTGACTTTGAAATACATTTCCAAATCACCTATATTTTTGACATTTTTTATTTTAGACAATATTAATTATGCCAGTTAATGCAAATTTTGCATGACTCTCTGTTGTGCCAGTCAGATATTAACATTCCACACTCCTCTCCCTCCCACCTGTAACTCCCTTTCAGTTAGAATCCACACTATTCTTCTCATTTATCACCTCCTCCCACAATGTACTAACATTATACACTTCTCTTCCTCCCACCTTACACTCCCTATCAGCCAATAAGTTCCATAAACTGGCAAACTGACAATCACACACATACTGTCAAGCTAATTGCTCCCACTGAGGTGAGAAAATAAGTAGGCAACTGTGTCACTTTACACAGTAACATAGGTTATCACCTAAAGATGATGCAATCTAGGTCTTCAGACATTTATGGTGTAATCTCCATTTACTATACCTATATTCAGCAAATAAGCATTTACTATCCAATCTACTACCCACTACTGAAACCATGTTAATCTTGTCATGTTGTCATCTCTACTGTTATTTATAGTGTTATTCATTAGGTCTCGTTGAATACAGATTTAATGTTATTGTTAGCCTGCCCATTTGTCTAACAAATAATATGATTTTGAATGTTCTGATTTTAAATGAACTAGATAATGTAATATAGTTGATGAAGCTGAAAAAAGGCTTGCATCCATAAAGTTCAACCTTTGCCTGAATCCCTTTGTTAATCTAGAGTCAGGCTAACAAAAAGCCACTGAATGTGTTCTAATTGTTCTGCAATTAAGTACAGAAAAATATTTCCTGACTCCAAAGGTCACCTGGGTTCCTGTCTGGATCAACTTTGTACCTGTCTTGAAAAATATCTCAATTCTTTAATTCTTAAAGCTAAAAAGTCATCTACAATATCTGCCAACGCAGCCACCTAAGGCAAAGATTCCACATCTTTATTCTAAAATATGCCTGCCTAATTGAAAATATACTTCTCCCCATATGGATAACCCGTTCCCCCCCCCCCCCCACTGCACCTCTTTATTTTCTGTAACTCTCCACCAAGCTACATGTCACAAATGGTGGAAGCGCCGACAAGAAATAACAATGTATTGGACCTAGTGATCACTAATAACAAAGAAATGGTATCCAATATTAAGGTAAGAGAACATTTGGGAAACAGTGATCACAACATGGTTACATTTGAGATCAGTCTGGCAAAGCAAAAATGTATAGGTTCAACCAAAACTCTTAATTTTATAAAAGCGAACTTCAAATTGTTAAGGGCCTCAATCCAACACATAGACTGGGATATTTTATTTAAAGGCAAAAATACTGAGGAAAAATGGTCAGAATTCAAATTTAGGTTGCAGAAATGTACCCAACAGTATATACCAATGGGGAACAAGTGCAAAAGAAGTAAGTCACAGCCAATGTGGTTAACTGCACATGTAAAGAAGGAAATGGCAAGGAAAAAAAAAGCATTCAAATTATTTAAGTCAGAAGGAACGGAACAATCTTTCTTAAAATACAGGGAGTGCAACAAAGATTGCAAAAAGGCAATTAGGGTAGCAAAAATAGATAATGAAACTCGAATTGCAAGGGAAAGCAAGACTAATCCAAAAAAGTTTTTTAAATATATAAATAGCAAAAAACTTAAGAGGGAGTGCATTGGACCATTCAAAAATGAGATGGGTGAGTTGGTTAGTGAGGATAAGGAAAAGGCCGATGTTTTAAACACTTTCTTTGCATCAGTATATACAAGGGAGCAAGGAATGGTAGAAGAGCCTCCGCAAGTAACAAATAAAACAATACAATTAATAGATATTGGGTTAACTCAAGGAGATGTCATGGGAAGACTGAACAAAATTAAGACCGACAAAGCACCGGGTCCTGATGGTACATCCAAGGGTTCTTCAGGAACTCAGTGCAGTGTTAGCAAAACCCCTATATTTACTCTTTAAAGATTCTATTACCACAGGCTCAGTGCCACAGGATTGGTGAAGGGCTAACATAGTGCCTCTATTTAAGAAGGGAACTAAAACAGAACCTGGGAATTATAGACCAGTGAGTTTGACCTCTGTAGTGGGAAAACTATTAGAAGGGATAATAAGGGACTATATTCAGGATTACAACACAAAAAATAAGATCATTAGCACGAATCAACATGGTTTTATGAAGAATAGATCATGCCAAACTAATCTTTTCAGCTTCTATGAGGAGGTAAGAAGCAACCTTGACAATGGCAAGGCAGTAGATGTAGTATATCTAGACTTTGCAAAGGCATTTGATACAGTACCACACAGAAGGCTGGTGTATAAAATAAGGAAATTGGGGCTAGGAGATAACCTTTGCAGTTGGATAAAAAACTGGCTGAAGGATAGGGAACAGTGTGTGGTTGTAAATGGAAAATTCTCCAGTACAGTTAAAGTGGAGAGTGGAGTACCTCAGGGTTCAGTATTGGGTCCGTTGCTTTTTAACATGTTTATAAATGACCTGGAAATAGATATAGAAAGCAAAATATCATTTTGATTCCGCTAGTATAGAGCCGGTTGAGCACTTTGCTATCCAGTACACGGTACTGGTTTACTCCACTTACACAGGCTGTGGCGTTTCCTTTACTAGACCGGTTTGGTCTCCCCGGTTGGAAGACTGGTTTGCTCCACTGTTCCATCTTTTCTGTTGCTCCATGTAAGCAGCATTAGTGGAGCTGTTCTCCTGTCCTCCTGGCTGCCTTGCCTGGTATTGTGGCAAGGCCGGTAGAGCCACAACCAGTTTATCGTCTTTACCCTCTGGCTGCCTTACCTGGTATTTTGGCAAGGCCGGTAGAGCCACAACCAGTTTATCGTGTTAACCCTCTAGGCTGACTTACCCAATATATTGGCAAGGCCTATAGAGCCACACCAGCTTATCGTGTTACCCTCCAGGCTGCCTTGCCGGGTATATTGGCAAGGCCGGTAGAGCCACAACCAGATTATTGTGTAACCTTTTAGGCTGCCTTGCCCGGTATATTGGCAAGGCCGGTAGAGCCTCCCATTGTATCTTGCATAACTACTGTCTGTACCCATTGTGTCTATGTGATTTACGTGTATGATTAGGACCCGTGAGGGTTCCCATTAAACTTTTCAATAAAGTTTGATTTTTATCTTACTCTGTGTCTGAGAGTCAAAACAAACCGTGACATTCTGGCAAACTCATCAAAATCGGGCATAGACTGACACGTACCACTAACTTTGTGATATACTTTATTAAATGTCCGTGTAGTCTACTGTATATAGGAAAAACTGTTACGAGTTTTCGTGAGCGAATGGCAAACCACCGCTCTAGCATACGGGAAGCCCTTTTGGGTCTTAAAAGTGACAAACCAGTTGCTAGACATTTTCATGAAGCAAAACACAGTATGGCGGACCTACGCTATATGATAATTGATCATGAACCTGAACTACCTAGGGGCGGAGACAGGAGAAGACGTCTCCTACAAAAGGAAGAGAAGTGGATTTACACTTTTGACACTCTGCACCCCAAGGGGTTGAATGATAGAGCCTAATGGGCATGCTTTCTGTGAGATCATGATATACATTTGCTCCTCTACTACATGTAGCATCTATTTGGGTGTGATAGTATACCCTTTGAAACATTGAGGTGTAGAATCTCTAGTCACACTGTGGGGAAAAGTGTCCCTCCAAGTGTGGATGGGAATAGATTACCAGGACGTTGCTAGTAACATAGTAACATAGTAAATTAGGTTGAATAAAGACACAAGTCCATCAAGTTCAACCTTTGCCTCATCCCCAGTGACTGAAAATTGTATTGCTTTCCGGCTACCAAATAAGTTAGTCTTTATCAGACATTCCTTATCTGCCTACTACAAAACTCTGTATGTTCCCTTTTGAAAGAAATGTATCTAATCTTCTCTTAAATGTAACCATTGTATCTGCCATAACCACCTCCTCGGGCAAGGAATTCCACAATTTAACAGAACTTACTTAAAAAACCCCTTCCTCTGCTGAAGTCTAAACCTCCTTTCCTCTAATCTCAAGGGTTGTCCCCTGGTCACCTGATCAGGTCTTGGAATAAATAGCTCACTGCAGAGAATCTTGTATTGACCTGTCATATACTTGTACAATGTGATAAGGTCTCCTCTTAGTCGTCTTTCCTCATATGTCAAGTCCCCATTCACTTAGTTAATTTTGTTGCTCTTCGCTGTACACTCTAGTTCTAGTATATCCTTTTTCAGAACAGGTGCCCAAAATAGCACTGCATACTCAAGGTGAGATCTTACCAATGATTTGTATAACAGCAAAATAATGTTATCCACTCTTGCTTCGATACCTCTTTTTATGCAAGACAGGATTTTGTTTGCCTTTGCTACTGCTATTTGACACTGGTCACTGTTTCCAAGTTTGTAGTTGACAAGGATACCCAGGTCTTTCTCTAACAATGAGTCCCCTAAAATGATTCCATTAAGCTTATAAGTAGCCTTGGGATTGTTTCCTCCCAGATGCATGACTTTACACGTACCCACATTAAATTCATATTCCATTTGTTTGTCCAATCTGACATTGTAGTAACATCCAACCATTCTGGGACTGGACTCTACCTCATAATTAGGCATCTAGGACTGTCTTGGGTGCACTCCTGGTCTCAGTATTAATGCTCCATAGTGTTGGCACTGACCAAGCAACACATCATCACGTCCAGGGCATTCCCGATGCACGATTCAACATAGGATACTGTTGTCATATTAATAAGATTCATTCCCCTCTATAATGACTAAACTAGTGGTATATATAGAATGATTTTCTGGTGATTTGAGCCATCACGGTCTTCAGCTCTTCTTCACCAAATAGTGGTTTGCTGCTGAAGTACTTTCACCCACGTCTGACACTCTCACACACACCTGGATATGGTTCTGTTATTGCAGTGACATTCATCTAACCATGAGGATTGTGCCTCATCCCCACTAATACATGCCTTGGACGTGAGGACTACCCTACTCTATAGCATACCCCATGAGTCCGGTTACTGTTACCTTTGAGACTGCTTATACATAACTAGGCTTCTTATCTGCACAGACACCCACATATCTAATGCTTGACACACATTATACAGTATGTCGCACTCCACGATAATCCAAACTTTAATCGTATCTGTATTTCACACTATGGCACTACTTTAGGCACCATTTAATGCTTTTGTGATTGCTTGTTCAACAGTAGGAACTCTAACTGCATCAGCGCTTGCAAGGCTAATGGATACTGAAGCTGGGTCTCTGTGACATCGCACAGCACGCCTTATATGGCAAGCGTTTTTCCATTTTGTCTGGTCTGCTACCCCACAACATGGGGAGGCATGAGCTGTATGTAACATCTCTCACATCATTGTGATTTAGATGCAGTGCGGCTCGGACACCTAAAACAAGTGTACTTAGCTGGAGCTAAAGTAGAAGAGACAGCACTCTGTTGATATCCAAAAAAATATAAGTTATTTATTCATCCATTGTATCCAACCAAACGTTTTCGGTCCTATTTTGGACCTTCATCAGGGTAACCAGACACATAAACAATAGCATTTTTAAATACTCACATTGTGAAAGACAGGCCACCAATTAAAAACGTTGGGAACGCTAATCATCCACAGTATGGACGCTCAACACCGGGACTCGGTGCGTGAGGTCACCTCTCCATGAGGACGTAGGTCACCAACGTGTTTACATTCAAAAATACTTCATATAAAATAAGTGTGTATAAAGAAACCCCATCAGAATATAAATATATAAATGTACAGTCACGACTAGAATCAAGCCTCAATTACACTAAAAAAGTTATTCTATATTTTTTTTGTATAATTTTTTTTCTTAAAAATATTTTTTTCTTTCTTTGAGTTTGATTGTGATGCTTTAAGATATGTTTTGTTTCTTTTTCCTGTTTTTCTTTAAGGTACTTAAGGGTTAACTTGTATTGATCCATATTACAAATATTGCGATCAATTGTTGGGCTATGCCATGTGGGTGATCTAGAATATTTTTCTCGGCTCGCCCCCGTGGTCTGGCCCGTTAAATTGATCTATTAGGAGAGTATAGGGTCTGAGTGTAGACCCTTGCTTAGGTTGCTATGAAGTGGATGTGCTGAACCAGCCGGTGCGCTATGATACATTAGCTACATCTTTTAGCTTTGTGGAGAGATCGATGAGCTGTACAAAGGTACAGTGGAATTGTTTTAACGATTTGATTTATAATGTATCTCAACGTTCGCTACTTAGTATTGTATACAACATCGGCTGGTCTATCACCATGGCAACTGGATAGTAAAGTTCTCCGATATAATCCTGACGGTAATTGTTGTTTGTTTTTTCTTCTCTATTTCTTTTTTAGTGTAATTGAGGCTTGATTCTAGTCGTGACTGTACATTTATATATTTATATTCTGATGGGGTTTCTTTATACACACTTCTTTTATATGAAGTATTTTTGAATGTAAACACGTTGGTGACCTACGTCCTCATGGAGAGGTGCCTCACGCACCGAGTCCCGGTGTTGAGCGTCCATACTGTGGATGATTAGCGTTCCCAACGTTTTTAATTGGTGGCCTGTCTTTCACAATGTATTTAAAAGTGCTATTGTTTATGTGTCTGGTTACCCTGATGAAGGTCCAAAATAGGACCGAAAACGTTTGGTTGGATACAATGGATGAATAAATATCTTAGATTTTTTTGGATATCAACAGAGTGCTGTCTCTTCTACTTTAGCTCCAGCTAAGTACACTTGTTTTATATATGTTATGGGACGTGCACCAACAAACTTGTTGTTTAAATATCGATAAGAGTGCCACTGCCAATTCTTTTTGAGTATATATATATATATATATACACACACACACACACACCAATCACACCACGCAAGTTCACCACCACCACTAGGACACACATTTGCCACATTGTACGTTGTACTTTTTTTTTCTTTAATCTCCTGACATCATTGTGAATATGTGCCAGTGTCACTTAAGCAGGAAGATAGTGTTGTGGGCAAAGGACAATGGCACTTGCATACTAACACATTTTTCAAAATATATGTTGCTATAGAATCGCAACTTTGACTTTCAGCTACTTATTTGTCCACTACAACCCTCAGAAGAAGTAACATTGTGGTGGGAAATGTTGCACCATCTGAAACATAGGTGAAAATTTTATTGGAATTGGCGAAAAGGAGAAAACAGTCACAAAAAAGCAAAAAATCATCCTGTATTTGTGAAAAGCCATACAGGAAATTTTTCTCACTTTTGGCCACCCGTAATGATGAAAAACAAGGAATGCTATACAACTGTATGTTGAATCATGACTCCAGTATAACCTTTCATTATTATATATTCATTATTTATCAGTGTTCCTAGCACTTATCCAACTGTTGTAGATGGTAACAACTGTTTATGTTTCTCCTTCTCATCAGTGCTGTTATTACAAAATGCGCTACATGCTTCTCTATATTGTGTTTTCTTTATCTCAATTTTGTTATAATTTAATTGTGTGATTTTAGATGCTAAAACATGTACAGATTTTGCTGGTGCTATATAGAATTCCTCTGAAGGTTTCCAAGGAATCAAGTAACAGGTAGCCTGTGTTCTAAACTTAACTAGGGTACATGCACCATATCTGGTTTTCTCAATGCATCTATTGTATCTGATTAGCCAACACAAAGTCAGCTTACAATAATTGGCTGCTAGCCAAGCCATTCATCTATCACCTGTTGCAGTTTATATAACAAATCAATTGCTTTGTAGGACAGTCTCTCAAACCTGCACATAGATATAATAGTATGAGGATGATATGGGCTACCCTGCTGCTAGCCTTTACTACTGATAGTGATCTGCTGCTTCTGGATGCTGCTGAGGGTACAGTTTTTACTTATTCTTAATAAGAACTCAAATGTGGGTTGGTAGCACACAGAAAATTGTGAAACAATTCCTTTAACAACATGACTAGTGATCATCAAAGTAATCCTTCTCTAAAATTTGCATATGCCCAACAGCAGTAGGAAACATGGGTTTTACTTTAACTGAAGGAAGTGTTGGATGCATATACAACACTACAATTATGTGCTCCTTGATCCCATGCACTTTTAAGAGTACTTCTAATGGTGTTAGTTGTTGCATAACGAACATTATAATATTTTGTTTTGTCTCCCAATCAGACCTGCAATTGTTCTAGAGGTGGGACCTCAATAAGGTTATGGCTAGACTGGATCTTGTTTCCCATGCTCACATGTCCTTATATATAAAACAGTATATAGAATTGTTGCTACATCCCCTTATATACCCTGTACTTCATGCAACATCTATCAAAAATACCTTTTTTGGTGAGGTCAAAAATCTTGTCACATAGGTCCTGAGGGAACAATTGCCCAAGACCATCTGTGAATGAATCTAGATTAGAGAACAATAAAAAAGCAGTGGGCACTGATCATAATCAGTTAACTGATGTTAGCTCTTATGTCTCAGTACAACCAACATTAAATAAGTGCTCTCTGAATTGAACAAATTACAAGTTAAAAATCAAGTTTAGGGTTATATTTTTGGATTGTTATATATCAATAATTATTTTTCCACATAATATATGTAATCCTGTAATACTTAAAGCCTTTTTTTATATATTTTTTTTTATTGTTTGTTTAATGTTCTTTTAAATCAGTGGGAAATGTGGGACTTTTTCTTTGTTCCCTATGGTTGGTTTACCCCAGAATTGTACCATTTACTTAGTATGTCAGCCCCACTGCAAAATATTAGGAGGTGTCAGGGTTTTTGATTTAACTCCTTCAATTTTAGTAAGGTTTCCAATTCAATATGAATAAATGTATTAGATACATCTCTAGAATTCAAGGGATTAAAAGCCCTTTTAAATCAATGGACATTTTTATTTTTTATCTTCTCTCATGTAGTTGGTTGGTTTGCCCCCATTATTGCCCCAGTCCTTCTTAGTATATGAATCTTGTTTTCTTTATTACTATGCTAGTGAAATGGCTCATTTGGTCAAGGCACCAGCTGTAAAATCTGTTCAAACTGCAAGGTCACAGGTTCTAGTTCCATCTTTCGTCCTTCCAAGGTAGATAAAATGAGTACCATTAAATTGGGTAATAATATCTATACCCCCAGGGCATACTTGAAAACAACAGACAATATCAATGTATCCTTCCTGGTAAAATACTTTGATATTATTACTAAATAAATAGTAGGTTCTTGAGTGATTGTAAGCAATTCCATGTATCTATTGCCTAATTCAGAAGTGAATGTTAAAAAAGCTACCATTCACAAGTAGCAGTACTCATGTAACTAATTTATTTTAAGATCTAATTAGATTAAATCTCGGCTCAGTTAAAAACCAAACAGTTGTATTTTTGTTCTATCTTCTACAATTCTATTTTATTTTAGATTTTGGTACTGCTAGTTATTTTTGCAGGTCATTAAACAAGCCTATTTTAATCATACCATTTACTCTTGCATGAGAACATTTTTTGCTTGTATTTCCTAACTATTAGAAATGACACTATCTGTTCTTATTGTCTTTTTTCAGTATCTTTCAAATTAAATTATATACTGTATACTTATTTTATTTATATACTTTGACATTAAAAATGTCCTTAGGAATTATGGAATGAAGGGGGAGCATTAAGTTAAACATGCTCGCTCACACTTTGCTTGACTGAATCTTGATTCCATTGCAGATGCATAATGATTTTAGAGAGCTTGGTCTTTTAAGATTATTGACACAAGCCAAGGACTGTTCTGAGCCGATGGATAGAATCGCATCTGATCTAATCAAGATGTTGCATTGATGCATGAGGGTTTACAGAGAAGCCAAATAAAGCTTACTGAAATGATTTACTTTCTCATTTATCATAATTACAAACTTTTTCTGCCCGAGCACATTTGCAGTTAGCTTTAGAACAGTTGTTAAGGTTAAACATTTAAAGGTTTCATAAGTATTGAATTTTTAAAGCCAAAACTGAGAACTCTTTTGGGGACGTTCATTATTCCACTGCTAGAGATAAAATGGATAGAATTTATCTTTGTGGATGCCAGCCATCATGTTATAAAGTGCTGCTCAGCACAATAGAGCTTTTCACAGGTGACAACTAACACCTGTGTTTTTTCACTCACCATTCCCTGTATTTTACTACCAAATCAGATGCAGGAGAATCATATCTGACAGATGGCCAATGTGACTGATAGTCAATATTACTGGTTAGTGTGTGTCCACATGCTGACTGCAATTAATTGGATGTTGATATGAGCATTGCAATTTCCAACATGGCTTGTGTGAAATATCTGCTGGTAGACACATAGTCCTCTCAGCAGGTATCCCTTACTACATCTTCACTGGTTTCCTTTGTAAACACAGTAAACATACAGCATGCTGGACAATATTGCCTCATGTGAAAAAGCACCACTGCCCAGCATAGGACATTTCACAATACCACTGCACTGGCGTCACTTGTCTTAATGGGACCAGTGGGGTCCTCGTCCCTGGAACATTTGTTTGTGTCAATAACTGAAAGTAGATTTACCAATATATATTTTACTTAGTAAGGTAACAGTAAATCCTAGCTGATCTGAGCATACCTAATAAGATTTATCAACAAGACCCAGCTTCTTTGTTAAATAAAGGCAAGGAGAAAAATCACATTAGGATTAATTAAACCTATCCCAACATCAGTCTACTCAGATGCTCAGTAACTGGTCAGCCTGGGGTGTGCAGCTCCAGCTATGACTACATTCCTCTTACCCCCCATACATTTGCACCTGTCCATAAAGAGAAAAGCTGTAGGTAAAGCCATCTGAGTCAGTTTTCTGAAACTCAAGGTAGATGTGTTTGAGTAGACAGAGACTGCACAATTCAACTCCAGCAGGACTGCTAAGTCTGATCTCATTCTAATTCTACATGTCAGAACTCTAACCCTTCAATATAAAATGCACCACTAGATGTCTGAAAGACAGCAACATGCCCTGTAATGAAACTGGACATCTTATCAGTCCTCATCATTACTCCTTGAGAACAGTGTTCTCTCTGAGGGGAGCGCAGGGGAGTGACCTAAAGAGAACTGTTTATGCAGGATTACATTGAAACAAATACACCATCCCCAGTTTTAATTACTTTTTAAAATGGACCTGTTACCTTGATTCAAGTTTGCATATATGAAAATTAATTAATCATTTAAGCTGAAAGATCAGCAAATGGACAGTTAAAGAGTTTTTCATACTTGTTACCATATGCCAATATATATACTAGTTGCAATGTTTCATATGCTAATTAAGGTTTTCAGTGATGTCTCATATGCTTATGAAGCTTTGTGGTGCACAGAGAAACTTTCACTTTTCCCTGAAATAAGTGAGACTATTTCCTAAACTATACATCTGCTGAACTTTTGGTTAACATGACACACAGGCAGTTTTGAATGGAGTTTTCAAATATGTAAAAAAAAAAATCACTGTGAAAGGTCCACTAAATCTTTCAGTGCTAGGTTTCTCACTGGTATTAACCTTAGATGGAGTACTCATTGAAGACCAGAGGGAAGCATAACAAATTACAACGAGTTATTATAGTAGCATAGGCACAGACATTGCTAAAGTATGATTATCAAATCAGTATTAAATATGAAAGTATGGATTCCACTGAAGGTAAAAGTTAATTTTTTTTCTTTCACTCATTGTTTGTATTGTTTATTTGAAAAAACAATTTAATGAAAGAACTGATGCAGAATTCCACACATACATAGCACCATACAATGTGGGACTACAGCATTTAAGTTAGAGAGAAAACAATTATTCCTGTTCCCAAATGACATATATAAGTACAAAATGACAAGTTCTGAAACTACAAAGAACAATTTAACACACATTAGAAAGTTCATAATCCATGAGCATGTTCAGGAAGGACTGACAGTTCTATCAATGTATAGTACTAGGCAACAATTCAGTCTTCATATATTCAAACATTGTGTTATGATCATTCACATATACGGTGTCCATTTTACGACATCACTACTCCCTCCTCTCTTCTTCCTCCTACCAAACATCTATCAATCATCCTTTCTCCTATCAAACTCTGTCCTTACTCCTAACAAACCTCCATCACTCATCCTCTATCCTAACAAACTCCCTACTGCCTCCTAACAAACACCGTCCTGCCTCCAAACAAACCTTTCTCACTCATCTCACTGCAGTTTACATCCCTTTACTTTACCATTGACTGATCAAAGGATCTGGGTCTCCACTGAGCTGATCTTTTCTGCTTTCCATTCAAAACAATGCAATCTGTACTTGTATTTAAGAGACAGGTTTTCATTTTAATCTGTATAACATGCCAGAGGAAGAGACCTAAGAGGTCTTGAAAGCTTGCATCCCAAATCTTCTTCGTAAGTCAATAAAGGTATCAAATTGACAGTACTTGCTCCCAGGTAATTCTACACACCATTAAGAAGGCCATTATAGAACCCTTAAGTTGGTCGGACCATGGTCCGATTCATATTCAAATACACACTGCCCCCTAGACTGACAGTTGTCCTGCCTGGCATCTTAACCACCTTCTATTACAAGATCCCAATCCCTCCCACCATGGTTTCAGAAGTAATTTGTGATTTTTTTCCACATTCAACATAGATACTGACTCTCCCCCTCCTATCCTTGGAGAGGCCCACAAGTGATTCATACATGGTGAAATGATTATTTTTGGATCCTACAACAGAAAATTAAGTGAGGTATTAGATTTTATAATCTTAAAAGAAAAACGGCATAAGAATTAGTTAGATCCCACACATCTTAAAGAACTGCTTAAAACCTCCCCCCATACATCATTTTATAGACTAAATACACCCCATACATCAATGTGAATAAAGGTGGGAAGACAATGACTAATATAGGGCTCGATTCAAATGTTGACGTTAAAACCAACGTGAAGAAAAAAACTGCCTTCGCTCGTTAAGCAAGACCAGGTAACGTGAGATTCAAATCTTCCTTACCTAGAAAGCCTAATGAGCGATAACCAACAAAATACACGTTAATCTTAAACCTGCATCGCATAGAAAATCTTACCTAAAAACACACAATAAAAATGTTACCTAGCACCACAGCCAATCACAGCACTGCAAAGTATCAAGTTCAGTCAGAAAATCCAAAACCCACGTCTCCAGTTCTGAACAGCTTTCTCTGTGCTTCCCTACCCAGCCACTAGGGGAACACAGAGAAGGCTTTCAGCACCATGGACAGCTTTGAATGCCATAGGGATGTGCACTGCTCACCCCTGTGGCATTCAAAGGGTTAAAATCAATAAAACTAGTACACCAAGCACTACACAATGCCCCCTTCCACATCCCCCCCCCTTAGTATGTCACATATATTGCATATATGGGACATACTAACCCCATCCACATCCACCTCATGGACTTCCATGTAGTGGACAAATCTGGCTTTTATTCCACAATTAACCCTTTGAGTACCAGAGAGGTAGGAAAGCATTGCTTAGCATGTTTCCTACCCCTCTGGTACCCAAAGGGTTAATAGGCAACGTATGGACTACGTACCTTGCCTATATATATATGTGTGTGTTTGTGTGTGTTTTAAACTTTTGTTTTATTAAAATACTATGATTAGACACTTTAACTTAGATCTCATTCATTGTTAACCCCCTACCTCCTGTGTCCCATTGCTATTAGTACTTTTGCTCCACTCTTCTTCAAACTGAGAGTGGAGCAAAAGTACTAAAAGCAAAGGGACACAGTAAGTAGGGCATCATGAATGGTTGAGATCTAAGTTAACATACAACTGAGGGAGCAGGCTGCACTGTGACTGCAGCACTTCCCTCAGCTTTATTTATAAATTCTTTATTTATTATTCATCCCCTTGCTGCGGGCGGCTGTGAAGCCCGCAGCATAAGAAAACCCTGGTGACTAGTGAGGTATTGGAGAAAGCGGGAGGAGGGGACAGAGACATTGGAGGAAGCGGGTGGTAGGCTTGTATTTGCTGCCCGCTTCCTCCAATACCTCTCCTCACGCGTTGGCTTTGTGCCCAGCTGCCTGGCGTCGCCTTGTGCAATTCGTCCCTCTGCACAAGGCGTTGTACAACATTGTACAACGCCTTGTGAAAAGGGACGATTTGCACAAGGCGACCAGGCAGCTCAATTGCTCAATTGACGTTAAAACCAGCGTCTCCATTTTTTCTGGCGACGCCAACATTTGGATCGAGCCCTTAATTAGAATTAAGGAAAATACACAATATATACACAGCATTAAAGAACACTTATGTACACTACATGTTTCCCGATATGACCAAACCCTATGCCTGACAACAGGCATAGCACTGGTGGCAGCAGGTTCAGCACTAGCTGCAGGCGCAGCTCTGTTGTTAGCAGGGGCAGCATGTCTGACAACACAGCACTGGTGGCAGCAGATTCAGCACTGGCAGCAGTCACAGCACTGGTGGCAGCAGGGGCAACAAGTCTGACAGCAGGAACACCACTGGTGGTTTCAGGGGCAGTACTGTCAGCAGGCACAGCACTGGTGACACTGGCAGTAGGGGCAACACATCTGGCAACAGGCAGAGCACATCTTACATCAGGCACAGCATGTCTGGCAGGAGGCACAGTATATCTGGCACAGCATATCTATCAGTTGACATTGAAGAAATTAAAAAAGACAAGAGAAGCAGACAAGTGGGAGGCGAGTCAATTGACCACCCGGATATCCACAGAGCACCATATGGGTGGTGGATGCCAGCCCCGCAAGCACTATGCCCCAGTCTCTATCTCCCCCAACCTGACAGAGATCTTACACCTTAATTCAGCAAGAAAAATTGTCCCTCCCTGTAAATGACCACTCCCCACTATAACAAGATGAAAAGAATGTAGTGTCATAAAAGATAAGGCTAGACAACTTTGTCTACTATAGCAATATATTGCTTTTACAGTGATCCAACGCACCCCATCCCGGTCCAGTAACAGTCAGGTCTCCTTTGGAGAGGGTGCCAAGCCACTCCCACAGCTCTCTCTCAATGCAAAGTAACCTCTCTCTCAGCAGGCAAGACATAGACTCCTTTCAACGGCAAGAGAGTCTCTTTCTAAGATGTCATAATACTCCTTTAAACCACATCTCTCCTCCACTTTCTTTCCATTGGGTGCCCTGAATGTAGGCCCATATTGCCTCCCCTGCAGCCCCCCCATAACTCAGGGTCAATAGAGAGAAAGACCTTTTCGATCTGCAGGATGCATCTGCCCGTGACCCCATTAATGCAGACAAGGGAAAAAGGGAGGATATAGGGAAAGAAAAAAAAGCAAGTCAGCTCTAAGGAGGTTAAGCTCCATTTGCACCAAGTCTATTTTGTTGGTTAGTACAGCTTGGCAATTGACAAGTGCCAACATGATTTCTGTAAATTGTGAAGAATTAGTTTCCTCTGATGAACACAAGTGTGCAGGAGATGCTGATGTTGAGGGAGATTCCATATAGGCTGCCATTTTCTCCTCCATCATGAACGTCCTAGTAAACTTGCTTGGTGTTGTTTTAAATTCACTGATGATCTTGAGTGAATATGAGAACATCAGATAGTGAATCCAGTATAATTTAGGTTTAGTAGATTCAGTGCTACTGAGAACAAATCAGAGTGTAGATGGGGTTGAAGAAAGTGCTTATTAGTTACATCCCAATGTGTAATGTGTTTCATCCCCAGAAGGACAGCAACCATCTGGCCATAGAGTGATAGAAAGTCAGGTCCGCCCAAAGAGGCCATGTGTGGCAGCAAGCCACTCAAGGATAAGTAAGCTCCAAATGTGTCTCCCAGACTCTTCACATTTTATCAGATGAAGAAGGGACTGAGGCCAAAGGCATGTGCCAAAGGCATGTGCATGGGATTTTTGCAGAAAATGGTATAAGCTATGTCCAAAATGTATCTATTATTGTGGAATAATGGTAGTGGGGGGAGGGAAGGGAAAGCACACACCAGGGGTAAAAAATAACAAAATGGGCATTGTGAGGAAAAATGCAGCACTCAGGGCAACAGTATCACAGTGCCCGTGATTGCTGGCTTTTTCTGTCAGTTAGCTGTGGGGGCGCTCCATTGGTTGCCTGTGACTAGCTCGCCCAGTATTGCCTATATAGACTGGGTTCCTGCAACCTTTCACTGCCCTTTCATGGTGTTTCTATGTCAGTGGTCACCTGCCTATGGATTCCTGTGTCTACTGGGGCCTGCTTGAATCCTCTACTGTTCCAGTGTCAGAGTATCTACCCAGAGAGTCAGTATACACTCTAGTGTGGTTCCTGCCTCTGTTCCTGATCCGGTTTGGCTGACGTTCCTGCTTCTGTTCCTGACCCGGTTTGGCTATCGTTGCTGCTCCGGTATCCTGTTCCGGCCTGGCTGTCGCTCCTGCTCCTTGATCCTGATTTGTATACATTCCACTTGGCTCTGGTCGCCTCGGCGACATTCTGACTACTGGGTTCCTCCTTTGTTGGTACCGCTGGGACTAGGCCCCTGGCCTCTAAGTTGGCACTGTATGTCTACGTTATGGGTAACTGCAGTTACACTGGTCACTTGCTGCCTCCGTGAAAGCACCGGTAGGGCTTCAAAGTTCGTCCAGTACGCGGTACTGGTTTACTCCACTCTTACACCGGTTGCTTGCTGCCTCCGTTAAAGCACTGGTAGGGCTTCCAGGTTGTCCAGTACGCGGTACTGGTTTGCTCCACTCTTACACCGGTTGCTTGCTGCCTCCATTATAGCACCAGTAGGGCCTCCGTGTTGTCCAGTACGCGGTACTGGTTTGCTCCACACTTACACCGTTTGCTTGCTGCCTTCGTTATAGCACCGGTAGGGCTTCCGTGTTGTCCAGTGAGTGGTACTGGTTTACTCCAAGATTACACCAGTTGCTTGCTGCATTCGTTATAGCACCGGTAGGGCCTCCGTGTAGTCCAGTACACGGTACTGGTTTGCTCCACAATTGCACCGGTTGCATATGTTACACCTTGATAGCACCGGTAGGGCCTCCGTGTTGTCCAGTATGTGGTTCTGGTTTGTGCCACACTTACACCGGTTGCTTCTGCCTCCATTATAGCACCGGTAGGGCCTCCATGTTGTCCAGTACGCGGTACTGGTTTGCTCCAAGATTACACCGGTTGCTTGTTGCCTTCGTTATAGCACCAGTAGGGCCTCCGTGTTGTCCAGTACGCGGTACTGGTTTGCTCCACTATTACACCGGTTGCTTATGTTACCACCTTTATAGCACCGGTAGGGCCTCCCTGTTTGTCCAGTACGTGTTACTGGTTCACTCCACTCTATCACCTGTTGCTGATGCTACATCCATTATTGCACTTGTGGGACCTCCTGTAATCTGTGTCACTTTGTCATAGGCTGCCTTACCCGGTATATTGGTAAGGCCGGTAGAGCCTCTTTCTTATTGTTGTGCCAGTCTCCAGGCTGCCTTACCCGGTATATTGGTAAGGCCGGTAGAGCCTCTTTCATATTGTTGTGCCAGTCTCCAGGCTGCCTTACCCGGTATATTGGTAAGGCCTGTAGAGCCTCCTTCATATTGTTGTGCCAGTCCCCAGGCTGCCTTGCCCGGTATATTGGCAAGGCCGGTAGAGCCTCCCTCATCTTGTTGTGCCAGTCTCCAGGCTGCCTTGCCCGGTATATTGGTAAGGCCAGTAGAGCCTACTTCATCTCGTTGTCCCAGTCTCCAGGCAGCCTTACCTGGTAATTGGCAAGGCCGGTAGAGCCTACATATATTGTATTATTGTTTGCTATTCTACTTGAACTTGTCGTGTGTCTGTAACATATGTGTATGTTCAGGACCTGTGAGGGTTTTTATTAACTTTTCAATAAAGTTGTGTTTTTATCTTAACTCTGTGTCTGAGAGTCAAAACAAACCGTGACAAACAGCCAGTAAGTATGGAGGTAGCAACAGGGTTCAGCAGGCACATCTGGCAATGGTATAGTGTGTGACCTTTAGATAATAGAAAACTAAAGCCCAGTTCTGCCCTTGGTAAGGGACCTAAGATATAAGCTTAAGCAGAGGACCTCTAAGGTAGTATTTTCTGAAATTCTACCTGTGCCACACACTACATTAGAAAGGCAACGGGAGATTAGGGAGTTAAATGCGTGGATAAAGGCTTGGTGTAAGCAGGAGGGGTTTGGGTTCCTATAGCACTGGGCAGTCTTTTCCCTTGGGTGCAATCTTTATAGTAGTGATGGATTGCACCTTAGTGGAAGGGGGGCCACGGTGCTGGGCGATAGGATGGTTAGAGGGCTGGAGGAGACTTTAAACTAGAAAGGGGGGGGGGAGCTGCAACACAGGCTGGGGAAGGTAGTATAATTGAGGAAATGGGATTAGAGAAGGGCCATGGGGGTGGAGAGGGGGAATGGGCTAGTTCATCTAATAGGGAGTTGCCATTGTTACAGCCTGATAAAAGACAAATACATTTGAAAAAGAAAGAAATCTTTAGGAATGGAAAAAAAGATAAAATGTATGCATGCAAATGCTCGCGGTCTGGCTGGTAAGATGGGGGAACTAGAAATGATTGAAGTACATGAGCAGTATGATCTGATTGTAGTGTCTGAAACCTGGTTAGATGCTACGTATGACTTGGCAGTCAATCTAGAGGGTTATTCACTTTTTAGGAGGGACATGGTTAATAAAAGGGGAGGAGGGGTATGCCTATATGTAAAGCGGGCCTTAAAACCTAGTTTAAGGGGAGATATAAATGAAGGGTCCAATGAAAAGGTAGAGGCCTTGTGGGTTCAAATGCAAACTGGGGGCACACATAATAAAAAGATATTGGTGGGGATTTGCTACAAGCCACCTAATGTTGGGGAGCTGGAGGAAGCCCAACTTTTACTGCAAATGGAAAAGGCTGCTAGGTTAGCAAAGGTAATTATAATGGGAGATAGATTTCAACTACCCTGAAATTGACTGGAGCAATATGACTTCAGGCACAACAAAGGGAAATATTTTTCTAAGTATGATAAATGATAATTTTATGTCCCAACTAGTAGAGGAGCCAACTAGAAAAGAGGTCCTGCTTGACTTAGTGCTCTCAAACAATTCTGACATGGTAAACAATGTGCAGGTAAGGGAACATTTGGGCACCAGTGACCACAATATTGTATCCTTTGACGTTTGTTATGAGAAACCCAATATCAAGAGTTTAACCAAAACATTCAATTTCAAAAAGGCTAATTTTACAAAGTTAAAAGAAGCTTTAAAGGATATCCAGTGGGATGTAATTTTCAAAGATAAAAATGCACAAGAATCATGGAATGTATTTAAAATGCTCTTGGGTAAATATACACGTCAATATATAGCACTGGGAAATAAGCACAAGAGAAGTAAAGCAAAACCAATGTGGATTAATAATGTGGTTAGCAGGGAAATGAGAAATATTAAGCAGGCTTTTAAGGTGTTTAAGTCAAACGGGTCAGATGCATCATTTAAAAAATATAAAGAATGTAATAAAATCCGCAAGCAAGCAATTAAGCTAGCTAAAATAGAAAATGAGAGAAACATTGCAAATGAGAGCAAGAAAAACCCTAAACAATTCTAAAAGTATATTAATAACAAAAAAGTTAAGGTTGATATTGGTCCTCTTAGGACTGAGACAGGTGAATTGATTAGTGAGGATAAAGCTATGGCTGACACCCTAAATACGTGGTTAGCTTCAGTATATACAAAGGAAGCAGCAATGACATGCTGTGGGCAAACAGACAAAACCATGGAATTTCCTCCAACAGCTACATGGCTTACTGAGGACAAGGTCCAAAAGATACTGGAAAGGGTTATAGTGAATAAAGCGCCTGGACCGGATGGTATACACCCAAGGATACTTAAGGAACTTAGTTCAGTAATAGCAAAACCATTATACTTAATATTTATTGATTCACTTTCATCAGGCAAAGTGCCCTGTGATTGGAGGAAAGCTGATGTAGTTCCATTGTTTAAAAAGGGAGCAAGAACCAAACCAGGATGTTATAGACCTGTGAGCTTGACTTTCACAGTGGGTAAGATACTAGAAGGGTTATTAACTGACAGTATTCAGAACTATGTGAAGACAAACAATATCATTAGTAGGAATCAGCATGGTTTCATGAAGAACAGATAATGTCAGACTAATTTACTTGCATTTTATGAAAGAGTGAGTAGTAATTTGGACAGGGGAATTGCTGTTGATGTAGTATACTTGGATTATGCAAAAGCCTTTGGCACAGTGCCTCATAACAGGTTACTGCATAAATTAAAAGTCTTCGGTTTGGGTGGGGTTATCTGTACATGGATTGAGAACTGGTTAAATGATAGATGGCAGAGAGTTGTTGTAAATGGAACTTTTTCAAATTGGTCTAGGGTTATCAGTGGGGTGACGCAGGGTTCAGTCCTGGGCCCAATGCTTTTTTATTTGTTTATTAATGATCTAGAAGTGTGAATTGAAAGTAGCATCTCAATCTTTGCTGATGACACTAAGCTATGTAAGGAAATACATACAGAGCTGGATGTTTTTTCCCTACAGAAGGATTTAGATAAACTAAGTGAATGGGCAGAAAAGTGGCAGATGTCATTTAATGTAGATAAATGTAAGGTTATACATTTGGGCTGTAGAAACAAACTTGCTACATATACTCTAAATGGGAACAACTTGGGATTCCTCAGTTGAGAAAGTTTAAGGAGTACTGATAGACAATAGACTTCACAGCAGTGTGCAGAGTCACTCAGCTGCTGCAAGATCAAATAGAGTACTAGCCTGCATAAAAAGAGGTGTAGAAGCAAGGGATGCTAATATTATCCTACCTCTGTATAAATCCTTGTTTAGGCCTCATCTAGAATATGGAGTACAATTTGGGTGCCTGTTCTAAAAAAAGACGTTACTGAACTGGAAAAGGTGCAGAGACATGCAACAAAACTGATAAAGGGACTAGAGGATCTGAGTTACAAAGAGAGACTAGCCAAACTGTGTTTGTTTACATTAGAGAAGAGACGTCTAAGGGGTGATATGATTACCATTTACAAATATATTCAAGGTCAATACAAAGAACTATCCAATGAATTATTTATGCAAAGAGCTGAGCTAAAAACAAGAGGTCATCCATTAAGACTTGAGGAAAGGCGCTTTCGACTAAAACATAGGCAGGGATTCTTTACAGTAAGGGCGGTAAGGCTATGGAATTCTATGCCTCGGGATGTTGTGCTTGCAGATAATGCAACTGCATTCAAAAAAGCAATGGATGCCTATCTAGCACAGAACAATATTGACAATTATGACAGATGGCTTCAAAGCAAATAGGATATTGATCCGGAGACTAGCAGTTGGAGTCAGGAAGGAATCATTCCCCCCACACACACACACACACACTTGGGACTACATTGGAAACTGCTCCAGAGGGCTTTTTTTTTTTTTTGCCTTCCTCTGGATCAACAGGGATGTTATTGGCATGGGCTGGACTTGATGGGCGCATGTCTTTTTTCAGCCTTATCTACTATGTTACTATGTTACTTACAGCCAGAGATTAACAATGTAGTGTAGCTGGGGCCCATTTAGGTAATTACCATTGCTGGTTGGTAACAGGGAACTGTGGAGGCAGTATAATGCATTTCAGGAATCCCAAAAGTGGGCACCAGTTAGAAAAATGATCAGGTGATGAGGACTACTTTACCCAGGGTCATACCATGTGAAAGCTGCAGGTGAGACTGGCGTTTCGGGCCCCTTCGGCTCCCTGATAACAGCTGGTATCTCCCACGTGTCAGCAGGGCTCATGACCGCCCATAATCAGGTTAAGTTATCTGACTAAAGAGGAATAGATGTTCGGTAGCATGGTCATGTGTACAGGCTTCAAAAGCTTAGCGCCTTCACCCTCCAAGGAGCACTCCCAGCCAGATACCACCACAAAAGGGTATCCGCCCCCTGTATCTGATCAGTCAGGATCTCTTCCCCTCCTTAATATGGGCGCATTGCCATGTCTCCAGCCACCTCCCAGGACATAGCCCCAGGGTGTTCCATGCTAGAATCAGCTGAAGGTAGGTCCAAACAGCTCCAAAAATGTTCCCCTAATGATCCGGTCAGGTAGAGAGTGGTTCTGCAGCTGGAATTTGCCTTAAAATTAAGGACGGCAACAGATATTAAATAAAAGCATGGAGCTGCACAGAGCACGTATGCTCAGAATGGCCGCAAACCACACCCAGAGAGACAGAGGTTTAGATGTAATGAAAGAAAATTGTACTTCACTGAGAAGGTAGTAGATAAGTGGACTATCCTAACAGCAGGTGGTATACATCATTTTTAGCATGCATGGGATAGTCATAACACTGTCCTGAACATAAGACAATGCCAATGATCAAATAAGGCTTGAAGTTTTTACGTAGGAAAAAATGGGCAGACTAGGGGCTGGATGCAAATGTTGTTGTTAAAAATGCCAATAGGGCAAAAATGGATACCAACCAACAAAAGAAAATATCTTGATCAGTATTCAAATGTCCTATCGGCATTAACCCTTTGAGTGCCAGAGGGGTACGGAACGCATTGCTTTGCAATGCGTTCCGTACCCCTCTGGCACTGAAAGGGTTTAGCACAGTGGACATTAGGCCACAAAAATGGTGTTGTGGCCAAACATCTGTTTTGTGCGTTAAATTCTCAAACTCCACTAAATAACAGCAGTATTGGGAACTTAACAGTAAAAAAGCTAACGATCAGTGCCTGACATACTGCCAAGCACCGATCATTAACTAAAGCATCTTACACTTACCTGTCATTTACTGTCCTTCTCCTTCTGTCTTTTCTTCTTTCTTCTATTCCTTTTTCTCTTCTTTCTTCTCCTTCTTCCTGTAAAATAAAACAATATTAGTATTACAAAGCATTAACAATTATATCATTTAACCCTTTGAGTGGCAGAGGGGTACGCAACGCATTAGGTTACAGTATTACAGTAAATTCACTTAGCTTCTATTGTCAAGTCTCAGACACAGACCAGCCGCACCAATGCCCTCAGTCCTGAACAGGCTGATACCGGTAGCAGACTGAGGAAATTGGAATTGACCCTGTCTTTATATATGGGCAGTCTCACTTCCATTTTCCTCACAGCCATTGGCTGGGATGTTCTTACGCACATCCCAGCCAATCAGTTTAAAGAACAGCAGCTCAAATCTGATTGTCTGGGATGTGCGTAAAACCATCCCAGTCAATGGCTGTGAGGGAAATGGAAATGAGACTACCCATAAATAAAGGCAGGCTCGCTTCCAATTCCCCCAGTGTGCTATGGGCATCAGCCCGTTCAGGACTGAAGGCATTGGTTCGGCTGGTCTGTGTCTCCGCCACCTCCGTGGCTGCACCATGCGGCGGAGACTTGACAATACAAGCTAAGTGAATTTACTTAGCATGTCTGCATAAAATATTTGTCTGGTTTATATATATATATATATATATATATATATATATTAGTTTTATGGAATTTTTACATATTATGACAATACATGGAGGCATTTACGTTATAGAATGCTCATGACACAATAATACTGTAACCCTCTGAGTGCCAGTGAGGTACGCAAAGCATTGCTTTGCAATGGTTCTTATCTGCCATTAAATTCTATGTTTCTATGTTAATAAAATAAACAAAATAACCTGACTAGGTTGATTACCAATAGACTCCTAATGAAGTTTTCCCCTTAAAATTAAAGTTTGCTTTACATACAGTAATTTTTACCTTTACACAATTTATAATGGAATATAAGTGAACTAGTTGAAAAGCCGGGCCACAGTGCCGGCTGGTCACAGTGCAGCCATGCGCAGCAGAGATTGCCTGAGCCGCGGCTGATATGGAGCGTGGCACAATATCAGCCGCTGTGCAGGCAGTCTCTACTGCGCATGACTGCACCACGAGCAGCCATCTCTACAACTCCTGATGGCTTCTGACAAACTTTAGCGAATTATTATATAGAATAAGTTGAATGAAGCTAAACTCAGCAAAAGCACAACCGTATAAGAATGGTGCATCAATTTATTTGTCTCTTACTGATCCTCCAACATAAATTCTGCATTTACCTTCTTATAATATTTTTTTAGCCATTTCTGGTTAAATGTTTCCAATGGCATCCTAACAATGTTTTCTTTTAGAATGCAAGATTTTTATAATATAAAATCTTATATTATGTGATTGTATATAACAATTGCAAGAGGGAGACTAACATGCAGCATTTAAATATCTTATCTCTTTTTAATCATAAGTGCAGATTTTCTAAAAAGGGATGAACATTAGAAATATCCTTCACTTACCACATAGTCACCATTTATAAAATGATGAAATGATTTTGCAGTGAGCTAGATCTACTGTACCTTTTAATGTGTTTCTTTCATCCTTTGATTAGAGATTCAGGATTTTAATACTTCAATGCAGGTATAAGCCTGACCTCAGGGGAATGGGACTCAAACCACAAATGCCTTCAGTGAATTTCTTCAAAATATATACATATTTAATATAGATACTTATGCATATTCAGATGTGTGAAATCTTAAAAAAAAAAAAAAAAAAAAAGTAGATATGCAACTGCACTGTACCCCTGATTACTAGGGAGGGAAAGAAAACATAATTTGGGAAAATTAAACCTATGTTTCAAAACCACAATGCAAAACCTATTGTAATTATGATTCTGTTACAGTAATGAAAATGATACTAAAATAATAATAGTATAAAGATCGGGACCGTCATGGGTAGAAGTGACTCAAGGACCCATGACGGTCCCGGTACATCATGGGTTAAACTTTCCCATTGCAGCCGCACGGAGCAATGAAGAGTTCGGGATGGCTGTAACTAAGTGCTCCGGTACCGGTGCACTTAGTTACAGCCAGTAGAAACATTGTTTCAATATGTAATTTGCTTGATGAACGAATCACATGTTGCAAAAGCGGAATGACAGGGACAGTATTTGTAAATACTGTCCCTGTCACATCTCTCTGCCTCCCTCCATCTTAGACACTTCTGATGTGGAGAGTGACAGAGAGACATCTTGTTCCAGTGTTCTGATAGTGTTCCAGCATTCCTGTGAAAAAAAACCCTGTTAAAAAATTGGATTTAACCCTTTGATCACTGTCACTGCAGTGATCAATAAAATCCACCCCCTCTGATCACTTTAATAGTGATCAATTGCTGCAGATCAGCTTTTGTTGATCTGTAGTTCTTCCCCCATCCGCCTTGTATTTTTTTTTAATTTTTTTTTTTTTTTAAATAAAACTGATTATTATTTATATTTAGGTAGTTTAGGTAGGTAGTTGGGTAGGTTTAGTGTATACATGTGTTAGGGAAAGGTTTAGGGTTAGAATTAGGTTTAGGAGTAGAGTAGGGAAACAAAAACAAAACAAAAAAAAGTTTATTTTATTAAAGTTTATGTTATAAGCTGGTTTAGATAGGTAGTTGGTTAGGTAGGTTCAGGGAATATGTGGGTTAGGGTAAGGCTTAGGGATAGATTTAGGTTTAGGAGTAGCGTAGGAACCCCCCCCCCAAAAAAAAGTTTATTTTATTTAAAAATACAGTTTGTGTTATAAGCGACTTAGATAGGTAGTTTTTAGGTAGGTTCAGGGAATACGTGGGTTAGGGTAAGGCTTAGGGATAGATTTAGGTTTAGGAGTAGTGTAGGGAAAAAAAAAGAAAAAAAAAACCCACAAAAAAAGTATCATAGGAATAGCGACCGCTTCGGGTTAGAGTTAGGTATAGTATTTACATAGTAATAGTTAAGTGAGTGGGTAGTTATTTAGGAGAAATGCAGCTGCGTTATAGTTTAGAAGAGGCATATGCCTTTTTGGGGTCTGTCTCAGAAGCCACAGATATTGCATCAGATTTTGATATAAAGCAATTTTCAGAGAGTGAGAGTAGCTCTAGTAGTGATAACTCTGGTCCTTCTGTGAAAAAAAAGACGCACTGCTCCAAGAGCTGCCCCAGAAACTGCCCCAATAGCTGCCCCAGTAACTGCCAAAGGACCTACCAAAAGACATTCCCAAAGAGCTGCCCAAAGAAATTCCCCAAGTGTTGCCCAAAAAATTCCCCAAGACCTGCCCAAAGAAATGCCACAAGACCTGCCACTCCCCCTGATCCAAATGAATGGGTATCACCAATTTAAACCCACAAATCCCAGAATTCACCGGCAGCCCAGGAATTCAGTTTTTTATTTGTTTTTGGGGTAAGACATTTTGGGGGAAATTGTGTCCCAAACCAATCTGTATGCAGCCCAGTGTATTGCCGCCAACCAATCAGCTTTCCTTGTTAAGCAAGAAGTATGGAAGCCCACAGACATCACAGAATTTAAGCAATTCTGGACCCTAATAATGGCAATGGGGATAATAAAAAAGCCAAGTATAAGATCCTACTGGAGCAAAAACCCCATAAGTGATACCCCTATTTTCCCCAAATAATGACCAGGTCAGATTTGAAGTGATTTTGCACTTCATGCATTTTAGTGATAATACCCTGTACCTCCCAAAAGAACACCTGTGAACATGCCACAGGCTATACCCAGACTTTTAGAATTTATGAGGGTAAGGACAGCCAACTTGATCCTCCTGGTTGCCCCAAATTTATTTAAACAAATGGGAAAATCGTTTGGGATCTAATTTACCCCTTATTAAATAAAGGTTATCAGTTATTTGTTGATAACTATTACACCAACCCCCTTTTATTTAAGTCTCTTTTTTGTTTTGACACCATGGCCTGTGGCACTGTTAGACGCAACTGCAGGGAGTTGCCCAAAAAGGGTTCTTCTGTTATGTCCTTCCTACCCACACTGAATGAGTTCCTGGGAAGGATTCAAAAACTTCACAAAAACAATCCCAGAGTAAGCCTGTAGAATGGCAAGGTTGCCAAGATGTTGGCATGGACATACTGCCATATTCTTTTGTAGAAAACCAAGGTTTCAGAGAACTGATGTTGTGTGTAGCTCCACGCTGGAATATCCCAAGCCCCACGGTTATTTTTCCAAGATAGCTGTGCCTGAATTGTACAAGCAGGTGGTTACTGTGGTGGGCAAAGGAATTAAAAGTGCGTTTGGCAAGAAAATCCACATGACAACAGCTATGTGGACAAGTGGGCAGAGCACAGACTATATGACTGTGACTGCTCACTGGGTTTCTCTCCCAGCACTAACAGTGGAAAACACTAGCTTACAGCATCAAGTGAAAGCCAGTAATCGCGCTTATGGTTGTGGCAGTGTGAATAAAAGGTGGCAGCGGCAAAAGGATAGCCATTACCATTGTCATGCCACCTTGTGCATGCAGAGTTTTGAGAGACAATACCACAAAAGCTGTAGATGTTCTGAGTAGGCTAGAGCAGGTGATAGCAGAATGGCTTGCACCCCGCTCCTTAAAAACTGGTTTTGTGCCTGCTGATAACGGCTCCAACATAAATCTGTGCCCATTTTAGTCGCTCCTACAGTGCACACAATGCTCTATGTTCCATACAAGAGCGTAACAACCTGCCCCATCACCAGCTGACAATGGAGGTCCCTACCTGGTGGAGTTCTACCATGTACATGCTAGAGCGTTTATACAAGCAGAATAAGACCATTAGCGAGTACACCATGAAAAACTGGAAGACTTTGGAGTGAGCCTCTTTGTCACTTGGCTAATGGCAACTAATGTGCAAAGTATGTGAGTTGCTGAAACCCTTTCAGGAGTCAGCCATGCTGGTGAGATGCATTGGGGTAGGAATTAGAGAAATGCTACCACTGATATTTTTATTGCAGGAAAAAATAAGGAGCATGGCCAAGATTTCTTACCAGAATGACAACACAGACATGCACCAGCTGGTAAAGGACATGTTAGTGTGCTTTGAACAAGATCCTCACATAGTGTCTATTAAAATCAATGAGGAATATATTCTTGCCACTTTGCTGGACCTCAGCTTTAAACACAAAATTTCAGAATTTCTGCCAAAGGGCCATCAGCGGTTTGTCACAACAAGGAATCATGTGATCAGCAGCAACTCTCTGAGGAATGGGATTCTGTCAAGGAATATTGAGACATGCTTATTGATCAAGTGGCGAGTTGCATTGTGGAGGATGAGACAGTGAAAGTGAGGGCACAACAAACATCTAGAAAGTATAGTGAAAAGGAAGGCAGCAAAGCATTTGAACCAGCAGAAGCAGCTACGTCATCAATCAGAATATCCCATCCCAGGCAATTCACCATGGGTCTCAGCAGGGGCAGCAAAACAACAACATGAGTAGTGGCAATGGTGGTGCCAGCAGAACATCTCTTTGGGACTTGCTTCCTTAGTATGGGTTGGTAACTGATACACAGGAACACCGTGTAGCTTCTAGAAGTGGTCCCACTGCATGTGAGATGGTTTCTGCATACTTGCAGGATAGCTATATTTTAAGCAGAAACAATGACCCCATGGACTACTGGCAAACAAAGCAGTGTGTGTGGCCAGCATTGACACGTATTGCATTGGAAACCCTCAGCTGTCCTCCAGCAAGCTTTGATTCTGAGAGGGTTTTCAGTGCAGCTGGTTATATTGTTAATGACCGCAGGACATGGCTATCAAGCAGCAATGTTGGGAGACTAACATTCTTAAAATGAATCAACATCTCATACCATCTATGTATCTGGTAGCAGAAACTACATATGACAGACAAAGCTAGGACAAATATATTAACAACAGCACAGATGAGAAGGTGGAGAAGGGATGTGAAGAAGGGTTGCCACCATCTACCCCACTTGGGACTACTGCTATGAGCAACAAGTAATGTGTGTCAATAACCGAGAAGGAGGATAGTGTATGACAATGGTAAAAACAATATACATACACAGATCACACCATGCCAGTCCCCAACCACCACCACTATCATACACATCTGCCACATTGTAGATTGTACTTTATTTTTTTTTTATTACTTGACATCATCATGAACACGTGCCAGTGTCACAGCAGGAAGTTAGAGTTGTGGGCAAAGGACAAATGCATTCTGCATGCTAACAAATTTATCAAGCCAAATGTTGCTGTAGGGCTCACAACTTTGACTTTCAGCCACTTTTTCTAAACTTCAGCCCTCACGAGAAGTAATATTACAGGAGGAAATGTAGTAGCTATAGGAAATATAGGTGAAAAATGTGTTAAAATAGGAGAAAAGGAGGACATTTTATCTTGGGCGGAAAGACGAAAGTTTTCATGGGATAAGAGAAAAATCAGTACATTTTTGTGAAAAGTCATGCTGGAAATTTTCCACACTTTTCACCCATCCCTATTCCCTAAGTAAGTGTACCTTTGCCTTCCTCTGACTAAAGATATTCCCTTCTTACTCTTTCTTTATATATACTCACTCTCTAAATGTTCAAATGCTACCTTACTTTCACTTACAAATGTGGAGCTCCCTCCATACTCCAACATGGTGCAGAAAAAATTAAGCTCCTTCCCAGGGACTCCCCATATGCCCCCTCTTGTACTGACATTTTTATTTACTGCATAGTGGTGGTACTGACTAGGGGTGGTCGAAAAGTGAGTACAATTTGCCACATGACTTTTAGCGAAAAACTGAAAAATATTTTCTTTTTTTTTCCACAAAAGTTTTCTCCTTTTCTCCAGTGCAAAATGTTTCTCCTTTTTGCCTATTCTAGCAAATGTTTTGCCTATTCTAACACATTTTTCACCTATTCCAACACATTTTTCTCCTATGTTTCCTATGGTGCAACAGTTCACAGCACAATATTACTTCTTCTGAGGGCTGTAGTGGAGAAATACTTATCTGAAAGTCAAAGTTGTAAGTCCTACAGCAACATATACCTTGAAAAAATTGTTAGCATGCAGAGTGCATTTGTCCTTTGCCCACAACACTAACTTCCTGCTTAAGTGATACTGGCACATATTTATGATGCTGTATAGTGAGAAAAAAAATAAAGTGCAACCTACTATCACAGTCTCCCATAGCGGCTTAGTGATCCTGTGATTCCTTTGTCTGTGGTGTGTCAGTTGGCATGATTGTGGCTACTTCCGCATTGCTGACTTCATGAACAGGCACTGGCACAGACGCCTGTTTATGGGCCTATTCTGTTTTGCCTAATTGGGTCCCGCCTACTTCTGCTCCTTTATATACCTCCTTGGTTATATTAGTCATTGCCATTACATGGTGTTTCTGCTAGTATCTCTTACACTCCTTTGTGACCCATCTGAGAATCCGCTCTGTGTATGACCCTGGCTTCTGATCTGTGGCTCTGGCTGACTAATTCACTCCTTGTACGATCCCGGCTTGTCTGTCCTCTGGCTCTGGCCACTGACTCGCTCCATGTAGTCTCCAGTGTGTCTGGTTTGCCTGTCCTCTGGCTCTGGCTACTTACTCGGTCCGTGTAGTCCCCTGTGTGTCTGACCTCTGACTCTGGCCACTAACTCTCTCCACATAGTCCCCTGTGTGTCTGACCTCTGGCTCTGACTACTAACTCTGTGTAGTCCCTGGTTTGTCTGACCTGTGGCTTTGGCTGCCTACTCACTTTGTGCACTCCTAGCTTGCCTGACCTCTGCCTTTGTGCTCCATGGCTCTGGCCTGTTCTCGTTCTCTGTTGCCTCCGGTCGCTAGACACGGAGAGGTGACTTACGCTATACAGACTGTTCACTCTATTGTTCTCCTCGAGCTTTTTCCCTAATCTAGGTTCATGCAGTAGTGCAGTGCTCAGCACAGTGTTCAGCTTCGGGTTGAGCCTGGGTCCTATCATCCTGTAGTCTGGGGTTGTGTGGGCTATACTACTATTGCTGTTTATATTAATAAAGGCTGTTAAATTTTATATTGTGTCTGTCCTTCTTTGCCTGAATACCGTGACACCTACAATGTGCCAGATTTGTATGGTAGTGGTGGTGGGAAATTGGTGTGGTGTGATTGTGGGACCTTGACAAACTGCATCCACCCCGGGAGGAGAGGGGTCATCATCATGTTCTGTACATGCTACAGCAACCATTGCTGCAGTCAGTTTTTGAACTATCACTCCCACATCCTACTCCATCTTTCCCCCCTCCCCCTGGTGTATTTCTGGACATTACTCAGCTACTGGGAGGGTTTTTTCTCTTTGGTCCACATAGCTGATGAAGTTTGTTATCGTTCCTTATCCCTCAATAAAATTCTCAGTGTTGCCTGCTGTTTATAAAGTCTGCCGCAGTCAGAGAGCTCACGTCAGGCTCCCAGTCAGCTGTCTGTCACCGAATATATTTATTTAATTATTTATGTGTTCATGTTTGCATTTTTTTATTTTTATTTTTTTTATTATATAGTATATATATATATGTTATATATATACAAAAACAAAATTAACAAATTCTTTCCCCATACTTCCCCAGCACAGAGACAATAAAAACAAAATCAGCAAGCACTTTGGACCCCAACTGCCTGTATCTTGCCAGTCAGTCACACCATATTATGTGGTATTTGGGCTCAACCTCCTTCGTCTCCACCAGAATGCCCCACAGACTCCCCTAATTCAGAGAACAAATTTCATCTCCACCAGAATGCCCCGCAGACTCCCCTAATTCAGAGAACAAATGTCTTCCTAAAAGACTCCCTAAACTAAACTTCAGTTCCCCTTTATTTGCCTGTCTTCTCTAGCTCAAAAAACGTGCTGCTCTCTCCTCTCAGAAAACACAGAATGACATGCTGTGAAAGCCTGACACCATTGTATATGGCTGTAGAAAAGTAGAGAAAACGTTCATGTGCTGGGGAAAATGTTTTCTTACCACTGATTTTAATGCAATGAGCTAGGAGAAAAGAGCAGGAAAATGCCATTTTTCACCAATTTTGGTCTGAGGCGAAATTTTTGCCCATCCCTAGTGCTGACTGCCAAACCCACAGGGAGAACAATGGACCTGAAGGTATCCCCATTTGGTAAGTTTTTGTGAGCACTGCACTCCTACATCTAAATCAAAAGGAAGCTGACTTCAGTGTACCTTTGTCCTGAAGTATCAATGATGCACTGACATCCAGCACAGAAAATGGTTGCATTGTTTGTTGATCTGCATCTCATGTTCATCATCACCTCTCTTCAGGAGTTTGTCTGTTTCTAGCTAATCAATAAATTCCTTGCAAATTTCCAGTACTCATTTGCAGCTTTACCTTTTTCTGTTCTCCAAGGCAGTCAGAGGACTACTTTTTCCTGACATACAGCACAGTAATTGGATATGGTCTCTTCTTACTGTAACTATGTTCACAATCACATCCTCACTCAGCTGTAGTTATAAATTCATCCTGCCTTGGTTAACACAGCTTGCTTTCATGCAATTTTGATTATGCCAGTGACTTGCTCATGATATGCCCTGTACATTTCTTTACCGTATTCTTACTATGCAGCCATCAAGCCCACAAATAAACTGCCATATCCTAACATCAACAGAATGGCTATCATTTGGCGGGGGAGGTAACAATGAGCAAGGTGGATTTGCAGAAGATGTGATTACCCTAGAAGGTGATGGTGAGCTAGTTGTTTCACTGGTCATGAAACCTCCAGTCTCTGCCTAGGTTGCTCTATTCTTCCTTCTCTTTGATCTTTGCCTCACCACTTGTTGCCTTTATGGAGAGCCAGGGGGTACAGCAACAGTGGTGTTCAATTTCTGCAATGGGTGTTTGGCTTTAACATGGTTTTACATAAATGTCATGGTGTCTGTGTTTCATATATGATATCAGGGTGCTTGTGCCAAGGTGTGTTCCCTCCTTTCCTCTTCTCACTGACTTGTTACAAATTGTGCACAGTGCCGTTGGTGATGACTGCACTTTGCCTGCCCCAAGAGAAAAATAATCCCAAGCCCATGACTTTGGAGGGGGGGGGCAGGTGGAGAAAAATAGCCTATTTCTTCTTGTCCTCCACATTTCCCTTCACTGTCTGTAGCAGCAGATGATGTTGCTGCTGTTGCTGCTACTGCCTCAGAATCAGCACTGCAACTAGGACCAGGAGTATTGCTATTGCTGCCAAGTGAAACATGTCCTAGTCCCACATCACTTGATGACCCCATTCCAACTGTGTCAACAGTGGTCTGTGGTGCACTAAGTTGCTCTTCAGCATCCTGCTGCCCTTGCTACTCAGCATCAGAAGGAATTAGAACAGCTGTAAATTCCTTATATTCCAAAATCTCACTGCTAGTGGTGGTGGTCACGCCCATCCTCATCCCTGTCTCCCATTCCTTCTCAGTTTCTGCTAAAAAGGCTATCAATGTCTCTTCCACCCCAGCTTCTTGAGCAGCATCACCAGTACCACCACTAGTCCCTATGTGCTGCTGCTGCTGCTCTATCACAGACATCTCACTGCTGCTTGGAGGAGGTGACGAGCAGTGTGACAGAGGGTCCCCTAATGTCATACTTGCTATTTCTTGGTGACTTGAAGAAGGCAGACTGACAGCAGTAGCAGCAGGCACAGACAGTCGTTCTGTGCTCCTCCTGGTGCTCCTGCTCTCTTCCAACAACCGTTCTGTCCTCTTAGTCTTCAGGATCCTATTCCACTTGGACACTGTAGGGAAGGGAAGAGGAGGACTCCCAGAGCCAGCGGAATGGTATGGGCTCCCTTGATCACTAGTCTGGACACTCTCAAATGTTTCCCCTACCACTCCAGCTGCTTCATCATTACTGCTACTACTAACACCAACCACATCATGTTCAGCCGTAGAGTCTTCCTCCTCAGTCTCACAGTCACTATGAGGATATTGTTGATTACCACCTCCTTCACTCCTAATACTAAGAAGTTTCTGGACCTTCTTAGTAGTAGTACTAGCACTAGCGGGACTGCTTGGGGATGCCAAATGTGACTTAGGGTCTCCTGCTGTTACACTTGACATCATCTTCTCCTTCCCCCCTTCCTGAGTACTGCCAGGCACACTAGCAGCAGGCAAAGTATTGGTGACAGCAGGGGCAGCAATGGTGGCAGCAGGGGCAGCACATCTGACAGCAAGCACAACAATGGTGGCAGCAGGGGCAGCACTGGCAGCAGGCACAGCACTTGTGGCAGCAGGGGCAGCACGTCTGACAGCAGGCACAGAAATGGTGGCAGCAGGGGCAGCACTGGCAGCAGGCACAGCATTGGTGGCAGCAGGGGCAGCATGTCTGACAGCAGGCACAGAAATGGTGGCAGCAGGGGCAGCACTGGCATCAGACACAGCACTGATGGCAGCAGGGGCAGCACATCTGGAAGCAGGTACAGCACTAGTGGCAGCAGAGGCAGCATGTCTGGCAGCAGGTACAGCAGATACAGCAACAGCAAGGGTGGATGCAGGTTCCCCCTTTTACTGCTCATAGTGATAGCAGTCACTATGAGCCTCTCCTGCCTCAATTTAACAAACAATTCACAGCAGAACAGCACAGCTAGCAGATTTTCCTGCAAAAAAGTGGACAATAACGTGGTTTTCAAAGGGAATTCTCACAGGAACACAGCAACATCTTTCACCCATCCCTACTTATTCCTATGACCTATCCAGGCTCTCCTTCTGTAGTGCCTCCTGTAGTCCTTATCATGCTTGTTACACTGTCAAAGATGCTCCTGTTGCTGTTGGTACTTGGATACCAAAGCTCATCTCCTCCATTACTTTCTGAAATCAATACGTTAAAAATGTTTACTCTTCCTTTAAGAACATACTATGCTGGTACATACATGCTCTACTTAAATCAAATCATGCAGTCAAAAAAGTTGTAGGAATTCATATCAACAGATAAGAAATATGAAAACAGCTCTACAGGGAGGAGATACCATAGTGAAGCTTTTTACATCCTAAATACTTTTCCCATTCATCTTCAAAACACACACACACTGCAGAACAGATGTAATAAGCACAAAGAGATTCATTCCCCACTGACTCTGTAATTACATTTGATCAGAAAGGAGCAGAGAAATCATTTTTGCTGAAAACGCAGGTTACCCTGCAATTTATTTCTCAGTACCAGTCTTTTGCTAATGCGTGTGAGAGGTATTTGGAAAATAATTACTATCACATTGCTACCATTACTTTCTAGTACAGCTCAAATTAGTAGACTCCTTAAATTATAATTAATCCTTACTCAACCACCCACTGTGTGATTCATGCAAATAAAAACATTAACATACCGGTTGCATGGCAGTCATATTAGATAACTAGATATGGGTTTATGTAAGAATTATCTATATTCCACTGAGATGTTAGGAAATATTATATGGTCTACACTTGCACTATGAGATTTCTGTTCAGCAGGCTAAAAAAGTGCAATTCTAGGACAAACCATAGGGGACAAATAAAAATATACCAACTTACTAATTAGGTCATTTAAACCCTCTGAATGCCAGACACCTCTCTAGCATTCTTGGAGTTAAAAGCTTCATTTAAATAAATTGGGCCAAAAAAACTGCTAGGAAGTATAGCGAAAAAGAAGGCAGCAGAGGTTTTATACCAGCAGCAACAGCAGCTACATCAACCAGAACACCACATTCCGATTCTGAACACAGGGCAATTCATGGTACTCAGATGCAGTAATCAAACATTTGTGGTGGTGGTGGCATTAGTAGCGGCACATCTATTTAGGACTTGCTCCCTGAGTGACCAGCAACTATTGTTGAGTCTTAGATTGTTTTTGTGCAGCAGGTTATATTGTAAATAACCGTTAGACACAGATATCAAGCAGCAGTGTTGAAAGACTAACATCCTTAAAAATTAACCAACATCTAAATATCAGGAAGCAAAAGTGAACAAAACCACACATGTCAGGGAAAGCCAGGCCACATGTATTTTTAGCAGCAGCACAGAGACTGAGTTTGATGAGGAAGAAGGAAGGATGTGAAGGGTTGTTGCCATCTACCACTATGGGGTAATTGCTGATTAACCTCTTAAAGTCTGTGGACATGCCAGGACCATCACAATGTTCGGTCCATTAAGGACCAGTGATGGTCCTGGCACATGATGAGTTTTATGATCAAAGCACAACTGAGGGTGCTCTGTGGTCATGCTGGGAGTCTAAAACTGACTGCTCCAAGACCAGAACAGTAAGTTTCAGCCTATCTCTCTGCAAGGGGGTACATGTGATCACTCACATGTGCTGGCTCTGCAAATAAAATGGTGCTGGTGCTCTAGGGTAAAAAATCCCTGGTCCACCTGGTCGCTGATAGCTTACATTTGACTCAGACATGATAATGGTAATGATTGTTGTAGCAATCATGCTGATTAGGTATAAATATATATATATATATATATATATATAGAGAGAGAGAGAGAGAGAGAGAGAGAGAGAGAGAGAGAGAGCAATATTTAGAGAGATACATCAATCACACCACACCAGTCCACCACCACCATACGCATGTACTACATTAAATTTGCACTTTAGCCCTTTCTTTTAAATTATTTTAAATTATAATCAGAAGACTTAAAAAAGGCTATCTGTGTGTGTGTACTATGCAAGAATGAAATGAACCAAACACAAGCCTTGAGAAGAAATCTTTTTGTAGGCCTCAGACTTTGTAGACACAACAGCCATGAGAAAACATTGTTATGTAGGATTTAGACTTATTAGGCATAAACCCTGACTAAAAAATGGTTTGTAGGTGTCACCTTCTGCGGCCACCACTACTCTGTTCCTGGCCACCGCCGGGTCCCCGCTTCAGGTCGCCGACGGGTTCCTGCTTCGGCGCATGCGCGTGTACTTCCGGCTTCCTCAGCTGACATGCATGTGCCCATTTCAGTGTCCACTGCGTGCGGACGTTAAGGTGTCCCTCTGTTTCTCCTGCTTCCTCTCTCCCGTTGGGCGCAGTTCCATAGCCCAATGAGAGTGTGGCTAGTGTCTTACCCATTGGACATGTTATAGTCTATTTGGGCATTCTGTATCAGGTCTGTCCTTATTGGGCTTGGTCTAGTAGCCCATTAGTGCTTTGGTCTGCCTCCTCCTCCTCCTATTGGAGGATTACTGTTTAAATCCCCAGTCAGTCTCTCAGTCTTTGCCTGTTCCACAAGCTTGTTCTGGTAGTTCTGTTAGTTCCAGTGTATCGTTGTCCTCTGATATCCTGACCCGGCTTGTCTGACCACCGCTGCTCTTTGATATCCTGACCCGGCTTGTCTGACCGCCACTGCTCTCTGATATCCTGACCCGACTTGTCTGACCTCCGCTGCTCTCTGATATCCTGACCCGGCTTGTCTGACCACTGCTGTCCTCTGATATCCTGACCCGGCTTGTCTGACCACCGCTGTTCTCTGATATCCTAACCCGACCTCTCTGACCACTGCTGTTCTCTGATATCCTTGATCAGAGCTGTAGACAGGACTGTGGGCAGAATTCTTAAGTACAAGCCTCTTCAACATGACATCAAGTAAAGTCCAAGTGGGCAGAAGTTTCTACCGATTCAGCAATGAAGTTCAACAGAGTTCACTATTCAGCATAGATAGTAGGAGCTGTTCCAGACTCTCAATAGTAAAAGAGAGGACCGTCTATATCCAATGCCTTTCATGTCTCTTAGACACTTCCTTAGATAATAAAGTATACCTAAAAGCTAGACTTTAAAGACCACCTGCCAGGAAACAACCCTGATAGCAGATAGCCATCGGCTCGGCTCCATGCAGGGTGCTAAAAAAGAGAGGTACACTAGACATTAACACTATATGCACCCTCTATTGTCAAATAAAAATATGGATGATCTCCAAATAGCTAAAATAAAGTATAAGTCTTCCAGTGACATACTATTCCCATTGATACCAAGGTGACTAAGGGGTCCAAAAACATGCAAGCCCCCAGCAGTGATATACATATAAAATATAAATATATACAACCACCAGGAAAACTATAAGAGGAAACACCTCCCCTAAATACCTACATATGCCCATTAGTGAGTCCACCAGTGGAACTAGGCATTCTCTGGTATCACAGTGCCCCTCTCATATCTTGGTACCTAGAAAGCCATATTGTATAATCCAACAGGCAGAGGGACAAACCAATATCAAAATATTCAATATCCCTATGTTACCTTGTGCAATGGATGTGTAGAGCTGGAGAATGACAAAAACCGTATATATGAATAAAAAAAAAAACACATACACAATAGTGCAAAAATAAGTGAGAAATACTTCATCGGAAAAGTAAAAAAAAAATAGAAATATAAAATAAAACAAAGCAGATAAGACCATCTATGTAAACTAAATAAAAGTGTATGTTTCCAACACAAATATAAATCCAATAAGACTCTCTATTACATAAAAGTCTGAATCTGCTCCATCCATTAATGGTTTTAGGAACATATTCAAGGGGCATAAGTTGTGTTAGACCTATCTCCTTACTGTGAGAACAATGAAAACCCTACCCCCCCCTTGGCAGGTTTTTCCCTTATACTAACTGAATATTGTCCCTCTCTGCAAGCCATCTGGACACCACCCTTCTGTTTTGAGGTGAGCAGTGTTACTTGACCATATTGAAATAACACTCTCCATGGCCCAAATACTATGAAGATTAATTGGAGCTTCTTTTATTTTGAAACATTACTATCCCTTTAAGGGGTATTTCATATCCACCCTTAAGATGATTCTTTGATGCTCTAAAACTAATTCCTTCCTCTTAGTCCTCATAATATATAGATTTCCACATGATCATTTGATACTATACACCACAGAAGTTGGATGCAAGTAACATAGTTTTTTATTTGACATATGTATATATCTTTATTTATATAGCGCCATACATGTACACAGCGCTTTACAGAAGTTAAGTACAATACAAATATACAGAACTGGGTAAGAGCGTTAGGCTAAAGTGTTATCATTGCATTTTTTGTGGGCGGAAGGGACCCTGCCCCAAGGAACTTACAATCTAATTGATCTAATTTAAATATATATTACCTTTACATTCTAAAAAACAAATTGTTGTGTGCTTAATATATTTGCAGATTATACACCATATTGATTGATCCATGTTTGTAGGCACCATTGCAATCCAAAAATGTGATGCCTGGTCCCACTGTATCATCCCTATTAAAAGGCTTATTTCTAGATAAAATATTCTTTAAACTTTTATTGTTAGTGAAAAATATTTGTGGGGTATTTGAGATCTCTATGTAGTATTGACCAATGCTTATTTAGTAATTGTTTTATTTTATAGTGTGCAATATTATATTTGCTGACAAAAGAGGAATATCTGATATTTTGAATTTATAACCTCAGTGTGTGAACCTACTAAATGCTGTTGATTTTGCTTCATTCTTTTGGGGCACCCTCAAGGCCAGTTGTCCCAATGGCTGCCGGCATACAGGTCCTGTCCATATCTACAACCTCCCAGTAAGTACATTCCACTAATTCTCTAGGGTATCCCTTGTCCAAATAACACTACGTCAACATGGCCCACAGGTAAGTGTTCTTCCGTTCCATTTTATTCAACACCTGCAATATGTGCTTTGTATATTTTATATAGTATTTCAGCTGTACTACATATTTTTGTAAGAAATAATCCAAATACTATGATAAAGTGGATGTATCACTGTTGATTTCTGCTGTAATTGAATGATAAAGTATCCCCCGTCCCAGTTGTACCTAGTGTAAGCCACCTCCCCTCAGATGTGGAATCTGGTCTTAAGACCAGACAGCTCACAGCAAAGGACAATCTTCTTACTGTGAGAACAATGAAAACCCTGCCCCCCTTGACAGGTTTATCAGGTTTTTCCCTTATGCTAATTGAAGATTGTGTCTCTCGGCAAGCCATCTGGACAATGGCTTTCTGTTCTGAGGTGAGCAGTGTTACATCAGTAAAAGAGTAGGAGTGGGATACTTTATCATTCAATTACTCTTGAACTACAACTCTGACAGTATTGAAATAACACTCTCCATGGCCCAAATACTATGAAGATTAATTGGAGCTGCTTTCATTTTGAAACATTACTATCCCTTTAAGTACAATATTAAAGCTTATGTAAACAAAGTATTACAATCTCTTTAATCTAAGAGAAGGGGAAAGCAGCAATAGTACACTTTATACCTGTTGTCCCTTTGGCTTATGCAGTATTAAGAGCAACACTGTATATTATAATTCGCTAAACATGTTTGTCAGAAGCCGTAGAAGAGATGGCTGCGACCGCTGCAGTCATGAGAAGTACAGACTACCCGCGCCGCAGATGATACGAAGCGGGAGCTACAAATTCAGATCTGAGTCCTCTCTGCACACCTTCCTGGGACCACATGGTCTCAGGAAGGTGTACAGAGAGGACTACGGTCTGAATTCGGAGCGCCCTGCTCTGTATCAGCCACTGACGGGACAGTCAGTACTGCGCATGTACACGGGCTTTAAAACTAGTTTTCAATAGATTTGTGGTAGACAGGTATAATAATAACAAATTGCTTCCAACGTCTAGTTTAGCATAGAATCATATTCGTACCCACCCCCTAATGATAACTTAACAAAAATTAAAAACTAAATTTGAATTTAAGCAGACCAAGCAGGAAAGCTTTATATACATCCATTTCTAACCTTGAGCTATGAAGCCTCTATAGAGATAGTTTATTTGATAATTCATAGTAACATATTGTAAAATGATGCAGCATTATTCTCAGACATGAAATTTGTGAGAAATTTGTCAAGGTTGATTATCAAATGTTAACACTGAAAAGTCAATTGAACGTTATTGTCAAGTCTGTTAACGCAGTGCTAGGGTTGGTAGTAAGGTTTTTTTGTATAATGCATGGACTGTATTCATTAAGTCTAGGTACTTGGGAATGTATGAAATGCGATCATCAAGATTATGCAAATCTAAATGTGATTGCCCTTCACAGAAATCTGCCCAGGAACAATCAAATAATGTAGATTTAGAAGTCGTGTCAACTAAGATAATAAGCTCTGAAGGTCAAAAACCTCATTAGTGATGTATGCTTCCTGATGTGTTATTTTGATAACAAAATATTTTCGGATAAGAAAAAAAAGACTGAATAGATTATTTGATGTTAACCCTTTAAAGGCCATGGGACACACAACATATTGTTTTCAAATGATTTGAGCACACCATTGACCCTTAAAGGGTTCGTCTGCTACTTTAAAGGGGAAGTATCATTACATTTTATCATCCAATTTATGTTTAAATACATCCTTTGGGTCCTATATTCAAAATAACACTGATGTAATCTGGGGTAAACCAACTGTACCATTGTGGACAAATAAAAATTCTCATTGAGTTTAACCTCTGGAATGGTGAAGCTGTCTCTAACACATTGCTTCAAATGTGAATTTTCAGGTGCTTAAAACTTTGAAAGAATTGACAACTTTATCTGAAATGTGCCTCTTAGAGTCATTGGCAGTACACATAAACCCTGTGGAACAAAGTATGTGGTATTTTTAAAATGTAAATGTCTGCAAACAGTATTTCTTTGCTATTTTAATTTTCATGTCAAATCTACTTTATTCACTAAATCTACTCAAAAAATGACATAATGCACCAAAAAGAAGACAAAAACAAAAACTGAAGGTGCCAATAGTGCCTTTTCAACTGATAAAGCAAAAGCACAGTAAATGCACTCACATGTTTTAAACGTTGAGAGGCAGGCTTATATCTTCAGTCAACTAAATCAGGCATGCTCAGATACTTTATCTGTCTATGCCTGGGATATTCTCCAAAAGAGGTCTTCTCCAGATGGTCAGGATATTCAATCATACAATATAATTATGTCTATCTATCTATCTATCTATCTATCTATCTATCTATCTATCTATCTGTCAAAAATAACTACGCATGTCTCTGCATCTCAAGGCCAGTTTACTAAGTAAAATGGCTAATATTAAACAAAGGTGGTAACGGTGCCAAAGAACTACTTAAAATAGCAACCCTAATACATTTATTTGGGAGTATGATGAACACTAAACCTTAGAAAATTTTGCAATGTGTCAAAGTCGGAATCATAATCCACCTTAAGACCTAAACTATAAATACAATATGAATAAGATATACTATTATTAAACTACAAATATACATATCAAATTTCCTATAGAACAATTCTAAATAAAATCTTAATTTATCCGTAGTTTACATATTAAACTGTCTAGAGACCCTTGGTAAATTCTTTTTTATAGTCACTTACCCCTTCTGGTTTTTGGATCCCTTCAACTTTTGCTAGCTATGTTAGGCTTGGCAAAGACGTTGATTCCAGTCCATTGGAAATCTGTTGATCAGCCTACCTATCCTGAATGGGTTTCAAAGTTTAGGGACCATGTCACTATGCTTCAGCTCATGTATCTGAAAATGGGGAAAGATCCTGGCTTTATTGATGGCACTTGAATTTCTGTGACACGTCTCTGTGTGAGGTACCTGTTCCCTTCCCCTTCCCTTCTTTGATACTCTTTCACTTCTTTTCTCTCTCCTGTGTTTCTCTATGCTAATTTTGTCTGCTTCATTCTCTTTTCTCATGACTTTATCTGGTCTTTACTAGGGCCTTAATCAAATGATTCCTGAGTTTTGACTTATTCCACCCCAGTATCTACTATAGTACTGTGCCTTTTGATTCTGTACAAGCCTTCTATTTTGTGTTGTATTCATTTTTGCTCAATAATGCATTTGGAAAAAAATATCTTAATTTATCAGTTATGAATAATACATATTAATTCATTAAATAAATAATTATACAAATATGCTGCCAGTGGGGTTTAAAGTTACTGCAAGCCTGATGTGCTTAAAACCGCTGTGGCACCCAAGAAGGCCAGACACTCAAATTTACAATTTATATAAAGGACAAATATAATGATCAAATATAATATAACTAGTTGAACAGCCTGTGTACATGGGCCACAGTACCAGGCAGCAACGGCCGCAGTGCAGTCACACGCAGTGCAGACTGCCCGCACCGCAGATGATAATGGAGCTGTGCGCGGCATGGGCAATCTGTACTGCTCATGACTGCTTCTACATTACCGAATTATTATATAGAATATTACCCACCCTCAGAGTACCAGAGGGGTCCCCAAAATGTAGCAAATGCAAAAAGTGCCGGACACCTCTCAAGTACCCAAAGAGACCAAAATAACCATAATATAAGAAATATATATATAAATACCGGTCAAAATTCCAGGAGCAGCATCAATGTTCTCATACATACTGACAATATATAAGTGTTCGATTACACCCGGGCATGCATATGAGAAAATTAGACCAAAATACTCACACTATGATTTGGTATTTTGGTACAATATGGAGAATATCCTGAGGGACCAACGATCCATCTGGAGGAGAACTATTTGGGGATTAGCCCAAGCAGAATTGGGTAAATGATCTCTTCATGCCTGATTGAATTTATTTTAATATATGTGAGTGCATTTATTGTGCCACTGTTTTATTTTGTTATCATTTGATAAGGCACTATTGGCACCCTCTCTTTGTTTTTGTTTTTTTTTTTCTTTTTTTCTGAAAATTTAAAGATATTATTTTGGACATGCCCAACACATTTTTGCATAAAAAGTCATAATTCATGTGCATGTGCAGAGTCAAATTTCATTCTTGCAGTTGCATCTCATACGCAAATAAATTATAGACTAGATCAATCATGTATGGAGATCATGCCGGAGCATCTAACAAATAATTCAAAATAAATTTAAATAATATTGTGCCTCAAGTAGGGGTGAGTAAAAGGTCCAGTTGTGTTCCAGCAAAAACCACATGGTTGTCTGCTTTTTCATGGAAAATCCACCTTAAACAAAGCCCTTAAAATCTTCTGTGTTTATTTTATATATATATGTATATTTTTTCAAAGGCTACAAACTTTTTTCACCTTTCCTTACATGTACTTCATGTTTTCATGCCAAAAACGCGACATTTCTCGGAAGTGGAACAGAATACAAGCAGTTAGAGAGAGAGAGTGCTAGGCTGCTGTGCAGTGATTTATTTAGCAAAATTAAGTACCGAGATGCATCCAGTGAGTCTGAGGAGAAGGAGGAGATTACTACTACCGGAACTGAAAGACCTTATTTTCCAGACCCAATGATGGCCAGTCCCTCTAAACCGTCCATTGAAATCTTGGGGAAAATAGTGTAACAGGCACAGGCACAGGAAGATGTTGGTAGCAGTGAGAGCAGGATAGGTCAGCTACATGTGACTGCTGCTAGTGCTGCCAGTGTGCATTGTGATACTCAGGATGGAGGGGAGGATATGATGGCAAGTGCGGCAGAAGGTAGCTCTAAGTCACACTTGCTATTCCTATGCCTCCACTAACACAGGCACTCTCAGACCCGTTTTCTGAGGAAAATAAAATAAAATTTGCTGTGTGTTATGTTTAAATTCACTCTTCCCATTGATTGCAATCTAATGAGCAGTAAAAAAAGCATAAAAACTGCACTTTTCACAGTAAAATGTCTGCCATTTCTTGCCAACCTTGGTTTGAGGCAAACGTTTTTGCACATCCTTAATCTCAAGCAGTTGGAGAATAAGATTACAATATTTGGATATTGACTGAAACAAAGTAAAATCAAGACAATCAAGTGCATGAAGTGTTCTGGGAAATTAACTTTTCAAGACTGACCACGCAAGCAAAATTTGCTTAATTGTTAAAGTATTCTAAAACTCCAAGCTGCTCACAATGCTCTTAATTTAACCAGGCGTCTAAATTAATCCTTTCAGTGCCGGAGGCTCGGGCCATTTCCTGTACCCTGCAGGCCAGACACATTTTCAGCATTTTAGCTATCCTTCTGTTTACGCTTGATTTCCTCTTGGGATTTTTAGTTAAATATGGAAAACTATATATTGTTTTTTTCAGAACGAATTGAGCTTTCTCATGGTACCTTACATGAACAGAATTTTGCATCATGCAAAAATCTATGATGTCATAATGACAAAAAAAGTGAAAATTTACTAATTTTGCTAAAATCACATACTATGTATCAAAAACATTTACCTTGATTGAAAAAGTTTCAATCATTTGAAAAAGCCCTGAGTCCCCCGAGTAAAAAAATACCAAATTTGTATAGTTTTACCTACGTCCATGGCTAGCGTAGAGCCCTAATCACCAGCAGCGCAAAATGACATTTTCAACTTCATAAACTAAAATGCGCATTCTAGGGTTTTTGTGGTAAAACTACCCTAAAACAGTGGAATAACTATATAAAACTATATATTTCTGAAAAGTAGACAACCTGCCGCATCTAATGAGGGGTAACTTACCTTCTTACCCCAAGCCTGTTGTGCCCAAATGCTTCCAGAAGGTGGCACTATAGGAAAAAAATGGCATTTTCTTACATTTCTGCCCCTTCAAATGTACAGAAATCTGTAAAAACCATGGAATTTCCAGCAGTATCCATTAGCTAGTGCTCTTAGGAGAAAAATGACACCCCATTGGCATGAGTTGACCTACCTCAGGGGGCGCTAGAAGTGCAAAACGACATCTACTACAACTTCTAAGTTTTCTAACATTTTCTCAAACATTACTTGTCTATACAAAAATGGTTATAACAACTACAGAAGTGAAGAAAGGGTACACAAACCATACCATTTTGGAAAGAAGACAACCTACCGCATCTAATGAGGGGTGACTTGCCTTCTTACCCCAAGTCTGGTGTGCACAAATGCCTCCAGAAGGGGGCGCTAATGAAAAAAAAGGCATTTTCTTACATTTTTGCCCCTTCAAATGTACTGAAATCTGTGAAAACCATTGATTTTTCAAATGTATTCTTTAGCTATGGCTCTTAGGAGAAAAGTGACACCTCATTCGTATGAGTACACATACCTTAGGGGGCTCTACAAGTACAAAACTACACCAACCTCTAATTTTTCTAACATTTTCTCAAACATTACTTCTCTATACAAAAATGGTTATAAGAACTAGAGAAGTGAAGAAAGGGTACACAAATGATACCATTTTGGAAAGAAGACAACCTGCCGCATCTAGTGAGGGGTGACTTGCCTTCTTACCCCAAGCCTGGAGTGCACAAATGCCTCCAGAAGTGGTGCTAATGAAAAAAAAGGCATTTTCTTACATTTCTGCCCCTTCAAATGTATTGAAATCTGTAAAAACCATGGAATTTCCAACTGTATCCATTAGCTATTGCTCTTAGAAGAAAAATTACACCCCATTGGTATGAACTGACCTACCTTAGGGGGCGCTACAAGTACAAAACTACTACTGCTACAACCTCCTGATTTCTCTAACATTTTCTCAAACATTCTTGCGTGTATGAAAATGGTTATAACAGCTATAGAAGTGAAGAAAATGTAGCGAAACCATACCATTTTGGAAAGAAGATAACCTGCCGCATCTAATGAGGGGTCACTTACCTTTCTACCCCTAAGTTAGTGTGCACAACTATTTCCAGAATGTGGTGCTACAGAAAAAAAAAAACTTTTTTTTTTTTTTTTTTTTACACAAATCAGTCACTTCAAAGATACGAAAATGGTTCAACACCATGGGATTTCCTAGGAGGACCTCCTGCCAGCCTACGATAAATGGTACCCCACTGCTGTGGGATGACATACCATATTGGGTGCCAGGAGTGTAGCTACCAGTTGAACAAGGACGGGGAAGCAAACAGCGTATGCATGATTCTATGGCTATCAGTGGTCAGTCAGTGTACGTGAGGACCTGTGACTGCCAGTGAAACCAGGTGGGGGGAGGGACGAGGGGTCAGGCAGTGTATGTGGGTATATCTACCACTGGGCAGAGCGCAAGTATGGCAGTGGTGGTGGGGGAGGTAAGGTAGTACATATGGGGGATCTGTGACTACCACTGTGCACTGTAAGTCCCCCACATACACTGTTTGATTTCCAGCCTGAATCCAGTGCATATTGGCACTTGGGTCTACCAGTAGGCAGTGGAACCAGGCTGGGGGGGTCAAACTGTGGGAATAGGACTGCCAGTAGGCTGTGTAACTGGGCTGGTGGGTAGGGTACGGGGGGGGATTGAGTCATTTTGTGTGCATGCCACAGGGATGTCCGATGCATTGCAAAGCAATGTAATTGACCCCCTGTCGCACACAGAGGGTTCTTTTTAAAAAAAAAAAAAATTCTTCTTTATTCATAGCTTGTTGGGTGGCCTTAGGGCCCCCCAACAAGCTTTGAATGTAAAGCAATAGTAAAAAAAAAAAAGTCCTGTGTGTGCCACAGGAGGGGGTCTAAAATGAACCCCCTCCCCTGTGGCACACAGAGGGTTAATTTTTTTTTTGTCTGTTTTTTATAGACCTCATTGGGGGGCTTCAGGACCCTTCCTTATGTCCCCCAATGAGGTCTTAGTAAAAAAAAATATGGGCTAAAAGAATTGACCCTGTGAGTGTCACAGGGTTCTCCAGCACATTGCAAAGCAATGTTCTGGGGACCACTGCGGCACTCAAAGAGTTAATTTTTTTTTTTATTTTTTTTTTAATTATTATCAGACCTTGTGGGGGGACATCAGGAATTCTCCTGATGTCCCCCCAACAATCTCTGATTATAAAATACTAAAAAATATTCCTATGTCTGCCACAGGAGGGGGGCTCTGCAATGAACCCCCTCCCCTGTGGCACACACAGGGTTAATTTTTTTTTTTTTCTATTTTTTATAGACCTCATTGGGGGGCTTCAGGACCCTTCCTTATGTCCCCCAATGAGGTCTTAGTAAAAAAAAAATATGGGCTAAAAGAATTGACCCTGTGAGTGTCACAGGGTTCTCCAGCACATTGCAAAGCAATGTGCTGGGGACCACTGTGGCACTCACAGAGTTAATTTTTTTAATTTTCTTTTAATTATTATCAGACCTTGTGGGGGGACATCAGGAATTCTCCTGATGTCCCCCCAACAATCTCTGATTATAAAATACTAAAAAATATTCCTATGTCTGCCACAGGAGGGGGGCTCTGCAATGAACCCCCTCCCCTGTGGCACACACAGGGTTAATTTTTTTATTTTTTATAGACCTCATTGGGGGGCTTCAAGACCCTTCCTGAACCCCCCCAATGAGGTCTCTGTAAAAAAAATACGGGCTGCAACAATTGACCCTGTGAGTGCCACAGGGATCCCCAGTGCATTGCAAAGCAATGCACTGGGGAACCCTGCAGCACTCACAGGGTTAATTTTTGTATTTGTTTTTTTTTTTTTATTATTTTCAGACCTCGCTGGGGCACATCAGGACCCCTCCTGATGTGCACCCAGTTATTGATCTCCCAGCCGATTGAGCTGGGAGCTCAATATGGCGACAGAAGGAGAGCAAAGGCTCTCCTTCTCTTCACTCCTACCTCCGGTAGGAGTGATCTCGTTCGGGCAAAGCCTTGTAAGGTCATCGGTGACTATGTCACCGATGACGTTGGGAGGCTTCCCCCGGTCCCGCCCACTCCTACCCGGAAGTTCGGGTAGGAGAGGAGGGATAGGAGAAGCTCCGCTTCTCCTTAGTAAATATTGATCTCCCAGCGCGATCGGCTGGGAGATCAATACCTGGGGGGACATGAGGAGTAATCCTCATGTCCCCCCACGAGTGCCAGGCAATTTTTTTTTTTAAATGCGGCCACTGCATGCTGGTTATACCGGCCTATGCAGTGACCACATTTAAGCTGTACAACGTACGAGCTTGGCACAGCAGGTACAGCTGTCCTCACTCGTACGTTGTACCCACTTGGCACTCTAGGGGTTAAAGAAATTTGGGAATTAAAATTAAAACAGAGCAAAAGAGAGAGAGATAAAAAGAGAGGAGGGGCACTCAGTCACTTACATATCCATTGCAACAACCATGGATGAAAGTCTACAGTGATGTTAATCAGTGGAAAGCAACACTGTTCATCAATCAGTGCATGTTTCCAAGATTCCTATATCTCTGCTTGAGTATAGGTGACTCAAGTTACTTTCCCTAGGAGTCACTCCTTACTATTAGAGGAACAGGAAGCTTCACCTTAAGCCAATGAATTTTTTTTTATAGTAAGGTTTGTTATATTGTGGAATTCCCTGCCCAAGGATGTGGTGGTAATGGCAGATACAATGGATACATTTAAGAGAATATTAGATGAATTTCTAGTAGAAAGACATTTGTTTTACTGTGTAGTACGTAAAAAGGAATTTCTGGTAAACAGACTAACACCCATTTTGGAGTTGGGAAGACCTATATAGTTCTCATTTTATGAGTTAAACTGTGACAAGGGTTCAACTTGATGTACTATGTAACAGTATATGTAACTATACGATCCAACAGTGTTCAAGGAAGCAGAGATGACTATTCCACAAAAAGGCAGGGGAATGATGACATTCACAGATACCTTTTTTAGGCTGAAATATGTGAGATTGATATTAGCCAACATTGTGACCACTGTCTTGAGCTATGACTTGATGATGACCACTTTGAACAAAATGTTAAAAAATAAAATTCAAATAGCATCTATTTGCACCAAAAAAGGGTCCTTGTGAGTGCTGTCATTATTTCTGTCTATCTGTGTGTCTGCTTGTCTGTCTATCAAAACCAAATATAATAATAATAACAGTATGTAAAAATAAAATTTCTTCTGTCATTTAATGTCTAGAATATATACTGTAAATACAGTAGAATATAAGGCAAAATAGTTATCTTTAATAAATAAATGATAAAGAGGTCACAAGATTATAAAAAAGTTATATTTTTTTATGTGTATGCAGAAAACTGTATTGTACCCTTGAGTAAACAGCAATATAATTAGCTATCATACAGTAGGTGTGAAAAGTCTAGGGCAAGCAAGAAAGGTGATCACAAATTAACAGCAAGAGTAACAAAGAGAGAAAGAAGACTCAGCAAATGACTAATATGGATTTCAGGACTTTATCATGAAGAATAACATCACAGAGCAGAGTATAAGTCGAACTGAGTAAGGAGGAAGTGTGCAGAAGAAAAGAAAATAAATTTGCTGAGAAAATATATGACGGAAAATTAGGTTAATGAAAAGGAGTGAAATATTGGTGTCAGCAAGGAAACTGGTCACCAACAAAGATGATCACATCGATCACAGATGAAAAATGGCACTTCCTGTTGAGCTGGAAATTTCCCCTCCCACAAATGCAGATTTTCTACTTTTTTTCCACCTAGCTCATTGCATTAAAATCAATGGTAAGACTGAATTTCACCAGCACATGGCAAGTTTTTCTTCTTTTCACACAGGCATAATATAAAAGCGGGGTGTAGTTCCCGCAGAAAGTAATTCTGTGTTTGTCAGACAGAGACAAAGTAGTACAATTGTGATCTAGAGAAGACAGGCAAATAAAGCAAAGTAGGTATATAGTTTACTTTGAGTGTATTATATTTTTTAATCCTTTTAAAAAAACTTAAATGACCAGAAGCACAGTGCTTTTTCCTTAAAATTAACTGAGACAGAATCAGTGTACATAATCATAAAACACTCTTTACTTTCCTAACATGATTGCATATTTCATAGCAAAGCTTCCAACATGGCAAGACCTTGTGAAAGGAGACAAAAATGCAAATTAGGTCAGTTTTTTTAGACCTCTGAGATACGTTACAGCAGGAAAAATCCTTAGCAAATAATTAGCTGGGGCTGTTAATCAAGTTTAACAGGTGTTGAGAAATGAAGCGAGACAGGGCATCTGCTGTGACCTGCCTATTCATAATTTGGTTAGAAGACTTAATGCCAAACCGAGTCCATAATAAGCCAGAGTGGTCCAACTTTGTATTGTTTGTGATTTGCGCATCAGACTCCTGAGCACTGAAGAATGGTGACATTCACAAAATAAAACCACGAAGAACCCATTTAGAACTCTGATATTTTAACAAGCTGCAAGCTAATTAATTAATTCTCATTGTTTTAAAGTTGTCATTTTTTATCTTCTTTGTCAGAGATAAATCTGCGGAACATCGATTAAACACACACATTTTCTTGTAATAGAATATTAATTCAGACTTTGTTTGAGAACAGCAAGACAATCTAGTAAAGTAAAATCAAATTCCACTTCTGACCAGATTAGTAGCCTTAGCTAACATTCTTGATAAAAGTTACACTATCAGTCAATAAGGGGAGAAAAATGTCAAAGGCACAATTCAGAATAATTTGCAAATGATATTAAAGTATAAGGCATTTTACTAGGGCTTGTGAATGTATTATATTCTGTGCATGTGTGTGTGTGCTTTATACTGGACAAAATAAAACATTCTAAATGCTCATGCAACTGAAAAGAGCTTTTTAACTCCTTGAATGCAAGAGAGGTCTCCAATGCATTGATTCACATATGCATTACATACCTGTTTAGCATTCAATGGGTTAAAATACTAATTTAATACTCTTTATTTCCAAATATGGGACTAAAGTGTTTAATTCGTCAAGCTAATGAGGTATAATTCTAGAGCTTAATTAAATGTGGCACTTAACCCCTTTGGTGCTAGAGAGGTGGGAAGCAATGCATTGGAGACCTTCCTGGCATTCAGTGCTGTAGTCTTTTCAGTGTCAGGTGCAAGCAACAAATTGTACAGCAATGCATTGAACACTCCTCTGACACTCAAAAGTAATTCCCCCTCATTTTTTTCTCTCTCACTCAATGTATATATGTATATATATATATATATATATATATATATATATTTATATACTAGGCAAAATATCCATGCACACTCCTGAGTTGAAAATTTCAATAACCTGGGTGCCAGGACCATTAAAAATACATACCGTTTTTGAAGCTGAAGAACCACACTCACAGGATTTCCAAATGAGAAATAATGTGCAATTTTTATTATATAATACAAATTACACATAATTCATAATTTGGAAATCCTGTGAATGCGGTTCTTCAGCTTTAAAAACTGGATATATAGGACCATGGAGTAAGTGAACACAAAGGTCTGAAAAATCTGAGTTTTAATGTCAATGTTTCTACCCCTAAAGGGCATTTGGGGGGCTGAAATGGTCCTAGTACCATTTCTTATTTTATATTAACATTGTATGAGTAGCATCCAAGCAGTAGTTACCTTTGCATTTTGTTTAGGAGTGCCCATTTTTCTATGTACAAAAGGACTGTAAAGGAATGCTGGTTCCATTACGGAACTGTGCCCACCAATGTGTCCTCATGTCCTGTCATACTGTACCCAAACCAGTTAATACCATGTGTTTCCATGTGTTCCCAGTCCTTCTGGGGCCTACTATCCCCACTCTTACTCTTGCTGCCTGGCCATATTAAAGTCTCTAAGCCTATCTATGTCCAACTGTGTACCTAAAATAGAGTTGCATTCCTGTTATTCTGTCTGGCGTGTTTTATTGCATGAATGGTTTAAAGAGTCCTGTTGACTCCCATTCCCCGGATTACTGCTGGTTCAGACCAACACAGCTACTTCTTTGTTGCTGAATCACAGGGCTCACTTGGGTTGCCTGTTTAGTGTTACACTGGTGGCAGCTGTGGGATCCCCCTCTCTCTCTCTCTACCTGTGGCTCCAAACCACCACCTGGGACTACGCAACAAGAAAAGATGACCAAAGCCTACCATCACCTCACTGTGACCACTCTCTGAGACTTGCTTACCCACAAGGGCATGGAACGCCAGCAGACTGAGAAAGCCCAAATTACTGTCCCTTCTGGGGGAAGCTGATAAGGAAACTGCACAGCTGGAATGATCCACCAGCTTTCCCCAGGACTCCAGTTCAAACCCTCTATCTGGGGGCTCATTCAGTAGATCTGGGAGCTCCGACCCCAAAGTTGGACATCCAGTCAGTGAGTCCTGGATCCTGTGGTGTGGAAGGTACAGAGGCGACTAGCCTTCCTGGGACCTAACCCACCCACAGAAGTGGTGAACTGAATTATAGCCGCAGTAGAACCAGATGTTAGAAATCCTTTTCTTCTAATAACTCCAGGAACACTTCTACTTTATAGAGGTATTTTATTATTCAAATTAATTTGTGATTTTCAGGCAGGTACAGCTCCTCAGTCTGTCATATCATGCAACATTGTGTTTCATTGTAGACTGGAATCAGGCATACAAAGTGTAGGAGGTCATGGATAATCATATACTTTTTCTAGACAAAGGATTGCATGCTGGACACTCCTCTCTACATATCTGGTTATATATGGACATTTTTATACATTAAGAAGAGCAATTCCTTTTTTTGCAAACATTCTAGAAACATGAGTTCACTTAGCCACCATTACACACTGAAATCTACCAACAAATGTCTGCATTGCATCCGATTTATATAACTGCAGACATACTGTATCATACAGTTCATCACAAGAGTTCCTGGAGGAACTGTCGAGCCGATCCTCACCAGCACCTAGTTCATGGAGGGATCATACATCGGACTATGGGGGAGTACTACCAGCACCACCAAGGTTATACACAAGTCATTTAAATCATTTGGTGATTCAACAGGTGACATTGATGGGTTCCTGCAGGATTCTGAGTGTCAATGTCAGCTGCATAGCCTGAAAATTCAGGAGTGGGTTGCTATTCTAGCGGTCAAGCTGACTGGCAGAGCTGCTGATGCATACTGGGATAGACCAGATGAATGGAGTACAGACTACTGGGATGTCAAGAAACGGCTGTTGACTCGCTATGCTATCAACCCAGTTATGTGCCGCCAATGGCTCTGAGGAACCAATCAGATAGCCAAGGACACTCACATGAAGTGAGCTCATATCTTGGACATTGTCTGGAGACAAAGGACACTTGCTATGATAGAGTCTGTCACTCCAAACTTTTAATTTCATTATCAATTACCGGTCTGGCAAGGACAGCAAAAATGCTTACGGGTTGTCCTAGCAAGAGAACATTTAGCCAAACCAGGCACCAGCCAGTTTCACAGTACTTGCTCACTGGCTTGGGACTGCATGGTAGGCAGCATGCTGATTGGTGGCTGCTTGGTTGTCCCTTGTCGCTCCAATTCCCATTGGCTGGAGATCGGCATGACAAGATTGAATTGTGTTCCATGTCCCTTTTCCCCTATCTCAATGTTGGCGGCCTCCTGATTGGTCACAGCTTGGTTGTCCCTTGTTGCTCTGATTCCCTCTGGCCGGAGATCAGCTTGAAAAGATTGAATTATACCTCATGTACCGAGTGACTCTATTAAATTATGTATCACAATGTAGGCAGATTGGTAGCCACTTGTTGTACCTTGTCGCTCCAATCTCTATTTGTCAGAGATTGGTGCGACAAGATGTTTACTATTTTGATTAAACTCCTATATATTTCCCTGTGTCCCCAAAATTAAGAGTTTGATTCCTGTTATTCTGTCTGGCTGTTTTATTAGATGAATGATTTAGAGAGTCCCTCTTGACTCCCTTTTCCTGGATTTGGGTCGCCTGGTTCCTGTTACATCAGGGATTGAGGATTTATCCTGCTGAATAAAACAAAATCACTCCGATTGCAGATAGGTGTTTTATTCAAAAGCTATTGCACCTCAGAATTGCATTTTTTTTTTTTTGCTTTAAAGGTTAGAGAATGGTTTTATTTGCATTTTGAATAGAGGTAAAAAATAGCTGTACTAGTCCTTTGCCCCATAACCATTATGCACAAGGCCAGATCAACAGCCTGCCCACCCTCTACTCACTATTCTACCCCCCCCCCCCTTTATAACCTCATTGTTCACACAGAGCATATTACTCCCAAACAGACGCACTTCTTGGCTGGACCACTGCAGTGAAAAGCACTTCTTTCTCTTTCATGTGGAAGAAGGCACTTACACCCCCATAGCTCTTATGTTTTCTGTGTCCTTAACCCATCCTCTAGACTGAGAGCTCTCACAGCAAGGCCCTCTGACTCCTTTGTTTTCTATGGTCCATTTGTACTGTTTAATGTCTCGGTATATGTATTCCCTATTATTCAGCTCTGTGGTACAAGTTGGTGTTATATTAATAAGAATAATAGCCCTTACTCTGGTATATTAATAATTTCTGTATTCCTAGTGAGCAAATGGATGTGTAGGAGCTGGACTAAGAAAATGGTCTAAGAAAAAGAAATGGGAAGATTTGGGACAACTCAACAGCCCCATAGTGGACAAAATAAAAACTATCATAGATTTAACCCTTTTGGTGTCAGAGAGGTATACAACATATTGCAACACAATGGGTTGGATGCATCTCTGGCACTCATATGGTGAAATGCATTGTAGGCCACTCTAGCAAAGGGTTAAAAGCATCATTTACATCAATTGGTACATGAACAGTAGTGTCGGAATTTTAATTCTTCCTAATGGTACTGCTGAATTTGTTCTGAATTGCTCTTGTTTCTCTGTGCATAAAACCCTGTAAACAGGAGAATGCAATGTATCCAGATTTATTTAAATATGAGGTTGATGCTATTAAGGCATGTTGTAACACATCCTAATAATAATCCCTCACTTACCTTACTATGGCCAGATAATTCGAATGGCCTCTATGATTTGTGTCCTTTTGCCTTGTTCAGGAGGTAACATCTTCAATCAGTCCTAGATGTCTTGTCATATAGGCAGATAGGACAGCTGCTGGCAGTTTTTTCTATAGTGATGCAGAAGCACCTTTGCCTACTAAACCCTTCAAGGAACAGAGATATGTGGAATGCATTGCAGATCAATGCATTACACACCTTCTGGTCCTTAATGGGTTAAGAATACTATGTAGTGTGGATGGAGATTATGTCCTGTGGATTTGTTAAAGTGGAACTACCACCCCTTCTATACGCGCCCCCAAATGATTATCCATCTGGCAACTAGCTGCTTAATAGTGCTAGACACCAGAATTATTACTGTGCTAGTCGCCAGAATTCCTACTGTTCCCGGTACTGACAGAAGGAAACAGCGCAGACATCTTTGCACAATGACGTTCGGTACCACAAGGGACTGACAGCGCAGGTGCGCAGATGTCACTATGCAAAGATGACGCGCTGTTTCCTGGCTGTGAGTCCCGGGAACAGTATGAATTCTCTATAATGCTGTAATAATTCTGGCGACTAGCACTACTGAGCAGCTAGTCGCCAGATGGGTAATTATTTGGCGGCAAGTTTAGATGTGGTGATAGTTCTGCTTTAACCAATATCATGTCTAAGAACATGACTTACAGGATTGAGTGATGATGTTATCTCTTGAACAAAGTCTCAAGAGCAAAAGTCATAAGGGCCATTAGGATTTTCCCACAATAATAAGGTGAATGGGGGGGTGGAGGTGTTATTTTTCCTTTCTCATCTTTAATAGTGATGATCGAGCACCCCAATGATCGGGTGTTCGGGTGCTCTGACCGAGCGCCCCCGGAGGCTCGAGTGCTCGGCCGAGCACCCGAGCCCCATTGAAGTCAATGGGAGGACTCGAGCATTACACCAGGCACACCCTGCTCTGATGAGGTGGGGTGCCTGGTCCATAGGAAAAGGGCAGAAAATGATGGAAACACCACAGAAATGGTTCAGGGACAGCATAGGGAGGATGTCTGGATGCATCTTGGACTCCAACGTCGCTGCTGGGAACGATCTTTCGCCCGTAGTACGCCATTTTTACAGACTGACCGTAAAACACACAAAAAGGCAGATAAAAACGACTTTAGGCGAAAAATTTTTACCAAACAGTATTTGCTGTATATTTACTTGTATATCATCTGCAAATTCTGCAAAAAAATTCATCGATTTTTCTGAACTGGGGCCATGATTAAGAGGGAAACGTGCGCAGAGGCAAATTCTCCCAAAAATTTCCTCGATTTTTCTGAACTGAGGCCATGATTAAGAGGGAAACGTGCGCAGAGGCAAATTCTCCCAAAAATGTCCTCGATTTTTCTGAACTGGGGCCATGATTAAGAGGGAAACGTGCGCTGAGCCGACCATCTAAAACATTATGGGTGAGGGTCTGCTGCGGAGCTGACCATCCTAAACATTATATGCGAAGGCCCGCTAGTGAGCTGACGCTATAAAACATTATATGAGAGGGCCCGCTAGAGAGCTGACCCAATAAAACATTATATGAGAAGGCCCGCTGGTGAGCTGACCTATACAAAAATTGTCAAACAGGGCCCGCTGGTGAGCTGGCCCTATATAAAAATTATATCACAGGGCCCGCTGGTGAGCTGGCCCTATATAAAAATTATATCACAGGGCATATGGAAGAGGAGGAGGAGGATGAGAAGATTAAGAGTCAACCATATACCCGTTTTTTGGGTGGAAGGGGTGAATGGGAATACAGAGTATTCCCATCATTGTAAATAACATATATAAAGTGACTTTATGTTCCCCCGGCGCTTTCCTCCAGTGGAGTGGAGAAGTCAGGGGAAATCCAGGCCTTGTTCATTTTTATAAGTGTCAACCTATCAGCATTTTCGGTGGAAAGGCGGATACGCTTATCTGTTATGATGCCACCAGCAGCACTAAATACCCGCTCAGACAGAACGCTGGCGGCAGGGCAGGCCAGCACCTCCAAGGCGTAGAGTGCCAGTTCATACCACGTGTCCAGCTTGGACACCCAGTAGTTGTAAGGCACAGAGGGATCATTGAGGACGCTGACACGGTCTGCTACGTACTCCTTCACCATCTTCCAAAACTTTTCCCTCCTTGTGACACTAGGCTGCGCATCAGGGTGAGGGTGCTGGCGGGGTGTCATGAAGGTGTCCCACGCCTTGGAGAGTGTTGCCCTGCCTTTGTCGGAACTGCTGTGTGCTCCCCTTTTCTCCCCTTCTCGGTTGGCCAAGGTAGCACGTACTCTGCCGCCAGCGTTGTCAGATTGAAAATTTTGGAGCAATTTTGCACCATTTTGCTTGTCCTCTCCACCGGAGGAATGAGAGATGAGAAATTCTCTTTGTAGCGGGGGTCCAGAAGGGTGAACACTAGTGTTGAGCGAGCATGCTCGGTCGATGCTCGGATCGGCTCGAGCATCGCTCTGCTCGGCACATGGCGGTACTCGTACGAGTACCGCATGTGCTCGCCCGCCATGTTCGGGTCTCCTCCCCGCACGTTTCTCGGCTGCTGCGCAGCCAATAAACGTGCAGGGAGGCTCTGACATCAGTGTAATGCCAGCAGCCATGTTGGCTGCTGGCATTACACTGATTGGCTCGCCAGAACCCGTGGTCGGGTGCTGTATAGCACCTGACCAGCGAGTTCGGCTCAGTCTTAGCCAGGGAGAGATGAGGATAGGAAGGGAAAGTCAGTGTAGGGAGAAAAAAAGCAAATTTGTGAAAAAAAAAGAACCAAAAGTCCTTTTTAGGACTACTGTGTGTGGGGGCAGCAGGTTATTTTGTGTGGGGGGAAAAAAACAAAAAAAAAAAAATTTCATATATTCTGTTTAGTGTGCAAAGTTGCAGATTAGAGCACATTCTGTTTAGTGTGCAAAGTTGCAGATTAGAGCACATTCTGTTTACTGTGCAAAGTTGCAGATTAGAGCACATTCTGTTTAGTGTGCAAAGTTGCAGATTAGAGCACATTCTGTTTAGTGTGCAAAGTTGCAGATTAGAGCACATTCTGTTAAGTCTTCAAACTAAAATATCAAAGTCACATATTCCATTCAGTGTGCGTCACCGCAGTTTAGCAGCACATTCTGTGTACTGTGCAGAGTTGCAGAATAGGAAGAAATACTGTTAAGTCTTCAAACTAAAATATCAAAGTCACATATTCCATTCAGTGTACTTCGCCGCAGTTTAGCAGCACATTCTGTGTACTGTGCAGAGTTGCAGAATAGGAAGAAATACTGTTAAGTCTTCAAACTAAAATATCAAAGTCACATATTCCATTCAGTGTGCTTCGCCGCAGTTTAGCAGCACATTCTGTGTACTGTGCAGAGTTGCAGAATAGGAAGAAATACTGTTAAGTCTTCAAACTAAAATATCAAAGTCACATATTCCATTCAGTGTGCTTCGCCGCAGTTTAGCAGCACATTCTGTGTACTGTGCAGAGTTGCAGAATAGGAAGAAATACTGTTAAGTCTTCAAACTAAAATATCAAAGTCACATATTCCATTCAGTGTGCTTCGCCGCAGTTTAGCAGCACATTCTGTGTACTGTACAGAGTTGCAGAATAGGAAGAAATACTGTTAAGTCTTCAAACTAAAATATCAAAGTCACATATTCCATTCAGTGTGCGTCACCGCAGTTTAGCAGCCTATTCTGTGTACTCTGCACAGTTGCAGAATAGGAAGAAATACTGTTAAGTCTTCAAAGTAAAATATCAAAGTCACATATTCCATTCAGTGTGCTTCGCCGCAGTTTAGCAGCCTATTCTGTGTACTCTGCACAGTTGCAGAATAGGAAGAAATACTGTTAAGTCTTCAAAGTAAAATATCAAAGTCACATATTCCATTCAGTGTGCTTCGCCGCAGTTTAGCAGCCTATTCTGTGTACTCTGCACAGTTGCAGAATAGGAAGAAATACTGTTAAGTCTTCAAACTCAAATATCAAAGTCACATATTCCATTCAGTGTGCGTCACCGCAGTTTAGCAGCCTATTCTGTGTACTCTGCACAGTTGCAGAATAGGAAGAAATACTGTTAAGTCTTCAAAGTAAAATATCAAAGTCACATATTCCATTCAGTGTGCTTCGCCGCAGTTTAGCAGCCTATTCTGTGTACTCTGCACAGTTGCAGAATAGGAAGAAATACTGTTAAGTCTTCAAACTCAAATATCAAAGTCACATATTCCATTCAGTGTGCGTCACCGCAGTTTAGCAGCCTATTCTGTGTACTCTGCACAGTTGCAGAATAGGAAGAAATACTGTTAAGTCTTCAAAGTAAAATATCAAAGTCACATATTCCATTCAGTGTGCTTCGCCACAGTTTAGCAGCCTATTCTGTGTACTCTGCACAGTTGCAGAATAGGAAGAAATACTGTTAAGTCTTCAAACTCAAATATCAAAGTCACATATTCCATTCAGTGTGCTTCGCCGCAGTTTAGCAGCCTATTCTGTGTACTCTGCACAGTTGCAGAATAGGAAGAAATACTGTTAAGTCTTCAAAGTAAAATATCAAAGTCACATATTCCATTCAGTGTGCTTCGCCGCAGTTTAGCAGCCTATTCTCTGTACTCTGCACAGTTGCAGAATAGGAAGAAATACTGTTAAGTATTCAAACTCAAATATCAAAGTCACATATTCCATTCAGTGTGCGTCACCGCAGTTTAGCAGCCTATTCTGTGTACTCTGCACAGTTGCAGAATAGGAAGAAATACTGTTAAGTCTTCAAAGTAAAATATCAAAGTCACATATTCCATTCAGTGTGCTTCGCCGCAGTTTAGCAGCCTATTCTGTGTACTCTGCACAGTTGCAGAATAGGAAGAAATACTGTTAAGTCTTCAAACTCAAATATCAAAGTCACATATTCCATTCAGTGTGCTTCGCCGCAGTTTAGCAGCCTATTCTGTGTACTCTGCACAGTTGCAGAATAGGAAGAAATACTGTTAAGTCTTCAAACTACAATATCAAAGTCACATATTCCATTCAGTGTGCTTCGCCGCAGTTTAGCAGCCTATTCTGTGTACTCTGCACAGTTACAGAATAGGAAGAAATACTGTTAAGTCTTCAAAGTAAAATATCAAAGTCACATATTCCATTCAGTGTGCGTCACCGCAGTTTAGCAGCCTATTCTGTGTACTCTGCACAGTTGCAGAAAAGGAAGAAATACTGTTAAGTCTTCAAAGTAAAATATCAAAGTCACATATTCCATTCTGTGTGCTTCGCCGCAGTTTAGCAGCCTATTCTGTGTACTCTGCACAGTTGCAGAATAGGAAGAAATACTGTTAAGTCTTCAAACTAAAATATCAAAGTCACATATTCCGTGTAAGATGAAGAAGGCGGGTAAAAAGGGACGGGGAAGTGGACGTGATCCTGATAGTTCAGTGCGCGGGTCAGGACGCGGAGAAACTGTGCCTGGTGCCAGAGCACAAGAAAGAAAGACATCCACCATACCTAGCTTCATGTCTCATTTTACAGGGCGTCGCAGGACATCACTCTCGAGGTCCGACCACTGCGAACAGGTGGTCGGTTGGATGTCAGATGATTCTGCTTCCAGTCGGTTAAGCACCACCCTGTCTTCCACCAAGTCCACTCTCAGTAGCCAAGAGTCTGGTCAACATAATCCTCACTCTGATCATCCTTCCTCCCACCATACACGGTCTGGTCAAAGAAGTGATCCCACACTGGGATATAGTGAGGAGCTCGTCTCATCACCAATCCTTCATTTGACCCTCTCTCCAAGCACGCTTGCAGAGGAACATGACATCTTGTGCCCTGATTCACAACCTCTAGAGGGTATCCAATCACAAGAAGATGACAGATGTGAACGGCATTTAAGGTCAAAGGAAGTAGTGGATGATGATGATGATGATGAGACACAGTTGCCATTAAATCAACCTCTATTACTGTCTCAAGACCTTGTTGAGGAGAATGTTATACAGTTGTCAATGACTGAGTATGTGGTGGGATCAAGACATGAGGAGGATGATCAGAGTGAGGAAGTGGAGGAGGACTTGGTGGACGATGAGGTGACTGACCCCACCTGGGAAGGTGTAGAGCCGAGCGATGACAGCAGTCCTGAGGGTGAGCCATCTGCAGCACCGCAACAGGCTGGAAGAGGCAGTGGTGTGGCTACAGAAAGAAGGCGGACCGCACCAAACCGGCCCGCAAATGTTCCACGGAGCACCCCCTTGCGTAAATCTCCCTTGCCAAGGGGTAGGTGTTCCGCGGTATGGCGTTTTTTTATGGAAAGTGCGGACGACAAAAGAATTGTAGTTTGCAACCTGTGCCACACCAGAATGAGCCGAGGCATGAACACTAGAAACCTCACCACCACCAGCATGATCCGACACATGGTATCCAAGCACCGTAATAAGTGGGAGGAACGCCTGGATCGCCCATCTGTGTCTGCAGGCCACACCACTGCCTCCTCTTCCCCTGTTTTCGGTGCCGGACAATCGCCTGTCGAAGGCGCAGGCCCGCATACCTCCCGCCCTGCACCTGTACCATCTGAAGCACCATCAGCGACCACATCCACTTCCCTGTCCCAGCACAGCGTCCAAATGTCGTTATCCCAGGCATTTGAGCGCAAGCGAAAATACCCAGCCACCCACCCACAGGCCATAGCACGAACCTCACACCTTTCCAAATTACTGGCCATCGAAATGCTGCCATTTAGGCTTGTGGACACTGAGTTCTTCCGCAGCCTGATGGCAGCAGCTGTCCCTCGGTACGTGGTCCCCAGCCGCCACTACTTTTCCCGGTGTGCCATCCCCGCATTACACCACCATGTGTCCCGTAACATCACCCGTGCCCTGACCAACGCAGTTACTGGGAAGGTCCACTTAACGACTGACACATGGACAAGTGCTTGTGGCCAGGGACGCTACATTTCCCTGACGGCACACTGGGTGAATGTCGTGGAGGCTGGGAGCGACTCGGACCCTGGGATGGCACGGGTGCTACCCACGCCGAGGACTGCGGGCCCTACCTCCATCAGGGTTTCCGCCAGCACCTACGTTATTGGCTCCTCCTCCTCCGTTTCCACCTCCGAATTCTCTACACGCAGCGCCACTCCCCCATCAGCCAGTAGCTGGAAGCAGTGTAGCACTGCAGTGGGGAAGCGTCAACAGGCCGTGCTGAAGCTGATCTGCCTTGGGGACAAACAGCACACGGCCTCAGAGCTGTTGCAGGGGATTAGTCACCAGACAGAGCAGTGGCTCTCGCCACTCAACCTGCAACCAGGCATGGTTGTGTGTGATAATGGGCGTAACTTGGTGGCGGCTTTGGAGCTCGGCAAGCTCACACACGTACCATGCCTAGCGCATGTATTTAATTTAGTGGTTCAGCGATTTCTAAAAACCTACCCCAATGTGCATGATCTCTTGACCAAGGTGTGCCGTGTGTGTGCACATTTCCGTAAGTCATCTACAGCTTCAGCCGGCCTGTTGAAGCTGCAGCAGCGCTTACAATTGCCAGCTCACCGGCTGCTGTGTGACGTGAGCACGCGCTGGAACTCCACCTTCCACATGTTGGCCCGGCTTTGTGAGCAGCAGAGGGCAGTAGTGGAGTACCAGCTGTTACACGGTCGTCGCCTCTCCGTTCAACTTCCTGTAATCAGAAGTGAGGAGTGGGAATGGATGTCAGACCTCTGCGAGGTTTTACGCAATTTTGAGGAATCGACACAGATGGTGAGCGGCGATAACGCTATTATCAGTGTAACCATCCCACTTCTGTGTCTACTGAAACGCTTGCTGCTCACAATTAAAACCGACGCTTTGCATGTGGAAGAGGTGGAAATGCGGGAGGAAGAGCTTCCACAAGGTGATAGCCAGAGCACCCTCACTTCGTCTTCTCAGCGACAATTGGAGGAGGAGGAGGAGGAGGAGGAAGACACGGTTGCCTCCGCTACAGAGGGTAGCCATGGAACTTTAGTTCCATCTCTTCAGCGTGGGTGGGCAGAAGAGGAGGAAGAGGATGAGGAGATTGAGAGTCATCCTCCTGGTGAGGACAGCGAAATCTTGCCTGTTGGTACTCTGGCACACATGGCTGACTTTATGTTAGGCTGCCTTTCCCGTGACCCACGCGTTATACGCATTTTAAACAACACGGATTACTGGGTGTTCACCCTTCTGGACCCCCGCTACAAAGAGAATTTCTCATCTCTCATTCCTCCGGTGGAGAGGACAAGCAAAATGGTGCAATACCAGAAGGTTCTTGTTGAAAAATTGCTTCAAAATTTTCCATCTGACAACGCTGGCGGCAGAGTACGTGCTACCTTGGCCAACCGAGAAGGGGAGAAAAGGGGAGCACACAGCAGTTCCGACAAAGGCAGGGCAACACTCTCCAAGGCGTGGGGCACCTTCATGACACCCCGCCAGCACCCTCACCCTGATGCGCAGCCTAGTGTCACAAGGAGGGAAAAGTTTTGGAAGATGGTGAAGGAGTACGTAGCAGACCGTGTCAGCGTCCTCAATGATCCCTCTGTGCCTTACAACTACTGGGTGTCCAAGCTGGACACGTGGTATGAACTGGCACTCTACGCCTTGGAGGTGCTGGCCTGCCCTGCCGCCAGCTTTCTGTCTGAGCGTGTATTTAGTGCTGCTGGTGGCATCATAACAGATAAGCGTATCCGCCTTTCCACCGACAATGCTGATAGGTTGACACTTATAAAAATGAACAAGGCCTGGATTTCCCCTGACTTCTCCACTCCACTGGAGGAAAGCCCTGGGGGAACATAAACTCACTTTATATATGTTATTTACAATGATGGGAATACTCTGTATTCCCATTCACCCCTTCCACCCAAAAAACGGGTATATGGTTGACTCTTAATCTTCTCATCCTCCTCCTCCTCTTCCATATGCCCTGTGCTATAATTTTTATATAGGGCCAGCTCACCAGCGGGCCCTGTGATATAATTTTTATATAGGGCCAGCTCACCAGCGGGCCCTGTTTGACAACTTTTGGTATAGGTCAGCTCACAGCGGGCCTTCTTATATAATGTTTTATTGGGTCAGCTCTCTAGCGGGCCCTCTCATATAATGTTTTATAGCGTCAGCTCACTAGCGAGCCTTCGCATATAATGTTTAGGATGGTCAGCTCCGCAGCAGACCCTCACCCATAATGTTTTAGATGGTCGGCTCAGCGCACGTTTCCCTCTTAATCATGGCCCCAGTTCAGAAAAATCAAGGAAATTTTTGGGAGAATTTACCTTTGCGCACGTTTCCCTCTTAATCATGGCCTCAGTTCAATAAAATCAAGGAAATTTTTGGGAGAATTTGCCTCTGCGCACGTTTCCCTCTTAATCATGGCCTCAGTTCAGAAAAATCAAGGAAATTTTTGGGAGAATTTGCCTCTGCGCACGTTTCCCTCTTAATCATGGCCTCAGTTCAGAAAAATCAAGGAAATTTTTGGGAGAATTTGCAGATGATATACAAGTAAATATACAGCAAATATTGTTTGGTAACAATTTTTCGCCTAAAGTCGTTTTTATTTTCCTTTTTGTGTGTTTTACGGTCAGTCTGTAAAAATGGCGTACTACGGGCGAAAGATCGTTCCCATCAGCAATGTTGGAGTCCAAGATGCATCCAGACATCCTCCCTATGCTGTCCCTGAACCATTTCTGTGGTGTTTCCATCATTTTCTTCCCTTTTCCTATGGACCAGGCACCCTCCCCTCATCAGAGCAGGGGGTGCCTGGTGTAATGCTCGAGTCCTCCCATTGACTTCAATGGGGCTCGGGTGCTCGGCCGAGCACTCGAGCCTCCGGGGGCGCTCGGTCAGAGCACCCGAACACCCGAGCATTGGGGTGCTCGCTCATCACTAGTGAACACCCAGTAATCAGTGATGTCTAAAATGCGTATAACGCGTGGGTCACGGGAAAGGCAGCCTAACATAAAGTCAGCCATGTGTGCCAGAGTACCAACAGGCAAGATTTCGCTGTCCTCACCAGGAGGATGACTCTCAATCTCCTCATCCTCTTCCTCCTCTTCTGCCCACCCACGCTGAAGAGATGGAACTAAAGTTCCATGGCTACCCTCTGTAGCGGAGGCAACCGTGTCTTCCTCCTCCTCATCCTCCTCCTCCGCCTCCTCCAATTGTCGCTGAGAAGACGAAGTGAGGGTGCTCTGGCTATCACCTTGTGTAAGCTCTTCCTCCCGCATTTCCACCTCTTCCACATGCAAAGCGTCGGTTTTAATTGTGAGCAGCGAGCGTTTCAGTAGACACAGAAGTGGGATGGTTACACTGATAATAGCGTTATCGCCGCTCACCATCTGTGTCAATTCCTCAAAATTGCGTAAAACCTCACAGAGGTCTGACATCCATTCCCACTCCTCACTTCTGATTACAGGAAGTTGAACGGAGAGGCGACGACCGTGTAACAGCTGGTACTACACTACTGCCCTCTGCTGCTCACAAAGCCGGGCCAACATGTGGAAGGTGGAGTTCCAGCGCGTGCTCACGTCACACAGCAGCCGGTGAGCTGGCAATTGTAAGCGCTGCTGCAGCTTCAACAGGCCGGCTGAAGCTGTTGATGACTTACGGAAATGTGCACACACGCGGCGCACCTTGGTCAAGAGATCATGCAAATTGGGGTAGGTTTTTAGAAATCGCTGAACCACTAAATTAAATACATGCGCTAGGCATGGTACGTGTGTGAGCTTGCCGAGTTCCAAAGCCGCCACCAAGTTACGCCCATTATCACACACAACCATGCCTGGTTGCAGGTTGAGTGGCGAGAGCCACTGCTCGGTCTGGTGACTAATCCCCTGCAACAGCTCTGAGGCCGTGTGCTGTTTGTCCCCAAGGCAGATCAGCTTCAGCACGGCCTGTTGACGCTTCCCCACTGCAGTGCTACACTGCTTCCAGCTACCGGCTGATGGGTGAGTGGCGCTGCGCGCAGAGAATTCGGAGGTGGAAACGGAGGAGGAGGAGCCAATAACGTAGGTGCTGGCGGAAACCCTGATGGAGGTAGGGCCCGCAATCCTCGGCGTGGGTAGCACCTGTGCCATCCCAGGGTCCGAGTCGCTCCCAGCCTCCACGACATTCACCCAGTGTGCCGTCAGGGAAATGTAGCGTCCCTGGCCACAAGCACTTGTCCATGTGTCAGTCGTTAAGTGGACCTTCCCAGTAACTGCGTTGGTCAGGGCACGGGTGATGTTACGGGACACATGGTGGTGTAAGGCGGGGACGGCACACCGGGAAAAGTAGTGGCGGCTGGGGACTGCGTACCGAGGGACAGCTGCTGCCATCAGGCTGCGGAAGGACTCAGTCTCCACAAGCCTAAATGGCAGCATTTCGATGGCCAGTAATTTGGAAAGGTGTGAGGTTAGTGCTATGGCCTGTGGGTGGGTGGCTGGCTGGGTATTTTCGCTTGCGCTCAAATGCCTGGGGTAACGACATTTGGACGCTGTGCTGGGACAGGGAAGTGGATGTGGTCGCTGATGGTGCTTCAGATGGTACAGGTGCAGGGCGGGAGGTATGCGGGCCTGCTCCTTCGACAGGCGATTGGCCGGCACCGAAAACAGGGGAAGAGGAGGCAGTGGTGTGGCCTGCAGACACAGATTGGCGATCCGGGCGTTCCTCCCACTTATTACGGTGCTTGGATGCCATGTGTCGGATCATGCTGGTGGTGGTGAGGTTTCTAGTGTTCATGCCTCGGCTCATTCTGGTGTGGCACAGGTTGCAAACTACAATTCTTTTGTCGTCCGCACTTTCCTTAAAAAAACGCCATACCGCGGAACACCTACCCCTTGGCAAGTGAGATTTACGCAAGGGGGTGCTCCGTGGAACATTTGCGGGCCGGTTTGGTGCGGTCCGCCTTCTTTCTGTAGCCACACCACTGCCTCTTCCAGCCTGTTGCGGTGCTGCAGATGGCTCACCCTCAGGACTGCTGTCATCGCTCGGCTCTCCACCTTCCCAGGTGGGGTCAGTCACCTCATCGTCCACCAAGTCCTCCTCCACTTCCTCACTCTGATCATCCTCCTCATGTCTTGATCCCACCACATACTCAGTCATTGACAACTGTATATAATCCTCCTCATCAAGGTCTTGAGACAGTAATAGTGGTTGATTTAATGGCAACTGTGTCTCATCATCATCATCATCCACTTCCTTTGACCTTAAATGCCGTTCCCCTCTGTCATCTTTTTGTGATTGGGTACCCTCTAGAGGTTGTGAATCAGGGCACAAGATGTCATGTTCCTCTGCAAGCGTGCTTGGAGAGAGGTTCAAATTAAGGATTGGTGATGAGACGAGCTCCTCACTATATCCCAGTGTGGGATCACTTCTTTGACCAGATCCTCTATGGTGGGAGGAAGGATGATCAGGGTGAGGATTATGTTGACCAGACTCTTGGCTACTGAGAGTGGACTTGGTGGAAGACAGGGTGGTGCTTAACCGACTGGAAGCAGTATCAGCTGAAATCCAACCGACCACCTGTTCGCAGTGGTCTGACCTCGAGAGTGATGTCCTGCGACGCCCTGTAAACTGAGACATGAAGCTAGGTATGGTGGATGTCTTTCTGTCTTGTGCTCTGGCACCAGGCACAGTTTCTACGCGTCCTGACCCGCGCCGTGAACTATCAGGATCACGTCCACTTCCCCGTCCCTTTTTACCCGCCTTCTTCATATTACACGGAATATGTGCTGCAAATCTGCAACTTTGCACAGTAAACAGAATGTTCTCCTAATACGCAACTTTGCACACTAAACAGAATGTGCTTCTTATCTGCGGCTACGCACAGTGAATGGAATATGTGGCTTTGATATTTTACAGTTTGCACAGTTAACAGAATGTTCTCCTAATATGCAACTTTGCACACTAAACAGAATGTGCTTCTTAACTGCGGCTCGGCACAGTGAATGGAATATGTAACTTTGATATTTTACAGTTTGCATAGTTAACAGAATGTTCTCCTAATATGCAACTTTGCACACTAAACAGAATGTGCTTCTTAACTGCGGCTCGGCACAGTGAATGGAATATGTGACTTTGATATTTTACAGTTTGCACAGTTAACAGAATGTTCTCCTAATATGCAACTTTGCACACTAAACAGAATGTGCTTCTTATCTGCGGCTACGCACAGTGAATGGAATATGTGACTTTGATATTTTACAGTATGCACAGTTAACAGAATGTTCTCCTAATATACAACTTTGCACACTAAACAGAATGTGCTTCTTAACTGCGGCTAGGCACAGTGAATGGAATATGTGACTTTGATATTTTACAGTTTGCACAGTTAACAGAATGTTCTCCTAATATGCAACTTTGCACACTAAACAGAATGTGCTTCTTAACTGCGGCTCGGCACAGTGAATGGAATATGTGACTTTGATATTTTACAGTTTGCACAGTTAACAGAATGTTCTCCTAATACGCGACTTTGCACACTAAACAGAATGTGCTTCTTAACTGCGGCTCGGCACAGTGAATGGAATATGTGACTTTGATATTTTACAGTTTGCACAGTTAACAGAATGTTCTCCTAATACGCAACTTTGCACACTAAACAGAATGTGCTTCTTAACTGCGTCTCGGCACAGTGAATGGAATATGTGACTTTGATATTTTACAGTTTGCACAGTTAACAGAATGTTCTCCTAATATGCAACTTTGCACACTAAACAGAATGTGCTTCTTAACTGCGGCTCGGCACAGTGAATGGAATATGTGACTTTGATATTTTACAGTTTGCACAGTTAACAGAATGTTCTCCTAATATGCAACTTTGCACACTAAACAGAATGTGCTTCTTAACTGCGTCTCGGCACAGTGAATGGAATATGTGACTTTGATATTTTACAGTTTGCACAGTTAACAGAATGTTCTCCTAATATGCAACTTTGCACACTAAACAGAATGTGCTTCTTAACTGCGGCTCGGCACAGTGAATGGAATATGTGACTTTGATATTTTACAGTTTGCACAGTTAACAGAATGTTCTCCTAATACGCAACTTTGCACACTAAACAGAATGTGCTTCTTAACTGCGGCTCGGCACAGTGAATGGAATATGTGACTTTGATATTTTACAGTTTGCACAGTTAACAGAATGTTCTCCTAATATGCAACTTTGCACACTAAACAGAATGTGCTTCTTATCTGCTGCTACGCACAGTGAATGGAATATGTGACTTTGATATTTTACAGTATGCACAGTTAACAGAATGTTCTCCTAATATGCATCTTTGCACACAAAACAGAATGTGCTTCTTAACTGCGGCTACGCACAGTGAATGGAATATGTGACTTTGATATTTTACAGTTTGCACAGTTAACAGAATGTTCTCCTAATACGCAACTTTGCACACTAAACAGAATGTGCTTCTTAACTGCGGCTCGGCACAGTGAATGGAATATGTGACTTTGATATTTTACAGTTTGCACAGTTAACAGAATGTTCTCCTAATATGCAACTTTGCACACTAAACAGAATGTGCTTCTTAACTGCGGCTCGGCACAGTGAATGGAATATGTGACTTTGATATTTTACACTTTGCACACTAAACAGAATGTTCTGCTAATCTGAAACTTTGCACACTAAACAGAATGTGCTGCTAATCTGAAACTTTGCACACTAAAAAGAATGTGCTGCTAATCTGCAACTTTGCACACTGAACAGAATGTGCTCTAATCTGCAACTTTGCACACTAAACAGAATGTGCTGCTAATCTGCGGCTAGGCACAGTGAACAGAATATGTGAAGTTTTTTTTTTTATATCTCTGCCCCCCCAAACAAAATAAACTGCTGCCCCCACACACAGTAGTCCTAAAAAGGACTTTTGGGTCTTTTTTTTTTACAAATTCGCTTTTCTTCTCCCTACACTGACTTTCCCTTCCTATCCTCATCTCTCCCTGGCTAAGACTGAGCCGAACTCGCTGGTCAGGTGCTATACAACACCCGATCACGGGTTCTGGCCAGCCAATCAGTGTAATGCCAGCAGCCAACATGGCTGCTGGCATTACACTGATGTCAGAGCCTCCCTGCACGTTTATTGGCTGCGCAGCAGCCGCGAAACGTGCGGGGAGGAGACCCGAACATGGCGGGCGAGCACATGCGGTACTCGTACGAGTACCGCCATGTGCCGAGCAGAGCGATGCTCGAGCCGAACCGAGCTTCGGCCGTGCATGCTCGCTCATCACTAATCATTAATATTGTATTTAAACTGGGATTACAGAGTGGGAAAGAGCAAATCGTTTTTGCTTGCGCAAAAATATATTGCAGGTGACAATTAAAGTAATACATTTATTGGTTGAGCAGTTTTTCATCACATAACACAAGTAACAAAGAGACTTAAGTTGTCCTGAAAGATTGCACTCTAAAACTACTAAACCAGTAATGGTATTGTGTTCTTCACTCTGTATCTCCCCTGTTTTATCCAGTGCTAACATGATATCACAATACCTAAGATCTCTTAGAGTTTGACCATAAGACTCAGGGTTTTGACCCAGTTACCAGGGTTTAAGGGTGAAGGGCCAAGTTCTCAACCTGAGAGAAGTCAGCGTTAACTATGATATAAAAATATTGTTCTCTGACATGTTCTCCATGTATGGCGCTCGACTTGACACCTCTCCTCATTCGACCCGTACCCATCTCCCTTAATCTCTCTTCGGGGCAACCCTGACTTCCTGCTTGACATATCGGACAGCGTACTGGATGAGTGGAGTAAGAAGGGTCTGGATACTTTAGAGTATCTGTTACCGATTCAACATTCCCTGACTTTGAATGAAACTGTGCATTCTCTGGGGGTTCAGTGGGCCTCTTGGTTCACGTTGCGGAGAATTAACCACTGGTTATCGACCCTAGTCCCAAATGGCCAATCCCTCAGACTCTCTACCCCTTTTGAGAAATGTATACTACTGCCAACTCCTGCCTTATGGGCACTTTCTTTTACTTATTCTTTACTCACCTTAACGAATATGGACTCCAAATCTTATTTTCTCCTCAACTGGGAGACAGAAATAGTACGGACACTGACTCTGTCTCAATGGAATAAGATCTTTCGTTTGAATTTTAGGTATGCAAGGGACTCCAGAACCCATTAAATGAATTTCAAATTATAATCAAGATGGTATATGACGCCAACTCGTTTGGCTATGTGCTCCGCTTCAGCATCTCCCATTTCTTGGCGCTGTTCACTTAAACTTGGCACAATGTTCCACATATGGTGGTCGTGTGCTAAAATAGCTTAATTCTAGGATTTGATCTGTAAAGCTCTTTCCGAGGCACTGGGCCTTCAACTCCCACTAGATCCCCTTGTATACCTTTTCCTTTTAACAGACCACTTAGACATAGCTATACCAACTCAAACACGTGCTTTAATGTTCCCATTACTTAATGTTGCTAAAGCGACAATCCCTCTGATGTGGAGGAATAGTGCTGCACCATCCATCTTTTTCTGGCTCTATAAAGTCGATTCCATGCTCGCCATGGAAAAGTGTCACGCGATTGCCACAAACGCCCTCCCTCGCTTTCTAGCAAAGTGGCAGCCTTGGCTTTCATATAGGAATTTGAAGTTCCCTTAAGGAGGGTGTCGATACCTGGAAGTGGGTCCCAATCCTCTTCAAAAGTCCAGTTGATAGGGGGTGACAGCCCCCTGGACCACAGCTTGACCCTGGTCTTTGCCTGATGCATTGCATTTGTACTATGAACCATACATATTTTCCTCCTTTACCTTTGCTTAGTGTCTAGCTTGTCCTGGTAGCCCTGCTCCATAATCTTTCCATGAGGATCGCCCGTCAACTCTCCCTTTCCCTCCATCCACACATTTGTTCGATGATTGAATATAATACTGCAGTTCTTGAGAGCTTTCGTTCTGTCTTGCATACTTCCGCGTGATAAACCGTATACTTCGCAGGGGTTTTATGACCTATGTCCTATAAGCAGGACTACTGTAGTTCACATAGCATTATCTACTATTGCATATGTTATTCATGTATTGTGATTGTCTGTATTTACTCTGTAATATGTACCAAATTTTTCAATTAAGCCCTTTGGGAAAAAAAACCTATGATATAATTTGCACTAATTATCTGCTTTTAGTGCCATTTCTAACAGATAGGCAGAAGAATAAGTCCTGCTAGTCTTATGAGTGTTTAGTCAGTGATATCTTTAAATTATAGCATGTCAAAGGTTCATAAGGTCTGACTTGAACACCCCTTTGTTACAATAAGCAGGGCTTTTTCACCTGTATTATACCCTATGAGGAGTGTTAAGGACTATTTTCTATTTTAACCCTTTGAGTGCCAGGGGAGTATGGAAATCAATGCACTCCATGCCCCTCTGGCACTCAAAGGGTTAAAGATCTTAGGGTTAGGTCATTTTGAAAGTTCTCAGGTATGGGTACCTCCCTTTTCCTATACAAACTAATAGTAGTAATTGCTGCAAAAAAATAGATTAGATCAGAATCAGACATGATCAAATTGATTTTGTAAATTTGTTTTCCACCCAGAACAAGCTGCTTTGTAACACACAAAACACATCTTCGGAACTGTCTGTTTTGGTTTCAAATTTTGTTAAAAAAGGAGGTTCACATACAGCAATCATTCATAGCCAGAACTCAGAGGTGTACCATCAAAGGCGGAAACCAGAAAAGGAGTCAGAGAGGAATAGCCTGTTGCTTGGCCCATTGAAGAGAGGAACCATCACATGAGATGGAAGGGAGGATCGTGTCAGCCTTGACTTTAGAGATTCTCCTCCATCAACCTCTAAGTCCTGGAGTTTCCTACACTGGAGTTTCCTGGTCATGTAGGATATTGTCTGAGAAAAAAAAACCTTGACTCCACAATAAAGGCACAAACCTGAAAGCGATGGTGTAGTTTCTCCCAGCCATGGAAAATGTATATACTCGCCAACCTCCAAGCATTCCTCAGGGCTCGATATGTCCTGATGAAGAAGGAGGAAAATTCCTGTTGTTCCATCGTGTGTCCATCTAATTCCATATAAAGAGAAATAAAATCCTCCAATGAATCCAGATTTTAGCTATGTCAGGGCATCCTTCAATCTGTCATTGAGACCTCTGCAGAATGCTGCTTTAAGGGCCCCTTGATATTAGTTGGTCTCTTAAGCTAATGTTTGGAATTCAATGGCAAATTGGCCGTCTGAGCAGGAACCTTGATGGATTTCGAGCAGTGATGCCTCTGCTAAAGACTTCCTGCGAGGGATATGGAAATCATTCTAAATATGTTCAAAAATGCCTCAAAATCGTGTGAAGAGAGTTTTCCTCAGAAAGCATTGAAGCCCAAGCCATATAATTGTCAATAGAAATGAAATATGAAATGATACCTGGGCCGCATGAGAAATAAAACTCTGGGGTGGGGGAGCAACTGCTGAGCAAGATGGATGCCTGAGCGTGGAGCTCCTCACTGCCAGAGCTTAACATTAGCTTTTCTAGATGAAGACCTTAACAGAATTACTCTACTTTGGGGGTGTCCTTTCGTCCTCTTCTCGTAGATGCCATACCGTAAGAAAAAGCCTCCAAGGGCTTCTGCCAGGGAGAAAATCAGTCAGTGTCTGCCAGTACGGTGTAGCACTGCATCTCAGGCCACCCCTGGTGGGAAACCAATTATTGGCAATCCCGAGAATTTGACCCACTTTAGCTCCAATTCGGCTTTACTGCTGTCAGCTCACAAATTTGACAGCACTCTTGTGGTGACCGGACGACTGGTTGCCGATTGCTTGTTACTTAGTGATGGTTTATGGAAGAGTCTTATCTCAAGACGCCCTTCAACATTTATCGATGAAGGATGACTTGAAGGCGCTTGCTGTGGTGATTTAATCGCTATGAAAGATTAAATAGTGGGACTACGCACCGAGATGACACAGCTTGGGCACCTTATGACTGTGATTGAAACTGACAGAGATTACATTTTGCAGCAGCAACATGACTTCTAAAAATTACTATCACAACAGGATGAGACAATTGCCCTACTCACAAATAAGTTGGATGACCTCGACAATAGGGGCCGCAGGTGTAATCTGGCATAAGGGCCTACCTGAGTCTGTACAACCTAAGGATACAGAACAGACTCTGCTGTCTATCTTCATCGACGTTCTGGGCCTACCACCTACACCCCAGATACAGTTGGAGTGATTCCACAGAGCTTTAAGACCTAGGGGAGATGCTAAAGATCTTCCTAGGGATGTGATTTGCTGTTTTCTAAAGTTTCAAGAGAGGGAAAAGGCTGTGAGAGCTGCAGAGGGATGGATTGGATTGTGTTCCAGGGCTCTGAGCTACAAGTATTTCAGGATTTGTCTTCCTTCACCCTACAACAGCGGAGAGCTCTTCAGCCCTTGACCTCCCATCTATGATCACTTAAAATCTGGTATAAATGGGGCTTTCCATTTGTCCTCATTGCTCAAAACCAGTGAGCAACAGCTGTTCTCTGTGCGCCAGATGGTATACAAGAGTTTTGTTTAGCACTTCGTATCCCTCCTCCAAAGAAACCTTTGGATCAAGACACCGGCAATATCCTGGATGCCCGGAGCCCTCAGCGGTGGGGGGGAAGATGCGAGAGGCGATTGGACGCCCACCAACAGTCCCACGAAGAAAAAACAAAAATCCCAAGGTTCTACTAATGATCAATGTCAGTTACCATCGGAACGGACCTAATACCTGATGCTTGCAGATATGTTGATTATGTGAGGCTGCCTTTCTCGACTGTCCTATGGACTCATCCCATAAAGGCTATCTTTGGAGAAGACTTGATTTGGACTGCCAGGGGACTACTTCCTGTCTCTGAGACATGCCCTGACCTGAATCTGTCTTATTTTTCTGGGTCATATTAACAGAGACCTACAAGCTGGATCGCTGTCTGAATGGTTTGTGTGCTATATTGTTTCTTTTATTATACATATTGTCATTCTAGATTTAAAATTGCATTACATGCCATTATTTGGTTGATTTGCTATTTATATTAAAAGGGTATGTTTGCTATGTGTTTATCTCTCTTCGGGGGGAACAGTACTATCCAGGGTTGGGGAACCCCGGGAGAGATGTCTGGTCACTTATTAAGAGTCTCCGGCAATCACCTTGCTTCTCCATATCCTTTTCGAGACCCTGGGGGTTAGTGTGGTACTGTCTGGTAAGGGGAATTAGTGGTTGGGGAGTGGGTGTTTGGGCTGAATGGGATTACCTGAACCACTCTCTTTTTCAAGATACCCTGATAGATGGGGGTGGGAATGGGATTGTGGGGTCACTCCTTGAGCCTGTGCCATTGGAGATCTAGCTATATTGTCATTCTGACTGTTTGGATCTCCTGGGCCACACCGGCTTGACGAATATACCTCTCATTATTTCAGTTGTTGTGAACTGTTGTTACAAGGGGAAGTTCGCTTTAGAGGGGATGGGGGAGAAAAAAAAAGCTGTGGAGCTGGTTCAATATTATTTCTGCCCGGGCTTTCCCATTGGGCTGGGTTAGTTTCATTAAGGTGGTGTTTATTGGTGGGTTATTACCTTTTGCCATACGGATTTCTCCTGATTTTGGTGGGGTAGGGTAACAGGTGCTGTGATCTGGTGTTATCCGGACCGAGGGGTTACTGGTGATGGTTCCTTTCAGCCTCTTTCCTGCTCTGTATACTGGGCGAGGGGGGGATGATAGCCAGGGGGGGGTGTTATATTGGGATTGTTAAATTGGGTTTATCTCATAGAAATAGACTCCGAGTGGGGCAAGGATATTATAAAATATACTATGTTCTTTGTTATATTGTATACATTTTATGGTGGTTTACAGTACATTGAAAAACTCTGACAGTGGGGAGTGTCTCGTACACTCTCTTTTCCTCTGTCTGCTTTTTGCCTTCCATCAGGATCGACCTTGACCCAGACATGTAATAAGTAGCACTCCAGGGGACTTGTTTGTTCTTACCTGGAGTACGTACGTTTTCATTAGTATAATTTTGTGTCTTGTGACTCAAATATTTTCTCTTTCTATTCCCTGTGATCCACTTCTTGTCTTTTTGCCTATCTTCTTTCTACTATACACATGAAAAAACAACAACGTTCTCTTTTGTGCTTTTTGACTAACACAGCTAAAATCCTTGTACCGTCGCTTTGGCGGGCTCCTGCTGTCCCCACTCTAGAAATGTGGAGATCAATGGTGGATAAGGTTATGGAGTTAGAACACATCCATGATTTGGTCACTGACAAATCTATTGTTTTCAAGAAAATTTTGTCCTGTTGGCTCCTCTGGTCTTGTGGGCGATGTACCCCTTAGTCTGCGGGACTGTCATGACTACTTTCTAGGGATTATCTCAGGCTGTCTCTTCCCCAATCTTATTGCATATTTGCCTAGGCTGGTGAACTATATAAAGCAGTGGGTTTTCCTCCTCCCCTCTCCCCCACTTCTTTCCTCTTGTTCCTTTCCTCTCTATATTCATCTTCTTTCTTTTCCCTATTAGCTTCTATCTTCTGTTTTTCTATTGATGTAATTTTGGATCAAAGCTTATTGTAATTAAGCATAAGAATATCATAATATTGTGTTTCTGGTCCACAGTGCAACATATTGTGCTACATAGGCTGTTCCTGTGATGTTTTGTCTACCTTTGTAATTGATGCTGTTTCAGTGTTATTGTATTGTATTGATGGATTTCAATAAAAGCCTTGAAACAAAAAAAATTGTTTGAAAGTGCAAAAGGCACTGATTAATAAACCCACTGGGACTGGCAGGGGACTCTAATAAATGAAGTTAAAGTGGAATTGCTGCAGCTGTTTAACTGAAAACGCTTCTTTCCCCATGACTAGTGGGGATATAAGAGACTGAGGAGTAGTAGAAAATGCTGACCCTCTCAGCATTTCCCTCTAAGCTATTCAGATGAATCCCATGAGAGCTTAAGATTTGTTCCTGGTAATCTTGTCTGTTGACTAATCTAGATAGACCATACTTGGCCCAGTTATTGTGAAACAAATTGCCTAGGAGGTCTGGATATAGAGCAACTAGGGAGAAGTGAATTTCAGGATCATTCAGGATCATTGTTAGTTATAATATTCCCTTCCTTTGGGCAAAGCCATCTTAGAGTTTCTGGCGGCGAGGCCCTGACCTGGGTAGGAATAATGTGGGAATTTCTACAGATAAGACATCAGGATAGAACCCCAAAGGCAGGAAACCACGTGGGTTAAGACCTCCAGGTGCAGAAGCAGGCTTAAATTAAGAATTTAAGGTCACCGAGCTGGATTAGCAATATGTCCAAGACTGATCTTGAAACATTCAATAGGGAACCAAAGGAGGCACTGTAATAGCAGGCTGAGACCACCTAACAACAGTGGACTGGGTCCACAACAGGGTAGCAGGTAGGAACCACTAATGAGTAGGGACTGCTACAAGGCTGTAGGCTGATGAATACCCACTATATCTGCTACTAGGCCACAAGGCTCCAAGGAAGAATGGGGTAAGACCACCGCCATATGTTACTGTGGTTTTCCTAAGAGAATAGGAGAAATGGATAGGAATGACAGAGAACCTCAAAGGGCAAATGTACCCAATGTATCTTCAAAGGCAGCAACAAGGTGTGTCCTGCATACCACCAGGAAACCTAAAGGAGAAGACTGAGACCACTAGGAACCAAAAGTCTGAGCCCCAATCAGCAGCTTGGCCTAGCAGAATGGACCTGTAAGCCTCAAGGAGGGAGCAAAGTAAGACAGCTATACACACACACACACACACTGCAGCCAAGTCTCCCTCTAAAGCCAACTCCCAATACAAATCCTCTGATTACAGAGCAGAACAGATTAAGACCACTGCCAAGTGATGAACCCCCACTAAAGCAGTATAGAACTGCAAGCAGCTGATCTAACAAAGGAGAAGATTGGCACCACCGGCAGCGGCAAGGCTGATCTTGCTGTTATTGTGTCTGTACTCGGGAAGAAAAGGCTTCCAGCACCATGGACAGCACTGAGTTCCACAGGGGTGTGCATTCCTTGCCTCTGTGGGATTCAAAATAAAACAAATAGTATACAAAACACTACACAATTATCCCCTAACCTATGTATCATATATTATACATATTATTCACTCACAGGAGAACAAAACGGGGGGGGTGGTCACACAGCATGTATGGGGACTTGTGGCTACCACTTGCCCCCCAGCCTTGTTCCCTTGCCCACTTGATGCCCCCCCCTCGAGGTCTGAACTATATATTTTTTAATAACAATTAAAATAAAATTAATTAAACATATAAAGGCAAGGTATGCAGCAGCATACCTTGTCTATTAACCCTTTGAGTACCAAAGGGGTAGCAAATGCATTGCAAAGCAATGCACTCCTACCTTTCTGGTACTCAAAGGGTTAATTATGTAATACATGTAAATGGAGGGCATGTCAAATAAAACTGTAGAAAGAACAATGTCGGATGGGAGCAATATATGTTGAATTACAAAAGGAAGGTTAATATGTCAAAGGGGGGGCAGTCTATGTCAGATTTGCAACATGTGCAGCATGGAGAACAACACCAGATGCTGCATGACCCCAGTATTGTTCCCCTGTGAGTGCACAACATGTCTAATAAATGATACATAGGTTAAGGAATAATTGTGTAGAAATGGTGTACTGTTTTTATATTTTAACCCTTTGTGTGCCACAGGGGCGAGCAATGAACATCCCTATGGCACTCAATGATGTCCGTGGTGCTGAAACTGTTCTCTTCACTCCCCTACTGTCCAAGTAGGGAAGCAGAGAAAGAATGCTGTTCAGAATTGTCATAATGTTGGTGATGTGTGAAGGGAGGACATTCCTTCCACATCGACAGCACTTTGACAAACATGTATGCTAATAGGGACCTTCTCCAACCCTCCCCTTGCATACGATAATTTTAGTGAATTTATTGATGTGTGTGTAGATCGAAATGTCAAAGTGTTTCAAACAAAGTGTTTCAAACTAGGTCATATCGCCTCAGCATCGACCTTTAGTGAGTCTAGGCCCTGATAACACTGTAGAAGTTATCTCCGATTTATCACCTCTTTATTATGACTTAGTGCATAACCCCATTTCTCTTCTAGTATCAGTCTGCCTTAGTCACAGATCATGTCACTGTCTCTATCCGTATCACTGTTAACAAAAAGTATATACAAAAAAATACTCTCTATACAACTGCTTCTTCCTCCAGGCTCCCCTAACACAGAGATAGCAGCCAGATCTGGAAGGAACTTGGGTCATAGCTGCCTGTGTCTTCCCAGTCACAAAATATTTTGTGGTATTTGGGATAAATCTCCTTTACTTCCTTCAAACTCCGAGGACTCCCCTTAAACAGAGATAACAGCCAGATCAGGAAGTAACTTGGACCACAGCTGCCAGCATCTCCCCAGTCAGTCACACAATATTTTTGGGTATTTGGGGTAAATTTCCTGTTCTCCCTTCACACACCCCAGACTCCCCTAACACAGAGATAACAGCCAGATCTTGAAGGAATTGGGATCATTGTTGTATGTTTCATTCCAGGCAATCATACAAAATTTTGGGATAAATCTTCTTTTCTCCCTGTCATACCCCCAAACTCTCTTATCACAGCCAGATCAGGAAGGAAGTTGTATCACAACTGCCTGTCTCAATTAACCAAGATTTTGGAGTGTTTTGCATAAATTTCCTTACTCCTTTCCTCTTCCCAGAGTGCCCCCTGAATGCTCAAACAAAGAGAACAAATTTCCAGCCTATAAGACTCCCTAAACTACATTACGTTTTCACTTTATTTGTCTATCCTAACTAGGTGCAAAACTGTACTGCTTTCTCTTTGTCTAACAAATACAGAAACGACATGCTGTGGGAGCCTGACATCCTTTTTATACCATGCCTGCAGGAAAAGAAGGGAAACTTGACACATGGTAGGGAGAAATGCAGTCTTACCTTTGATTTAATGCTGGAAAGTGGAAAATCAGGACTTTTTGCGAAAAATGTCCAGCTCAGAGGTAAGGGACATTTTTCACCTGTTTCTCTTTTGAGGTGAAAAGTTTTGCACGGCCCTAATTGCTACCAAGTATGTTCATGATGTGTTCTGGATTGTATGATTAAACTACAATAATGATACATAAATATATATAACCCTATACTTTAAAATGTCCAATAAGTTAAAGTCCCTTCCCATCATGTACTCACCACTCCCTATCCTTCAGTGTCCTTGTCCTGCTACTCTCCCTTCATTCTGAATTGATTTGGACAGATCCAAAATGTTTCCAAACTATATGGACCAATCAGCAAAACAAACTGAGGCCATTTCACTCATTACTGTTCAGAAAATTAGGGGCAAATATATTAATAATGTGCAAATATGTAAAACCTTTATAATACAATTTACACTAAGTCTAGGAATATTTGTTAGAGTGAATTATATCTTTTTAACAATTATGTGATTGATTTTTTACAATGAAGTCATTGATTTAAAGATCTGCGAATATTAGCTTAATATTTATAAAAGAGAAAAGGTTTTAGGTGCAGTTTAAATCCATAGAGAAAGATGAAATCACAGTGAGAGAAGGCAGATATACAGTTATAAATTTTTAAAATATATGTATTTTTTTATTAATAAACAATAATAGCAATATAAGATAAACTATATATTTCTGAAAAATAAACATTATTACAAGTTACTGGGTCTTATGTATAAAGGCAAAAGTAAGCACTTCTGGTGCAAACCAACTGAACCATAGGGGTACGTAAGAATTTCTGTTGCTTTAAATGGGACTTAAACATCTTGAATGCTAGTCCAATGCATTAAGAAACAATGGGGTATATTCACTAACCAATAATAAAGAGGTGATAAGGTGGAGATAAAGTGGAGCTGATTTTTCCAGTTTATCACTTCTCTTATTCCTATGCTATTCTATAGATCGTATGCACTAAGATTTCTTCAACTATGGAGATGTTAGTGAATAGGCTCCACAGAATAACATAGGAACTGGAAAAGTGATAAACTGGAGCATCTTCACTTTATCACCCCTTATCTTCTACCTCTTTATCACCGACTAACGAATTTCCCCCAGTATGTTGGAGACGTTTATTATATTCATGGAGTTACAAGCCTAATTTGAAGCAATGGTAATTTTTGAGAAATTGTATTAATTCCCTATTATGCAGATAGTTAATCCCTGAATTGTTCCACTTTATTTTGATATATTTTATACCTCTTCTATTTTCTACTTGTATACATATAGCAGCACTATGTCAAATACAGATACAAAACTAAGTTACAATTGCACTCTGAATGGTAAGAATGCTTATCCTTTCTAGTGGGAAGAAACATGGAATTTCTATCTCTGCAGACAGGTGAAGCACATTATTTTTAATGGGAATGCATGCACTTATACCTCCTCAAATCTGCGCACGAGCACAAACATGTACTCTCAACCATGCATGTACAAAACACACATTAACATACAGATCATAACCGCCAGTAGATGGAAATCCCTCATTTCGCCCTTCAATACTCAAGAGATGCCATTTTGCTATAACAAAGCTCTTTTTTAAATCTTACATGGGAGCATACATAATTCCTATGTGGTAGTACTCTGCATGTTACAAAGGAGCATGAATAAGAATAAAGAGTACAAGGAACTCCTGATGAGGCATTCACTGAGGTCGATGTACTAAGAACTGGAGAGATTTTGGCCCAAACAAACTGTACTACAGTGAACAGATTCAATTTCCATTGATGTAAGTGAAGATCTTGACCCTTTGCTCTACAATGTGTTGGAGACTTCTCTAGTATTTAAATGATTAAAACCCCCATTTACATAAACGTACATTTTAGTATGTTTGTACTTTCTTAATTTGTGCTATATTGTTTCTCCCTGGTTCCATCAGTTCTTCTAAGTGCATCAGCCTCAGTGCGCTCCTAATCAACCATAGATTGTTTTAAAGACAGTAAGTCTGATGTACTAATGGTATGCACCGTGGTGTATTTCTGAGGCAAACCAGCTACACAATAAGGAACACAAATAATGGCCATTGATTTAAAAGGGGTTTGTAACCTACTGAATTCTACTGAAGTCTCCAACACATTGCTTAATAAAACATTGGCGACCACTCTATCATTCAAAACTCCCATTTTCTTTAGATGTGCATGTGCATATGTAGGTGCATGAGAATGTGATGCACATTTCTAGAATTGTTTATATTGTGTTACATGAAGAATGTGGAGAACCACCAAAAAATGTACAATAATGCTTGTGATATTTGTATTAGGAGTAATAGCATTTGGTTCATACTTTATAACGTGTTTTTTGTTTCTCTTAAAAAAGTCACTAAAGAACAGACCTATGTAACAAATAAATATTTATATTAATATGCAATAAGTTTTGTAGTAAACATTAACTGACATTAACTAATGTCATAACCTTATATGAACTGCACGTTTTATAAAATAATAGTACATTTAATTACACAAATTCATCCTTTTTAATAATAACATAGCATTTGAAATATTTCATTATTTGCATGACTGAGTAAACACTTTAATGAATATTCAACAAGTAGAAAACTTGTCTAAACAAGATGAATGTGGGTGTCTCATGGGGTTAAATCATTCAGATCAGCCAAAAAAATTAGGATTTTCGATTGTGCTACTCATATGTGCAAATGGCCAGTAAGTGGTTATAAAGCAAGTTGAAACAGGTTTTTATATTGATTTTAAATATTGTAAATCAAAGTAACAACTGAATTATATAAGCAGTAGACCAAAACAAGTGAATCTGTTGAAAATAACTCAACATTTGACTTCACAAGAAGTATCATGTGCAATTTAATCCAGAGCAGTGTGTGAACTGTAATTTAGTATCGTGTTCTGTATTACTGACTCCAAGTGCTGATTTTGATTGATAATGAGTTTACAGAAAGCATCGCTCAGATTTCTGAGCAGCTACAAGTCAAAGGGAGAAAGATCAGAATCTGCTACTTTTTCACCTTTTGCAAAGGAAATTTGATGACAATAGCAGGTTGCTCTCCTATGGAGAAAGTAATTCTACTGCAGCAAGGTAAATAACAGATTATATAGATTTTTGCTTTCCGATTACAGGTCTCAACCTGTTTTAACTAGCACCACACAGAGCTAATATTAGAGATGTCTAGAGGGCAAAAAGTTTCTGATTTAGAGCTAAATCCCATTACAAAGATTTAAAAGAACTGGAATATATATATATATATATATATATATATATATATATATATGTCCTCCCAAATTTGGGAATAAAATATAGTGTTTTATATATAAGGACCAAGTAGAGTGGTTTGAGTTAAAAACATCAAAACTTTCAAATTATTTAAATTGGACTTTTAAGCCCTGGAATTGGAGATGTCTCCAATGTTTTGCGTCACAAAGAGTTGAAGACCTCTCCAGCATTCAAGGACCTAAAATCCCAATTTAGATAAAAGTCAGTTGATATTGTCTCCATATTGCAGTTGATTTTCTACAGAATTGCTCTATTTAGTCTTTATACATGAGGCCCTTTGGTGTAGATGTATAAAACTTGAGTACGAAAGTTAAAAAGGGGTACCGTGTTAACAATAAAAAAAGCAGGAGACTGGTAGAGTATAAGTGATACCTTTATTGGATAAGTGGCTCTAGGATGCAAGATTTGATGGTACTTTAGGTCTCATCTTCAGGCACATTTACAATTAAAGCTAAATGCAAAATACACTCATGTAAATCGTTTTTCCATTTAAACTTCACAGAAAGTAAAATGTTTATCTCCTTTGTCAGCATAACTCACTATTAAAGTAATAGAAATGTTTCACAAAAACAGCAGATCCATTTAATCTTCATCGTATTTGAGCCATACAGGGTGTTATTTCATTACTGTAAGCATTGTAGTTCAAGAGTAATTGAATGATAAAGTTTCCCCCTCCCACCCCTTTTACCTAGTGTAAGCCCCCACTCCTCAGATGTGGAATCCAATCCACAGACCAGACAGATCACATCAAGGGTCAATATTCTTACTGTGAGAACAATGAAATCCCTGCATCCCTTGACAGGTTTTTCAGCTTTTTCCCTTATCTTAATTGAAGATTGTCCCTCTCTGCAATCTACCTGGACACTCCCTGCTGCTCTAAGCTGAGCAGTGTTACATCAGTAGAAGGGGCGGGAGGGGGATACTATATCATTCAAATATTCTTAAACTACAACTCTGACAGAATTGAAATAACACTCTCCAAGGCCCAAATACTATGAAGATTAATTAGAGCTGCTTTTATTATGAAACATTACTATCCCTTTAAGCTCCAGTGCAGACTTCCCCTTGCAGCTGGCCAAGTGGTACAAAGATTAATTTACTTTGTGATGTGTGAATAGCTCCAGGATATATAGATAAGTCTAAGAAATATATGGGTTTACTCTAAGAGAGACAGAGGTATGTGAAAATCATTGTTTGCAATACATTGCTCACCCCTCTGGTGCCCAAACGGTCCAAAATATGTTTACTGTGTGAAATAATGTAATATAATTCCAGTGTCATGGTTCAGGGCACAGTTCAGAGTGCTAAACTTGATTACCATTTTATATTCCCAGATCTATCTATCTCTTTGTGTCCTAAAATTTCCCATCAGTACAGTTACCTTAAGATGTGTAATGCTGTGATCAGTTCTGCAAAAACTGTTAATCCATTGTGGTGTCCCTTTTGTTGTTCACACTGGACTTACGAGAATGCATCTGTTTTCTTAGAGTTTGTCCTGTCTCCCCTACACGTTACCCTATGTATTTCACACACATTATGAGGTAAATTGTGTAAGATGATCCACAGGAGAATATGCACTTAATCTGTGGTACATATGTATGCACACGTGCCAAATGTCTTATGTAGACAGGGGAAAGTACCATTTGCTGTTGATCCCTAAAGGGAACTGTGTCCTGTACATTAACCCAAACATTCCATGTACATTTCTATATTTGCTGGAGCTATTCACTTATCAACAGGTAAATTAATATTAGTACCACTTGGCCAGCTGTAGGGAGACATTCTGTTGACAGTAAGTTATGCTGACTAGTGAGATAAGAATGTTACTGTCAATGGAATTTAAATATAAATATATATTTTTTACCCACCCTTCATTCTAAATATAAAACAGAAAAACAGACCTGTGCTCCTCTATACAAAGTAAAAATGTGTGCCCTGTATTGAGCATATATAATACTACTGTGTAAATAAATGTGAGGATTTAGTTCCAAAACTGGTCCAAACAATATATAAGCTTGCCAAGCCCATCAAGATACCTCAATATATGGCAACCCTTACTCTAATACACATGTAAAGCTCTATCTAGTTAAAAATATTCCCTGAGGAATTGTTATAATAAACCCGTTGGAAGGGGATCCTTTGAATATAGTGTTTTTGATGTTTCACAATTTCTGAATTTGTGCCACTGCCAATATGTGAGCAGCAACTCCGAGGAGTCAAATTCTGTAAAAGCATATAACGAAACTCTTATTGATCGATTGGAAGATCACATTGCACATTATGAGAGAGTGAAATATAGGTGGCAAAAAAACAACAACTAGAAAGCTTAATGAGAAGGAAGTAATCAAAGTGTTATACCCTCAATTGATGTGTCACTAGGCTACAGTGTACCATATGTGGTGGTGGTACATCTCTATAGGACTTGCTCCCAGAATTTTGATTTGATGCACACGAGCAGCATGTAGCACCAAGGAGTGGACCCCACAGTATGCGAGATGATAAACCATACCTGCAGGATAATTATATACTAGGCTAAAATGATGACCCACTTGAGTACTGTGTGTGGCCAGTAAGTGGAAACCCTTAGTTTTCCCCCAGAAAACATGTAGTGAAATCACATTGTCGATGGGGTCATTATATTGTTAACATATTGAGTGCTAGAGGGGTAAGCAACACATTTCAAAGCAATGTGTTATGTTTACCCTCTGGCATTCAAAGGGTAAATGTCCACAGGACACATTTATCCAGCAGCAGTTTCAATAGACTTATTAAAAAGCATTCAAGGATCATGTAGCAAATGTGAGGTCAAAATACAAGACAGAGAAGCATATGGCACATGCAGAAAAAGCAGCAGTGAAGAGGAGGAAGGATTTTCATAATTTCCACAGTTGCCACACAATTGGAACTAATGGTATGATCACCAATGAATAAATGACATATAAAAATAATGTGATGTTATATTGGAATCATATGTGGTGATAATGCATATAATTTGCCTAATATTCCTTCTTACTCATCATTATGTAATACATACCTCCCAAGTGTCCTTCTTTAGGAGGGACAGTCCCTCTTTGAGATCCAAATCCCTCAGTTCCTCTTTCCCACCATAGTGTCCCTCTTTTTAAGAGATCAGACTGTATGGTGTGTATATAAGTGTATCACACTGCTCCACAGAGGTAAAACTCATATTAATGTTTGTTTAACCTTCACTATATGTCTTTATAATTTAGTCTGTGTAAATGAAATACTTTGGTCTTGTTCTAATTCATTTATTCAGTTACACAAAGAGGTGTCAATAGGTCATGAAATAACCTAAGAATTCCTGGTAATGCCCCATCCTCAGCCACTCCCCCAGCAACACCACCTTAAACAAAAGTGTCCCTCTTTGGACATTTGGAATGATGGGAGGTATGTGTAATATGCACCACCACCTCCACCACATCCACCAAGTTAAATTCAGTGTTATATTTTTGTTGTTTTGCTATGTTGAGATTATAATGTAATGGTATCACCTTTTAAGTTTATGGATATATTTTTAAAATGACACTATAATGAGTAATAGCGTTCAGCATTTTGATTGAGATAAGAATGAAGTCTAGTCACATTCATATGACATATGCCTGGAGCATGGTGTTGAAAGGAGGAGGACACGTCTTTATAAAAGTAGATTTTTTGTAAACAGAAGGTTTAGCCACTACGGCAGACCTTGGAAAATATACAGATGATTTACAGGCTAAGTAACCATTGCAACAATTATAACAGTAACTTATACATTAATGAGATTTTGCAGAAGCAGTTATAAATATAGGTACGTTTTAGCTTAATTCAGAAATGTAAGTAATGAAAAAAATGTTAGTAGTCCTTCAGAAATACAAGTCTTGAAAAAATAGTTTGAAAGCCTACATCAAGACCTTATAGAAACAAACTTTTGCAGGCTTGCAGCAAGGAAATCATTGAAGAAAAATGTTTCAGCCTTGCTTCAAGGCAGACCATGAAACAAACTGCTTTCACACCTAAGGTCAAGTAAGCCACCATGAAGAACATTATAATCCCTGCATTATATCCAAAGACTCTGGAAGTGGAACCAATGACTGTGGTAACATGGGGTAAGTGGCATTGTAATGGGCATTGTTTCCCTACTAAAGTTTTGCTCAGGCAGCAGCAGCATAACAAGCCATCACCACTACAGGAGCAAGAACTTGTCAGTCATAATAATCCTTCTAAAATCATTGGTGTTTGAATATTTTTCATTGAAGACAGGGAGGGACTGTGTAGTTATTATCAACAACTAGAGTGTGTGAAGGTGGGGAGCACTGGGGTCACACACCATGGAATGTCTGCTCTAATTAAGAAAGCTGACAATGTTAAACTATCCTCCAAGAAATCAGGTGGAATCAGTCATTGTATCCAACTTACTGGCAGTGGCATGAGCTTGGGTTATTATGCAGGGTGATCAATTTGCAGATGTTCCGGTATTCAATGCATCTGTTAGCCTTCACCTCACTGTAATATGTTATCATTGTACCACTCTGTGCAATGTATGGATACCTATTGCCACATTGAGACATTTATAGATTCTCTGTCTGCTAGTAGTACTGGTTGAAAATTTGACAGTGGTAGTGACACTGCTGAGTGTGAGGACATTGAGGAAGGGAGGGGGGATTTGCATATTGATAGTAGTATCCTGTATCCTAGGACTAGGTAACAGAGTGACCAGAATTATCTGGGTTGGTGGGATGTTGCTTTATACCATTTTTTGCTGCATTTGTAGCCTCATATTTCTCTTGATGCTAGTGATGGAAAGGGAACACAGTGATTACAGAACTTTTTTTGTTTGGGATGGATTCACATGTACTACATACATTTCAGAGTGATTATGCTGCATGTGCTTTATCAGAGTTGATTTGACAAGGTGTTTCCCCTTCTTCCCCCACTTTGAAAGCTTGCACACTTTCTCCCCAGATGCACTTGAAGGGACTTGTAGTGCTGCTGCTGTCTCATCATCAGCACTAGCAGTAGGACTTACAGCATCTATCTGTCCCATATAACTGCTCATACTTCCACTTCCACCAGTATACTCTGCTGCAGGGATGATGACCCCACTCTCATCACTGCCCAGTATGATGGACATACCAACCTGATCTTGCTCTAACATTTCATTATGCTGGTGGGACTAGAAATCAGACAATTCAGCAGCAGTAATTCTACAAACTACATCTATATCACCACCAAACAACATCACGTCATTGATGGTAGAAATACCCATTCCACCATGTCTCTTATGCACTATTGATTGTATACACCAGGAACTCTCTCATTATGTCACAAATGGTACCACCGCATTCTTCCTTGTCTTTGGATGGTGGTGGTGGTGAGTATGACATAGGTGTAGGTGGTGCACCTGCTCAGAAAAAGGCAACATCTCTGTATTACTACTGCTGCTCAGAGCCACATGGGCTCTGATCAGTAACACATAATAATAATATGGCTTTGCTGGTTCTTTACTCATCTTAAGACAAGCAAAGAACATATAACACACTTCATGGAATCATTTTTATCACTCATAAAGTAATTTGTACATTTAAAATAAATAATTCTGTATAAGGATTACTGTAATTGAGCATTATTTAGAAAAGACTACAGGGGCAGTTCAGGGGCAAAATAAATTACAACATGGTGATAAATAAACATTCTGCAAACCCCTTTTGATTGAAATATGACTTTTAACCCCTTGGATACTGAAGAGGTCTCCATGCATTGTTTCACATTGAAAGAGTTAAAACATATTTATTTGTACTTTACAGAGCACTTGGTTTGCCCCAGGATTGCTCCACTTTGTATTTATGAATAAGGCACACCATATGAATGTACCTTTGTACATTTGTTCTTAAAGGTATCCAGCAATGAGCATGCATTAAAGGAATAATCTAACAATGATTGCAACTGAATATTTTGCGGCTTAGTACTCATTTGTCATTGTCCTTTTTTAAATCAGTTGTATAATGTAATCACTGTGAAATTGCTGTATATGTACTTATGGTAGCCGACCCCATGCTATCACAACACTGCACTGCTTGCCATGGTTGCATACTATATTATTTCTTAGAAGTTGAATTCAAAACACGGTTAATGATTGATAACATTTCCTAAAGCTCTGATAATGATAGAAAAATATTTGCTCACACATAAAATCTTAATTCGTTGTACAGCACACAACCTGCACTTTCTTAACAATATATATATATATATATATATATATATATATATATATATATATATATACATATATATATATATATATATATATATATATATGTACTAGCAATGTGGGACGGCACTGCCCATCAGGATATATAGGGAATTAATGCACATACGTGGATGCAAGACAAACACACACAGAGACACACACGCAAATGCACACGCATGCACTGAGGTGCATAAAGTGCGACACAGTCATACACACACATACATGCAATGCACAACATGTAGACACATAGAGTGTGATACAGACATGCAACACACATAGTGAGGAACACACAGACACACACAGAGACACACACACACTGAGGGTGACTTATGTGTCATTGTAATGAGTTTGTGTTTGTACTTATGCCTCTACTGTGGCATTCATTCATATAGTTGAAATGCATGTGGTAATTGCACATAGTATGGTGGAAGGTGGATCGTGCTGGCTTTCGGGGTGTGAGTGAGTGTGAGTGACTGCGTGTGAGTGCGAGAGTGAGTGATTGCGTGTGAGTGATTGCATGTGAGTGATTGTGTGAGTGTGTTAGTGAGTTTGTGTGATTGAGTGAGAGTGTGTGAGTGTAAGACAGTGCGAGAGTGAGAGTGTGTGAGTGAGAGGGTGTATGAGAGTGAGTGAGAGAGTGTGAGTGAGAGTGTGAGTGTGTGATTGAGTGTGTGTGAGAGTGTGTGTGATTGAGTGAGAGTGTGTGTGATTGAGTGAGAATGAGAGAGTGTGAGTGATTGTGTGTGAGAGAGTGTGAGTGAGAGAGTGTGAGTGGGTGTGAGACAGTGTGAGTGTGTGAATTATTGTGAGTGTGTATGGTTGAGTTTGAGTGAGAGTGTGTGTGAGAGTGTGTGAGTGAGAGAGTGTGAGTGAGTGAATTATTGTGAGTGTGTGTGATTGAGTGAGAGTGTGTGAGTGAGAGAGTGTGAGTGAGTGTGTATGATTGAGTGTGAGTGAGAGTGTGTGTGTGAGAGTGTGAGTGAGAGTGTGAGTTTGTGTGAGAGAGTGTGAGTGTGTGAATTATTGTGGGTGTGTATGATTGAGTGTGTATGGTTAAGGTGTGTGAGAGTGTGTGAGTGTGTGTGAGAGTATGTGAATGAGCGAGTGTGAGTGATTGAGTGTGAGTGAGAGAGTGTGAATGTGTGTGAGAGAGTGTGAGTGTGTGAATTATTGTGAGTGTGTATGATTGAGTGTGTGAGTGAAAGTGCGTGAGTGAGAGTGTGTGAGTGAGAGAGTGTGAGTGAGAGTGTGAGTGTGTGTGAGAGAGTGTGAGTGTGTGAATTATTGTGAGTGTGTATGATTGAGTGTGTGTGAGAGTGTGTGAGTTAGAGAGTGTGTGTGAGAGAGTGTGAGTGTGTGAATTATTGTGTGTATGATTGAGTGTGTATGATTGAGGTGTGTGAGAGTGTGTGTGAGAGAGTGTGAGTGTGCATGAGAGTGAGTGTGTGAGAGAGTGTGAGTGTGTGAATTATTGTGATTGTGTATGATTGTGTGTGTGTGTGAGTGAAAGTGTGTGAGTGAGAGTGTGTGATTGAGAGAGTGTGAGTGAGAGTGTGAGTGTGTGTGAGAGAGTGTGAGTGTGTGAATTATTATGAGTGTGTATGACTGAGTGTGTGTGAGAGTGTGTGAGTTAGAGAGTGTGTGTGTGAGAGAGTGTGTGTGTGTGTGTGTGTGTGAATTATTGTGTGTATGATTGAGTGTTTATGATTGAGGTGTGTGAGAGTGTGTGTGAGAGAGTGTGAGTGAGAGAGTGTGAGTGTGCTTGAGAGTGAGCGAGTGTGTGAGTGTGAGATGAGAAAGTGCGAGTGTGTGAATTATTGTGAGTGTGTATGATTGAGTGTGTGTGTGTTTTTTGTCTGATGTGTTTGTGCCTGTAGTGTAGGAGCGAGTGGCAGCCATTTTATTTTTTCAGTTACTTGGATAGTGGTGGGCGGGCTGGATAGTGGGGGCAGGCAACTCCCTGCATGATTTATATCACTCCCCCATTGAATCACCCAAGGGGTGCTTTGCAATGCGTTGCGTACCCCTCTGGCACTCAAAGGGTTAAGTAGAGGTAACATAGCGACATAACACACGGTGGCTCTTCAGTTGAGGCAGTGTAGCAATATGCTGAGGGAACAAATAGAGAATGGTGTTTGAGGCTTGCCCTCTGTAAGATACAGCCAAGTGTCTCTGTCCCTTTAAGGAGAAAGGGCGGGAATCAGGAAGCAGGAAGTGGAGGAGTGACAGTTGAAAACAGACAGTTAGTGAGGTTGACTGAAGCAATGAAAATAGTTAAATAAAAGAGTTGCTATTAAGTTTATCCCTGAGTTTGTATTTTATGGAAACAATTATCTGTGGGAGGTGACACAGAGTTTATGGAGGGTTACAGTTATCTGTGGGAGGTGATACAGAGTGTATGGAGGGTTACAGTTATCTGTGGGAGGTGACACAGTGTATGGAGGGTTACAATTATCTTTGGGAGGTGACACAGAGTGTATGGAGGGTTACAGTTATCTGTGGGAGGTGATACAGAGTGTATGGAGGGTTACAATTATCTGTGGGAGGTGACACAGAGTGTATGGAGGGTTACAGTTATCTGTGGGAGGTGATACAGAGTGTATGGAGGGTTACAATTATCTGTGGGAGGTGACACAGAGTGTATGGAGGGTTACAGTTATTTGTGGGAGGTGACACAGAGTGTATGGAGGGTTACAATTATCTGTGGGAGGTGACACAGTGTGTATGGAGGGTTACAGTTATCTGTGGGAGGTGGAACAGTGTGTTTGTGGGGTCATGATCCTGAGTGAGAAGTTACTGATATCCCCTACTTCAGGAGCGAGTGGCAGCTATATGTTTTTTTGTCAGTTGGATAGTGGTGGGTGGGCTGGAGGGGGCGGGCCAACTCTCTGTATGCTAAACATGCCCCCATTGAATCACCCAATGGGAGCAGTAAAGTCCCCATTGAATCACCCAATAGGAGTTGTGTCTCCTAATGAGACATAAATTATGTAATGAGGCATTCTGTTCAATGTGTGTTTGTTTTCTGAGGAGACATAAATTATGTTCCCTGTGTGAGGTACCATAAGTTATGCAATGAGGCTTATTCTTTTATATATATAGATATACACACACACACACACACACATACATAATTGGTTCATACTCCCTGTAAGCATTTAACTGCAGAATACAAAAATGTCAACAAAACCTGTAAAAAGGCTATTAAATTAGCTAGACTGGAGAATGAAAAAAATATTGCTAAGGAGAGCAAAAGCAACCCAAAAAAATTCTTTAAATACATTAATGGCAAAAAATTAAAGTCTGATAATGTTGGGTCCTTGTTAGCTGAAACGGGTGAGATGGTCAAAGGTGACAGAGAGAAGGCAGATATTTTAAATAATTTCTTTTCTTCTGTTTTTACCAAGGAAGACCCATTGGACAAGAATCTGCAAACTACTTTTACAGAACAGGCACAGCAAGCATGGGACTGGCTAACACAAGAAAAAGTGTTAAAACAATTGAATGGTGTCAAGGTAGACAAGGCTCCGGGGCCAGATGGTATACACCCACGGGTACTTAGGGAGCTAGGCCAGACCCTGGCCAGACCGATATATCTGATTTTCAGGGATTCTTTTATTTCTGGTATGGTGCCCATGGATTGGCGTAAAGCAGATGTGGTGCCCATATTTAAAAAGGGATCAAAGTCCCAGCCAGGAAACTACAGACCCGTAAGCTTGACATCTGTGGTAGGGAAGCTGTTTGAAAGGTTGCTAAGGGAATATATTCAAGAATTCTGCTGGAACAGGAATATCATTAGCAATAGCCAACATGGCTTTGTGAAAGATAGGTCTTGTCAAACGAACTTGATCGCATTTTATGAAAAAGTAAGTAATAATATAGATGAGGGAGAGGCGGTTGACGTGATCTATTTAGACTTTGCCAAGGCATTTGATACGGTTCCACACAGGAGGTTACTGTACAAATTGAATGAAATAGGACTAGGGCAAAATGTTTGTGAGTGGATTGGAAATTGGCTGAAAGATAGAATGCAAAGAGTGGTAGTAAATGGCAAGTTCTCCAGTTGGATAAACGTGATAAGTGGAGTGCCTCAGGGATCTGTCCTGGGTCCTCTTCTTTTTAATTTGTTTATTAATGACCTCCCAGAGGGCATAGGAAGCCATGTATCAGTGTTTGCCGATGACACAAAATTAAGTAAGGCAATAAAGTCTGAACTGGATGTGTCTTCATTACAAGAGGACTTGGACAAATTGAGTAACTGGGCAGGCAAATGGCAAATGAGATTCAATATAGACAAGTGTAAAGTTATGCATTTTGGGTATAATAATAAAAATGCAACATATAGTTTAAATGGTGTTTCTCTGGGGAAATCTACTAATGAAAAGGATTTAGGAGTAATGGTAGACAATAGACTTTGCAGTAGCATGCAGTGCCAGCTGGCAGCTGCAAAGGCCAATAAGATATTGACATGTATTAAAAGGGGTATTGACTCAAGGGAGGAAGATATAATTATGCCTCTTTACAGGTCCATGGTAAGACCCCACCTAGAATATGCTGTTCAATTCTGGGCGCCCTTTCTGAAGAAGGACATTATGGAACTAGAGAGAGTGCAGAGGAGGGCTACAAAACTAGTAAGGGGAATGGAATGTTTTAGTTATGAAGAAAGGCTAGAAAAGTTAAACTTGTACACACTAGAGAAACGGCGTCTTAGAGGGGATATGATAACACTATATAAATATGTTCAAGGCCCATATAAAGGGCTTTCAAAAGACCTGTTCATTAACAGAACAGTACACAGGACAAGGGGCCACCCGCTTAGACTTGAGGAAAGGAGATTTAGTCTACAACAGCGGAAGGGTTTTTTTACAGTAAGGACAATAAAGGTATGGAATGCACTTCCGGAGGAGGTGGTGCTATCAAATACATTAGATGCTTTTAAAAGGGGCCTGGATACTTATTTAAAAGAGCATAATATAGAGGGCTATGCACGTTAGTATTGGGATTAATATTTAGTTAGAGCTTGTTGATCCAGGGAGAAATCTGATTGCCATTTGGAGTCGGATGCCTTCTTTTGGGTCAGCGATGGTAAACAGGAATAGGAAAAGGGTTGAACTGGATGGACGCAAGTCTTTTTTCAACCTAAATTACTATGTAACTATGTAACTATGTAACTATGTAACTGCTGTTTCCCAGGTCTATTTTATGTGTCCACTTTAGACTGATTTTTTCAAAGCTATTAGGGTAGGAAACATAACTTGAGTAGGGTTTTTGGATGATTCATGGACTATGCTGACAGTGGTACAGTAATAAGAAGATGAACTGGATTTCAAAAAGCATCCTAAGAGTAAAACATTGCATTGTTCTTCATAAGGAGTAGTCTAGCTGCTCTACCTGTGAAGCCCAGTCATTCGCTGACTTCTGCTAAACTCTAGAGTGTTCCAGATACTCTAGATGCCCAGGTAAATTAGAATCGGAGACAGGGAAATCTACATGTGGATCTGAATCTTACAATTTCATAATTCTGTATGTGGCACCTGACTAGAAATAAGCCCGTGAAGTCAAGCATTGATGGCACTTCAAACACTCCTTTTATCTGCTGGTCCAATGGTTTTTCTGGACTCCATTTGTATTTGCAACTAGATATTAGCAAAAAATGATGATGTACTTTCTGTATTCATACAAAAACAATTTTGGAAGGCACTTGCATAGCAGATATTTTGTCTTCCCATTTTATTTCCCATTTTAATAAATTGGAAGGAAAAGAGATACTATGTACAGACATTAAAATAAAGAAAAAAACAGGTTCACTTTCATTCACACATCATTCAAACTGGTTTCTATCTTGGTGACTCACATGTACAAGGTAGGAACACTTCCTTAGTGGTTTGCAGTTCTGCTGGAAGACTTCCCCTCCATTTCTCTCACACCTGGTTTTCTTTAATCTCATTCTCTTTGTCACTCCTACTGCCGACTTCTCTCTCATCTGCTGCCTCCTCTATCCACAAGCTCCTGGCAGAAGTTTCCTCTATTTGTAAGCTCACCACTATGGCCTCCTTTTTCCACATGCTTCCTGCTCCAGCCTCCTTGCCCCTAATCTCCTCTCTCACCATTCTCTTCTACCTCCTCACTAAAGTGTGTTCCCCACTATTATCACTCTCCTATCCCCTCTCTCCCTGGTATACTCTAGCATCTTCTATTTTCTCCTTTGTCCCTGTCCCTCTCTATTTTCCTCCCACCTCAGTGATCAATTTAGAATTAAATCAGACAGGCCTTTAATTTTCTACTGGTCCTCTGAATTGACCTGTAAAATGTATCACAAAGGATTTATCATTGTAAAATGTAACTCTGTGTCATAGTTAATGTGATGGCCCACGGTGTTCCTGTTATTTTAAGTGAATCTGTCCCATTGGTAGTTCTTGAATGATAGCTGGAGTTATCCTATACTAGTACCTGCGTAGCAGTATGGCTATGCTTTGCCTTCTATAGCAGAACATGAATAACTTCTACATCTGCTAAGTCTCCTAGTAGAAAAAAAATGTTTATATTTCATCCCTCCATTATCTTGCTCACTCCAGCACCTTTATGTCAACAATTCTACTTTGTCATGGACTGAAAAGTCTTTTTCCTTGAGTTTTCTCTAGTTGAATAAAAATGTTTCCAATCACATTTACATTTTAGCGATGTTACATTACCAGTGCAGCAGTTCTAGAAACCAACCTTCCTTTATTACTCCTTTTCCTTGCTCTCACTTCTAACTCTGTTTCTCCTGTCAGGCTTATCTTTTCCAATCACTGTTTGTTCTCTGCTATACCACTCTACATATCTGTATACTGACTTCCTACCATCCCTAGCATCTACTTCAAACTCCTTGCATTTGTTTAATTCAATACGCTAAAAAGGTGCAAGCAGTGCATTGAAGGCATTCCTATCACTGCAGGGCTTAAAGCCCCATTCAGAACAATGAGCATGTTATTTTGCCCCTTGTGATGTAGCTGGCTACCTCTAGAGCTACACTTTGTTGAGTAAGTCCTTAAATGTTACTTTTCCTTACATTTTAGTCAGCAGTTACACTTTCTTTCCTTCTTGATGCCTTTCAACCTTTTGCTCCTTAAATCTCACTTGTTTTTTTCTTAATTTCCTTCTGTACCACCTATAAGATTGTGCCCTTGTTACACCCCACATTTCAAACTCTTTACTACCTTCTTTAGAATTTCTCAAAGTGTTCAGTGTTTTAAAAGCTTCCTAAAGCTCACTCACTCAGGACCCAATATCCAGTTCCCAGGAATCTTTAGTCTTTACCGCCTTTCTTTGCTTTGCAGAGTGTAGCAGAGCATTTTCTTTCCATTAATCAGCTGATCAGCAAATAGTTTACTGTAGACTTGGAACAGCTCATCAGCTTTTTCAGGTAAAAGACAGGACTGGCAGTGCAGCTGTTTCATGTTTGAAGTGGGGAGGGAATTGTTATGTTATAACCCTTTGAATGCCAAAATGTGTGCAGTGCATTACAGAGCAATGCATTGCACATCCCCATGGACTTGTGATGTTCTTGGTAATGAAGTCTGAGCACATCCTCTCCTCTTCCCCGCATGCCCTTCTTAACACACACACACCTCCAGCATTACACCAGTCTTGTATGATAATGATTAAAGTCTCTCCCTCTCCCCTTACATAGATTATTCTTAGTGCATATGTCAATGTATGTTATATCGTCCGTGGTGAAGTGATCACCACACAACACCAATGCCCTTTAGTGCGTCACTCCAAGATCTCCTTATTGAGTAATGAAGCATTCTCTTATTGGTGGCAATTAATGGTGTATTGCTCTGCTGGTCTCTTGAAATACTAGATAGAAAAGATACCACATCACTGAGCAACCACAACCTAAATGAAAATCAGCTTTGTGCACAATAATTTTAAAAGTAATCCCTTGGATGCTATAGCTGTTTCCAATACCCCTGAAACAATACATTTGAAATATCTGAGACATACAAGGTGTTGCAGTTTATATTTGAATATATAGAAATTGTTTTGTAGAATATGGTGCAGGTTTCTTTAAGTGCTTATGTTCCACTGTATTATTAATTATGATTTTTTATATTGTTTTATATTGTTTTAATGGGCCATATGATAATAGTACCCATTACTATATACAGCCTATAGTTCTCCTCAGAGGTGCTCAGTAATTGTTAACTGTATCAGGAAAATAATTCAAAGCACAGACCAGAAATTCAATGCAGACATGACTGGTTTAACCAAGAACATATTATCCTGATAGACGTGGGTGAGTGTACTAACCGCAAACACAGGCAGCCCTGAGCGACAATCTCCACAGCACAAATTAGTATACGCTGCTGGAATACAAATCAATACTCTGGTACAAGACAACAGCACAGTGGAACAGAAATGGGTTCTAAATCTAGGACAAAATATTAAAGGAAAAATAGCCTAACAATAATTAATAACTCCTCACTTTTTTATTTGACCAGAAAATTCTAATGGCCCCTATGAGTTTTTCTCCTGTGTCTTTTCTTAAGAGGTAACATTTTGAACTAGTCCTGGATGTCATCTTCATGCAAGAGGACATGACAGGTGTTAGTAGTTTTTGAAACTGAAACAGAGTGAACGACCCTATCTAAAGAGGATCTGTCCTACCTTTCAAAATCCTACTCTCACTTCCAACTTGAAATGATTTGCATAATTATTCTTCTCATTTATTTATTCAACCCATTTAGATGAAACTGCTAAGGTCTAGCAGTCTAAGAAGGTGGGGAGAGCTGATTTTCTGGATATGTGAGTAATTAATTATGTAGCTTTACCTTAAATCAAGGCTCAATGCAGGGGAGGGCTGGCAAATTTAGGCCTGAGGGGCACATATGATCAAGTGGCCTATTTCTGCTATCTCTCCAGCCCAATGTCCCACCCCACCCCATTTTGTTAATTGTATAAATGTAATTAACGTTATGAAGTCAAGTAAGTGATACAGCAGAACTTATAATTGAAATAATGGTGCAGTAGTGATATCACAGACATTACAACCAAATGGACCACACTAGTGATATCACACAGCTTGCAATGGAAACAAAAGCTACATGAGTTATGCTACAGAGCTTACAATTAAAATGTTAGTGCACTACTAATGTAGCTGGCTAAACTCTGTTTATTTAATTTACAACAGAAAGTGGAAAATTGAGTGAGGCAGTGGCCAGCTGGCCCAGACCTATGAGTGGCCTCGGGGGCAATTGCCCTCCTGCCCCCCAGGCCAGCCCTCCCCTGGCTCAATCTAATTCCCAGCACCAAAAAAAAAGTACCACTGGTAGTTTTAAGTCACAGTCAGGTATGCAATTACTGTGACACACTACCGAACTGAAAAAATGCACATTGTGTGAAAAATTTGTGCCTATAAGAAGCAATGTAAAAGAAGTTGAATTTTCAATGGAATTCCATGTGGTGGCTAGTAACGTGCGTGCTAACCACTGAAGTGTAGGTGAAGTGTAAAAAAATATAAGTGACCCATGGATGTATTGATACTGGGCCCTAAGCCCCATATCAATACATCCAAAGTGCTAAAAAAAAGTGCTAAATATAAGTAACACTTTCAGTGCTAGAGGTGTACGCAATGCATTGGTATAGAACGGGTTGCGTACCCCTCTGCCACTGAAAGTTTTACCAAAAATGAATGTGAATAAAAAAAAAAATAACCCTTTGAGTGTCAGTAGGGTATGCAATGCATTGCACAGAGTTGCATAACCCACTGGCACTAAAAGGATTAATCACCCCAAAATGTTTAATGATAGATTTATTTTATTAACAATATTTTTTTCACAGGTTCAATCAACACTACGTTTAGAGAAGAAAAATGAAGAGGAGCTCAGATGAAGAAAGAAAATGGAGTTGACAGTTGAAGATGGAGATGAAGAAGAGAGAAGAGGATGGCAAATGAAGTAGAAGAGAGAAGAAGAGGATTGCAGCTTACAGAGGAAGAATTGAAGAAGAAGGCCAGGGTGCAGAAGACTGCGCTGGACCTCAGGATTACAGGTCTTCCAGCTATTGGTAATAGGATAGTGTTAGGGCTAGCATGGGTACACTTTATTGTTTATGTTAGGGGTAGTGTAGGGACAAAGGGAGGGTTAATGTTTGTAAAGGTCACTATGTTTGCAGCTCACTCTCCGTGTTTGACATTGTGTGAAAACCATGATGAACATTGGGCCACAAGTTAGGTTCTGTCTCACAGTGTTCATAGTCGTTCATGTTGAAATGACAATTTAATTCTGATGGTAACACTGTGTGTGTGCCGTTCAGTGTTCATATTTACCCTAACAACAGTTTTAGTAGGTAGAGTTGGATTGAGCCCCAAGTCAGGGAACAAAGCACTACTACAGAGTTTAGATTCCCCTAAGTCAAATATTTCTAAAACTATTAACCCTTTGAGATGCAGACGGTTACATTACACGTTTCTTTTTGCAATGCGTTGCATACCCTTCTGGCACTCAAAGGGTTAACTTGTTTGTAAAAGAAGAAACACAAGGTAAAGGCAGTTTGAAAAGACACATTTACTCATATCAAAAGCTGTATAGGTAACAGGTCCACTTCAAGATTTTAAGGACCAGAGAGATGTACAATGGATGGCATTGCATACACCTCTGGTATTTAAAGGGTTGAGTTTACTATGTGCAGTATGTGGGGGTTCTGTCATATAACATTGTCCTGCTAGCAGCAGTCTTATCTGTTTCCATGGACATAACATTCAGAACAGATTAAAGAGTTGATGAGCTAGAGCAAAGGGTTAGTGTGTATGTCCATGTGTGTGTGTGTGGGGGGGGTTATAGAAGGTGCTGCTTCTTCTTTAAAGAATGCTTTCTTTTTCAGAACTGTAACTTGATTGCATTACTAAATGGAAACACACTGGGAGATATCTACCTCAAGTAGAGAGAATAAACCCCTGTATGTGCCTAAAGGATGATTGTAATCATACATACAAGTCTGGCTCCAAATCATTCTTAAGTTCCATTCTTAAATAAATATTATCCTGAAACAGTTCTGTAAAAAGTGTATTTATATGAAACAGGTTGTATCTAAAGACTCAAAAAAGCAGGATAAGCAATTATGTGATTTCCAGATGTAGGTATGTCTGCTTACATTCTGATGGCAATCAGAAATGGTCTGGTGATTTGTCAGTGGGCTTAGCAGGAAGGTCTGCTGGATGACTCTACCATGCTTTCTCATTCTCCCCACTGTTTTGTCATTTTTCGCACTCCCCCCATTTTCTCACCACATCCTTCTCTCTACTGTACTCAGACCACTGTATCTCCTGTTTCCTCCCATTGGCCTCAATTCAGTTAGGTCTGATGGCTAAAAACACAGCCAACTATGGGCTGGATTCAAATGCAGGTGCTAATTGTAGCTCTGCTTTTATCTCCAGGTATCCCCAAAGACTTCAATAGGAACATTTTTGATAAAACTGGAGGTAACATTTATCTCCTGCATTTGAATCCAGACCAACACTTTTTCAAGCACGGTAAGCTATTCAGATTTTTCACATTGAAAATAAAAAAATGCAGCAAGATGCAATTCAGTTCCATGCGTTAGCCCTAAGATTTTTTAAGGGACCCAATTTATTGTGGTAAATTCTGCACCCAGTTTTTTTGGAGGCAGAGTCCCTTATCAGATATAAAAAATGGGGACTTGTGAATTAAAAGAAAAAAAATAAATAAAAATGAAACAAACCCTATGTCCCCAGAGGATGTATTGATATGGGGCCCTAAGCCCATATCAGTACATCCACAGCAATCCAAAACTGTGTCCAATGTTAGCAGAATTAACCCTTTTACTCCACTGGCACTAACAGGGTTAATCTAAGTAACAAAGCAACAGCCCCTGAAAACAAACACTTACCATTAATCCTGATGTCCAGTGGTGTCTTCAGCACCCTGGTCAGTTACTGCCATCTTCGTCTTCTATCTTCCTTCTTCTATCTTCTTTCTCTCCGTTCCATCATTCCTGAGAAAAAAGAAAAAGTCATATTAAATGATGTGTGCCCAAACATAACTCTGACATCTGTGCATAATCAATTAATTGGCCCATAAATCCAGTTAAAATCCAAATGTGTTCACTAAAAAAGGTTAACTGAAGTGGACAAAAAATATTGCAATCCTTAAGGCCCCATAGTTTTCTCTACCACTGTCAGTGGTGGTTGCAGTGGAGAAAGGGCAAATGAGCAGACCCCCCCAGCCAATCAGCTTATCACAGGTTTCGTCAATTCTCCACTCAAAGATGATTGACTGGGAGGCTTGTAAGTACACATTCCAACCAATGGCTGTGAGTACTTTTGAACAGAGACTGACCATCTATGAAGGCATTCTCTGTTCAAAATTCCCACACAGTGGAACGGCATCAGCCCATAAGGTACTATGGAGGGGAGATCTGTTCATTCGCACTTTCACTGATGCCATCGCCACCGACAGTGATGGAGAAAACAATTGGGCCTTATTGATTGCAATATTCTGTTAACTTTTTTTGTGAGCACATATTTGGATTTTAACTGGATTTAAGGGGCAATTCATTGATTATGTTGGCATTCTCTGTCTACCTAACCCTGACATCTGTGCCTTGTTTAACCCTTTGAGTACCAGAGAGATAAGCAACACATTGCTCTACAATGCATTGCTTACCCCTTTGGCACTCAAGGGGTTAAACTATGCACAGATGTCAGAGTTATGTTTGGGCACACATCATTTAATATGTCATATTTCTTTTGTCACAAGAATGACAGAACAGAGAGACAGAAGAAAGAAGGAAGAGAGGATAGAAGATGAAGATTAGAAAACAGAAGAAGGAAGAGAGAAGAAGATGGGCAGTGAATGACAGATTAGTGCTTGAAAGTACCAATTGTTAGCTATTTTCCTTTATGTTCCCATTATTCACGCTATTTATTGTGACTTTTGGGAACTTATCACACAAACTGGACGTTTGGCCAAGAGTCCTTTTCTGTGGCCTTGCATCCGTTATGCTTTCAGCTGGTACAACAATTGAATACCATTTTTTTATGTCAGTCTGTAGACAATTTAGCCATACCAGAAATTGAGGCAATTATCTCTCACCCTTGTCCCCACCCCTTCTCGCTCTGCCACACTTCTGGATTCCTCTACTCCCATCTGATCCATTACTCTTGCAATCATTCACCCTCCCCAGCCCTTCCATGAATTCTTCCATGATTAATTTTGCATCTGGAAATGTTTCCATGTGCGCAAAAACAATCCACAAAGCTTATTGATGTTTTGAACTGGAACAATTCTAAAGCAAATCAACTATAGAATAAGGGGATTGGCATTTTGTTGGGAAAGCCCACAGTTCAGCAGAGTGCATGTAGAAGCAGGCATGCAAATTGCATTAATATAACTACTAAAATAAGAAAAGTTAATTTAAAACATTAAGGGCTAGATTCAAATGCAGGTGCTAATTTTATCTCTGTTTTTATCACCAGTTATCCCCATAGACCTCAACAGGAAACATTTTTTATAAAACAGGAGGTAACATTTATCTCCTGCATTTGAATCCAGGCCTAAGGGGGGATTTTTCATCTGCTTTTCTGCCGTCATTGCCAGTGGTGGTAGCGGCTGCTTGAGCATACATTTCTTGGCCACATAACTTTAGGGGCAAATATTATTTTAACTTAGATTTATTTTTTTCATTCAGACCTCACTGGACAGAAGACTTAAAGGTAAGTGATTATTTTCATAGGATAGTGTTAGCTTTAGGGGGATTAACGATGTGGGTGCCAGTGAGGTATGCAACAGTACAATGCTTTGATGTCAGAATTCCATTCTGCCTCCATTTTAGCAGACCTTCTCCCTCTGCTGGCTATTGTCCAGAGCTTGTATTTAGTTCCTGCCTACTTCTTTCTGCCCACCAGATTTTCGAGTCTTTGCTCAGTGTTGTGGCTTTCTTACCTGTCTTGCTTGACTCTGACTCCCGGTATTTTGATCCCTGGCTTCTACCTGACCCCCAATTTTTGGTCTTCTACGTTGTCCCCGGTGCTCCCGGTTTTGACCTTCTGACTCTCGCTTACTGACTCTGGCTTATTGTGTTGTATGTGTCCCATCTGTGTGCTGCCTTGTCTCTCTTCTACAGATTTAAGCAGTTCACTGCTGGGATGAGATTTGGCTGATCTGGGGCCTTGCAGTGCTTGTGGCATCCTGCTACTCCTGTGGATCGAGGCTAACTTGTCCAGCAGGCACCAATAGGGGGCAGTGGAGACACTCACTTTGAGCACAGCTGGTTCCTGGTTGGGACTGTTCTAGCCAGACTAAGGGCCTTGAGACTGTTGTCCCTGCTCAGTCATTGTGAATTCTCCCCCTACTGAATTCTCAGGGAGGCCTACAGTTGGACCGCTGTCTTACCCAAGGCTAGTCTTTAGTGAGGCATTGCCTTTGCCCAGGTTAGCCTTGTAGGGGTGGCAAGTGCTATAGCAGAGGCCCATCAGCCTTCCCCATTTGGATTTTCCTGGTAACAGACAGACCAGGCTGTTTTAGAGGAGGTTTTATGATCTCAGTAGTGTCTTCCTTGGGTTACTGCTTAGCATCTGGATGCACTTCTACTGTACACTCTCCTTTGGAGATACTCTTTTCTCTTTGGGTCACTGGTATTTCCAGGACCAGCGTGAGAGAGAGTGAGTTGGCCGAAGTCTACTGGGTAGCGTTTGGGTGGAGGGTTCCTCATCCTCCTCTTATTGAGACCATTTCGGTTGTTAGACCAGGGGATTTTTGGGTTAATTACCAGTTCTCCTTGTGGTTTCTTTCCACTTATACATTGCTGTCTTGCCCTGCAGTTGGTCTGACTTTTACCTTTTGGTCTAGCACTCTGGGTTGTAGCAAACTGAGTCTTGCTGTTCCTTTTGTTCTCCCCCTTACCTTCCTTGGGAATTTTTCTAGTTATGTGTTTTACTTTGCCCCTGGGGTTCCTGGAGAGCATCTGGTATTCTGCTTATGGTACATCCTACTTCTCTCCTGGTTGCACCCTGGCTAAACTGGAACATACCAAATGCACCATAAGGGAGAAAATAACCATTAACCTAACTCTGATGGATTTAATGGAGCTTTTAACTCTTTGCATACTAGACAGGTCTCCAATGCATTTAAAAAAATACATTGGAGACCTGTCTAGCATTCATAGTGTTAAAAAAGGCTCATTTAAACTTATGCTTATTTTTATTTCCCCTCTGTGTTCACTCCAGAAAGGCCCAGTAATTTCTTAGACAGGCATTTTATGAGTCATATATATGCATGAAAATGAAGTTTCAATTGGACAACCAAGTACATTGTTTCAGTTGTTTCTAGTGACACTTGTAGTGATGAAATATAGAACATTGTATACTGTAAGTAGGTTTTGATTCTCAAAATTCTGAAGTGACTGCATGTTTAAAGTATAAGTGTTCTTAAAGCTGAAGAAATGAGTAACAGTTAAAATGAGTCTGGTAAAGAGAGATAGCTTAAAACCAAAACACTTCTCACTTTGCTTTTAATTAGAGTGAATGGCAAACGTACATAATTGATTAGTCACTGAAAAAAACAGTAAATAAAACAACTACAGTTTATTTACTTATTTCATGACAGGTATTAGAGAACTGAAAGAAAAAAATCTAATGAAGAAAAGAAAACTCAATTGTGTTTATTGGATATGACAATTACTGAACCTGAAATACGACTGCAGCAGAAGCACCTCATTAAAATCCCAGCACTGCATATAAATATAATGCTTATGTCAAAGGATAATTAATTTGTTCAGAACGGTCACTACTGTCATTTGGTAATTGTTACACAGAAAATGAAAAATTTAAGATCAATGCACTTAGGATCTTTTTTTTAAACTCAAGCAAAGTAAGATATTCCCCAAAGCAATTTTCATTCCCTTTGCTTCAATTAAGTATTCTATTGGTGCGCTTTGCTTTGGTTGATGCTTTTGATTTTTGCTCCTTCCCCATTTGGATCTCACATGAAATTAAAATGAAGTGTGTGACAATCAACCCTCAGGTGACTTATTTTTATCGGTCTGGTGAATGACCTATAAAGTTGCATAAATTTTAGCACATCCCAAGTAAGTATGCTAAGTAGAAGCTGGAAATATCTCCGTATGTTTTGTTTTGTGGGAACAGGGGGAAGTGAAATAACAATCAGGGTGTTTCTTGTTTTAAAATCTAGAATTGCAGCATTTAAAGGAATAGTAATCCTTAATATGTACAGTCAATTTATATATATATATATATATATATATATATATATATATATATATATATACACACAAGTTCAAACAGAACAAAAGCACTCACAGGTCTTCAACACAGGTAGTGACAAAATGCAGGTGTTTAGTGTATCAACATTTCGGGTGCAATACAGCAGCCTTTGAAGGCTGCTGTATTGCACCCGAAACGTTGACAGTGAGCTACCTGTCAGGAAATATTAACCTGTTAAAGATGAGTGATGTGCCAAGACCATCACACAATTCTGTGAGGAGGAATGATGGCCCTGGCATGTAATTACTCACCTCAGTTCATGTTGTCATCATTGCGGGGAGACTGTAACTGACTGCTCCAGGACATCAATTCCAACCATTCTCTGGTGGCACAGCACATGTGCTCACTGCTGTATCGATCATATGTGACCATGGAGCCACACGACAAAGGCAGTATATATAACCATTTCCTTTGACACTGTTCCCTGTATCTGTCCGCCTTACTGTGATTGTGAGGACGAGAGAAACAGATACTGGAGGAACGATGCACTAAGTGTGATAACATGGTGATAAAGCAGAGACAACTTCTTTAGTGATATCACATCTCCAATTCCTGTGTTATTCTATAGATCCTATGCATGAAGATCCCTAAAGTCTATTGGCTCCATCGAATAACATATGAATTGGAGAATTGATATCACCGGAGAAGTTATTTCCCCTTTATAACCACGTTATCACATCTTGATGCATATCCCCACAGATCTCCCAGTGCCCCAAATGACCAAATATAAGGCACATTTATATGCTGATAGCAGGACTGGTGAGGCGAGCAATACTAAAAATAAAGTCCATGTGTAACTGAATAAATTATTTAGAGCATGACCAAAGTAGGTTATTTACACAGACTAAGTTATATATATTTACTGAAGGTTAAGCAAACGTTGATGTGAGTTTTATTGCTGTGGAGCATTGTGACACACTTATATATAGACACACATCACACAGTTTGATCTCTTAAAGAGGGACAGTCTTAGAGGGACAGTAACCCCCCCCCCCAGAAAAAGGGATACTTGGGAGGTACAAAAGCACATCTAGTCACTGCTAAAAATGCACTAAGCAGAAATTATCACAGGAGCACCTGTAAAAATATGTTGATGTGCCATCAAAAGTAGGGATGGCCGAAAATTTTCCCTTCAAACTGAAATCGGCAAAAAATGTCACTTTCCGCTTGGCAAAAATTTCCCATGAAAAGTGCTGCTTTCCTGCTTTTTTTTTAACCTACATAATTGCGTTGAAATCAATGGGAAAGAAAATATTTCTCCACCACAGAAAAGTTTTCTCTACTTCTCTACAGACATATACAAGGGTGTCATACTCTCACAGCATGCCATTCTGTGTTTGTGAGAGGAGAGAGCAGCATGTTTTTGAGCTAGAGAAGATAGGCAACTAAAGGGGAATTGAAGCTGAGTTTAGGGAGTCATTTAGGTAGGACATTTGTTCTCTGTACTAGGGGAGTCTGGGGGCACTCTATAGGAGCAGAAGGGAGGAAGGAGGTTGACCCAAAATACCCCAAAATTTGGTGTGACTGACTGGCAAGACACAGGCATCTGGGGTCCAAATTGCTTGCTGATTTTGCTTTTATTGTCTATGTGCTGGGGAAGTCTGAGGAAAGAAGTCATTGATTTTGATTTGTAGTTTTATATATATATATATATTGGACTAACTGTGATAAGATAGGGTGGACAACAATAACATAAATAATTAAACAAATAAAAATAATAGCTGACTAGGAGCCTGATGTGAGCTCTGTGACTGAGGCAGAATTGATTGACAGCAGATGACTGAGAATTTTGTTCAGGGCCAAGGCAAGACATCACAATCTATCAGTTGTGTACTGTATAGAGTAAAAACACACACAGTAGTTGAGTAAAGTCTAGCAAATGCACAAGGGGGAGCAGAAGTGAGATTAAAGTGGTAGTACAAAAACGGACTGCAGGAATGATTGTCTCAGCATGTACAATAAATGATGATGATCTCTCTCCTCCTGGAGAGGATGCAGTTTGTCAAGGTCCCACCAATCACACCATGCCAGTCCTCGACCACCACTACCGTACACATCTGCTACATTGTAGGTTGTACTTTATTTATTTATTTATTTATTTATTTATTTTAATTAGGAAAAAATACAAATTGCATACAATTAGACAATACATACAAACATAATACACAAATGACACGTATCACATATTATATAGCTACATAAATTTAAATTAGCAATAATTTAATAAATTCAATAGCTTTAATAATTTTAATAATTACCATTGCCTACCTATATATATTTGTCCAACCAGGAATACACTATCCTTACTTCATTCCTGGTCAGAAAACCTATTGATCCATGGATGCCAAATCCTATAGTAATTCCCTAAATTATAATTCGCCCCGAAATATCCCTTTTCCATCAAAGAAAAGTGGTGAACTTGATATTTAACCTCTATCCATGTAATACCCTCTGCCATTTTCCATTTTTGCACTATATTCAGTTTCATTGCTAAAAATACTTGCACCACCAGATATCTAGTACTTACTGATATATTATCCAACTCAAATTGTAGTATTGCCCTACAGGGATGGTGATGAATGACACATTTACTTAACCCTGAGATTTTAACAAAAATATCTTTCCAAGTATATCTAATCCTCCCATACTCCCACCACATATGTATATGGGAACCTTCCACCTCTCCACATCTCCAGCATACTTCCGAGATCCCATTATCAAACGTATGCAAGATCTGAGGAACCAAATGCCATCTAGACATCACTTTAAACTACAACTCATGGAGATTTAAACAGTGGGAAGCTTTTTTAGTCAAGCTCCAACTCAAACTCCATTTATTCCGTAAAATCTCTATCTTTAGATCTTTACCCAACTCTCCCAAGTCTTAGGGAACATGTCTTTTTCCAAACTGTCAACCAGCAGGTATCACCTATGAAAAAAGCCCCACCTCCAATTTATTCTCAAATAATTTCCCCAAACTGGACATAAATGCCTGATTTCCAGAATTCACCATCTGGCTCCTCCAATAATGCTGAATTCTATATAAACCAAAAATTTCTTGACTCAGTATCTCAAATTCATTACCAAGATGTTCCATAGTTTTTACTTTATCTTGATCCATCAAACTACCAACCGTCAGATTCCCCCTATCAGCCCAGTTACCTAATTTTAAATCAGGAATCTAACATTCCAACATTTTAATTGGAATCAAAACTACTATCCTGTTCTCAAACTGGTTTGTCTGCTTAAACTTCAACCAAACCATCAGTATCTTGCTCGGAATAATATTCTTTACCCCTTTAATAATCTTTCTAACTTTCTGCGAATCCAGCCACAACATACTTTCCAGGTTATCCACATTCATCTGACTCTGCTCTATCCAATACCATCCTCTAACTTAGAGGAGGGATAATGGAGTTTATGGACGTGAGCCAACATACTTGCCTTAACAGAATTAATCAACTTGGGAAATCCCAATCCCCTTTACTTTTATGCTTACATAACATGTATTTAGCAATTCTTGGCCTCTTATCCCTCCATATATAACTACTAGCCAAGATCTAAAACCTATCACTCCATGCTAGAGGAATTGGGATAGGTATCATTCTTAAATAGTATAGCCATCTTGGTGAATATATGCTTTTAAAGCATTCATTCTCCCCAATATGTTTCTGCATATGTTGCACGAGGGGACAATAGTTCAAAGACAAAGTGTTCTCAATGTCTGCCGGAATCACTATCCCCAAGTACCTTAACTCCTGCGTCCAGGTAAATGGATATTTTCCTTGCAGCCTAATAAGAGTTTCATCAGCGAATTCAACTGCCATTGCCTGGGACTTCCCTATATTCAATCTGTAATTTGAGACTTGACCATATCGTTCAACCTCCTCAATTAATTTTGACAAAGATAATACTGGATCTGATAAAGTCAACAGGATGTCGTCTGCATAAAGACTTATCTTGCACATTCTATCACCCACTACTATCCCTTTAATGCCCAATTGCTTTCTAATATTAATAGCAAAAGATTCCAATGATAATATGTACAAAATGGGCACCAGTGGACACCCCTGATGAGTCCCATTTTGCACAGAAAATCAAGATGACTTGAATCCTTGACCCACCTCCTAAGTTGAGGGTACCGGATATAATGCCATGACTGAGCCGACCAGGTCCTCCCCAAGTCCATATGCTCGCCGGACCTTTTCGAGGAAAACCCAGTCGACCTGGTCAAAGGCCTTCTCAGCATCAAGAGCCACCAGAACCTCAGGGATTCCCTGGACGGTAATTAATTCACTAAGATCGATAACTTTCATAGTGTTTGCACTAGCTTGCCTCCCCTTTACAAAACCAGTTTGGTCCATATGTACTAAACCTGGTATAACAAATTTCAGTCTTTCTGCAATTATAGAGGAGTATATCTTTGTATCTGTGTTTATTAACAATGTCGGTCTATAATTAGATACCTTGGAACCATCTTTATCTAACTTAGGAATTGGAGAAATTACTGCCTTCAACATCTCCTTAGGGAATACTTTATTGAGTTGAATTTCATTAAAAACATTTGTCAAATGTGAAACAATAAGAGGGGCTAACTTTTTATAAAACATATTACAGAATCCAGGTCTCTCTGTTCCCTAGTTATTTGAGGCAATCCTGACTCAGCAATATACTCTCTCACTTTCATGGAAGATTATACAATTCCTCATAAAAGATACCAAATGCTCTACCTATATATCTACCTATATCCCCTTCCACAATCTTAAAAATCTGATTCTTCAGATTATTTTTTTTAATTTGACTAGAGAGAAGCCTATCAGACCGATTACCCAAGTAATACTGATTCTGTCTCATTCTAGTCAAAATTCTATTTGCTTTTAGGCTCAAATGATCTTTAATTTTATACTTAACCTTTTTAATTTCTTCTATTACTGAATCAGAGAGTCTTTATTCTGCCTGTTTAAGTCAATCAGTCTTACATATAATCCAGCTAAATCATAATTACCATTCTTTCTTTCATGAGAACTCAACATTATCAGGTGCCCTCATATGATGCTTTTAAATGCGCATCAAACTATAGGAGGCTTACCTCAGCCGTCAAGTTCTCTTTGAAAAAAAGCTCTGCAGCCTTTGTTATTTATTCTATATTCTTAGGTTTCTCTATCAGGAAATTATGCATTTTCCAAGGTCTCTTCACACTCCTATAATTATCCATGACCTCCAAGATCACTGCATCATGATCCGTTCAGGCTATTGGCTCTATACAGCTTCCTTACACAATTCAATAGACTTGTCATTTGCCAGAATCAAGTCAATACGAGAATATGACCCATGACAATTTGAGAACAATGTGTATTCCTTATCCAGGGGTCTCAGAGTCCTCTATGTATCATACAACCTATTTTTACCAAAAGTATCCCTAAAAGCTTGTGATAACCCCTTCACTGAAGAAGTCAATCGCCCCTCACTCCCTCCTCTTCTATCCATTTCTGGGTCAATAACGCAGTTAAAATCCCCCAGAATCAAAAATGTACCTTGTATTCTATTCTGGATCTGATCGAAAACCCCATTCAAAAAATGAACTTGCCTCTTATTAGGGTCATATATGGTGTGATGCAAGAAATGTTCGCATCAGATAAAGGCATTTTTGTGCGCAGATAGATTTTGCACATGTTCTAATCCAGGAAGCTAAATACCGAACGCTTCTTGAATAACGCATACAAAATTCCATTTTACAACAACAGTACACAGAAGTATAAATTCATTCACAATAACAGTTCTTGCATTAGGTGCATTTACTATTCTACTCACACAGATTCATTAATCTTAGCCATGCCCACACACAAAAAAATAAATATACGCAGCCATTCGCTAATCTTTAATTTTCATGCGCGATTCAACAAAATCATGCAAAACCTATTTCCTAGTGGTTTTCTCACGGGAAATAGCGATTGTGCACGTTTCCTGCATCACGCCAATATTTTCAGAAGATAAAACAATCTATCATTCACTCTACAAACCACAAAAACAAATCTCCCCTGACAATCTGACATCCTAGATATAGGCTCATATTTGATGTCCTTAGACACCAATATTGCCACACCTCTGTGTTTTCCCCCTCAAAGCTGAAAACTCAAGTACTGGATATTTTTTAAATCTAAATCTCAACATGTCTTCCTCCTTCCAATGTGATTCCTGGATACATGCAATATCTATTATATGCTTATATAGTGTATCTAACAAAGTTATTCTCTTTTGTGGAGTATTTAACCCCTAAACATTCAGAGACATAAATTTAAGTGTACCCTTCATTCCACCCTTACAACATCTAGACCTTCAAAAATAGGATTCCCTACTGGGCAGCCCTGCATATTATAAATGTTCCAAATCCAGGTGGACAATGGTGACCTTACATAGACAATAAGTGCTTCCAACAAATCCAAGACACAACAAATAACATAAAATAACATAATCATACTACATCTAACATAACCCACAAGACCAAATCTAGTTTTATGGTCTCTAAACCATACAATTCACGTAATGTGCATTAGCTTCCCCTTTTAATTTTACAGGGAAATTCACGGACCTACCCTCCACATGCCTCAAGTAGGGATAATTAATTATACACCTTGTTAAAAGAGGAAGGAAAAAAACAACAGTGTAGTACATCTTAAAACATATTATACCTAATACACATACCAAACCAGATTTACCCAAGTCTCTTAACCTAACCCATCCAAAGGCACCGGACAAAGCACAGCACCACCCATCCCACATGCAGAGAGGGATTCAACCTCACATCAAAATCAGTATAATTATACTTAAATGTAGAAATGTAATGTGTCCATACCAATACCTATAACCCAAAAACAATATCCATATATACCCATACTATTCTATCAAGATTTCCAAATCCCCCTCTGTGTCCGAGACCCAGACTACCCCATGCCTTCACCTCAACATCCCAAGAGGAGTACAGGCATATATTCACATATAATCCCACCCTTGTGAACCTATACAATGACATTTTAATGTTTGTGCACTTCAATATTACATTACTACATTCTTTATACTAAACATATAAACGTGAAACCTTCTTCCAACCCAACCCCTAATTATACCTCCCATTCTGTAGTGCAAATAAAAAAAAAAAAAAAAATTATAAAACATATTAAAACATATATTTTATGCACACTCCAAACCAAATTAACTGAAATCTCTTAACCTGACCCATCCAAAAGCACAAAGCACATGTCCCTATCCTGCACACAGAGAGGGATCCAACCCTACAACTATACAATTGTAATTATACTTAAACATAAAAACTTAATATTTCTATATAAAGACCTTTATCCCAATTACAATTGCCATCTGTACCCAAAATATTCTATCCTGGGCACGACACAGGGGGAGAACAGGCGTGCATCCACATATAATCCCACCCTATTGTACCCATACACTGACAATAAAATATTTGTTAACATAAATATATTCACAAAAGAAAAGTGTTCATCATACTTTATAATAAACATATAACCTTCTAATACATAATTATACCTCCCATTCTAACAAAAAAAAAACAATTACATATTATCCCTATTATACTTTCCACCCGTAGTTATACTTGTATGCACCTGGTCTGACCCCACCAGGACCACCAAAACCCCTCATACCATGGTGGCAGCCCCGAACACGGAAGAGGATCCATTGCAGCATATGTTGCATCGAGTCCCTCCCATGTCCAAAACCACCCCCACCATTCACTACCCCCCTCCTAACCTGGACTGACCAGATCGAGTGCAACCGATTAATATCCAGAAAAAAAAAACCTTATATCTCTCCTCAGTTACCCTTATTTCAAGAAAAAAATGCTAAATCCCCACAACTATATTACTGCTTTATTAAACCTCCCTCTCTATCCCATCCACCCCATAAGTATTACTCCTTTATGTGTTCACCTAAGCAGATACTTGCCTCTTAAATAGATGTAATAATAGAAGGCTTCTCCTTATAATTAACAAAGATCTTTATAGGAAACCCCAACTGTATTTCATTTTCAAAGCACACAATTTATCTGTGAAAAACCTAAATGCCCTTCTTTTGTTCCTGGTAATCATTGACAAGTCTTGAAAAAAAAAGATAAGCTCTGGAATCGTTCTTCCACTGGCTTATACTGCTTAGCAGCCATTACTATTTTTTGTTTCAAGTAGAATGATGAGAATCTCACTATAATATTCCTAGGGACTTCTGCTGGTAAGTTAGTAGGTTTAAATGTCCGATGTACCCGTTCTATTACTGCATCCTCTTGGGCCTCTTTTGTGTCCATGTTGCCGAGCAACTCTAGCAAAAAAGAACGAATTGAGCCCTGATCAATTTTCTCAGAGATACCCCTTATTCGAAGATTTTTCTTACGAGTTCGGTCTTCTACATCACATGATTTCAGCTCCAATTGCTCCATTTGTTCTTTAAATTAATTTCAAATTCAAGGCTCTAAGCTTTCTGTTCATTATCTTTTAATCTAACACCCAAAGACTGCATATTTTCAGTAATCTGGCAAAAATAATGATCAAGATTGCTTTCAAAACTAGTAAAGTGTGCTTCAAGGGATTTTTGAAGATATTCTGGTGTGAGTTGAATCCCCTCCTCTCTAATGGTTTTACTTTTTATCCTTCTTGGAAGCATTTTTATTCTCTTGCCCCCTCTTGCTTGCCATTGTGATTTTACTCTTCATATAATTCAAAAATCAGGGACCCAAAGAACTAACTAGTATATACAATGTCAAAAAAAGTAAGAACAACTGGAGCGAGATGTCAATTCTATATGCCACGCTTGAAAAATACACGTATTCCAGCTCCACTTCTTTTCCGCTATGTCAATAATTCTATAGGCCCTGCCACACCAGCATTATAACTGCTTCATAATCCATATATTGCACAATATCAGCCCTCCCCCTCCACTGTTTCCTCCATATCTTATCCATTTATGTGTAGATATTCACACATAAACTTCATTTTCTTCAATATGTGCATATGAATAAACAGCCCATTTACTTACTGAATCCTCCAGCCAGCCACACTCTGATCCTCTGCATGCCAGGTTACTATGCACCTACCCGTAGCTTGAATTCTTACTTCAATCTGTTTATAGTTTTTAAACTGGCCATCTGTATCAGTAGCAGGCAAAATTATAATGCCCCAAGGCTCTCATGCCTTCTGTTTTTTCCCAAACCATCCCTCCTCTCCTAAGCGGCCACAAGACTCAATGTCTCTCTCCCCTCCACTGGAGCACCAACCTTCGGACCAGTCTACAATTGACTGAATCCGGAGAACATCGTCCAACTTAGCTGGCAATACTCTAACTTCCACAGGACTCCATCTCGTCACTGTATGGAGGTAAGACAAGGTCAACGACCGGATAGATGTATCTCGTGAGCTGCGATGTCTGGTGCGGCTCAATCCAGTGACTATCGTGGCACCGGCTGATTGAAAGACACCGGGAGGACTGGAGCAAGCAAGTTTAAAGGGGCTCCATGTCTCGCTTGCCCACGAACATCCAGACGCTCTACCCACAACGTCTCTCTTCATCATGCCCGCCTCTCGTCTATATGTAGTTTATTTTTTTTTAATCGCTTGACATCATCATGAATATGTGACAGTGTCAGTTAAGCAGGATGTAAGTATTGTGGGCAAAGGACAAAGGCACTCTGCATGTTAACACATTTTTCAAGGTATATGTTGCTGTAGGACTCACAGCTTTGACTTCCAGCTACTTATTTCTCCACTACAGCCCTCAGAAGTAATATTGTGCTGGGAAATATTAAACAAAGGAACAAAATGTGTTGGAATAGGAAAAAATGTGTTAGAATTATAGAAAAATGTGTTAGAATAGGAGAAAAATGTGTTGGAATAGGAAATAGATCTGTTGAATAGACAAAAAATGTGTTAGAATAGGCGAAAAATGTATTGGAATAGTGAAAAATTAGCTGCAATAGGCAAAAAGGAGGAACATTTTGCATGGGAGAAAAGGAAAAAACGTTCACGAAAAAAGAGAAAAATTGCCCAGTTTTCGCGAAAAGACATGCAGGACATCTTCCTCACTTTTTGCCTACCCTACTTATCTTTAAAAAATATTATAAAATGTGTGTGGGTGTACTAAATGAATTAGAGGGAAAAATAGTTGAAAAAAAGACATATAAAGAGGTCAAAACTGATCTTATCCTCCAGTATAAAAAAAATCCCTAATCACTAAGGGGTTAAAGCAGGTCTAGTGTTATAATACCAAAGGGAAGCTATGTAAAAAGATAGCAATTAGTAATCAGGTAGAGTGTAACAATGGGATGTGATAAAGAGGTGATAACGCAGAGATAACTTTTCCAGTTATATCACTTTTACATTTCATGTGTTATTCTATAGAACCTATTCACTTAGATCTCCAGAATTGGAGAAATCTTAGTGCATTGGCTCACAGAATAACTTAGGAACCAGAGAAGTGATATCACTGTCATCGCCACTTTATCACCTCTGTTTCACTCCTTAGTGCCTAACTTCTTCTTGTATCACTGTCCTGTTTTATTGTCGAGAGACCAGAAAACTCTATGAGATCTGAGAAACTCCAAGTAGCTCAATGTCAGGGACTAAAGATATATATAAAACAATATGACTATGGAAAAAATATAAAAGAATTATAGATAATTTGACTGTATATTATGCATACTTTTTTAGAACTTAAAGGGATAGGAATGTTTCACAAAAACAGCAGCTCCAATTAATCTTCATAGTATTTGGGCCATGGAGACTGTTATTTCAGTACTGTCAGAGTTGTAGTTCAAGAGTAATTGAATGATAAAGTATCCTCCTCCTGCCTCTTTTACCTGGTGTAAGCCACCTCCCCTCAGATGTGGAATCTGGTCCTGGGACCAGAGTCACCAGACAGCTCACAGCAAGGGACAATCTTCTTACTGTAAGGAAAACCCTGCCCCCTTGACAGGTTTTTTAGTTTTTTCCTTATGCTCACTGAAGATTGTTGCTCGCTGTGATCCATCCGGACAGTCTTGCTGCTCTGAGGTGAGCAGTGTTACATCAGTGCCCATAGACATACAGTATGTGTTCACATAATATGTGTTGTGACTGGGTATATAGAGAGTTGAAGATGGCTGTATTTAGGGCCCATAATCCTTTGTAGCTTCTACCCATTCACCTGTCCCTAATTAGCAAGTTTTAAATATCTGCTTGCAGCAGTGTTTAAGAGATTACTGAGTTTCTGACCTGTAAAAGGACAGAGTTGCTGAGATGTAACATGGTGTAAACAAGGCTAGAAAAATCCAACTTTATTTTGGCAGAACCTGTTTTGAAAACAGAGTTTAGTTAGAGCACAGATCAAGCTAGGTTTTTATTTACAGGTTATTTTTCTTTTGTTTGTAAAAATGGGAATTGAGTTGATTTAAAATATACCCACAAATTAACAAAATATTCACAAAAATTATTGCATCATGAGTTAAATACCTAAGTGGGCCATGCATTTAGCCTGTTCCCAGTATTTACATACTGCAGAAAAAACACTCATAGCTAGGGTTGTATCTGTTGATTACCTGTGTTGCATAGTCAACAATAGTGAGTTCTGTGTAAGTATTGGACTTGAGACCAGTGATAATTTGGATGATGCCTGAGATAACAATTGTGTATTTTAGGCCTGTTCACTTGTCTAGAGTCAGATTTTCCAGCTGATTTCTCAAAGCGTTTACTAACAGAAAAGTAGTCCTTTTCAGTTGTGGAAGACTGAGACTTTTCCTTCAGCTTTTCATGGCTTCATAATCCTTCTCATACCCTTCCTCTTCTCTTCTTGTACATTTTTCAGGGTTTTATTTTTTCAACATCTGAAAAAAATCATTTTTATCTTTCCTCTTAGGGTTAGGGGCATATATAGAACATTAACCACTAATTTGTAGTGGGGTGTTAAACTCTGTTTGATACAGCAGTTGGTCTCACTGCTAAATCTGAAATTGATATAACAACAAAACTAGAATGCCACTCCTCATTAAGTTTAGTGTTTGTAGCAGGCTTCATACTACTATGGTTGATAGTATTTTTACAAACAGACTCCTCAGAAGGAGGATCATCATCATTTATTGCACAAGGTGCAGAAACCATGGCCACAGTCATTTATATACCCCCAACCAACACATCAATACACTTGTCCTATTCCTTTTCTCATGTCCCTTTTCTTGCCCATTAGCATGTTTGCTGGATATAATGAAAGTAGTGTTGTTTTTTACTGTATCATATATAGAAGATCTATTAACGTGTGATGCAATTTCATCCATCGGAAAATAACTTATAATGAATATCTTTGTCTCTAGTAGAGACAAAATATATTATAAATAACCACTGATTTCAATGCAAAAAAAAATGCAAAAAACATAAAAACTGCCCTTTTTACAGAAGTTCACAGTAGAAGTACCATTTTTTCATGTTTTGCTATTGAAGGAAAAATTTACCCATCCACATACACCACTGAACAACATAATGTTGGTACTATTAATATCCATTCCATCATCTCTCTGTTCCTCTCTGACTTCTGGTCTGTTTGAGTTTAAGATAGCATCCAAGACTTCATTACTATACCTCTGCAGAAGCACCACTACCACATTCTTCCTCCACTAATGCTGGTGGTGGTTGTGAGTGTGACATATTTGGAAGTGGTGCACCTTGATGTTTCGGTTGTCAAGCAAAACCAGGAGTCAGATGGTATAGTTAATAGAACCTTTATTATGAGAATAATGGGAGTAATGGAATATATATATATAAATATATATATATATATATATATATATATATATATATATATATATATATATATATACACATATATATATATATATATATGCACACACAGTGGGTGATAGAAATGGTGAGTACTGTATCTTGAATAGCAGTCTCCCAATCTCTGTACCACACTGTCAGAGACTAGGCCTCAGCCCACTGGAGTCTTGTGGTAAGGTAACGTCCAAAAGATACTGACTCAGCCTGCAGTCAGTCTAGGAGCAGAGTCTAAATCATACGTAACCAGGGAAGCTGCTGGCCCAAGCCTGCAGTCAGTAGCTAGGAGTCTGCTAGAGCCCCAGTTCAGTACTAGGAAGGATCTCTGAATAACGGAACCAACAAACTGAACAAACAGACAGAACCTACTAGTAAGCACCAGATAGGATAGTCAGATGAGCCAAAGTCATACATGGAGCGGGTAGTCAGCCAGAGCCACAGGTTTGCAACAGATAGGATATCCACTGGAGCACATGTATGATGGCTGCATAGTGGATAGAGCCCCAGGTCAACACCAGAGTGGGTAGTCAGACAAGCCTAGGTCATACATGGAGCAGGTAGTCAGCCAGAGCCACAGGTTTGCACCAGAGAGGATATCTGAGCCAAATCGGAACGCACAAGGAGAATAGTCAGACAGAGCCACAGGTCAACAACAGAATGGATGGACAGACAAGCCGGATCATACACAGGAATCAGGAATACTAGAAAATGAACTGCTCAGAACTCAGAACAACAACATAAGGGTCACTGAGTCAGGACTCAGTCTGCCCTTTAAACCCCTCCACAGGAAGTAGGTAAGAGGAGCAGTTTAGAGGGAGGAAGTAGGTAGGAGGAGACTACAGGAAACAAACACATAAAACAGAGGCCTGCAGCATGCTTGAAGTCTCGCGCCTGAAGATGATGCATCTGGCATTGATGCATACAACCGCTTGTGGAAATGACGCCGGAGCATCATAGTGAGCATCGCCACTAGCGGTGGCGCTACAAGGTACTGTGACACTTGAGTACAACTCACAGATGCAACAGGCACAGAGTTGGACAACCTGCACCTGCAACTGTGTTCTGCTACTGTTGCACAAACCCACCTGGAAAAAAAGAAAATTGTAACTTTTCAGAAATATACCTAGGGTCCTGGGGATTTAGCGGGGATGGAATCACTAACTGCTGGTGCATGCTCAGAATACAAATGGTAGTACTACGGCAGCTACTGCTTGTGTTGATGGATTTTTTTACTTTGCCATCATCAGCAGCAATCCTCCAACTCCTTTTTTTTTTAACACATAGCGCACACTTACTACAACACAGGTATACTGCTGATCACACTATAACTATTCCTGTAAACTATTTTTCTTTACCCATCAATAGTGCAGATCCTACAGCAAAAAAAATACATTAAATGCATAAAATATGTTTGTGCCTCTTCTATGGCTTGTGATCCAATGCTGAAGTTTGCCCAGTGACCACCCCTGGACTATACATCTACGCAACATGCTCACTAAATATTGTGCCCACTAAATCTTTTGCCCTTCTCTAATTTAGCAGGGTTTGGAGGCGTTCAAATGGGTTTCTGGGCAAATTAATCCCCCCTCTCAATTTCCATTCCAGGATGTTTCCTAATAATGTAAAAAAGACAGCATACAAGATAGCCCTTAGTGCTGTAAGGATAGAGTTACATTGTATTTCTGTCCTGCTTTCATGGTTGGCTTACTAGAAAAATCTCTTGTAACAGATATTCAGGGAGCTTACTCTCCAGGACAGCAAAGCACAAAAAATAGGTGCAAATGAAAAAAACATAATAATAAAAAGTATAGGAAACTTGACTTTACATATTCTGCACTTCACTTGCAGAATATGTATAGCCAAAATGCAGGTTTGCTGTCCATTTAAAGGACTCATATAACTTCACAGCAACTTTAATAATTTTGAAAGAGCTTCATCTTTATGTTGTAATAGCCAATTTTATTTATACAACTAATTTCTGGTTTAAATATATAGAATTAGATATACTGTGCTCTGTGCAGGCACTTCCTGTTTTAGTCCTCCCCCACTCACTAACATCATCATCAATGCTCTGCCCCCTACCTGTCCTGTCAATTAAAGGGTTAAGGGGTAGATTTAAAGGCAGGTGTTAATATAGCCAAAGTGAATACCGGCTGAAAAACTAACATGTATAACGCGGTATTCAGAGGCACTACCAGCTAAAATCACATAGGATGTTAAGCCACAGAAACGGTCTTGTGGCTATACGTCCGTTTTGTGAGTTAAGTTCCCAAAACGCCGCTAAGAGCAGCAATATTGGGAACTTAACAGTAAAAAACAATTAACTATTGGTGCCTGACATACTGCCACGCACCGATCGTTAACTAATCCGTGTTACAATTACCTGTCATCCACTGTCCTTCTGTCTTCTCTTCTTTCTTCTATCTTTTGCCTTCTTTTCAGTCGTCTTTCTTCTAATTCTTCTTTCTTCTGCCTGTAAAATAAAATAAAATTATAAATACCAAGCATGAATGAAGACATTATTTAACCCTTTGAGTGGCAGAGGGGTATGCAAAACATACAATATTATTGTGCCATGTATATTCCTTCAATTAAATGCCTCTGTTTAATTCCAAAATAAATAATAATGCCATGAATAAACAGTATACATATACACCGAAAGAAAAGTCATGCATAAATGTTAAGTAAAACTACTTAGTTAAAATCTTCATGTCTCCGACGACTGGAGCGGCCATAAGGGCAGCAGCAGCAGAGATACAGATGACCAACACGGGTCCCCTTCAGCCCTGTATGGGCTGATGCCTGTAACACACTGAGGGCATTGGAAGGGAGCCTGCCTTTATATATGGGCATGCTCACTTCCATTTCTCTCACAGCCATTGGCTGGGATGTTCTTACTCACAGCCCAGCCAATGGCTGTGAGGGACACGGAAGTGAGCCTGCCCATATATAAAGGCAGACTCACTTCCAATGCCCTCAGTGTGTTATGGGCATGGGCCCATATGGGGCTGAGGGGGACCAGTGTTGGTCATCTGTGTCTCCTCTGCCACCACCCTCATGTCCTCTCCAAGTGACGGAGACGTGAACTATGACATGACATGATCTATAGTATGTCAAAAGGATGAATGAAACATGTATTGGTCTACTAATGCAATGTGCTGTCTCATCTTTAAATATAAAGAGTAAAAGGCAATAAAGTTGCAAGTATGAGCAATAAAGTATAACTACTAACATTTAGAGTTGTGCTGATACTTGCTCGCACACACCGCTCAGTGTGCTAGTATAGGCTCATGCATGGTCTCCCACAGAGCATGGATGGCAACAAGCCAATGATGTATAGCAGGACAGCACAATAAAGAGACCAAGCAAAGGCATGTGTTATCTGTAATAAATAGTTTTTATGTGCAAGCTCTGTGCAATGTGCGGGAGACCTGGAGCACCATCAAATGGATAAAGGAAAATTAGGGTCACTATATATAAACCTGATTGTTGGAAATGTAGTCAAGTATTGAGTACTCATTGAGGATTGAGTACAGAAATAGTAATCCTCTTCTCAGTGTGTGTTCCGATCACTGGTGTATACTGGCAACAGTGTGTGACTAATGTATATAAATCAATCAAATTAGGATGCAATTAATCCTTGTCTGCAAAAATCAAGTCACATTGTAGCACAGAATGTGACTAGGTGGTTTAAAGGAAAACCCCGGGATAGTGGAAATAACTAGTATCAGAAGTGTAGAGCCTTTGATCATATGTCTTTGGGCCACAAAAGTAATATCTCTTATGTTGGTAAAGGAATATAAAACACTAAGGTGGATATATAATTATCCTCTTGAAACGCACATATATGATGTATTACTGCAGCTTGTGGTACCAAAGGTTTTAGGAGGTTACCATATGAGACTATTCTCCTTTGCCAACATAAGAGATATTCTCCTTTGCCTAACCAGCGTGCCTGTAGTTGTATAAAATATAATCTGGTCAAATTAACCCTTTCAGTGCCACAGGGATAAGCAAGGCATTGCAAAGCAATGTGTTGGTACCACTCTGGCACTCAAAGGGTTACAGGTTTGGTAACATGGTTGCTATTTATAGATGGGGTCTAGAATGTGGAATGCTCAACGCAGATAGCCATGAGAGTTAGCGATAGTAAGCGACCATCTTGCTATTCTAAATTCAGTAATGCAGGATAAGGCTTACATAAAAGTTGGCCCTAATTGTGCTTAATATTGATGTGACTTGTGCTGGAGAAATTTGTAGCAATCAAGAAACTAAGCGGGGGAAACCTTATCACTATATGGGCTAACTTTAAAGACCCGTTCTCAGTAACTTCACACAGACAAAAGATGTGCTAAGGGGTTGAAACTTGATCAACAAATGGGTTAACTGTAAACTCCTGTTCTCCCTAATATCGCTCAGACACGATAAACAGAACCAGCATTTCCACAATACATTACTTTAACTATCTTAGCTCAGAGTAAGTGATGAAGCTTGTGACAAATTTGTGTACTAGTTGAAGAGCCCGTTACAAGGGCCACAGTGCCACTGCCAGCCGGTCACATGGCAGTTATGCGCAGTAGAGACTGCCCTCGCTGTGGCTGTATCAGCCGCGGAGCGGGCAGTCTCTACTTCGCATGACTGCAGCATGTGAAGCAGTCTCTACTGCGCAAGACTGCGTTGTTACACACGTTTTAGCAAATTATTCTATAGGATGAGACCAGGCAGTTTATACTCAAAAAAGTAGGAGATAAAAAACAAATGGATTGATTCAGTTACATAGAAGTATTATCTAAATGTACCATTGAGTGGCTAACTTCTGACGGTGGGCATCAAACTGATACAAAACGATCAAATCTGTGTAACAAAAAGCATAGAGCTTGTCTCATCTCTTGAAATCAAAGCTTTTGCGGTAAACCTACTCCGCTTTCACCATACTAATAACTGAGCAAATAGTTATTTAGTAAACCACACCAATAACAACGAGCTTACACTTCAAAAAAGCATAGGTGTATAGGTCAACCGATCCATCGGATAACTTAGTAAAGTTACAATGAATGTATCACTGAAGTGGCTGACTTCTAATGATGGCCATCAAGTGGATACCAAATGTTTAAATTTATGTAACTAAGTATACATCAATAATTAAAACTCAGCAAACAAACATATACTTACCTTTACTTCTAATGACCAGTACTACAGCAATAATCATGGGGTTAGTCTGATCTTTTAGTCAGATGGATTAGAGTCATCTCATGACTCTCCAACATAGAAATTTCTCTTTCACTTTTTATTGTAATCCCAATTAAAATGGACAGATTGTGACTTTGTAGTCTTTTAACCAATAAACAAATACAGGTGAAGCATTAAAGATTTTCAGTCCTTGCCAATACTAACAACTGAACCTTGAACTGGTCTCCTGTAAGTAATAGGTGATTGCTGCACAACAGTTTGTTAGTAGCTCCCTATTACAGCCTCTCTTTATTATTTGATTTATTTTTGAGACTTGCGAGGTTTGTCATATTAAGAAACAGACAAATTAGTTTTCCCCTAACAATTCTTACAGTAAATCCCTACATTTCCAACAATCAGGTTTATATATAGTGACCGTAATTTTCCTTTATCCATTTGATGGTACTCTCCGTCTCCCGCACATTGCAAAGCATTATGCATTTTCTTTTCTAAAGCAGGATATGGAAGGATTTGTGTCCCCGATGTTTAATACATTTTCCTTCTCTATTCCAACCTGTGCCCACATGGTCCCTCTTTCCCTGACTTAGATATTGCTATTTCCACTCTAACTTTGAGTACTCTACCTGACATGTCCCATATTTTCCCCTGTTGCATACTGTTTAGTCCTTTATCTGAGCATCCTATTAAACACATTGCATCTACAGTGATTCCATGAATTTTTTTATTAATTTCATTGCTATACATTCCCATTACTCTAGCTAGGTCTCAGGGGAGGGCTGGCCTGGGGGGCAGGGGGGAATTGCCCCCTGGTTCAGTCATATGTCTGGGCTGGTGGTCCATTCCCTCTTTTTGCTGCAAATGTAGCTACAGTAGTGATACCACAGAGCTTACAATTGAAATGGAGCTACAATCCAAGTGGAGCTACATTAGTAGCATAACCCATTTCTCTTGTAAGTTCTATGGTATCAATAGTGCAGCTTTACTTACATTGTAAGCTCTGTAGTTGCACCAGCATAACCCCATTTCAACTGTAAGCTCTGTGGTATTGCTTGCCTTACCTCACAACACTAACCCTTTGAGTGCCAGAGGGGTATGGCACGCATTGCTTCGCAATGCGTGGCAAACCCCTCTGGCACTCAAAGGGTTAATGGCAATTTTAAAATTAACAAAAGAGGGTGGGCTGAGACAGAGGGCTGGAACGATAGTAAAATCGGGTCACTTGATTGTAGCTGCCCTCCAGGTCACAAATTGCCAGCCCTCTCCTGTTTGATCTCCTCTGCATTCCACAGCACCTGGCTATACCCCAGGTTCATTCACCATACACTGTTTAATATACTTCTTTGTGGTCGTCTTCGTTGCTTGGTATAGCTATATAGACTCACTGTAGCATTATATACCCCCGAATCTTGTATGAATACAAGTCTCATTGCGATACATGCCTTTTCTGTATAATACTAAGTATGTAACTTTACTCTTTCAGATCACAAAGGCACTTCTATTTTATACACTATGTACTAGGCAACGTGTGGTGATAATGGCACTGTCTATTTGTTTTTAATGTTTCATTTCTTGTATTCACTAAATTGTGTGAAATACACTTTACAATAGAATGCATTGAGATCATTACTGAATTAATCGATGTTAGATGACAGTCAACTATAATGTGAGTGCTTCCCCACTGGTAATATACATATATATATATATTATAATCTTGTGTAGCCTATACTTTTTTCATTTTTCCAACAGGGAATGTCTCCTAGGTATCATAATAGAGGTTTCCAGCACTAGTGTATTTCAGATAGCTGAACAGATCTTTGCCATAAACACAGTTCACACGCACCACGTCTAACAAGTGGATATCATTTAACCATCTGAGTGCCAGAGAGGTATGCACGCATTGGAAGGCAAGGCGTTGTCCACCTCTCTAGCACTCAAAGGGTTAATCTCCCTTTGGAGATTGACTATTTTGCTGCTAAACACCCAATAGGTCTTTTTCATCATCTTCACAGATCAGTTAAACACAGAGTTGCATCAGTTGTAAAACCTTTATACCTCAATATCGTGTTGGGACATTTGTAGAGGGGGTCTAGTCTTTGAGCACTGGCTTTAGGCTACTAGTTGACCTTTTCCACTGTATACTTTTATGCCTGCCCAGATCTGCTCAGCTCCACTGCTCCGAAATGGTCATGTGTTAGAAAGTAGTTCAGGCAGAGGAGGAGAAAAGTCAAGACGAGATTTACAGGGAGCACAGGAGTGCAGATTTCTACAGCTTGGGTCTTTTGTCCCTCTCTGAGATCTGTCCTGTCGTACAACCAGATCTCAGATCTGTAGGAGCTTTGAATGATGTCACGAGAAGGGGCGGGAGGGGTAAGATTGAAGAGCAAATTTTATCAAAGTAAGCTGTTGCTGAAAATCAGAGTAGGAGGCATGTATTGCAAATTTTACACAATACAATAATCAGGTAAGTCAAAACGAAGTATTACTATCCCTTTAAGGAATATACATGGCACAATAATATTTAACACTTTGAGTGCCAGTGAGGTACACAATGCATTGCTTTGCAATGTGTTGCGTACCCCTCTGCCACGCAAAGGGGTAAACGATGTCTTCATTCATGCTTGGTATTTATACTTTGATTTTACTTTACAGGCAGAAGAAAGAAGAATGAGAAGAAAGAAGACTGAAGAGAAGACGAAAGATAGAAGAAAGAAGACAGAAGGATGAGAAGACTGAAGGGAAGGACAGAAGAGGACCACGAAGCTGTGGACTCCGCTGGACATCAGGATTAATGGTAAGTGTTAATGTGATGTTGCTTTATTTAGTCGGGTTAACTCTATGAATGCCTGCGGGGTAATTATACCCCACTGGCACTCATAAGGTTAATCCTACTAACTATGGACACATTTTAGGCAGTTTGGATGCATTGATGGGGGGCTTAGGGTTCCATAACAATACATCCACTGAGGACTTTGGGTTTCTTTGCCAGTTAATAGCTGCATTAGCTGGTAAAAGATCTGATAAGGGACTTTACAGCCAAACAAACTGGGTCTTATGTTTTATGTTGTAAGTGAATCCTTTATGGGATGTCTTTCAGCTAACGCAGTCCTTTAAATGGGAAATTGGAGCTTTTTTTTTTATGGGCCAAAACACACTTTTGTGTAGCGGCCGTATTACTTGATGAACTGCCATTAGCAGTTCATTACATGGCCCTTTGAATGGCTTACTACACGTTAAAACACCCAGTGGTGTTTTTTTTGCCTAACGCCTGCCTTTAATTCTACCCCTAAGTGTCAGTGTGTGTGAGGGGGTTAAAATAGTGCTAGATAGGTAGTGGCTGCATGGCATGCCTTATTTAGCATAATCTATAAATCAAATAACTCAAAATCTAGTTTTCTAAAAAAAAATGTTTAATACCACATCTGAAAGATTTTGAAAGATTTTTCAAATTCATCAAAGTTGTTTTACATCAACAGGGACCCTTTAATTATATGACAATGATTACAATGTGCAGATGCCTCATTCTACTCTTACTGATTGGTTGAAGGGGAATTAATGAACTAGAAAGTGCATGGAGCAGGTACTCATTACTGTCAGTATTAACCAACCAGACATTTCTTGGCAGGATTTAGAGCCATCTGGATTTTGCAGTGGCATTCACCACTGTGAGTTTTGGATGCCAAAATGAAATTAAGTGCAACATAAACAATATGCTCGTATCTAGTGTTGGGATAATATCTTTCAAATCTCCACAAAACAATGAATCGGAAATGAATACAATGATCCTGTATATTTAGATGCAATATACAGAAATTACAAATAAATAATACACATTCCCATTAAAACGAATTAAGTAAAGAAAACTGTAGAGTGAGAAAAACTGTGTGCGGATGCCAAGGTGAACGTCTAGAACAGGTATGGGCAACAAGAGGTTCTGTATCCTGTGCCAGATTACAATTCCCATCTTTTGAATGAAAGAACTCAAGTAATAGAGCTCTAGCATTAGGCTGCTACAATTCTATCGCTTATTTGAAGGAGGCCTAAATGTCTTACTTTATTGTACTGATGTGAACAATAGATTGACTGAAGATGGTGTACGAAAACAACATGGAGCAATTCTGGAGGAAACCAACTGCAAATAAGTGACAAGTAAAAACTACCATTGAATTAAATGGGACTTTTAACCCCTTGAATGCTAGAGAGGTTTCCAATTAATTGTTTTTGCTATATGGTATGTCCTATGAGGACTCTCTAGAAATCAAGGACTGAGATACAATAAAGTTCGATAAAAACTTTTTGGGGACAATACTGGTCTCAAAGTATATCTTAACTACTTGTACACAGATGTTGATGTTTCTGGCTGTTGGTTTTTTCTGGACATTGCTAACAGAACTCTTTTTATCTTTTGTCTTCACTATACTATGTACTGTTTTATTCATATCATGTGAAGACTATCCTGCCAGAGGAGACTCCGCTTGGTGAAGCACCCTCTGCAATCTGCTCACCCTGCCAGTGACTGGCAAGGTGAACAGATGGCAGTGCATGTTTTGTCTTATATAAGCACAACACATAATATTATATTGTTGTGTACAGACCTGTACCGGGGTCTTATAGCTGCACTGATGTGATGTATGTGTAATATACTAGGATGTGATATCTACACTGAGGTTTTGTATCTGTACTGGTGTAATATATATATATATATATATATATATATATATATACACAAGTTTGTTGTGGGTGAAAGCACACGCTCTATGAATTGGGGCCCAGGTGCACAATCCCAAAGGATAAGATAAAAGAAATAATGAGGGCAGCACCTGTGGAACTTTTAGATAATAAATGAGTAAATTTGATTTGGTCACAAAGGTCCCTGTGTGGACCGAAACATTGACCTTGTGACCAAATAAAATGTACTCATTTATTATATAAAAGTCCCATGGGTGCTGCCCTCATTATTCCATATATATTTATATATATATATATATATATATATATATATATATATATATATACTAGGCTGCATTTGTGTGCTATATGTGTACTGGACCTCACTGGTATGCTACATATGAAATGCATCAGTCTATTAAATGTTATATCTATTACCGTAGGTGTCTATTGGGTTGCCAGGCTGTATATATATGGAGTTTCAGTCTCTTCATTTGCATTGGGGTGTCAGTGCATTGGGCTGTTTATATCAGTTTCAGGGACATATGTCTATGGGGTGTTTATATCTGTGCTGGGGTTCCTAACTGCGATATGTGTGATGTGACTTTGGAGTTTCATTTGGCAGCAGAAGCTTCACCTGATATGATTAACAAAGCACAGCACATAGTATACTGATGCCAAAAGATAAAGGGGCCTGTTTAGCAATATCTAGCAAAAGCAACTTCTGTGGACTGGTAGTTATGATACTGGTTCCATATAAACTGAGACCAGCATTTTAATCCTTATAAACATACTTTCTTTCCTCCATAATCATATGTTACATTTTAAATTAAAGAAAATTAACAAAAAAAATTGTATTAATAATGCAGCTTTTTAATCCTTTCAGTGCCACAGGGTATGTAATAATCTTCCATATGGCTCTGAAAGGGTTACATGAGATATGCTGCTTGTGGGGCTGAAGTCTGAAAGTGGACAATGGGAGGGAGCAGAGAGAAAGCATTCAGGCTTCAGGTTGTTGAACTGCTTGTGATGTGTAATGGAAGGCATCCCTTCTTCCAGCATTTCATCAACCCTGTATGCTAATGATTTAATTTTCTCCTCTCCCCTTATCTACTTAATTATTAGTGCATATGACAATATGTGACTCCATCATCAAGAATATTTTCTCTCCACACATTGACAGACACACATCGCAACAGCATTGAAGCTTTGTGCATCTCCTCCAAGGGCTTCTTAATACATCAGCTTCACAACTGAGTCTGATACTTTCTAATGTAAACAAACTCAGTTTAGTAAGTCTCTCTCTCTCTCTCTCTCTCTCTCTCTCTCTCTCTCTCTCTCTCTTTATTTGTATCTGAAACAAGTCCTGCTAGTTAATAAAGGAAGTCTTTCAATTTTTCCGCCAATGTAACACACCAGGGAGCAGAAATGTGCAAACAAAAAAGATACCTCCTGCCAACAGCTGTTTCCTGCTGTGACCTCATTAAACATGCCCTGAAACACTAGTCAGCAGGAAGACTTTTTCTATCTTTTGTAACTGTGCCCCAGTATATAATATTGGTGAATAAAATGAAGCACTTACTTTTTTAAAGGAACATTATCAACAACACATTAAGTATTATTGACTCCTAGCAAGCATCTCTTATTTATAAATCTTTTGAAATAAATGAGGAAACTAGCTGGAATTGTTTTCACACTTGTAAAAATTATTTTACAATTAAGACCCATCCTATCTAGTTCAAATTATCTCCAAGGAAAAATCTGATTTCATTTTCTAGTCACAATATAATTTGCTTTAACCATGTGAGGCATAATTGAAAATGGCTTCATTGTGGTTTGTTTTTCTAACCTCTGGATCAAGAAAGGAGATATGGAAAAGGATGAGCTTGATAGGTGCATTCCATTTTCTCCCTCAGCAGCTACAGTATATTACTATGTTACCATTTGTTTGCTTATCCTAAATCCTAATCATGTCACACATTGCACTTTTCATGTATATGTATTTATCCATATAAAATACAAGCTCACAACATATGTGGGGAATATTTTCCTAAGAAATATTTTTTCTACAAATACTGGCAATGCATGAAGCTTAAAATAGTATAAAACATATTCTTTTTAGAAGCACAAAATAAGATGGGACATCTTATAATATGTATGTATGTGTGTATTTTAATTTATGTAGCACCATACATGTCCACAAAAACAGTAACAGTACAATTCAAAAATATATAGTAAAGGGATAAGAGCATCAGATTAAACTGTGATTATTGCATTATTAGCAGAGTTAAGTATAAGCAAAAGAATCATACTTTTTAAAGGGGCTCTGTCCCAAAGAGCTTAAAATCTAGTCAGAAAATGTGATAACGTACAGAGGTAGTAAGAAGAGGATGATAAATGCAGGTACAATACTTTTGTATGGATGTGCAAAATGATAAGGATGTGACTGTTGGTGTGCACAAGGAAAGATTTGTTATTGAGATACCTCCTTGAACAGGTGGGTTTTAGGAGATGATTGAAAGTGATGATTGGTGAATGGTGATAGGGAGGGCATTCCAAAATTGAGGAGCAGCCAAGGAAAATGTTTGAAGCTGAGAGGTGGTTTGAATCATGGAGGGAGAAGACAGAAGGAAACCGTGAGCAGAAAGCAAGTGGTGGGAAGGGATGTAGCATGATATAAAAGCAGAGATCTAAGAGGGTGCAGAAGATGAAATAAACTTAAATGAGAGGAGAAGGAAATATGACAAATCTTATTCATAGCCAAGAGAGGGATTTCAGAAGGAAATGAGTAGGAAGGTATCTAGGAAGCAGGGAAGTTATTTTAGCAACTACATTAAGAATAAACTGAATTGAGAAAGAGGAGAGGCAGGAAGACAAGAGAGTAGAATATTGCAGTAATCTATTCTAGAGAGAATGAGGACCTCAGAGAGAGTTTGGCAATTGATAATAATTTTGGCAATATATTTCAGGAAGAACTGGCAGGTTTGGGTGACGCCTTGGATATAGGAGATAATATGTCAAGATAGAATCCATTATAACACAAAGACAGCATACTTTGGTTACAGAGTAAATTGTAGAATTGTCAGCTGTGATGGAGAAAGAGTTTGGGGGGCAGGACCTAGGAGGAAATATAGCAAATTCTGTCTGAGTCATATTGAGTTTAAGATGGCAGTGAGCCATCTGTTATGAGATTGCCATGAGACATGGAAAGACTTGAGACTGTACAGCCAGCATGAGTCAGGGAAGGTGAGGTAGACTTGTATCATCCACACAGAGATTGTAATTAAAGTCAAGACATGAAATAAGGTAATCAAGTGAGATGATATAAAGAGAAAAGTGAAGGGGTATACACAAAATAATCATTTAAAGTACTGTTAGAGAGATAGGATATAATCCATTGTAGAGCTGTGTCATGAATGCCAAGGGTGGGTGGTATGCCAAGTAGGAATGTGTGAGCAACAGTGCCCAAAGCACCAGAAGTCTAGTAGGATTTTTTTTACTGTTTTACTGTACTGTACTGTACTGTGTGCAGATCAAGTGTAACTTTTGTCAGGGCTATTCTGTAGAGGAACTGGAGTGTAATACAGACTATAATGAGAGTTGGAAATGAGGAAATAGATCAAGCATGTGAATACAAGGTCTTCCATTATCTTAGATGCAATATGGACAGTAGTTTAAAAGACAAGTGGGGTTGAGGGAAGTTTGTTGAGAATACATGTAGCTGTTGTGTCCTTGAATGAGGAAGGAAAGATCACAATAAATTGTTAGGAGTTAAACATATTGGGAAGGCTGGGAGCAAGAGTAGTTGCAAGAAAATGAATGAGAGGGCATGTGATCCAGGGTGCATGTATCAGAAAAAGAGGAGGCTAGTAACAGAGATACAGTGCTTCTTTCTCAGCAACAGGGGGGGAACTGTGGGTGGTTCTATATGAGAAAGGAATCAGAGGTGAAGGAGGAGAAGGTGGAGGGGCTATAGTTTGGGGAATGGACTTCACCACATCCTTAAAAAGTCAGCATATTCATGAAGCAAATTGGAGAAGGAAGGACAGTTTATAGATGGGGATATATAAAAATAATCAAATATTTTGATGTGCCCAGGATATTGAGAACAGGTATGGAGGGTACAAGAGGATGAATTTAACCAGTAGACTTGTGCACGACAAACATTTTTGGTAAAATTCGATTTAAGACGAAATTTGTGTTTTTTTAAATTGTCGGATCCAACCTGTTCGACTAGGACGAAATTCAATGATAGTCCGAATTATTAGTCGAAAATAAAATACCTTTAAAAATATATTAAAAAATGAAAATTAAATAAATGGAACTGTTTCCAGTGTCTAAATGAAGATGGTAGAACAGGGTAAGTTGGGTATTTAGCCTTTTTGTTCTATGGATGAAGTAGATGAAGTATGGATGTAGCACAATTTGAAGGAAGAAGGAAGACTGACTCAGGATGACTGGAACACTGTAGATGTAGCCAGCAGCAAACTGCAGAGCACTGGAGCAGCCAGGACTCAGAAGACGGATACAGCAGACTTTTTTACGAGAGACTACAAAACTGAGGATGTCTGGTGCAGGGCAGACTTAGGATAATAGCAACACTGTAGATGTAGCCAGCAGCAAACTGTAGAACACTGGAGCAGGCACAACTCAGTAGAGATACCGCAGATTTTTTACAAGAGACTACAAAACTGAGGATGACTGGTGTGAGGTAGACTCAGGATGACAGCAACACTGTAAATGTAGCCAGCAGCAAACAGCAGAACACTGGAGCACCCAGAACTCAGTAGACAGATACCGCTGGCTTTTTTACAAGAGATGAAAAACAATAGAGCCAGACTGAATAACCTGTATAGTGGGACAACAATGTAGACTTTAAATTCCCCCCTGTGTCCCACCAAGTCAGGGGGTGTCCTCTGCCCAACCAACCACTGTTCTAGAGCTGGGTAAGCTGGAGCTCTCAGAGTATTTGTCATGGTTTTTGAAGACTCTCAGACTTAAGGTTTGGTAAAAACGTAACTTTATTGAAAAGTTTAAGGCAGTCCCCGTAGGGTAAACATACATAACAATACAACAATAATAGTGCATACCATAGGTTCTACCGTCCTTGCCTAAAATACCGGACAAGGCAACCCAAGTGACAGTATCAATAACAGGCTCTACCGGCCTTGCCTATACTGGGTAAGGCAACCGTGAGATGACATATACCGGTTCTACCGGCCTTACCAATACCGGGCAAGGCAGCCCAATGTAGTACTGAAAGTAGGCTCTACCGGCTCTGCCAATACCGGATAAGGCAGCCTTCAAGATGGTGATGTACAAGGTTCTACCGGCTTACCAATACCGGGCAAGGCAGCCCAAAGGAGTACTGTAGTAGGTTCTACCGGCCCTGCCAATACCGGGTAAGGCAACCTTAAGGATGGTAACGTACAAGGTTCTACCGGCCTTACCAATACCGGGCAGGGCAGCCTGAGCGAGTAGACCAGCTGTCAGATGACTAAGACAGCAGAGAGAAATAGGAATTATGGTCTTACTCAGCAAAAGTCTATTGCCAGGGATAATCAGACGACTGCATAGGAGTGGACAGCGACCTGGCCAAAGTACTGGATCATTCAGGAGCAAACAAACGTCCGCACGTTGGGAACAACAGTAAATAACGCCAACAGGTTAATGGAGTAAACCAGCGTCCGCACGCTGTGACCAATAATAGATGTCGCCACCAGGTTTAATGGAGTAAACCAGCATCCACACGCTGGAACCAACAGTAAATGTCGCCACCAAGATAAATGGAGTAAACCAGCGTCCGCACGCTGGAACCAACAGCGTATCTCTCAACTAGGTTTAATGGAGCAACCAGCGTCCGCACGCTGGAACCAACAATGTATATCGCAACCAAGTTTAGGGGAGTAAACCAGCGTCCGCACTCTGGAACCAACAATGTAATCGCAACCAGGTTTAGTGGAGTAAACCAGCGTCCGCACGCTGGAACCAACAATGTATATCGCAACCAGGTTTAGTGGAGTAAACCAGCGTCCGCACGCTGGAACCAACAATGTATATCGCAACCAGGTTTAGTGGAGTAAACCAGCGTCCGCACGCTGGAACCAACAATGTATATCGCAACCAGGTTTTAGTGGAGTAAACCAGCGTCCGCACGCTGGAACCAACAATGTATATCGCAACCAGGTTTTAGTGGAGTAAACCAGCGTCCGCACGCTGGAGCCAACAATGAATGATCAGCAGCGAGAAGAACAATGTCGCCGGAGCGACGGCTGGAGCAGGTGATTCAGGAACGCAGTAAGATTAACCCGAGAGGTGCTGGAACACAGGAACACTGTAATACAGGCACACAGGAACACTGGAACACTGGAACACCGGAACACTAGCATAGAGGAACACTGGAACACTGGAACACCGGAACGCTAGCATACAGGAACACTGGAACACTGGAACACAGGATCAGCAAGTACAGCAGGAACAGCAGGAAGAGGCCCAGAAGCCTGACAAGCAGGTAAGGCAGAGTGAAGTCAGAAACACCACGAAAGGGCAACCTGGAAGTGCTCAGCCTGGGTTTAAAAAGGCTGTGTGAGGAGGGATAATCACAGACAGCCAATCATGATTACTTAGCAAGTGACAGACACTGAACAGCACGAATCACGGGCACCGTGATAGGCTAATCACAGACAGCCAATCCTGATTACTCAGCAAGTGACAGACACTGAACAGCACGAATCACGGGCGCCGTGATAGTACCCCCCTTTCAAAGACCCCCTCTCCTAGAGTAGGTTCTAGGCTTCTGAGGGTATTTGGCATGAAATATTCGTAGTAACTTGGGTGCATGAAGGTCCTTACTGTCTACCCAGGAACGATCCTCCGGACCATAACCTTTCCAATGCACCAGATACTGTACCCCTCCTCTATGTCTACTGGAATCAATAATATTTTGTACTTCATACTCCTCCTGCCCCTCGACTTCAACAGGACCTGGCCTCACAGGTGTGGTAGTATAACAGTTACAAACCAGAGGTTTAAGGAGAGACACATGGAATACATTATGAATGCGCATAGAAGCAGGTAATTCCAAGGCATAAGAAACAGGGTTAATTTTGCGAATGATCTTGTATGGACCAATGAACCGAGGTGCCAGCTTATTAGATGGGACCTTGAGCTTTAGATTCTTGGAGGACAGCCATACTCTATCCCCGACTTGGAAGGAAACCGTTGGAAGCCTTCTGTGATTGGCATGACGCTGATGTCGCTGAAAAGACTGGCCCAATGCCCTCTGAACTTGTGCCCATGTGGAACGGAGTTGCTCTATATGCTCATCCAGAGCTGGAATCTGCTGTGTCTGAAAGGAATCCGGGAGCAGACAGGGCTGGAACCCATAATTGATCAGAAACGGAGGGCTCACGGAGGAAGAATTAACTGCGCAGTTCCTGGTGAACTCTGCCCAAGGCAACAAGTCTGCCCAATTATCATGATGGTCAGTCACAAAACATCGCAGAAACTGTTCCAATCCTTGATTGGCCCTCTCAGTGGCCCCGTTAGTCTGGGGATGATATGCCGAGGAAAATGATAGCTGTATGCCCATCTGTTCGCAAAATGCCCTCCAGAATCTGGACACAAACTGGGTCCCCCTGTCAGACACCAGCACCCTGGGTACTCCATGTAACCGAAACACTTCTCGAGCGAATACCATTGCCAGTTCTTTGACCAAAGGAAGGCCACGGAGGGGTACGAAGTGTACCATTTTAGAAAACCTGTCTACCACCATCAATATGAAGGAGTACCCTCTAGACCTGGGCAATTCTCCCATAAAGTCGATAGAGACGTGAGACCAAGGGCGTTCACCATTAGGCACCGGCTGGAGCAAGCCCACAGGGAGATGTCTAGGGGTTTTGGCACGGGCACAGGTGGCACAGGCATTCGTAAAATTGGCACAATCTGCTCTCGTAGAAGGCCACCAAAATAGCTGAGAGAGAGACCAGAACAACTGATCTCTACCAACATGTCCCGCAGCCTTAGAGGAGTGGTAGGTTTCAAGTAATCGAGTACGGAATGGCTCAGCGACAAAACATTTGCCCACTGGAGTCTCATGAGGAGCAGAGGCTTGGGATGCCAATATCTCCTCCCCTAGTGGTGAAGTAATACTAGTACGTATGGTAGCCAATATTCGATCAGGTTGAATGATAGGTGCTGGTACCTTTTCTCTGTCAACCTCCGCTTCAAATTGTCTAGACAGAGCATCAGCCCTAACATTCTTTGATCCCGGCAAGTATGATACAACAAAATTGAATCGGGATAGAAACAGTGCCCATCTGGCCTGGCGAGAAGACAGTCTCTTGGCCTCAGAAAGATACGTCAGATTCTTGTGATCAGTTAGAATCAAAACGGGGGGTTTTGTGCCTTCAAGTAAATGACGCCATTCTTTGAGAGCGAGGATAATGGCCAGTAATTCTCGATCACCAATCTCGTAATGACTTTGAGCACTAGTCAATTTTTTTGAGAAGAATCCAAAGGGTCTGAGTGTACCGCCTTTAACCTGTCGCTGAAAGAGCACCGCCCCGACCCCAATATCTGAGGCATCAACCTCTAAGGTAAAGGGAAGTAGTGGATTAGGGTGGGACAAAACAGGCGCTCCAGCAAAGGCTACCTTCAACTTCTCAAAGGCCTCTTCAGCAGCCACCGGCCAGAGGGATGGGTTAGCGCCCTTATGCGTTAGGTCAGACAGAGGTTTCACGATAGAGGAGAAGTTTTTAATAAACTTCCTGTAATAATTGGCGAAGCCCAGAAATCGTTGGATGGCTTTGAGGCTCTTGCGTTTAGGCCATTGTAAGACTGCCGTCAATTTCTCTTTATCCATGGCAATGCCGTCTTTGCCAATTATAAGCCCCAGAAACGGTACACTGGTTTTGTGGAACTCGCATTTCTCCAGTTTACAGAATAATTTATTTTTTCGTAAGCGCAGCAAGACTTCAGACACATCCTTGATGTGTTGTGACAGGTCTTTGGAGTGGATAAGTATGTCGTCAAGATAGACTACAATACAAGATTGTAGCATATCTCTAAGAACGTCATTGATCAGTTCTTGAAATACTTCAGGAGCATTACATAGACCAAATGGCATGACTAGGTATTCATAATGCCCAGATCTCGTATTGAAGGCAGTTTTCCACTCATCACTGGCTCTGATACGTCTCAAATTGTAGGCTGCCCTTAGGTCCAGTTTGGTGAAAATCGAGGACCCCTTAAGTCTATCAAACAGCTCGGTGATGAGTGGTATTGGGTAGGCATTCTTTGCCATCAGCTTATTCAGCCCACGATAGTCTATGCATGGTCGCAGTTCGCCACTTTTTTCTTATCAAAAAAGAACCCGGCGCCAGCCGGAGAAGTAGATTTCCTTATGATCCCTCTACTGAGGGCATCTGCTATGTATTCCTCCATAGCTTGGTTCTCCTCACAAGACAATGGATACGTGCGTCCCCTCGGTGGTACTGCTCCAGGACTCAGTTCTATGCGACAATCATATGGTCTGTGCTGAGGTAGGGCGCCAGCCTCTCCCTTACTGAAAATGTCGCTAAACTGCCGGTAGACATCTGGTAGTGAAGGGGAGGTGCACAAGAGCTTAACAGGGTGGGTAACGCAATTATTCATACAGAACTGAGACCAAGCAGCAATCTCACATTTCTGCCAATCAAATTGTGGGTTGTGCAACTGTAACCAAGGGAAGCCCAAAATCACGGCATGGTGAGGAGAATTAATCAATTGGAACTGCTGCTCTTCCTTGTGAAGAGCCCCAATAGTCATGGACAAGGGCATCGTTTCAAAAGTAACCTGGGCGGGTTCCAAAGGTCTGCCATCAATTGCTTCAATAGCAAGAGGGGTTTCTCTTTGAATCTGTGGTACCCCATGCAATTCGGCAAAGGTATTGTCCATAAAATACCCAGCAGCACCAGAATCAACCAAGGCCAAAACCTCAACTAAGCGTTGTGCCCATGACAATACCACCTGTATGGTGGGTTTAAGTGTGCCCAACAATGGGGACGATTGGACACCACCTAGGGCCTGTCCCCCAAGGTACCCTAGGTGTGTTCGTTTCCCGGACGTACCGGACAAGATCTTAACAGGTGACCATTTTTACCGCAATACAGACATAATCCTTTTGTCTTGCGATACCTTCTCTGCTCCTTAGTTAACCTAGTGAAACCCACCTGCATAGGTTCACTTGGTTCCTGTATGGGTTCACTAGGTTTGGATGCAGAGGGAGGGTTGGGTTGGCAAAATATGCTACTGGACCCATTATTCTTTAACCGTATTCGTCGCTCTCTGGCGGTTAATCTTTCACGTATTCTGGAGTCAATTAGAATCACGTATTCGATATAATTATCTAGGTCAGTAGGTAAATCTTTTGCTGCGATCTCATCTTTAATCTGGTCACTCAATCCTTGAGCAAATGCTGCCAACAGGGCCTCGTTATTCCATCCTACCTCTGCTGCCAAGGTGCGGAATTCAATGGCATAATCGCCAACCGTGCGCCTGCCCTGTTGTATCTCCATGAGACATTTAGCAGCAGAGGTAGTTCTACCAGGAGGCTCAAATACTCTTCGAAAGGATTGCACAAAATCACAGAAATTCTTTGTGAAAGGTTTAGCGTTTTCCCAAAGTGGGTTAGCCCAAGCCAATGCTCTGCCAGTCAGCAGGGATATCATGAACCCAACTTTGCTGCGATCACTAGGAAATGCGTGTGCCGTCAATTCCATAAATATTTCAAGTTGATTGATAAACCCTCTGCATAGTTGAGGGTCACCGTCATATCTCAGCGGCAAGGGTGCAGAAGCCGTTTACCCTTTGACTGCGGTCCCTGGGGACCTAGACTCATTCTCCGGTGTCTGAATTGGCGAGACCACCGGGCTAGAACCGGACATATCAGCAAGTACCATACTGCGTTCAAGAATAGTTTGGATAGCAACCGCTAGCTGATCCAAACGTTGCTCGAGTGTATCCATCCTCCAATGGATATTCTGTGCGTTACCGTCACTCTTACTGTCTGAGGTCATGGCTCTTTCGTACTGTCACGGTTTTTGAAGACTCTCAGACTTAAGGTTTGGTAAAAACGTAACTTTATTGAAAAGTTTAAGGCAGTCCCCGTAGGGTAAACATACATAACAATACAACAATAATAGTGCATACCATAGGTTCTACCGTCCTTGCCTAAAATACCGGACAAGGCAACCCAAGTGACAGTATCAATAACAGGCTCTACCGGCCTTGCCTATACCGGGTAAAGCAACCGTGAGATGACATATACCGGTTCTACCGGCTTTACCAATACCGGGCAAGGCAGCCCAATGTAGTACTGAAAGTAGGCTCTACCGGCCCTGCCAATACCGGATAAGGCAACCTTCAAGATGGTGATGTACAAGGTTCTACCAGCCTTACCAATACCGGGCAAGGCAGCCCAAAGGAGTAGTGTAGTAGGTTCTACCGGCCCTGCCAATACCGGGTAAGGCAACCTTAAGGATGGTAACGTACAAGGTTCTACCGGCCTTACCAATACCGGGCAGGGCAGCCTGAGCGAGTAGACCAGCTGTCAGATGACTAAGACAGCAGAGAGAAATAGGAATTATGGTCTTACTCAGCAGAAGTCTATTGCCAGGGATAATCAGACGACTGCATAGGAGTGGACAGCAACCTGGCCAAAGTACTGGATCATTCAGGAGCAAACCAACGTCCGCACGTTGGGAACAACAGTAAATAACGCCACCAGGTTAATGGAGTAAACCAGCGTCCGCACGCTGGGACCAATAATAGATGTCGCCACCAGGTTTAATGGAGTAAACCAGCGTCCGCATGCTGGAACCAACAGTAAATGTCGCCACCAAGATAAATGGAGTAAACCAGCGTCCGCACGCTGGAACCAACAGTGTATCTCTCAACCAGGTTTAATGGAGCAACCAGCGTCCGCACGCTGGAACCAACAATGTATATCGCAACCAAGTTTAGGGGAGTAAACCAGCGTCCGCACGCTGGAACCAACAATGTAATCGCAACCAGGTTTAGTGGAGTAAACCAGCATCCGCACGCTGGAACCAACAATGTATATCGCAACCAGGTTTAGTGGAGTAAACCAGCGTCCGCACGCTGGAACCAACAATGTATATCGCAACCAGGTTTAGTGGAGTAAACCAGCGTCCGCACGCTGGAACCAACAATGTATATCGCAACCAGGTTCTAGTGGAGTAAACCAGCGTCCGCACGCTGGAACCAACAATGTACATCGCAACCAGGTTTTAGTGGAGTAAACCAGCGTCCGCACGCTGGAGCCAACAATGTATGATCAGCAGCGAGAAGAACAATGTCGCCGGAGCGACGGCTGGAGCAGGTGATTCAGGAACTCAGTAAGATTAACCCGAGAGGTGCTGGAACACAGGAACACTGGAACAAAGGCACACAGGAACACTGGAACACTGGAACACCGGAACACTAGCATACAGGAACACTGGAGCACTGGAACACCGAAATGCTAGCATACAGGAACACTGGAACACTGGAACACAGGATCAGCAAGTACAGCAGGAACAGGCCCAGAATCCTGACAAGCAGGTCAGGCAGAGTGAAGTCAGAAACACCACGAAAGGGCAACCTGGAAGTGCTCAGCCTGGGTTTAAAAAGGCTGTGTGAGGAGGGCTAATCACAGACAGCCAATCATGATTACTTAGCAAGTGACGGACACTGAACAGCACGAATCACGGGCACCGTGATAGGCTAATCACAGACAGCCAATCCTGATTACTCAGCAAGTGACAGACACTGAACAGCACGAATCACGGGCACTGTGATAGTATTATGGCACTATGGATGATTCTAGATTAAGACCTTTTTGTTTTTCTAATCTGCATCGAACCTGAGAGCAGGGTAACCCAGCTTTGGTAGGTTGACTTTTAAACAAGACATTTGCTCCATGAGAGGGGGGGCCAATTGAAAGCACTGGGGGCTAAGTATATGTCCTGTTATGGAAAATACGAACTCACTCTGGACAGTGGTTGAGAGGGCAAGAAAGCAACTCCTGGGCTAAAGACAAAAGTAGGCCACACAGCCCTCTTGTTATCCCAGAAACTCAAGGGATCTGTACTTGTGGGCAAAGAAGGTTCCGCAAAGTAAGCATTAAGCTCAAACTCAGCACTTTTTCTATTGATGGGGAGCTCTTTGTTTTGTCTGAAGCATAATCTGTTCATTGCCTTAGCATAAAAAGCAGCAGCTGCTCCACGGAACAAGATGAAGTGCTACTGGTTCTGCTACTTAAAGGTCCTGGAAGACCACCACACTCTTTCAGCTCATCTGTGGAATCTTCTCCCACCTCCTGTGACTGAACCCTGTTTTTTCTTTGCCTCTCATGCACCTTCGCTATCAATTGTTCCCTCCAGGCAGTGAGGGAATTGGAACTAAGTGCCATCTTACCTTTGATTCGAGGAGCGCAAATTGTGGCATGCATTAACTCGGGAAAATTGTCCATGCACTCATCCATGCGCTGAGTCAGTTCCTTCTTCAGACTTGTTAGAAGGGCAGCAACATCGGGAAGTATATTACCCTCAGCACCAGGAAAGCGCTTCCTATGAGCAAGGAAATCATCCAATTTTAAGGAGAGGTGATTGAAGGACAGGAAGCTATGCTGGCCACTTGGAGCACTCCATAAGTCAGTGGTAAAGTGCACTGACTGGCCACCAGCCTTTCCTAGCAGGTCCTTCAAATGCCTAACACATGACAAGTACAGAGAGGGTACTATAGTTCTACTAAATGTGGTGCAGGATGGAATTTTATATTGGGTGCGACAGCTTCCATAAGTTGCTGGAAGGGCTCTCCGACCACCAAATTAAAAGTAGCACCCCCAACGGATATGAGCTGAGCAATGAGGAGTTTAATTTTCCTGGACTGTTGTCTGCACATCCCCTTTGAATGAAACCCACCAAAATCTTTCAGTGTGGCCTGTGTTGATTTTGGAATGGGTTGTGACTGTCTGCTGCTCTTACTAGGACCAGATGTGGCATGATCCCCCTGCCCTTTCTCCTGCTACCTACTGGTGGTGAGTTGAGACTCTTATCAACACTGACTTGTGGTAGTTGTTCAGGTGTTGGTTCATCCTGGAGGTGGTTAGATGACCCAACACCCTCACATGGCTGACTTCCCTGCCACACAATTTGCATTTCCCTAGCCGGCCATCGCCAAGTGCCACAAAATGGTCCCATGCTTTGGAGTGATGGATGACTCTGGAAGGTGGTGGAGAAGAAGAAACTGAGGGGACACTTTCTTCATCTTCACATGCTGGAGCAACCTCACTTTGGTTTTTCTTTTTACATACCATTACAGGGGTACCAGTAGACCTAAAGATGGCAGCAGGGATGTTGGAACTGGAATTGGAGGAGGATAGTGGAGTAGTTGTACTGGTGACGGAGACACTAGCAGCTACTTCCTGGCTGGGAGACTCAAATGGAAATGGAGAGGCAGGTGTTGAGTTTTCAATAGAAGACACACTTGTAATTGGAGAAACAGGAGGAGTACTATGGGAAGCAGGGAAAAAATTAAGCTCAGGGGAATAATCAAGGTCACTGGAAAAATCAAGCTCAGGGGACAAATCAAGCTTAGAAAGCCTTGATCCCTTAGATTATTCTTCTACCTCTTGTAGGTTTTGACAGAAAGAAAAACCATCATCAGGAGCAGATTTTGGGGAGCTCAGCTCAATTCCTTCTTCTGCCTGATGGCTACCGGGAAATGGTAAACTATCTTCCTCAATAACATTTTCTGGAGTAGATATGCTCTCACTGGCAGTAACAGTGGTGGCAGGAAAAGTGTTATCCAAATACAGCAATAATTTCCATTTGGGCTGCTTACACGGATGTTCAGTATAAAAATCCCGCTTTGATACTGCCTGTAGTGTCCGAACAGTAGTGTTACACACGCTAGGTTTCCCCAGGTTTATAGAAGTGGCTGTAGTGGTGGTGGTGACTAAACTGGCAGTGGCACTAGTCATTGTGCAGGTGGTTCTGGGGGGATCATCATGAAACAGCTGACGAGACACAGGTGACAGCTGCTTCGTGGTCTCAGAGGAGGACCTGGACCTCTCTACCCTGCTAGTAGAGATAGAACGACCTGCAGTTCCCTTCTTCTTTCTAGTTTTTGGTTTGCAGTGCTGCTGCTGAGTCTGACTAGTACTACTCAAAGTACTTTTCTTTGCCCTCCTGCTGCTGCTAGTTCTGCTTGAAAGCAACATCACTGTGGTGTTGGTGGTTGCTGTGTCACTGCAGCTGGTACTAGGCCAAGGAACATCAGGTTGTTCACTCAGACTCAAATCCATGACAGATAGGTAGGTAGAGAACTATAATAGTTTTAAAATTTAAAAACCTAGCCACACGACAACTGTGAGACTGGCTGATATGTCACTTTGAAAATTATTCAAACAAATCCCTTATATTAATTTTAATATTTTACACAGGAACAAAGGTGACTTTCCCTTGCGGATGCAATAAGGTACTAGGCCTGCCTGCTGAACTGTGAGACTGGCTGATGTGTCACTATGAACATTATTCAAACAAATCCCTTTTATTAATTTTCATTTTTAACACAGAAACAAAGGTGACTTTCCCTTGCAGTGGTAATAAGGTACTAGGCCTGCCTGCAGAACTGTGAGACTGGCTGATGTGTCACTCTGAAAATTATTCAAACAAATTCCTACTATTATTTTCAATATTTTACATAGGAACAAAGGGGACTTTCCCTTGCGGATGCAATAAGGTACTAAGCCTGCCTGCAGAACTGTGAGACTGGCTGATGTGTCACTCTGAAAATTATTCAAACAAATCCATAATATTGTTTATATTTTGCACAGGAACAAAGATGACTCTCCATTGCAGTGGCAATAAGGCACTAATGCAGGCTGCCTGCCTATGCCTAATGCTACCTGCCTGCCTACAAAACTGGACACTCTAATATCTCCTGCTTCTTCTCTCTCTGAGCTTCAACAATGCACTAAATGGAAATGCAGGGTGTCTGGGTGTCTGTGTCATTAGTCCATCCCCCATCATGAAACGAAGAAGCCAATTGGAATAGAGACAAATCGGGAAATTAGCGTATGACATGGAGAAGCTAACTGGACTAGAGACATGGGCGGAAAGTAATCGAGCGCGGGTAGTAGTCGCAGAATTTCCGAAATTTTTGACGACATTCGGAGCAGGGCTAGTCAGATTCAGATTTTTTTGGGGAACAACCTTTGCTTTTAGGAATGCCCAAATGTCGCCAAATGACCCCATTTTAGTCGAATTCCAAATGTCGCTGAACCAAATAGCACAAGCCTATTAACATATTAATCTCATACCCTTGAGATTCCTGGGCCAGAAGTGTCAACGTTGTAGAAGAGCATGCTGATACAAAATTAAGTTAGTGAACATTTATATCCCTGGACAAGACAGTCTAGTTTCATAGTAAAACAGAGCAAAGAGTGGGAAGTTTTTATACTAAGTCTGATAGGTAAGTGAAAGTTTTTGGTGAAAATAGATGTTTGGGAAAGCAGGAGAAGGTGAGCATGACAGAAATAAGATGGTGACCAAAGAGATTAAAAATGTCAAATTCTGAAGTCTAAAAATGAAAAAGCTTTAGTGAATACTAGGTCCAGATAATGGCCCACCATGTGGTTGCTCTCAGCAATTCACTGTTGAGTTTAAGGCCAAAGGACAAGGGTGGAGAAAGAAAATTGAAAGCACTCGATCTGGAAGAGTCAGAGAAAGTTGAAATCATCAAGAAACAATATAGGAGAGACTGAAGCTAGCTATAGACAAAGGGGTGCAGAAACATTTTTAGACAGGGACAGCTAATACAAATAAATAAATAAAAATTATTCTGACTAATGGGAGTCAAAGAGACCCTGATTTAAGAATTATAAGTGGAGCTGACCATGACAGGTACTAGAGACAGTGACTTTTATGATACAGTGCCCCTCCAGACTCCCCTAATGCAGAGAACAAATCTCCAGTATACAAGACTCCCTAAACTAAGCTTAACTTCTAACTTATTAGCATGTCTTCTCTAGTTCAAAAATGTGCTGCTCTCTCCTCCTCTCACAAACACAGAATGGCACTTTGGTAGCCTGACACCCTTTTTATGCCTGTGGAAAAAGAAGGGAGACTTGCCACATGGCAGGGAGAAATTCTGTCTTCACAAAATGTAAACCGCACCAATGTAAAATCACTCTGTATCAAAGTGAATAAAATCAAATGGTACCTTTATTGTTTCTCCATTAATAACAACGTAATTCTTCCAAGGCCACTACAACTGGAGGGCAGCAACAGGTTACAAACGGTTCAAATGTATGATGTATTTGATGTATTTGAACCGTTTGTAACCTGTTGCTGCCCTCCAGTTGTAGTGGCCTTGGAGATGTATTTGAACCGTTTGTAACCTGTTTCTGCCCTCCAGTTGTAGTGGCCTTGGAAGAATTACGTTGTTATTAATGGAGAAACAATAAAGGTACCATTTGATTTTATTCACTTCGATACAGAGTGATTTTACATTGGTGCGGTTTACATTTTGTGTTGTTAGATATTATATATTAGGGAGAGAGAGCCCTAACAAACCAGCACAAGAGCGATTACTCGGGAAGAAGTTTATACACTCTAAGAAGATTAAATAATTGAAAGCAATTTAAATATCTCTAAAGTTAACTAGAGCCGCTTTTCTTCCTTATATAGAAATTCCGTCTTCCCATTGATTTCAAAGCAATGAGCTAACTGATTATCTCAAAAAATTTGCCGCTCAGCAAAAGTGCCATTCCTCTCCTGTTTCTCTTTTGAGGAGAACATTTTCTCAGATCCCTACTAATAAGTAGGGATGGGAGAAAATTTTCACCTCAAAGTGAAATTGGCGAATAATGACACATCCTGCTTGGCGAATAATTACCTTTTTTCGTCTAGCTCATTCCATTGAAATCAATGAGAACATTGAATTTACATACAACACATAGCAAATATAATTTTATTTCCCAAGGGCCTAGTATAAAAGGGGCATGAGGGTGCCTGTGTTGGTGGAGTATGGGGAAAGAATCATTTGAACAGGGAATGTTTTTGGGAGGGGTTTGTTTACTGGAATTGGAAGGACAGTTAATAAAAAATAAATATAATAAAATAAGAAATTTGTATGTAACGTGATAGAGACAGAGACCCCCTGATGTAAGCTGCCAATAGGGTAGACTAATACTTGACGTGAGAGAGTATTTTTTAGAGAATGATTTGTAAGACTTGTTGTTAGAGGCCCAAGCCCTGAGGAAACATTGATTTGCAGGACTTAGATTTGTTTGGCACAAGACCTAAGGAAACAATGATTTGTAGGACTTAGGCTTGTTAGAGACAAACCCCCCAAAAATATTTATTTTTTGTAGGCATATATTTTTTTTGTTGTCCGTGTACAGAAACAGAGGTGCTCAATTTCTGTTTGTGGGTGTTTGGCTTTAACATGTTTGACATAAATGTCATTGTGTCTGTTTTGTGTTATGAAGGACAAAGACCGACAGTATGCATTTTTAATGTCTTAAAATAAAGTAATGTTTTAACAGAAAAGAGGTTGTTCGGCTTATCTCTATGGACATCAGGGAGGTTGTGCCAAGGAGCATTCCCTCGTTTCCCCTTCTCATTGACTTATCACAAATTGTGCACAGTACCATTGCTGATTATTGCACTGTACTTGCCACAAGAGAAAAAATAGTCCCATACCCATGACTTCAGGCTGGGGCAGAGGATTATGTTGCTGCTTTTGCTGCTACTGCCTCAGAATAAGCACTGCAACTAGGACCAGGAGGATGCTGCTGGTGGCAAATGGAACCTGTCCTAGTCCCGCATCACTTGTTGACCCCATTCCTACTGTGTCCACGGTGCTCTGTGGCACACTAGCTTGCTCCTCAGCATCTTGCTGCCCTTTCAATGCAGCAGCAGCAGCAGGAATTAGAGCAAATTTCAAAAGCTCACTGCTGGTGGTGGTGGTGGTGGTGATGCCCATCCTCATCCCTGTCTCCCATTACTTCTCAGTCTGGGCTAAAATGGCTATCAATGTATCTTCTACCCAAGCTTCTCTACCCTCACCATCAGAACCACCAATAGTCCTTCCGTGCTGCTGCTCTATAACAGACATCTCACTGCTGGTTGGAGGAGGTGATGAGAAATGTGACAGAGGGTCCCCTAATGCTACACTTGCCATTTTTTGGTGACCTGAAGAAGGCAGACTGGCAGCACTAGCAGCAGGCATGGGCAGCTGCTCTGTGCTCCTGGGTGGTGGTGGTATTATTGCTGCGCCTGGTATTCACCAGTTCTGGCTTCTTCAGGATCATGTTCCACCTGGACAATGCTGTGGGGGGAAGGGGACTCCCAGAGTTAGGGGAATGGTGTGTGCTCCCTTGACCACTAGTCTGCACTCTCAATTGTTTTCTCTACCACTCCCCTAACACTACTCCTACCAGCTGCTTCAACATTACTGTTAATACGCTAACACCGGCCACATCAATTTCAGCCCCTGAGTCTTCCTCCTCACAGTCACTAGTAATATGATGATTACCTCATCCTTCACTCCTAACACTCAGAAGCTGCTGGCCTGTCTTAGTAGTAGTATTACTAGCACTGGCTGGACTGACTGGGGATGGAAAGTGTGACTTAGGATCCCCTGCTATCATACTTGGCAAGGTTGCCAAGATGTTTGCAGTGGACATGCTACGTTATTCTTTTGTAGAAAACCGAGGTTTCACAGAACTGATATCAAGTGTAGCTCCACTCTGGCATATCCGAAGCTGCAGTTATTTTTCCAAGACATCTGTTCCTGAATTGCACAAACAGAAAGTCAGGCCAAATGTTTTAACAGTAGCATAGATGAGGAGGAGGAGGAATGTGAAGAAGGGTTGCTACCATCTACCACTCTTGGGACCACTGTTATATTTATATTATATACATACACTCATCAAACACACCACTCCAGTCCCGCACCACCACTACCATATACATCTGCCACATTGTAAGTTGTACTTTTTTTTACCTCTTGACATCATCATCAATATGTGTCAGAGTTATTTAAGCATTTAATTTAGTGTTGTGGGCAAAGGACAAAGGCACTCTGCATGTTAACAACATTTTCATGGCATATGTTGCTGTAGGACTCACAACTTTGACTTTCAGCTACTTTTTTCTCCACTGCAGTCCTCAGTAGAAATAATATTGTGGTGAGAAACTGCACCATAGGAATCATAGGTGAAACATTTGTTAGAATTGGCAAAAAGGAGGACATTTTGCATTGGCAAAAAGAAGAAAACTTTCACAAAAAGAAAAGTCATGCAGGGCATTTTTTACACTTTTTTGCCCACCACTAGAGATAATTTCTCCAGTGATATCACTTCTCCAATTCCTATATTATTGTATGCACTAAGATCTCTTAGACTTCATGGATTTTAGTGCATAAGCTCTATATAATAATATAGGAATTGGAGAAGTGATATCACTGAAGGAGTTATCTCAACTTTATCACTGCTTTATCCCACCTTAGTGCATCTCTCCTCTGATTTAGTTGCATCTCCAGGTTCCAATAAAAACACTGGGTCCATTCTAATCAGAGAGTGTGCTACATGGGCCATTACTCAGCCCACAAGGCACAAATCACTTACTCAGTAGCTAAACACATACCATCTGACCAAAAATTAAAAATATATAACTTCTATTCTTTGATAAAGCTTGATTAATACATAGCACCATTTTTACTGTCAATTCCTGAGCTGCAGATGAAGCTCAGATGACTTTTGATGATATTTAGTGGTCATTTTGTTGATTGAATTATCATGTTCTTTATAGTATGACAAAACAAATCAAAATTTTCACATTTAAGTATCTTTTAAAGTGTAGTGTGAATGATCTGTGCAATTGTGTGAAATAGTCTCTGAAGCTCACAATCAAATAGATTTTTATTCCTTTGAATGCCAGAGGGGTACACAACATGTTGCAAAGCAATCCGTTGTGTACCCCTCTGGCACTCAAATGGTTAATTTATTGTAATTTAAAATATGTATATTGGACTTGATTCTTAATATTTTTCAATAAAACTTCAGTTTTAATGTGTCTCTAAAGGTCAAATTGTACTTCAGGATTGTGAGTGTCTATTGTTCTCTCTCTTTGGTCCTTCACAAGTACATTTAGATCATGAAACCCTATCTCTGTTTAAGAGATAGTATACCTATAATATACTGTGTGGTGGACACTTACTGGATTTTTTTCTTGTAACACCAGTAGCTGTACAGGCCAGCATCTCTTAGAGGCCTTCAGCTAAGATCTGAAATGATTGCCTTCAACTTAGTCTTTTATAGATGAACTAGTTGAAGAGCCCATGTACACGGGCCGCAGTGCCACCCAGCAACGGCCGCGGTGCAGTCATGCGCAGTAGACACTGCCTGCGTCTCAGCTGATACGTAGCACAGAGAGGACTATGGTCTGAATTTGGAGCCCCGCTCCGTTATCAGTCATGGTGTGGGCAGTCTGTAGCGCGAATGACTGCAATGCACGCAGCCGTCTGTACTGCACATGAAGGCTTCTGACAAACATACATTAGCGAATTATTATATAGGATATGGGATTTTGTTCACTTCAGAATCTGTAAAATATCTCAAACAGGTCAAAATTACATTTATATTTCTTATCACTGACAAAGTTTGAATAAAAATAATATTTAACCCTTTGAGTGAAAAAAGGGGTATGTAACGTATAGCTTCTCAAATGGTTAAAAAAGTCAGTTGAGTGTTATATTTCATTGTTTTCTCCATTGTATCTACATTACATACCCTTGCAGCGAATGTTCAAGGCCTATAATACAGCTTTGTGTTGCTATATGGAACCATTTAATCAAGGTATATGTCACAAAATGGTCAAAGTGTTTTGTACTTACGGATAAAGTGGGTACAAACCCACATTCACTATAGAATAGCTGTGTAAATGCATTTGCATATTTGCTCCACAGTCTTAGATATTCAAATATATTTTATTGGTTTTCATTGGAAAGTATGGTAACCGAAATCCTGGGAGAATAATATTTCTCATCAAGATTCATTGAATAAAATTAGTTAATTATAGATCTGCAGTAAAATTGTATATTCTGCTTTACCTAAAAAAGGAAAAATCTGACAATCAGGGAACTGTTACATTTCATAGACATTAAAGCTATTTAATATTTGATGAACCATGAACTCATTTGGGTAAGCAATTTTAAACCCTTGTTAGCATGGTTTTTGCATGCTACTTTGTGATTGAACCAAAGATGACAAGCGAAAATAAGAACATTTCATGGATTTAATGCCTGAGTAATTAGTTAAAAAAACAGAAAGATTGCAAACATGCAAAAAGGGTGGATTTTTCTGTGATTTAGAGCACTGAAAAGTGGTGAAGAAAATGTAAAGGGATGTATCGAGCAGTGTGGTTGATGTGCAAAGAATACAGTGATGCAATTCTTTTTCAAACCTAGTGCACCACTAGGAATTACACCACTATCTCAGTATATCAATCTCAATATTTGTGTCTGACAGTATAGCTTTAAATACATATTCAGTTTATTCCTATCATAAGAAATATATGTTGAGGAATTTATGAACCCATTGAATGCTGGCGAGATCCCTGGCAACCAATTGGTTGTTTTGAATAAATTATAAAATATATATTCTATAGTGTTTTGGATACCTGGCATAGGGGTGAAACTTATGGGGCAATCCAAAACACCCGAGGGGCAAATAATATTTCCTAAAGTTCACATTAAATAAACTGTGCTTTTTTAACCCCCTTGAATGCTATATAGCCCCAACAGATTGATTTACTGTTGATAAAGAATGTCTAATGAACACACCTCATTAGGGAGGCATATATATTAAGAAAGTGGTGCATTTCTGATTTACACCAACTGAACCACAGGGAGCACCATAGTATTTCCCCCAAAATCCTGTTGATTTAATTAAAATTAGTCACTCCTTGAATGCATTGGATATCTCTATAACATTCAAGGGGTTAAAACTAGGGATGGGCAAACATTTTCACCTCAAACTGAAATTGGCGAATAATGGCACTTTCCACTTGGAGAAAAAATTCCCACGAAAAGTGCTGTTTTTTCACTTTTTTCTGCCTTTTCCGCCCATTGAAATCAATGGGAAGAAAAATATTTCTACACCACACAAAAGTTTTCTGCAGCCATATAAAAGGCTGTCAGGCCCTCACAGCAGCTATTCTGTGTTTCTGAGAGGAGAGAGCAGCATGTTTTTGAGCTAGAGGAGATAGGCATATAAAGGGGAATTGAAGCTTAGTTTAGGAAGTCATTTAGGTAGAACATTTGTTCTCTGTACTAGGGGAGTCTAGGGGCACTCTAGGGGATAAGAAGGGAGGAAGGATGTTGTCCGCCAAATACTCCAAAATTCCATGTGACTGACAGGCAAGACACAGGCAACCTATTTGTTTGCTGATCTTGCTGTTGTCCCTGTGCTGGGTGGGGAAGTCTGGGGAAAGACATTGTTGATTTTCTTTTTCAGTTATAATTTTTTTTTGGACAGACTGTGATAAGACAACAGGGTGGGCAACTTAAAATAAATAAATAAATAAATAAAAAACAAAATATCTTAGGTGACAGTGACAGACAGCTGACTGGGCTTAGGCAAGGCATCATACAGCTCCATCAGTTGTGTTGTGCACTGTACAGTAAAAAAAACACAGTGCAGTTGTAGAATGTCCAGCAAACGCACAAGGGGAAGGGGGAGGGGTGGAGCAGTGTAGGGACATGAGAGTAAAGTAGTAGTCCAAAAACCTACTGCAGCAATGGTTGTTGCAGTGTGTGTGCAATCAATGATGATGATCCCTTTATTCCAAGGGAGGATGCAGTTTGTCAAGGTCCCAACAAAACTAGGTCCAGCACCAACAGTGCCAGTAGAAATATAGAACCATATAAGAAGAACACTGAAGATGACAACAAGTCACATTTAAGTGTTGATGATGCTGGCAACAGCATAATAGAGGAAGGTGTAGCAGCTGAACAACCTGCTGCATCAGACAGTGAGACACCAAAACACCTGTCCTCAAAGTAGTAGTGAATTTTGTTATAGTAAAAGTAAAAAGAAATTGTTTGAGACCTCCAAAAGCTTAGAGGAATATAAGGGTAGTAGTGAGCAAGAACTGTCAGGTGATGCTGTTTCTGCTGAGGATGACTTAATGATGATGCAGATCTAGAATATATCCCTCAAGCATTCTTCTCTTGTTCAGATACAGATTAAGTTGAGAGGGAGGATGATGGCAGGGCTATAAGGTTATCAGAAAGTCAAAGACTGTATCTTCCACCACTTCAGGAGCACTGTGCCTCTCTATAAATGGTTTGAGAAAGCTATTGGAAAGTCTGACCCTGGACAAGTACAGATTTCAAAAAGCACACAGTCACCCTATCAGTCATCCTTAGCATCATTTCCTCTTCAAAGTTCAAGTCCCACTCAGCCACGCACACCTGTTTTGAGTACCCAGCAACACAGGTTCTGTTAGATATGATGAGTACCTCTGGTGCTGCTGCTATAAGTGCTGCACCTTTGACACCTAGTAGTAGTGGCAGTAGAATTACATCAACATCCAGCTCTAGTAGTTGTAGTAGTAGCAGAAACCACACATGACAGACAAATCCAGGACAAATATATTAACAGCAGCACATTTGAGGAGGTGGAGGACAGATGTGAAGAAGGGTTTCCACCATCTACCCCACTTGGGACCACTGCTATGACCGATAAGTAATATGTGTCAATAATCTGAGGAGGATAGAGTATGACAAGGGTAAAAATACATACACAAATCACACGATGCCAGTCCCCCCACCACCACCACTACTACAATACATATCTGCCATGTTGTAGGTTGTACTTCATTTTTTTTTTATTACTTGATATCATCCTGAATATGTGCTAGTGTCACTTAAGCAAGAAAGTGTTGTGGGCAAAGGACAAATGCATTCTGCATGCTAACACACTTTCAAGCCATATTTTGCTGTAGGACTCACAACTTTGACTTTCAGCCACTTATTTCTAAACTTCAGCCTTAAGAAGAAGTAATATTACAGTGGGAAATGTAGTACCTATAGGAAATATAGGCGAAAGTTTGATAAAATAGGTGGAAAATGTGTAAACATAGGCGAAAAGGAGGATATTTTTGCATAGGGGCAAAGGCAAATTTTTTTCTCGGGAAAAGCGAAAAATCGGCACGTTTTCGAGAAATTTTTCCCGGGAAATTTTTCATACTTTCGCCCACCCCCAGTTAAAATGTCATTTAAATTAATGGAAATGTTAGTTTGCACCCTATATTGGAGTCGGTTTGCTCCAGAATTGCATCACTTTCTTAGTATATCAGCTTCAGTGTCAGTGTTCCCTCTGAGATGAGCATCTGTGAGCAACTCAGCACTGAAGGAGTTAAAAGAGTCATTGAAACTGGGCAGGGCTGCATGGTGCATCTGTTATTCCAGTGTTGCTCTGCATGAACACTCCTCTTTAACTCTTTCAGTGATGGGTCAATGACTCTGATTGTGCTCACTTTCAAAGGAACATTGCTTACTCAGGATGTAGGCTGAACAAATGAGAATACCCATTAACTAAAACCATCTTGTGTGGTAAGTCTACAGAAGAGCCAAATGTGCTAAGTTAATGGAAAGTTGTATAATCTTTTATGCTGGGCTATCAATATCCTGCTTATTTTTTGCAGCATGGACTTGCTTGCTCTACAATTCTGTTAGCTACAAATGATGAATTAACCTGAAATCATTCTGTATTTTCAGTGTTCAAATGAAATGCTTCAAAAGAAAAAGAAAAACATTTGGGAACCGGGTGTTACCTTTTAAGGTTTCTTTGCCATTTGAACCAGTCAAATTGCAGGAGAAGCAATCACATAAAAAATATCAGCTTACCATACCTTTACCACCATTAAACCAGGTTTCTGCTGGAGTCGGTTTTCTACTCCTTTTAAATCTGAACTATTGCAGCTCTCCTCTGCCCTCTCTCTCTCCCTCTTCCTTGATTTTCTCCAAATCAGAAATTGCTCATGTTCCACTGAGTCAGTCTATGAAATGTAAATGCATCTCCATTCTCCTCACTACTTCTCACTATAAAAGAAATTCTAAAATCCATACAAATTTCAAACTTAATTATATGATTCACTCATCTCTACAGTGGACTAATTTTGTTTTTGCAAGCCCTCAGGAAAATTATTCTGCATGCAGTAGTTTTACTTTATATCAGTTATCAAGTCTGGAAAGTCTTTATAAAGAACCTTTCTTTGGAAATAAGAAATTTTTAGTTAAAAATGTACTATCGGGATCTCCTTACCAGATTTTCATGAGTAGTATCTAGCAATGTAGGAACAATATGCTTTTACATATGCCCTGAAAAGGGCGACATAAAAATCTCATCCTGCATTAAAATGCGAGATTCTCATGTCTCATCAAAAGGCGGAGCATAGCCCGCATATTAGACCTAAAAGAGCCTGGCTGGTAAAACCCTTTGATATTGGAGATTGCACTGAATTACAAAGAAACTTTTAACCATTGCCCTTTCATATGAAAGAATTGTTCCACTCCTCACTACTCTCCCAATGAGTGATAGCTCTCAGAATTTAACATGGTTAACCATTTCAGTGCAGAGAGGTCCCCAATCATTGGGAACCTTTCTGGTACTCAAAGGCTTAAATGGTTAGTAATGCCCACTTATAATTTGATGCAATATTGTAGATTACAAAAAATAAATTTTCTGGAGTAAGTCTCAGTTCTCAATCCTTTATGGTTTAACAGATATGTTTTAAAGTTCCCCCCTCCTGATCCTTGAACCCGGGAGCAGCCAGTGGCTCTTTAGCAGAGCAGAAATACGCAATCTAAAAAGAAATAATTAATTGGAACAGTCTACAAAGTGTGCCTGGTTTGCAAGCACGCTTTGCAGACCGCTTCAAGGAAGTATTTCTTTTTAGATTGTGCTATTTCAGCTCTGCTGAAGAGCCGCTTCTAGACGACCAACACAAATCTGCTTCTGTCAGCTTTACAGTGAAAGGGGAGGGAGGGGGGGAACTTTAAAATGTTATATCTCTTAAACCATAATGATTTGAGAGATGGGAGTTGCTCCAGATAATTTATTTTTTTAAATCTACAATATAGTATATTATACGCAGACATTACTAACCTTTTAAGCACTCATTGTGAGAGCAGTGTAACAATTGTTACACATGAAAGGGCAATGGTTAAAAGTTTCTTTTTAATTCAGTGCAATCTCCAATATCGGAAGGGATTAACCAGCCAGGCTCTTTTAGATCTAATATGCAGGCAATGCTGCATTGTTTATGGATACAACATGAGAATCTTGTGCTTTTATACAGGGCGAGGTTCTCATGTCACCCGTTTCATCACTGTAACATGCTTAATGTGGCGTGTAGCTGCACAGTCTTTTGAATGCAATGTTTTAAAAGGATACCCTACTGGATTACCCGCGCTATCTATAAACCTTGGTCCACTACAGCTCGTCACAAGTAATGTGGTGAGTGATCCGTGCATCCCCTTGTGAGGGGGAACATTTGTGTAAAATGGATTTTAGGCCACTTCGGAGAGCATTTGGAATTAGCACCTTGGGACACATATACCATGATAATAAGCTTAAAACTTTCAAGCAAACAACCTCAGAATACAGTATCCCAAATAGATTAGCCTCTTAGCAAGACTCTTTAAAACCAATATCCTTCATTTACACCTCTTTAAGAAAACTTAAACATGCTGGAAGGAACTGACTTGTATAACTAATCTATGCTCTTATAAATTATTCACTATATTTAAATGTTCCCTATACTGACCAGAACTCTAGCACTTGACCCTTATGTACTCTGTATGTCTCCTATTAGCACTATAAATTGTAAGATTTAAGGCAAGAATCTCACTTCCAGAGTTTCACTTTACAAATCACTTGTAATCCTTTATTGTCTAACTCCTTAAATTGTAAAGTGCTGCGTACACTTATGGCACTATATAAACATATTCATTCATTCATTCATGAAAGGGTGTTGTGGGATGGCTAGGTGACTGGGAGTGGAGATGGCCAGGTTGAATCCTAGAGCAGTATCAGCGTTAGCTAGTCACCAGCTGCTCCAACTAAAAATGTTGTATAGAATATACTACACACACACCCGTGAGACTATATAACATGGGTAAATTAAACAGTAACAGATGCAGGATATGTGGGAAAGCAGAGGGCACATTTATACATCTATTATGGAATTGCCCAGAAATAGACTTTTTGCAGGCAGGTGGTAGATGTCATTTCATCAGTTGTCCACTGGTGAGTACCCCTTACACCTAAAATCTGTGTCCTGTCAATTGTCTCGGGTCAGCTGTATCCAGATGTGAACAATATTCTCCTTAGAGTGCTACTGATCATGGTGCGGAATCTGGTGGCAATGACATGGTTATCAGAGAAACCTCCCAGCTTTGTCACCTGGATCAATCTAGTTAATCATAATGTCCCCTTTTATAGAGGACTTTACCTACATAGGGAGAACTCCAAGAAATGTCATCATATATGGGACACATGGCTTACTAACAATTGCTCCCATTGATGCAGGATGTAAACAGATAAAAGAATATGAAAGTTACAATTAGGTAGATTAAGTACTAGTATATTCCTAAAAGGAAATATTTACACTCTTGGGGTCTGGTTATTGGGGGGGGTGCTTGGCCTTCTGGTTAAGAGCGAGATGTGTTTGAGGGGTAGAGGGGAGATACATTATTTAGTTTTATTTATGTTTGTTTTTTCTTTTTTGTTGGGCTATGGTTATACCGTAGCATAATTAAAAAATGGATGGTTATTGAAGCTATATGATTTAATCTAATGAAAATACTCATCACTTCTTTCTATTATACTGTTTTAGTATGATTACCTGTCATAACTGCATTCCTGTATTGTGCCAAATACAAATGTTATAAAAAAATAGCATCATTATAGCTTTAGGAGATAATGCAAAGACTACCGTATCTGGATGCAGTCCATGAGTGACTGATATAGAAAAGCTAGAACTTGGAAAAAATGAGCAGGCAGGTCAGGGGAACCAACTCAAGTAATTTTCTTTATACCATTTATCTTCATGAACTTAACTGATTCTCATCTTTTCAAATGGTGTAATTCAGGTATTTAATAAAAATTGTCTGTGATGCTACAGTTTTCTCAAGAACCACATAATTTCAGTTATATGAGCTGAACTTTTTATTTTCATGGAAAACAGGAATAGTTGGGAGAATGGAATTAATTAACTACATGATAAATTGTAGTATGTAACTCAGTAGTAGGGGTAGGTCGAAAACTGAAAAAAAATTCCCACACGACTTTTCCTGAAAAACGGTCAATTTTTCTTTTTTCATGAAAGTTTTCTCCTTTTCTCCACTGCAAAAAATTTTCCTCCTTTTCTCCTATTCTAATACATTTTTGCCAATTCCAACACATTATTTTCCTTTTCTAATACATTTTCACCTATTCAACACATTTTTTTCCAGTTCTAACACATTTTTCCTATCCTAACAGATTTATTTCCTATGTTTAATATGGTGCAACATTTCCCAGCATAATATTACTTCTGAGGGCTGTAGTGGAGAAAAAAGTAGCTGGAACTCAAAGTTGTGAGTCCTTCAGCAACATATACCCTGAAGAATGTGTTAGCATGCAGAGTGCATTTGCCCACATCACTTACTACCTGCTTGTTACAGCTTACCTTGACTTCAGCATCATCTGCAGGCGCGAGGCTTCAAGCATGCTGCAGGCCTCTGTTTTATCTGTTTGCTTCCTGTAGTCGCCACCTACCAACTTCCTACTTCCTCCCTCTGAGCTGCTCCTCCTACTTCCTGTGGAGGGGTTTAAAGGGCAGACTTAGGCCTGACTCAGTTGCCCTTGCATTGTTGTTCATAGCAGTTCTGTATTTTGGGCTCCGTGTATGACCTGGCAAGTCTTCCATCCATTTTAGTGCTGACCTGTGGCTCTGTCTGACTATTCTTTTGCCTAATCCCTAATAGTGGACATCCAATCTGGTGTAGACTTGTGGCTCTGGCTGACTACCTGAACTGTGTATGACCCGACTTGTCTGACTACTCCCTCTGGTGCTGACTTGTGGCTCTGTCTGACTATTCTTTTGTCTTTTCCCCTGGTGATCATACACCCAATATATGCAGGCATGAGTCAGTATTCACCCTTACTGACTCCAGGTGTAAGTCAGTGATATTTCCTTCTGACTGCAGGCTGAGTCAGACCTCTTTCCTCATTGGATCAAGATCCTGGGTTCCTGTTCCAGTTCCTGTTACTGGTTCCAGCTGAGACTTCCAGTGGCTAAGGCCTAGTCTCCGGCACAGTGGTTTAGCATTGCAACCTATTATTTCTGATAGCAGGCTTGCTGGCTATTACCCTGTGCTTATTCCTATTGTATATATTGTATATATCCTCTTTTTGTCATGTGTTAATAAACTGCATTAACTAAACCGTACTAACTCCAGAACTTCTCTGGGCGACCGTGACACTGCTTAAGTGACACTGGCATATATTTATGATGTCAAGTGACATCATGTCAAATAAAGTACAACCTAAAATGTGGCAGATGTGTATGGTAGTGGTGGTGGGGACTGGCATGGTGTTTTTGGTGGGACCTGGACAAACTGCATCCACCCAGGGAGAATAGGGATCATCATCATTCATTGCACATGCTTCAGCAATGATTGCTAGTGTCAATTTTTGTACTAACACTTTACTTACACATCCCTGCACTGCTCCACCTTCCCCCCTCCCACTTGTGCATGTGCTAGATATTACTCAACTACTGTGTGGGTTTTTACTCTCTACAATATACAACTGATGGAGTGTGATGTCTTTCCTTGGCCCTCAACAAATTTCTCAATGTCGTCTGCTGTCTATCATGTATACCTCAGTCACAGAGCTCCCAGTCATCTGTCCAATATTTATTTGTTTAATTATTTATGGTTTTTTTTGTTTTTGTTTTTTCTTTAAGTTGCCCAACCTATCTTATCACAGTTAGTCCAAAAAAAATATACATAACTAAAAAAAACAAAAATCAACAACTTCTTTCCCCAGACTTCCCCAACGCAGAGTCAATAAAAGTAAAATCAGCAAGCAATTTGGACCCCAGCTGCCTTTGTCTTGCCAGTCAGTCATACCAAATTTTGGAGTATTTTGGGTCAACCTCCTTCATCTTTTCTCCCCCATTGTGCCCTACTACAGAGGACAAATGTCCTATCTAAATGACTCCCTAAACTAAGCTTCAATTCTCTAGCTCAAAATCATGCTGCTCTCTCCTTTCACAAACATAGAATGGCATGCTGTGACAGCCTGACATTCTTTTATATGGCTGTAGAAAACTTGTGTGGTGGAGAAAATTTTGTCTACCCATTGATTTCAATGCAATGAGTTAAGCGGAAAAAGTTGGAAAACGGCACTTTTCGTGGGAAGTTTTTCACCAAGCGGAAAGTGCCATTTTTCGCAGATTTCAGTTTGAGACAAAAATTTTCACCCATCCCTTCTCAGTAGTTAGTAGTTAGTTGTATCTTATTATTTCTTCATGTGTTCTCCTAAAATATTTGCCACAAACTAAGAATGATTGTGGTGGTAATAATGTACTACTGTTTTAATTAGGTTTGGTCACAGTGTGGAAATGTTTTGTCTGATAACTGCATAGGATTATGAAGAGTAAGTATTCGTATTAGAGAAGAAGTTGATTGTAATTGACAAACTCACTGATTGTGTCAACTGATTATTTCAGTGAATCTGTTCTGCTCAATACTAGACTCTCTTTTGGAGGAGGAGATTCTGGCTGCACAGGTCTTAGCTCCGGGAGACAAGCCTAATGGTAAATGTTTCATACCTGAGGCTCTAAGAGTCAAACTACTCCATACTTATACCAGTAAGACAGCTGGTCATGTAAGAAGAGATCAGTTAATATGGTCTCTCTCTCAACTCTTCTGGTGGATATGCTACTTGCGCTCAAAGTAAGAACCCTCGGCACCTTCCAGGGGGTCTTCTGGAACCCATTCCGAACAGTGAATGTCCTTGGACATATCTGTCGATTGATTTTATGGTTGATCTTCCTGCATCACAAGGTCATACTGTCATCCATATGATCATTGATAGTTTTTCTAAGATGGCCCATTTTGTTCCCCTTAAAAACTACCCTCTGCTCACGAATTGGCCATGATATTTGCTCGGGACGTTTTTCGGCTTCACGGTTTACCCAAGGTCATAGTCTCGGATCGAGGGAGTCAGTTTGTACCTCGCTTTTGGTGTGCTTTTTGTGACCAAATGGATATTCAATTCTCCTTCTCCTCGGCTTACCACCCACAGTCTAATGGTGCCTCAGAACGGTCCAACCAAGCCTTGGAACAGTATCTTCATTGCTATACTTCAGATCATCATGACAACTGGGCAGAGCTTGCATACAACTGTACCGTAAATGCTTCCTCTCAGATGTCCCCGTTTATGGTTAACTACAGGTTTCAACCACCTCTATTGCCTGAGTCATTCATGGCTCAAAATATTCAATCTCTTGAGGAGCATCTTATGGAACTCCATTCCACATGGGTACAGGTCCAGAGAACCCTACAGAGATCCATGAAACAGCAAAAACATCAGGCAGACCGCAGACGTTTTCCTACACCTTCATATCAAGTGGGGGAAAGAGTTTAGTTACCATCACGTAATCTTAACTGATTCCTGGGTTTCCTTTCAGAATGTCCATGCTCCCGCTCTCCTTCACATCTTTCATGCACATGTGGTATCAGTAGCAGGTACAGCATTAGTGACAGCAGGGACAGCACGTCTGGCAGCAGGCACAGCACTAGTGGCAGCAGGTGCAGCACATCTTGCAGCAGGCACAGGCAGCTGACCTGTCCTGCTCTCACTACTACCCTTTTCTAGGGGTGATTTAGGGGCACTGGACAGCACTGGTTCTGTAGTGCTCACTTCCTCCTCCTCCTCGTAACTCAGTGGACACATAAGGGACCTACCAGTTCCTCCTTCTTTAGTTTCAAGCCTGCTCATAGTGATAGCATTGACGATGAGCCTCTTTTGCCTGAGTTTTACAAACAATTCACAGCAGAACAGCACAGCACGTCTACCTCGGTCAGTAGCTGCTTCTATTGTGTTTCACTTCTGCAAAATATGTTACGTTTTTATAGTGAAAAAGCAAAAACCACGTAAATCAGTTGGTGGAAACTTTCTAGCCATGGAAAAATTGTCACAGAATTTTGACCAATGAGCGAAAAACGTGAAAATTTTAATTGCTGTTTTAAAAGCGGATTTCTTGCAAAAAAAAAAAAAGAGGACAATAACGTGGTTTTCACAGAATTTCTTGTGGGAACACAGCGACAAATTTTGCCCACCCCTATTGGCCATAAAGTAAAGCGACTTTTTCCCCAGACTTCACCAGCACAGAGACAATAACAACAAGGGGCTGGATTCTATTACAGGTGCTAATTTTATCACTGCATTTATCTCCGGTTTTCCCCATTGACTTCAATAGGAAAATGTTTGCTAAAATGGGTGTTAACATTTAGAACGTGCAATAGAATCTAGCCCAAGATCAGTAAGCAAATTGGACCCCAGCTGCTGTGTCTTGCCATTCAGTCACACCAAATGTTGGGGTATTTTGGGTCACCTCCTTCCTCCCTTCTTCTCCCCAGAATACTCCAAGACTCCCCTAATACAGAGAACAAATGTCCTACCTAAAAGACTCCCTAAACAAAGCTTCAATTCAACCCTTTATTTGCCTATATTCTCTAGCTCAAAAATGTGCTGCTTTCTCCTCTCACAAATACAAAATATCATGCTGTGAGAGCCTGACACCCTTTTATATGCCTGTAGGAAAAGTAGAGAGAACTTTTATGTGGTGGGGAATTTTTTTCGCCCCATTGATTTCAATGCAAGGAGCTAGGTAAAAAAAAAAGTGGGAAAACTGCACTTTCCATTTGAAATTTTTTTCCAAGCAGGAAGTGCTATTTTTCACAGATTTCAGTTTGAGGTTTCCATGCCTAGTAATAACATATTTAGCAATTGATTTGTGTATACACTCAAAGGAGCAGTAAACATGTATTATAAAAACACTGTACTCATCATGAAAAAATGCAATATTGTAGGTTTTTAATGCAAAGTAAAAGAAAGTACTAAGAAGCCAGTAGTAGACTTGTGCACAACAAAAAGTTTCGGTAAAATGCAATGTCAGACAAATTTTTCTCTTCTTTTCATTCATCGACTCCGCAATTCGGATCCAACCTGTCCGACTCGGATGAAAGTCGGCGACAGTCCGAATTATTTGGTGACTTTAAAATACCTTTAAAAATACAATAAAAATGAAAATTAAATGAATGGAGCCATTTCCAGGGTCCAAATGAAAATGGTGGAACAGGGTAAGGTGGGAATTTGAAGTATGGATGTAGCTAAATTTGAAGGAAGAATGAAGACTGGTGCAGGGCAGACTCAGGATGACTGGAACACTGGAGATGTAGCCAGCAGCAAACTGCAGAACACTGGCTCAGGCATAACTCAGTAGAGATACCGCAGACTTTTTTTTTTTTTACAAGAGACTACAAAACTGAGGATGACTGGTGCGAGACAGACTCAGGATGACAGCAACGCTGGTGATGTAGCCAGCAGCCAACTGCAGAACACTGGAGCAGCCAGGACTCAGTAGATAGATACTGCAGGCTTTTTTTTTTCTTTACAAGAGATGAAAAACGATAGAGCCAGACTGAACAACCTTTATAGTCGGACAAGGTTGTAGACTTTAAATTCCCCCCTGTGTCCCTCCAAGTCAGGGGGATGTCCTCTGCCCAACCTACCATGGTTCTAGAGCTGGGTAAGCTGGAGCGCTCAACATATTATGGTACTTTTTTTTCTTCTAATCTGCATCGAACCTGAGAGCAGGGTAACCCAGCTTTGGCAGGTTGACTTTTAAAAAAAGTAATTTGCTCCATGAGTTGGAGTGCCAATTGAAAGCTAAGTATATATATATTATTACAGAAAATACCCGCTTAATTTGGACAGTGATTAGGGGGCAAGAAAGCAACTCCTGGGCTACCAGGGATAAAGTAGGCCACACAGCCCTCTTGTTATCCCAGAAAGTCAAGGGATCTCTACTTGGGGGAAAAGAAGGCTCCACAAGGTAAGCCTTAACCTCAAAATGGGGAGCTCATAGTTTTGTCCGAAGCATAATCTGTCCATTGCCTCAGCATAAAAAGCAGAAGCAGCGTAAGAAGATGACGTGCTATTGGCGCTGCTACTGAAAGGTCCTGGAAGACCACCACACTCCTCCAGCTCATTGCGGAATCTTCTCCCACCTCCTGTGACTGCATCCTGTTTTTTCTTTGCCTCTCACGCACCCTCGCTATCAATTGTTCCCTCCAGTCAGTGAGTATATTGGAACTAAGTGCCATCTTGCCTTTGATTCGAGGATAGCAAATTGTGGCAAGCATTAACTCGGGACAATCGTCCATATGCTCAGTCAGTTCCTTCTTCAGCCTCGTTAGAAGGGCAGCATCATTGGGAAGTATAGTAACCTCAGCACCAGGAAAGTGTTCCATGTGGGCAAGAAAATAATCAATTTTTAAGGAGAAGTGTGTGAAGAGGGGAATAACTTCTGCCAGGCTAGCGTTCTCTTTGCTTAACATTTCCATCAAAGCACAGAAAGGCGTGAGGACTGTCACTACCTGTTCCATCAGGGCCCAGTCAGCCCTGCCCAGTGTTCTGTTACTACCAATGAAATGGTGACATGACATTGCGTGAATTGCCTCTTTCTGCTCCAGGATATGCTCTAGCATATCTAAGGTGGAGTTCCACCTGGACCCAACATCTTGTTTCAGGCGGTGCTCTGAGAGGTCTGCCTTTTTCTGTTTCTCGCTGAGGAGCTAGCTATCTTTGATGCTCCGATGGAAGTGGCCAGCAATTTGTCGGCATGACTCTACAAGTGCTGGCAACCTTCCAGTGTTATTGCCATCCTCGTGAGCAGCCTTCACTATCAGATGCAGGACATGTGCTGAGCAGTGCACACCCACAAATCTGCCATGACAGAGAGCCTTTATCATGTTAGCTGCACAGTCAGTGACCACAAACCCCATTTGTGCCTGTGTGCCTGCCTGCTCCCCTAGCCACTACGCCACCATGTTCTGCAGTGGTTTGCAAATGTTATCTGAGGTGTGCTGCTAATCCATTACTTCAGCATGGAGGAGGAAAGAGCAGTGCTCTGCCTGCTTAGCTACTGCACCTGTACTTGTTGTCAGTAATGATGTCTTGCAACACACTGGGCTGCCACTAATGCGCCGTCAAGGACAGGAAGACATGCTGGCCACTCGGAGTACTTCATTAGTCAGTGGTAAAGTGCACTGACTGGCCACCAGCCTTTCCCAGCAGGTCCTTCAAAAGCCTAACGTATGACCGGTACAGTGAGGGCACTATAGTTCTACTAAATGTGGTGCAGGATGGAATTTTATAAATGGGTGTGACAGCCTCCATAAGTTGCTGGAAGGGATCCCCGTCCACCAAATTAAAACTAGCACCAAAGGCTATGAGCTGTGCAATGAGGCCTGTGATTTTTTAGGAAGGCTGTCTGCACATCCCCTTTGAATGAAACCCACCAAAATCTTCCAGTGTGGCCCATATTGATTTTGGGATGGGCTCTGACTGTCTGCTCTTAGGACCAGATGTGGCATGATCCCCCTGCCCTTTCTCCTGCCTACTGGTGGTGAATGTGACACTGGTATATGCAGTAGTGTCACTTTCTGCACTAATCAACACTGACTTGTGGTAGTTGTTCAGATGTTGGTTCATCTCAGAGGTGGTTAAATGACCCAACACCCTCCCACAGGCTGACTTCCCTGCTACACAATTTGCATTTCTCTAGCCGGCCATCACCAAGTGCCAACAAAATGGTACCATGCTTTGGAGCGACGGATGACTCTGGAAGGTGGTGGAGAAGAAGAAACTGAGGTGACACTTTCTTGATCTTCACATGCTGCAGCAACCTCACTTTTCTTTTTCTTTCTACATACCATTCCAGGGGCGCCAGTAGACCTAAAGATGGAAGCAGGGATGTTGGGACTGGGATTGGAGGAGGATAGTGGCGTAACAGTGGTACTGGTGGTGGAGACTCTAGCAGCTACTATCTGGCTAGGAGACTCAAATGGAACTGGAGAGGCAGGTGTTGAGTTGTCAATAGAAGACACAAGTGTAACTGGAGAAACAGGAGGAGGAAGGGAAAAATTAAGCTCAGGGGAATAATCAAGGTCACTGGAAAAATCAAGCTTAGGAGGCCTTGATCCCTCAGATTCTTCTTTTACCTCTTGTAGGTTTTGATAGGAAGAAAAATCAGCAGATTGTGGTTAGCACTGCTCAATTCCCTCAATTGCTCATTTCCCGGTAGCCTGGTGGCTACCTGGAAATGGTAAACTATTTCCCTCAATAACCTTTTCTGGAGAAGATTTGCTTTCAGGGGCAGTGACAGTGGTAGCAGGAGTAATTTTCTCCAAATACTGAAATAATTTCCATATGGGTTGCTTACACGGACGTTCGCTATAAAAATCCCGTGTTGATACTGCCCGCAGTGTCCAACCAGTAGTGTTACACACATTAGATATCCCCAGGTTTACAGAACTGGCTGTAGCGGAGGTGGTGACTAAACTGGCAGTGGCTCTAGTCATTGTGTAGGTGGTTCATCACCAAACAGCTGACAAGACACAGGTGACGGCTGCTTCGTGGTCTCAGAGGAGGACCTAGACCCGTATACCCTGCTAGTAGAAGTAGAAAGACCTGCAGTTCCCTTCTTTCTAATTTTTGGTTTGGAGTTCTGCTGCTGAGTCTGACTAGTACTACTCAAAGTACTCTTCTTTGCCCGCCTGCTGCTGCTAGCTCTGCTTGAAAGCAACATCACTGTAGTGGTGCTGGATCACTGCAGTTGGTACCAGGATGAGTAACATCAGGTTGTTCACTAGGACTCAAATCCATGACAGATAGGTAGGTAGTGAACTATAATAGTTTTAAAATTTAAAAACCTGGCCACACGACAACTATGAGACTGGCTGAAGTGCCACTCTGAAAATTATTCAAACAAATTTCTATTATTTGTAATATTTTACATAGGAACAAAGGTGACTTTTCCTTGAAGAGGTAATAAGGTACTAGGCCTGACTGCAGAGCTGTGAGACTGGCTGATGTGTCACTCTGAAAATTATTAAAACAAATTCCTACTATTATTTTTAATGTTAAACGCAGAAACAAAGGTGACTTTTCCTTGTGGTGGTAATAAGGTACTAGGCCTGCCTGCAGAACTGTGAGACTGGCTGATGTGTCACTCTGAAAATTATTAAAACAAATTCCTACTATTATTTTTAATGTTAAACGCAGAAACAAAGGTGACTTTTCCTTGTGGTGGTAATAAGGTACTAGGCCTGCCTACAGAACTGTGAGACTGGCTGAAGTGTCACTCTGTAAATTATTCAAACAAAGCCCTAATATTTTATATGTTTTTGCACAGGAACAAAGATGACTCTCCCTTGCAGTGGCAATAAGGCACTAATGCTGGCTGCCTGCCTATGCCTATTGCTAATTGCCTGCCTACACAACAACTGGACACTTTAATATTTCTTGCTTCTCTCTCTGAGCTCTAACAACACAATGAGGAAATGCATGCTGTCTGCCTGATTGTCTGCATCATTAGTCCAACCCCCATCATGAAATGAAGAAGCCTATTGGAATAGAGACAAAGCAGGAAAGTAGCACATGAAACTGTCACAGGGCTGATGGTCAGGACAGGGGGTGCGGACCAACAGCAGCAAAAGGAAACAGACAAAGTGAATCCAGAGAGCAAAGAAACCAGCACACACACAATTAAAGGGAACATCAATGTATTATACATATGCATACATGGAACATTAAATAACCCTGCACAACAAAACATTTAATAAAACAGAAAAGGACAGGACCTCTGGGCAAACTAGGGAGAAAGTCAGCTCTGGAAGTCCAGGGGAGCAGCCAGGCTCTGGAACACAGGGGTACAGCCAGCTCAGGAAACAGGGTGGGCAGCTGGGCTCTGGAACTCAGGAGTATAGCCAGGCACTGGAACACGAGGGGCGCATCAGCCTGCACTGAAACATGAGGAGTGCATAAACCTGCACTGGAACCAAGAACACAGGAGAGCAATTGCCAATTCGGGAGCACAGGAGAGCAACAGCCAATTCAGGAACACAGGAGAACAACTGTCATTTCAGGAACACAGGAGGGCAATTGCCAATTCAGGAACTGAGGAAGGCAGCTGGCTCAAGGAACAGCACTAAACTGACCAGATAGACTGTTATAATCTGGCCTAGAGCAAAGGGAGAGACTGCACTAAATAGAGAAGGAGGTGATTGCAAGGAAGGGACACTTGGGAACAGAATCAGTCCTCTATAACTAGATACATACAACAGCACCAAGGGAAGATAGTGGCCCTGTGAGGTACTGCATCAGACTGTGGAGAGGGCAGGACCATGACAGAAATGGAGAAGCTAATTGGACTAGAGACATGGAGGGAAGTATGGAGGGAAAGTAATCGAGCGTGGGTAGCAGTTTCAACGACATTCGGACCAGGGCTAGTCGGACTCGTATTTTTTTGGTGAACGACCCTTGCCTGTTGGAAGGTCCGAATGTCGCCGAATGACCCCATTTTCTTGAATTCTGAATGTCGCCGACCCGAATTGCACAAGTGTAGCCAGTAGTTTGTTCATTTTTTTCTTTTTCAATACTGTTAGACAACAATGGCACTTAGTAATACTTAAAATGTAAGAAAAATATTTTGTAGGGTTTATCCACCTGAGTAAAACAAGGGTACTCCCACTGCTGAAAGGTGTTTTATTCAAAAGTTATTACAGATCAAAGATTAAGATTTTAGGTACAATATCACAGTGGCCTGAAATTGTACAGTGGCGCTGTTGCTACACCATCCTATGGACAGCTCTGGTCCCGGGACCAGAGCTGTCCATAGGATGGTGTAGCAACAGCGCCACTGTACAATTATCCCTTTAAAGTTTTAACTGTAATAACTTTCTAACAAAGTAACTGTTACCAGTAATAGTACTTTTATTGTACTCAGCAAGAAAAGCTCTTAAATATGTGTTTTTCAAAACAAACTTTAATTAATCTTTAACCCTCTAATTACTAGAGCAATTACAAACAATGCCATGTTAGTTACCATATATTTGTTTCCATTAAGGTCCCTAGTTTTTTTAAGGCCCCCATCCCATGCAGCTCTAAATTGTCAGCATGAATTCATGTAAGAAAGACTCACAATACATTTGATTTTCTTGTTCCTTAGAAGATGGCCACACCAGCTGGCAACAAAAAATGAGGAAAACTTGAATAAGGATTTATACAGACCCATTTATCTAACCAGCATGATTCCTGCTCTGGTTCAACCAGTAGGTATTTTTGATTAGGCCCCATTCATATGCGTATTCACTAACTTTGTTCCCATGCTTTTAACTGCTACATTTCAAGTCACCTTTGTACATTAAATATACTGGCGACTTTCAAACCATTTTTTTTATATGACATAGAACAGATTAATATATTCTGTAAGTTAGAAGATTACATTTGAATGGTTTGCTCCATATGTGCTAGTTCTCAAGGAGAATGATGCACTAAGATGACCTGGGATAATTCTGTGGCAAACGAATTGCTCTATAGGGGATAACTAATCTTTTTTTTTTTATCAGCCTCTGTGTTTAGATGTGCCTTGAATCTCCCGTACTTACAAATACATTCAGTGTTCTGTAGTTCTCAGGCATTTTACATTGTGACATTTTCTTTTAAGTTATATATTAAAGCTTGACATTTAAAATGTCTGAAACATGTATGCAGGAAAAACAATGCACTTTGAGTGCCAGAAAGGTATCCAACAATGCATTGGATACCTCTCTGGCACTCATAGTGTAAAAATGAAGTTCACAATAAGTGAAGAACCTAAATTGTTTTCTTGCTCCAACGTGCCTCTGAGGACTACTTACCTTAGTCTAAAATGAACAAGTAGTAGTCACTATATAACCATTTTTGATACTCTTTAAATATCTTTTTCACATTGTGTCTCTTAAGTGAAATACTTGACATCCAGGAAAACAAAACATTAGTTTGCTGTAACCTTCACAGTTTTTCAGCTGGCCTTCTAAAAACGGGCCTTCGTTTTAACATTGATGTCAGTGTGTTTATGCTCCTACAAATATACACATCTAAATTACTGTGGAAACTAATTAGAAAATAGACTGTCTCATGGGAGCCAAATGTAATATTGTCAACCTTTTCAGGATTCACATTTACCAGAAATGAGAAATATAGTTTATGATTTAAAATAATCTCGTTAGTGAATCATTTCAACCACAGACTTTGCCATGTCTTTGAACAACAGTAAAAAGATTGCTAGCCATCTCCGGGCAAATGTAATCAAATGAAAAAAAAAATCCCAAATAGTTCAACTTGCAAATACAATTGTGTAGGAAGGACATAAGCATAGCACACATCCGTTGTTTTACATGAGATTTTAGTACAGCATATTCATAAATAGAATGATAATTATGAAATATTGATCTCCATTATCTGTTGGTCAGGATGTTATGCACATCATTAAAATACCATTTTATCTCTGTTCTAGTAAATTGAGTATTTTGGTGGTACATTTCATAGCAATCTCTAGCATTTTATCGCTTTATTATATTTGGAAGCATGTTTTCAATCTGCGCTACTTCAAAATATGTTTGTTCCATCTCATTTATTTGGAGGCAACTTACTGTCTCTTAGATTCTAATGATTCTTTTGAAATATTATTTTAATGAACCCATGAAACACATCATTGTATGGTTTATTTTGTTGTTGGATTGCTAATGATACCCATCCATTATGTAAATGGTTTTGTAAGCAAGGCAAATGTAATAAATAAAGATAGTCAGTTCTTGTTTTACTACGTTTCTGCTGATAGACATACCTCATGCAGAGGAGCTAATGTTTCATGACCAGCACAGTTCAGTTTTTCAGTGGTTTGGATTTTTTTCAATTGACTGTGAAAACAAAACAGAAAGTATTTGCTATGGTTTCCCATCTATTGGGGCTTATGTGAAACTGCACTGGCGATGTAATTTTATATATACAGTATAAAAGAGTAGCTACATTATTCCTGAATTTTAACCCATTGGTGGTCTTGACAAATTCAGAGAAGGGGCTTTCCACAGGTGCTGGCTTGATCAATTGAACATTGGGGTGTACATATGATGACAATTCCACAACAATCAGTCACTGTTTTTTTCCTTTTTTTTTTTTTTTTTTACCAGCGCCTGCTTAATGCCATTTTACTAAGCTACTTACACCACAATGAGGCAGTTCATGGGCAATTTGTGATGATTCTTTCCTCTATGCCTCATTTAAATTACATATTTAACAAGGTGAAAATGAAATGGTGTAAATTAACATGATATGAGTCTGACATAAGGAACTAGTTGGGATTAAAGTTCTAACAATGGCAGAGATAGACTGCTAATACACTCCAGCTTTAGTGTATACCTTGTGGTGCAGTCACTGCTGAATCTGTACATTCACCACTCATTGAGGCCGATGACTAAGAACTGGAATAATTCTGGAGTATGCCAACTGCACCATATGGGAGAAATAGAAATTCACATAATTTTAAGCGGGGGCTTTTAATACCTTTTTTGTATGGGGGTTTTCAGTTCATTGCTTCATAATGCATTAAGGGGTTAAAAGCCCCATTAAATTCAATAGATAATTTGCAATTATTTACTTAATTTCTTCCATATGGCATAGCTGTTTACTCTAATCACTCTGCTCCTAGTTATCTTACTACCAGCATAGGTCTTTGTAGATATGATGCTCTGTCACACTTGTCATCCCCAACCAGTCGAGAGATTGGCAAGATACTGGTAGTTGAGGTGATAAGAGCGAGGGTGATGGCTGAGCAGCTGGTGTGGAGGAGTGTATGAGAAGGTTTTTGATAGAAAAAATCAAAAATGGGAGAAGATGCAAATGGGGATGGGTATCACTACCACCACCACCAGCAGTGACATTCAGGAGTTTGCTGCAGCTCTTGTTCCTTCTGCTGAGTCACAAGAGGCAGATGTTCATCTGTCACAAAGCAGGATGATGTTTATAAGCAGGCTAGTGTGCCACTTACGACTGTGGACATCATGGGACTAGTTTATTCAAGTAGTGATATGGGACTAGGACAAACTCCATTCTCCACCAATACTTCTGGTCCTAGCTATAGTGCTGATGCTTAGGAAACAGCAGAAGCAGCATCACAGCATCACCTGCACCAGCTTGTGATTATTCTTGGGAAGAAGAAGAAGGCAATTTGTCTCTACCTATCCCCTGATTTAAATCATGGGTGTGGGACTATGTTTCCATTGGGGCAGGCACAGTTCTGTCATCAGTGACGGCACTATGCAATATGTGTGATAAGATAATGAAAAGTGGAAAGGCATGGACACACATTGGCATATCTGATCTCATAAAGCATTTGCAACATAGACACCACAATGTTTAACTTAAGTATGTGAAAGCCAACCCCCCAAAAAGAAGTCAGTTCCCCCAGTCCTGCCCCAAGGGCACAAAGGACAGGGGTGAAAATCCCAAAAGAAGACAAGAGAAACCCAGCCTGTAAGTACAATGATGAGTCTAACACCTGTGTTGTCATTGCCTTCTTGTGCTGGGGTCTTGGTGCAGGATAATTTACCCATTATCTCTTACCTTAACACCCCTAAGGTCATCTTCATCCTCCTCTAGGGTACCACAATCATCTCCATTACCTCTCCCACTAATTATTGCGGAATTGTAGATGTGAGGATGTAGCAGTTTGTGTTCATCTATTGAACATTTTGTGGTGCACTGGCCACACATGGTAATGTGGGGTAGAACAACTACTGATGTCAGTGTGTCCCCTAATTCTGAAAGGAGGTGGGATGGCAGGTGTATCACGGTGCCAGTCATCCCTCTCTGTCACTCTTGCTTGTGGTGCACTCTGATTGGCTGAGGCTGTTTGGCCCGCCCCTGGTGACCTTTTTATGCTCGGCCATTGACACCTGTCAACCCTTTCGTGGTGTTCCAGAGCCAGTGTTGCTGTTGCTGTGCTCGTATTTTCCTGACTCCTGTGAACCGACTTGGTCTGTCTTCACTACTCTCCTGTGTTCCTGCTCCGTGATCCGATCCGGCTTGGCTGACGTTCCTGCTCGTGACTGATCTGGCTTGTCTGAGAACCACCTCCGTGTACCAATCCGGCCTGGCTCACTTCCTACTCCGTGACCTGAACCGGCTTGTTCCAGTGACCTGCTTGTTCCTGCTTCCTGCTGCTAGTGTCGCCGTCGCAACATTCTGACTTCCGCTGAGGCCGCTTACCGGGCGGCTCGTTTGCCTCTGTTCTCCTGCGGAGTTGTGCCTCCAGTGCTGAGTCTCCGTTAAGCTCTGCAGAGCTGTGCTTCCGTTGCCGAGCCTTCCCTGACACTTGCAGAGCACTTTCCATGACTGCTGAGCCTGTGATCCTTGAGCTGCTTAACCCTTGCAGTGCTGCCATTTCGTTATCTGAGCCTTCACGTATCTCGCTGAGCCTATCCTGTTTGGTCGCTACTTCTGCAGATCTGGCCGCTTTACAAGCCTGATCTAGACGGCGGCTCATCCTTCCATCAGTAGAGTAGTCGGTATACGTTACCGCGCCCTGTAGTGGCGCTACTGGCTCTTGCAGGTTGTCTTCGGTATACGCCCGTGGGGGCTATTGGCTCATATCATTGCAGCACAGGGTGGTCTCCGTTAATACGCCCATAGGGGCTATTGGCTCATATACTTGCAGCACAGAGTGGTCTCCGTTGTACGCCCGTGGGGGCTATTGGCTATCTCTGGTATTATAGCAGTCTCCGTTGATACGCCCGTGGGGCTACTGGCTCAAGCTCTTGCAAGTTGTCCCCGGTTACGCCCATGGGGGCTATTGGCTTAAGTCTTTACTGTGCAGTTGGTCTCCGTTATTACGCCCGTGGGGGCTATTGGCAAGCTCTTGCATTGTAGCAGTCTCCGTTGTTACGCCCGTAGGGGCTATTGACTCAAGCACATGCAGATTAAGTTGTCTCCGTTGCTACGCCTGTGGGGGCTATTCACTTCAACTTCTCTGCAGTTTCTACCAATATTCAGTACTGGCTGCCACATTCCAGCCTTAAGAACTTTCACTAACAGCTGCCTGATCACCAACTTGGGCATGCCAAACACCACAACAGAGACTGACTGAGCATTGTATTTAACCATTGAATATCCTCGCTACTGTGTACCTATCCTGTGATAGTATATGTGATACTTTTGCTTCTGTACACTTAACCTGTGATAGCATCTCAGTCTTTGATCGCTATTATTATTGTGTTGCCTGTAGAGGGCGTTCTTTACTTTTTATTTTTTTTTAAATAAAACTGTGTTTTATTTTACCTGCTGGTCTGAGTGTCTTAAAAACCGTTACAAGGTGTGACAGCACGGGACCCAAAGTCATACTTGTCATCCCCAAGCAGTCCCGTTACTACACAGCATCTACTGGGACTAACTGGATGGATCTTGATGCTGTTGCAGAGGTGGAAGTGGAAGTCAGCATCCAGACTAGTGGTCAAGGGAGCCCGCATACCCCTGACCCTCTGATTCCCATTAACCTGGCATTGTCCCTCTGGAGAATTATGATGAAGAAAGCAGAAATGGCTAGCAATATGTGCCAGAGTGCCTTCTTGCTCTGAAGAGTTGACAATTGTGACAGTAGGGGACCCTCTATCAAATCTGTCATCACCAACCAGTCTCAGTGCAGCAGCAAGAGACTGGTGGTGGTGATGAGAGAGAGGGTGATGGTGGAGCAGCTGGTAAGGAGGAGAGAAAGAGGCCCTTTTTAGCTAAATGCAATAAGGAATGGGAGACAGAGATGCAAAAATATTACTTAGATATACTTAACAGAATTGAAATAAATTCTTAATTCAAATACAGTGACACACCTACTACATATTCTGATAAATGTATTCCAACCTATATTTAGCAAATACTTCTTAAAAGCAAGGTATTATAGGCATTTAATTAACACTGATAAACATATGTATCCCATCCAAATTAAAAAAACACCATCAATATTTGACTAGTCAGTGGATAGTAGTACAACTATGAAAGTACAAAGATTAACACTTACAATAAAAAAATTAATTCTCATTTGCAGAGATATGGGACCCCTCCCCTAGATTTGGTATTGGATGAAGAATGGCAGAAATCAGAAATACCTCTCTAAAATATTTTTTAAAAATGTAAAAAAAATGTAGATTGCTTAATGTCTGGTGAATGATGTTTACTAACATATCTTTAACTAACCACTCATAAATACCGATGAAAGTATGGTTGCTAACTTATTATTAATGTTCCTCAATGTATCAGCCTTTCCATTTCCCATCCCAGATCCTCATGTTACTCCTTCTTTCTCCTCGTGTAACCTTCAAAATACTTTATTATATTTTGTAACTTCTGTAAATAAAACTGCTGGAACATATACTTGTTATAAGCTAGAAATGTATGGTTGTAAATGATTCAAGCTTGCAAATTTTTTTTGTAGTGGTGTTATTATTTGTTAATTTAAGAACTCACAAGTAACTCTGCTGTTGAAATGAAAATGTAATCATTCAAGAATCCATTAAACAAGATGAATATTTTTGATGTTGGTGTCATCATATATTTTTTTTACCTATCATAGTACATCTGATCCCACACTGGACACCGCTGTTCCATCATGATGGCTCAGAGGAGATACGCTGATTAGTGTTCTTTGAAAATGTTCCCAAGGGAACTTAGATCAATTCTTAATTCTAAAGTAAGCAACAGGTGGTACATAGGTAAAAAAGATCATCCCAGACAAGATACATTCACATAATCTATCTAAGTAAGAAAATAATGCAAGTTAGCATTGCACAAGTAGATGCATAAAATGAATCTGACAAGTGTTCTTATGAATTCTACATGATACCTTACAGCAATCACCGATAATTTGAAAACACACAAAGGAATGACAATGCAGAAAAATACCTTTTCCAGGTAGCGGCAAAAAAGGGTAATTTAGGTACAGGAAGCAGAAGAAGAACAATTTTGTATGAGTGCAAGAACCTGACTTAACCCTTTGAGTGCCAGAGTGGTATGGAATGCATTACAAAGCAATGCATTCCGTACCACTCTGGCACTCAAAGGGTTAATTTCATGCATTCAAAAAAGATTTGAAGAAAATTATCCAATTTACTAGATGTCCTTTCATCATGTTATATACAAAAGAACAAAATTCATTCAGCCTCTCTGTAAGAAACTGACTACATATTCTGCAATGTGCTCAGTAGTACATGACTTTATGATGATAGTAGTAAAGCTTATAATCTGCAGAAATAAATATTATCCTAGTCGACCCTTGGATGCTAGAGACATCTCCAATGCATTTCAAAGCATTCAACAGGTTATCCATTTGAGTGTAAGATGGGTATCCAATGCAATGCTTTAGATATCTCTCTGGCACTCAAAGGGCTAAAGGAAAACTAATACCTACTAATCATAACCCCCTCATTTAGCTTACTATGTGTGGAATATTCTTATGAATTCTTATGAAAAATTTCTCAGTTTCACCTAAAAAAAAATTTGCAAAAATGTTTCCATGTTTCTCCTATGCACTTCAATGCATCTAGAGAGATAGACAGGGCAAAATGCAATTTTCAAGCTATTTATTTAATTAGGGTAATAGAGGCTCATGGAGTTGGCTGACACAATGAGCACCCATAATAAAAAAAGGAGGAGCTGGCAGGACAGTGATGCATTCAGCGAATGACTTAGAGGAAGAAGTCAGCACCATCAGCATGGAAGGGCTTGGGAGCTCACATTTCCCAAACCCAATGATGCCCATTCCCCCAACATCTTCTCTTTGAATCTGGACAAAATACTTGCAAAGGCAAAAGAAGAACTGGGTAGCAGTGTGAGTAGCAAAGGTCAACTGCCTGTGCTTGCTGCTACTGCTGCCAGTGTGTCTTGTAATTCAGAACAGGAGATGATGGCAAGTGTGACAGCAGGGGACCCTAAGACACAAGTTTCATCCACAAGCAGTCCCACTACAACACAGCAGCTAGAGACTTGTGGGGGTGATGGTGGGGGTAGTGATCCAGCTGCAGCCAGACTAGCAGTCAGGGGAGCCTGCATACACCTGACCCTGTGATTCTCATTCCTCCAGCATTGTCCCTCTTGGGAATAATGCTGATGAAGTAAGAACTGTCTAGTATGACCATTAACACACATCAGCTGCCTGTGCCTGCTGCTAGTGCTGTCACTGTGTCTTCTTCATCTGAAGAGATGGCAATTTTGACAGTAGGTGACCCTCTGTCACATTTGTCAGCACCAATCGATCCCTCTCCCATTCATAAGCAGCAAGAGACTGGTGGTGGTGGTAGTGATGAGAATAAGGTTGATGGTGGAGAAGCTGGGGTAGAGAAGATAATGAGGGCCTTTTTAGCAGAAACTGAACAGAAATGGGAGACAGATATGCAAATGATGATGGGAATCACCACCAGTGTCATTACAGAGTTTGTTGCTGCTGTGATTCATGCTGCTGGGTCTCCAGGACCAGATGTTCATCTATCTGAGCAGCAGGCTAATGAGGAGCAGGCTAGTGTGCCACCGTCCACCGTGGCCACAATGGGACTGGGTTTGTCCAGTAGTGATTTAGGTCTAGGACAGAGCAGGGATATATGAGTAAAGTGGTGGTGCCAAAATTGACTGCAAGTATGGTTGCTGCAGAGTGTGCAGTTAATGATGGTGATCACTCTTCTCCTCCTGAGGAGGATGCAGTTTGTCAAAGTTCCACCAAAAGTTCCATCACCACGATACACATGCTACATTCAATGTGGATTTTAATAAACCTTTTTTAAATGATTTGTTTATTTCTCTTTATAAACAATGGCTAGTAGGCAGCATATCAGCAGGATTAAAAAAAGCTGAACTATATTTGTATGTGCACTGTACAGGACTCAGCTGAGCCAAACACAAGCCCAGGGGAAACATTGATTTGTAGAACTTATACTTGTTATAGGCAAAAGTCATGATGAAAAATTGATTTGTAGTGCTTAGGCTTGTCAGCAACAATCCCAAGTGCTGGTTTGCATAGGCGTTCGGCTTGCAACGAACAAGCCCTGAGGTCAAAAAACAAATGATGCCCCACTGTCTTAGTGACAGCAGGTTATTTTATGGTGGACAGTGACCACTGGCCAATGGTCATTGGCAAATGCCATAGTGACATTGCAGCATTTGTGACTGCTGTGCTGTTATTGCTGCTGCTGCTGCAGGTGCTGTTGAGTTGTCTAAGCAGCAGGATGATTAGGAAACTCCATGGGAATGGGATCAACAGCAGTGAAAGACAGATGATGATGGTTCCATTTGCCAATAGCTCATGTGATGCTCCTGAGGCAGTAGCAATACCCCAACTAACAATCACCACTGCAGGTATATCTGAAGAAAAAAATTGGCCAATAATGCTTCTCCTCCTGCACCTCCTCCAACATCACGGGTGTGTTGTTGGGATACAAATTTTTCCTTGAGAGCAATAAGGAAGTGTGTCTTTCATCAACAACTGCAATGTGCACAGTGTGTGTAAGAAAGCTGTGAAATAGGGGAAGGACTTGGAACAACAGAAACATCTGCACTCACATCAAACAACCGTCACAGCTGTAAACAAACACCTTGACAATCATCCCACAAGAAACCAAGTACTGCTGTCACTATGCCCCTTGTCTGTTCCTTTAAGGACATGTGAAAACTAGCAGACTTAATAAATGATGAATCCTCCCTTCCTCCAATTTAGCGTATTCTGTGGGATGGAATCTCCTCAGATGCTGCTTGATTCCCTGCTTTATATTATCCTCTACAACATTGGCATGTGTGGTCAGCACACCACACAATGTACAATGGGTGGACATGAACTGCCACATATGGACCCTAGCGCAAGAAGCTCGTGTCAAGACAGGTGTTTCACTCGCCATTGAAGTTCCAGACTCTGGCTGGGTTTCTTTATTCTTCTCTTAGATTTCCACCTACATTTTTGGTGTCCTTGGGGAGAGACAGGAAGTACAGTAAGAGCAGCAACCAATTTCTTTTGATTGTGTTTGTCTTTAACATAGTTCTTTTTTTTTAAATGGTCTTTATTGAAAATCAAATATATTTACAATAAAAATAGTACAGAAATGCACAAGAAGGAAATAATCTGCATTGTAACAATTTGAAATAGAATCACAAAATAAACATTCCGTGGTAAGGTTGTAAAAACCATTACTAAAACAGAGAATGTATAAGCACATTAAATGAAGGGTTAAATTGAGTAACGCTGAGAATGGGGAAGTCTGTTGTCCGAAACAACAACAACAACAAAAATTATATTACTGGGGGTGGGGGAGGAGGAAGGGAAGTGGATCGAAGCACACATCTGGTTAGGAGCAGCCCGCATCCATCTGCAAACCAAGTAGAGAGTAACTTGTTAGGGGACCTTTTCTCAGTCCTGAATGAAATAAATGTCAGTTATAGTTACTATTATCTGAAAAGATGAGACATCAGATTAGGAAAAACTCCAGACCATTCCGCCCAGTCATCCGAGTGCTTGTTTGTAGAGTGGTTAGTGATGGCATGATAATATTGCATAGTTACATAGTCATTGACTCTCATAACCCATTCTTGTTGGGATGGAGTGTTTGTCTGTCTACAGTATAGTGGGATCAATCGCTTCCCTGCATTGAGGAGTATTTGAATACAGGCCTATTTTCAAGGTGGTGAGAAATTAGGTACATGACGAGTGTAGTGGAAGAGAAAGATCAAAGGATCAAGAGCCAGTGATATTTTATATACGGAGTTTATTTGACAAGATATGTTAAACCAGTAACCAGAAATCTGAGGACATGACCATCATATATGTAACATCGATCCAATTTCAGCATTACATCTCCAACAAAGGGCAGATGAAGTTTTGAGGAATTGTGCAACCTTTTGAGGTGTCATATATCACCTAGTGAGTAATTTATAGTTTATTTCTTGTGTTTTTGTATCTTTTGGCTGACTTCTTAAGGATGGAGAAAATTTGAAACCATTCGGATGTTTCCAATATCAGACCTAACTCTTTCTCCCAATTTCGTAAAGTAAAATTTAACTACAGGGATGTTTTGATGTATAAGTTTGTGGCAAAAGACCAGGTGGTCTCGTTGATAAGACTCTTTCACACTGATGAGTGTTCTGATCGAGAAGGAGTTTGAAGTGATCTCATAGAACCAATGTCTCATTTGTAAATATATCCAGCAAGGAATCTTATCAATGGTGAGATACAAAAGCAAAGTTAGGGGGGAGATAAACCCCTTGTCTGAGGACAATGAACTCAAAGTGTCTAAAGAAGCTTTTTTGAGTTTACAGTAGAAGGGATGAGATACACCTGATGGAAAGGTAGGGTTATCCACTATCGATATTAATGGAGACAGGTATGGCACTAAATGGTAAAGGTTGTTCAATACTCGCCATTGATTATATAAGTGATCCAGAATAATATGTGGTTTATAACAACTTTTTTGCACTTTAAAGGGGGATAGCACAATTTGAAGTGGATCATAAACTCCCACTGAATCAGACAGAGATTCCACCCATCTGAGCTGAGATGGGGAGTGTAAGTCAAAAAACGTAGCTAACGCCACTGCTCTGTAGTAAAACAATATATTAGGAAGTTCAATTCCACCTCTGGAATGTGGTAAATACAGGATATCATTTCTCACTCTCAGCCCCTTATTCTACCAAATGAAAAGAGAAGTTCTATATTAGTCTGAAGGAGACGAATAGGGAAAGCCATCAGTAGTGCATTGATTATGTAGATAATTTTCGGTAAAATGTTAATCTTTATTACATTTGAACGTCCGAACCAGGATAAAGGAAGTTGGTTAAAAGACTTTTATTCTGTTTTTATAGTTCCGGAGAGAGTGGTTAGATTTATTTCAGATAATTTGTCAATTTATCTTAGAGAGGAAAATTCCTAAATATTTTAGGGAGGATGAGCAAAGTTTAAACTTAAGATTCTTATTCAGTTTGGTAAATCTACTGTTTGCCAAATTAATATTTAATATTTCCGATTTGGAATAGTTGATAAGGGCCTGAGAAATTGAATAGTAATCTTCCAAAACCGAAAAAAGGGCTGGGAGAGATATCTCCAGTTTAGATAGGAACAACAATATATCATCTGCATAAGCAACGCTTTTGAAAGTGTATTTGCCAATGTCAATCCGTGAAATATCTGGGGAGAGTCTTACAAGATTGAGCAAAGGTTCCATGGTGATAATAAAAATGATAGGGGAGAGTGGGCATCCCTGTCTTGTTCCATTAGGAATAGTGAAGTCATCCGACAGAGTTCCATTCACTAATACTTTTGCAGAAGTGTTCGAGTATAAACTCATAATAGCTCTCAGCATATTTGTTCCCAAGCCAATATGTTTTAATGTCTCTTCCATATATGTCCAGCTGAACCTGTTGAACTCCTTCTCTGCATCTGTTGATACAAATATTGTAGGTATATTTTTATTTTGAGTGTGATGTATCAGTGATATTGCTGTGGTCATGTTATGTCGAGCCTCCCTTCCTGGCACAAAACCACTCTGGTCAGACAAAATTAGGTGAGGGAGAAAAGGCTTCAATCTGTTCGCTAAAATTTTGGCAAAAATCTTCATATACCTGTTTAATAAGAATATGGGTCTGTAGTTTGCTCAGCTGGAAGGGTCTTTCCCTTCATTATGTATTACCAAAATGTTCTTCCATAGACTGTGGAGGGAATTTCTGACTCGAAAGAATTGCAATTAAACTTTTCAGCATATGGGGGATCAGTGAGTCTTTAAAATTTCGGTAGTATTGGAGTGAAAACCCATCTGGTCCAGAACTTTTACTGGATGCCATGCTGATTAATGATTTTAAAACCTCTTTTTCAGTGATAGGGGCTTCTAGTTCCTCAGATTGTTGGGTGGTAAGTGTGGGTACTTTTGCTCTAGATAAAAAGGAGTGAATATGTATAATCCTATCTTGCATTTGTGGAGAAGAATTAGAGAAAATATTATAAGGTGAGCTGTAATAATCTTTAAAAGAGTTTGCTATCTGAGGAAATGTCTTTTGGATAGTGCCATCCGGGTAATATATTTGTGTAACTGCTGTTTGACATCTTTTCTGTTGCATGAATCTAGCTAGTGCATGGCTGCACTTATTATTAGAGATGTACCTGTGATATTTTCACCACATGTGTGATTTAATGGAGTTTTGTCTAAGTAAGTTATTGAGTTCTGCTTTGATGAGGTCAGTTTTTTGCCTTTCTTATGAGTGGAGGAAAGTGTTCTAAGTTTGTTTATTGCATTATCTATTTTTTTCCATTTCCGTCTTTTCTTGCTGTAACCAGCTTTGATTAAAATACCAAGAATTAAGCATTTATGTGCTTCACATATAACCGGGGTCCAGAATGTCCTCAGTAGAATTTTGAGTAAAATATTGTTTTAATTCGTCAGATAAGGATTTTATTATCTCACTATCCTGTAGCAGAGTATCATTTAATCTGCAGTTTAAATGTTTTTCAGGAACTTCAGGAGAAGAGAAACATATTGAGATTGCGTCATGATCAGACCAAGAAATATTTTCAATTGAGGCTGAAGTGATTGAGTGAAGGACAAATTGCTATGCAAATATATAGTCAATTCTGCTATATGTTGAGTGGAGAGGTGAGTAGTAAGTGTAATTTGATTCTTTAGGGTCAGGGTTCTCCAAGTATCTAGAAGCTGAAAGTCTGCTAATTTGTTGCGCAATTTCTTTAAGTGAAAAAGTTTAAAAGTGGATTTCCCTGATGACGTGTCCAATGAAGGGTCAAGTGCTAAACTGAGATCTCTGAGAATTATTCTTCCCTCAGTTTCAACAGCCAAGGAGTCAAGAAGATTTAAAAGGTAAGATACTTGTTTGGTATTTGGGCTATATATATTGACTATGATGAATGGTTTGTTGTGCAATAAGCCTTTAAGCACTAAATATCTGCCATCCGGGTCAACTGTGCTCTCTAGTAATTTCCAGTGAACAGAAGCTCTGAAAAGAATACCCGCTCCTCTTTTCTTTTCCTTAGCAGAAGCGAAGTATGTAGTAGGAAAGGTTTTGTTTGAAAATGTGGGTGTTTTGTCAGATCTAAAATGTGTTTCTTGTAAGAGAAGAATGTCTGAGTTTAAGTGAGCCAATGAGTCGAGCACCATGGATCTCTTGTGAGGTGAATTAAGGCCCCTAGCATTTAAGGAGGTCTCTTTAAGTTTTTACATGATGTATTAGAGTGAAATCCGGGCAACCCCTCAATCAGACATGCACAGGGATAAGGAAAGAGGTAAAAGGGAGAGAAAAAAAGAAACCAAAAGAAATTATCATATATGATCATTAACATACTTCTCATAAATGTCCTGGTGTCTGTATTTCCTGTGTGTTATAAGGGCGGTTGTCCCAAAGTTGTCCACTACTTTCCCCTTTTCATTGACTTGTCACATATAGTGCACAGTGTCATTGCTGATGAATGCACTGTGCCTGCTCCAAGAGATAAAGAGTCCCGCACCCAGGGGCAGGCAAAGGTGGATAAGAATGGCCTCTTCTTCTCCACAATACCCTTAACTGGCTAGACAGAGGATGATGATACTGCTGCTGCTGCTGCTCTGTCAGAATGAGCACTAGAACTAGGAACAAGATTATAGCTGGCAAGTGGAACCTGTCCTGGTTCCACATCACAACTACTGGAACCCAGTCCCAGTTTGTCCACCGTGGTCTGTGGCACACTAGTCTGCTCATCATCAGCCTGCTGCTGAGACAGATCAACAGCTGGCCCTTTCAACTCAGCAGCAGCAGTAATTACAGCAGCAGCAGATGCAGCAGCAAAATCTGCAATGTCACTGTGAGTAGTGGAGATGCCTATCCACATTTGCATATGTGCATCCCAATTCCTTTCACTTTTAGACCCCATTCACTCCTCCACCCCAGCTGCTTCACCATCACCCTCACTCTCATCACCATTCACCACCACCACCAGTCTCTTGCTGCTGCTCTGTAGGAGTAGACAGGATGGTGATGATGACAAATGCAACAAAGGATCCCCTACTGTCACACTTCAGGTGTTGAAGGCACTTTAGCATCACTAGCAGCAAGCACAGGCAGCTGATATGTGCTGATGCTAAAAGTTCTGCCTTCTTCATCATCATATGATAGAGGAACAATGCTGGGAGAACGGGAATCATAGAATGAGGGGGATGTTGTGGACTCCCTTAACCATTAGTCTGGCTGCTCACTTCCCCTTCCACTTCAACATTTGAAGGATCAACTAGTCCTAGAAGTTACTTCACAATTGTCATCCCTCCCACCACTCTCTTGCTGCTGTGTGGTAGTAGTGGGACTGCTTGAGAATGAAAGTAAGACTTAGGCACACTGTCAGCAGTAGCAGCAGACACAGACAGCTGACCTGTCCTGCTTGCGCACACTGCTACCAACTTCTTCCTGTGCCTCTGATGATGATAACAGTATTTTCCCAGATCCCAAGGGACAATGTAGGGGGAATGGGCATCATTGGGTCTGGGGAATCTGGTCTCTCAGCCCCTTCAGGGCTGGTGATGATCACTTCCTCCTCCTCTGACTCACTGTATGCATCATGGCACTTCCAACCTCCTTTTCTTTTTAATCACGGTGCTCAAATTTAGCCAACACTATCAGCCTCTGCTAGCCTTATTTCACTAAATAGAAATGCTAGGAAATCTCCTTTCATCCTCTCTATCTGCTTATTTTTCTACTGCACTTCTTGGTAACATAACGTTTTTGCCTCATAAATATGACATTCACATTATAAATGTGCAGAAAGTTAGTAGTCATTGAAAAACATAGCAAAATATTTTTGGTGTAGATGAAAAAAATACATTTTTAAGCATTTTGCTGAGGGTGGATTTTCCAGCAAAAAAGCAGACAACCATATAATTTTTGCAACTGGACCTCTCACCCATCCCTACCTGGAGAGGACAGGATCAACATAGATAACACCTTCATAATACAAGGGAGCACTTTAATTATAAGCAGATAAACCAGGGAGAAAACTGTGAAGTAAGATCCTTGTATACTTGTCCTGTCCCACATTTGCAAGTCTTATCTGTGTTTCTTGTATCTTTCATTTTCTAGTGCCTCAGTCCTGAACCTCTACCAACCATCAGCTATATCTGCACCCAGTTATGTCATCAAAGGAGAAGATCAGTATGGATTAAAATAAAAATTAAAAGGACATATATGAAAATGAGGCCTGGCACAGGAATCGTAGAGGTTATTGGAGACAACAGAACCATTTCAGTGCCAAAGGGATGAGAACACATTGCAGAACAATCTGTTGCTCACTTCTCTGAGCAGAATGAGACATGTGCAGGATATAAGGGAGAGTGGGGATGCAGGTGAGTGGGGTATGGAGTATGCAGTAGAGAGGGAAGAAATTTAACGATACTGGATGGTGAAAAGGTGTGAGAAATGGATGTGCTAAGAGCTGGAACAGGTTTTTGGAGGAAACAAAGTCCCTGCAGGGAATGCTTTCCCAGATGCCTACATCTGGCAATCATGACCTGTCTTCATAGAGGCATTGAACCTAAGTTTCATCCTTATATATAGATTATATTTCAATGGCAGAAACTATAATGAAATCTTAAATTTAAACTTTTTATTGGTATTGCTATAACATACAGAACAATAACACAGCAAGGTCACCTTGTGTTCCCTCAAATCCACAAAAACCACATGGTGGTCCACTTTTTCACTTGAAAATGTGTCCTAAACAAGCCCTTTAAAATTTTCTACTTTTTCACCTACTCCAAAAATGTTTTAATTATTTTTTCAATGGCTACAAACGTCACACCCATTTACTGACATGTATTTGTTTTTATGTGCCAAAAATATGATGTTTCCAGGAAGTGAAATGGATAACTAAACAGCAAGAGAGCTAAAGAAGGACGTAGGTGATTTTGAAACTATTTTGTTTAGCAAAATTAAGGCAGCAGATACTCAGACTGTTGGCTAACAGTATGAGCAATCATCTGAAAAAGAAAAGGAGATGATGAAAGGACTGTGATGCATCCAGTGAGTCAGAGGAGCAGGAGGAAGTAACCACCACCAGCATAGAAGGGTCTGGGAGCAATGATTCCCCAGGACCAATGATGCCGAATCCCCAACATCATCCCTAGGAATCTGGACGAAATTTGCGAGCAAGGCAGAACTGGGTAACAGTGTACGCAGCACAGGTCAGCTGCCAGTGTGCCTTCTGATCAGGAGGAGGAAGAGATGATGGCAAATGTGACAACAGGGGACCGTAAGTCACATTTGCCATCCACATGCAGTCCTACTACTACTTTGTTTTAAACAACTTAAGACCAATTTATTCTAAAAGTATAGTTCTGCTTTAAGAAAAGGCAAGTTCCCTTTTGTATGGTGTAAGTACCTGAGAGAGTAGAAATCTGGAAGACAATTATAGAAGAATGTCAAGTTTTAGTTAAAAATAAAAGGCTTACATTTTTCCCAACTACTGAATACATGAGACAATAGAATTAAGTTATCTTAAAAGTTAATTAAACTACTCATTCTTTTGGACATTTTATTTAATTAAAATACAGTAGATAAAGTAATCGTAACATTGTTTATTTTATTTTGGATCCATGTGAAGCAATGACTAGCGTAACTCAATGTGTTTGCTTTTGCAGACTTATGCCTCAATACATCCACTGTGTTTGAGAATTAAATTAAATAAAATCTTTGGAATGAATTTATACATAATGGTGTAAAGAAGGGAATGTGCAATTAGGCAAATAATTTTGGAGGAACGTGCAGTGTAAGTAAGGGAACATCCTTACGAAATGATGCACACCGCAGATCACATGCACATAAAAGTAAATATACTCTGGGCAAACCAGCTTCACCACAGGTAACAAATAAATATCCCCATCAATTTAACTGTTTCAGAGCCAGAGAGGTATCCAGTGCATTTCAATACAATGCAATGGATACCTTTCTGGCACTCAAAGGTTTAAATGGGCTTTTAACTTATTGAATTCTGGAGACATCTCCAGTGCATTGCTTTGTGGTGCATTGGGGACTTTGCTAGGATTCAACAGGTTAAAAAGACCCATTTAACCCTTTGAGTGCCAGAGGGGAGTCCAACACATGGTGCATGGTGTTCGGCTACAGGGATGCCAGTTGTTTGATGTGAGTGCCCATTGTTCCCAGCTCTTGTTTTATTTACCACACACCCATACACACACACACTGTGCACATTGCAGTTGCTGATGAGAGGCACAGTTCCTGCTCTCCAAGGAAAAATGTATATTCTAACAACACACCCATGATTTTGGAGGAGGGGCAGGTTGAGAAGCATTATTGACCATCTTCTTTTCTCCACATATACCTGTAGTGGTGGGGCTAGTTGTGGTGCTGCAACTGCCTCATGTACATCACTGTAGCTAGTAGTGGCAAGTGAAACGATTATCATCCATCACTCATATCAGTGCTGTTGTTGATTCCTTTCCCTGTGAGCGTCCTAATCATCCTGCTGCTTAAACATCTAAGCAACAGCAAGCACAGCAGTCTCAAATTCTGCAATGACAATGGGGCATTTGACGGTGGCCAAAGGCCACTGGCTACCTTAACATGGGCTTCTGGCACTAGGCCAGCAGGGAATATTTTTTCAGGGATTATTCTTTCCCACACAACCAGAGGCCTGAAGATTTGTGACTCTAACAAGCAAAACTGATAAAAAAACTATCCCTAATTTGTAAGGGATTGTGATACTAACAAGCAAATTGATAAAAATGATCTCTGATTCCTCAGGGCTTGTGACTCTAGCAATCTAAATCATGTTTATTCAGGGTTTGTAACTAAAAGTCTAAGTCCTAAAATGTAATGTTTTTCCTTAGGGCTTGTGCCTCTAATAAGTCTAAGTCCTATAAATCAATGTTTCCTTGGGTTTTGGGCCTCTAACAAGTCTAAGTCCTACAAATCATCTGCTATAAAATACTTTATCCAATCAAGTATCAGTCTGCCTCAGTTGCAGATTTTATAAGGGGGTCCCTGTCTCTGTCACGTTACAAACCAATTTATTATTTTATTTTTAATTTGATTTACTTATTTTTTATTAACTGTCCCCCCAATACCATCCAACAACCCCCCAAAAAACCCATGTTTAACTGATTCTTTCCCCAGACTCCACCAACCAACACATTCACCCTGCTCAGACCCCTTTTATATAAGTCTTACATTTAAAAAACATTTTTTTTAATTAACTGTCCCCCAATCCTAGTCAACAAACCTCCCTCTAAAATTACCTGTTCAACTGATTGTTTCTCCACACTCCACCAACACAGGCACCCTCATACTCATTTCAAAATATGCATTTGGGAAATGAAATAACAATTGCTATGTGTTATGTGTAACTTCAATGTTCCCATTGATTTCAATGCAGTGAGGTAGGCAAAAAAAAGCAGAAAATATTCATTAAGTGAGAAGAGCCATTATTCACTGATTTTGGTGTGAGGCAAATCATTGATCTCTACAGAGGCGTAACTAGAAGCCACCAGGCCCTGGTGCAAAAATTGCCATGTGCCCCCCGACCACATTGTGCCCCCCCACTGCCCCCAATCATTACAATTGCCCCCAATCGCCTCCACATTGCCCCCACATTACCACATGTGCCCCCACATTGCCACAATTGCCCCCACATTGCCACAGGTGTCCCCACATTGCCCCAATATTATCACAAGTGTCCCCACATTTCTACAATTGCCCCCACAATTGTTTCCCAATTCGCCACATTGCCTCCACAATTGCCACATTGCCTCCACTGCTGACACCCCCGTGCCCATCTTCTACCTCCCTGCTGGTCCAGCGGCTGCCGGCTAGCGTGGAAGGAGAGGTCTTCTGCATAGACTTCTTTAGCAGGAGCTCCCGCGCGGTCCTTTAGTAATGCAGAGCACTGGGAGATGATGTCAGTAGCATAATCAGCAGAATCATTATCAGTAGGGGTGGGCAAGAAGTGAGAAAAATGTCCTGCATAGCGTTCCGCGAAAAAAGGCTGATTTTTTGCTTTTTTTGCAAACGTTTTCTCTTTTTTCTCCAATGCAAAATTTTCCTCCTTTTCACCTATTCCAAAACATTCTCCTATTCTAGCACATTATTCTCCAATTCTAACACATTTTTCGCATATTCTAACATATTTAAACACATTTTTCTCCTTTTCCAACACTTTTTTCCTTTTCCATCACATTTTTTTCCTATGTTTAATATGGTGCAACATTTCCCAGCACAATATTACTTCTGAGAGCTGTAGTGGAGAACTAAGCTGGAAGTCAAAGTTGTGAGTCCTACAGCAACATATACCTTAAAAAATAAGTTAGCATATAGTGTGCCTTTGTCCTTTGCCCACAACTCTTATTTCCTGTTTAAGTGACACTGGCATGTATTCGTGATGATGTCAAGTGGTTAAAAAAAATAAAGTACAGCCTACAATGTGGCAGATGTGTATGGTAGTGGTGGTGGAGGACTGGCATGGTCTGATTGGCGTGACCTTGACAAACTGCATCCACCCCGGAAGGAGAGGGATCATCATCATTTATTGCACATGCTGCAGCAATGATTGCTGCAGTCAATTTTTGCACTAACACTTTACTCCCATGCCCCTGCACTTCCTCTACCTGTCCCCTCTCCCACTTGTGCATTTTCCTAGACATTACTCAACTACTGTGTGTGTTTTTTCTCTCTACGGTACACAACTTATGGAGTGTGATATCTTGCTTTGGCCCTCAACAAAATTCGTAATGTCGTCTGCTGTCTGTCAAGTTTGTCTCAGTCACAGAGCTCCCAGTCAGCTGTCTAATATATTTATTTGTTAATTTTTTCTTTTTTTTTTTTTTTTAGCTGTCCACCATATCTTATCACAGTTAGTCCCCCAAAAATATATATGACTAAAATACAAAATCAACAACTTCTTTCCCCAGACTTCCCCAGCACAATAAAAGTAAAATCAGCAAGCAATTTGGACCCCAGCTGCCTGTGTCTTGCCAGTCACACCAAATTTTGGGGTATTTTTGGTCAACCTCCTTCCTCCCTTCTTCTCCCCATTGTGCCCCCAGACTCCCCTACTACAGATAACAAATGTCCTACCTAAATGACTCCCTTAAAACTAAGCTTCAATTCCCTTTCATTTTACCTATCTTATCTAACTCAAAAACATGCATCTCTCTCCTCTTACAAACACCGAATGGCTGCGGTGAGAGCCTGACAGCCTTTTATATGGCTGTAGAAAACTTAGGTGGAGAAAATGTTTTCTACCCATTGAGCTAGGCAAAAAAAAACAGGGGAAAACTGCATTTTTTGTAGGAAATTCTTCACCATTCGGAAAGTGCCATGTTTTGGCGATTTCAGTTTGAGGCAAAAATTTTCACCCATCACTAATCATCAAATAATGCCAAATTATCTTCCTCCCCACTATATTCATATTATTATAGGTGTTTTAATGTCTGAAAAGGTTTTTTTTAACAATTCCCCATAGGAGGATTTATAGATAATTGATCAGTAGTTTGTGGACTGCTCTGACTACTGCTAAATTCTTTATCCCAACAACACTAGAACGTGACTAGTAGTCATCTTTAGTGCTAAAAGGCTTAGTACTATTTGTGTAACTTTTTTAACCCCTTAAGGACCCATGATGGTCCTGGACCATCATGGGTTGTTATACTCTTAAGGACCTATGACAGTCAAATGTGTATTAAAGATAAGAACCAATTACCGGCCATTGAACAAGGCACTCCATGGAAGATGCTGTAAACAATTTATTAAACTACATTGAGTTTAGGGCTCAATGCAAATGTTTACCTTAAAAAAGCCAGTAGAGCAAAATGTATACAGACCGACAAAATAAAAGTCTAAGTCAGTATTTAAAGCACAATGGATGTTAGGCCACAGAAATGGTCTTGTGGCCAAACATTCATTTCATGTGTTAAGTTCCCAAAATGCCGTTAAATAGTGACAGTATTGAGAACTTCAAAGCAAGCAAGCAATCTGTGCCTGACATACTGTCAAGCACCGATCTATAACTAATCTGCAGTACACTTACCTGTCATCCACTGTCTTTCTCCTTCAGTCTTCCCTTCAACCTTCTCTTCTTTCTTCTCTTCTGGCTTCTTTCTTCTCTTCTTTCTTCTTGCTGTTAAAAAAAAAAAATCAAAGTTATAAGTACAATGCAGAAATATTCACCACAATAATACATAGTTTAACCCCCTGAGTGCCAGAGGCGTATCAATGCATGTACCTCTCTGGGACTCAAAAGGGTTAAACTATGTGTTATTGTGCCATTTGTAAATACGTATATGCTTCCATTGAATCACATATGCCCAACTTGTTAAAAATGCCATAATTAGAGTGCCATAAATACGTAGCTTAAAGTTATCATATCTCAATAAATGCCATAAATAAAATGCCATAGATGTGTAGCTTAAAGTTTTCATGTCTGCTCCACTGTGTGCGACTGTGGAGGCGGCAGCGGCGGAGACAAAAATGAGTGGCAAAGTCCCACTCCTGTCCTGCACGGGTCGATGACCATTACACACTGAAGGAATTGTAACTGAGGTTGCCTTTATATGTGGCCAGTCTCAATTCCAATTCCCTCACAGCCATTGGCTGGGATGTGCGTAGGCACATACCAGCCAATGGCTTTAATGGAATTGGAATTGAGACTGCCCATGTATAAAGGCTGTCTCAGTTCCAATTCGTTCAGTGTGCAGGACAGGACTGGGACTGTACCATTCATAACTGTCTCTGCTGCCACTTCCTCCTCTGTGTCCAAAAACAACAGTGGAGACATAATGACTTTAAGCTATGTATTTATGGCATTTTATTTATGGCATTTTTTTTATGGAGATGATAGCTTTAATCTATGTATTTATGGCACTTTAATTATGGCATTTTTAACAAGTTGGGCATATGTGAATCAGTGGAAGCATATACGTATTTACACACTGCTCAATAATACATAGTTTAACCCTTTTGAGTCCCAGAGAGGTACATGCATTGCGTACCCCTCTGGCACTTAAGGGGTTAAACTATGTATTATTGTGGTGAATATTTCTGCATTGTTCTTATACCTTTGATTTTTTTACAGCAAGAAGAAAGAAGAGAAGAAAGAAGACAGAAGAGAAGAAAGAAGAGAAGATTGAAGAGAAGAAAGGATAGAAGATGACCAGCATGGTGAGGACTCCACTGGACATCAGGATTAATGGTAAGTGTTACTTGTAATGCAATGTTGGTTTGCTACTTAGTCGGATTAATCCTATGAGTGCCAGCGGGGTGATTATACCCCACTGGTACTCATAGGGTTAATTCTACAAACTTTGTACACATTTTAGACACTTTGGATGTGTTGATGTGGAGCTTAAGACCCCATTTCAACACATCCACTGTGGACTTTTTTTTTTAACTTTTTTTACTTTTAGTTTCTGTGTCGGCTATTTTAAGATCCGATAAGGGACTCTAGTCCCAAAAAAAATGGGTCTTACATTTCCTGAGATAAACTGAGTTCCTTATCGGCTCTTCACGGCTAACACAGACATTTGAATTGATAATTACAATGTTTCCATTATTTGCAATGGCTGAACACACCTCTTAACTTTATTACCTGACAACTTTTTTTTTTGCAGGTATTTTTTCACAACACAGGCATTTGACTAGCTTACTGTGATGTTTCAGTGTGTGTGGGGGGAATCTCTGATGAAAGTTGCATCCCGTCACTGAAACATGGGACTGAACATGATGTGGTTTTAATAAATTGTTTGTTTGTTTAAACAATGGAGTGCCTTATTTTACTTTCATTTAACATGTTATCGCCTTTGTGAACATAACATGAAGAACGGACAAATCAGATAGTGCAGCTAATTTTTTGTTCCTGCAGATTAGCACTTACACTTTGGGGTATGCTTTAGTGCCTACTAGTACACACTTGACCATCATTAACATTTTGAGTGCCAGAGAGATTAGCAGCAAATGCATTGTGCACCCTTCTGGCATTCAGTGGGTTAATGCCATCTGAATGTCTCCCCTATAGCACGTACAAGGAAACATAACAGAGAGGATGGTACATCCAAACATGCCCAAACCTGTTCCTCAGTGCAAGCAGCACGAACAGAAGAATTTTTGTTATATACAGCCTAGTACATAGGAGCTAGGCAGGTGTAGCATAGAAAATTGATTTGTGCAGCAATTTTTGCATGGAATCATATCCATATGTACCCCTTGTTATGCCTGAATCCAAGGAGGGTCAAAAGTCATAGGGGACATTAGTATTTTCTAGCCATAGTAAAGTAAGAGTGGGGAATTATGAGGACATGCTTGTTCCTTGAACACAGAATGTTCATTCAACCTTAAAGGAGAAATAACACCTCTTAATATGAAACCTCTACTAACCTTACTATAGCTGGAAAATCTTAATGATCTTTATGAATTCTGCCCTTGTGGCTTTCTTCAAGAGAGAACACCTTCAGTCAGTTCTGGATGTCAGGTCCATGGAGGCTAATGTAACAGTAACATAACAGCTGATGACAGATTTAGTTTTTAGACTGGAACAGGCAGAGTTCATGAATCTCCTTAACAATTTAAGGTCCAGATGGGTGTGCAGCATACTGTACATCACACACCCCTCTAGTCCTTAAATGGTTAAGATTACCATGTGCGAGGTGCAGAGCTTGAGGTCCTGTGGTCCTGCTAACAACTATCATATCTGCTTCCTCAGAAATGATTGAGGATGTCTTTTTGTTGAACAAAGGCACAAGGGCAGAATTCATAGGGGCCATTAGGATTTTATAGCCACAGTAAGGTAAATGTATACTTATTATTAGAATATGTTACTTCTCCTTGTACTTTGATAGTGCTTTATACCAAATTTAAAGGGAATGTATCAACTCTAGAGAACTTGGGCTAAATAATTAGGTTATATAGCGAATCTGACTAAAATTGTGTTAATTTTTTTTTAAAAGATTTAGTTTGTCAAAATTTAAGTTATAAAGTCTGGGCTGCAGCTTCTTCCGCATAGACTGTCGTTATCTGCTCTGTAACCGCAGTCCGTCGCTCTGCCTCTGCTCCCCTCCTTCTATCCAGCCTCCTCCGATGACAGAGGCTTATGTCTATAAGCTGGAGCGATCTCATTGGCAGAGATTGATACCTAGCCAATGAGAGCACTCCAGCTTACAGGAAGCCTTCGTCATTGGAGGAGGCTAGATAGAGGGAGGGGAGCAGAGGCAGAGCAATGGACTGCAGTTGCAGAGAAGGTAACCGCAGTCTATACGGAAGAAGCTGCAGCCCAGACTTTAGAACTTAAATTTTGACAAACTAAAGCTTTAAAAAAAAAAATTAACATAATTTTAGTCAGATTCACTATATAACCTAACTATTTAGCCTAAATTCTATAGAGGTGAGATATCCCCTTTAATGGAAATTAATAATCCCAACTGTAAGTGCCACTTCCCATGAAAAGAGAAGATGACTTTATTAAACATAATAACATCCTGGGTTGGTAGCATCCACTTAACTGCAAAGATGATCCCCATGGACTTCCTACAATCCATGTACATTATTACTGTTGCTCACTATCATTATTCCTTATGCATGTATGTGTCATAGTGCATTTCATTATAAAATCCAATAATGTTATTGTTAGGCTCTTTACAAACAGCAGAGCGTTCAAGTTTTCATGCAATGTTTGTCCTCTTCACAACCTTTTTTTTCCTCCCACATAAATCCAAAAACTAAAGGTGAAATCATTATTGCTGTTTTTCCACTTTGTTTTGCTTTCAGGTTCATGTTGTTTATTTCCATCAATTATTTGCATCCATACAGGAGAAAATGATTATTTTGATCCTCTGTGTCAGAAATAGTACAATGACAACAGGGTCCATAAGAAAAAAAAACTCTATAAAAGCAGTTACTAACCTCATGAGGATCGGAGTGGTGTGTAATGCATTGCTAAGCAATGCTTTGCACACTTCTAAGGTCATCAAGCGGTTAAAGGCAGAGCACTATTGATTTTTCTGAAAGCAGAATGCATAATCCTTGCTACCCAAAAAAAAACCTTTATTTTCATAATAATCTTACTGAGCTTGATTTACAAACTAACTGTACCATAAAAGAGAAACAAAGAGTTCCATTGATATAAACAGATTTAACCCTTTGAGTGCCAGCAAAAGTGCCCATTGTATTGCACAGCAATGTTTAGACACCGTCCTTGCACCCAAAGATTTTAAATCGCTTGAATGCTAGAGTTTTCTCCAACTCATTTTGGTTTCGGACCTCTCTAGCATTCAATAGATTAAAAACCTCATTTAAATCAAGGGCAGATTTGGGGATGTGTTCTTCTTTCATACAGTGCAGCTCTAGAATTTCCCAGCTCTGCTTAGTTCACCAGCCTCAATAGTGGGATGTATTAACATGTGCTTTTCTGCCAAAATAAGAACTAGAACCACTTTTTTATGCTACAACTGTATAATGCCTAAACATTAAACTGCTTATGCCAAGAATTATTTTCTTTACACTACTTGTGCCCAGGGGAGAGCAATTAGGGAGAGTTAGAGCATTCTGTGGTGTTATGTTCCTCTGCACATTGTTTCTACTCCTGTACTAACAAAGACTGAATGATACTGACACAGATATAGTCCCTTTTCCTGCTCATGCTGCAGGGGTGGCTTGTTCACACTTAAGGGATTGTAACGGTAAATACTGGTGTAGAAAAAAATGCATATGTAGATATATACGTCCTGAGGAAGGCCAGCACTGCCTGGCCGAAACGTTGATTGAATAAATCACATTTTTTAACTTTCTTTAAAAGTCCTGTGAGTGCTTGATTCATATGCTCTATATATTAACTCAGTCTAATCAGTGCACCCAGGCATTTGTGAACCTCAAAAGTGAGAGTGCTTCCACCTTTGCTGTATATATATATATATATATATATATATATATATATATATATATATATATACCAAAAGAAAACAGGCAGGACACACAAAAAATAATTCATGTGCAGGTAGCCACAATCAATATTTATCAAAAAACTCTTTAAAAAATAAAAAAAAATAAATCCTTTATTGTATGATCATATATATATTTTTTCATATTCAAAATTTGTTGAGTGAAGTACTTCCATGGTCAGAAATGTTGCTGTGTTTCTGTTGCTTCTTGATTCTGTGGACATCTATGCTCTAGCAATGGCATCACTTTAAAATTTCAGACCACAGAGATGAATGTTTGAGCTTCAATACCTTTTGAATATACATATCTCATCAGTTGGAGTAGTCTTGGGTAACTCAGCAGGGTAAACCTAGCAATACATATTCTTTCAATAATAATTGTTCCTATGCTTTTAAAGTCATAATGATTGTAAAGTATGTATATCATTATGCATAACAAGGTAATTTGTACTTGCAAATATTACTAAGAGCTGTGCTGTTGGATTCATACATTTCCACGTTTCTATAAAAACTTGTAGCATAATTGTAGCATAATTGGATGCTAGAGAAGTCCAAGAGGTTATATTAATTGTATGTATTGAGTCACGACATACATATTTTTTTTTTATTAAAACTCAAACTATTTGAGTGCCAGAGGGGTATCCAACACATCTCAGACCAATTCATTGGATACCCCTTGGCACTCATAGGAGTATGCAACACTGAAAAGCTCAGTCATACCAGCTTCAGACTGACCTGTGATTGCAGTCCCTATTTTCTTGCACATAAGAATATTTTTTTGGATATATTAAATCAAGTACTCTAGATTCAAAGGTCTTTCAGTGATTCAGTATTTTATCTAAATAACATTTAAGTACTGTTTGCATTTGCTTTAAATAACAGCAATGAATCTATGTATGATTATGCAAACAGCTAAACATGCACATAAATAAAATACAATCTCCATGTGGTAGCATTTTTTAAACATTTTTCAATGGAGTTGTTCTTGCTCCTTTATATGTGAGTACAAGTATAGACAATTGAAATACACAATACACTAATACACGGTTATACACATATAATACAGAGAGAGAGATAAAGAGAGAATCTGAACAGAGATGCAGTAAGACAGAGGCACCACTGGGACTTTTAAGTGATGTGTATGTTTAGTGGTCAACATTTCAGTTAGGAACATTTCAGTTCAGAACATTCAGAACATTTCAGTTCAGACAGGAACTAACTATGGAACTAACTAAGTATTCCCATTCTTGACCCATAGTTAGTCCCTGTCTAGTTCCAGAGTATGTACCTTGTGTCTTGACCTGACTTTCCCTTCAAATTCTCTCCTGCTCTACAATTTGGTATAGTTCTTGTCTGTCTTTTTCCTGTTATCGACCTTTGCTCCATTGTTCAACTATCCATCTGTCTGCCACCTTGTACTGCTTTGCCAAACTGTTACTGACCTGGCTTGTCTGACTTCTCGACTTCTTCTACCCTTGTGGTTTCCTACTCCCTTCTTCACCACTTGTGCTTCGACCACCAGTCAGAGTTCGACCACTAGTCATATCTTGAGTTGTGGGTTAGGCATTCTGCCGTTCTAGTCAATCCCCGACTGGTTCTGTCTGCCTGTTCCTATGCAGTCCCTCCAGTCAAAACCAAAAGTTCCTGCATTCAGCAACTGTTGATGGGTGCTGCAGGTCGTCTGTGTGTTCTGTTATCCTCCTTTGATCTCAGTGGGTAGTAGCTGTTCTTTAGACTGCTACTCGGGGTATGGGCTGGCTACTCTGGTTGGAACTATCCTGGCCTTGTGGCCAGCATCCTTCCCTAGCTTGGGCCGCAGCAAGGCAGTCTAGGGAGTAGCCATCAACAGACAGCCTTGAACCCCACTCATCACCTTCTAGCATCTGGTCCACTGGGGCCTACATTGTCGCTATCCCTTGTGTTGTTTTGTTGCTGTATTTCTTGTTTATTAAATCACCTTAGCAGTCTGTCACCTATTTTTGAGGATTTTCATTCACAGAGATCAATCAGGCAGCTTACATTGGGTGCTCCAGCTTACCATAGCATACATATAGTGTAGATGCTGGAAGTAACATCATTTAGTGGCAAACATTGTAAAACATGTAGTGGACCAGCACTGGCTGGATAACAAAAGACACTGGGAAGAGAGCATTTACTGAGCTCTGCCAGAAAGTTATTTTGCTTTTGTGGTTACCAGTGAAAAAAAAGATGGGCTCACATTAAATATACTGTTTCTGTTACTACCAGTGGAACAAGACTGGGATGTCATAAATTGTAGTATGATTCTGTGGCTATCAGCAGAACATTTCTGTGCCAGCAGAAATTGTAATAAGGTTCTGTGATTACCATTGGAACAAGGTTGGGCTGAAAGAAAGTATAAAGTGATTATTTGGCTATCTGCGGACAAATCCACTCTGGCATGCAGTGTATGATTACAAGACTGGACTGGTAGCCAGTAGGGATGCACCAATACCATTTTTCTGAGACCTAGTAAGAGTACCGATACTTACCTTCAGGTACTCACAGATACCAGTTACCAACACCTTTTTTTTTGTCATGTGACAGTTTTCCAAAAGACAATTCACAGCAGAATAATTTTAGGACAGCTTCTTTGTAATTATGAAGAACTGTAACTCTAAAGACATTAGGAAAAGATAAAACATTTTTATTTGCTTGTCACAAACTTGTGAAAGGTCAAACAAGGAAATGTAAAGGGACACTAATGTCCCATAAAAATTATACTTGTTTTGTAGAGATTTAAAAAATAAGTTATATGGCACAAATCCTATCTCTCAAACCTTATGGTTTCTATATTCATATGTAAAGTTCCTCCCTCCCTCCCTTCTCCTGACGTCAGCGTCTAGTTGACAGCAGGAGATCCCGGTCTACTGACCAGCCGGCAGCTCTGCTGCAGAGCCGAAACAGTGATATTTGAAAAAAATTACTTAGTTGATATGGTCTACAAAGTGTGCCTGGTTTGCAAGCATACTTTGTAGACTGTTCCCATGAAGTAGTTCTTTTTGCATAACACAATTTAGGCTCTGCTGAAAAGCCTCTTCGAGTTGAGCAACTCAAATCTCCTGCTGTCAGCTTTACAACTTTACAAATGAATATCTCTCAAACCATAGTGGTTTGAGAGATAGGATTTGTAGCTGTGCCAATTAACTTATTTTTTAAACCTCTTCAAAACAAGCATACTTTTTTATGGGACATTACGTCACCTTTAACAGAACAAATAAAATATATATATTAATTAACTAAAAACAATAACAATAAACATATTTATTGTAAAATATTGTTATTTAATATATATATTTTTTTATTTGTTCTGTTAAATAACAAATGTAAAATCAGTATCATACAAGCTTACAAAGTGCAATACAGAGCAGACAGTGTGATATAATAGTGTACTAGAAGTATAAACAGGCCAAGTCAATTAGAATTATTTTTTAAAGGGACACTAATGTCCCATAAAAAAAAATCTTTGACTTTTGTAGATGTTAAAAAAATAAACTATGTGCCAGAAAATCCTACCTCTCAAACCTCTATGGTTTGAGATGTTGACGTTCACCTCTCTCTGCCTCTCTCCTGACATCAGCTTCTAGCTGACAGCAGGAGATCCCGGTCCGGGGACCAGCCGGCAGCTCTGCAGCAGAGCCGAAATCTTGTTATTTCAAAATAATTACTTCAAACTACAAAGTGTGCTTGCAAACCAGTTCCCATGAAGTAGTTCTTTAAAATAATGTGACTTGGGCTCTGCTGAAGAGCCTCCTCGAGTCGGTCGACTTGAATCTCCTGCTATCAGCTTTACAGCTGACATCAGGAGAAGGGGAGGGAGGGGAGAACTTTCAGTGCAAATATCTCTCTGAAACCATAGCAGTCTGAGAGAGAGGATTTGTGGCACATAGTTTATTTTTGTAACATCTACAAAAGTGAATAATTTTTTATGGGATACTACTGTCCCTTTGAAGTAAGTCGCGGGTTCTTTTTAAAGAACAAAAGCATCTCTGCATGTTCAGCTATAAGTCTGTTTCTACTGTCGGTCAGAATGTTTGACACTAAGCTGAACAGTCTTTCACTTTCCACAATAGTGCATGGGGCTGAAAGACATTTTGCACCATTTCAGCCAGAGCTGGAAACCGCGGTTTATTAACCGCCCAGTACTTGAGGGGTTTGTCCAAACGAGGCACTGTGATCTCTCCCAGGTATGCTTCCAGCTGTATTGTAGCAGCATTTGAAGCACTGCTCTCAGATGTAGATGGACATTCATCTGCAATTTCTTCAAAAACACTATCCAGGATGGTACCTGGCTGGTCACTGTGAGGCCTTTTGATAGCTGGTTCCTCCTGCTCCTCAGATGTGGCTGTCTCCTCAGAAAATTTTTGCAGCTCCATTATGAATATCTCTTTGACCTGCCTGGCAGAGTCTGCATTAGAGAAAAATCGATCTTTATGCCTACAAAGAACACATAACAAATCAAACATGAATGTCATGATATAGACATAAAATTAAGCAGCATCCTTCTCTTTCTTTAACATTAATTAATAATTACCTTGGATCAAGTAAGGTTGTGATGCAGTAAAGTGGGTTTTGCTCTGTATCGAAGAAGCGCTTCTGCAAAGCACCAAGCAAAGTCTTCTTCATTGTTTTGATATCTTGGTCCTCATCCACTGGTTTTGATAACAGTCTCTGAAGCACAGTGACCGCAGACATTACATCTGAAGCAAAAGCATCTGAATAACTCATGTGACGAGTCAGCTCTTCAAAGGAAGTCAAGATGTTTACCAGCTTCTCCATAAGATTCCACTGGTTTGCAGTAATAGTGGCAGGGAGCTCATATTCAGATATATATACTATATGTCCATTTCTGCTCAAGCAGAGACTGCAGCATGTAAAAATGTGCTGTTCCAATGAGTCTGCATGTCTTGTTGGAGTCTTTTAACTGGTTGATCGAGCTGTATTTGAACATCCTGTAGCCTAGAGTATGCCAGGTTTGAATGATTAAAGTGGCCAACTATTCTGTGCTCGACTCCCACAGCATCCACAATGCTGCGCTGCAATAACAGACCATCTGAGACAGCCAGCTGCAGCGTATGTGCCACACATGATATACTAGAAAGTCCAGCATCTTCCATGCCTTTTATCATGTTTTTACCATTGTCATGGACCACATCATGAACAGAACTTTTGGAAATCACCCAAGTTGCAAGCATTACTTCAAGTATGCCGGCTATTGCTTGACCGGTAGGAGAGCCTTGAAATTTTTTTGCGTAGCCCATGACTGAATGTAGAGTGAAATCGTCATCTAGCCATTGTGCCGTTAAGCTAATTAGAGATACTGGACTCACACTACTGCTCCAAAGGTCAGTGGTGAAGTTAATCACTTTGATGTCCTCTTGCAACAAGCTGGCAATGTGCTTTTTAACTGCTTCATGTATCTGTGGTAAGACGACATCTATAACATAGCGGCGACTGGGAATCTCATACTTTGGTTCCAAAAAATTAAGAAATCTACGACAACCCATGTTATCAACTATTGACAGCGGTTGATCATCAAGAATAATGAATTTGGTGTCTTGGTTATTGCTATAGCTCTCGGGTTGTCTCTTGACATTTTCTCTCATCTTGACATATCTTTTGGAATCAAGGCCAAAAAGTTATACCTTGATTTAATCAGACCACAAACCATTTTCCCACATGGTTTTGGGAGACTGAATGTGTCTTCTTGCAGAAATCACTTCTGCCTTGCCTACCTACATACTCCCACAGCCCATACTTGTGGAGAATACACAAAATGGTTGTAATATGCAGGGAGTAACAAATTACTACCATTGCCTCTTGGCAGCCTCTCAGATGAGCTTTCCACTTACCTGGTCATCAATTTTGGAAGGATGTCTTGATCTTTGCAATGTCCTTGTGGTACCATATTTCCTTCACTTCCTAATGATATGTGTGACTCCATTTATATTCCTCACCTGATCTGTAGCTTTCAACAATAAGATCCATTAATTAAAATAAATATTATTTGCAACTGATTTTATTTAGAGTAAATCAGAATCACTTCAGCTGATATCATTTGAATACACATTCATTTTGTACAGGACTTGGAACGTGATTATATGAACACAGCTCCAACCCTTGTTGTAAACTTTATGCACACTTATACAACCACGTTATTGACAGCTTATTTATTATTATTATTATTACTATTATTGTAAGGCATGACCCATTTATTTTCACTTAATATTGTTGGTTACAAGACCTTATAAATGCGTTAATGACTCTGTGATGTGCCAGGACCATCATCATTTTTTATCCTTAACCCCTTAAGGTCTGGGAAAATATGGGGTGGTTTACACTTCAGGACCAGAGCAATTCCAGAGCAATTCTGACCTTTTTGACTATGTCTTTGTTCAAAAGTGTTTTTCCTCTAAGTCTTTTATTTCAACCACACAAATGATTATACCCTTTTTTAAGCACAAGTAGGGCTTTCTTTTGATACCACACTGATATGGATAACTCACCATTTATTTTATTAAAAATAAAGAAAACAATGAAAAAAAACAAAAACACAATTTTTATTGCTTCTCTTGTGATATTTGAGCGCAATGGGTTAATTTATTATGGCAACTGAATGAAAGGTATGACCGGACATTCATACCTACAAAATGTCCAGTTTTAGGGGGCACTGATCCTGGGGTGAAAATCCTCATGGCCCTTTTTCCCTCTGTAGTTTCCCACTTTTTGGAAAATAAGATAAATCTCCCATTAATGTTTGCTTAAATGTCAGTAGATGTGTATATAAATTAGTCTGTGTAATATAATACTTTGATCTTGCTCAAATTTATTAAAATTAAAAAAAAAAACAGGTTGCTGTCAGTAGGTCATAAAGGGACCTACTTTTATCCTGTCCCCAACACCAGCAGTGAAAGGTGTTAATACCCCAACTCTTATCTCTTTTTATTTGTTTTTAAGTCTGCTCTCTGCTTCTCTCATACTCTTACAGTAAATAGAACAGTGACAGTAAGAAACAGAGAGGCAGAGAACAGTGACAGAGGCAATGTGTAAGACACGTTTCCTTTGTCAATGAAAAAGTCGGGACATGTGACTGTGTAGTACCATGTAGCATCATGTACCAGCAAAATGGAGAATAACTAAAACTGAGTTTCCCCGGCCCTGGAGCTCTCAGTTTTAGCCTCCCCAGCTTGATAACAGAGCTTTCTGAGGCGTGCTGCTATCATTTATCATCGTTGAAGTGCCAAGACCATCACTGGTCCTTAAGGGAAGTTAACCTGTGATGATTTTGGAATGTCATAGGTCCTTAACGGGTTAAGGACCGATGACGGTCCTGGCACATCACATACTTTTTACTTACTCCTGTGGGAGTGCTGTAAGTAAAAATGGGGTCTGAAATTGAGTCCAAGCTTGGAGCAGTCTTTCTCAGACCCCCAAGCGATGCGTCGGCACAAATAACAGGTCATGTGTACTGGCACGTAGGTATATATCAAAGTGGTCCTTAAGTGAAGGTAACTTCCCGGAACCGCTCATCCTTAAGGAGTTAAATGTGAAAAAGATCTATAGCGATATGTCTTGACTTCATCATTTACATAAACAGAGGATGCAATGTTAATAATAGTGTATAGACTTTTGATATCTGCTCTATATATGTATGTATAGTTGTCTGGCTACTAGTGAGAACAGAACATCTCTGCTTTTTACCTGCTTCTTCTTCCAGTGACAATACCATGCTGCTTTTGCAATATATGTCTAAAAATGGGTACATGCATGGTTTGGAAATATCATTCTACATCTTTATAAATCATGGATAAGGTCTTATGTATATAGTACATGGAGCTCAGGTTTGGGTATTAAAAATGCATTAATGAAGGGGAAAAGACCAGAGGTGTACAACAAAACTGATAAAGGGATTGGAAGATTTTAGTTATAGTTAGTCAAACTGAGATTGTTTACATTAGAGAAGTTTAAAGGGATAGTAATACTTAAAATGTAAAAAAAAAGATGTTGTAGGGGCTATCCCCCTGAGTAAAACAAAAGTACTCCCACTGCTGAAAGGTGTTTCATTCAAAAGTTATTAATTTTCAAAGTTTATTTTTTTAGGTGCAATATCACAGTGGCCTGAAATTGTACAGTGGCACTGTTGCTACATGAGCCTATGGAGATTTCTGATCCCGGGACCAGAGCTGTCCATAGGATCGTGTAGCAACAGCGCCACTGTACAATTTCAGGCCACTGTGATATTGCACCTAAAAAATTCAACTTTGAAAATTAATAACTTTTGAATGAAAAACATTTCAGCAGTGGGAGTACTCTTGTTTTACTCAGGGGGATAAACCCTACAACATATTTTTTGTTACAATTTAATTATTACTATCCCTTTAAGGAGTGATATGATTACTATTTACAACTATATTCAAGAGCTGAGCAAAAAACAAAGGGTCATACATTAAGACAAAAGAAAAAAGTGCTTTTACTAAAGCAAATACACGTTTTTTTACAATAAGGTTGTGGTATTATTTGCCTCTGTAAGCTGTGTTTGTAGATACTATGGATAATTTCAAAATAAGTAGTTGATGTCTTTCTCATTGGAATAGTGTTTAGATTTATGGCATGTGTTTTCAATGTAGATAGAACTATTGATACAGGGAAACATCCAGCTGCCTTTTGGAGTAAGGAATTATATTTTTTAAAACATGAAATGGCTTCAATAGGGCTTCCACTGGCTGGACTTGATGGACACATCTTTTTTTTGGCACATTAACTATGTCACTATGTTAAGATATCAATTTACAACCCTCGGCATGCAATACTGCTTTAACCCTTTAGGGTCAAACTCGTTTGTTGGAGACTTCTGTAGCATTCAAGAAGGGAGATTCACTAAGCAGTGATAAAGTGGAGATAATGTCTCCAGTGATATCACTTCTCCAGTTCCTGTGTTATTCTATAGAGCAGTGGTTCTCAACTCCTGTCCTCAGGACCCACTAATAGGCCAGGATTTGATGATTTCCTTGTTAGAGCACAGGTGAGTTAATCAATGTGAATGAGCCTCTGATCACCACACCTGTGCTCTAGCAGAGACATCCCTAAGTCCTGGCCTGTTAGTGGGTCCTGAGGGCAGGAGTTGAGAACCACAGCTATAGAGCCTATAAACTAAGATCTCCAAAGCTGAAAAAATCTTAGTGCATAGGTTTCATAGAATAACACAGGAAATGGAGAAGTGTTAAAATGGAGAAGTCACCTCCACCTTATCACCTCTTTATCACACCTTAGTGAATCTCACCCAAGGAATTAAAAGCCATGTTCAAATCATTGGGAAGCTGGGAATTTGTTCTTGCCCCCTATGGTGCAGGGCTTTTTTTGTCTCCAAAATTACATTTCTATAGCTTATAGTATCACACCTTTTGAGTGCCAGAGGAATGACCAACATATTGAAAAGCACTGTATTGTATAACCCTCTGGCAACGTTAGTACATGCTGAGGGGTATAAGTTAACCCTTTGAGTGCCAGAGGAGTACGCAATGCATTGCATAGCAATGCGTTGATACCCCTCTGGCACTCAAAGGGTTAAAGAACTGATCATGTTGTGTAACTCCTTGAGATCCAGTAGGGTATTCAGTTCATTGCTTAGCAATTCATTGGCTACTTCTTTGGTGTTCAAAAGGTGCAACTGAATAGTTATGCTTTCTGGAGGAAACCTGCTTACCATAGGGGACAAATACAAATTCCCTAATCCTCACTGATTTAAATGGGTTTTTATCACCTTGAATGCTAGAGAGGTCTCCAACTCATTGCTTCTCGATGCCATTCAAGCTGTTATAAGTACGATTTAATCCTTTGAGTGTCAGAGTGGTGTGCAACTCATTGCACTCAAAGGGTTAAAGCAATGGGAAGCCTAGTTTCTCTCTATGGTACAGATGGTTTACTCCATAATTGCACTGATTTAAATTATTGAATTACACCTAAAGGTCTGAAATAAAAGCTGAACGGATGAGAAAATATTAAATAAATGAAAAATAAATTTTTGCCTAGTCGTGGAATTGTTCTTGGAGCATTTCTGTATATTTACATTGTTCAGACACCTATAGCCGTTACAAAAACTCAATTAAATGAGTAGCTTAGACTGACGGGGAGTTTGTCTCTAATGACAAGTGCTCAACTGTAGCAGAAAATGATGAGCTGCCCTAGGGAGACATCACCACCCACTTGAGCGAGATCTATGAAGGGTTTATGACCCGTTTGAATTCTGATTGAGCATCACTGTCTTGACCCTCAGGGAGCCAATTGTCTAGAATGCTCGCAATGTCTGTCAGAGTGATGTGCTTAGAATTCCTTTGAAGCTTTAAGATCTGATTGTTTGTATTACACGATCTGAATCCACAAAATGAAATCTGGACTCGGAATCAGTGTGAGGCCAGGAATGTCTTTAAAATGAAGATACTGCAAGAAAATATATTAGACTGTTAAAAAAATATATATATTTTCAAAAATTGTAATGTCCTTTTCCAAAAATGGGAATTTTAGCATAAAAAGAATATAATTATTTGCACAAACCTGTATCAGAGATGGTATATTTTTTTATAGAGGCACATTTATCAAGGAGTCACTGGTGAAAACAAGTGTTATCTTTGACTCTTGCAACTGTTAGTGGTTCACTAATGCATTGTCTGTTCAGCACTTAACCCTTGAGTGCCAAAGGGGTATGTAACACATTCTTCACAATGTGTTGCATACATCTATGACACACAAAGGGTTATTAAAGCAGCATTCAACTTTTATATAAAAACATATACATTTCAGGGTTTTTCCTGCATATGCAAATTTGCAATGGCAAATTGTTTTTTCAAGTGTAACAAATGACACTCATTTAAAATGAGTGTCAAGAATACTTTGTAAGGGGAAATAATATTAAGATGAGTAGAACTTTAATACAGGAGAGAGTCCCCCTTTAATATTAATAAAACATCATTATATTCACTGGCACCATACAAAAAAAAAAACAAACAATATGATATACATGTATAGACAGATACATGTACAAAGGTGGGCCCAGATCCTGCAATGCAACTATGCTGTATGACGCAATAGCATGAGCTGTGCCCTGTGCATTGGTATGCATAGATTAGGGTAGGTAACAGAACAGCTGTATATAGAGAAAAGGTTCTATGCAGAGTTTCTCAGGATTGTGTAGTGAATGTACAATATCAATTCTGTGCTAAATCAAGTGCAAGTATCAAGTTTGAATACCTACAACTGCCTTACAAATCTATTTATAAACAAAATCTTCCCTTCCCAAGGAGAGGCAAGTGGGCAGTCTGTGGGTATTTTTGGGGAGTCCTTTCCACCAATCTTTGCTTAGACAAATGAAATAAGGAAGGCATATAGGAAATGGGGGTGGTGTACACCATTTCCCTCTGTGTTCTAGGTGACTGGCAGTGCAAGGCTTGCTGACATTAAAGTCTTATGCTGGAGGGGAATGTCTGCTGATATGCACTACAGTGATCATACGCTGAAGAGAATATCCTGAATTACAACTAATGCCATAAGACACTAACTCCAGTGTGGCTGTACTTGCGAACTTGTACTTTCTCTCCCTTTTTCCTAAGTGGACCTTTCACCTAAAACTAACATTTTTGATTTTTGAAACAGTTTCTAATGCATGTATCTGTTGTATAAGTGCTTTGTTTTTTAAATTTAGAAATCTAGTTTTTGAGATATTTATAGTATACGTAAAGGGTGGTAGCAATTTAGCTATGAGTAAAGCAGGAGACTAGAAAAGTGAGTAAGATACGAACACTAGAGTTCAAAAGTCTGAGTCCACCACAAACAGCTGGTTTTATTTGATCATTTATTAAAAATGTGTAAATTATTATAGTCAGTTAACATTTGTTATTCAGGAATACATTATTTAACATTGAGACTAATCATAGTAACATAGCTTATGATGCTGAAAAAAAGACATGTGTCCATCAAGTCCAGTCAATGCCAAATCACTCCTTTTGATCCAGAGGAAAAAAAAAATTGAAGCCATTTCCAATTCAGTCCCAAGTGGGTAAAATAATTCCTTCCTGACTCCAAATGGCAGTCAGATAGTTCCATGGATCAGCAACCTATCTGGTTTGAAACCAATGGTCGTAATTATCAATATTGTTCTGTGCTAGATATATATCCATTACTTTTTGAAAGCAGTTACAGTATGTGCAAGCACAGGATCCCGAGGAATAAAATCCCATCTGTTTACCACCCTTACTGTAAAAAATCCCTGCATTTGTTTTAGTTGAATACACCTTTTCTCTAGTCTTAATGGATGACATCTCATTCTTAGATTGACTCTTTGAGTAATGCATTCATTGGATAGGTCTTTGTATTGACCATGAATGTATTTTAAATGGTAATCATATCAGCCCTTAGAAGTCTCTTTTGCAATGTAAACAAACCCAGTCTGGCTAGTGTATCTTTATAACTCAGATCCTCATATCAATTTATCACGTTTGTATCAAATTAATTTTTTTTCTTTGTTAAATATTTAACATTAAATCATTCAAAGCGTAACATGCTAGCACACGTGAATTGCAGTTATTTTTTAAGGATTAATACCTAATATTGATTCTATCAGTATGATCCTGCTAGTGCTTCTGCAAGTGCTCCTGTTAGGGCCTTTGAAGAAGGACATTAGTAGAATTACCTTTTGTAATTATGTCAAAGGAGCTTAGTAAAGGAATCTGAGGACAAGTTGTTCTCCCGAGTGCTGAAAAAGATTTCCAGTACCAAATTGCAGCTAAATTGATTATTTCTAAGGGGTAGTACAACACACACTGAAGGTACTTCCTGAAACCAATTCATTTTCATCCAAAGCAAGGCTGACCTAAAGAGACACCATCAGAAGAGGGGTGTATCTGAAGTCCAAAGAAGAGAAAGGAGTGTTAATTTGCATGGCTGTCCCACTAAAATCACCTGACCTCAATCTCATCGAACATCTTTGAAAAGGGAAGAGACAGTGATCATTTTTTGGACTCAGGTTTGTTAGAGGCACAAGCCCTGAGGAATCAGTGATTTGTAGGACTTGGGCTTGTTATAAACAAGCCCCAAAAGTTATTTTTATAGGCCTCTGTGGTATATTTAATGAAAAAGCTCTGAGGAAACATTGATTTGTAGGACTTACACTTTTTTGGCACAAGCCCTGAGGAAATGTTGATTTGTGGGACTTAGATTTAGGCCTAAGCCCTGAGGAAACATTTATTTGTAGGACTTACACTTATTTGGCACAAGCCCTGAGGAAATATTGGTTTGTAGGACTTTGGCTTGTTAGAGGCACAAGCCCCGAGGAATCAGTTATGATTGGTTGAACTAAGGTTTTTGAGAGGCACAAGCTCTGAGGAATCAGTGATTTGTTGGATTTGGGTTTGTTAGAGGCACAAGCCCTGAGGATTCGGTGATAATATTTTGGACTGAGGATTATTAGAGGCATCAAACCTTAGGAAACAATGATATGTAGGACTTAGGTTTGTTAGAAACAAGTCCCCTCAATTTTTTTTATAGACCTCGATGGTATAATTAAAAAACAATTCCTGGGAAAAAAATAAGTCCTACTGGTCTTGCTGATGCTGAGTTGTTTAAGTAGCAGAACAATTAGGCAGCTCCAAGGGAATGGGATCAACAACAGCAGTGATATGAGTGATGATGATCATTGTTCCACTTGCAACAAGCTCCAGTGATGCACCTGAGGAAATAGCAGCACTACAAACAGCCCCCACTACTTGAGGTATATGTGGCACAAAGTTGGCAAGTATTCCCTTAACACTACAGCAGAAAGGAACTGTGCCTTTCATCAACATCTTCAATGTACACAGTGTGTGCAGGAAATAGGGGAAGGACTGGGAACAATCGACACATCAGCACTCACATAAAAAAAAAACTGGCACAATTGAAAGCAAACAACTTAATGCTTACTTCTCCTTTTCTTCTCTGCTAAGGACACATGGCAACTTCCAGTATGAATAATAATGAATCCTCCCTGCCAAAAGCTTAGTGTTTTCTGTGGTAGTATTATGCAGGCTGAGCCAGAGCAGTCCCAGAATCACATGAGCAGTAGGAGACTGTATAACATCAAACTGAATGGTTTCAGAATCCAATTGACCCATAGTGACTAAGGCTGACAAACTCGAGAGTTACTAAACCCTTTTCTAAGGGCTGGCCATCAACAGTGGTGAATCTTGAAGCCTAAAGTGTATAAGAATCACGGGTTGAGCATGAAACAGAGCACTCAGAGAGGTGACCACTAGTGTTGAGCGAGCATGCTCGGCCGATGCTCGGATCGGCTCGAGCATCGCTCTGCTCGGCACATGGCGGTACTCGTACGAGTACCGCACGTGCTCGCCCGCCATGTTCGGGTCTCCTCCCCGCACGTTTTGCGGCTGCTGCGCAGCCAATAAACGTGCAGGGAGGCTCTGACATCAGTGTAATGCCAGCAGCCATGTTGGCTGCTGGCATTACACTGATTGGCTGGCCAGAACCCGTGGTCGGGTGCTGTATAGCACCTGACCAGCGAGTTTGGCTCAGTCTTAGCCAGGGAGAGATGAGGATAGGAAGGGAAAGTCAGTGTAGGGAGAAAAAAAGCAAAATTGTGAAAAAAAAAGAACCAAAAGTCCTTTTTAGGACTACTGTGTGTGGGGGCAGCAGGTTATTTTGTGTGGGGGGAAAAAAACAAAAAAAAAAAAATTTCATATATTCTGTTTAGTGTGCAAAGTTGCAGATTAGAGCACATTCTGTTTAGTGTGCAAAGTTGCAGATTAGAGCACATTCTGTTTAGTGTGCAAAGTTGCAGATTAGAGCACATTCTGTTTAGTGTGCAAAGTTGCAGATTAGAGCACATTCTGTTTAGTGTGCAAAGTTGCAGATTAGAGCACATTCTGTTAAGTCTTCAAACTAAAATATCAAAGTCACACATTCCATTCAGTGTGCGTCGCCGCAGTTTAGCAGCACATTCTGTGTACTGTGCAGAGTTGCAGAATAGGAAGAAATACTGTTAAGTCTTCAAACTAAAATATCAAAGTCACATATTCCATTCAGTGTGCTTCGCCGCAGTTTAGTAGCACATTCTGTGTACTCTGCACAGTTGCAGAATAGGAAGAAATACTGTTAAGTTTTCAAACTAAAATATCAAAGTCACATATTCCATTCAGTGTGCGTCACCGCAGTTTAGCAGCCTATTCTGTGTACTCTGCACAGTTGCAGAATAGGAAGAAATACTGTTAAGTTTTCAAACTCAAATATTAAAGTCACATATTCCATTCAGTGTGCGTCACCGCAGTTTAGCAGCCTATTCTGTGTACTCTGCACAGTTGCAGAATAGGAAGAAATACTGTTAAGTTTTCAAACTCAAATATTAAAGTCACATATTCCATTCAGTGTGCGTCACCGCAGTTTAGCAGCCTATTCTGTGTACTCTGCACAGTTGCAGAATAGGAAGAAATACTGTTAAGTCTTCAAACTCAAATATTAAAGTCACATATTCCATTCAGTGTGCGTCACCGCAGTTTAGCAGCCTATTCTGTGTACTCTGCACAGTTGCAGAATAGGAAGAAATACTGTTAAGTCTTCAAACTCAAATATTAAAGTCACATATTCCATTCAGTGTGCGTCACCGCAGTTTAGCAGCCTATTCTGTGTACTCTGCACAGTTGCAGAATAGGAAGAAATACTGTTAAGTTTTCAAACTCAAATATCAAAGTCACATATTCCATTCAGTGTGCGTCACCGCAGTTTAGCAGCCTATTCTGTGTACTCTGCACAGTTGCAGAATAGGAAGAAATACTGTTAAGTTTTCAAACTCAAATATTAAAGTCACATATTCCATTCAGTGTGCGTCACTGCAGTTTAGCAGCCTATTCTGTGTACTCTGCACAGTTGCAGAATAGGAAGAAATACTGTTAAGTCTTCAAACTCAAATATTAAAGTCACATATTCCATTCAGTGTGCGTCACCGCAGTTTAGCAGCCTATTCTGTGTACTCTGCACAGTTGCAGAATAGGAAGAAATACTGTTAAGTCTTCAAACTCAAATATTAAAGTCACATATTCCATTCAGTGTGCGTCACCGCAGTTTAGCAGCCTATTCTGTGTACTCTGCACAGTTGCAGAATAGGAAGAAATACTGTTAAGTCTTCAAACTCAAATATTAAAGTCACATATTCCATTCAGTGTGCGTCACCGCAGTTTAGCAGCCTATTCTGTGTACTCTGCACAGTTGCAGAATAGGAAGAAATACTGTTAAGTTTTCAAACTAAAATATCAAAGTCACATAGTCCATTCAGTGTGCGTCACCACAGTTTAGCAGCCTATTCTGTGTACTCTGCACAGTTGCAGAATAGGAAGAAATACTGTTAAGTTTTCAAACTCAAATATTAAAGTCACATATTCCATTCAGTGTGCGTCACCGCAGTTTAGCAGCCTATTCTGTGTACTCTGCACAGTTGCAGAATAGGAAGAAATACTGTTAAGTCTTCAAACTCAAATATTAAAGTCACATATTCCATTCAGTGTGCGTCACCGCAGTTTAGCAGCCTATTCTGTGTACTCTGCACAGTTGCAGAATAGGAAGAAATACTGTTAAGTCTTCAAACTCAAATATTAAAGTCACATATTCCATTCAGTGTGCGTCACCGCAGTTTAGCAGCCTATTCTGTGTACTCTGCACAGTTGCAGAATAGGAAGAAATACTGTTAAGTCTTCAAACTCAAATATTAAAGTCACATATTCCATTCAGTGTGCGTCACCGCAGTTTAGCAGCCTATTCTGTGTACTCTGCACAGTTGCAGAATAGGAAGAAATACTGTTAAGTTTTCAAACTCAAATATCAAAGTCACATATTCCATTCAGTGTGCGTCACCGCAGTTTAGCAGCCTATTCTGTGTACTCTGCACAGTTGCAGAATAGGAAGAAATACTGTTACGTTTTCAAACTCAAATATCAAAGTCACATATTCCATTCAGTGTGCGTCACCGCAGTTTAGCAGCCTATTCTGTGTACTCTGCACAGTTGCAGAATAGGAAGAAATACTGTTAAGTCTTCAAACTCAAATATTAAAGTCACATATTCCATTCAGTGTGCGTCACCGCAGTTTAGCAGCCTATTCTGTGTACTCTGCACAGTTGCAGAATAGGAAGAAATACTGTTAAGTTTTCAAACTCAAATATTAAAGTCACATATTCCATTCAGTGTGCGTCACCGCAGTTTAGCAGCCTATTCTGTGTACTCTGCACAGTTGCAGAATAGGAAGAAATACTGTTAAGTCTTCAAACTCAAATATTAAAGTCACATATTCCATTCAGTGTGCGTCACCGCAGTTTAGCAGCCTATTCTGTGTACTCTGCACAGTTGCAGAATAGGAAGAAATACTGTTAAGTCTTCAAACTCAAATATTAAAGTCACATATTCCATTCAGTGTGCGTCACCGCAGTTTAGCAGCCTATTCTGTGTACTCTGCACAGTTGCAGAATAGGAAGAAATACTGTTAAGTCTTCAAACTCAAATATTAAAGTCACATATTCCATTCAGTGTGCGTCACCGCAGTTTAGCAGCCTATTCTGTGTACTCTGCACAGTTGCAGAATAGGAAGAAATACTGTTAAGTTTTCAAACTCAAATATCAAAGTCACATATTCCATTCAGTGTGCGTCACCGCAGTTTAGCAGCCTATTCTGTGTACTCTGCACAGTTGCAGAATAGGAAGAAATACTGTTAAGTTTTCAAACTAAAATATCAAAGTCACATATTCCGTGTAAGATGAAGAAGGCGGGTAAAAAGGGACGGGGAAGTGGACGTGATCCTGATAGTTCAGGGCACGGGTCAGGACGCGGAGAAACTGTGCCTGGTGCCAGAGCACAAGAAAGAAAGACATCCACCATACCTAGCTTCATGTCTAATTTTACAGGGCGTCGCAGGACATCACTCTCGAGGTCCGACCACTGCGAACAGGTGGTCGGTTGGATGTCAGCTGATACTGCTTCCAGTCGGTTAAGCACCACCCTGTCTTCCACCAAGTCCACTCTCAGTAGCCAAGAGTCTGGTCAACATAATCCTCACTCTGATCATCCTTCCTCCCACCATACACGGTCTGGTCAAAGAAGTGATCCCACACTGGGATATAGTGAGAAGCTCGTCTCATCACCAATCCTTCATTTGACCCTCTCTCCAAGCACGCTTGCAGAGGAACATGACATCTTGTGCCCTGATTCACAACCTCTAGAGGGTACCCAATCACAAGAAGATGACAGATGTGAACGGCATTTAAGGTCAAAGGAAGTAGTGGATGATGATGATGATGATGAGACACAGTTGCCATTAAATCAACCACTATTACTGTTTCAAGACCTTGTTGAGGAGAATGTTATACAGTTGTCAATGACTGAGTATGTGGTGGGATCAAGAAATGAGGAGGATGATCAGATTGAGGAAGTGGAGGAGGACTTGGTGGACGATGAGGTGACTGACCCCACCTGGGAAGGTGGAGAGCCGAGCGATGACAGCAGTCCTGAGGGTGAGCCATCTGCAGCACCGCAACAGGCTGGAAGAGGCAGTGGTGTGGCTACAGAAAGAAGGCGGACCGCACCAAACCGGCCCGCAAATGTTCCACGGAGCACCCCCTTGCGTAAATCTCCCTTGCCAAGGGGTAGGTGTTCCGCGGTATGGCGTTTTTTTAAGGAAAGTGCGGACGACAAAAGAATTGTAGTTTGCAACCTGTGCCACACCAGAATGAGCCGAGGCATGAACACTAGAAACCTCACCACCACCAGCATGATCCGACACATGGCATCCAAGCACCGTAATAAGTGGGAGGAATGCCTGGATCGACCATCTGTGTCTGCAGGCCACACCACTGCCTCCTCTTCCCCTGTTTTCGGTGCCGGCCAATCGCCTGTCGAAGGCGCAGGCCCGCATACCTCCCGCCCTGCACCTGTACCATCTGAAGCACCATCAGCGACCACATCCACTTCCCTGTCCCAGCACAGCGTCCAAATGTCGTTACCCCAGGCATTTGAGCGCAAGCGAAAATACCCAGCCACCCACCCACAGGCCATAGCACTAACCTCACACCTTTCCAAATTACTGGCCATCGAAATGCTGCCATTTAGGCTTGTGGACACTGAGTCCTTCCGCAGCCTGATGGCAGCAGCTGTCCCTCGGTACGCGGTCCCCAGCCGCCACTACTTTTCCCGGTGTGCCATCCCCGCATTACACCACCATGTGTCCCGTAACATCACCCGTGCCCTGACCAACGCAGTTACTGGGAAGGTCCACTTAACGACTGACACATGGACAAGTGCTTGTGGCCAGGGACGCTACATTTCCCTGACGGCACACTGGGTGAATGTCGTGGAGGCTGGGAGCGACTCGGACCCTGGGATGGCACGGGTGCTACCCACGCCGAGGATTGCGGGCCCTACCTCCATTAGGGTTTCCGCCAGCACCTACGTTATTGGCTCCTCCTCCTCCGTTTCCACCTCCGAATTCTCTACACGCAGCGCCACTCCCCCATCAGCCAGTAGCTGGAAGCAGTGTAGCACTGCAGTGGGGAAGCGTCAACAGGCCGTGCTGAAGCTGATCTGCCTTGGGGACAAACAGCACACGGCCTCAGAGCTGTTGCAGGGGATTAGTCACCAGACCGAGCAGTGGCTCTCGCCACTCAACCTGCAACCAGGCATGGTTGTGTGTGATAATGGGCGTAACTTGGTGGCGGCTTTGGAGCTCGGCAAGCTCACACACGTACCATGCCTAGCGCATGTATTTAATTTAGTGGTTCAGCGATTTCTAAAAACCTACCCCAATGTGCATGATCTCTTGACCAAGGTGCGCCGCGTGTGTGCACATTTCCGTAAGTCATCTACAGCTTCGGCCGGCCTGTTGAAGCTGCAGCAGCGCTTACAATTGCCAGCTCACCGGCTGCTGTGTGATGTGAGCACGCGCTGGAACTCCACCTTCCACATGTTGGCCCGGCTTTGTGAGCAGCAGAGGGCAGTAGTGGAGTACCAGCTGTTACACGGTCGTCACCTCTCCGTTCAACTTCCTGTAATCAGAAGTGAGGAGTGGGAATGGATGTCAGACCTCTGTGAGGTTTTACGCAATTTTGAGGAATCGACACAGATGGTGAGCGGCGATAACGCTATTATCAGTGTAACCATCCCACTTCTGTGTCTACTGAAACGCTCGCTGCTCACAATTAAAACCGACGCTTTGCATGTGGAAGAGGTGGAAATGCGGGAGGAAGAGCTTACACAAGGTGATAGCCAGAGCACCCTCACTTCGTCTTCTCAGCGACAATTGGAGGAGGCGGAGGAGGAGGAGGAGGAGGAGGAAGACACGGTTGCCTCCGCTACAGAGGGTAGCCATGGAACTTTAGTTCCATCTCTTCAGCGTGGGTGGGCAGAAGAGGAGGAAGAGGATGAGGAGATTGAGAGTCATCCTCCTGGTGAGGACATCGAAATCTTGCCTGTTGGTACTCTGGCACACATGGCTGACTTTATGTTAGGCTGCCTTTCCCGTGACCCACGCGTTATACGCATTTTAGACAACACGGATTACTGGGTGATCACCCTTCTGGACCCCCGCTACAAAGTGAATTTCTCATCTCTCATTCCTCCGGTGGAGAGGACAAGCAAAATGGTGCAATACCAGAAGGTTCTTGTCGAAAAATTGCTCCAAAATTTTCCATCTGACAACGCTGGCGGCAGAGTACGTGCTACCTTGGCCAACCGAGAAGGGGAGAAAAGGGGAGCACACAGCAGTTCCGACAAAGGCAGGGCAACACTCTCCAAGGCGTGGGACACCTTCATGACACCCCGCCAGCACCCTCACCCTGATGCGCAGCCTAGTGTCACAAGGAGGGAAAAGTTTTGGAAGATGGTGAAGGAGTACGTAGCAGACCGTGTCAGCGTCCTCAATGATCCCTCTGTGCCTTACAACTACTGGGTGTCCAAGCTGGACACGTGGTATGAACTGGCACTCTACGCCTTGGAGGTGCTGGCCTGCCCTGCCGCCAGCGTTCTGTCTGAGCGGGTATTTAGTGCTGCTGGTGGCATCATAACAGATAAGCGTATCCGCCTTTCCACCGACAATGCTGATAGGTTGACACTTATAAAAATGAACAAGGCCTGGATTTCCCCTGACTTCTCCACTCCACTGGAGGAAAGCCCCGGGGGAACATAAACTCACTTTATATATGTTATTTACAATGATGGGAATACTCTGTATTCCCATTCACCCCTTCCACCCAAAAAACGGGTATATGGTTGACTCTTAATCTTCTCATCCTCCTCCTCCTCTTCCATATGCCCTGTGCTATAATTTTTATATAGGGCCAGCTCACCAGCGGGCCCTGTGATATAATTTTTATATAGGGCCAGCTCACCAGCGGGCCCTGTTTGACAATTTTTATATAGGTCAGCTCACCAGCGGGCCTTCTCATATAATGTTTTATTGGGTCAGCTCTCTAGCGGGCCCTCTCATATAATGTTTTATAGCGTCAGCTCACTAGCGGGCCTTCGCATATAATGTTTAGGATGGTCAGCTCCGCAGCAGACCCTCACCCATAATGTTTTAGATGGTCGGCTCAGCGCACGTTTCCCTCTTAATCATGGCCCCAGTTCAGAAAAATCGAGGAAATTTTTGGGAGAATTTGTCTTTGCGCACGTTTCCCTCTTAATCATGGCCTCAGTTCAATAAAATCAAGGAAATTTTTGGGAGAATTTGCCTCTGCGCACGTTTCCCTCTTAATCATGGCCTCACTTCAGAAAATCGAGGAAATTTTTGGGAGAATTTGCAGATGATATACAAGTAAATATACAGCAAATATTGTTTGGTAACAATTTTTCGCCTAAAGTCGTTTTTATTTTCCTTTTTGTGTGTTTTACGGTCAGTCTGTAAAAATGGCGTACTACGGGCGAAAGATCGTTCCCAGCAGCGATGTTGGAGTCCAAGATGCATCCAGACATCCTCCCTATGCTGTCCCTGAACCATTTCTGTGGTGTTTCCATCATTTTCTGCCCTTTTCCTATGGACCAGGCACCCTCCCCTCATCAGAGCAGGGGGTGCCTGGTGTAATGCTCGAGTCCTCCCATTGACTTCAATGGGGCTCGGGTGCTCGGCCGAGCACTCGAGCCTCCGGGGGCGCTCGGTCAGAGCACCCGAACACCCGAGCATTGGGGTGCTCGCTCATCACTAGTGACCACCAGCCAGGCCAGGGAAGAGGACACCCGAAGACGGAGGGAGAGAAAAAGAGAGGGGAGGGGGACTCTCTGCTACCACACTTCCCAAGCAATTGAAACACCCTCCCCCACCCCATCCTCCCCCACCCCAAACAGATGAAGATCTAGTGCCCTAACTAACAACTTAAAACAACCATCACCTAACCCCCCTCTCATCCCAAGGAAAACTTACATAATCTAAACATAGTTAGTCTATGAGTGGGAGCCAGCCAGCCACACAGATATCAACAACAATATATAATAAATGAGTTATGACGTTTTCAGTAAGCATAAAAAAACTAATAAGTAACAAGAGTGGGATAAGAGAGCAACACACACCTACCCCCCCGGTGACCACACTCTGCACATCTACCGCCCACCAGTAGGATAGCAGCATATCCTACACCTCAGATGGTGTGGCTCAATATATGCCATTATCCTGCGTTTCCCCAGCAGTGAGGTCCCCCCTATTTCCGGATCATATGAAAGCAACATTGTACCTGATACAACTGCCCCCCCCCCAGGCCAATGAAGGTATATCTCTATTAGTCTCAGTGAATCGCCTTACAGACAAAGTAGAGTGACCCATGGAACATGAGCAACAGAAGTGCAGTGTGCAGGCCACATCAAGCATTATCCCCCCCACATAAGTCACAGGTATAACAGGGAAACCAACATTCAAATGAAACCCACAGTTCCAGCCTCCGCACACATCAGTGGTCTAGCAAGCCCTGGCCAGGTAACATAGAATAGGATACAAGAGTGGTCACCTGGGCCCATTATTACTGTAATACTAGAAGGTCTTCCCTTCAGCCTGGTCCCGATACCTCTCCCAGGCACCACTGAAAAACAGTAACAACATACAGCAAAAAACATTGTGACATAATAGTTGGACCTCCACCCCAGGAATCCAAGCCACACAGTCAGTGTACAAATAGTACAGTGCCACACTGTCCACAGCTGGTAAATGGGAAGTGAGGCTGAGGTGCCCACTGTACTCCAACACCTGCACCCTGGTTGTCACCAACAGACAAGCCACCATCCACAGTTTTAAACAGTGTCCCTCTTCAATTTAGAGACAGTAGCATGCCCCCTCAGGTCTCAGCCCACATAATGCATGCTTATAAATATAACATTGAACAGTCAAATAGAATCATTTAGCAGAAAGCGAGTGGAATGCAGGAAATTTAGCCTACAGGATCAGGGAACTCCAACAGCAACAGCAAACAATACTGCAGGACAGGAAATATCAGGTATTTTCCGACCAGTGCATCTATCTACCATCCAGTGCTTTAGTGTGCTTTGAACAAGATCCTCACATAGCGTCCATTAAAAGCAATGAGAAATACATTCTTGCCACTTTGCTGGATCCCCGCTTTAAACACAAAATTTCTGAATTTCTACCAAAGTGCCGTCAGCAGGAGTCATGACAGCAGGAGTCATGACAATCAGCAACATTCTCTAAGGAATCGGATTCTGTCAAGGAATATCGAGATATGCTTATTGATCGAGTGGAGGGTTGCATTGTGGAGGATGAGAGGGAGAATGTTAGGGCACAAAAACATCTAGACAGCATAGTGAAAAAGAAGGAAGCAAGCATTTCAACCAGCAGCAGAAGGAGCACCTACATTATCAACCAAAACATCCCATTTAGCATTACAAGACCGAAGGAATTACCAATATTTTTTATCAATTTGGCTTGTTAACGTCACTAGCACTGAAGAATCACAGATAATTTTTAGGATTTGCAGGACTAAAATAGTTTTTTGTTGTTGTTATAGACCTCTGGTTTTTGTTGAGAGAAAAAAATGCCCCATTGGGCCTGGTCTAGAGCCAGCAGGTCATGTTATGGTGGTCAGTGGCAAATGGCCCAGTGTCATTGCGGCATTTGCGACTAACACTCGGTGTTTGACACACTCTCAAACACAGAACATGAGCTAAAACACAGTCACCCTCCCAAACAGTCATCCTACACTATGCCTAACAATAAAGTGAACCAATTCTAGACCTAACACTATCATAAAATCCATAACCCAGAGCTGTAACACTTACCTGTCATCCACTGTAATCTTCTATGTTCTAATCTTCATTCTTCTTATCTTCTGTCTTCTCTTCTTCAGCCCTGTCCCACATATAACGACACTGTAATAAAAAAAAAAAAAAAAGTCCAAATTATAGATGACCTCCAAAAATATGCAACCAAGATATGGTGGCCTTAATCTTTTGAGTGCCAGAGCAATGCTTGGTATACCCCTCTGGCATCTCAAAGGTTAATTGTATGCTGCCATTTCAATGAGTAAATGTATGCTGCCACTTCAATAGTTAGTTATACACTGCAGTCGCTGCTGGCAGGAATGCAGAAAAAATATCCCCCCCCCCCCGCCAAAGTTACCTCTTGGGCCGTTGCCCGAGCCATTCTGCAGAAAAATTGAACAGAGACTGGCTTTTAAATGGTCAGTCTCTGTTCAAAATGGTTCCCATGCTACAACTGGCTGGGATGTGGGGTTACGCACCTCCCAGCCCAACAGTTTCTAGCGCAAGAATGACAAAACTTGCTAGAAGCTGATTGACTGGCACTCAAACGGTTAAGGTCAGCATATGTTGGTTGCATATCTTTGGGGGACATCTATAATTTTGACTTATATAGTGCCATTATATGTGACACAAGGTTGAAGAAAGAGAAGCCAGAAGATAAGAAGAATTAAGATGAGAAGAAATAAGATGGAAGATAGAAGAATAAAGACAGCAGGCAAATATAGTTTTTGATACCTTTTATTGGATAACTAAGCAGATTTAAATGCAAGCTTTCAAGACCTTAGGTCTCTTCCTCAGGCATGTTATGAGGAAGAGACCTAAGGTCTTGAAAACTTGATTTAAATCTGCTTAGTTAGCCAGTAAAAGGTATCAAAAACTGTATTTGCCTCCTGTATTTCTACGGCTAACAAGGTACCAACTCTCATCTGTTAGAAGAATAAAGAAGAAGACTTACACTGGATAACCAAGGTGCTGAGGTACACACCGGACATCAGTATTACATGTAGGTGTTTATTTTCAGGGTATGTTGTTAACTTTAGGAGGATTAACCCTGTGACTGCCAGTGGAGTATGCAGTAATCTACAATGTGTTGCATACCCATTGGCACCTATAGGCTTAATTGTTCTAACAAAACACACATGTTTTCAGTCATTTGAATGTATTGATATGGGAGTTAGTGCACCATATCAATACATCCTCTGGCTTTCTTTCAGGTTTTTTTCCCCCTTCCATCATCGGCAGTTTAAAACATGCATTAGGGGACTCTACACAAAAAAAATAGGTTCAAATTTTTTACAATAAAATGGCATTACTGCCCAATACATGGAATTGAATTGGAAATTCAGACTTTTTAATTGCTTCCAATGGGCTCAAAATTTCATGCCCAACATGCATATCATAGCACATGTTGATTTTTTTTTTTTTTTTTTTAAAGCTGTTTATTGGATGGAGCTATCACAGTGCCCGTGCTCTTTTTGTGACATTCTGTCAGTTTACACTCCTGTTCTACTCCTATTGGCTATACTGTGCTTGTCCCGCCCAGAATGGCCTTTAAATACTGGGTTCTGGCACCTCTCCGGTGCCCTTTCGTGGTGTTCCAGTACCAGCGCTTTTTCCTGATCTCAGTTGTTCTCAGTGTATCGACACGGCCTGCCTGACTACTCTGCATCTTGTCTCCTGCTTGTGAACCGACCCGGACTGCCTGACCATTCTGCTTCTCCTGCTCCTGTGTACCGACCCGGCTTGGCTGACGTTCCTGCTCCGTGTACCAACCCGGCTTGGCTGACGTTCCTGCTCCTGTGTACTGACTTGGATTGGTTGACATTCCTGGTCCGGTTGCACCAGTCTGGCCTCTGGTTGAGGGTGGTGATCCTTCCTCGCTGTCTGTGACAGCTGTGCAGTTTTGGTCTCGATTGCCTCTATGTCGCCCCGGTGACATTCCCATTGGCTTATCTCTCTGTATGCTCCGGGTTGGTTGCCACCTCAGTACGAGTTGCTCAGTTGCTCATTCCGTTACTGTCACGGCAGTGCTCAGTTGCTCAGTCTCCATTACTGCCACGGCAGTCTCCAGTCGCTTAGTCTCCATTACTGCTACAGCAGAGTGCAAGTGGCCTAGTCTCCGTTTACTGCTACAGCAGAGTGCAAGTGGCCTAGTCTCCGTTACTGCTACGGCAGAGTGCAAGTGGCCTAGTCTCAGTTTACTGCTACGGCAGAGTGCAAGTGGCCTAGTCTCAGTTTACTGTTACGGCAGAGTGCAAGTGGCCTAGTCTCCGTTACTGCTACGGCAGAGTACAAGTGACCTGGTCTCCGTTTACTGCTACGGCAGCGTCCACGTCTCTCAGTCTCCGTTACTGCTATGGCAGTGATCACGTGGCCTAGTCTCCATTACTGCTCCGGCAGTGCTCTATGTTGCTCAGCCTCTGTTACTGCTCAGGCAGTTCACCATTACCTGCTAAAACTGTGTTTTATCCAAACCTACTGAGTCTGTGTGTCAAACAAACCGTTACAGGAGCCCATGGAAGGATCATACCTTTTATACAGTCCCTGTTAAAATGCACTGATTAAAGTGTTAGTAATGTCCAACAAAAAGTTTTTTGCATTTAGAAGAGCTTAAAAAGCTGAGCTGAATGCAAAAAAAGTATCTCTCAAACCTCTATGGTTTAAGAGATACAGGCGTTTAAAGTTCGCTGTGTCCTACTGACAGCTGTAAAGCTGTCAGCAGGAGATTCGTGTCGGTCGACACGGAGGCGCTTGAGAAGTGCCGAGATCTTGGTACTTACAAGATATCCCTTCATTGGAATGGTCTAAAACGTGTGCTTGCAATCCAGGTACATGTTTTAGACCATTCCAATGAAGGGATTCCTTGTAAGTAACGAGATCGCGGCACTTCTCAAGCGCCACCATGTTGACCGACATGAATCTCCTGCTGACAACTTTACAGCTGTCAGTAGGAGACAGCAAACTTTAAATGCCTGTATCTCTTAAACCATAGCGGTTTGAGAGATACGTTTTTTTGCATTAAGCTCAGCTTTTTAAACTCTTCTAAATGCAAAAAACTTTTTGTTGGACATTACTAACACTTTAAGCACAAATCATAATAGGAAAACCTATAAAAATGTAGTTTTTTTTTTCTTCATTTTTTTATATTATTATCAGTGGTGGGTAATCCATATAAATGTGGATTCAAAAGAAAGTACTTATGCTTAAAAAATGGAATATCTTTTCTGTTGGTGTATAAAAGGAGTTAGTGGAAAATTATTGTTGAACAAAGGCATTCTAAAAAGTCCAAAACTGCTCTTGTCAGTAAGAGGTTAATGAGCCATTGTAGTTTTCATGTGGTTTTATTAATATTTTAATGGGGCTGCACTAAGCTGCGAGATCTGCCTCTGCTGTAGGCGTTCTCAGTCATATCATCACCAACCTGTTGGGATCTCCCTGTATGGAGCCAGAGGACAGTTTGCTGTCTCTGCTGTCTCTGCTAACCCTTTCAGTGCCACAAGGATGTGGATTACACACCCCTATGACAGTGAAAGAGTTCTAACATGATAGAAGACAGAGGTTATCAAAGCTTCCCTGACTTTCTGTACTGACTGAATCAGCTGAGCATGCTATCTGCCAATCAGCTGATTCCAGTAAACACAGAGCAGAGTGCCTTTCTAGTCCTGTAACAAGGGGACTAGCCATTAAGTAGCACAGTTAAAGTGGATGAACAGCATAAAAAACAGTGTTTAACACTCTCATTTGCCTCTTCCCTCACTCCTATTCGCCTCTTCCCACACTCCTATTCACCTTTTCCTTCACTCCCATTAGACTCTTCCTGCACTCCCATTCACCATTTTCCTCCCTCACACTCATTCACCTCTTCCCTCCCTCACATTCACCTCTTCCCTCCCTCACTCCCATTCACCTCTTCCCTCCCTCACATTCACCTCTTCCCTCCCTCACTCCCATTCACCTACCCCATGGGTTACACATAAGAAGGTTTTGCGTTGATGTAAATGAGGATTTCAACCCAGTGAATGCTAGGGAGGTCTCTAAACTCACTAGCTTTTATTGGGTTAAATTTCCATTTAAATTAATGATAATTTTAGTTGATGTCAATGGTGCAGTTGGTGTGCCTCAGGTTGTTTAGTACATATGCAAACCAAATAAACTGAAAAGCTACCAAAAAAATTAAAAATTAAATTTCATATAAATGTAGAGTTATACAAATATTTATTTCTCATGTACAATGTAATACCTTCATATAACAAAAACTAGATGTATAACATTTACAGGATAAAATAATATTTTTTATCAAGTAGCCTGAACACCAAGATGTCCTTCACTTGGAATGACGGTCCAGGGCACAAAATTTTGTTTTAATGTGTCCCAAAGTCCCTCCAAGGGGATATGTATGTTTATATTATAGCTTTTTGTGCTGAGTCACTTATAGAAGACATTGTTGCCTGTCTCCTCTCCAGTATGTTCAATTGCCTGCCTTCCCTCTTCGACGTGTCACCATTTTGCAATCAGCACCTTACATCCAATGTTTTTCAAGCTTTCAGCCTCTTCCTCAGGGATGCAAATAGTTAAAAGAAGAAATAGGGGCTTGTGTGGCCTATTTATAGATATGCCCTTATCAGTCTTATGTGTCGTGGCTTGGTAAAAATGTGTGCTCTCATACACTGTTACAATTTAGCTCAGTATGGATAAAATAAACTCTGTCACTCCACATTGCTATACATCTGATTTGTAGCATGGCTATACGGTCAAACAGAGCAGAAGCATAGCTCCTTGTTCTAATCCATAAATCTATTGAAACTATACCCACAAAATTACCCCAAAAATAAAGAATGAATACTTAATAATGGAACCCTGTTGCATATTAGTAACCATGAAATATGAAATACTCTATCTTAATATGGATCTTCACAAGTTTATACATTTGTAACAATTTTTGAGCTTAGCAAAGCATTGAAAACCTCTTTACCATTCAACGGGTTAAAATTACCATTTCTTTCAATGTGAACGTTTAGGTCTTCCCATAGTTTGCCCCAGAATTGCTCCACTTTTATTTTGAACAAACAAACTTTTATGCATTTTCAAGCTGTCATCACACAATTGGCATTAACCAGTGTATTATTATTATTCATGTTCACTGCTCTGCTCCCAATTGTTGCTGACTCATAGTAATGGTATTCCAATCATTGATTGCAGTGACCTACTGCTCAATAAACTGCCTCATCTATTAGACCACAAAACTAATCAAAATATCATCTAATCTACTCGAGACATGAATTTCAATTTGGAATATTTATAGTGCTTGCATAAAAAAGAAAGTTATTTTGCTCTGAATTCAGAAACTTAAGCATACTCTTAGTTTCATGGTCAAGAAGGAATTATTTCTAGTAATTTTTATACCATACTTTATTCCAGGGGAATCTTAGGACCTACAGTAGTTGGATAGTACAAATTCCAAAACCCCTAACTAACCAGCTGCTGGTTGGAGATGATGGGAGCTCTAAACCCAATAGAAAGATGTATTTTGTAATGTAGTGATAAGCATGTGAATTGCATTTTGATGATTTATGGCATTTGCTCCTGGACATGAGTTAAGTCAACCCCTTAAGATGCTAGAACAGAGAAAATCACAGTAAAGTACACAGCTTGCTCCTGTTGTCTTTATATCTGTCCTTTCAAGCTGATATGATGTGTGTTGCTGTCTCCTTCTTTAGGAAGCCTCCTTTTACTTTAAGGCTTACCTGACAGGGTTCTTCTGTCCATTTCAGGTAGGAGTTCTTCTTATCACTCTTTCTGATGATTCCAGTGTTCTACACCTTTGTTTACAAGTTGACCCACTCATAAGGTGATCCGTTATCCACTTAATGCAGGGTGCTTATGAGTGAATAAGTTCAGAAATATTTGTTCAGGGTGCTGGGTTGTATCGCTAAGGGCATTAGTAGCAGAAAAAGGGAAGTGGTCATGCCACTCTACAGATCTCTAGTTAGACCTCACCTAGAGTATTGTGTACAGTACTGGAGACACCATCTCCAGAAGGATTTAGATACACTAGAAAAAATTCAGTGAAGGGCTACTAAAATGGTGACTGGTTTACAGGAAAAGACATATCAGGATAGACTAAAGGATCTGAATATGTATAGCTTGGAGGAGAGAAGAGAGAGAGGGGATATGATAGAAACATTCAAGTACATGAAGGGATTCAACAAAGTGCAGGATGGAAGTACATTTCAAAGGAGTAAAAATGTTAGCACAAGAAGCCATAGTCTAAAACTAGAGGGACACAGGTTTAGACATAATGTAAGAAAGTTTGACTTCACTGAGAATGTAGTAGATAAGTAGAATAGCCTACCAGCAGAAGTGGTAGAAGTGAATACAGTGACAGAATTTAAGCATGCATGGGATAGGCATAAGGCTGTCCTTAACATAAGTAAAGACCAAGGACCAAAAAAGGTTTGAGGTTTTTACAGTAGGAAAATGGGCAGGGGCCGAGTGGTTCTTATCTGCTGTCAAATTCTATGTTTCTAAAATATCCTTGTGCAGGACTGCACAGAAATCAGTGCAATCCTGCAATATAGATTTTTCATAAGCATTCTGCTTTTAAAGGGATATCTTCTCACACTACCTACTGAGGACCCTGCCGTGGCCACGCCAAGCACAGCATCAATCTTTTTAGGCACAATGTATAAAGAGGGAGTGCTGGAAATGCCATTTTCCTCTCACTGCTGCTGCTTCCATCACTGAGCTAGTGTGCCCATTCTGGTTCTGTTCTGACTCTAATTGTTCTGACTAGTCAACCTTGTCAATATTATCCACTGCTACTATCTTCAGCAAGGTCACTCTTGCATTTGATACCTCTAGCAAGCTATACACTCAGCATCAAATTAGTGGCAGCCATTGACTCTTTTAGTGCCAGAGAGGTATCCAACACATTGGGCCATATGTTCAAAGAAGTAGCGCAATAGCTTTTGTCGTTTGTAACAACTTTTCAAAGTACAATGTCGTTGGGATCATTAATATTTTCAGAGAGTGTTGTTTGTGATCAAAAATATATTGTTGGTCCTGACTGAAATTGTAGTATGTACAACAAAAAAATGTCTTAACTAATGACAAAAATGTCTTAAAAAATGTCTTTAACAACAAAAAGTTCTTTAAAAATATCTTTCTCTAAGGACAAAAATGTCTTTACTAATGACAAAAATGTCTTAACTAAAGACAAAAATCCTCACATTCTCTCCACTTTTTTCTTAACGTGCAGAATTTATCTTTTGCAAGACATTTTTTTGTCGTTAGTTACGACAAATTTTCTTTTCTTCTATACGACACTAGAGAATAGTTTAGCCCCGCCCTTGCCCCACCCCTTTGCCTGTCAATTCTGGAGTTGTATCGTACACAACATTACTAGTTTTTTGTCACACACTCTATAGAAAATATGTCGTTCATGCATACAATGACTTATTTTTGTCTTTCATATGACATTTTTTTGTTGTTATCCCTTTGAACATACAGCCCATAGACATGATAGTCTATACGCTGTGTGTTTATGCCTATTTGATGCAGCTGGTGCACTTTTGATGTACTGTGAGGAATGTTCTATTTCACTCAGCATGTTCTCTTTGACATACTATGGCACTTAAATGAATATGCACACTTTGCTGCACTATAGTTCATGTGAGTTTTGATATAGCATATGCACTCTCATGCACTGTGTTGCTTGTGTGCTTTGATGCAGCATATGCTATTTCAAGCACTGTGGCATGGGTGCATTTTGACACTGTGGTACCTGTGTGCTCTGATGAAGCCCTTTTTTGCAAGTTTTATTTGCAATATTGTACATCTGAGATTTGACCCAGTTTTTTATTTGGCACACTATGGCATGTGTGAGCACTTTTATACTATAAGTGTGCTTTGGCAGACTGTGGGATGTTGTGCACACTTTGACACTATGAGCCGTATTTTTAAAAGAAAAGTGGAGGGGTTTTTGGGCAAACCAATTGCACTATAGGGAAGAACTAAAATTCTCATTGATTTAAATGGGGATTTTTAGCCCCATGAATGTTAGAGAGGTCTCCAATGCACAGTTTCTATCTAGCATTCAAGTGATTAAAATGTATTTACAATGCACTTGTTGATGTTTGGGGGCATTCCCACATTTTTTTAGATGTGCCTTGGAACAGAGGTACTTTTCTGGCACATTTTGATTTATATATGCATTGAGGTGTATGCGGATGTATGGAGACACTGACTGGTGCATGTATTGACACTTTCTGATATGCGTGTAGTCACCTGGAACCTTGTTCTTTTGGCACAGTGACACTATATGAATGCTGCTTTCGACTTCAGTATTATCCTTGTCTTTAGCTTTTTGTCTTTTTGCATCCTCAAGAATATTATTTAGTCTTCTTTACATGTGGCCTGCTTACTCATAAAACAATTTATAGACTTTCTAGAATGAACTCATCTGTGTGTTGGCTCCTATTCACTATGATCACTATACTCAGTTTCCCACTGATTTTGAGGATACTATTATGTTACTCTATTGGTATATTTATTATCAATGTTTAGGCTATCAGGTTCTATTGCTTATATGTACTTTTGGTCTAATATAGTGTTTTGGGGCTGCATTCCTTTTGCTAGCCCAGGGTTTATAATAGAATATTCTTCTTTCTCCTAACAATGCCAAGCAGACAGTTTTAAGTAAATCTCCAGGGGGTAGAGGCTTACATTTTAAAAGAGTAAGTAGGTACGGAAGATGACACTAGTCAGCTTTAGATATATCTCAGATTGAGGAGGACATCTCAATTTGTACTTCCCAGAACTTTGGCTATATATATATATATATATATATATATATATATATATAATATATATATATGTCTCAAGTCTCAAGGTTCTTTCATTATTTAGATTCATGGAATTTCATGATTTTAATATATTTTTGCATTATGGGATGTTATAGAATCTGTATTTTGAAACAGTACTAGTGTATTTTCATGGTTTTCTTCAGCAAGTGCTTAGAAGGTATGCAATGATCATTCTGAAAGGATCTAGTAACATAATAAATTATGTTGAAAAAGACACAAGTCCATAAAGTTCAACCTTTGCCTTATATCCCAGAATTATATAGCTTTCCTGCTACCAAATAAGTTAGTCTTTGTCAGTAGGGATGGGCGAAGATTTTCAGCTCAAATCGGCAAAAAACAGCACTTTCTGCTTGGTGAATTATTTACTATGAAAAGTGCAGTTTTTCCACTTTTTCCCACTTTTTTTTCTCCTAGCTCATTGTGCATTTAAATCAATGAGAAGAAACATTTTTCACCACCACACAGTTTAGAGAATCTTTTAGGTAGGACATTTGTACTGTTTATTAGGAGAGTGAGTGGGGCACTCTGGTGATGAAAAAAGGGAGGAAGGAGGTTGACCCCAAATACCTCAAAATTCCATGTGACTGACTGGCAAGACACAGGCAGCTGAGGACATATTTGCTTGATGATCTTGATGTTATTGTCTGTGTGCTGGTGAAGTCTGGGGAAAGAAGTTGTTGATTTTGTTTTTCAAGTTATATTTTTTTTTGTTCAGACTGTGATAAGACAGGGTAGACAACTTAAAAAAAAAAAAATAAATAAATAAATAAATAAAAAAGAATAAAGAAATAACAAAACTAAATATGTAATAGGTGACTGGGCTAAGGCAAGACATCATACTCCATCTGTTGTATTGTGTGCTGTAGAGTAAAACCACACAGTGTAGTTGAGTAATATCCAACAAATGCACAAGGGACAGGTGAAGGGGGGAGGTTGGAGCATTGCAAGGATGTGAAAGTAAAGTATAGTTCAAAAACTGACTGCAGCATGATGATGATGATCCCTCTACTCCAAGGGAGGATGCAGTTTTTCAAGGTCCCAGAAAGACTTCCAGCATCACCAGTGAAGTAGAAATAAAGAACCATATAAGAACACTGAAGACGACAACAAGTGCATTCAAGTGTTGATGATGCTGACAATAGCATAATAGAGGAAGATGTAGCAGCTGAACCACCTGCTGCATCAGATAGTGAGACAAACAAGCACTCAAACACCTGTCCTCAAAATAGTAGCAGACTTTGTTACAGTAAAAGTAAAATGAAATTGTTTGAGACATCTAAAAGCTAGTGGGCAAGAATTGTCAGGTGATACTGATGCTGCTGAGGATGACCTAATGATGACTGATGATAATGCAGATCTAAAATATATCCCTCCAGCATCCTTCTCTTATTCAGATACAGTGAGGATGATGACATGGCTATAAGGTTAGCAAAAAGACAAAGGCTGAATGTTCTACCACTGAAAAGGAGCACTGTGCCTGTCTATAAACTGTTTGAGAAAACCATTGGAAAGTCTGACCCTGGACAAGCACAGATACCAAAAAGCACACAACCTCCCTATCAGTCATCAACCACATCATTGCCTCTTCAAAGTCCAAGTCCCACTCAGCCAACCAACTGCTTTGAGTACCCAGCAGCAGCAACAACAACAGCAACACTGGTTATTAACATCCACAATCTTAGATATGTTGAGTGCTTCTGCTGCTGTTGCTGCTGTAAGTGCTGAACCTTTGACACCTAGTAGCAGTGGCAGTAGAATTGCATCAACATCTAGCCCCAGTAGTAGTACTAGCAGCAGCACCACCTCAGGAACTCCTCATTCCATGAAGTCCACAGTATGGAGATACTTCACTCAGGATCCTCAAGCTAAGAATGTTGCTATCTGTTGTCTGTGCAAAAAGAATTTGTGCAGGGGGAAAGCAGACTCACACCTAGACTCCTCCTCAATGAGATCCCACCTGAAGAACAACCACAGGTCTGACTGGGATACACATTATCAGCAGGCCAAAGGTGCTACAACTAGCAGCAGTAGAAGCACTTTAAAAAGTTCCCAGGACTCTAGGGCAGAAAAAACAGGTAGTGAAGATATTTGTGTGTCAAGAGAGTATGCTACTGCCAGTGTCAACAGTTAGTTCAGTCCAAATAACACTTATGGCTGCTGCTGCTGAGGAGTATGATGACTCTGGCTTTGCTGTAGGAGATGGCAAGAGTCATAGATTGCCCACACATGCTGCCTCTACCGCCACCACCTCCTCTACTCTTGTTGTTAAAACAATAAAGTTTCAGGCTTCTTCTGTCATATCATGTCAACTCACACTGACTGAGTTCCTGGGAAAGAGTCAAAAACATCACAAAAACAATCCCAAAGTACGCCTTTGGGATGGCAAGGTTTCCAAGATGTTGGCAGTGGACATGCTGCTGTATTATTTTGTAGAAAACCGAGGTTTCAGAGAACTGATGTCATGTGGTGGAATATCCCAAGTGGCAGTTATTTTCTCCTGGACAGCTGTGCCTGAATTGTACAAGCAGGTGGTTAGTGTGGTGGGCAAAGGGCTGAAAAGTGCATATGGCAAGAAAATTCACCTGACAACAGATATGTGGACAAGTGGGCAGAGCACAGACTATATGACCATGACTGATCACTGGGTTTCCCTCCCAGCACCAACACTGGGCAACACTAGTTTACAGCATCAGGTGAAAGCCAGCAATCGTACTTCCAGTTTCTAGCAGTGTGATTAAAAGGTGGCAGCAGCAGGATAACCCATACCATTGTCATGCCACACTGGGCATGCAGAGTTTTGAGAGACAGTCCCACAAAGCTGTAGATGTTTTAAGTAAGCTAGAGCAATAGAGGAATGGATTGTACCCCAAGGAATGGCTTGTACCCCACTCCTTAAAAGCTGGTTTTGTGTCTTCTGATAATGGGTCCAACGTAATTGCTGCTTTGTGAATAGGTGGTATGGTGCATGTGCCCTGCTTTACCCATGTGCTAAATTTAGTTGTGACCAGATTCCTGGCAGAATCCAAAACTATTGTCCGCAAAATCTGTGCCCATTTTAGTAGCTCCTACAGTATACGCAACGCTCTATATTCCATACATGAGCGTAAATACCTGATCTATCACCAGCTTAAAATGGAGGTCCCTCCAGGTGGAAATCCACAATGTACATGCTAGATCATTTGTACGAGCAGAATAAGGCCATTAGCAAGTACACCATGCAAAACTGGAAGGCTTTGGAGAGAGCCTTTTTGTCATCTGGCCAATGGCAACTAATGTGTGATGTATGTGAGCAGCTGAATCCCTTTGAGGAGGCAACCACACTGGTGAGTCGCAATGGGGCAGGAATTAGTGAAATTCTACCACTGATATGTTTATTGCAGAAAAAGTGAGGAGCATGGCTGAGGATTCTTACCATAATGACAACACCGACATGCACCAGCTGATAATGGACATGTTAGAGTTCTTTCAACAAGATCCATGCATAGTGTCCATTAAAAGCAATGAGGAATACATTCTTGCCACTTTGCTGGACCCCCTCTTCAAACACAAAATTCCTGAATTTCTACCAAAGGGCCATCAGCAGTTTGTGACAACAAAGAGTAATGATCAGCAGCAACTCTATGAGGAATCGGATTCTGTCAAGGAATATCGAGACATGCTTATTGATCGAGTGGAGGGTTGCATTGTGGAGGATGAGAGCGAGAAAGTGAGGGCACAACAGATATCTAGACATCTAGACAGTATATTGAAAAGGAAGCAGCAAAACATTTCAACCAGCAGAAGCAGCTACATAATGAACACAGGGCAATTCATGGATCTCAGCAGGGGAGGAAAAAAAACAACATTGGTGGTGGTTGCAGCACATATCTCTTTGGGACTTGCTCTCTGAGTATTGGTTGATAACTGACACACAGGAACACTGTATAGCTCCTAGTAGTTGTTCCACTGCATGTGAGATAGTTTCTGCATACTTGCAGGATAACTATGTTTTAGGCAGAAAGAATGATGCCATGAACTACCGGCAAACAAAGCAGTGTGTGTGTGGCCAGCATTGACATGTACTGCAATGGAAACCCTCAGTTGTCCTCCAGCAAGAGTTGAGCCTGAGAGGGTTTTAATTGCAGCTGGTTGCATTGTCAATGACCACAGGATGTGGCTATCAAGCAGTTGGGAAACAAACATTCTAAAAAATGTACCAACATCTCATACCATCTGAGTATCATGTAGCAGAAACATCTCATGACAGAGAAAGCCAGGGCAAATATATTAACAGCAGCACAGATGAGGAGATGGAGGAGGGATGTGAAGGTTTGCCACCATCTACCCCACTTGGGACCACTCCAATGACCGATAAGTACTATGTATCAATCATCTGAGGAGCATAGTGATTTGACACAAACATGACAATTAGTGATGAGCGAGCACCCCAATGCTCGGGTGTTCGGGTGCTCTGACCGAACACCCCCTGAGGCTCGAGTGCTCGGCCGAGCACCCAAGCCCCATTGAAGTCAATGGGAGGACTCGAGCATTACACCAGGCACCCCCTGCTCTGATGAGGGGAGGGTGCCTGGTCCATAGGAAAAGGGCAGAAAAGGATGGAAACACCACAGAAATGGTTCAGGGACAGCATAGGGAGGATGTCTGGATGCATCTTGGACTCCAACATCGCTGCTGGGAACGATCTTTCGCCCGTAGTACGCCATTTTTACAGACTGACCATAAAACACACAAAAAGGAAAATAAAAACGACTTTAGGCGAAAAATTGTTACCAAACAATATTTGCTGTATATTTACTTGTATATCATCTGCAAATTCTCTCAAAAATTTCCTTGATTTTCTGAAGTGAGGCCATGATTAAGAGGGAAACGTGCGCAGAGGCAAATTATTCCAAAAATTTCCTTGGTTTTCTGAAGTGAGGCCATGATTAAGAGGGAAACGTGCGCAGAGGCAAATTATCCCAAAAATTTCCTTGATTTTATTGAACTGAGGCCATGATTAAGAGGGAAACGTGCGCTGAGCTGACCATCTAAAACATTATGGGTGAGGGTCTGCTGCAGAGCTGACCATCCTAAACATTATATGCGAAGGCCCGCTAGTGAGCTGACGCTATAAAACATTATATGCGAAGGCCCGCTAGTGAGCTGACGCTATAAAACATTATATGCGAAGGCCCGCTAGTGAGCTGACGCTATAAAACATTATATAAGAGGGCCCGCTAGAGAGCTGACCCAATAAAACATTATATGAGAAGGCCCGCTGGTGAGCTGACCTATATAAAAATTGTCAAACAGGGCCCGCTGGTGAGCTGGCCCTATATAAAAATTATATCACAGGGCCCGCTGGTGAGCTGGCCCTATATAAAAATTATATCACAGGGCATATGGAAGAGGAGGAGGAGGATGAGAAGATTAAGAGTCAACCATATACCCGTTTTTTGGGTGGAAGAGGTGAATGGGAATACAGAGTATTCCCATCATTGTAAATAATATATGTAAAGTGAGTTTATGTTCCCACGGGGCTTTCTCCAGTGGAGTGGAGAAGTCAGGGGAAATCCAGGCCTTGTTCATTTTTATAAGTGTCAACCTATTAGCATTGTCGGTGGAAAGGCGGATACGCTTATCTGTTATGATGCCACCAGCAGCACTAAATACCCGCTCAGACAGAACGCTGGCGGCAGGGCAGGCCAGCACCTCCAAGGCGTAGAGTGCCAGTTCATACCACGTGTCCAGCTTGGACACCCAGTAGTTGTAAGGCACAGAGGGATCATTGAGGACGCTGACACGGTCTGCTATGTACTCCTTCACCATCTTCCAAAACTTTTCGCTCCTTGTGACACTAGGCTGCACATCAGGGTGAGGGTGCTGGCGGGGTGTCATGAAGGTGTCCCACGCCTTGGAGAGTGTTGCCCTGCCTTTGTCGGAACTGCTGTGTACTCCCCTTTTCTCCCCTTCTCGGTTGGCCAAGGTAGCACGTACTCTGCCGCCAGCGTTGTCAGATGGAAAATTTTGGAGCAATTTTTCAACAAGAACCTTCTGGTATTGCACCATTTTGCTTGTCCTCTCCACCGGAGGAATGAGAGATGAGAAATTCTCTTTGTAGCGGGGGTCCAGAAGGGTGAACACCCAGTAATCCGTGTTGTTTAAAATGCGTATAACGCGTGGGTCACGGGAAAGGCAGCCTAACATAAAGTCAGCCATGTGTGCCAGAGTACCAACAGTCAAGATTTCGCTGTCCTCACCAGGAGGATGACTCTCAATCTCCTCATCCTCTTCCTCCTCTTCTGCCCACCCACGCTGAAGAGATGGAACTAAAGTTCCATGGCTACCCTCTGTAGCGGAGGCAACCGTGTCTTCCTCCTCCTCCTCCTCCTCCTCCTCCGCCTCCTCCAATTGTCGCTGAGAAGACAAAGTGAGGGTGCTCTGGCTATCACCTTGTGTAAGCTCTTCCTCCCCCATTTCCACCTCTTCCACATGCAAAGCGTCGGTTTTAATTGTGAGCAGCGAGCGTTTCAGTAGACACAGAAGTGGGATGGTTACACTGATAATAGCGTTATCGCCGCTCACCATCTGTGTCGATTCCTCAAAATTGCGTAAAACCTCGCAGAGGTCTGACATCCATTCCCACTCCTCACTTCTGATTAGAGGAAGTTGAACGGAGAGGCGACGACCGTGTAACAGCTGGTACTCCACTACTGCCCTCTGCTGCTCACAAAGCCGGGCCAACATGTGGAAGGTGGAGTTCCAGCGCGTGCTCACGTCACACAGCAGCCGGTGAGCTGGCAATTGTAAGCGCTGCTGCAGCTTCAACAGGCTGGCCGAAGCTGTAGATGACTTACGGAAATGTGCACATACGCGGCGCACCTTGGTCAAGAGATCATGCACATTGGGGTAGGTTTTTAGAAATCGCTGAACCACTAAATTAAATACATGCGCTAGGCATGGTACGTGTGTGAGCTTGCCGAGCTCCAAAGCCGCCACCAAGTTGCGCCCATTATCACACACAACCATGCCTGGTTGCAGGTTGAGTGGCGAGAGCCACTGCTCGGTCTGGTGACTAATCCCCTGCAACAGCTCTGAGGCCGTGTGCTGTTTGTCCCCAAGGCAGATCAGCTTCAGCACGGCCTGTTGACGCTTCCCCACTGCAGTGCTACACTGCTTCCAGCTACTGGCTGATGGGGGAGTGGCGCTGCGTGTAGAAAATTCGGAGGTGGAAACGGAGGAGGAGGAGCCAATAACGTAGGTGCTGGCGGAAACCCTGATGGAGATAGGGCCCGCAATCCTCGGCGTGGGTAGCAGCCGTGCCATCCCAGGGTCCGAGTCGCTCCCAGCCTCCACGACATTCACCCAGTGTGCCGTCAGGGAAATGTAGCGTCCCTGGCCACAAGCACTTGTCCATGTGTCAGTCGTTAAGTGGACCTTCCCAGTAACTGCATTGGTCAGGGCACGGGTGATGTTACGGGACACATGGTGGTGTAATGCGGGGATGGCACACCGGGAAAAGAAGTGGCGGCTGGGGACCGCGTACCGAGGGACAGCTGCTGCCATCAGGCTGCGGAAGGACTCAGTGTCTACAAGCCTAAATGGCAGCATTTCGATGGCCAGTAATTTGGAAAGGTGTGAGGTTAGTGCTATGGCCTGTGGGTGGGTGGCTGGGTATTTTCGCTTGCGCTCAAATGCCTGGGGTAACGACATTTGGACGCTGTGCTGGGACAGGGAAGTGGATGTGGTCGCTGATGGTGCTTCAGATGGTACAGGTGCAGGGCGGGAGGTATGCGGGCCTGCGCCTTCGACAGGCGATTGGCCGGCACCGAAAACAGGGGAAGAGGAGGCAGTGGTGTGGCCTGCAGACACAGATGGGCGATCCAGGCGTTCCTCCCACTTACTACGGTGCTTGGATGCCATGTGTCGGATCATGCTGGTGGTGGTGAGGTTTCTAGTGTTCATGCCTCGGCTCATTCTGGTGTGGCACAGGTTGCAAACTACAATTCTTTTGTCGTCCGCACTTTCCTTAAAAAAACGCCATACCGCGGAACACCTACCCTTTGGCAAGGGAGATTTACGCAAGGGGGTGCTCCGTGGAACATTTGCGGGCCGGTTTGGTGCGGTCCGACTTCTTTCTGTAGCCACACCACTGCCTCTTCCAGCCTGTTGCGGTGCTGCAGATGGCTCACCCTCAGGACTGCTGTCATCGCTCGGCTCTACACCTTCCCAGGTGGGGTCAGTCACCTCATCGTCCACCAAGTCCTCCTCCACTTCCTCACTCTGATCATCCTCCCCATGTCTTGATCCCACCACATACTCAGTCATTGACAACTGTATAACATTCTCCTCAACAAGGTCTTGAGACGGTAATAGTGGTTGATTTAATGGCAACTGTGTCTCATCATCATCATCATCATCCACTACTTCCTTTGACCTTAAATGCCGTTCACATCTGTCATCTTCTTGTGATTGGGTACCCTCTAGAGGTTGTGAATCAGGGCACAAGATGTCATGTTCCTCTGCAAGCGTGCTTGGAGAGAGGGTCAAATGAAGGATTGGTGATGAGACGAGCTCCTCACTATATCCCAGTGTGGGATCACTTCTTTGACCAGACCGTCTATGGTGGGAGGAAGGATGATCAGAGTGAGGATTATGTTGACCAGACTCTTGGCTACTGAGAGTGGACTTGGTGGAAGACAGGGTGGTGCTTAACCGACTGGAAGCAGTATCAGCTGTCATCCAACCGACCACCTGTTCGCAGTGGTCGGACCTCGAGAGTGATGTCCTGCGACGCCCTGTAAAATTAGACATGAAGCTAGGTATGGTGGATGTCTTTCTTTCTTGTGCTCTGGCACCAGGCACAGTTTCTCCGCGTCCTGACCCGCGCCCTGAACTATCAGGATCACGTCCACTTCCCCGTCCCTTTTTACCCGCCTTCTTCATCTTACACGGAATATGTGACTTTAATATTTGAGTTTGAAAACTTAACAGTATTTCTTCCTATTCTGCAACTGTGCAGAGTACACAGAATAGGCTGCTAAACTGCGGTGACGCACACTGAATGGAATATGTGACTTTAATATTTGAGTTTGAAAACTTAACAGTATTTCTTACTATTCTGCAACTCTGCAGAGTACACAGAATAGGCTGCTAAACGGCGGTGACACACACTGAATGGAATATGTGACTTTAATATTTGAGTTTGAAAACTTAACAGTATTTCTTACTATTCTGCAACTCTGCAGAGTACACAGAATAGGCTGCTAAACGGCGGTGACACACACTGAATGGAATATGTGACTTTAATATTTGAGTTTGAAAACTTAACAGTATTTCTTCCTATTCTGCAACTGTGCAGAGTACACAGAATAGGCTGCTAAACTGCGGTGACACACACTGAATGGAATATGTGACTTTAATATTTGAGTTTGAAAACTTAACAGTATTTCTTCCTATTCTGCAACTGTGCAGAGTACACAGAATAGGCTGCTAAACTGCGGTGACACACACTGAATGGAATATGTGACTTTAATATTTTACTTGGAAGACTTAACAGTATTTCTTCCTATTCTGCAACTGTGCAGAGTACACAGAATAGGCTGCTAAACTGCGGTGACACACACTGAATGGAATATGTGACTTTAATATTTGAGTTTGAAAACTTAACAGTATTTCTTCCTATTCTGCAACTGTGCAGAGTACACAGAATAGGCTGCTAAACTGCGGTGACGCACACTGAATGGAATATGTGACTTTAATATTTGAGTTTGAAAACTTAACAGTATTTCTTCCTATTCTGCAACTGTGCAGAGTACACAGAATAGGCTGCTAAACTGCGGTGACGCACACTGAATGGAATATGTGACTTTAATATTTGAGTTTGAAAACTTAACAGTATTTCTTCCTATTCTGCAACTGTGCAGAGTACACAGAATAGGCTGCTAAACTGCGGTGACACACACTGAATGGAATATGTGACTTTAATATTTTACTTTGAAGACTTAACAGTATTTCTTCCTATTCTGCAACTGTGCAGAGTACACAGAATAGGCTGCTAAACTGCGGTGACACACACTGAATGGAATATGTGACTTTAATATTTGAGTTTGAAAACTTAACAGTATTTCTTCCTATTCTGCAACTGTGCAGAGTACACAGAATAGGCTGCTAAACTGCGGTGACACACACTGAATGGAATATGTGACTTTAATATTTTACTTTGAAGACTTAACAGTATTTCTTCCTATTCTGCAACTGTGCAGAGTACACAGAATAGGCTGCTAAACTGCGGTGACACACACTGAATGGAATATGTGACTTTAATATTTGAGTTTGAAAACTTAACAGTATTTCTTACTATTCTGCAACTCTGCAGAGTACACAGAATAGGCTGCTAAACTGCGGTGACGCACACTGAATGGAATATGTGACTTTAATATTTGAGTTTGAAAACTTAACAGTATTTCTTCCTATTCTGCAACTGTGCACAGTACACAGAATGTGCTGCTAAACTGCGGTGACGCACACTGAATGGAATATGTGACTTTGATATTTTACTTTGAAGACTTAACAGTATTTCTTCCTATTCTGCAACTCTGCACAGTACACAGAATGTGCTGCTAAACTGCGGCGACGCACACTGAATGGAATATGTGACTTTGATATTTTACAGTTTGAAGACTTAACAGTATTTCTTCCTATTCTGCAACTCTGCACAGTCCACAGAATGTGCTGCTAAACTGCGGCGAAGCACACTGAATGGAATATGTGACTTTGATATTTTAGTTTGAAGACTTAACAGTATTTCTTCCTATTCTGCAACTCTGCACAGTACACAGAATGTGCTGCTAAACTGCGGCGACGCACACTGAATGGAATATGTGACTTTGATATTTTAGTTTGAAGACATAACAGAATGTGCTCTAATCTGCAACTTTGCACACTAAACAGAATGTGCTCTAATCTGCAACTTTGCACACTAAACAGAATGTGCTCTAATCTGCAACTTTGCACACTAAACAGAATGTGCTCTAATCTGCAACTTTGCACACTAAACAGAATATATAAAAAAATTTTTGTTTGTTTTTTTCCCCCCACACAAAATAACCTGCTGCCCCCACACACAGTAGTCCTAAAAAGGACTTTTGGTTCTTTTTTTTTCACAATTTTGCTTTTTTTCTCCCTACACTGACTTTCCCTTCCTATCCTCATTAGTGTTGAGCGAGCATGCTCGGCCGATGCTCGGATCGGCTCGAGCATCGCTCTGCTCGGCACATGGCGGTACTCGTACGAGTACCGCATGTGCTCGCCCGCCATGTTCGGGTCTCCTCCCCGCACGTTTTGCGGCTGCTGCGCAGCCAATAAACGTGCAGGGAGGCTCTGACATCGGTGTAATGCCAGCAGCCATGTTGGCTGCTGGCATTACACTGATTGGCTGGCCAGAACCCGTGGTCAGGTGCTGTATAGCACCTGACCAGCGAGTTCGGCTCAGTCTGAGCCAGGGAGAGCTGAGGATAGGAAGGGAAAGGCAGTGTAGGGAGGAAAAAAACAAAAATTGTGAAAAAAAAAGAACCAAAAGTCCTTTTTAGGACTACTGTGTGTGGGGGCAGCAGGTTATTTGGTGTGGGGGGAAAAAAACAAAAAAAAAAAAAAAAAAATATATATATTCTGTTTAGTGTGCAAAGTTGCAGATTAGAGCACATTCTGTTTAGTGTGCACAGTTGCAGATTAGAGCACATTCTGTTTAGTGTGCAAAGTTGCAGATTAGAGCACATTCTGTTTAGTGTGCAAAGTTGCAGATTAGAGCACATTCTGTTTAGTGTGCAAAGTTGCAGATTAGAGCACATTCTGTTAAGTCTTCAAACTAAAATATCAAAGTCACGTATTCCATTCAGTGTGCGTCGCCGCAGTTTAGCAGCACATTCTGAGTACTGTGCAGAGTTGCAGAATAGGAAGAAATACTGTTAAGTCTTCAAACTAAAATATCAAAGTCACATATTCCATTCAGTGTGCTTCGCCGCAGTTTAGCAGCACATTCTGTGTACTGTGCAGAGTTGCAGAATAGGAAGAAATACTGTTAAGTCTTCAAACTCAAATATCAAAGTCACATATTCCATTCAGTGTGCTTCGCCGCAGTTTAGCAGCACATTCTGTGTACTGTGCAGAGTTGCAGAATAGGAAGAAATACTGTTAAGTCTTCAAACTAAAATATCAAAGTCACATATTCCATTCAGTGTGCTTCGCCGCAGTGTAGCAGCACATTCTGTGTACTGTGCAGAGTTGCAGAATAGGAAGAAATACTGTTAAGTCTTCAAACTCAAATATCAAAGTCACATATTCCATTCAGTGTGCTTCGCCGCAGTTTAGCAGCACATTCTGTGTACTGTGCAGAGTTGCAGAATAGGAAGAAATACTGTTAAGTCTTCAAACTAAAATATCAAAGTCACATATTCCATTCAGTGTGCTTCGCCGCAGTGTAGCAGCACATTCTGTGTACTGTGCAGAGTTGCAGAATAGGAAGAAATACTGTTAAGTCTTCAAACTAAAATATCAAAGTCACATATTCCATTCAGTGTCTTTCACCGCCGTTTAACAGCCTATTCTGTGTACTCTGCAGAGTTGCAGAATTATAAGAAATACTGTTAAGTTTTCAAACTCAAATATTAAAGTCACATATTCCATTCAGTGTCTTTCACCGCCGTTTAACAGCCTATTCTGTGTACTCTGTACAGTTGCAGAATTATAAGAAATACTGTTAAGTTTTCAAACTCAAATATTAAAGTCACATATTCCATTCAGTGTCTTTCACCGCCGTTTAACAGCCTATTCTGTGTACTCTGTACAGTTCCAGAATTATAAGAAATACTGTTAAGTTTTCAAACTCAAATATTAAAGTCACATATTCCATTCAGTGTCTTTCACCGCCGTTTAACAGCCTATTCTGTGTACTCTGTACAGTTGCAGAATTATAAGAAATACTGTTAAGTTTTCAAACTCAAATATTAAAGTCACATATTCCATTCAGTGTGTTTCAACGCCGTTTAACAGCCTATTCTGTGTACTCTGCAGAGTTGCAGAATAGTAAGAAATACTGTTAATTTTTCAAACTCAAATATCAAAGTCACATATTCCATTCAGTGTCTTTCACCGCCGTTTAACAGCCTATTCTGTGTACTCTGCAGAGTTGCAGAATTATAAGAAATACTGTTAAGTTTTCAAACTCAAATATTAAAGTCACATATTCCATTCAGTGTCTTTCACCGCCGTTTAACAGCCTATTCTGTGTACTCTGTACAGTTCCAGAATTATAAGAAATACTGTTAAGTTTTCAAACTCAAATATTAAAGTCACATATTCCATTCAGTGTGTTTCAACGCCGTTTAACAGCCTATTCTGTGTACTCTGCAGAGTTGCAGAATAGTAAGAAATACTGTTAATTTTTCAAACTCAAATATTAAAGTCACTTATTCCATTCAGTGTGTGTCACCGCAGTTTAGCAGCCTATTCTGTGTACTCTGCAGAGTTGCAGAATAGTAAGAAATACTGTTAATTTTTCAAACTCAAATATTAAAGTCACTTATTCCATTCAGTGTGTGTCACCGCAGTTTAGCAGCCTATTCTGTGTACTCTGCAGAGTTGCAGAATAGTAAGAAATACTGTTAAGTTTTCAAACTCATATATATTAAAGTCATACATATCGTGTAAGATGAAGAAGGCGGGTAAAAAGGGACGGGGAAGTGGACGTGATCCTGAAAGTTCAGGGCGCGGGTCAGGACGCGGAGAAACTGTGCCTGGTGCCAGAGCACAAGAAAGAAAGACATCCACCATACCTAGCTTCATGTCTGATTTCACAGGGCGTCGCAGGACATCACTCTCGAGGTCCGACCAGTGCGAACAGGTGGTCGGTTGGATGACAGCTGATACTGCTTCCAGTCGGTTAAGCACCACCCTGTCTTCCACCAAGTCCACTCTCAGTAGCCAAGAGTCTGGTCAACATAATCCTCACTCTGATCATCCTTCCTCCCACCATACACGGTCTGGTCAAAGAAGTGATCCCACACTGGGATATAGTGATGAGCTCGTCTCATCACCAATCCTTCATTTGACCCTCTCTCCAAGCACGCTTGCAGAGGAACATGACATCTTGTGCCCTGATTCACAACCTCTAGAGGCTACCCAATCACAAGAAGATGACAGATGTGAACGGCATTTAAGGTCAAAGGAAGTAGTGGATGATGATGATGATGATGAGACACAGTTGCCATTAAATCAACCACTATTTCCTTCTCAAGACCTTGTTGAGGAGAATGTTATACAGTTGTCAATGACCGAGTATGTGGTGGGATCAAGACTTGAGGAGGATGATCAGAGTGAGGAAGTGGAGGAGGACTTGGTGGACGATGAGGTGACTGACCCCACCTGGGAAGGTGTAGAGCCGAGCGATGACAGCAGTCCTGAGGGTGAGCCATCTGCAGCACCGCAACAGGCTGGAAGAGGCAGTGGTGTGGCTACAGAAAGAAGGCGGACCGCACCAAACCGGCCCGCAAATGTTCCACGGAGCACCCCCTTGCGTAAATCTACCTTGCCAAGGGGTAGGTGTTCCGCGGTATGGCGTTTTTTTAAGGAAAGTGCGGACGACAAAAGATTTGTAGTTTGCAACCTGTGCCACACCAGAATGAGCCGAGGCATGAACACTAGAAACCTCACCACCACCAGCATGATCCGACACATGGCATCCAAGCACCGTAGTAAGTGGGAGGAACGCCTGGATCGCCCATCTGTGTCTGCAGGCCACACCACTGCCTCCTCTTCCCCTGTTTTCGGTGCCGGCCAATCGCCTGTCGAAGGCGCAGGCCCGCATACCTCCCGCCCTGCACCTGTAGCATCTGAAGCACCATCAGCGACCACATCCACTTCCCTGTCCCAGCACAGCGTCCAAATGTCGTTACCCCAGGCATTTGAGCGCAAGAGAAAATACCCAGCCACCCACCCACAGGCCATAGCACTAACCTCACACCTTTCAAAATTACTGGCCATCGAAATGCTGCCATTTAGGCTTGTGGACACTGAGTCCTTCCGCAGCCTGATGGCAGCAGCTGTCCCTCGGTACGCGGTCCCCAGCCGCCACTACTTTTCCCGGTGTGCCATCCCCGCATTACACCACCATGTGTCCCGTAACATCACCCGTGCCCTGACCAACGCAGTTACTGGGAAGGTCCACTTAACGACTGACACATGGACAAGTGCTTGTGGCCAGGGACGCTACATTTCCCTGACGGCACACTGGGTGAATGTCGGGAGGCTGGGAGCGACTCGGACCCTGGGATGGCACGGGTGCTACCCACGCCGAGGATTGCGGGCCCTACCTCCATCAGGGTTTCCACCAGCACCTACGTTATTGGCTCCTCCTCCTCCGTTTCCACCTCCGAATTCTCTACACACACCGCCACTCCCCCATCAGCCAGTAGCTGGAAGCAGTGTAGCACTGCAGTGGGGAAGCGTCAACAGGCCGTGCTGAAGCTGATCTGCCTTGGGGACAAACAGCACACGGCCTCAGAGCTGTTGCAGGGGATTAGTCACCAGACCGAGCAGTGGCTCTCGCCACTCAACCTGCAAGCAGGCATGGTTGTGTGTGATAATGGGCGTAACTTGGTGGCGGCTTTGGAGCTCGGCAAGCTCACACACGTACCATGCCTAGCGCATGTATTTAATTTAGTGGTGCAGCGATTTCTAAAAACCTACCCCAATGTGCATGATCTCTTGACCAAGGTGCGCCGCGTGTGTGCACATTTCCGTAAGTCATCTACAGCTTCGGCCGGCCTGTTGAAGCTGCAGCAGCGCTTACAATTGCCAGCTCACCGGCTGCTGTGTGACGTGAGCACGCGCTGGAACTCCACCTTCCACATGTTGGCCCGGCTTTGTGAGCAGCAGAGGGCAGTAGTGGAGTACCAGCTGTTACACGGTCGTCGCCTCTCCGTTCAACTTCCTGTAATCAGAAGTGAGGAGTGGGAATGGATGTCAGACCTCTGCGAGGTTTTACGCAATTTTGAGGAATCGACACAGATGGTGAGCGGCGATAACGCTATTATCAGTGTAACCATCCCACTTCTGTGTCTACTGAAACGCTCGCTGCTCACAATTAAAACCGACGCTTTGCATGTGGAAGAGGTGGAAATGGGGGAGGAAGAGCTTACACAAGGTGATAGCCAGAGCACCCTCACTTCGTCTTCTCAGCGACAATTGGAGGAGGCGGAGGAGGAGGAGGAGGAGGAGGAGGAAGACACGGTTGCCTCCGCTACAGAGGGTAGCCATGGAACTTTAGTTCCATCTCTTCAGCGTGGGTGGGCAGAAGAGGAGGAAGAGGATGAGGATATTGAGAGTCAGCCTCCTGGTGAGGACAGCGAAATCTTGACTGTTGGTACTCTGGCACACATGGCTGACTTTATGTTAGGCTGCCTTTCCCGTGACCCACGCGTTGTACGCATTTTAGACAACACGGATTACTGGGTGTTCACCCTTCTGGACCCCCGCTACAAAGAGAATTTCTCATCTCTCATTCCTCCGGTGGAGAGGACAAGCAAAATGGTGCAATACCAGAAGGTTCTTGTTGAAAAATTGCTCCAAAATTTTCCATCTGACAACGCTGGCGGCAGAGTACGTGCTACCTTGGCCAACCGAGAAGGGGAGAAAAGGGGAGCACACAGCAGTTCCGACAAAGGCAGGGCAACACTCTCCAAGGCGTGGGACACCTTCATGACACCCCGCCAGCACCCTCACCCTGATGCGCAGCCTAGTGTCACAAGGAGGGAAAAGTTTTGGAAGATGGTGAAGGAGTACGTAGCAGACCGTGTCAGCGTCCTCAATGATCCCTCTGTGCCTTACAACTACTGGGTGTCCAAGCTGGACACGTGGTATGAACTGGCACTCTACGCCTTGGAGGTGCTGGCCTGCCCTGCCGCCAGCGTTCTGTCTGAGCGGGTATTTAGTGCTGCTGGTGGCATCATAACAGATAAGCGTATCCGCCTTTCCACCGACAATGCTGATAGGTTGACACTTATAAAAATGAACAAGGCCTGGATTTCCCCTGACTTCTCCACTCCACTGGAGGAAAGCCCCGGGGGAACATAAACTCACTTTATATATGTTATTTACAATGATGGGAATACTCTGTATTCCCATTCACCCCTTCCACCCCAAAAATGGGTATATGGTTGACTCTTAATGTTCTCATCCTCCTCCTCCTCTTCCATATGCCCTGGGATATAATTTTTATATAGGGCCAGCTCACCAGCGTGCCCTGGGATATAATTTTTATATAGGGCCAGCTCACCAGCGGGCCCTGTGATATAATTTTTATATAGGGCCAGCTCACCAGCGGGCCCTGTTTGCCAATTTTTATATAGGTCAGCTCACCAGCGGGCCTTCTCATATAATGTTTTATTGGGTCAGCTCTCTAGCGGGCCCTCTCATATAATGTTTTATAGCGTCAGCTCACTAGCGGGCCTTCGCATATAATGTTTAGGATGGTCAGCTCTGCAGCAGACCCTCACCCATAATGTTTTAGATGGTCAGCTCAGCGCACGTTTCCCTCTTAATCATGGCCTCAGTTCTGAAAATCAAGGAAATTTTTGGGAGAATTTGCCTCTGCGCACGTTTCCCTCTTAATCATGGCCTCAGTTCTGAAAATCAAGGAAATTTTTGGGATAATTTGCCTCTGCGCACGTTTCCCTCTTAATCATGGCCTCACTTCAGAAAATCGATGAAATTTTTGGGAGAATTTGCAGATGATATACAAGTAAATATACAGCAAATACTGTTTGGTAACAATTTTTCGCCTAAAGTCGTTTTTATTTTCCTTTTTGTGTGTTTTACGGTCAGTCTGTAAAAATGGCGTACTACGGGCGAAATATCGTTCCCAGCAGCGATGTTGGAGTCCAAGGTGCATCCAGACATCCTCCCTATGCTGTCCCTGAACCATTTCTGTAGTGTTTCCATCTTTTTCTGCCCTTTTCCTATGGACCAGGCACCCTCCCCTCATCAGAGCAGGGGGTGCCTGGTGTAATGCTCGAGTCCTCCCATTGACTTCAATGGGGCTCGGGTGCTCGGCCGAGCACTCGAGCCTCAGGGGGTGCTCGGTCAGAGCACCCGAACATCCGAGCATTGGGGTGCTCGCTCATCACTAATCCTCATCTCTCCCTGGCTAAGACTGAGCCGAACTCGCTGGTCAGGTGCTATACAGCACCCGACCACGGGTTCTGGCCAGCCAATCAGTGTAATGCCAGCAGCCAACATGGCTGCTGGCATTACACCGATGTCAGAGCCTCCCTGCACGTTTATTGGCTGCGCAGCAGCCGCAAAACGTGCGGGGAGGAGACCCGAACATGGCGGGCGAGCACATGCGGTACTCGTACGAGTACCGCCATGTGACGAGCAGAGCGATGCTCGAGCCGATCCGAGCATCGGCCGAGCATGCTCGCTCAACACTAATGACAATGATAAAAACTGCTGTATATACATATACAAATCACACCATGCCAGTCCCCCACCTCCACCACTACAATACACATCTGCCACATATTAGGTTGTACATAATTTTTTTTATTGATTGATATCTCAAGAATATGTGCCAGTGTCACTTAAGCAGGAAGTTAGTGTTGTGGGCAAAGGACAAATGCACTCTGCATGCTATCACATTTTTCAAGGCATATGTTGCTGTAGGACTCACAACTTTGACTATCAGCCACTTATTTCAAACTACAGCACTCAGAAGTAATATTGCAGTGGGAAATGTAGTACCTATAGGAAATATAGGTGAAAAGTTTGTTGAAATAGGCAAATAATTTGTTAAAATAGGCAAAAAGGAGGAAAATTTTGCATAGGCGAAAAGGAGAAAACTTTCACAAAAAAAACAGAAAATCGTTAAGTTTTCACAAAAAGTCATGCTGTAAATGTTTCCCACTTTTCTTCCATCCCTATTCATGAGACCATCCTGCGTTGACTACTAATACACAGTATAACCCTGTATGTTCCCAACTGAAAGAAATGTATCTAATCTTCTCTTAAATGTATCCATTGTATCTGCTATAACCACATCCTTGGGCAAAGAATTCCATAATTTAACAGACCTTACTATAAAAAAACCTTTCCTCTGCTGAAGTCAAAACCTCCTTTCCTCTAATTCAAGGGCTGTCCCCTGGTGATTTGATCAGGCCTTGGGAAGAATAGCTCACCAACTCTAATTTCTTCTGGAAAACATAAGGCCATCTATGTTGTCAGTTCTTTCCACTACTGAGGCATTCTTGCAGACATTATTTATGGGGATGGGCAACAAGCCCTTTTTCTTTCTCTCAGAAATTTACATAGAAAAGGAAACCATTTTTAAAATGTTTGCAGAAACTCCTATGGATAGAAAGGCTATTAATAGTTCTGTCTTTTCTCTACCTCTAATGGAATTCCCACATGAATGTGGCAATTTCTTCTGCGCTCACAACTAGGATATTTTGCTCATCAAACACTGAGGCAATAGTTGGCGCCCCCCTTACTACTTCTTACCAGCTTAGCCTTCAGCTTGCCCACCTTATCACAGTTTTCAAATATATATATTTTTTTTTTATAAAATAATGCATTCAGTTCAGACATTTTTGTTGCATCATATGGATTTGTTTGGCTCTTTAAATTTAACCCTTTGAGTGCCAGAGAGGACATCCAGTGTATTGCTTTGCAATGCATTACACACACCTATGGCACTCAAAGGGATAAAGTTACTGTCTTTTTTACTAAATGTATTTTTACTAGCCATGCGTAACACTAAACTCAAGCCATCACTTCTAGTAATAGACTATAGGTATGTATTGAATCTATCCAGCAAGGTTGACTGCGTATTACCTCAAACACAGCCTCTGCATTCTTTAACTTTTCTTAGTTTTTCTATATACATATTCATATAACATGTTTTCACTATTCATAGCTCCAGCTGCTTACATATTCATATGCCACAATGTGGCTTTACTTTGTACAGATCTATTTATGAACAGTTATAAAATTATTATACGTATGCATTTTATTTTCTGCATGCAATGAGCATATTCATAGCAGGTTACATTGTATATAAAGTCAGTCAAATGCAGAGTAAAGGTTAGTCCCATAGTATGGCTAATTCCATAAAGTTGCAACATTGTGGCCGTGAAGAACCACAGCTTCTATCATCTGTAAAAACATTTCTGTGTTGCAACCCTGTCACCGTATTGTCGAAATAAAAGTAATCTCTACAGCCAAATCTGGCCTTACTTCACATCAAAATAAGCCTCCACCAGTAGGGTTTAGCAGTCTTATTGCCTAACAACAATCATTTTGTGTATGAGTGTGTGTTTCATGTTTTTACAGTATATATTTTATTATACTGATTAGTATAGTACAAAACTGTTAAATCCATGTTTTATGCCTTCAAGATATATAAGACAGTAAAGCCATGTTTACGCCTAATTGGAAAATAAAAAATTCAGGGTTATTATAAATCTGAATATAATTTGAAAGTTATTATAGTTTGCAACTATGCTATAAGTAGGCAGTCAATGTTATATTTGTCTTAAAGGGGAACTAACACCTCTTAATAATAAGCTAACTAATCATAAAATAAACTTCCACATATCTTTCAATGGCTAGAAAATTCAAATTGTCCCTGTGAGTTCTGTTTTTGTGTATTTGTTCAAGTCATAACATTTTTAAATCCATCCTGGATGTCAGGTTCATAAAGGCAGACATGACAGTTGCAGCTGGACTGTATGATACAAACTCTTCCTAGTGCACATGCTAATCTTAACCCATTAAAGACCAGACTGCTATGCAAAGCAGTGCACAGGAAATTAATTGTGCACCCCTCTTGTCATTAAGCCTTTGCGTGCCAGAGAGGTATGCAGCACATTGCAGAGCAATGCATTGCATACATCTTTGACACTCAAAGGGTTAATGGGTTTAGTAGGCTTATGCAACTTGCTTACTTCAATTTAAAGGGATAGAAATGTTTCAAAATAAAAGCAGCTCCAATTAGTCTTCATAGTATTTGGACCATGGAGTGTGTTATTTCAATACTTTCAGAGTTGTAGTTCAAGAGTAATTGAATGATAAAATATCCCCCTTCCGCCCCTTTTATCTAGTGTAAGACATCTCCCCTCAGATGTGGAATCTGGTCTTAAGACCAGAATGCTCACAGCAAGAGACAATCTTCTTACTGTTAAAACAATGAAAACCCTGCACACCTTGATAGGTTTTTCCCTTATGCTAATTGAATATTGTCACTCTCTGCAAGCCATCTGGACACCACCTTTTTTTTCTGAGGTGAGCAGTGTTACATCAGCAAAAGGGGTGGGAGGGGGATACTTTATCATTCAATTACTCTTGAACTACAACTGTGACAGTATTACTCCGTGTACTCTCCGTAGCCCAAATACTATGAAGATTCATTGGAGCTGCTTTTATTTTGAAACATTACTATCCCTTTAAAAATATTCCAGAAACTGCCTCCATGGACATCCAGGACTGATTGATGTTGCAAACCCTTGCACAAGGACAACATTCGTAGTGGCCTTTGGGATTTTCGGTCATATTAATGTAAGTGGGGGAATATTATTAGAAGGTGTTAATTATCTTTTAACTTGATATGTAATTATATTTTGTGATGGAAATTAAACGTTCACCTGTTTAAAAAATGTGATGCTCTCCACTTAAATGTTAAAAAAATTTGGAGTGAAATCTAAAACGCAATTTAACATTCTATTACAAGATACTTCATATATTCTCAGTTATGCTCAAGGAATATTTTTTTAACTGGGCTAGACTTCAATGCCTATATAGTTTCCTTATCAGTGTACTGATCAATCCTTTTTCTGTCTCCCTGGAGATACTAACAGAAGCTTGATGCTTTGTAGTGACAAGCATTGTATGTAAAAGTTGAAGCATACAAAATGAATTTACTAAATCATGTGAAACTACCACTATATTTTGCATCTCTACTTACACTGAAAGGAACACTCACACCTCCATGACAAGATCATTTAAGGTCTCTGTCACCAGCGTAGATCATGTACTTCTTTTCTGAATTTCATTTCCAATCCAGGACACAGGAGAGGCATGTCTTCTGGCCGACTCACATGAATCAACCACTCGTTGGAGTCTGTAATGAGGATTGCAATTGCAAATGCTGATAGTGTGAAAGAACTGTCAACAGCCCCAAAGTTCTCTGTTCACACCTTCCTTTGTATAACTTTACTGTCCTGAGAAAACACAGTAAATTTACTGCATGCTGGACTTTGGAGAGATCACAGGGGCAATAATCATCCTAAGTGAAAACTACAATTTGTTCAGCATGTGACCCTTGTCCCCAGAAAACTGATACAATTTAAATGCTGCTTTGATGTTGCCATGTGAAAGGGTCCTTATGCTATACGCATATTACATGCTGTGATAAAATGCCTTTATTACTGTGAGCCTACTTTTTATTTAAATCTTTATATATATATATATATATATATATATATATATATATATAATTTTATTAAGGACATCCTCAAAATGCAGCACAGAGCAAGACAATGCATGAAAGAAGACAATGATAGTAGTGCAGTACTATTCCAGGCATACATAGCAGTTGCAAAAGCATACAAAACAATAGAAGATTTAGGTCGAACATCCAGAAGAGTCCAATAACTTTTTGTATATAACATAAACATACCCCAAACAAGAAAAAAAAGGGGGGGGTTTCACTCCTTCCAAAGGGCCCCCACAGCACCCCTGGTGCATCAGCCCCCAGCACTTGTTTGGGCAAAGTTGTTTCACCCATTTAGGGAGAAGGATCCATCCCAAAGTGGCCCACCCAAGCCCCCCAGATCACATGAAAGCTCTGCAGGGTAAGTCTGTGAGTGTAGACCAGGTAACGTGGAAGATTTTGAGCTACCAGATTCACCCAGTGTTCATGGGTGACAGACATCCACTCCATGGTAACTATCTTATGTGCTTCTTTCAGAAGAGACTTAACAGGTCAGGATTCTAGATCATCTGCAAAACTTGACAGGCTACCCACCTTCGGAGTGGGGGGATCTGTCTGTCCAGAACACCTGACAGAAAGAAGAAATCCCACTCCCAAAATCAGAAGACCTTGGGACAGTCACAAACAAGGTGTAGAAAAGTACGAAGTATATGAGAACATCTGTCACATGAGTCGTCGTCCCTGGCATCCAACTTGTATAGTGTGAGCATCAAGGCACTGATAGATAAGGACACCAGTCTGTCTGGCCATTTAGCCAATGTAGATGACAGCAGACTAAACCGCACAATGATGGGCTCCCAAACCCCCATTGTGCTTGAAGCACATGGCACGAATGGAGATATGAATAGAAAAAGATGGGGGAACCAAACTAGGTAGCTGTTCAAAAGGTTTCAAGCAACTGTGAACATTATATATATATATATATATATATATATATATATATATATATATATATATTTATTTGCTTTAAAAATGTGAAGTATTCCAGGAAGTGGAACACAATAGAAGCAGCAACAGAGTGAGGTAGATGTGCTTTTCTTTTCTGCTTTGATTTATTTGGAAAATTAAGGCAGGAATGGCTCACAGTGACTGCTATCAGTATGAGAAAGTTGAAAAGTAATAAAAGGAACTGGAAGCACCATTATTTATCTACTGAGTCTGAGTCTGAGGAGGAAGTGAGCACAACAGAAGCAATGCTGGCCAGTCCCCCTAAATCACCCCTAAGGTTCTTGCAGAAATTAATGTCAAGGGAGGAAGAAAAGGGTAGTAGTGAGAGCAGGACAGGTCAGCTGCCTGTGCCTGCTACCAGACATGCTGCACCTGCTGCCAGATGTGCTGCATCTGCTGGAAGATGTGCTATGCCTGTTGCCAGACATGCTGCTCCTGCTGCCAGTGCCACCAGTGCTCTGCCTGCTGCCAGTACTGCCCCTGCTGCCACCAGTACTGTGCCTGCTGTCAAACGTGCTGCCCCTGCTGCCACCAGTGCTGTGCCTGCTGCCAGTGCTGAACCTGCTGTCTCCAATACTGTGCCTGCTATCAGATGTTCTGCTCCTGCTGCCACCAGTGCTTTGCCTGTTGGCAGTGTGTCTTGTAATACTCAGGATGGGGGGAAGGAGAAGATTATGCCAAGTGTGACAGCAGGGGAACCTAAGTCACACTTGCCATCCCCAAGCAGTTCCGCAGTGCTAGTACTACTACTAAGAAGGTCCAGCAACTTGTTAGCGTTAGGAGTGAAGGAGGGGGTAATCAATATATTACTAGTGACTGTAAGGAGGAAGACTCTGGGCTGAAATGAATGTGGTTGATGTTAAAAGTAGTAGTAACAGTGATGGTGAAGCAGCCGGTGAGACTATTGTTAGGAGAGTGGCAGGGGAAGCAATTGTAAGCATCCAGACTAATGGTCAAGGGAGCCCACACTATTCCTCTGACCCTGGGAGTCTCCTTCACCCCATGTCATTGTCCATGTGGAACATGATATTGAAGAAGACAGACTTGTCACCACGGCAATAATACCACCACCACCAGGAGCACAGATCAGCTTCCTGTGCCTGCTGCTACTGCTGCCAGTCTGCCTTCTTCATGTAAAAAAAAAATGGCAAGTGTGACATTAGGGGACCCTCTGGCACATTGCTCGTCACCTCCTACTACCAGTAGTGAGATGTCTGTAATAGAGCAGCAGCAACACGTAGGGACTAGTGGTGGGGGTGATTATGATGGTGGAGAAGTTGGGGTGGAAGAGACATTGATGGCCTTTTTAGAAGAAACTGAGAAGGAATGGGAGACAGGAATGAGGATGGGTATCACCACCACCACCAGCAGTGAGCTTTTGAAATTTGCAACTGCTCTAATTCCTTCTGCTGCTGAGTTGCAAGGGCAGCAGAATGCTGAGGAGCAAGCTAGTGTGCCACAGACCACCATGGAAACAGTAGGAATGGGGTCAACAAGTGATGTGGGAATAGGACAGGTTCTATTTGCCAGCAGCAGCAATAATCCTGGTCCTAGTTGCAGTGCTTGTTCTGAGGCAATAACAGTAGCAGCAACAACAGCAACATCATCCACTGCCACAGATAGTGAAGGGGAATGTGGAAGACAAGAAGAAAGAGACCATTCTTCTCCACCTGTTCCCTATCCCTATCCCCTGAAGTCATGGGTGTGAGATTATTTTTCTCTTGTGGCAGGTACAGTGCAGTCATCACCAGTGGCACTGTGCACAATTTGTGATAAATCAGTGAGAAGAGGAAAGGAGGGAACACACCTTGGTACAACCACCCTGATAACACACATGAAACACAGACGCCTTGACATTTATGTCAAACATGTTAAATCCAAACACCCACCACAGAAATCAAGCACTGCTGTTGCTGTACCCCTGACTCTCCAGAAAGGCAAAAAGAGGTGAGGTGGACATCAAAGAGGAGGAAGGATAGAGAAATCCAGACAGAGACTGGAGGTTCCATGATGAGTGAAACAACTAGCTTGCCATCACCTTCTTCCTCTAGGGTAACTACATCTTCTGCAAATCCACCTTGTTCATTGTTGCCTCCCCTGCAAAATTATAGCCACTCTGTTTATGTTAGTATATGGCAATTCGTGTCCACCCATTGCACACTGTATGGTGCACTGACCACACATGGCACCGTGATGGAGGAGAATCACAAGCAGGGCATCAACTGGCATCTGAAGAGATTCCATCCCTATCACGGTGCCCGTGATTCGTGCTGTTCTGTGTCACTTGCTGAGTATCCCTGATTGGCTGCCTGCTATTAGCCCTCCTCACACAGCCTTTTTAAACCCAGGTTGAGCACTTCCAGGTTGCCCTTTCGTGGTGTTTCTGACTTCACTTGGCCTGATCTGCATGTCAGGCTTCTGGGCCTGCTGTTCCTGCTGATCCTGCGTTCCGGTGTTCCAGTGTTCCAATGTTCCTGTATGCTAGTGTTCCGGTGTTCCTGTGTTCCAGCACCTAGCGGGTTAATCTTACTGAGTTCCTGTGTCTCCTGTCTGCCGCTTCTCCAGCCGGTTCGCTCTGCACCGGCGGTTCCGGTGGTTTCAGTCATCTGTCAGTGCATCAGTCTCGCCCAGGTGGACTCCCCGTTGGAGTGTAGGGCTCCTGCTCTAGCCCCATCGCTCCGGCGACATTGTTCTTCTCGCTACTGCTTGTACATTGTTGGTTCCAGCGTGCGGACGCTGGTTTACTCCATTAAACCTGGTGGCGACACTTACTGTTGGTTCCAGCGTGAGGACGCTGGTTTACTCCATTAAAACTGGTTGCGATATACACTGTTGGTTCCAGCGTGCGGACGCTGGTTTACTCCATTAAACCTGGTGGCGACACTTACTGTTCGTGCCAGCGAGGACGCTGGGTTACTCCATTAAACCTGGTTGCGATATACACTGTTGGTTCCAGCGTGTGGACGCTGGGTTACTCCATTAAACCTGGTGACGACATTCACTGTTGGTTCCAGTGTGTGGACGCTGGTTTACTCCATTAAACCTGGTGACGATACTCTGTTGGTCCCAGCATGCGGACGCTGGTTTACTCCTTTAACCTGGTGGCTATACTCTGTTGGTTCCAGCGTGCGGACGCTGCTTTACTCCATTAACCTGGTGGCGATATTTATTGTTGGTCCCAATGTGTGGACGTTGGTTTGCTCCTGATCTATCCAGTACTGAGACTAGGTCGCTGTCCACTCCTATGCAGTCGGCCGATTTTCCCTGGTAATAGACTTCTGCTGAGTAAGACCTTAGTTCCTATTCCCCTCTGCTGTCATAGTCATCTGACAGCTGGTCTACTCGCTCAGGCTGCCCTGCCCGGTATTGGTAAGGCCGGTAGAACCTTTGTCACTACCATCCTTAAGGTTGCCTTACCCGGTATTGGCAGGGCTGGTAGAGCCTACTACAGCGTTCCTCAGGCTGCCCTGCCCAGTATTGGTAAGGCCGGTAGAACCTTGTACATTACCATCTTTAAGGTTGCCTTACCCGGTATTGGCAGGGCCAGTAGAGCCTACACTCAGTACTCCTTTGGGCTGCCTTGCCCGGTATTGGTAAGGCCGGTAGAACCGGTATATGTCATCTCACGGTTGCCTTACCCGGTATAGGAAAGGCCGGTAGAGCCTGTTATTGTTACTGTCACTTGGGTTGCCTTGCCCGGTATTTTAAGCAAGGCCGGTAGAACCTATTGTATGGACTATTATTGTTGTATTGTTATGTATGTTTCCCTATGGGGATTGCCTTAACTTTTCAATAAAGTTAAGTTTTTACCAAACCTTACGTCTGAGAGTCTTTAAAAACCATGACAATCCCACAGAATATGGAAGCAGGGACTATTAAACTGTCAGCAAGTTGTCATGCGTCCTTAGTATAGGGTATAGTGACAGCGGCGGTACTTGGGTTCTTGGGTCATGGTTTTTGGATACAGTTTTGCACCCAGATGTTATTTACCGCACACACTGTGCACATTGCAGTTGCTGATGAGAGACACAGTTCCTGCTCTAAAGGGAAAAATGTATATTCTAATAAGAACACACTCAGGATTTTGGAGTAGGGGTAGGTGGAAAGAATTATTGACCAACTTCTTCTTTTCTCCACATATACTGGAGGCTACTTATTGTGCTACCACTGCCTCAGGCGCATCTCTGGAGCTAGTCGTGGCAAGTGGAACCTTCATCATCCATCACCCAAGTTACTGTTATTGTTGATACCATTCCCTTTCAGCTGCCTAATCATCCTGCTGCTTAAATAACTCAACAGCAGCAAGAACAACAGTTGCAAATTCCGTAATTATGGACTCAGGATAGGAGGACATTTAACAATGGCCTGTGGACACTGGCCAACATGACCTGCTGGCACTAGGCCAGTAAGGCATTTTTTTTTTTTTTTTGCCAGGGCTTGTGCTTTAAAAAAAATTAAAAAACATAGTCCTACAAAAGAAATAAACAATTTTTGTCCTACAGATCAATGTTTCCTTAGGGCTTGTGCCAAACAAGCTTAAGTTCTACAAATCAATGTTTCCTCAGGGCTTGGGCCTCTAATAAGTCTAAGTCATACAAATCAGTGTTTCCTTAGGGCTTGGGCCTCTAACAACAAATCTAACAAATCATCCTCTAAAAAATACTTTAAAACGTCAAGTATCAGTCTACCCCAGTGGCAGCTTATGTTAGGGGGTTCTTGTCTTTATCACTTTACATACAAATTTCTTATTTTAATTATTTATTTATTTTTATTAACTGTTCCCCCAATACCAATGAAGAAACCCCCCCAAAAAAAATTCCCTGTTCAACTGATTCATTCCCCAGGCTCCACCCACCAACATAGACATCCTCCTCAGACCCATTTTATACCATATCTATAAACAAACCCCCCCAAAAAATTCCCCGTTCCACTGGTTCTTTCTCCACACCCCACCAACAGGCACCCTCATGCCTTTGGGAAATAAAATAATATTTGCTATGTGTTGTGTGTAAATTCAATGTTCGCATTGACTTTAATGGAATGAACTAGTCCAAAAAAGCAGGAAAAACTACACTTTTCACTGGAAATTATTCGCCAAGTGGGACGTGCCATTATTCATCGCTTTCAGTTTGAGGAAAAAATTTCTGCCCATCCATACACATTATTCTGAAAAGCTTTGGAGATCTCTGTTTCATCCAAGGAGTTAAATTAACCCTTGGAGTACCAAAGATCTCCAGTGTATTGGCACTCCAAGGTTTAAAAGCATTACTACTCTTGGGGAGTGTTCTTATGCTCAAAACCCACTTGAAAAAGGCTTATGCACTAAGAAGAGCTTGGGAAATTCTGGAGCAAACTATTGATTTAAATGGAGCATTTTAATCCTTGAGGAGAGAACTATCAATAGATTCAAAATCCCCATTTAAATCAAAGGGAATTTTTATTTCTCACTTATGGGACAATTGATTTGCCTCAGAATTGTTCTCTTCTTAGTCAATCATCTGCAAACTGTCCCCTGGCACTGACGCTAACACTTTGGTTTTTGTTTTGTTAAATTAAAATTAGGCAACATATTTGCTAACATATTATTAAAGTCTCTGAAAAATGACAACATTGAATTTTGTATAAAAATATGAAAGCAGCATTAGTGTTTCCTAAATAAGATGTACTATAGTTATTTTAACATTTCAGCCATGGTTCATACCTCACTCCATATCGCAATAAAAATAAGCCATCTACCTTGTGTTCCCACAGCATTAACTGTTTTGGTACTGGTGTGCTATACAATCCAATGCATTGCAAAATGAATAAATACATTAATTAATCCTATATAATAATTCGCTAAAACGTATGTAATGCCACAAACATGTGCAGTAGAGACTGCTGCACGTGCTACAGTCATGCGCAGTAGAGAATGGCCGTGCCGCAGCTGATACAGAGAGGGGTGCTCCGAAGGAGCATCCCGCTCTGAATCAGTCGCGGCGTGGGCAGTCTCTACTGAGAATGACTGCACCGCGACCAGCTGCCAGTGGCACTGTGGCCCATGTAACGGGCTCTTCAACTAGTAAATACATAAATTGTGTGAGGTCTTTTATCACCTGTATGAACACAATAACCTTAAAATACTTTAAAAATGAGCTCATTAGGAGGTTATGATTCTGGGCATGGCCCTTAAAGCAGGGGAGGGCAACACGAGACCCCCAGCTGTTGTAAACTACAACTTCCATCTTCCCTGACCAGTCTTTGGCTGTTTGGAGATGATGGGTATTGTAGTAATTAACTGCCTTAGGGCCTTGGGTTGCTCATCCTTGACATAAAGGCAACCTACTAACTGCAGGGGTCTAAGGACCCTCCATGTATCCTGCCTCTACTACAGCCCTCAAAAGTCAGACATAGTCACATATATTCTCAGCCTGTACTAGAGTGTTGGTATATTGATCTACTAAAGCAATGTGCAATTCATTGTGTTGCACAATGCTCTGGAACGTAATCTCACATTCTCAGGGTTTTATCTATGCCTCTTTCACATATATGACACCAGCACATTTATGCTGAGCTGGTAATGTCACATAATTTGTAAAGTACAATGCTTGGCTATGGTGGGTAATTATCTCCTAAAATTAATGTACCAAAGTTAAGAAAACTGCATCTTTAGAGTTTTTGGGATTCATTTGGGCTCCATTATGATCTAATTTCCCCAATTACTTTGGTGGGGAAGTATAAATACTATTCAGTGCAAAACCAGATGCTGGGTTTTTGTTCTAGTCATATGTCAGCTTATTTCATATTTTTAACCTACTTAGTCCTAAAATTCTCCCATAGGTGTCACTTGTGCAGGGCCGGATTTATCATAAGGCAGAGTAGGCATGTGCCTACAGGCACACCCCACAGAGGGGCACCTGTCATTGGGACCTTTTTTTGTTTTAACCCTTTGAGTGCGTTTCCCTCTGTCACTCAAAGGGTTAAAATTAGCATTGCTGTGCTCACTAACCCCATCCCCTCCCGGTGAAGTTTATGCCACAGACCTGTAGCTGCTGATCTCCCTCATCGGCTCTTTAGAAATGCAGAGCACTGGGAGATGACATCATCTCCCAGCGCTCTGCATTATTGAAAAGAAGACCACGTGGGAGCAACAGCAGCTGCAGGTCTGTGCAAAAGGAGGCACAGACCCGGCAGCTGCCATGGTGGGGCAATGTAAAGCAATATGGAGATGATGGGAGCAATATGGAGATGATGGGGCAATGTGAGGGCAATATGGAGCTGATGGGGGCAATGTGAGAGCAATATGGAGCTGCAGGGGGGCAAGCTGGAGCTAATCCAGCCAATATGGAGCTGATGGGGGACAATGTGAGAGCAATATGGAGATGATGGGGGGCAATGTGGAGATTAAGAGCACTGTGGAAGTGTCCAGTGGAGATGGCCAATGGTGTGTGTGTGTGTGGGGGGGGCGTCAGATTTCTGTGCCTACAGGCTCCTGATATCTAAAGATGGCCCTGCACTTGTGCCAAGTGTGTGTGTGGGGGGGGAATTGAAGAAGTTTACGGGTCTGTTTTTCTACATTGCTTTTCTTAACTTTGTGTATGAAACAAGGCACAGAGGAAATGGTATAACTTTACATAATGTTTCTGTGCATTCTACATGGAATGCATAAGGGGCTTGCTGGGATTAAAGTCTTAACAAAGTAAGGATATGTGCATTGGTAAACACTACAGCAATCTTATACTTTAGTGGATACCTGCAAGTGCAGCTGCTGGTTTTAACCGAGCCATTTTTTTTTTTGTCTGAGATATTTTGTCTTAACTCCTTAAAGTCCACAGGGGTCTGCAACATATTACTTTGCAATGTATTACACTACCCAGTTAAGCTTAAAGAGATAATGACAATGACAGCTTCAGGTGACTAATAATTACTACAGCAGAAACCTTGTCAATCAGCATTTTATTTAACCTTCGTGATCCATAGTACTGAATGTATTCACATTAATGATATGGTTTAAGCAAATCTGTATTGTCATGTAAAACACAATAGAATGCAACTTTATTAAACCAAAAAAATTTACAAGGTCAACAAGAGGGCATATATATTGTTTTCCCTGTAACTGTGAAATGGTTCATAATGAAAAATCTGAAGGTCATGGTGTGAAAGTGGCATTCTTGGAACTCTATAATTTGAAATATTTTTCATTCCTTACTCAATCAAACATATGGACAATACACATCCAAAGAAAAATACATAAGGTTATCAACTGCACAAACAACAGAATAATGAATGTCAATGTGCAAAAATAATTTTCACTGATTTAGGGTTAGAGCTGGCAATGAGTTTCAGATAAAACAATCTGAAACAACTAAAAATAAATATTTGCATGAACAACCCACATAGTTTATAGGGAAATGTAAATTAGATCAAATTTAAAAAAATATATATGCAATATATATTTTGCATACATTCAGCATGACAAAAGCTCATGCATGTAATCAGTAGAAATATTGTTCAGTCTTATACTTTATGTACAGTATATGATCATCTTCTGTAGCTTCAGTTGTACAAAGGTTATTTTGCTTCCTTTTTAAATTGGTTCTTAAAGTGGAACAGTCGTGTTCCAACCCCACCCATTTGGGTTATATCCCCAAAAAAGCTTAAATCTCCCCATTTAAATTAATATTTCTTTCTTTGATACAACAATTTACCTTATCCCTCTTCGGTAGCAAGAGGGAGAGCGCTGCCATCTTTATTATGTTTAGAATGATTGGCAGCTCTCTCCCTAGACTGTCTTCATCTTAAAGGGATAGTAGGATAGTAATACTTCGTTTTAACTTTATTTTATTTTGTAGGCATTAAAAAAACATGAAGAATGATATAAGTCTTATCTCTCAAACCTTTATGGTTTAAGAGATATTCACAAACAAAATACCCCCCCCCCGTTCAACCAGATCAGAAGGGAGGTGCCCAGGTAGACTGCAGAGAGGGACAATCTTCAATTAAGATAAGGGAAAAAGCTGAAAAACTTGTCAAGGGGGGAAGGGCTTTCATTGTTTTCATACAAAGAAAATTGTCCCCTTCTGTTATCTGTCTGGTCATACAACCAGATTCACATCTGAGAAGAGATGGCTTACACTAGGAAAAAGGGACGGGAGGGGGACACTTTGCTTGTGAATATCTCATAAACCATAAAGGTTTGAGAGATAAGACTTATATCATTCTTCATGTTTTTTTAATGCCTACAAAATAAAGTAAAGTTAAAACTAAGTATTACTATCCCTTTAAGTCTGCCCCCAGTGTTTCCCCAATGGTTGCCATCTGCTGGATAGCCTGTGTATTGTTCTGATGGGTCTCTCTAAGGTGCTATCCCTCCCATCTTACACTCTCTTCTAAACCCTGACCATTATCCACCTTCTCTGTTTGCTCCTCTCACCATGCTCAGATGCCGCACTCCGGACTCCTACTTTGGTTCACATCTTGTTCCAATGAGTGGAAAAATGAGAACCTAAGAGGGAGCAGAGTCCGGAGTGTGGCATTTGAGCACAGTGAGAATTAACCCTCTGAGTGCCAGAAAGGGTCCAATGCATTGCATTATAAAGCATTGAATATCTCTTTGGTACACAAAGGTTTAAAAAACAAGAGAAGCAAGAAGAGAAGCAGAGGAGCGGTTGGACATAGTGTGAGATGAGAGGGGAGCATCTTGCAGATCCACCAGCAGCCCAAACACAAACTGGCCAAGTCCTCCCCCTCTTCCTCTTCAGGGAGGGCACCAATCTCTGCACATCCCTAGCAGTGTCCAAGATACCCTGCAGCAAGATGTCTTTTTTGAAGAGAGAGAGAGTTGGGAGGGAGGAGATTTAAAGCACATGGACATCTTACAGAGCTGTGCTGTACAGCTCGCACTGTGGTGTCATCACTTGGTCATTTTTGAAAGCAAATATCTAATAAAGCATTGAGATTTGGAAAAAAAATAACAACTCATAGGAACTTTTAATAGTTGCATCCAATGACAAAAAAGTGTCTTAAGTGTGAAAATCCTTCTTTAAAGGATTAAAGCAAGTTTATTTATGTTTTTGTTTTTTACAGAGAATTAAAATCTGCCTACAGTACATGTTGTACAATATATTTTTCTGTATATTAAATATTGTTTTAATTATCTTCACTTTTTAATTGCACTTTATACTACTTCCTTGTGCAGTATTCTAATTGGTACGGTTTTAAGCTAAACCTCTCACTAAGCGTTTGCAAATACCATCAGTGTGTGGGCTCTGCCTAGGTTCTTTCATAACACAGTAATGCTGACGTGTTAGACAGAACTTGGGGTTATGCACTAAGATGTAATAAAGTGGAGCTGACTTCTCCAGTGATATCACTTCTCCAATTCCTATGTTATTCTATAGATCCAATGAGCTAACATCTCTAAAGCTGGAGAAATCTAAGTGCATTGTCTCATAGAATAGCATAGGACTTGGAGCATTTGGAACAATGAAGAAGTCATCTCTAGTTTGTTTCCAGTTTATCACCTCTATATCACACCTTAGTGCGTGATAAAGAGGTGATGACTTCTCCAGTGATATCACTTCTCTATTTCCTATTTTAATCTATATAGCCAATGCACTAGGATTTCTCCAAATTTGGAAATCTTAGTGCATAGGATCCATAGAAAAACATAGGAATTGGAGAAGTGCTATCACTGGAGAAGTCATCTCCACTTTATCATTTCTGTATCATGCCATAGGACATCTCCCCCCTCCAGGCAGATCACTTATCCAGTTCCTATGCTATTCTGTGGAGCTCATGCACTAAGGTTTCTCAAGTGGTGGAGATCTTAGAACATGGGCTCCATAGATTAACATAGGAACCAGATAAGTGATATCACTTGAGAAGTCATCAATGCGTAACTCCATTGTATGTCACTCTAGGATAAACAACCGCACCACAGGGCAAAAATAGAAATTCACCAAATTTCCATTGATTTAAATGTGGTTTTAATCACATTGAATGTGAGAGGTCTCCAAGACATTGCAAAAGCTATGTGTTGAAGACCTCTGTAGTATTCAAGAGGTTAAAAAAAGCAATTTAAGTAATTGGGTATTTTTTCCCTTTGATGCAGCTGGTTTGCACCAGAATTAATCGACTTCTTCTTGGTAAGTCAGTATCAGTTCAGGGATCATATTGGCCCAGTACAGACACTAATTAACTACACTTTGCTATCATCAAATAATAATTACCTTCTCAAATTCTATTTAAGGTACAAACAAATGGCTAGCACAACATATAGGCAATTTTTTATTCTCTGTAAAATTAACTAAATGTTTTACTCAACCATGAAAGTCTTGAAGAAACACTAATATCTCCTAATTATAAATCCCTCTTACTTCAGTTTGGACAAAAAATCTTAGTGGATGCTTTGAATCAACTGTGCATGCATTCGTTCCCTAGAATTTTTCTTAAATCAGTCCTCTGTATCATGTCCCAGAGACAGACATTTATTTGCTGCAGGACTCAGTGACCCCACACTCCTTACACTATATGTTTCACAATGCTTTTACTGGATGTAGATCAAGGTCATAGAGTCCTACAATAAAGAATTATGTCTGACCTATGGATATGATATACAGTACTAATGCAAGATTTTGGAAAACCAAGCCAGACAGGACTGATTCATAGCAGTCTTTAGAATTTTATGCCCAAATTAAGCAAAATGGGGTTTGCAATTACGATGTGTTGGCAACCCATTACATTTAGAAATAGGGATGGGCAAAAAAATCCTGCCTGCCATGGGAACATGTCTGCTTTTTGAGTTAGCTATAGATGACAAGAGTCATAGAGTCCCCACAAGTGCACAGCTGCAATCAACACTTTCATGTTAAAGCAATTAAGTTATATTGTTCTTGTATGTGCTCCCAACCCACACTTATTGTGTTCTTAGAAGGGAGTCAAAAATACCCAAAAATTATCCAAAAGTACACCTGAGGAATTTCAAACTTGCCAAAATATTTGCAGTTGCACTATTCTTTTGCATTCATTTTTCAAGAATGGTTGTGCCATAGTTGTACAAACAAGCTGTTACTATCTTGAGCAAAGGGCAGGAAACATAATACAGAAATATATGTGGACAAAAGACCAGAGTACAGACTATATGAATATCACTGCTCAAGGATTTTCCATCAGTGTATAACAGCATGTAGCAGCAGCAGCCCACCACTAAAGCAATGCGTTCTGTACCCCTCTGGCACTCAAAGCCAACAGCAGTGCAGATCATACCCTTGGCATGCCCCTTTATGCATGCAGAACTTTGAATGTACAGTGGCGCTGTTGCTACACGATCCTATGGACAACTCTGGTCAGTTGACCATAAATCTCCATAGGATGGTGTAGCAACAGCGCCACTGTACAATTTCAGGCCACTGTGATATTGCACCTAAAAAATTCAACTTTGAAAATTAATAACTTTTGAATAAAACACCTCTCAGCAGTGGGAGTACTCTTGTTTTATTCAGGGGGATAAACCCTACAACATATTTTTTTTACATTTTAAGTATTACTATTCCTTTAAATATAACATTTCTGAATTTGTGCGAAGGTATGAGCAAATCATATAAAGAAACATAGCAATTATTACTTTAAGCAATTAATGTGACTTAGGTGCTGAAAGGGAAAATATTTGGTTTTGCAAGGCCTACAGATGCGCATTGGCTATACTCTGCTAAAATGTAATATTTCTAGCTATGGTTTGTTCTAATAGTTATAGTTTGATAAGAGCTAATTAAGAAAATGATATCAACCTTGTGACACTGAAATTAGTTGAACAACATGTCCAGAACAAATCTTTTTATAACTTGTTTTGTCCTTGCTGCGGTAAGGGGCATTCTGCCAAATGATGAAGTCATTTGCAGGTGATGTGTCCGAAGTTTTTAACTATTGATCTCCCTCTGTCTTCCCATTGGTTAAATGACCGACAATGTCCATATCTGTTCATGTATCCTGGGAGGGGAAATCTCTCCCCTTAATTAACATGCCTACCACCCACTGATTTTGCATTATATAAACTGTTGAATTCCGCTTAATAAATTGGATAAGAAGTTATAGCACAAGATTCGTGTCTGCGTGTATTCATTTCTTATCCCCAGGCCTGCGACTTAGGATATCTCGGAGGAACAGTGTGGGAGTCCAAGGTCCCCGGGGAAAATATTAAACAGAGTATACAGAAGATAGAGACAGTTATCTACAACAGGTGCATTGATATAACATTTGTGGTGGTGATGGTAGTGGCATTGGAACATCTCTATGGGCCTTGCTCTCAGAACATGGGTTTTCAGTGCAGCTGTATATTTGTTTATCATGGTGCAGTTGGTTTGCTCAAGACTTCCTTTACATTTGTTTCATGCATATGAACCTAAGGGAAATGTTTCAATAGATTAAAGCTTTACAGGACAACATCCTACTTTCTAAAGTTGATGGAAAAGTCTAAAACCAAGATATATCTAAATTAATAAAAAAATGATGCATTTAGTACACTTATCTTTATTGATAGATATGTTCGGCTGTTTATCATCTATTGTCATTATTTCCCATTCTTTGAATATTGGCTGCCACCTGCTTCTACAGCCATACATCCCACTTGGTTAATTACATGATTCTGGAAGAATATCTCCCAGAATCTTTACAGTAAATCTCTACACAGTGTATATATGAAAGGGGAGGGTTGCACTACCACTAATATCTCTTTAAATAAAAATAAAATGCAACAGCTGATTTGTGCTGCATAAATACTGTCGTAGTGCTGCATAAATGCTGTCTCACTTGAAATACAAGCATACACTCATACTGAATATCAGTTTGTGTCATTCCAACCCATTGGTTAACCTAGGATACTAAGTATCACTTGGCTTCTGATAAACAGACAAATGGTAAACATACAATTTTTCCTTTGTGTCTTTGGACATTTGTGATTCACATGCAAGTGCATATCATAGCAGAGTTTCAAGGAAGCCAGTGACACAGTGTTTTAAGGTGCAAAAGATGCAAACACAGTAATAATTCCTATAAAAATATGGGCATAGGACAGGAATAGCTCACAGTCCAAAGAACATAGACATTGCTAAAGAGTACAAAATTCCACTAGAGATGAGAAAAACTTTCATAATTTATATCATGAACAGATTTCAGTTCTACACAATAAGAGAGGGACAGGGAGAAGGTGTGTATGTATTGTGTGTATGTAGGAGGGAGACTTCCAGTCCTGCCTTATGTGTAGTAATAACATGCTGAAGCAGTTGTCCTAATTTAATAACTAGTAATGACCCAGGCAATAACTTTTTCAGACATCTATTATCTATTTTTTTTGCTAATTAATCTGATTAGTTAACAAGACAAAAGAAATGTGAAGATGAAACACCTATTTTACAAAATTAATTGTAAAGGCATCTGATAGTTGTTTTACATGTCACAAAGAAAACCTTACACAGGAAAACCTGCATGTTAAAAGCATTCAGTGCAGCAGACATGCAAAGCCATAGTGCAATTTGGCATTTTACACTCAATGGTTCACCTCTCAGCCAGCACACAACCACTCCTCAACACCCACTTCTATTGATGTGGCTCCAATTGGAAGCTGTTTGGATAAATCAAAATATTTTTTGCAAGGGATGCTGTATCCGTTTCCTTAGATTTATCTGTGTGCCCTTCACCACTGCATCTACCTCTCTACAAATGCTTGTGACATTATCATCCAGTCATTCTGCTCCTCCCCAAGCTCTGAAGTAATGGCCTCATTGAAGACTTTTTTAATGCAAGAGTTTTCCTAGTTAAGGCATTCATTGCACAATGATCTCTCTTATTTTTATTTTTTTCGTGTTGGAAATTTATTTCTGTCTTCATACAGTGAGTCTGTATTTCCCATCATAGTGTCCCATTGATTAAAGGAATATTAACATCTGCTAACAATAAAGCTCCACTAACCTAAAGTTGAATAGAAAATTCTAATAATCAATAATAATACAATCAATTTGACATGGATTGGCTCCCCAAAACATATCTTTAATTTTTGTTTCCAATCTCCAGGATGACAGACTCCTCCCAACGAATTCTTTATTTCTAAGAAAACTTTGATGGTAGGAACTTTGATTTCTGGTGTCCACCAATGAAGAATCATATCTACCTCGCTGGACATGATATTCAGTACTACTAAAAATGTAAAACAATTAGAGTAGAGCAAATGTAAAAACCAAGACAAACATCTTCAGCAGCCAGAAACATAGAAGTCCTGCTTCTCGGTTTCAGTATAGAATATACAATGAACCACACTATTCAGCGCTCGAAAAGAAAATATTATATGTGGTATATTTGGACTATAGCATACATGAAATATATATAGTACTAAAAAACAAGACAGATAGATAACCACTATTCGGGACAGCGTGTTACATCTGTATCCCAAGTTATGCTCTACTACAACAACAGGAATGGTCTTAAGTTACCCTGGTATGTTAGCGTGTTAGTGTGCCACTCATCACCATAATAATAGTGTACCATAGCCACTGACACAGATATTAACAATTTACAAGCCAGCTCTATACAGTCCTATCAGACCTGATGCTCCCAATTCTCTGTCAGTGTGATGTCCGTGGAAAATCTCCAGAACCCTGGTAAATGATAGATGCCCCACAAGGACCATGCAAATGGCACGGTCACTGAAAATGGAATGTCCACCAATTCTCTATCAGTGCTCCATCTGTAGCAAGTTCCCAGAACACTGGCAAATGACAGCTGCCCTGTAAAGACCGCACAAGCAGCACCGTGGCAGAAAATAAAATACAATGCTCCCTATTATATATATATATATATATATATATATATATATATATATATATATATAGTCTAATCTATCTACCTGAACTTAAAAAATAGGTAACTGTGATTGATTGCAAAAGGATATAAAAATAAAAATACACAGAGGAACACACAATCTCACAGTATGTTAGCATTTGATGTACAAGTTCTTTATATATTGTTTATTATATCACTCTTTCTTTTTGTGTGATACACATTAGATTTCAATTATGTCAATGGAAATCAGATTCTGTCAAGGAATATAGATATATGCTTATTGATCATGTGGATGTTTGCACTGTGAAGGATGAGAGAGAGAGAAGAATAGTGCCCAAAAAACTTCTAAACAGCATAGTGAAAAAGAAGACAGCAAAGCATTTAACAGTAAAACATTTTTGCTTTTGCTACTTTTGTTTGTTTTGTACATGTATTCCTTAATTGTCTGTATGCAGTATGATCATAAGCAGAGTCGTTTTGTTTAAATTTTGTCCATAAGCCATCTCTGAAATTGTATAACTGAATCAAATCAGCTGAGACCCAGGGTAGATGTACCCCCCTAGCCCTGACCTTCCTTAGTGGGGCATGGGTATTAAAGACCTGTAAGAATTCCGAGTTAAAAAACTTAATCACAGAGTCTAGGTCAGGTATTAGATGTATTCTAAGCCATGAGCAATTTCTTATATAATTTAGGAAGGACTGAAGATTACATTTTCTAAATGATATCGTGAGCATGACTTTGGAACATGACTTGACTGGTTTTATTTTGCGGACACAGTAAACTATGGATTGATCGCTAAACACGTTCATTAGTACACCTGAATCTTGGATTCTGCTTGTGGAGGAGGAAAGAATCCAGTCTAGCAGAGTATGTTGGATGTTTTAAGATTTATGCGAGTAGGGGAGGATATTAGCTGTGATAATTTCAAGGTTTTAAACAACGAACAAAATTTTTCATTCCTGGAGTCTAGCCAATTAATATTAAAGTCTCCAAGAACCATCAGCTCGCTTTTCTTGTTTTGTGTGGCAATCTCCTTTAGGTGTTGACCTATGTCTGAAAGGGAATGTGCTGGGGTATTTGGCGGTCTGTAGATGCCAACAATTATGATTTGTTTTGAATATGGAAGATACATTTTGCCAGCAATGTACTCATAAGAATCATCGTTATGAGAGTCATTTAGAAGTGCAAAGTTTATTGATTCCTGTATGTATATGATTACCCCTCCTCTTCGCTTTGCACGGCCTTTTCTAAAGCATGACTATCCATCTATGGCAACAGCAGTATCAGGTATTTTTTGGGATAACCAAGATTCGGTAAGAATAAAAATTTTTGGTATGTATGAGTAACACCATGCATTTAATTCACCCATTTTGGGCAGTATACTGCGTATGTTGCAGTGCACAAAAGAGAGATCCTTTTTAAAGGAGAGGTTGCCATTTATTGCTGTTTGAGGGCCAGGGTTGGTTTCTATGTCAGTTGCAAAGGCAAGTAATAGATTGCATAAAAAATTAGTGATTTGTTTTTGGTGAGCATATAGTGAAAGAGTGCATCTGGTACTAAAATTATTGGGGCTGGGTGAGCTTGTTTTTAATACTCTACACCAGCACTCAGAGGGTAGTGCACATGTACGCAGGAGTCCATGATGGAGACTGGAACAGGGTGTTATACAGTATATGGCTAATTGTTAGTACATACCACACAAGGTGTTAAAATTGAAAGGGGAGATTGCATGAGAATTGCTCTTCCACACAACAGGACTGGCTAATACATACCGCCCAATGGGTTAAAATTGTAAGGGGAGATTGCGTGAGAATTGCTCTTCCACACAACAGGACTGGCTAGTACATACCTGTAAGGGACAAGAGAACCTCGTTAGGAGAAAGTCTTCATAAAACACAGCATATTGGATACATATTTTCTCTCTTGTTTAACTTTCCATACTTAGATAAGGTGGTAATACCCCTGGCAAATGCCACCCCAGCATAATGCCACCCCTAACTGGGCCCTAAATATATACTAGCTGGAGCCCCTAGGAATACTGACTTGTCCTGCTCTCAGTGCTACCTTTTTCTTACTCCCTTGCCATTAATGCCATGATAGCAATCACTATGAGCCTCTCCTTCCTCAATTTTCCAAACAAATCACAACAGCACAGCATGTCTACCTTGCTCTGTAACTGCTTCTATTGTGCTCCACTTCCTGGAATACGTCAAATTTTTATAGCAAAAATTTTAATAGCTTTCTTTAAAGCAGATTTTCCCTCTAAAAAAATGGACAACAACGTGGTTTTCGCAGAATTTCTCACGGGAACACAGCAAGAGCTTTCACCCACCCCCTACTTATTTTCCCTCAGGCATAATATAAAAGGGACTGGCATGTTACCGCAGCATGCCATTATGTGTTTGTGAGAGGAAGAGAGATCAGCTACAGAAGACAGAATAATAAAGCAACGTTGAAGCTTAGTTTGGGGAGTCCTGCAGGCAGGACATTTGTTCTCTGTAATAGGGGAGTCTAGGGGAAAGGAAGGGAGAAAGGAGGTTGACCCAAAATACCCCAACATTCTGTCTGAACAATTTGATTTGAAGGACACTGTTTGAGAAAACTCTGACCCTGTACAAGTAAAATTGCCCAAAAATACAGTCATCCTTTTAGTCATCATCAACATCATCACCTCTTCCAAGTCCAAGCCCGACTCACACACACACACACACACACACACACACACATACACACACACAACCACACATACAGACACACACACACACAACCACACACATTACCAGAATTGAGTAACCAGCAGCAAGAACAACGCATGTTATTAACATCCTCAACCTTAGCTATGATGAGTGCCTCTGCTGCTGCTGGAAGTGCAGCACCTTTGACACCCACTAGTAATAGTAGTAGAATTGCACCAACATCTAACCATAGCAGTAGTAGCAGACCCTCAGGCCCATGAAGTCCACAGTATTGAGATACTTCAAGCACAATCCAAAAGCTAAGCATGTGCTATCTGTTGTCTGTACAAAAAGCACATAAACAGGGGGATAGTAGGTTCACACCTAGACACCTAGTCACCTCCTCAATGAGATCCCACATGAAGCACAACCACAAGGCTGACTAGAAGCAACAGCAGAAGCACCCCTAATATTTCACAGGGCTCTGGGACACATAAGAGAAGTATTGATGGTATGTGTCAGAGAGTGTTTCAACAATTATTTAATTCCAAATAACAAGTATGGCTCCTCTTGCAGAGGAGTGTGAAGATTCTGGGTTTGTAGTAGGAGATGGCGAGACTAATAGACTGCCCCACATGCTCCCTCCACCTCTACCACCTGTCCTTATCATGTTTTTAAAGCTTTCACGTTACTGGAGTCTTCTGCCATGTACTGCCAAATCACCCTTACTGAGTTCTTGAGTAGGAGAAAAAAACTCACAAAACAATTCCAAAGTATGCCTGTGGAATTGCAAGGTTGCCAAGATGTAAGTAGTGGACATGCTGCCGTAGTCTTCTGTAGAAAACCAAAGTTTTAGAGAACTGATGTCATGTGTAGCTCTTCATTGGCATATTCCAAGCTGTTATTTTTTCTGGACGGATGTGTCAGCATTGTACAAGCAGGTGATTAGTGTGGTGGAAAAAGTCTGGAAAGCTCACATGGCAAGAAAATCCATCTGACAACAGATATATGAACAAGTGGGCAGAGTACAGACTATATGAATGTGACTGCTCACTGAGATTCCCTCTCACCACCACCAGTGAGCAACACTACTAGTTTAAAACATCAGGTGACAATTGCACAAAGACGTAGATGTATTAAGTAAACTAGAGCAAGTGATAGAGGAATGGCTTGTATCCCACTCCTGTAAAATTGTTTTTGTTCTTCAGATAATGGCTCCAACATGATAGCTGCATTGATAATAGGTACTATGGTGCATGTGCCCTAATTTGCCCATGTGCTAAATTTAGATTCTTGGCATAATTCGAAACCTTCAGAGAAATGTTGAATATTGTCCACCTTTAGTGCAAGCAACAGACTATATTTCATACAAGAGTGTAACAACTTGCCAATCACCAGCTGAAAACTGAGACCCCTGCCTGGTGGAATTCCACACTCTATATGCTAGAGTGTTTGTACGAGCAGAATAAGGTTCACAATGCAAAAGTGGGAGGCTTTGGAAGAAGCTTCTTTGTTACCTTGGCATTGGCAACTAATGTGCGATGTGTGTGAGTTGCTGAAACCCTTTAAGGAGGCAGCCTGGTGAGTCACATAATGGCAGTAATTAGTGAAATTCTACCATGGATATATTTATTGCAGAAAAAAATGAGGAACATGGCTGAGGAATCTTACCATAATGACAACACAGGCTTACATCAACTGGTCAAGGACATGTTAGCGTTCTTTGAAAAAGATCCTCACATAATGTCCATTAAAAGCAATGCAGAACACATTCTTCCACTTTGCTGGACCCCCACTTTGAACACAAAATTTCTGAATTTCTGCCATAGCGTCTTCAGTCAGTTAGTGACAACAAGGGCTCAAGATGATCAGCAGCATCTTTCTGAGAAATCAGATTCTGTCAAGGAATATAGATATATGCTTATTGATCATGTGGATGTTTGCACTGTGAAGGATGAGAGAGAGAGAAGAATAGTGCCCAAAAAACTTCTAAACAGCATAGTGAAAAAGAAGACAGCAAAGCATTTAGATAATCATCATCAGCAGCAGAAGCAGCTACATCATTAACCAAAACATCTCATTCTGAACAAAAGGTAATTCATGGGTCTAAACAGGGGCAAATATTCAATATTGGAGGTGGTGATGGCACTGGTGGTGGTGGTGGTGGTGGTGGTGCATCTCTGTGGGACTTATTCCCTGAGTATGGGTTGGTAACTGATACACACTGTGCAGCTCTTAGGAGTGGTCCCACTGCATGTGAGATGGTTTCAGCATACTTGCAGGATAGCTACATTTTAGGTAGAAACAATGATCCCATGGACTACTGGCAAACAAACCAGTGTGTGTGGTCAGCACTCACACATACTGCAGTTAAAACCCTTTGTTGCCCTCCAGCAAGTGTTGAGTCTGCATACAAAATGTGAGAGGCTTCTGAGAACAAACACACATCACAATGGCCAGTTCTACAGCTAGTTACCACTCAGAAACATCATGTTTTTGCTCTCTAGTGCCATTACAGAGAAGAAATTTCCACATACATATTAGACTAATGCCGCTCAAATGGGTGGTCTGTTCCAAAATGACGGTCAAGTCTGCTCTGCACAGGAACACCAGCTAGCCGCAGGCATATGTTTTAGACTCGTTGGGCCTCATCAGTGAGGTTCAGCTGGATTCCCTAGGCACTGAGAGCAAGGGGTTCACGTCTGTATTATCCTTCCCTCTTTGGGAGACTTCCTAAGAGTATTTAAAATAAGCATACAAAATGCTTTTGGGTGGGATTAGTCTGATATGTATGTGGCACTGTAATGACACTAGAGAGCTAAACTGTGATGCTTCTGAGTGGTGACTAGCCGTAGAACAGACCATTGTACTGTTTGTTCGTCCTCAGAAACCTCTCACATTTTGTATGTATACTTTGAAAATTCTTTGGGGGTCTCCCTTAGAATGAAGGGTAATCCAAGTGTGGACCCCTTGCTCTCAGTGCCTAGGGAATCCACCTGCACCTCGCTAACAAGGCCCAACAAGGCTGAAATGTACATATGGGGTTAGATAGTGTTCCTGTGCAGAGGGGACTTGCCCATCATTTTGGAACTGGACTGCCTTTTTGGGTGGGATTAGTCTAATGAATGTGGAGATTTCTCCTTTGTAATAGCACTAGAGAGACCTAAAATGTGATGCTTCTATGTGGTGACTAGCCATAGAACAGGCCATTGTGCTGTTTGTTCGTCCTCATAATTCTCTCACATATGTGTGTGCTGACACTGAGTGGGTTTTCAGTGCATCTGTGTATGTTGTGAATGCAGCCCTGAACTACATCCTGTCATTATTTTCCTCTTCCCTCCGCAGTTGTGCCTCATTTTCACCTCCTACTCTGATGGAGGCTTCCTACATGTGAGCTGGAGCACTCTTATTGGCAAGCGAGTGCTCCACCTCACATCTCGGAATCCTCTGTGATTGGAGGAGATGGGAATGAGGCACTACTGGGGAAGACAAGAGGTGAAAATTGACAGGCTGCGATACAGAACTTTACCACAGCCTTTCCTTGATTGACTTCACTAGCTAATTTTTAAAAGGTTAGCTCTCTGAATTAACTGCATTAAATAAAAAAATGGATGGAAGATTTACTCACATAGCACACTACGATAAGAAATACTTTATTTTTATGCCTTTATTTTATTTCCCAAAGGCATAGTATAAAAGGGGTATGAGGGTGCCTGTGTTGGACAAGTGTGAAGAAAGACTCAGTTGAACAAGGAATTTTTTGGGCTGGTTCGTTTACTGGGATTGGGGGGCAGTTAATTAATAATAAATCCTAAATGCAATTTAAAAAAACCCATAAGACATGATATAAAAGGGGTCTGAGGAGGGTGTCTGTGTTGGTGGGTGGAGTCTGGGGAAAGAATCAGTTGAACAGGGAATTAATTAAAAAAATAAATAAATAAAATAAAATAAGAAATTTGTAGGTATTGTGATAGAGACAAGGACCCCCTGACATAAGCTGCCACTGAGGTAGACTGATACTTGACATGACAGAGTATTTTGTAGAGGATGATTTGTAAGATTTTTTGTTAGAGTAGAGGTTCAAGCCCTGAGGAAACATTGATTTGTAGGACTTAGACTTATATTTGGCACAAGCCCTAAACAAACAAACCTCCAAAAAATTGTTTATTTTTTTGTAGGCTTATGTAAAAAAAAAAAATTAACTACTGGCCTATTGCCAGCGGGTCATGTTGTGTTGGCCAGCGACAACTGGCCATTGTCAAATGCCCTGATGTAGATGCTGAATTTGTGACTGCTGTACTTGCTGCTGCTCCTGAGTTGTTTAAGCTGCAGGATGATTAGACAGTTCGGATTGAGACACAGGTGTCCTGCGTTCTTCAGAGCGAGAGCCATACTTTTGCAGTGATCTGTCTGCATGATAAATGGGTCGACTCCAACCTGCAATGCATCCAGAAGCACATTTATCAGCAAGTCTTCCTGAGTGGGGCTATCCTTTAAACCCATTTTCATTAGTGTCAAGTTGCTGTTCATTTTTTGAGCTGCCTGCAGGAAGTAGCACCTGTCTGTCCACATGACAGCGCTCTGCTCAGTTACAATGGGTGTCCCCATAGAACCGTTAAATGCACTCTCTTCTACTGTCACACAGTGTGTTGTATTCACACTGGTGTATGCCTGGATTGGTTGGGAGAGGGTCTTAGAGGACCTCATGGCTTGTCTCAGCTGGCGCAGAAGTTCTGTGGTTACCTTGAGAGCCATTCTTATTGCCATTTAGTGCTGTCTCAGCCTCCTTAGCAAGAGTTTTCAAGGTTAATTCTTATTATTCCATTTATGCCCATTTGAAAAATCTTTCTCAATACATAGGCATACTAACTTGTTACAAGTAGATGTTTTGGCATTGTATGATTACTTTTGTTTTAGTGTTTAATGTTAATACTGGTTGTCTTGGAACAGTGAGTAATTGTTTGTCTCTGACTGTGTAGATAAACAGTCAGCCCAGATACCTGAGTATTATTTAGAACTGTATAACTCCTAGCTTTTTCTTGTGGTCACTGACATCTTGCTATCTCTTTGTGGCTGTTTTTTCATTACATCGTACAGACCATTACTATTAGTTCATTCATCAGTGTGATAGAGATTATAACACCAGTTGAGATGGAACTGATCACTACGAGTAGATTTTTTATGAGACCATGCCAGTGGATAAACACCATGGACACTGCAATTAGTTATATTGGACATTTAAGTGTCTGCCTGAAAAAACAGTATCCTGAGGCAAAGAATTTCTCATTTGTAATGCCCTTACTGTAAAAATCCCTGCCTTTGTTTTAGTCAAAATAGCCTTAATGAATGAATTACCTCTTGGTTATTCATACAGTTTAGTGTAATCAGCAAGAACTGAAACATCACTTTCAATACCCACTTTGAGATCATTAATAAACAAATTAAAAGGCATTGGGCCTGGACTGAACCCACTACAATTATTATTTATTTTACTTTCTATGAATCTTAATGCAACAAGAGACATAATTCTCATAAGACAGAGCAAGCATTGAGCTAGAAAGACAGATTTTAAGGGTCAATTCATCTGTGATAGCCACACCTACATTCTAATTTGTGGGAGTGGCCAGTGCCACCTTAAGCAGGCTGATTTATGAAAAACTGCTGCAATTTTCAGCCAAACAAACTTCGCCTAAGAGCCAAATAAAAACTCCCATTGATTATAGAAGTTTGAATGTCAGAAAAGTCTTCAATACAATGCAAAGCCATTCAATATAGACCTATTTCACACTGAAGGAGTTAAATACACATTTACATTAAAGGAAAGTTTCATTTGTCACCTATAGTGCAGCTGATTTACTCCAGAATTAGCTCAGTTCTGCTTAGCCTCTGTGTCTCTACACCAGACATTTGCTCTGGCTTCATGGTTGCAGGTTTAATTAGCACTTTTATATACACCCTTTTTTGCAATAATTTACTCTCTTTGATGCTACGGAGGTCTCCAACACATTTCACACAGTTAGTTAATAATTTTTTTGTGCTTGTCTCTTTTTTGTTGCAAGGAGCAGTGGAGAGAGCTGGCGGTGATGTCATGTGAAGAATGAGGGTTTGACCATGTTTGTGCTTAAGGGAACCCTGGATGCCTTAGTTAGTGGTGCATGAAATATAAATCTATCTTTGTATGTAACAAAAATTATTAATGTTAATTTTTGGAAGTAGTAATCATTTATACATGTTTTATAGTCAATCATTTCATCCCCTTGTTGAGGGAAATTTTCTATGGAGTAAATTCATCCCAGTGTCAGTGCCTATTTGCCTAGTCAAAAGCTTGATATTCTCCTATTCATGGAATAGTGGGCAGGGAAACCACAGAAGCATTGGACCTTCTATCTATCTATCTATCTATCTATCTATCTATCTATCTATCTATCTATCTATCTATTTGTCTGTTTATCTATAAGGCAAAGTGTAGATATTCTGGAGCAAACTAAATGGACTGAATTGTACCAGTTTGCCTTTATGCATATGGGTCAGGGAATTTGAAAACAAATATGAGCCAAATAGCCCAATTCACTATCTGTTTAAAAAGTGCAGGATAAATGAATACATAGCATAGTCATATATCTATCTCAACACTTTTGAAGTTAATTTACTTAGTGCTCTCATGCCCCAACATATCCCCCACTAAACAAGGAGCGATTATACAACATGTACATTAGAGATGTACCCAGCACCCAGTGAAGAACATCACATATTTTGTTATCTCACCATTGCTACATAGAGTGATTTTCAAGTACCGCTTGAAGTAGCAGGACTGAGCGGTACATTGGCTATTGGTGTTGGGACCCTATATACGTATACAGCCCAAGGTGGGCATCCTGTGAGTGCATTATTTTATTTTTACCGTGTTTACTTTTTAATAAACTATTACACTAAGATACTTTTATATAGTTCTTCTATTTTTGTCTACCTGTGTTCCAGGTGGGATATTGTGATACCCCTTATCATGTTTTTTTCATTAATAAGATGGTACTTTTATTCCATCTCTTTAGAAATTAAAAGGAAAAATCTGAGCTACACTCACCCCATTTTTTAATATGATGCAAATTAAATTATTTAATATAGAGTCCATACACCCCATATTAATGTATTTACAGAAAGTACATGAGCAAAATATATTAATATAGGGTCAAAGTCCCCATATTAATTTAACAAATGCCGAATGAAAGGGTATGGGACCACTCTCCTCCACCCACACATATTGTGTGACATCCTGCCTTGATCTATTGTCACACTTCTAGCCAAAGAGCATCATATTCATTGACATACCAGATTTGTTCTACTGTTCCACTTATATTCAAAAGACCTCACATACACTGACAACCAATCTTGTTCCATAGTTGCATTAGTATCCAAGGAACCCCACATACACTGACATCCCCAGCCTTGTTCTATAATCTCGTAATGTAAATTAATATGGAATATATACACAAAAATCCTAGCACTACAGTGCTCATGGGTGACTAACATTAATTAAATATATAATAATATGAACTTAATATAAAATACATAAATTGAGCCCTGTAAAAATTGCATAATTGCAGCAGCACAAGTTCTCTTCAAAGGAATATTATTGTGGAAAGATCATAATTAGCACGAGTCTCAGTTGTTCAGGCAGGACCAATACTGCAAACCATATGACAAATGGCAGTTATGCACTTATAACTGTGAGGGACTTTGTGGTGATTGTGTCTTAATGTACATATTATAAGTGAAGAAGCCATATATTGGAGTGGATTAAATTAATTTCTCCTATCTCCATCTTACAGACATTTCTACCATAGTTATCCCACATTACAATGCAGTGATTAATCCTACTAACTTCATCTCCATTCATCATTCTGATGTTTGCTAACAACTGAATGGTATACCAGTGTATTATGGCTCTTATGGATTCTGCTTGCTTACTGGTTGTATCTGTTCAGTAGATATAATTTAGAAGCTTATCATCTGTATTGTCAGCATTGGATAGCACTATGTTACCATACTTGATTTCACCACCACATCATGCTATTAACTCTATGGTGTCCGTTGTAGCATTATTCAGATGAGTATTGATTGCTCACCAGCTGTGCAGTTCATTATTTTGTAGTCTTGTCCAAGAACTTGAATTTATATTTCATTATAAGATTAAATCTTTCCTGCTGTAGGAATAGTTAGTATGTCTTGGTTGTTACATATGCAGGTTGGTATCATATCATATTTTATATACTGATGTCATTTTTATGGGTTCCCATATTTGCCTTTTTTTATATTACATTATGTATTATTTAACAAATGTTTTTAAGTCATCCATGAGCTCTGTAGTGCTAGGATTATTGTGTCTATATTATTTTTGTTATTTTAAACCTATTTGGGAAAGGGTGTTTTTTTACCCAGATGCCGAGATTTTTATTCTGGAACTTAAGCTATTTAGAGCATCGTCTATCTTATTTTATATAACTTAAAATGGGGACCAGAGTCTCCATTTTCATATACCAAAAAATAATCCTGGTCCTTAGTCTGCTGCAATTCCCATTCCTAAAAAGTACCTAAATCCCCACTACTTGGATCGTCAATAGAGGGGACAAAGGGGATACAGTCCCAAGTGTATTTGTGGGCAGCACTGAATGTAGTTGCCAGTCAGTCACTCTTCCTGATCAGTCACCCCACTGACTCCACACACACAATAGGAAGGTATGGATAGCATTACCTAAGCTGTATTGCCGTCCAATTTCCCAACAAGTTGTAGGTGTGTGATGTCGGATATGGTGGTGTGGCACTCTTGTGCATGTGTTACAGAATGCAGAGGAGTGGTCAAGGAATGCTGTAGTAATATAAAAGGGAAGGGGGGAAAAAGAAAAAACAAGCTCCTCCACCAACACCCAGAAGTGGTTTCTCACAAAATTATTAGCCAGGTGTTGGTATACACCAAGCCCAGCAATCAGGAAACTGAGGATAAATCACTGCCCTCAGATACAGTATAATCAATGGCTGTCGATAAGTGGTAGGCTGCTCTTAAGTGACTCGCTCCCCCTGAGCATCTTGAAACTCCCAGCAATAGTTGAACACATAAAAGACAAACAGTAAAGAGCACCCAATAGTGTAATATGATATACAAAAATGACAATAACATATAAAACAGTGTGAAAATGCACTCATATATACAGATGGCCCACATGGGTCCTGTACCAGGCTGAGGATCTTTATTTCTGATACAAGACAAGTGAGTCAATTTTATTAAAGTTTTGCTTCTTGGAAATCAGCTGTCTGTCTGGAACCATTTTATTGCTGATCACCAGCCTTCCGAGTGGAGAAGGAAGCAATATCTCCACAAGCATTGTTGTCGGATCGACTGGTATCAGTCTTCTGACCAACTGTACATATGAGTGAATTTTCACAGCATTTTATATATTATTGTCATTTTTATGTATCATATTACACTATTGGGCACTCTTTTCTGTTTGTCTTTTATGTGTTCTACTATTGGTGGCAGGGTTAAGGAATGCAGGCAGCAATGCTGTTCACAAGGCCTGAATAAAGATAAAAAAAGACTGATCAAAGGCAAGGAAGGGAAAGGATATTTAGAAAAGGGACTTGAGGTGAGCAAGAACGCAGCCACTTCACTGAAGAACATCTTCAAATGGTAGTACAAGCTTAAAGGACAGTGAGTTCACGTGTGTTGAGAGCCCAACTGAGGAGGATTACTCCTCTGAGTGCCAGAGGGGTATCTGTGCAACACATTGCAAACCAATGCAAAGGGTTAAGGCTTGAAAACCCAAAGGGGTGTGCAGCCCATTGCTTCACAATATGCTATACTGTCCTCTGGTCCTTGAAGGGTTAATGGATATTGATCTATTTTACATTGTTGATTCAAAGGGGAACTTTCCCCTCTAGTCCACTTTTTCTCATTTGATTAAAATTGTTTTGGGATTGGCTTGGTCTATTCTTTCTACTTACATAGTTTATTAGACTTGATGCAGGACACGTCCGCATTCTGCAGCACAGGGTAACCTTGGCACAGTGGCGCAGGACTTCCCAGTCCTGTATTTCTCCTCCCACCTCCCTCCATTGCAAGCTCAGTATAATGACTAAAGAAGCTTGCTTTTACAATAGACATGATGCGCGTGAATAAGAAGGGAAGCTTGAATGCGGTCCTTGGGAGAGCTGGGAGGATGTGGATCTTAAGAGTAGAATTAATATGGACATCTATTGACTACAAAAATGGGTCTCATTCCAGCACTACAAATTCTTGCAGAACTTTCAACTCTTGCATGCCAGAGGGTTATGCAATGCATTTCTTTGCAATGTGTTACTCATTCCTCTTGCACCCAACGACAGGGACAGGCTGAGTTGAGAGTGAGCCTTAGATGCCTGTCTTTCATTGCAATTTTGTGTGCATTTGTAAATGTGTGTGCACTTCTGGAGGCTCCTCCATGTTGCTTAGGGATTTCTATAGAGAGAACAGGTCACCTGCCTATGTATTCTTACACTGCACTGTTATAAATTTCTGACCAGTGCACAATGGATGACCACATGGGCTTCCTCAATGTATAGAAATAGACTAAGCATTGTGTAGGAGAATCAAAAACTAATTTGATTATGGCATCCACCCATCAGTTAAACAGTGCATTGGAAGAACTAGAGTACAGCATGGGCCTCCAGCTACCTTTTCACTAGAACTTCCATCTAATCAGCAGGATACTGACCTGCTGTGTTTGATAGGAGATGTAGTCCACCAGCTGCTGAAAGGCCACTGATTGCCCAACCTTGGTATAAAAAGTAAGGGGGGGGGGGGTTCTTATTCTGTCTTTTGTCTAACCTCTCCTCTCTTCTCCCGTCGTACTCTCTATCCATTCCCCTCTCCCCTTTTGTCCTTCCTCTATCACACTCTCTCCTTCCACTCTCTCCCCTCTATCAATGCTCTCTATCACTTCTCTCTCTACCCTTATCTATAACTACTCTACCCTCCTTCCTCTCTCCCCCATTGTTTTCTTCTTTGCAGAAGAGGCGTGGTGCTTGCTATCTCTCTCTAGTCCTCAAACAAAGACTCAAAACTGTCACCAGAGAATTGAAGCAATACATCATTAGAAGGGAATGGGTTTTTGAGAGATGAGAAAATGTCTGCATTTAAAGAAATAGTAATGTTTCACAAAAACAGCAGCTCCGATTAATATTCACAGTATTTAGGACATGGAGAGTATTATTTTAATACTGTTAGAGTTAAAGTTCAAGAGTAATTGAATAATAAAATATCCCCCTCCCACCCCTTTTTCCTAGTGTAAACTGCATCCCCTCTGATGTGGAATCTGGTCCCTCGACCAGACAGGTCACAGCAAGGGACAATCTTCTTACTGTGAGCATAAAGAAAACCCTGCCTCCCTTGACAGATTTTTCAGGTTTTTCCTTATGCTCACTGAAGATTGTCCCTCTCTGTGATTCATCCTAGCAGGTTTGCTGCTCTGAGGTGAGCAGTGTTACATCATTAAAAGGAGTGGGAGGGGGATACTTTATCATTCAATTACTCTTGAACTACAACTCTGACAGTATTGAAATAACACTCTCCATGGCCCAAATACTATGACGATTGGAGCTGATTTTATTGTGGAATATTACTATCCCTTTAACTCTGGGATTGTTCCCCCCAGTTCTTCTACATTAATGGTGGCCTGGGGTACGGTGCCATTTTCCCCTGGACTGTCTAATTTGTATGCAAATTCAAAGACGCCTCACAAGCTATTGAAGCACTAATAATTCAAGACACTGCTTCACAGTTTAACTACTATGTGACAGTATAAACTATAATAATTTATGAAAGAATTCTCTCACAGCAGTATCCTTCTTTTACTCCAACTCTGCCTAGGCCAAAAAAAGCATTATAGGGCAATACTGTACATGTATGCATGTGCCTCACCAGTCACCACAAGAACAAAGGACCTTAGTCTGAGAAGTTTGAGCTACTTTTATACCCATGGTTGGCTTAAAACATGAAGGCCAAAGAGCATCCATACACAGCAGTGCAGGTAGTATAATGCAGCTCATCTAACTCTTAAGCATTTGGGTGTTCTTTTTGAATTTATAGATTGCATAATTAACATGTAAAGGATGAGTTTATTAAAATATCCTGAAAAGACAGTCACACACTGGTGCAGATGAGCAAACTGGCCCTATGTATTTTGTTTGTTAAACACACATTTAAATATTTCTGTTAAATGAATCAGGAACCACTAGTTCTTATGAGAATAGCTTCTCTTTAAAACAAGTAACTGCCACTTCACAAATCCTCATATTTGTTGCAGTCTTTATTGCATTTAGTTCTAGAGTGAAATATATACATTTACTACAAAGCAGAAGGAGATAAGCATTTTAAATGATTCTATTGTAACTCTGATAGTTGTTCAGTGGATGTCTCAGATTTATCTTATACCATTTCACAGCAATAAATGGACAAGTCGGAGAACAGCAGAGAAACTGTATTGGCATTGCAGTTCAGTAAATGCACTAGATACCTAGCAGTCAGCTTCTTTTTTGACAGAAAATGAGAAAACAACTGAGCTGGGTAAAGGCATATAAAAATACATTGTGAAGGAGAAATAATTTGTTTTCACCATCTCAGGTCATGTTCGCAAAGGAGATTATGGGACAAGCTAACTGCATCATTGTTGCTAAATAAACTTTCCAATTGAGTTATAAGATCGGTAACGTTTTTATTATAAAAAGAGAGCAACCATTGTAGGGCTTTATATGTTGAATAAAAGAAGAATATTGCTGAGAGATTATTCTTTCTTAAGTTATTATAGTTCATACTGACACTGAGTCGTGAAGCTGTTGCTAGTACATTCTCTAGAAAACTGTAGCTTGAGGCTCACCTCTCTCCCACAGAATGCAAGTCAATAAAAGTACACACTAGGTGGCACCATTGTTAACAGTGTAATAGAAAGAAAAAAAACAATTGTAACTTTAATAAGATTGGAACAAGGTATCTCCTAACAATTGGAGTAGTCTTCTTTTACTCAGCAGCAAAAACCTACAACATAAATTTTTATTTCAGTAATAAAAATGTACTGCTCATTGAATTGGGACTTTTAAAACTTAGACAGCTCTGTAGCATGCAAGGGGTTAAACCTTTGATTTCCAGAGGTATGTATACAATGCATTGCTAAAAAGACCCTTTTAAATCAAAATGAATGTTAACACTTTTTTAGATGTCCCCTATCTTGTGGTTGGATTTGATCTAGAATTGATTCACTTTTTCTCTGAGCATTTGGCAGCAAATGTCTTGTATAAATTGTGTATTATCAAATTGGAATAGAACATTGCTTGCATTGAAGACATCCCTCTACAGTTTATTTTGCAGTTATTAAGGGTTATCGCTGGTTTTAACCCTTTGAGTGCCAGATGGATGCACAACATGTTGTCTTGCAATGCTTTGCATACCACTTGGGCTTTCAGAGGGTTAACAAACAGTTTTCCCTTGAACTCTGTGTAGAGAATTGTAGATAAAACCTTTGACGAAGTTCTCAAATGCAAAGGAAAGAATCCAGGTCATTACTGAATATGTGCAAATCAGCATCTCACAGATTTGACAGAAGAGATCTGCATTTTTGAACTGATTGAAACTACATAATTTTCTGGAATATTGAAATCAAATGATGCTGTGTCCAGTTTGATGAATGCCAACATGCATGGTCTATTATTAGCTGGTCCAGTGAAGCTGGATGGCTGGCTGGAACACTGGGAATAACAAGCTGGAAACCCAAGCTGAAAGGCTGGAAACATAAAGCTGGAACGCTGGTCTCCTGAATGGGAGTCAAAGGGGACTCTTTAAAGCATCCAGGAATTAAGACACAGGACACAGGTTGAGTCTCAAACGAATACTGGTTAATTGATGGCAAAAACAGCTCTTTTACACACAGGTAACAGTGTTAATCAGGGACTGGGCACAAAGGGACACAATGGTACAATGGCTAGGTAGATGGTAGAACAATAGGGACAATGGGCATGTAAACATCGCATAAGGGGCCAGACATGATTGAGTCATACAATGGTGAAGAATGGTGGTGTTTACAGTAAACGCTAGGCCAGAAATGGAACAATAGAGTGTGCACACAAGACAATGGGACAATACAGTGGGATGGATACAATCAACAAAATCAGTACAATAGAAACAGGTGTCAGACTAATCCCTTCACACAGAAGACAATAGCGACTACACTTCAGAGGTAAAGGGATTAGTAAAGTAAAATCTTAATCAAACTCTGGACTGGTGAGGAGTGCAATCATACTCACCAGGCTAGAAGCAACATTGCCACTGGTGAGGACCTTGGTCCCACTCACTAGGTCAGGGGCAGCAGAGCCACTGGGGAGGACTTCAGTCCCACTCCCCAGGGTAGGGGCAACAGAGCCACTGGAGTGGACACTATTCCCACTCTCCAGGACAGGGTCAATGGAGCCACTGGGGAGGACCTCAGTCCCACTCCCAGGGCAGGGGCATCACTCGGGCTCATGAGGAGCACAATTCCACTCACCAGACTAGGGGATTCAGAGCAACTGGGAAGGACATCGGTCTCACTTCCCAGGGCAGGGGCATCTGAGCTGCTGGAGAGGACACTATTTCCTCTCTCCAGGGCAGTGGCAACAGATCCACTGGGGAGAACACTGGTCTCACTCCCTAGGGCAGGAGCAACGGAGCCCCTAGAGAGGACACTATTCTCACTCACCAGGGCAGGAGCAATGGAGCCACTGGAGAGGACACTATTCCCACTCTCCAGGTCAGGGACAACAGATCCACTGGGGAGGACACTGGTCCCACTCCCCAGGGCAGGAGCAACAGTACAGGATTCCTCAAGTATGCAGAGGTAACGATCCGACACTGCATCCATAAGTTGGCACACCATCTCGTCCGATGGATTGGGTCCCAGGAGGGGCAGCAGTTTCCACATTCTCATGACCACCAGGTCATCTGACACATTGAAGCGGGCCTTGACTTCAGGGTCAGAACCTCCCTCCCAAGAGTGTCCACTGTAGTTCCAATAAGTCCCTTATCTGTTTCCAGTTGGGCACAACACAGCCCAGGGGTTTTAGACCTGCCATGTTTCACTGGTTGGATCCCAGGTAGTGGTTTGAATCCCTTAGGAGAGAGAATCCCTCCACTGCCACCAGTGTAACGGAAGCTAAGGATGCCGGGTTGTCCTTAGATGTCATTCCAGGGTCCTCTCTCCTTGAAGAGGCTACCAAGGGGTAGTTGGTCCAGTGAAGCTGGATGGCTGGCTGGAACACTGGGAAAAACAAGCTGGAAACCCAAGCTGGAAGGCTGGAAACAAAGCTGGAACGCTAGTCTTGTGAATGGAAGTCAAAGGGGACTCCTTAAACCATCCAGGAATTAAGACACAGGACACAGGTTGAGTCCCAAACAAATGCTAGTTGATTGATGGCAAAAACAGCTCTTTTATACACAGGTAACAGTGTTAACCAGGAACTGGGCACAAAGGGACACAATGGTACAATGGCTAGGTACATGGTGGCACAATAGGGACAATGGGCATGTAAACATTGCACAAGGGGGCCAGTCATGAGTGAATTAAGTCATACAATGGTGAACAATGGTGGTGTTTACAGTAAACACTGGGCCAGACAATGGAACAATAGAGTGTACACACAAGACAATGGGACAATACAGTGGGATGGATGCAATGAAGAAAAGCAGTACAATAGAAACATATGTCACATGCAATCAGAACCCCAGACTAATCCCATCACACAGAAGACAATAGTGAAAACACATCAGAGGTGAAGGGATTAGTAAAGTGAAACCTTAATCAAACTCTGGACCAGAGAGAGTGACACATCTACAATTTGGCTGGCCTTGCAAATATCCAACAAATTAACCCCTTCAGGCCCATGTAAGATTGTGGGCCACAATTAAAATAGGGCTCAGCATCTGTTAGATATATTATAGTCCATGCAAATATGATAGGCCTGAGAAGGCCTCTCAGTAACAGCCTATGGTCAATTACATCATAATTCTGCAAAATACTAATGTAAGGATCCACTTCAAGTTTAGTAGATTTAATCTGCACCTATAATTTCTGCTAATCAGGACAGGCGTATAGAAATCGAGGTGATGATGGAAGAGATGAGGAAATAGAAATAGAAAATCATGGTTCCAATATCTCATCATAAAAATAAACTCAGTTTATATAAACATTAGAATTAATGAATACATCTATAATCCCTTGGATGCTAGAAATAGGGATGGGTGAAAATAGGTGAAAACTGGCACTTCCCGATAGGGGTGGGCGAAAAGTGAAAACAATTTCCCGCATGATTTTTCACAAAAAATGGATGATTTTTCACAAAGTTTTCTCATTTTCCCCTATGCAAACTTTCCCCCCTTTTTTGCCACTTCCTAAAAATATTTCTCCTATTCCAACACATTTTTCACCTATATTTCCTACGGTGCAACATTTCCCTCCACAATATTACTTCCTCTGAGGGCTGCAGTGGAATAATAAGTAGCTGAAAGTCAAATTTGTGAGTTCTACAGCAACATATGCCTTGGAAAATTTCCTCCTGCTTAAGTGACAATGGCACATATTCATGATGACGTCAAGAAAAAAAACAGTAATGGTAATGGAGGACTGGCGTGGTGTGATTGATGTGTATATATATATATATATATATATATATATATATATATATATATTCCTACAGCAGCTTTTCACCATTATCATATTTGTGTCAAATGTAATCTATCCTTCTCAGATTACTAATACACATTACTTATTGATTATAGAAATGGTGCAAAGTCTGGTAGATGGTAGCAACACTTCTTCACATCCTTCCTTCTCCTACTGTAGTGTGGACTGATGGAGAGTGGTGTCCTGCCTTAGCCCTTAACAACATTTTCAGTGTTGTCTGCTGTCTATCAAGTCTGCCTCAGTCACACAGCTCACATCAGGCATCAGCTGTCTGTCACCTAATATATATATTTTTTTTGTTTTACTTTGTCCACCCTATATTATCACAGTCTGTCCAAAAGATGGCTTCAAAGCAAATAGGATATTGATCCGTGGAACTATTTGACTACCAACTGGAGTCAGGAAGGAATAATTCCCCCCCACACACACACACTTGGGACTAGATTGGAAATGGCTCCAGAGGGCTTTTTTGTGCCTTCATTTGGATCAACAGGGTTGTTTTTGGCATAGACTGGACTTGATGGACGCATGTCTTTTTTCAGCCTTATCTACTATGTTACTATGTTATTATGTAAAAAGAAAACAAATAACTGAAAAACAAAATCAACAACTTTCCCCGGACTTCTCCAGCACACAGAGAATAACAGCAAGATCAGTAAGCAAATTGGACCCCAGCTGCCTGTGTCTGGCCATTCAGTCACACCAAATTTTGAGGTATTTGGGGCCATCCTCCTTCCTCCATTCTTCTCCCCCAAAGTTCCCACAGACTCCTATAATACAGAGAACAAATGTCCTACCTTAACTAAGCTTCAATTCCCCTTTATTCATCTATATTCTCTAGCTCAAAAAGGTGATGCTTTCTCCTCTCTCTCAAACATAGAATGGCATGCTGTGAGAGCCTGACACCCTTTTATATGCCTACAGGAAAAGTAGAGAAAACTTTCATGTGGTAGGGAAAAATGTTTTTTCCATTTGATTTCATTGCAATGAACTAGGTGAAAAAAATGGGACAACGGCACTTTTCATGGGAAATTCTTTGCCTAGCGGGAAGTCCCATTTTTTCCAATTTTGGTTTGAGGAGAAAGCTTTTGCTCATCCCTACTTTCTGCCTAGCAGGAAATTTCATGTGAAATACACAGTTTTTCTGCTTTTTTTTGCCTAGCTCATTGCATTGAAATCAATGGGAGGACTGAATTTACACACAACACATAGCAAGTGTTATTTTATTTCCCATAGGCATAGTATAAAAGGGGTCTGAGGTAGGGGTAGGAGAAAAGTGAGAACAATTTCCCGCAAGACTTTTTGGGAAAAATGTACGAGTTTTCTCTTTTTTCATGAAAGTTTTCTCCTTTTCCGCAATGCAAAATTTCCCTCCTTTTCGCCTATTCCAGCAAATTTTTTGCATATTCAACACATTTTTCTCCTATGTTTAATATGGTGCAACATTTCCCATCACAATATTACTTCTTCTGAGGGCTGTAGTGGAGAAATAAGTAGCTGGAAGTCAAAGTTGTGAGTGCTACAGCAACAGTATATCTAGATTTTGCAAAGGCATTTGATACGGTGCCACACAGAAGGTTGGGGTATAAACTAAGGACATTGGGTCTAGTGGATAATATTTGCAAATGGATAGAAAACTGATTGAACAATAGGGAACAGTGTGTGTGGTTGTAAATGGACAATTCTCCAGTACAGTTATAGATGAGAGTGGAGTACCTCAGGGTTCAGTATTAGGTCCATTACTTTTTAACATGTTTATAAATGACCTGGAAATAGATATAGAAAGCAAAATATCAATATTTGCAGAAGACACTAAATTACTCAGGGTAATTCATTCAGAACAGGATATTTGCTCTTTACAGAGGGATTTACATAGAATGGCAAATTGGGCAAACAAATGGAATATGATGTTTAATGTGGGAAAGTGTAAAGTCATGCATTTGGGAAGAAAAAATCACAAGGCTACTAATGAACTTAATGGAATCATTTTATGGGCCTCTTTGCTAGAGAAAGACATTGGAATCCTTGTAAACTACAAACTTGGAAACAGTGACCAGTGTCAAATAGCAGTAGCAATGCAAACAAAATCCTGTCTTGCATAAAAAGGGGTTTTGAAGCAAGAGTTAATAACATCATTTTGCCATTGTACAAATCATTTGTAAGACCTCCCGTCGAATATGCAGTACAGTTTTGGGCACAATGAAAAAAGTGTTAGCATGCGGAGTGCCTTTGTCCTTTGTCCTTTGTCCACAACACTTACTTCCTGCTTAAGTGACACTGGTGCATATTCATGATGATGTCAAGTGATTAATAAAAATAAAGTACAACCTACAATGTGGCAGATGTGTATGGTAGTGATGGTGGGAGACTGTCATGGCATGATTGGGGAACTTGACAAACTGCATCCATCCAGGGAAGAAATGTATCGTCTTCATTTATTGCACATGCTCATACCTGGGAACTTCCAGTCGAGGGCTACCCGGAGGGTAGTCCTCTGTTCACCAGGGGGGTGACAAAAATGACGCTAATCGCGTCAAAAAGGGGCGGGGCTTGCCGCGAGTGGGGGGGGGCTTAACCCTTTGAGTGCCAGAGTGGTACGGAATGCATTGCAAAGCAATGCATTCCTTACTACTCTGGCACTCAGAGGGCTAGGGACTGAGTATCAGCAGGAGAAAAAGCGGATGTGGCAGAGTTTCAATAGAAACTCTCCACATCCGGAGGAATCAGCCTCTGCCCCGGAGACCCGGTAAAGTTCTGTCAGAACCGGAGTCTCCGGGGCAAATCCGGAGAGTTCCCAGGTATGCACATGCTGCAGCAACCATTGCTGCAGTCAGTTTTTGTACTACCATTTTAATCCCATGCCTCTGTACTGCTCCATCTTTCCCCCTCCCGCTTGTTCATTTGCTGGACATTACTCAATTACTGTGTGTGTTTTTACTCTCTATAGTACACAACTGATGAAGTGTGATGTCTTGCCTTGGCCATCAACAAAATTCTAATTGTAGTCTGCTGTCTATCAAGTCTGCCTCAGTCACAGAGCTCCCAGTCAGCAGTCTAATATATTTATTTGTTTAATTATGTATTTTTTTAAAAACTTGTCCACTCTATCTTATCACAATTAGTCCAAAAAAATATATAACTAAAAAACAAAATCAGCAACTTCTTTACCCAGACTTCCCCAGTACAGAGCTAATAAAAGTAAAATCAGCAAGCAATTTGGACCCCAGCTGCTTATGTCTTGCCAGTCACCCCAAATTTTGGAGTATTTTGGGTCAATCTCATTCCTCCCCTCTTCTCCTTCATTGCACCCCTACTACAGAGAACAAATGTCCTACCTAACTGAATCCCTAAGCTAAGGTTCAATTCCCCTTTATTTGCCTATTTTCTCTAGCTCAAAAACATGCTGCTCTCTCCTCTTATTTGCCTGGAACTAGGTTTGCTGAGACCTTGACAAACTGCATCCTCCCTTGGAGTAGATGGATCATCATCATTCATTGCACACACTGCAGCAACCATTGCTGCAGTCAGTTTTTGAACTACTACTGTACTCTCACATCTCTGCACTGCTCCAACCCACCCACCCCCTTCCCCTTTTGCATTTGCTGGACATTAAGCAACTACACTGTGTTTTTTTACTGTATGGTAACACAGCTGATGGAGGTGTATGATGCCTTGCCTAAACCCATTCAGCTGTCTGTCATTGTCACCTAATATATTTAGCTCTTTATACTTTTTAGGTGCCTGTGTCTTGTCAGTCAGTCACATGGAATTTTGGAGTATTTGGGGTCAACCTCCTTCCTCCCTTCTTCTCCCTAGAGTGCTCCACTGACTCACCTAATACAGGGAACAAATGTCCTACCTAAAAGATTCCCCAAACTAAACTTTAATTCCCTTGTCTTCTCTAGCTTAAACAAGGAGCTCTTTCTCCTCTCACAAACACAGAATGGCATGCTGTAAGAGCGTGACACCATTTTATATGGCTGTAGAAAACTTTTGTGTGGTGGAGAAATATTTTTTTGACCCATTGATTTCGATGCAGTGAGCTAGGCAAAAAAAGTGGGAAAAAGCAGAAAAACTGCACTTTTTTGCAGGAAATTTTTCACCAAGTAGAAAGTGCCATTTCTTGCCAATTTCAGTTTAAGGCGAAAATTTTCACCTATCCTTAGTCAGTCTGAGGGTGCCTGTGTTGATGGAGTCTGGGGAAATAATCAGTTCAACAGGGAATTTTTTTTGGGGGGGTTGTTGACGGGTTGGAGGGGCAGTATCACGGTGCCTGTGATTGCTTTCCTGTGATGTCAATTACCAGTAGGGGGCTCTCCATTGGCTGTCTGCTTTCAGCCCTCCCTGTATTGCCTATTTAAACCTAGCCTGGGCACCCTTTGGGTGCCCTTTCGTGTTGTCTCTATGCTGCTTGAGCCTACTCATCTTTCCTGTGCATCCTGGGCCCTTTGCTGTGTTCCTGCTACCAGTATTGTCCTGTTCCAGTGTACCTATCTAGTAGTTCCTGCTTCCGTCTGATCTGGTGCAAGTCTCCGCTTCCTGCTGCCAGTCCCCGCGACCGTTCCAGATTCCGGTTGATTGTTTGTATGCTGGTTCCTGCTTCCACCTGCTGGTCTCCATCCAGTCCTACCGCACACAACCGACGTTCCTGTACTGCCATGGCAACATTTCTATCTCTGCCGGCTATTCAGTACGCGGTTACTGGTTTGCTCCACATCCATCTGGCTGTTTTGCATGTTACCTGTAGCGTTCCACGTACAGGGTACTGGTTTGCTCCACTAGCCACCCGGCTGTATAGTCTGTATCATTTAGTGCCCACGTACAGGGTACTGGTTCGCTCCACTAGCCACCTGGCTGTAGTCTCAGTATTGTTTAGCGTTCCATGTACAGGGTACTGATTCGCTCCACTAGCCACCCGGCTGTATTGTCAGTAACATTTAGCATTCCAAGTACAGGGTACTGGTTCGCTCCACTAGCCACCCGGCTGTATTGTCAGTAACGTTTAGCGTTCCACGTACTGGGTACTGGTTCGCTCCTCTAGCCACCCGGCTGTATTGTCACAATCATTTAGCGTTCCAGGTACAGGGTACTGGTTCGCTCCTCTAGCCATCCGGCTGTATTGTCACGATCATTTAGCGTCCACGTACAGGGTACTGGTTCGCTCCACTAGCCACCTGGCTGTAGTCTCAGTATCGTTTAGCGTTCCACGTACAGGGTACTGGTTCGCTCCACTAGCCACCCGGCTGTATTGTCAGTATCGTTTAGCGTTCCACGTACAGGGTACTGGTTCGCTCCACTAGCCACCTGGCTGTAGTCTCAGTATCGTTTAGCGTTCCACGTACAAGGTACTGGTTCGCTCCTCTAGCCACCCGGCTGTATTGTCAGTATCGTTTAACGTTCCACGTACAGGGTACTGGTTCGCTCCACTAGCCACCCGGCTGTATTGTCAGTAACATTTAGCATTCCATGTACAGGGTACTGGTTCGCTCCACTAGCCACCCGGCTGTATTGTCAGTAACGTTTAGCGTTCCACGTACTGGGTACTGGTTCGCTCCTCTAGCCATCCGGCTGTATTGTCATGATCATTTAGCGTTCCACGTACAGGGTGCTGGTTCGCTCCTTAGCCTCATTGTCATTCCTGTGACTGCTGCTGCCACCTTTCAGTCACTGAGGCTTAGTGGTCGTCATTCTTACTAGGCTGCCTTGCCCGGTATATTGGGGGGCCGGTAGAACCTATCCTATTCATCTTGGGTTGCCTTACCCGGTATTGGCAAGGTCGGTAGAGCCTGTATTTGCCTCCTGTCTATTGGCTGCCTTGCCCAGTATATTGGTAGGGCCGGTAGAACCTATCCTGTTTCATCTTGGGTTGCCTTACACGGTATTGGCAAGGCCGGTAGAGCCTTTCTCTCCTGAGTACCTACTTCCTGGCTGCCCTGCCCGGTATATTGGCAAGGCCAGTAGAGCCGAATCATTTGCATACCAATTCCTTGGCTGCCTTGCCAGGTATATTTGGCAAGGCCGGTAGAGCCACATCCCTATTGTTATTATTGCATTCCTGTTAATAAAGATATATTTGTGGATGTGTATGTTACCCTATGGGGTTGTCTTTAACTTTTCAATAAAGTTGTGTTTTTACCTAACTCTGCGTATGAGACTCTTAACAAACCGTGACAAGCAGTTAATACAAAAAATAAAAATACAAGACAATGTATAAATAGGGTCTGAGAAGGGTGCCTGTGTTGGTGCGTGGAGTCTGGGGAAAGAATCAGTTGAACAGAGAATTGTTTTTGAGGGTAGTTTTCTGACTGGTATGGGGGGGTCAATGTGACAGTTACCTAGTTCCAGCGACGCTGCCGTCGAGGACGTAGGAGGCGTCAATATGTGGCTGTCGCTTCCTTCCAGATGTCGCTGGCTATGCCTGGTTTGAGCGTGCCTGGTGGTGTCATTGGCTGCCCATGTCCTCTTGAGGGCTGCTGGTTTGAAGCATCATGGAGGGATGCGTCATTTAAGGGCACGAAGCAACAGAATGACACAGACCCCTGTTTTGTATTACTTGGCTGTAAATCTCCTCCCATCCACTTCCTGGGCTGGGCTTTAAGAGGGAACTGAGCCAATTCTCAGTCGCCCTTGCGATGTTGTTCTACACAGTTGGGTTTCTTTGGCTCTGTGTATTACCTGGCTTGTCTGTCCATCCATCCTGGTGCTGACCTGTGGCTCTGTCTGACTATTCTCCTGCCTACTCCTTGTGTATTGTAGACACCCAATCTGCTGCAGACCTGTGGCTCTGGCTGACTAACTACTCTGTGTATGACCCGACTTGTCTGACCATCCATCCTGGTGCTGACCTGTGGCTCTGTCTGACTATTCTCCTGCCTACTCCTTGTGTATAGTAGACACCCAATCTGGTTCAGACCTGTGGCTCTGGCTGACTAACTACTCTGTGTATGACCTGGCTTGTCTGACCATCCATCCTGATGCTGACCTGTGGCTCTGTCTGACTATTCTCCTACCTACCCCTTGTGTATAGTAGACACCCAGTCTGGTGCGGACCTGTGGCTCTGGTTAAGACTAACGTTTGATTTAATTCTCCTTGAAACTGACAGCAGGTGTGCGTCAGTGAATCTTCCTATCTCTGTCCTTTGGAACATCCCTCTACCTTCTCTCTGACTGCAGGTGTGAGTCAGGTTGTCTCTAGCAGCGCTTCCTGAGTACCTTCTCAGATACAGAGACTACAGGGGCTCTTGCCTGTCTCTGGTAGAAGTTCCTTCATTCAGACAGACTCCTATTCCTGATAGAGTTGCTGACCTTTAGTGGGACCTCTACTGTTCCTAGTGTCTATTGCCTGTGATTACTTCTATTTATTGTGATACTCTGTTTGAATTGTTTAATAAATATTGTCATTTTTACTATACTGGTCTGACTCCTGACTTGTTCTTGGGAAACCATGACAGGCAGTTAATACAAAATTAAAATAAAATATAATGTGACAGAGACAGGGACATCTGATGTAAGCTGTGACTGGAGCAGACAGATATAGGTGTCATGGTATGACTAATCTGGCCTAACACTCGCCTGTTGATTACTGCTGCCTTTCCTTCCCTGGGTCAGTAGACGCTTAGCAAACTTCCTCTGATGTCCCTTCTGGCTCCTGACTCCTGGATTGTTCCTGACATCGCTGATCTCCGTATTCCTGACTCCGACTTGGTTCCTGATACCGGTTTGTCTTTTGGTTTACACTCCTGGATCACAATTTTGCTTTGTTTGCTTTGGATATTTTAATAAAGGTGTTTCTCACTTTACATTTTTGTGTTTGTCTGGTTCCTGGTCCCTAACAATAGGATACAGAATAGAGTATTTTTTAGAAGACGATTTGTAGGACATAGACTTGTTAGAGGCCCAAGCCCTGAGAAAACATTTATTTGTAGGACTTAGACTTGATGTTAGAGCCCCAAGCCGCTAGGGAAATTTGATTTCTAGGGCTTACACTTGTTTGGCACAAGACTTGAGGAAACATTGATTTGTAGAACTTACACTTGTTTGGCAAAAGTCCAGAGGAAACATTGATTTGTGGGAATATGGGTTTTTAGAGCACAAGCACTAGGGCATCATTGATGATTTTTTTGGACTCAGGATTGTTAGAAGCACAAGCCCTGAGGAATCAGTGATTTTTTGGACCCAGGCTTATTAGAGGCACAAAACCTGAGGAATCAGTGATGATTTTTTGTGGACTTGGGATTGTTAGAGGCACAAGCCCTGAGGAATCAGTTATTTTTTTTATGCAGGCTTGTAAGAGGCACAGGCCCTGAGGAATCAGTAATGATTTTTTGGAGTCAGGATTGTTAGAGGCACAAACCCTGAGGAATTCATGATTTTTTTGGACTCAGGCTTGTTGGAGGAACAAGCCCTTAGGAATCATTGATTTTGTGCAGTCAGGTTTGTAAGAGGCAGAAGCCCTGGGAAATCAGTGATATTTTGTTTGGACTCAAGCTTGTTAAAGGCACAAGCCCTGAGGAACTAGTGCTTTGTAGACCTAAGGCCTGTTAGAAAAATGCCCCCAAAATTAAATTTTTATAGAGCTCTGTGGTATATGTAAAGAACAAGCCCTGAGAAAAAGAAAAAATATATATATACAAATATGATACTGACACAGGTCAGGTTACAGTAGAAATCAATAACCCACATGGGTCCAGTATATATAGACAAATATATTACTGACACAGGTCAGGTTACAGTAGAATTCAATAACCCACACAGGTCCAGTGAGACACAAAGGTACTACACTGCCACAGGTCAGGTTACAGTTTGTGTGAATCCAAAATGAGACAGTGGAGAAATGGTTGCTATTAGGCCAGGAGGTACAGACAGGCCCTAATAGTGCAAAGGCCCACAGGACACTCACTACGCAGAGAGTGACACAATAGCAACTGAGGCAACAGGAATAAACAAAGGCCCTGGACAAGTGGCAGACTGCCGGAACAGTAGTGGAGGACTGCAACTGTAGGCACAGAGTAACGCCAAACCGAGACTGCAATTGACTGTGACCCAATGTGTAATGGCACCAACCCGCAAGGGGTTAACGAACTCTCAGACCTGAAGTCGACTGCCAGATAGTAGGGACAGCCTGAGGCACCCAGGAACAGACCAACCTCAGCTTGCAAGCAGTAACAGGTCAAGCGTACTGTGGTGCAACTGTAAAGATCTACAACACCGGGGTGTAGGATCACGATGACCGGGTCACAGTAACAAGGCTGCTGGAGCAGCAAACGAGGCAACCAGAGGATCTGTGTCACGGTTTGTTATGACTCTCAGACACAGAGAATAGGTAAAAACATAACTTTATTGAAAAGTTAAAGAGAACCCTATTGGGTTGTAAACACATACAAAATATATTTTATTAGCAGTTACATAGGAGCATAATAATGATACATGGGATGGATACAGACTCTACCGGCCCTGCCAATACCGGGTAAGGAAACCTTAGATGGCACGAGATGGTAACAGGTTCTACCGGCCTTACCAATATACCGGGCAGGACAGCCTGGAGATTCATGCAAGGAATACTGAAGGCTCTACCGGCCGTGCAAATATACCGGGCACGGCAGCCAAGGCACTGGAACTGTAGGAAATAGGCTCTACCAGCCGTGCCAATATACCAGGCACGGCAGCCACTTCACAGGAACTGTTGGTAAGTGGCTATACCAGCCTTTCCAATACCGCGTAAGGCAACCCTTAAAGGAATAGTCATGACCAGGTTCTACCGGCCTTACCAATACCGGGCAAGGCAGCCCACCGCAGATAGTGAGGGCAGCAAGGTGACCGAGGTGACTGGCTAGGTGATAAGACCAGTCACCAGTGATGACAACGAGGCCACAGGATATCAGATAGCAATAGACTGCCACTCACAAAGGACAGAACAATAACGAGCAGTGTACCACAGTGTACCCCCGTGTAGTCAGGAAGCGCAATAGCCTTCAGTAATGCGAGGAGCAAACCAGTACCTGTGTACTGGGAGAAACCTTCAACATGTCAGGCTGTTAGGAAAGGACAGCCTCCTTCAATGGGGCGAACCAGCCCCCAAGTACTGGAGTAATTGAACACCACCGATGCGACAGCAACCGGTTACCGTGGAGCGAACCAGTACTAGCGTAATGGAGAAACCAGATTCTACCGGTGCAACAGCAGCCGGTTCCAGTGGAGCGAACCAGTACCTGCGTACTGGAGAAACCAAGACTCTTCCGGTGCAACAGCAGCCGGTACCGTAGAGCCACCCAGTACCCGCGTACCGGATAAACCAAGGCTCATATAGTGCAATAGCAGCTAGTCTCAGTGGAGCGAATCAGTACCCACGTACTGGGGAGGCCAAGACTATATCGATGGCTTAACAGCCAGTACAGTGGAGGGAACCAGTACCCGCATACTGGAGTAACCTTTGAGTCTTCCAGTGCAACGGCAGCCGGTTACCGTGGAGCCAACCAGTACCCGCGTACTGGATAAACCAAGGCTCATATAGTGCAATAGCAGCTAGTCTCAGTGGAGCGAACCAGTACCTGCGTACTGGAGAAGCCAAGGCTATATCGGTGGCTTAGCAGCCAGTTACATTGGAGCGAACCAGTACCCGCGTACTGGAGTAACCTATGAGTCTTTCAGTGCAACGGCAGCCGGTTACCGTGGAGCCAACCAGTACCCGTGTACCGGATAAACCAAGGCTCAAATAGGGCAATAGTAGCTAGTCTCAGTGGAGAGAACCAGTACCCGCGTACTGGAGAAGCCAAGTCTATATCAGTGGCTAGCAGCCAGTTACAGTGGAGCAAACCAGTACCCGCTTACTGGAGTAACCTATGAGTAAGTCATAATGTCACCCAGACCACCGGGAACGGCAGGCAGCCGGTAGATGATGATACAGGAACCCCGCTGAAGAAGAGGATCAGTACTGCAGACGGTCAACCGGATCTGGAACAGCAGCAGGAACAACTACAGGAACAGCAACTCCAACCAGATCAGGAACAGAAGCAGGAACCAGACAACTTTGATACCACTGGCAATCAGGAACAGCAACAAGGCCCAGGAAGCACAGGAGCACCATGCAGGAACAGCAACATAGAGACAAAACGAAAGGGCAACCAAAGGGCAGTCTAAGGCAGGTATACGGGAAGCAGCCAATGGAGAGCCCCCTGCAGGTAACTGACATGATAACGCAGCAATCACGGGCACCGTGATAATCTGTCCGTAGACAGAGAGGACACCGGAGGACAGCTCCTAACCGGATAACCGGATGGAACAGTGAGCCGGTCCTGATCGATACACTGAGCAAGAATGACAGCTAATCCGGATTGGTACACAGAGCAGGAACGTCAGTCAAAACCGGGTCGGTACACAGAGCAGGAACATCAGCCGGGCTGGGTTGATACACAGAGCAGGAACGTCAGTCAATCCGGGTCGGTACACAGAGCAGGAACATCAGCCAGGCCGGGTCGATATACGGAGCAGGAACGTCAGCCAATCCGGGATGGTACACAGAGCAGGAACGTAAGCCAATCTGGGTCGGTACACAGAGCAGGAACGATACAGGCAGAGTATTCAGGAAGTCCGGGTCATACACAGGATTCACACAAATATAGGCACAAGCACTTAGCAACAGGTACACCACGAAAGGGCACTGCAGAAGTGACAGGGCTCAGTATTTAAAGGGATACTATTACTTCAAAATTACTATCCCTCATATTGTAGCCCTTAATAAATGGAGTTAAATGATACCAGCAGCATCTCTCAAACCTTTATGGTTTAAGAGATAGTCGCTTTCAAAGTTTCTGCTGCCAGCAGGGGAATCCGGTGCCGGGACAGGCGGAGGCTCTTAAACAGAGCCGATATCTCATTCTGGAATGAAAAAATATTCATTGAAACAGTCTTCTACGTGTGCTTGGTTACCAAGCACACGTAGAAGACTGTTTCAATTAATAATTTTTCCTTCCATAACGAGATATCGGCTCTGCTGAAGAGCCTCCTCTTGATTCAGAGACCGGATTCTCCTGCTGGCAGCAGAACGCTGTCAGCAGGGGAGAGGAAACTTTGAAAGTGGCTATCTCTTAAACCACAAAGGTTTGAGAGATGCCGCTGGTGTCATTTAACTACGTTTTTTAAGGGCTACAATATGAGGGATATTAATTTTGAAGTAATACTATCCATTTAAGGGCTAGCACTAGGCAGAGCAAAATCACGTTAGCCAATAAAAGGCATCAGGAAGTAGCACTGGTCATAATGTCGCCAGCGATAGCACGGGCCCCGTGATAAGGTGTCATCTTGGGGGTTTTAATAAAAAGGGATGCTGATGCTATTAAGGTACAGAAAACCATCATCCATATATTCCATCACCTACCGAAGGTGCACAAATCCATCATTGAGGTAAAGGGTAGCCCAATTTCTCTCCACTCCAGGAGATATAGTTATAAAAAGGACACAAGTGTTACAACAAGTAAAGTGGTCCTCCCAATTTGTCTGTAAAGTCTCTTTTTTCATCCATTCCACACAGATTTGGACTACAGGCATTGTGATATCATCTCGATGTCTATAGTTATTATGGCAAAAACTTAAAGAGCTTTTTATTGGAGGAAATTGAATATTTGTTGACCCACAACTATCTTCTCTACGATGGGGGTTTACCTCCAAAGATGTGGTACTTCTATGGGTTCAAAATTTGCACCCTCCTATGGAAACCTGTTTATGGGTTGGAGGGAGGAGTCCCACATCTTTGGATGTGATAACCCCTTTACGGAAAATATTGTGTTGTATACTCAAAAAATTGGTGATCTCCTCTTCCTATGGAGGGTGAGTAAAATGGAAGCTATTAGGTTTGTTGAATACATTGAAGATCCATTCCTAAATTTAGGTTTCAGAATCAGAATGTCATGAGACACAAATTAACTTTTGAGATGTGACGCTCACAGAAAATGCTCTTACAGGTGAGATTATGAAAGAAATGTATTGCAAAACTATAGCTGGTAACAGCTTATTAAGAGCAGATAGCTGTCATCCAAGACACACCATCCGGGGAATCCCAGTTGGACAGTTTTTGTGATTGAAACAAAACTTTTCGACCACGGATTCCTTTGAGGTAAAATCTACAAAACTGTATAATAGATTTCTTCAACATGGCTATCCCAGGTGGATGTTGGATAGAGCAAAACACATAGCCAGTGAAAGTAATAGAGAAGAACTATTACATTACAATCCAAAGGTATACAAACCTAAAAAGATGGGTAGATCAAAGGTTGTATTCTCTGCTCAATACAGTTTAGAGTTTAATACAGTTTAGCCTTATAAAAAGTTGTATTGGATGGTTTTAGGTCAGTTTCAAGAAGGGGCCAAACTTTGGGGAATATGGTGTCACCAAGCATGTTCATCAATCACAGGAAACAAGCTGCGAGGACTTGGTTGTCAACAGTAGGAACTCACAGATGCTGAGGCAGCAGATGCAATTATTGTAAATTCATAGGATCACAAAGGTGTTTACTTCCACAACAGGGAGAGAATATAAGATGCAAACATATATTAATTGTACAACAAAAGGTGTGTTGTATTTGCTGTCACGCCGGAACTGTGGGCTCCAGTATATAGGCAAAACCCTCAGGACCTTGAGATGATTATTGAATGAACACTTGAGTGACATAAGGAACAACATTTTTAGGTTGTATGTGGCTAATCATTTCAAGAAGGTTCACTGTGGAAGTATCGGAAAGCTTACTATACAGGGAATTGAGAGGGTGGTATTAGGAACACATGGTGGGTATCTGGATGCAAAGTTATTACGTTGTGAGGCATTTTGGATTTTTATTTTATTTTAGGTACTAGATATCCACAGGGTCTAAATAAGAGTTATGATGTTACATGCTAAGTATTTTTTGGAGTTTCTGTCCTCGCAAATGTGATGCTTTGGTTATGACCCCATCATGTGTTCCTACTTTTTATCTGCCTTTCTCTGGCCCCTAACTCACTGATAGGTCATTCGGTGATTAAATGAGAGGAACCTGGTATTGTTTGTTCTAAGGATCAAGATTAAGCGTTCCATATGCGAAACGCATTGATAAGATCAATAGCTGCACCTCTCTGTCATCTGTACACCTGCATTGTTGCAATGCCATACAGCTCACCACCCTGGAGTATCCATGTTTTAAACTGAAAAACAAAGGTATAGTACTTTGATTTTATTCTAAACAGTCTGAATTGTGGTCTTTCGATGGTGCGGTCACCAAGCTGGAAGTGTGGGGGGCTTAACCTTCCAGCATAATGGATTCATATTTGCACTTGCATTTTCTTTCCCATGGGAGCGTCTGTATAAAGAAGAAACAAACTCTCCATGTTGCAGAAATTCATAAGGGAAGGATCTAAACTTTTTACCCCATCCCTACATTCTTGTATATCAGTTTAAAATGACTCTATGGGGACAGAGAGCCTAAGCAGTTCTACCTTGCAAAAACAATAAGTAGTTTGAACCTGTTCGGTTCACCTACCTTGTACAGATGAGTAGTAACTTTGACAGGACCACAGTGTGAATGACATTGGGTGTATGCAAACCTGCACTTTTGGATTTCTGAACATCATATGATCTTAATCTTTTTTGCTTTCTTTGACATTACATGATTGGTCACAATCTATTGTTTTTCTGGACATCCCATGATCATTTTCACAAAAATTGTTTTGGGTTTTCTGAAACAGCCTGTTTCCTACAAATAGTAAATTTACAGACTCATTTCAATCATCCTTAGCCCTAACTCACAGATAGAAGTTCGGTCATTAACAAATCTAATGTCACTCCACTATGGAGTTTGAACATTTGTATTTTGTCAGGCATTCAAATTTAGATCTAGAACAGGGGTATCCTTTGAAAATCTCCTCCGCTATTGGGCATGCAACACAACGTTGTATTAAAAATGTTGTCTTGAAAACAGTGATATGAGAGTGCTGCAGGTCATATCCTCATTCCCTGTCACTCCCATCCACAGTCATTTCATCACATATGGAATCAACTTTGCATTTGACCCAAATCTGCAGCTAGTGCAATTCTCCCTGCTCTTAAAATGTCACTCTTATCCCAAGCTAGAACAAGCACTGGGTTAGGTAACCCTTGGCTCTCCAGATGCTATTGGACAAGAGTTCAGCCTTAACATGTTCCTTCACAGTGACTTTTATGGCTTAATTCTGATTCTTACATTCATTTCTGGACTGTAGCACCATCATCATCTTTGAAACTCCCTTACCAGATTATTGTGTTGTAAGCTGTAATTTTGGTGTGTTTTATCTCAGATCTAGGGGTATGTAGAATATACAACAAATAAAATTGTCAAAAAAAGTGGTTTTCCCATAGGAAGACCTCTTTTCACTGACTTTTTCCAGGTGTGGCAAGTAAGGAGTGTGTGAATGAGCATGCTCATGTATATGTATGATGATGTTAGTTGTGTATGCAGTATGCTTTCATCATGGAAGTGGCAAGGGAACTTCAGATTTCAGCTGAAGAATGTTGAATGCAAACTGGAACAACTCTAAGAAGATAAGTTTCATTGACATTGCGTTTGGGAAATAAAATAATATTTGTTATGTGTTGTGTGTAAATTCAATGTTCCCATTGATTTCAATGAGCTAGGTGAAAAAAGCAGAAAATCTACACTTTTGTCTGGAAATTACCAAGCGGGAAGTGCCATTATTCGCCAATTTAAGTTTGAGATGAAAATTTTCTCCCATCCCTACTCACCTATTTTTTAACAGTTTGTCCCCCCTATTCATATCACTGTAAAAAAAAAAAGACAGAAGAACTTCTTTCCTCAGAATCCATGAACACAGAGATAATAACAGCAAGATAAGCAAGGAACGTGGGCTGCACCTGCCTGTGTCTTTCAAATCAGTTGGACAGAATGTTGGGGAATTTGGGTCATCCTCCAATGTTTTGCAGCAGGAACAAGAAGCAGCCACTACTCAGGTCTGAAAGTAAGAAGGACAGAGGAAATCTCCTTGCAAACGGTGCTAATCAGTTCTTAATAAAGAGGAAATTAGTTTACACAGTGCTGCCATAGTGCTAATCTATTAAATAGTCCCCATAGTGGTCATTAGAAATATATTGCCAGATTATGGTAAGTGGTGTTTATTATTAGGATGTGGTAATGTAATGTTAAAGGGGGCTTTTAACCCCTTGCATGTTAGAGAAGTCTCCAACACATTATTTGTAACGTGTGGAAAACCTCACTAATATTCAATGGGTTAACCCTTTGAGTGCCAGAGCAGTATGCAACACATTGCTTTGTAATGCCTTAAGTACCCCTCTTGCACTCAGAGGGTTAAAAACCCCCACATAAATCAATGTGATTTTGTATTAATCCCATATGGTACAATTACTTTTTCCCAGAATGTATTCATATTTGTCTGTGGCCCTTACTGTTTCTCAAATGAGGTCACTGAAGAGATTCAAAGAGAAACTCTTGAGGTGAGTGAAGACAGATTGGCGCATCTGCACTTTTGTCAGGTTTTTGCTTTCTCCTTGGGATACAAAATGATAAACAAAACACAATGAAAAGCATAAAAAGGCAGAGTATTCAAGGACAGATTAGGACAGATTTCTGAATATGAAAACTAATTTCTCTTCAAGTTCACATAATAGCACTATTAATTGAAAGACCTTCCAGAAACTGAAAACTCCATGTAAGTCTGATTTTAAAAAAATTAAGAACAATGTAAATGCTCTTTTTCCAGTTCCTTAGCAAAAATTAATATTGAATTTAAAGGCAAAAATATTACAATTAACAAACTTTTATTCTCTTTCACTTAATGCCCAGTTATTATCTTTTATACTTATTTAACCCCTTGGATATAAAAGTTGTTCCCAACTAGGGATTGGCGAAGATTTTAGCCTCAAACTGAAATCTGTGAATAATGGCACTTCCTCCTTAGTGAATAATTTCCTGCGAAAAGTACAGTTTTTCTGCTTATTTTTTATTTCCCAAAAGGCATAGTATAAAAGGGGCATGAGGGTGCCTGTGTTGGTGAGATGCGGAGAATGAATCAGTTGAACAGTGTATGTTTTTGGGAGGGTTTGTTTACTGGGAGTGTGGGGGGGGGCAGTCAATAAAACAATAAATCCTAAATACATTTAAAAAAAACACATAAGACATGGTTTTAAAGGAGTCTGGGGATGGTGTCTGTGTTGGTGGGTTGAGTCTGGGGAATGAATCAGTTGAACATGGAATTTGTTTTGGGGTGTTCTTGACTGGTATTGGGGGGAAGTTAATAAAAAATAAATAAAATAGGAATTTTGTATGTTATGTGATAGAGACAGGAACTCCCTGACATAAGCTGCCAATGGGGTAGACTGATACTTGATGTCATAGAGTATTTTGTAGAGGATGATTTGTAAGATTTGTTTTTAGAACCCAATTTGTAGGACTTAGAATTATTAGAGGCACAAGCCCTGAAGAAACTTTGATTTGTAGGACTTAGGCTTGTTTGGCACACGCTGTAAGAAAATACTGATTTGTAGAAATTAGGCTTGTTAGAACCAAACCCCCCAAAAATGTTTTTTTTTTTATATTATTTTTGTATTTTTTAAAGCCTAGTGCCAACAGGTCATGACATGTTTGCCAGTGGCCACTTACCATTGTCAAATGCCCTGATGTAGATGCGGAATTTGAGACTGCTGTTCTTGACTCTGCTGCTGAGTTGTTTTAGCAGCAGGATGATTAGGCACCTTAAATGGAATGGAATCAACAGCAGCAGTTACAGGAGATGGATGATTAAGGTTACACTTGCCATGACTAGCTCCAGTGATGCGCCTGAGGCAGTAGCAGCACAATAACTAGCCTCCACCACTTCTGGTATATGTGGAGAAAAGAAGAAGTTGGGCAATAATGCTTCTCCATCTGCCCTTCCTCCAAAATCATGGATGTGTTGTAATTAGAATAGACATTTTTCCCTTGAATGCAGGAGCAGGAACTGTGCCTCTCATCAGCAACTGCAATGTGCACAATGTGTGGTAAATAACACCTGGGGGCACAAATTTATCCAAGCACCATGACACCAGAAACTAAGTACTGCTGCTGTCACTATACCCCTTGTCCACACCCAGCTAAGAACACATCTGGCAGCAGGCACAGCACTGGCAGCAGGGGCAGCACATCTGACAGCAGGCACATTCCATCTTACAGAAGGAGCAGCAGGTCTGGCAGTAGATGCAGCATGTCTGGCAGCAGGCGCAGCACGTCTGGCAGTAGGCACAGGCAGCTGAACTGTTCTGCTCTCACTACTACCCTTTTTTTCTTCCCTTGACATTAATTTCCCCAAGATCCATAGGGGTGATTTAGGGGGACTGGCCAGCATTTCTACTGTAGTGCTCACTTCCTCCTCATGCTCAGACTCAGTGGACACATACTGGTCCTTCCAGTTCCTCCTTTTATTACTTTTAAAATTTCTCATAATGATAGCAGCCTCTACTGCCTCAATTTTGCCTCAAAATCACAGCAGAACAGCACAGCACATCTGCCTTGCTCTGTAGCTACTTCTGTTGTGTTTGACTTCTGCAAATACTTCACTTTTTATAGCGAAAAGGCGAAAACCACATAAATCAATGGGTGGAAACTTTCTAGCCCTCGAAAAAATGGTGAAACATTTTGGCCAATGGGCGAAAAATTAGAAGATTTTAATTGTTGGTTTTAAAGCAGATTTTCCAGCAAAAAAAGCAACTATGTGGTTTTCATGGATTTTTTTTGCGGGAACACGGCGGGACCTTTCCCCACCCCTATTCCCACTTACGTTTCTATGGCCAGAAAATCCTGACAGTCCCTTAAATTTTGCCCTTGCTACTTTAATCAAGAAATAATTAGTCTGATTTACCGAGTAATTTTAGAGTAAGCTACCTGGCAGCAGGTACAGCACTAGTGTCAGCAGGGACAGCAATGGTGGCAGCAAGTACAGCAATGGTGGCACTGGCAACAGCTGACCTCTCCTACTATCACTAGTACTACACTTCTCTTCTCCTTTGCTATTAATTTCCCCAAGCTCCCTAGGGGTGATTTAATGGGACTGGGCAGCATTGGTTTAGTACTGCTCACTTCCTCCTCCTCCTCCTCAGACTCAGTGAACACATAATAAGGGTCCTTTCAGTTTCTCCTTTTACTGCTCATTGTATTAGCATAGATGAGCCTTTCCTGCCATAATTTAACAAACAATTCACAGAACAGCACAGCACATCTATGTTGCTCTGTAGCTGCTTCTATTGTGTTTCACTTCTGCAAATATGTCATGTTTTATAGTAAAAAAAGCTAAAACAATGTAAATCAATTGGCGAAAACTTTCTAGCCACTGAAAAATTGGCAGGGAATTTGGCCAATGGGTGAAAAATGTGGAAATTTTAATTGGTGTTTTTGAAAGCAGATTTTTTTTCATGAAAAAGCAGACAATAACGTGGTTTTCGCAGGATTTCTTGTGGGGACAAGGCAATAACTTTTGCCCATCCCTAGTTGGGAAGACATGTAGACTACTAACAGAACGCATGAAAGAGCATTTCATTGCCACTTGCCATGGTGCTCTCAAATCCACAGTGGCCAACCATTTTGATCATTTTCACAATAGATCTAGCACTAGTCTATCAATTCATGGTATTAAGAAGGTTATTCTGGGAATTAGGGGGGGCAGTCTGGATAGCCTTCTCTCTAGAAGAGAGGTGTTCTGTATTTTTACCCTAAGGTCTAGATTTCCAGAAGGCTTAAATAAAGAGGATGATGTCTCTTGTTATGTTTGATTATTACAGTATTATATCTTAGATATAAGAATATGAAGATATAAGCATATTAATGGATGACCATATTGTATCTTCTATTATTATCCACACGTTTTTCTCCTCGTCTTATAACATCATTGTTTTATACTGCCTCAGTGTTAGATTGACAATTGTCTGTAATCATGATATATTTTTAATATGATCAGGCTCCTCATTATGCAATATATTGTATATTTGAATTCTTTAGTTTTAGATTTTCTGGTTTTAGGCATGTTGATTGGGAATCCATAAATGGATATACAATTAATACATTTGTTAATGTGTTACTTGTGAATGTGACCAGAATTTGGTAATTTTTTCAGATTTTCTGGTTGTTCCACAAGTTATTCCACTTTTGGATTTAGCTTAATTATGGGAATGCCTGAGCAGATCCTTGGTTGGTATGGCTTTGATTCATCAATTGATTGAATAAATTGTGTTTATAAATCACATTGAAGCTTGTATGACGGAACTATACAGACGGACATGTATTTGTTGACATGGTAAAGTCAGGTTTGTCTTAACCACATTCTTATGCCAGTTTAGTATAGTCACATTAATAATTTATATTTCAAGTGAAAAAATACACAATCAAGTATTGTATTTAAAATGGTACATCTAAATCACAATATTTCTATCATGGTGCCCGTGATTGGTGCTGTTCAGTGTCAGTCACTTGCTGAATATCATGATTGGCTGTCTGTGATTAGCCCTCCTCACACAGCCTTTTTAAACCCAGACTGAGCACTTCCAGGTTGCCCTTTCGTGGTGTTTCTGACTCCACTCTGCCTGACCTGCTTGTTAGGCTTCTGGGCCTGTTCCTGCTGTTCCTGCTGTACTTGCTGATCCTGTGTTCCAGTGTTCCAGTGTTCCTGTACGCTAGTGTTCCGGTGTTCCAGAGTTCCAGTGTTCCTGTGTTCCAGCACCTCGCGGGTTAATCTTACTGAGTTCCAGTGTTGCTGTGTTCCAGCACCTCGCGGGTTAATGTTACTGAGTTCCAGTGTTCCTGTGTTCCAGCACCTCGTGGGTTAATCTTACTGAGTTCCTGAATCTCCTGCTCCAGCCGTCGCTCTGGCAACATTGTTCTTCTCGCTGCTGATCATACTTTGTTGGTTTACTCCACTAAACCTGGTTGCGATATACATTGTTGGTCCCAGCGTGCGGACGCTGGTTTACTCCACTAAACCTGGTTGCAATATATATTGTTGGTCCCAGCGTGCGGACGCTGGTTTACTCCACTAAACCTGGTTGCGATATACATTGTTGGTCTCAGCGTGCGGACGCTGGTTTACTCCACTAAACCTGGTGACGATATACATTGTTGGTCCCAGCGTGCGGACGCTGGTTTACTCCACTAGGCCTGGTTGCGATATACATTGTTGGTCCCAGCGTGCGGATGCTGGTTTATTCCACTAAACCTGGTTGCTATATACATTGTTGGTCCCAGCGTGCGGACGCTGGTTTACTCCACTAAACTGGTTGCGAGATACATTATTGGCTCCAGCGTGCGGACGCTGGTTTGCTCCACTAAACCTGGTTGCAATATACGTTGTTGGTCCCAGCGTGCGGACGCTGATTTACTCCACTAAACCTGGTTGCGATATACATTGTTGGTTCCAGCGTGCGGTCGCTGGTTTGCTCCATTAAACCTGGTGGCGCTATTACCATTAGTCCCAACATGCGGACGTTGGTTTGCTCCTGAACATCCAGTACTGTGGTCAGTCGCTGTCCACTTCTATGCAGTTGTCTGAGTATCCCTGGCTATAGACTCCTGCTGAGTAAGACCTCTATACTTATGCTCTATGCTGTCTTAGTCACCTGACAGCTGGTCTACTCGCTCAGGCTGCCCTGCCCGGTATTGGTGAGGCCGGTAGAACCATGACGATACCATCCTGTAGGTTGCCTCACCCGGTATTGGCAGGGCCGGTAGAGCCTACTCCAGTACTCCTTTGGGCTGCCCTGCCCGGTATTGGTAAGGCCGGTAGAACCTTGTAATTCACCATCTTTAAGGTTGCCTTACCCGGTATTGGCAGGGCCGGTAGAGCCTACATTCAGCATTCTGTGGGGGCTGCCTTGCCCGGTATTGGTAAGGCCGGTAGAACCGGTATATGTCATCTCACGGTTGCCTTACCCGGTATAGGCAAGGCCGGTAGAGCCTGTCATTAAAACTGTCACTTGGGTTGCCTTGCCCGGTATTTAGGCAAGGCCGGTAGAACCTATTATATGTTATATTACTATTGTATTGTTATGTATGTTTACCCTACGGGGACTGCCTTTAACTTTTAATAAAGTTAAGTTATTTTACCAAACCTTAAGTCTGAGAGTCTTCAAATCCGTGACAATTTCATAATAAATTATATTTTATTTATTTTTTGTCACTACTATTTTTATTCACTTTTACTTTGATGAGAGTATAATATTAAGGTTCAAATGTTATTGAACAGATTGATAATAATTATTATTATGTCTTTTATTATTGTATGGTTAATATATACAAGTATCAAATGGGTTAATGTATGAGCACTACACGGGCAAATAGAACATAGTACAATGGCTATAATTAAGCTTACTAAGAGACACCTGATGGTCCTTTTTCATGTCCAGCTTGTCCATTGGTGGAATAGTTTTCAAATAGTGAACTGACCTTGTAACTCAGTTTGTCATCATGAGTAAGTGTGATGCACGCAAAATGAGCTGATGAATCTGGAGTAAAGCCCTACACCTCGGAGGTCATGAGTGAATTTAGAGTCTACTATGTTTTGTGATTTTACCACTGGATATCACATCATAGTGTCACCTATTTTTCATTTGTGGCATATGTATTGGACATGGCAAGGTCTTTTCTAGGCTGGGGACAGAGGTTGTAGTCTTTCCATTATCTTAAGCACACTATGGAAGTTGCAATTAAAGAGGTACACCCAATGAAGAAGCCTATAGGCAGGAGGATCTTCCTATTTTGGTAAGCATTGTGATGAAGTCATGAGAAAAGAAACTGGGGGTAGGGAGTTAGATTTTAGCCATATGGACCAGGTATTAAGGAAGAAAGACATATTGTCTGTTGCAAGATATTTTTGTACTGAAATGTATGTGTCAACTGTACCTATCAGTGATATTGATGCTTTAAGTAAAGTGGGGATGGAAGTCCAATTACAGGGTTTACAGTTGGGATAGATGTGATGTATGTGAAAGAATAAATAAAGTAATGGATCACATGGGGGGTTCAAGAGATCAAGAGATATGTTAATGTGTTGCAGAATCTGAGACCAGAATGAACTGAGGCAGTGTAGTATCTCCTGTCCTGAAATCAAGAAGACCAACTCCTCCCCTGTCAAATTACAGGAAAGTATGGATTGACGGAGATCTGGGCTTTTAAGGGCCCATATGAAAGAAGAGATGAGAGATTTGAGAAAATCGAGACTATGTTGTGGCAGGGAAATAGCATTAAAAGCATTAAAACGGGATGATATTTTGGGGAGGATCATCATTTTAATAAGACTGATTTTGCCTGTCCATGATAAAGGGAGGGAGTTCCAAGAGGTTAAATCATGTGAGATGTCTTTTAGAAGAGGTGTGAAGTTGAGATCTGGAAGAGGAGATAGTGAAGGGGAAATATGGATACACAGGTATTGTATCGATGTGGAGGGTCATTTAAATTTGTATTTATATTGAAGATTTGAGGAGCAGTCATCAGAGAGGCCAATGTTAAGTACTTCTTATTTTGAATAGTTGTTAAGTGCTTGGGATAGAAAGCAGTGTTCCTATAGGACTGAGATCTGTGAGGGTATGGAGGTCTCTGGCTGAGTTATAAAAAATTAAGACATAATTTGCATATGCCACAACTTTATAGATTTCTGGACCAATAATGTCTGGGGAGTTTCTGACAATGTTGAGTGATGGCTCAAGGGTGAGGATAAAAAATATAGGGGATAGAGGACACCCTAGTACCACTGGAAATTGGGAAGGAGGCAGAGAGTCAGAGAGGGTGCAGTTGACTAGTCCGTTAGTCAAAGGGGTCAAGTAAAGGCTTATGATACACTTTAAAGGAATAGTAATACTAAAATGTTACTAACCCCCATATTGTAGGTATGTTAAAAATAATTTAATTGTCCCCAGTGTCATCCCTCAAACCTTTATGGTTTGGGAGATAACTGCCCGCAAAGTTCCCCCCTCCCTCCACTTTCCCTGAAGTTAGAGTTGTAGCTGACTGCAGGGGAAGCCTGTCGTACGACAGTCAGGCGGCTCTGCAGCAGAGCCAAGATCGCATTAGTAAAAAATAATTATTTCACTGAAATGGTCTTCTACGTGTGCTTGCAAACCAAGCACACGTAGAAGACAGTTTCAGTGAAATAATTATTTTTTACTAACGTATTCTCGTCTCTGCTGCAGAGCCGCCTGACTGTCGTACGACAGGCTTCCCCTGCAGTCAGCTACAACTCTAACTTCAGGTAAAGGGGAGGGAGGGGGTGTCATGGTCCCAGCAAGGAAACACAGGACAAGTACTATAGGTAACACAAACTTTATTAAGGCAGCAACAATACAGAGATATCACAAGACAGTATAGAAATATACAAGACTAAAGAGAAGCGCACAACGGAGCAAGAGATAACTACCAGGAATAGAAGCCTGCTACCGTATGATTCTCAGACAACTGCATCCCAGCAATGGAACTAGGAGAATCATTAAAGCCACAGGTCTGCACATGGGAGAAGCCAGAAAGAGATTATCACAGTGCCCATGCTATTCGACGGCATTCTGTCAGTTTCCACTCCTGCCTAACGCCTATTGGCTGCACTGTTATTGTCCCGCCCAGTATTGTCCTTAAATACAGTACGAAAGGGCACCGGAGAAGTGCCAGAACCCAGTATTTTACTGTATTTAACCCTTTGAGTGCCAGAGGGGTACTCAGTGCATTGCAAAGCAATGTGTTGTGTACCCCTCTGGCACTCAAAGGGTTAAGGACAATACTGGGCCGGACAATAACAGTGCAGCCAATAGGCGTTAGGCAGGAGTGGAAACTGACAGAATGTCGTCGAATATCATGGGCACCATGATAGTGATGAGGAGACCCCAAGTCCCAAGTCCGCACCTGATAGAGCCGGCAACTGGGAAGGCACGAGGGAAAAGTCTGTCAGAGCCACAAGCCTGCACCAGGTTGGTTAGCTAATTCAACAGAAGGCCACACTCAAGGTAGTTAGACAGAGCCATAGGTCAGCGCTAGACTGGGTGGTCAGACAAGCCAGAGGTCATGCACGGAGTGGGTAGTCAGCCAAAGCCACAGGTTTGCAGTAGATAGGATGTCCGCTGAAGCGTTTGTATGCTAGATGCACAGTGGACAGAGCCCCAGGTCAACACCAGAATGGGTAGTCAGACAAGCCAGAAGTCACTCACAGAGCCGGTAGTCAGCCAGAACCAGGAGTCATACATGGAATTGGTAGTCTGCCAGAGCCACAGGTCTGCACCAGAATGGATGTCTGACAAAGCCAAGGGTCATACACAGAGCGGGTAATCAGACAGAGCCACAGGTCAGCACCAGGTTGATTAGTCAGACAAGCCAGATCATACACAGAGCCCAAACTCAAGAATTGCACTAGACACCAACGAAAGGGCAACTAAGCCCTGTGTCCAGGCAGTTTATATAGGGACAAAGGGAGAAAGAGGAGTGTAACGGAAGCTGAGAAGGGACCGCGTCGCCTTCCTCCGTCGTTCCCGGGTCTCTCCCTCTTGACGCCAGATAAGCGCTGTCGAATGCACCGGTTGAAGTATGGACGGACACTGAAACAGTCGCAGGATTGCTGGAAGCAGGGAAACACGGGCAGTAGAGAGTGAAGCCTCTACTCCTGGGCTATGAAGAACAGGGAAAATGTCACATGAACAAAGGGTAGCGGTTGCCAAGCTGTTCGAGCACTCCGGTGCTCGAATCAAAGGTTCTACTGGAACTTGGAAGAAGTAAGGCAGAGTCCACATTGCTGCCTGACAGGATCCAGAGTTGAGTCGCAGGATACTGGCAGCAGACGGACGAACGATGCAGGAACCTGGGCTCAGATGGGCGGCAGAGTGGCCACTTTAATACCATAGGAACACACAAGACTCCAGGACTCTGGTTCACGCCAAACATAACTCACTTTATTGGCAAAGACCACAGATATTTATACACAAATCTTGCATTGGAACTGATGGGGGAAACCAGATACAAAAGGGCTTATTCCAATCATGTTACATGAGACAAAAGGCCAACAGCAGATGGTCTTAACAGATACAATAACTTAGATAGGATTACATTTCAGATACCAAAGGGTTTGATGGAACAAAGACTGGAAGGCTTGAACTGATTACCACACGGCAGGGGGTCTGACTGCAGTTCACAATGGCTTAGTTAACACCCAGCAGGAGGTCTTGCTACAGTACACATAGTCAGTGCCTTGAGGGACTGCAATATAAATTGAAATAATTAACCCCTCACTGCCACCAGTCTACCACAGGGCAGTTGTGTGTAATAAGGTCCATTAATGTATCCAGATAACACGTATCCAAAGTATTTTTAGTGCACAACTGGGAAAAATGTCCATAGTTTTTGGTTAAACAGTCTTAGGGCCAGACAAGGACTTAAGTAACTGGTAGGATCCATTACATTTCTCCCCCTTTTTTGTACCAAGACAGTGGTTGCGGTAGTAAATGCTGGCTTTGGACTCTGGGAGAGCCTTACTGTTGGGAGCCGCTTGTCTGGACAGTCCGTCAGTCTGTAGGCCCTGGTCCTAGGGAGAAGCAATTGTTGAGCCCCTGGTCCTGGTCCTGGGCCAAGGAAACAGTACACAAGCCCCTTGTCCTGGGCCAGGAGAAAATGTGAGCCCCTTGTCCGGGCCTGGAAACACTGCACAGGCCCAATGTCCTGGGCCAGGAGTACAATTGTGGTCCTTGATTCTGGGCCAGGGATACTGGTGCCTCCTGATCCTGGCTAGCACCAAATTGGGAGGCCACTCCTAGGCCATGCCCCATGCAGGGCTAGGGCCAAACTTCTCTGGATCTGGGGCCAGTGGTTCGGGGTCCAGAGCCAGCCTATATGGGGGATCCTTTTGGGATAACAGTGTCTTTGGGCTCCCCATGGCCTGGGGATCAAAATGTGGGAAGAGGAGCACATCTCCCCCTTTTAGTTGGGCAAGTGCACCAGAGGGATAGGAGAGGATGCTGTTCACACTCTCCTGGATTGAGGCAACATTCCAAGAACTGTTAGTACCCCTGGGCAGGGGCATCCAAAGGTCCGGTGAGGAGCGCACTCCCACTCACCAACCCAGGGCAAACAGATTCTGGGAGGAGAGCAGAACAGAGCCAAGACCCAACATCTTTAGTGAGGACAGCGGTTCCACTCCCTTTGGCTAGGTCAATAGTTAGCCTGGTGGGGACCGAATTCCCACCCACCAGGTTTCGGATCAGAGAATCCAGGGGACATAACAACATCCCTGGTGAGGACTGTGGTCCCACTCACCAGGTCAGGGGTCACAGGGGGGCTGATGGGGAGCGAACTCCCACCCACCAGTTCACAGGTCACAGGGGCACAAAAAGCATCCTTGGTGAGGACCGCAGTCCCACTCACCAAGCTGAGGGTCTCCAGAGAAGGGGCAGTAATAGATGGGCTGGTGATGAGGACTGCGGTCCCACTCATCACTGCCAAGGACACATAGGGCCTGGTGGGCTCACTCCCACTCACCAGGTCAGGGATCACAAGGGAAAGGGGAACTGGAGAGCTCTCTCTTACTCTCCAGACTGGGATCCTCAGGAAAAGTCACAGGGTTGCTGGTGAGGCATACCTTCTTCCTCACCAGTTCAGGGTCCATGTAGCCACTGGGAAGGACCGCAGTCCCACTTCACATGGCAAACTCCTCCGTCACCCTGGGGAGCACACATCCTTCATTTTCCAGGGCAACAGCAACAGGGGACGAACTGGGGGTGCTGGTGGGGACCTGTGTCTCTTCCGCCACAGCAGGGGTTTCCCAGTCCCTGTTGAGCTCTCTCCTACTCACCAGGCCAGGGGTTACAGGGGGGCTGGTGGGGCACTACTTTCCACCCACCCGTTCACAAAACATATCCACAGGAGAGCCAGCAGTACTGCTCTCTTCTAGCCCGCTGGGGTCCTCCTCTTGTAGGCCATCACTCGCAAGGCCCTTCTCTGCCTTGAGGGAGACCGCAGTCCCATCCCTCAAGGCGGCATCATCCGCGGCCCTGGGGAGCACACACTGCTCCTCTCCCAGGGCATTTCCCAACACAACATGGGGCTTCTCTTTGGGGCTCCTGGTGAGCTCTTCCTCCCTCACACAGCAGGGGGTTCACAGGGACTGATGGGCTCTCTCCTACCCATCAGTTGGGGCATACAATTGCTGCTCGTGGGGACCTGCGTCTCATCCACCGCAGCTGGGAAAGCAGGGAAAGGGGCAACATGCCTATCAGGGGAGATGTCTGTCCCATCCCCTGATGCAGAGGCATCTTCTTGGCTGAGGAGGAACGCATTTCCACTCCTCAGATCAAGAAAAGTATAATCCAAGGGAAAAGGGGTATCATGGAGGACCGTTGTCCCATTCCCTGATGTAGGGGCAATACAAGGGGCACTGGTGAGGAACGCAATCCCACTCACCAGTGTGGAGTGAACAGGGGAAACTCCATCCAGGTCCTCAGCTTCACTGAGGCCCTCCTCAGATGAGTGACCCCCCCAGTCTTCTTCTTCCTCTAGGGCCTCCCGAATTTCTTGCACTAATCTGGCATACATGTACTCCACATCACACTCCCAACTGACTGTGTCGCTCAAGTCATCTTGCAAGCTCACGGAGACGCACCCCCTAGCATATCTTCTCGTTTGGCCAAACGCTCCCAGAAGCGGTCGTTTTCTGGACTGCCAAAGTTCGAATCCCACAGATAAGCATCCGATACCAGCCCTTGGATCTTACATCGCAAGTTGGCCGGGGAGAAGGTTACTGGGAGCACGGGGCCATACTCCTATTCTATGTGATTTACCAGAGTCCAGTAGGCATCTTGCATCCGCAGCTCCTCTGTGATGCAACCACCCAGTACTGGAATAAAGTCATTAACCATATCGCCCAGCCAGAACCTCCACTGGGACTGGATTAATTCGAAGCGGTCCTTATATGACCCAAAAGCATCCGCCATATCTCACTCAATGCAACCGATGAATAAAGGAGAAATCCCACCGCTGCCACCAGTGTAACGGAAGCTGAGAAGGGACCGCGTCACCTTCCGCCATCATTCCAGGGTCTCTCCCTCTCTACGCCAGATAAGCGCCGTCTGATGCACCGGTTGAAGTATGGACAGTCACTGAAACAGTTGCAGGTTCGCTGGAAGCAGGGAAACACGGGCAGTAGAGATTGAAGCCTCTACTCCCGGGCTATGAAGAACAGGGAAAATGTCGCAGGAACAAAGGGTAGCGGTTGCCAAGCCGTTCTAGCACTCTGGTGCTCGAATCAAAGGTTCTACTGGAACTTGGAAGAAGTAAGGCAGAGTCCACGTTGCCGCCTGACATGATCCAGAGTTGGGTCACAGGATACTGGCAGCAGACGGATGAACGATGCAGGAACCTGGGCTCAGATGGGCGGCAGAGTGGCCACTTTAATACCATAGGAACACACAAGACTCCAGGACTCTGGTTCACTCCAAACATAATATATCACAAAAGAAAAAAACTGCTGCTTCAATCCGTTACAGATGCAAGTATACAACAGAAGGTAGTCCCATAGATGTGTGTGGAAATCACCTTTAAATTTCCTTTAAGCAATCACATAGCTGACTTTTCTTGGAGCGTGTGCTACTTCAAAGGGGCCTTCCTCCACCCTTCACTTGAATAGATACAATGTTAAAGAAGTGCACTACACTTATTAAAGTAATCCAAAACGCAGCTTGGTTGCAATATAAAAACATCAAAAACTCTAGTATGAGGTTTATGAGAGATATCTACAATATAGTGCTCGCCTATACTTCCACAATACTCGGATGAATTTGAAGGTATTTTTGTATGTGTTTATAGTAAACATCTAATAAAGTATTGATGTTTTTATATTGCAACCAAGCTGCGTTTTGGATTACTTTAATAAGTGTAGTGCACTTCTTTAACATTGTATCACTCCAAACATAACTCACTTTATTGGCAAAGACCACAGATATTTATACACAAATCTTGCATTGGAACTGATGGGGAATCTAGATACAAAAGGGCTTAATCCAATCATGTTACATGAGACAAAAGGCCAACAGCAGATGGTCTTAACAGATACAATAACTTATACAGGATTACATTTCAGATACAAAAGGGTTTGATTGAACAAAGACTTGAGGGCTTGAACTGATTACCACACGGTAGGGGGTCTGACTACAGTTCACAATGGCTTAGTTAACACCCAGCAGGAGGTCTTGCTACAGCACACATAGTCAATGCCTTGAGGGACTGCAATATACATTGAAATAATTAACCCCTCACTGCCACCAGGCAGTTGTGTGTAATAAGGTCCATTAATGTATCCACATAACGCATATCCAAAGTATTTTTAGTGCACAACTGGGAAAAATATCCATAGTTTTTGGTTAAACAGTCTTAAGACCAGACAAGGGCTCAAGTAACGGGTAGGATCCGTTACAAGGAGGAGCAGCCAACAGGTGACTGTCTCTTTAAATAATGACATCATCTACCACAGCAACAGAGGCGGCTGAGCCGCACCAGACACCACCAGCGGCTGTGCTGCCAACCTGGAGGGGATCCTGCCTCAACAGAGGCAACAGCATTGGTCAGACAATGCGGCTGGAGCCGTTGAGGATAAATGCATTCGGCTAAAGCAGCCGCCGCACAGGGTACTCTGACAGGGGGGAACTTTTGTGGACAGTTATCTCTCAAACCATAAGGGTCTGAGAGATGACACTGGGGACAATTACATTATTTTTAACGTAGCTACAATATGGGGATTAGTAATATTTAAGTATATGGAGTAGCAAACAGTGTGAAAATCTCTCCTTTCATGACTGGCGTTTTTGTGCTTGTTTGTCTGTCAGATGCAGCAGTTGTTTGAGCTGCTACGCCTATCTTGTATTATTTCATTAAAACTGGAATGTGACTCATTGTCATCTTCAATGCTTTTAGATGTTTTATTAATAGTAATGTTTATGGTGGTGGAAATTTTGGCGGGACTTTAACAAACTATATCTTCTTCAGGAGTAGAGGAATCACATTTATTTATTGCAACCATGGCTGCAGTCAATTTTTGTATTGCTATTTAACTCACATGTCCCTGCATTGCTCCTAATCCTTTCACCCTCCATATATCCCTTGTTTCTTTTTCTGGACATCACTCAACTACTATGTGTGTTTTTGCTGTAAAGTATACAATAGAACTGGTTGTGTCTTGCCTTGTGCCTCAAAATACTCTCTCATCTATCAGTCTGCCTCACTCACAGAAGATAATAATAATAATATCAAAGTATTTTACCAGGAAGGATACATTGAGATTTTCTCTCGTTTTCAAGTATGTCCTCGGGTATAGATATTATTACCCAATTTAATTGTACTAATTTTATCAACCTCTGAAGGATGAAAGACTGAGTTGAACTGCTTGGACTAGGTCCTGTGACCTTGTGGTTTGTACAGATTCTACAGCTGGTGCATTAACCAACTGAGTAATCTCACCAGCAGGTCACATCTGGGTCCCTGTCTCTGTCACCTATAGTTTTTTGAATTTTATTTTATTATTTATTTTTTTAATTAACTGCCCCCCATCCCTATCACTGTGAACAAAAAAAACACAGTCCTGTTCAACTGCATCTTTCTCCAGACTCCCCTAGGATAGAGATAAAAGCCAGATCATGAAGAAACTTGGATTACGGTTGCCTGTGTCTTCCCAGTCAGTCACTCAGAATTTTGTGGTAATTCTTCTTTGCTCCGTTCTTACACCTATAGACTCCCCTATGACAGAGAAACCAAACAGATGAGGTGGGAACTTGGATCACAGCTGCCTGTGTTTACTTGGTCACACAAAATTTGGGGGTAAACCTCCTTTGCTCCCTTCTCACACCAGCAGACTCTCCTAGGACAGATATAATAGCCAGATCAAGAAGAAACTTGGATCACCTCTGCCTTTGTGTTTGTTAGGGTCCAGGAACCAGACAGACACAAAAATGTAAAATGCAAAACACCTTGATTAAAATAAAAAATGCAAATCAAGCAAATCGTGATACAGAAGCGTAAACCAAAAGACAAGCCAGGGTCATTAAGCGAGACAGGTACTCAGCCAAGCCGGGGTCAAGAATACAGAGATCAGCGATGTCAGGAACAAGCCAGGAGTCATTACCCAGAAGGGACATCAGAGGAAGCCAGGTTATGCACAGGTAATCAGGAACTCAGTAGAATGCTCTTGCAGTCAGATGCAGACACAAGGGCAAGGAGGATGTGTGCCAAGCTGCTTTAAATACCCTGAGAGTGTTGGCTGATAACAGTCAGGTGAGTAGCAATCAACAGCAGAGCACTAGATTAGCTCAGGCAGCAGTATCAAACAGCAGATTTAAAGCAGCTCAGCCAAACATTGACAGTGTTCCCATTCAGTCACACAGAATTTTGGGGATATTTGGAGTAATTCTCCTTTGCTCCCTTCTCACACACCACACTCCCCTGACAGAGATAATAGCCAGATCAAAAGTAAATTTGGATTACAGCTGCCAGTGTCCATTTGATCACACAACATTTTGGGGTATTTGTGGTAAAACACCCTTGCTCTCTTCTCATACCCCAAGTCTCCCGCAGGCCAGTGATAACATCCAGTGTAGGAAGAAACTTGGAACATGGTCACCTGTCTTTTCAGCCAGTCACACTGAATGATGGTGTGTTTGGGGTCAAACTCCTTTCTTCCTTGCTATTCTCCAAAGTCCCCCAGACTACCCTAATGGTAGATTTTCTGCCTACAAGAATCCCTAAACTAAGCTTAAATTAGCTTTCCTTCTCTAGCTCAAAAATGTGCTGATTTCTCCTCTCACAAACAAGTATGACACCCTTTTATATGCAATGGAAAAAGAAGAGAAAACTGCCATGTGTTGGGCAAAAATTCTGTCTTTCTATTGAAATCAATGTAAAGAGCTAGGAGAAAAATAAGTGGGAAAACTGCACTTTTCACGGGAAATTTCCAGCTAGACTGGAAGTGCCATTTTTTCACCTATTTTTGTCTTGAGGTGAAAACTTTCTCTCATCCCTAGCTATAGATATGTTAAAGTATTGGATAGCATTTTAGCAAAAAACAATGTAGAAATGGCTTGAATCTAATTGTGTTCACCTTCCTCTGTATTGACAAATTACATTTTTCCAAGGCTGCACTTGAATAACTCTTGTATTTTGTCTACCCAATCATCTATATAGATATGTAAAATCTCATTTGCAATACTTACTCATTTTCTAAATATCACCCAAAGCTTTCAATAAGTGACAAAAGCAACAAACAACAAGAAATGAAAAGGTAATAATTAATGAAAAAGGTTAATATAAAAAATAATCTAAGTTGTTCAAATCAGTGTTTCTCAGCATTGGTCCACAAGAACGCACAACAAGTGCAGATTTTCAAGCTAACCCTGATTCTTAACCCTTTCAGTGCCAGAGGGGCACTGAAAGGGTTAAAAGCCGTGTAATCAGTGGCACGATCATTGTGATCACAGCACGTGCCCAGTTAGGGATATCTTTAACCCTGAACTGAAGCTAAGAATCACAGGTTTAATGGGATAGTAATGTTTCATAATAAAAGCAGCTTCAATAAATCTTCATAGTATTTGGGCCATGGAGAGTGTTATTTCAGTACTGTCAGAGTTGTAGTTCAAGAGTAATTGAATGATAAAGTATGATAAATTATCCCCCCTCCCGCCCCTATTACTGATATAACACTGCTCACCTCAGAACAGAAAGGTGGTGTCCAGATGGCTTGCAGAAAGGGACAATCTTTAATTAGCATAAGGGAAAAACCTGTCAAGGGGGGGCAGGGTTTTCATTATACTCACAATAAGAAGATTGTCCCTTGCTGTGAGCTGTTTGGTCTCAAGACCAGATCCTACATCTGAGGGGAGGTGGCTTACACTAGGTAAAAGGGGTGGGAGAGGGATACTTTAGCATTCAATTACTCTTGAACTACAACTCTGAAATCACACTCTCCATTGCCCAAATGCTATGAAGATTAATTAGAGCCGCTTTTATTTTGAAACATTGCTATCCCTTTAAGTGCTTAATTCAGTCTTTTTGAAAGCATTTTATCACTTTTTTTTATCTCAAATGATTAGTGAGGAACTATACCTATAGAATATGTGAGATTGATGTGCTATAAAGAATTGGGGTGGTTCTGGATGATAACAATTGCACTTCAAGAACCATATAAAAAGTACCATTGATTTAACCATTTGAATGCCACAAGTTATCCTGCACTTTGAGTAGCATTGCATTAGATAACTCCCTCTCAGAGGATGACAGTAGGCTTTTAATCCTCTTAATGGGAGAGAGCTTTACAACACATTATACTAAAATATTTCCAGCTTTTTACTTTGCATTGAAATAATAATATAACCCCCCAAATAAAAATTTTCCTCCATATATTCCTATAAACCTAACTCTGAAGCATAAAAGGGCTGTCCATTTTCTGTATGTTGTCAGTTTACAATTAGGAGAGATAGAGAAAGCTGTAGAAATTTTGATTCTAGCTAATGTTCAGAAACACAGGCAAATACAGAGAGCTGAAGTTGCTTGGTTTAAAGAGTATTCCCAGTAGATAGATATTTTCTGGATAGTTGGGGTGTGGGAGTGTGATTGTGAAAGGAGAAAGGAAATTAAAAAAAACAAGAACATTTTTTGATTGATAGGCGACAATGGCAACGACAGTCCGACAGGCAGGTGATCTTAACAGATGCTAAGTCTGAAAGTGACAGTGACAGATACTAGAGACAGAGAGATATATCATACATCATTTTCAGACAGACCATAACATGCATCAATCCACTCCCACAAGATCAGTGATGGTACTGTCCTGTTGTAGTATGCAACTGGTTGCATACTATAGACATGTTGAAGCAAACAGCTTATCATGCACTATACAGTAAAATAAACACTGCTATTATGTCCATCAAATGAGGCAGGGGTAAGGGGAAATAACTAGAATGAGAGTTGAGAGTAGTAAAGTTGTACAAAAAAACTGACTGTGGCTATGGTTGCTACAGCTTGTGCAGGGAATGATCCTCCTCCTCTTCCTGAGGAGGTTGTTTTAAATGTTATATGAAAAGTTCCTCCAGTAAAACCATTAAGGTTTTTAACATTATAGATGAAAGAAAGTCAAAATCTAGTGTTGTTGACACAAAGGGGGAAGATTTAGCAGTATTTAGATGAACTGCTGTGTCAGACGGTGAAAGTAAGTAAAAGTGGCACCTCTCCTCAAACTAGTTGTCAATGTCAATATTCGATAACTCCTCCTAAAACGAAAAGGAAACTTTTTCAGTATTTAAAATCCTTCAACAATATTAAAATCATAGAGAGGAATACAATTTGCTACTGTTGGATGATGATGTTGATGCTTCTGACCTCATTAATGACAATATTGTTTTATGCTATGCCCCTCCATACTTCTCCCCTTCTAAAACACATCAAGTAGAGTGATGACGATATGACAAAAAATATGCTTAGTCTGAAAGAAAAATCTAAGCCTTTCACCACTGAAAAGGAGTCAGAGATACTTGAGATACCTGTTTATAAACTCTTGAGAGATCAGCAGGAAAGTGTGGAAAAGTAAATCTAAATGCCTAAAAATACATCATATTAATGACCAAGCAGTAACACAGGTCAACATCAACAATCCTAGTTATGAGTTCTTCTGCTGCTGTTTGGGGTATAGTACCCCAGTAGAAGAAGGGGTACAGCACAAAAGGGTAGCCCCCTAAGTGTACTATTAATAACATTAGGCAATAACAAAAAGAAATAAAAAATAAAAAATGTAATATATGTGGAGAAAAAATGCAGTAACGCTAAAAAGTAAATTATAAATTATTATTTCAGGCTAAAGGTATATAAATAAATAAATATAAAAGAAAGCAGTGGATGTAAGCAAAAGAAAGTCGAGAAAAGTAGCACAGAAAATAAACTTGTGGTATTTGCATTGCAAATAAAGTATTGGGGTTTCAAGTGATATTGTTCAGAAAAAGGAGAGAGCACATGAAACAAAAATGGAAAAAAAAAAGAAAGTAAGAAAATAGAGACAGAACAAAAACAATAACAAGGAATGATTGATTAACTTAATGTGTCACATAGGGACCGGCTCTGCAAGAGTTAATCTGAAAATGAAAATGCTGGGGGTTGTGGCATGGCGTCCATTCTGAGAGGACACATTTCTGATTGCTTCACTATCCACAAAATAAAATACTGTCACATCCTCTTCTTTTGGCCTATAAACAGGTTTTTTGAGCTGCAGATCTGCTATCTACACCCTCTGCGCTACTTCTAGAGATTCAATTTGTACAATGTAGTTCTGGATATCCAGAAACTGCTGACGGAGGCCTGGCCTGCAAAGCTGCGTTCTCGCGTACCGCTTCCACTGGAGGGAAGAAGTTTGGGCCCCACAGTTTGGAGCCAACTCTGCCTAACCGGATGGTGTGAGTTTTTCAGGGAAGACATATCGGTTTGTATGTTGGGCTTGGGGGTCCACACCCCTGCCTCCTACTTTGATCTTTGTTGTAACAGTGACATGAGTGGCTAGAGACATATCAACATGGTTGGGCATATTGCTTACTGGCGAGTTTATATGTTACCTGTCCCATGGAACATATGAAAGGGGGGACTTTGCATATGACACCCTGAGAAGATCTGCTGGGCCAGTCCGGACTTCCCTCTTTATACACCGGAGATGTTTGTAGCCCCCTGGGACTGACTCTACTGGGGATAGCCATCCACCCTCTACCCTGGTTATTTTGGGGTACCGTCAGGCACACCTTACAGTCTGACTTCCCCCCTCCCCCCCCTTTAGAGCTCCACTCTGTTTATTATTTTATCTTTCCCAGTTCCCCTTCCCTTCCAATAGGAGCTTACATTATAAAGCGTGTATATGAATTTGCTGGTTACACATAATGACAGCTGACTACCCTGTCAGGGGGGTTGCTGCGGACTTCAGATTTACTGAGGAGCCTTTCATCTGGGTTTGGCATCCATCACCTGCAGTGTGACCCTGTTCATGCCCCCCTTGCTTCGTACAGGCTGCAGACTTGCTTCTGGCATACTGTCCTGTCTGCCACTGGTTGAACCCAACCTAATTAACCCCTAAGGCCTGAACGCTTGGTCCTCTCCTGCATGCTACCTGGGCAGCCCTGGACATTTGTTTTCAATGGAACGTTAGATCTACTGGGTTTTGCCCCCCTTTTCTGTCACACATTATGCAATGTAATTGCTGCCAAACTACTTGGCCCAAGACAGGACAGATTCTGGCAGCACGGTGATGACTACTCTATGAGAATTTACATGTGGTGACCCTGCTCAGCATACCTGACCTCACCTCTTACATCATATCCGTTGAATTTTATAATTTTAGATTGGCTGTCTTGCCCTCATAGGTTCTATCTGCTCTTACTTCATCATACCTTTACACTCATGGGGAAGAAATCTGGAGAGTACAAGGCCATATTTGGCAAATATGCTAGGAGGCAGTTTGCAGATAATTAAATGGAGGCCATAATGGACTCGCCTACCGCATCCAACTCCCCGTCGTACTCCTCTGACCAGGAGAAATCTACAAAAACACAATTTGCAGACCTGATACCGGCAATTACCACTGTCAAATTGTCCTGACAACTAAGATTGACTCTGTCCAAGCAGAGTTGAATTTACTGAAAGCGGATCAACAGGCAATCCATGAGAGGGTAGTGGACACCCAGAGGCAGATGTCTACAGTGGAAGACGCTTTACCACCTATAGGTGATTCTATTGAAATGCTACACCAACAGGTCTAGGCTCTACAGCAGGAGATCTAGGAGGTTTAACATTCGCTTCTTGGGCTTTCCAGAGCATACAGAGAGTCGTAAAGTGGAGGCGTTTCTAGAATGCTGGATCAGGGAGAACTTGGGAGAAGAAGGTCTGTCTACTTCATTTGTGATTGAGAGAGAGCATAGAATCCCTTCCACTCCACCTCCGCCAGGAGTGGCCCCAAGGCCACTGATTGCCAAAGTCCTAAATTTTTGTGATAGGGATATGATTCTGCAAAAGGCACGACTGAAGGAAGATATATTCTTTGAAAATCAGAAGATATCCCTAAATACAGATTTCTCCCCAGAGATCCAGAAACAAAGGAAGAAGTTTTGGATGTGAAGCGAAGACTCCTAGAAAAATATATAATTTATTCCATGCTGTATCCTGCTAAGCTTCGCGTTGTTAACAAAGGTGCTACCAAATTCTTTCTGTCTGAAGAGGAGGCCCAGAATTATATCGACATTTAGAATGGAGTCTGTTGCATTCCACTTCCACCTTTGAATACTTTATTTAACCCTACACTGGGAGCTGCTGGCTTGCCCGGTTTTTGGCTGACAGCTCTGTGGGCCCCGACCCAGACTGTTACAGCGTGATTCCTACTACACGTTGCCACTGAACGCTGACTGACTGCATCAGTTCTTCATGTGACCTGTTTCTACATGCTGAATATATCCTGCTGGGTGTGCTGGCTTGTTGCTGACCCTGTTTGAGCCAAGAGTCCAGCACAATGATTCAAAGACACTGATATGTGTGTATGGTCCCCCCCCTTTTTTTCCAATATGCACATAAAGGCAAAACATACTTGCTTACTGTTGTTTCCATGTCTGATGTGGATATTGTACTAGATTATTACCACGTGACGTGTAGTGTATGTTATATCTATTCACTTGTACTGCTTGGGCAGGTGGCTGGGAGGATTTGTGGGGATGTTGCATTTTATTACTGGGACTGAGGATCCTCCGTTTATACCTGAGCACACTGCCGGCCTGGGGAACATGATACTTTGTGCTTGGTGAGGGCTTACTAATAGGGGCTACAGGTCCTCCAGGCCTCACGTTCTGCCCGGAATCTGGACTTTAGATTATTGGGGGCTTGCTCGTATTAAGGTGAAGGGGTACTGAGGTTCTATTCTAATGTGTAGGGAGATGGTGTTCTCTGGTGCAGTTGGGACATGATAGTGAAGTCGCTTCTGAATTTCATTGTTATAGGTGAGGGAGGGTTGGTCATCCTGATGCTTCTATGCGGTGGATGCGGGACATATCTTCTTATGTCTGCTCTGTGTGGGGGTTGAGGGTGATGTTGCTGGGTCTGTTCTGGATTTAGTGGGCTATTTCTATTTCAGTTCTGGGTAATGATGTCTCTAACACACTGGGGAGGATGGGGACAGGGAGTCTGTTACTAATGGGTATTTAGCTGTTTTAAGGGTTTGTGTGGGTAGGGTTGGGGGGTTGTCTCTATTTACTTTAATGGCTATGGCTAGTTACCTTTATATCCTTGAATGTCAGGGGTTTACAAAACAATATTAAATGGTCCCTGGTCCTGAATCATGTTAAAAGACACAATCCTGATGTTTTGCTACTTCAGGACACCCACCTACACGGTAGTAAAATTCTGGCTCTTAAAAAACCATGGGTTGGACAAGATTATCATGCAACTTTCTCTACAAATGCTGGCTCTCTGAGGACATAGTATCACAGCCATTCCCGATGGACAGGGTGAACTTGTGCTTGACGAGCAGGATGTCAGTGCTGAATTTGCTGATTTCAATACAAAACTGTATACTACACAATCTGACTCCACTGACCGACATATTGAGGAATATCTTGAAGGAATATCTCTCCCAACACTGTCTGATGACCAAAGGCGGATGTTGGACTCTCCTGTTATGCTGGGCGAGGTTGTGGCTGCTATTGGGGCTCTCCCTGCAGGTAAATCCCCAGGTGGGATGGATTGCCAGCTGAATGGTATAGGAAATTATCTGATATATTGGCTCCACAGCTGCTGAATACCATGTACGCTGCGTTTGAGAAGGTGGGCTTGCCGCAGTCCCTTACTGAAGCCGTGATCATTGTACTTCCTAAGCCAGGTAAAGACCTGACCAGATGCAACTCATACCTACGAATTTCCTTGCTCAGGTAGATGCTAAGATCATGGCCAAGGTACTGGAAAATCAAATCAATGCTGTTGTTCCAGTTCTCATTCACTCAGATCAAGCAGGCTTCATGCATGGGAAGTCCACTTCCCATAACCTTAAGAGGCTGTTCTCCCACTTACACAAGATATTCTAATGTTGGATGCAGGGTAGTGGTGCCTTTAGATGCATCTAAGGCATTTAATTCTGTAGAGTGGAACTACCTCTGGGGTACAATTCGCAAATTTGGATTGGGACCGACATTCTTAAGATGGGTGCAGCTCCTTTATGCGGGTCCACATGCTACGGTTCTGACTGGTTCTGTAAAATCCAGGCCCTTCTCACTGGGGAAAGGTACAAGGCAGGGATTCCCATTGTTGCCTGGATTACTTGCTTTAGCTATTGAGCCACTGGCTGTACAGATTAGAACTGATATTACCATTGAAGGGTTTTGGTTAGGTAATAGGGAAGACAAATAGGCTTTATACACCAATGATATTCTTATATTCCTGGGGCAGTCCTCCAAATCCCTGCCTCGTGTTCTGGAATTAGTGGAATCTTTTGGCGCATTATCTGGCCTGCTGACCAATTGGCCTAAGTCCTCCATTCTTCTCGTGGACCCTATTGAGGGTGGCAGCCCTGTGGCATCCACCCCTTTTGAGATGTGAGGACTCAGTTAAATATCTGGGGATTGTGGTTGCTGCTTCTTCAACACATTTCCTTCAGGATAACTTATACCTGCTGCTTGATCAGTTCCAATGTAAAACTACAACTTGGCTTAAGCTCCTTCTGAATGTCATAGGTCGTGCCAATTTGATCAAAATGGTATTTCTTCCAAATTCCTTTACATTTTTCAGGCATCTCCTGTATCCATTCCTATGCGTTTTTTTACTGCAATTGATAAGATCATCCATAGATTCCTTTCATCTGGTAGCCCTGACAGGATTAAGTTGTCTACTCTCAAGTGCCCGGTGAGGGAGGGGGGAATTGCTCTCCCTGACTTCTGAAAATATTATTTTGCAGCTCAGGGAAAATATGCGTTAGCCTATATTCTACTTGACACTTTACACATGTTCCACAAAATTGATGAACCTTTACTTAAAAGTGGCTATGCTCTTCCACGTGTCCCCCTGCTTGGACAAGATCTGCTTCGGGATCCCCCTCTCACGACTCAGACGATCTGTGGAGCATGGTCGGCTATGCAGAGTCTCTGGGATTACAAATCTAATAATCCTGACATTCCCCTTTGGGGTTCAGAGGGCCTGGATTATTTGCGCTGCCTCGAGTTTGGGACACTGTGGTCGGCGCACTGTATCTCTACACTGGGCCAACTATATCAAGGGGGTACATTAAAATTATTTGAACAGCTGCATGGGGAGTTTGGTATTCCCAATGCTTTATTTTACTCTTATCTGGGTCTGCTACATGCTTTTGCTGCTCTGTGGGGTACTGAGGCCCCAAGCACAGTGGAATTCCCGCTGTTACCTTGACTAGGTGACATAGTTCCTTTAAACCTATCTTGTTAATCTATACTTGGTTGGAAAATAATTAAATGAAAGAGAATTCTGGGCTTTGATCCAGATGGAAGAGGGATCTGGGTGAATTCAAAAACTTCAGGTGGTTGACTGCTCTATCGAGCCCTGGAGCAGTATCAGCCATGGCCCAACACCAGTTAATTCAATTGAAAATCCTTCATAGATCATACTCTACCCCAGTGTGTGTTTTTAAAATGGGCAGAGTGGGTGAACACCTGTGTAGGAGGTGTGGAGAGGCTGGCACCACTGTTTTGCATCTCCTATGGGAGTGCCCTGGGGAATCTGTGCTGCAGACCATTTCAGCTGTGGTAAGATGGGCTGTTCCTCTCTCCCCAAAGGTCTGTATATTTCCCATCCTGCCTGATAAACTTTACCTGAACACTCATAATATACTGATGAGAGAGCTGATGGCCATGGCGCGGAAGGTGGTGGCAGAAAAAATCTCCTGAGCATAGCCACTGGGTTGCCTTGGTTAATGGCAGTCTCCCTTACTACAAGCGGCTTTATCTGCAAAGGGGCTCCCCAGTTCAATCTCATTTGGGGGTCATGGACTTCTTATTGCAATTCTAAAACACTGCATTGAGCTAGTTTGCATCTCCTATGACTGTCATTCCCTATCCTGACTTCCCCTGCTAGCGGTTTGGTGTTATTGTCTGATAAATATTTTTGACGGTGAGGGGATGGTTACGCTCATATCCCAGGGGTGGTTGTCTGTGGGATGTTCAGTATGGGTTCAGGCTCTTTTGCTGGTAGTTTAGTTTAGGGAGGTTCGGGTTGGTTGGTGGGGATTGGGGGGTATGGGGAGGGGGTTTGCTAGAAAATGGGGCAGACAAGTACCTATGTCATTTTAATTAACTGTATGTGCATATATTTTGTCTCCTTTTTGTTTGTCCTGTGAATTATTGGTGATTCCGTAATGCCTTATTTCTGTCAACCTCAATAAAAATGATTTACAAAAAAAATTAAAATGCTAAATACAAAACAAGGACAACAAGAAGAAAATGTAAAGATCTATCTATAAATAACAAAATCACCACATAACAACATTAAAAATAGATAAAACATGATAAATAGGAGAATGCTGATGTATGAAAACTCAGAAAAATGAAAACACAATGATCTGTTCAGTATGATGAAAATGTAACACTAATGAAGGTGCTTATAAGACATCACTTGTGCAAGGCTTTTAATAAAAAATGAATTCATCCTGAGCATTGTACTCAATGTATTGCAGAGCAATGCATTGCTTACCTCTCTAGCACTCAAAGGGTTACACTTCTTTAATTATTTATTTATTTAGACTTTTTTTTACTAGGAAAAATAGAGATTTCTATCTATTTTCGTGTATGTCATTGAACACATTGAGTTACATAGTTACATAAATAAAGAATCATTACATACACACAAACATACATACAAAAAGTTTATATGCTGTTGCATACTGTTTTTAGATACAGACAGTTATTTTTTAGAAATTTTATAAGATCTGATTCTTTTCAGGCAGATTATTCCAGGCCTTCAGCTCTCTGAAGAAGAAGGCAGATTGACCGGTTTATTTCTTGTAACATGGAATGTGAGTTGTTAGCAGAGGAGCGGAGTTTATAATTGGCATAGAAAGCTGGAGTGAGCATACTGCTCAGGTAGTCTGGTAGCTTTTCAAAGAAGAAGATGTATAATAAGCAAAAAAGTTGAAGAGCATGTCTACAATTGAGTGTTAGCCTACTTAGTTCTTCAAACATATCATAACGATGGGTAGTCTAAATATATTGGAGGATAAAGTGTCATAATTATACAGAGTGCCAAGTTTACCAAGATATACTTGTGGGGTGGGAGTTTATGGTACATCCCCATTATCTATGACTGGCATTAACATCTGTTGAAAAATACATTTTCTTAAACAAGATTTGTTTGTAAAGCATGCACCTATTTTAGAATAAAATTTGGATGTTAATTTATCAATATGAAGACCAAAATTGAGGTCGAGGTTAACCCACATATCAAGATATTTATAGGAGTCCACTGGGACCTAGTTACAAATAGAATTTGTTACAATGCTTAGATAGGATTTGCAGAGATTACGTTGTTTGTTCTTTGCGCTAAATACCATTGTGACCATTTTATCAGTTTTTAAGAAAAGCCACTACCTCTGTGCTGACCCCTGATAGTGCTTTAGGTATCTCTGAATTCCAATGTGATATATATATTATGCTAACAACTTGCACTGCATTTCATCATCTCAGCCAACCACTCCTTCTCACAGTGGAGGAGATGCACTAAAGTGTGATGAAGAGGTGATATATTGGAAATGACTTCTCCAGTGATATCAGTTCTCCAGTTCATCGTTATTCTCTGGAGTCAATACACCAAAGCTGGAGAAAATGTGCATTGGCTCCATAGAATAACATAAGACTTGTAGCCATGATATCTCTGCTTTAACACCTCTTTAACACACTTTAGTGCATCTTCTCCACTGTGAGAAGGAGTGGTTGGCTAACATGATGAAATGCAATGCAAAGCAAAGGCATAATAAGAGATGTCAAATTGGAAGTCAGAGATACCTAAAGCTCTGTCAGAGATAGGAAAAGAGGTAGTGACTACTGGATTACTTGAGACCTTAACTGAGGATTAGGGATTTGCGAAAATTTACACCTCAAACTGAAATCGACAAAAAATGTCACTTTCCGCATGGCGAAAAATATCCTGCAAAAAGGTGCAGATTTTCCGCCTTTTTCCCGCTTTTATCGCCTAGTTCATTCCATTGAAATCAATGGGAACATTGAAGTTCCACACATCATAAAACAAATATTATTTAATTTCCCAAAGGCATAGTATAAAAGGAGCATCGGGGTGCCTGTGTTAGCAGGGTGTGGGGAAAGAATCAGTTGAACAAGGAATGATTTTTGGGGGGTTGTTTACTGGGATTGGGGCAGTTAATAAAAAATAAATATTAAATAAAATTAAAAGACAACCCATAAGACATGGTATAAAAGGGGTCTGAGGAGGGTGTCTGTTGGTGGGTGGAGTCTGGGGAATGAATCAGTGGAACAGGGAATTTGTTTTGGGGGGTTTCTTGACTGGTGTTGAGGGGACATACGCTGCCACTGGGGTGGACTGATACTTGACTTGAAAGAGTATTTTGTACAGGATGATTTGCTAGATTTGTTGTTAGAGGCTCAGGCCCTGAGGAAACATTTATTTGTAGGACTTAAGCTTGTTTGGTACAAACCCTAAGGAAACATTGATTTGTAGGGCTTAGGCTTGTTAGAAACAAACCCCCAAAAATTGTTTTTTTTTTTTTTTTTTTTTGTAGGACTATGTTTTTTTTTTTTTTTTAAAGCACAAGCCCTGAGAAATAAAATGCCCAACTGGCCTAGTGCCAGCAAGTCGTGTTGGCCAGTGGCCACTGGCCATTGTCAAATGTCCTCCTGAGTCCATAATTGTGGAATTTGCAACTGTTCTTACTGCTGCTTCTGAGTTGTTTAAGCAGCAGGATGATTAGGCAAATGAAAAAATGGGATCAACAATAGCAGTAACATGGAAGAGGGATGATGAAGCTTCCATTTGCCACGACTGGCTCTAGTGATGTGCGAGAGGCAGTAGCAGCACAATAAGTAGCCCCCAGTATTTGTGGAGAAAAGAAGAAGTTGGCAGTTAAATCTTCTCCACCTGCTCCTCCTCCAAAATCATGGGTGTGTTGTTATTAGAATATATTTTTTTCCCTTGAGAGCAGGATCAGTGGGTCTCATCAGCAACTGCAATGTGCACAGTGTGTGTGTGGTAAATAACATTTGGGTGCACAACTGTATCCAAACACCATGACACCCGAAACCAAGTACTGCCACTGTCACTATACCCCTTGTCCACACCCCACTAAGAACACATGACAACTTGCTGACAGTTTAATAGTAAAGATGAATCCTCCCTGCCAGCATCTTAGCATATTCTGTGGGATGGAATCTCCTCAGATACTGCTTGATGCACTGCTTGCGATTCTCTTCCACCACACTGGCATGTGTGGTCAGTGCACTACACAGTGTGCAATAGGCAGATATGAACTGCCACATCCTAACATCAACAGAGTAGCTATGATTTGGTGGGGGAGGTGATGATGAACGACGTGGATTGGCAGAAGATGTAGTTACCCTAGAAGGTGATGGAGAGCTAGTTGTTTCACTAATCATGGAACTTCCAGTCTCTGCCTGGGTTGCTCTATTCTTCTGCCTCTTTGATCTCCACCTCACCTCTTCTTGCCTTTCTGGAGAGTCAGGGGGTACAGCAACAGCAGTGCTTGATTTCTGTGGTGTGTGTGTTTGGCTTTAACATGTTTCAGGTAAATGTCATGGTGTCTGTGTTTCATGTGTGATAACAGAGCTCTTGTGCCAAGGTGTGTTCCCTCCTTTCCTCTTCTCACTGACTTGTCACAAATTGTGCACAGTGCCACTGCTGATGACTGCACTGTGCCTGCCCCAACAGAAAAATTGTCCCACACTCATTAATTCAGAGGGGAGTTGGAAGGTGGAGAAGAATGGTCTCTTTCTTCTTGTCCTCCACATTTCCCTTCACTTTCTGTGGCAGCTGATAATATTGCTGCTGTTGCTGTTTCTGCCTCAGATTCAGCACTGCAAATAGGACCAGGAATATTGCTGGTGCTGGCAAGTGGAACCTGTCCTAATCCCGCATCACTTGTTGACCCCATTCCCACTGTGTCCACAGTGGCCTGGGGCACACTAGCCTGTTCCTCGTCATCCTGCTGCCCTTGCATATCAGCATCAAAAGGAATTAGAGCAGTTGCAAATTCCACAAATTCCAAACTGTCATTGCTAGTGGTGGTGGTGATTCCCATCTTCATCCCTGTCTCCCATTCCTTCTCAGTATCTGCTAAAAAGGTCATCAATGTCTCTTCCACCCCAGTCTCTCCACCATCATCACCACCACCACCACTAGTCCCTACATTCTCCTGCTCTTTTACAGATATATCATTGCTGCTTGGAGGAGGTGATGAGCAATGTAAGAGAGGGTCCCCTAATGTCACACTTGGTATTTCCTTTAGACCTGAAGAAGGCAGTTTGGCAGCAGTAGTAGTAGGCACAGACAGCTGATCTGTGCTCCTGCTGGTGCTGGTGGTGGTATTAGTTGTGTAAAACATTATAAATTATGGAGAGCACATATATATAATTATCACTTCACATAGTCATAACTACATGAAAATACATGTAGGGTGCCATGAATCCATTCATAAGTACAAATTGAAAAAGAAAAAGAAAAAAAGTGGATTCTAGAAAGGAACTCAGACCAAAATATACACAATGTAATATCTGATATAAATAAAAAATATACAAATAATCAAATAAAAAATCAAAAATATTTATTAAATAGCAAGAAACAGCACTGCACAAAAACCCACATAGCCCCCCCGTATCCACCCAGCACAAAGTCCATAAAAAAACGGGATATACCAGTCAATATCCATGTGGATAACACTGCACCACTGCCAAAATAGGCAGAAACTCTAGGTACTATATCATCCACATAGATACAAACCCACTAAATATACCAAGCCCTCACGCTCCTACTCTAAATCGAAATACACCTAACATAAATAACCATGTAAACGCCTATCTAAACTAATCCAGATAGTGAAGATAACCATGCATGGTATCAAAAAATATTATCACTATAGTGGCATAACAACCAGAAAAAAAATCTGAAGGTGCACTTGTTGAAAGATATAGTCAAGCCAGATAGTTAGTGTGGCAAAGCAGGAGCAGCAAGCCAGCATATAAGCGCAAAGCATAATATTCAGCTTAAGAGTCCTTCTTAATGTCCCAGCATAGCATCTAAATATAGCTTGCGGATAGCAGAAATAATCTTAGCACACAGAGGGGTTAAAAAGCGGAATGTGAGTAGTGGTCACTAAGACAAATAAATGAGTCAGATCTTCAAATGGCTGATACTTCTCACCAGATCAAATGTCTCCGATCTCTCTGGAAATCTCTGTATCGCCTTAATCTATAATAACTCTCACAAGTAGACCACACATCTTCAGACCATCTCATCCTTGTTCCGTCATAGCGTTGAATTCACTTCCCCACCACTATCCTTTCACTTCTATCCATACCGTCGCTCATGAACTCAATATTCTCAATACTGGCATCCCGATCATAGTGCGCCAATACACCATACGCCAATGCGTTTCGTCCCGTCACGCGAGACTTTGTCATGGCAGTTACATTTTGAAACATGGGTAGTTAGTTAAATATACTCCTTCCGGAAATTATCTCCCATGTGATCCGATGATTGGCTCAAAGCATTTCAAATCAGAGTATCCGTGTTTTGTCTTGTTAACTCATTCCTCCCTATCTATATCACAATAAAACAATACAGAAATATATAAATATATATCTATAAAACTGATGGCTCTCCAAATGTAACCAGTGTACCAATATACTAATCAATACATATTGACACAAGTGCAGCATTCCAAACAGTTATAATTTGTCTCAAAAAGTTATAATTTGTCTCAAAAAACAAAACAAAACAAAAAAAAAAAAACAGCTCCATTTAAACTCCCTATTCTCCAGACCCATTATAATTTTAATAAATATATTATTACTCTCACCCAAAAATAATTCAAACCTAATCAGACCTAATTTTTACCAAAAATTCTTATTTCCTATAAGAACATATTAAATTTTAACTCCTCATTAAGTCCTTGAGGGGAAACCACTCCCAATTTATAAATCCATCTGGATTCATATTGTAAAAGAATTCTATCATAATCACCTCTCCTAATTGTCTTTTCAATATGGCACATTCCTATGGCTTGTAAACCATCAACCCTTCCACTCTGACACTCCACAAAATGTCTAGCCACCAGACTTTCCATATTCTGTTTCTCAATATCTCTTTTATGTTCCAAAATAAGTTTCCTAAATTGTCTAATTGTTTTGCCAACATAAGCCTTACCACAAGGACAACGTAATTGGTATATAACCCCTTCCATCCTACAATTAATGAAACTTCGAATGTCATAAACCTTGGTCCCTTTGTGGTTGCTAAAAATCTTTGTTTGATTGACAAATATACATGCATTACATGTGCCACATCTGTACATCCCCCTAAGGGGTGTCTTTCCTAACCAAGTGTTACCCACTTCAGATCCTCTGAAATACCTCTTCACTAATTTGTCACGAAGATTGGGAGCCCTCCTGGCCACTATAGCTGGACAATCACCTACAATCTCTCTCAAAATAACATTTTGAGTCAGTAAATGCCAATGTTTCATCAAAATTTGTCGTAAAGTACCCCAGTGGGTCCCATATTCCGTGACAAATCGCACCCTATTATCGATATTTGTCTGGTCCTTAAAACCAAACAAAGCTTTATCTCTATTTACACCTAAAGCTCTCTGATAACCCCTTTTCAAAAGGCTCAGAGGGTAACCCCGATGTAATAATCTCTCGGTTAGATCATTCGCCTGAATCTTAAAATATGGTAATTCACTACAATTGCGGCGTAAACATAAGTACTGTCCATATGGAATACCTTTAATTTGGGAAACCGGATGAAAACTTGAGGCACGCAAGATAGTATTACATGATGTTTGTTTATGAAAAGTCTTAGTTCTTAAAGAACCTCCCTCCTTAAATATCTTCAAATCCAAAAAATCAACCTCATCTCTATGAACAAACTTCGTAAGGTGAATATTTAAATCATTATGATTCAAGTCCAACACAAATTCTTCCAATTCCAAAAGTGTTCCATCCCATACCATAAAGATGTCATCTATATAGCGCAACCAAAGGGCGACATGTGCCCCGAAACCACGCACGCCCACCACCACATGCTGCTCCCACCAGCCCAGGTGGAGGCACTCGTAAGTCGGAGCACACGTCGCCCCCATGGCCACGCCACAACATTGCAAATAAAACTTCTCTTGAAAACAAAAGCAATTATTACTTAATATGAAATCCAGAAGATCAATTATAAATTCATTTTGATCTACAAAATCCACCCCTCTCGTAGATAAATAATCCATACATGCCCGCTTACCCACCTTGTGGGGTATGGAAGTTTACAGGGACTCCACATCCAACGTAACCAGGAGTCCCTGCACACCTCCAATCCCACAAGACGGCATATAACATCCTTAGTATCTTCCACATAAGAGGGCAATACCTTGAGAAATGGTTTCAAACATGTATCCACATACCTACTTACAAATTCAGTGACACCCCCAATCCCGGAAACCACTGTGCGCCCGGGAGGTTGTGTCAGAGATTTGTGAATCTTTGAAAATATATACATCGTAGGCACCCTCGGATGCTCTACCCACATATATCCAAATTCATTTTTAGATATCAAGTTCTCCTCAAGTGCCATTTCCAGTTTTCTTCTTAAATTACTTTGAATTTCAAGGGTGGGATCATTCTTTAAGAGTAAATAACATTCCTTATTTCTTAACTGACGCATAATTTCTTTGACATACATGCGTTCATTCATCAAAACTATATTTCCCCCCTTGTCTGCAGGTTTTATTATTATTTCAGTATGGGTTTGAAAATCCTTTAAAGCCAAATTCTCTTCCTTTGTTAGATTATAATCACACTTATTTGAAAAAATTATTTTCTGTATATCTTTCTGAACTGCTTCTGTAAAACTACAAATATAGGGGTTAAGACTCAGGGGTGGCATAATCTTACTTTCTGGTCTTAAATTAGTAAAACTCTTCTTAACATTATCTAATGCCATCTTATCACCAACTTCCTCATTTTCCTCTATCAAACTTTCCAAAATTAGTTGTGTGCCTCCTCTCCCCCAACAGCAGTTCTGGCCTCTTAGCCTTCAGGATCCTGTTCCATTTGGACACTTTAGTGAAGGGAAAGGGAGGACTCCCAGGGTCAGAGGAATAGTGTGGGCTCCCTTGACCGCTAGTCTGGATGCTCTCCAATGTTTCCCCTACCACTCTGGCTGTTTCACCATTACTGCTACTACTACTAACACCAACCACATCAAGTTCAGCCACGGAGTCATCCTCCTCAGTCTTGAAGTCACTAGTAATATGAGAGTATTGTTGTTGATTACCCCCTCCTACACTCCTAATACTAACAAGCTGCTGGACCTTAGCAGTAGTACTAGCACTGGCGGGACTGCTTGGGGATGGCATGTGTGACTTAGGGTCCCTTGCAGTCACTCTTGGTATAATTTTCTCCCCCCCTCCTGAGTACTACAAGACACACTAGCAGCAGGCAAAGTATTGGTGGCAGCAGATTCAGCACTGGCAACAGGTACAGCACTGGAGGCAGCAGTGGCATCACATCTGGTAGCAGGTACAGCACTAGTGGTAGCAGGGGCAGCATATCTGGCAGCAGGTACAGCAAAGGTGACTGTAGGTACAGCAATGGTGACTGCAGGTACAGCACTTGTGGCAGCAGGGGCAGCACATCTGGCAGCAGGTGCAGTATTAATGGCAGCAGGGGCAGCACATCCGGCAGCAGGTACAGCAAAAGTGGCTGCAGATACAGAAATGTTGGCACTGGCAGCAGGGGCAGCAGGTCTTGCAGCAGGCACAGGCAGCTGACCTGTCCTGCTCTCACTAGTACTACCCTTTTCTCCCTCCCTTCCCATTAAATTCCCCAAGATCCCTTGGGTTGATTTAGGGGAATTGGACAGCATTGGTTCAGTACTGCTAGTCACTTCCTCCTCCTCCTTCTCCTCAGACTCAGTGGACACATAATAAGGGTCTTTCCACTTCCTCCTTTTGTTGCTCATAGTGATAGCAGTCACTATGAGCCTCTCCTGCCTCAGTTTTCAAAATAAATAAAAGCAGAACAGCACAGCATGTCTATCTCTCTCTGTAGCTCCTTCTATTGTGTCTGACTTTCACAAATACAACACATTTTTATAGCGGAAAAGTGAAAACAACATAAATCAATGGGCGGAAACTTTCTAGCCACTAAAAAATTGGTGGAGAATATTGGCCAATGGGTGAAAAACGTGGACATTTTACTTGCTGTTTGAAAAGCAGAATTGCTCGCGAAAAAACAGACAATAATGTGGTTTTGCAGGATTTCTCATGGGAACATGGCATCAACTTTTGCCCATCCCTACTGAGGATGTATGTTCAGTTAGTCGGTTGTTACGAAGTAGAGACCTTTTCATACAAACTATTTCTTATCTCAGTGCTACTGAGATAAGCAAATTGTGGGTATACCTGATGATCTGATGGCCACCTTGAATCTCAGGGGCTCTTGAGTATAAATAAGGTATATGAACTTGATATTTAAGTTGATACATCGGTCTGCTTTCACAATCCCTGACAGAAAGCTCTCTGGAAACAGAAAGCCAGTGTTCTCACTGTCAGACAGATGGAAGTATAAAAATACATGAATATAAAAAAATTATCATACAAAGTGCAGGCATTTTGTAAAATATGTAATGTTAAAATAATTTTTTTTTCAGGTTAATACATTGATTCATATTTGTTTTCTTATAAGGGCTTGATTTCCCAGTAGACAGCCTAGTAACTACCTGGAGCTCAGAATTTTGAGGGGAGGTGTCTCAGCAGTACTGGCTACACCCATATTTTCTGTTGTAGGTGTGGCCAGAACAATTTATGTCTCCCTGCACCAGTTTTATACCCCATAACATGTATTGGATGCTCATTAGAGGCCAAGGACATTTTGTGTTTCAGGAAACAGTGGATGGGACTGGGCAGAGTCATTTGAGGAATAGATGTGTGGCCATCAACAGAGTTATGGTACCTAAAGTGCCTTACTTAAAGGAGCCTTGGATATAAATCCTGTCCTGATCTTGTTTTACTTTAGTTCTTTGGTACAGTTAAATTGTGTGTTTAGAATTTCCCTGACTTCCATCTTTGCTACTGCTTCAGTAACAACAAGTATAGTATATTTTTCAGTTAAATACAATGCAAGTCAAGGACAAAGAGACACTGTAAAGAAGCAAATATTTGCCCTTGGTTACTTGGCCTTTTGTATCATGTTGGCTATGATTACTTATAGCTCACAAAGCAAATGACAGTCCAGTTGAAAAGCAAATTCCATAAGGCAAAAGCAACTGATAAAATAAATGTTCTGTTAAATATGTAAGGATGTCATTCTTTCCTTTGGCCCAAAGGTTTCACAGAGCTTAAAGATATGTGTGTGGAACCTGCAATAAAAATAGAAAACTGACAGAAGGGATGAATGTGAATGTCAAAATAATATTACTCTTGTAAGAAGGATGGCAGAAAAAAATGACACTACATCCAGTAGCATGATTTTATAGATCTGCCTCTTTGCCAGATGCCACAGTTTATAAACTGCTTTATAAGAACAAGACAATACCATGCAATACAGAAAACACTGATAACTTCAGCTGTAGAATTTACTTTTGCATTAAGCACAATACGCAATTATTACTATGGGTCCTATTCAGCGATTAGAAGAAGTGAAATTCTTGGACAAGCCAACTACACCGTTGAGGACAAATGATAATTTCTCAAATTTTCACTGATATCAATGGTCAATTAAATATCTTGAATGCTAGAGGGGTTTCTAATGCATTGCCGATCTCCCTAACATTCAAGGGGTTTAAAACCCTGTTTAAATCAGTAGGAATTTTAATTTGTCCTCAATGGTGCTGTTTGTTTGCTATGGAATTGCTCCTTTTTAGTTTGCTGAATATGGTCCTGTTTTATATAATTATGACTTTAAAGTGGCAATGTACTTTATGACTTTATATGGAGAATATGTAAAGTCAATTACATTTTCATGCTCACCAATATTTTATACTTTTATGCCTGGGACAGGAGCACCCTGAATTTCTGTTTCCAGAGACCTTTTTCTGAAGGACTGAGAAAGCAGAAATAGTGGTACATAGTAGAATGTCTGGTTGGAAGTCCTACTTCCCACCAACTGGAAAGCCAAAGTTGCCTAAAAGTTTTCTGGTGCATATTCCAAAAGTGCAGGTGCTGAACTGGCACATTTATAGATCCCCAAAGCAGCATGCATAGGAACCTCATGCCCCCAAAACCCGGAGTATCAACTGGAGCTGGTGGAGGAAGTGTCCAAATGCCTAGTTTTTAATTATAATGTGAAAAGGGGCAGAATGGCATGGAATTTACTTACCAAGAGAAACATCCACTGTAGATGGGAGAAAGGTCCAGTTATGTTCCCGCAAATAAATCTATGAAAACCGTCTGAGGACTCACATGTACATCCCTAGTGGATGTCCCAGGCGGACAGAAGACGTACATGTACATCCCAGTAGTAATTTTAAAAAAATGAAAAAAAAATTGTTCAGCGAGCGTTGTGTCGGACACTAAGGGGTTAACCCCTAGAGTGCCAGGTGGGTACAATGTACGAGTGAGCACAGCTGTACCTACTGTGCCACGCTCATACATTTGACAGCTAAAATGCGGTCACTGCTTAAGCCGGTATAACCAGCTGGCAGTGGCCGCATTTCAGCTGAAATGCAGCCTGGCACTCTTGGGAGGACATGAGGATTACTCCTCATGTCCTCCCAGGTATTGATCTCCCAGCCGATCGCGCTGGGAGATCAATATAGCCAAGGGAGAAGCTCTGAGAAACAGATCTTCTCCCTCTTCCGCCCTCCTACCCCAAACTTCCGGGTAGGAGTGGGCGGGACCGGGGGAAACCTCCTAACGTCATCAGTGACATGATCACCGATGACGTTAGGGAAGTTTCCCTTAGCTGATTCACTCCTACCGGTGGTAGGAGTGAAAGGCAGGAGAGCTTCTGCTCTCCTGCAGTCGCCAAATTGATCTCCCAGCCTATCGGCAATAGTAACCCCGTGAGTGCCGCAGGGGTCCCCAGCACATTGCTTTGCAATGTGCTGGAGACCCCTGTTGCACTCACAGGGTCATTTCTTTGGGTTGTTTTTTTTTTTTTTTTTAAAGACCTCATTGGGGGGATCAGGGGGGATCCTGATGCCCCTCAATGAGGTCTATTATTAAAAAAAAATAAAAAATTTTTTTTTAACCCTGTGTGTGCCACAAGGGGGGGGGGTCCAATGCACCCCCCCCTCCTGTGGCACACACAGGGCTTTTATCATTCCTTTGTTACTAGAGCTTGTTGGGGGGCCATCAGGATTGGTCCTGATGGCCCCCCAACAAGCTCTGATTACAAAGTAATAATAAAAAAAAAATTAACCCTCTGAGTGCCAGAAGGGTCCAATGCATTGCTTTGCAATGCGCTGGAAATTTTGATTCCTTTTTTTTTTTTTTTTTTTTTTTTTTTAAGACCTCATTGGGGGGAATCAGAGGGGTCCTGATACCCACCAATGAGGTCCATAATAAAAAAAATGTAAAGAAAAAAAAATTAACCCTGTGTGTGCCACAAGGGGGTCCAATGCAGCCCCCCTTCTGCGGCACACACAGGGCATTTATCATTACTTCGTTATCAGAGATTGTTGGGGGGCCATCATGATTGGTCCTGATGGCCCCCCAACAAGCTCTGATTACCAAGTAATGATTAAAAAAAAAAAATTAACCCTCTGAGTGCCACAAGGATCCAATGCTTTGCTTTGCAATGCGCTGGAGACCCCTGTTGCACTCTCAGGGTCCCTCTGTTTGTGGACATATATATATATATTTTTACTAAGACCTCATTGCGGAGGGATCAGGGGGTTCTTATGCCCCTCAATGAGGTATATAATAAAAAAAAAATTAAAACACAAATTAACCCTGTGTGTGCCACTAGGAGGGGAGTTCAATGCCGACCCCCTTCCTGTGGCACACACAAGACTTTTTATCATTACTTTGTGATCAAAGCTTGTTTGGTGGTCATCTGAATACAAAGTAACGATAAAAAAAATTAACCCTTTGTGTGCCACATGGGCACAAATGCATTGCTTTGCAATCCACTGGACCACCCCCTTTATTTTTTATTTAGACCTCATTGTATGGGTTCGGATGCCCCCAACGAGGTCTACACAAAAATATTGTGGGAAAAAGCCCCAAAAAATGCACGTGCCACAGGAGGGAGGGGGTCCAACACAGTGCTTTGTATGAGGGGACATACATTGCACACTGGTAGTCACAGATCTTCCATACACACTATCAAACACTGCCCCACCATCACCACCATCCTTGCTCCTCTGCTCATACCCACACACACTGCCTAATCCCTCACCCTCCCACATACTTTGTTACACTTGTAGTCACAGGTCCGCACGTACACCGGCTGATGCCCTAGCTTCTTTCATCTGTTAGCCATAAAATCACACATACACTGTTTGCTTTACCATTTCTGTTTCACTGGTAGCTACGCTCCTGTAGCGTAAATTGGTATGTCAACCCACAGCAGTGGGGTACCATTTTTCTTAGGCTGGCAAGAAGTCCTCCTAGGAAACCCCACGCCATTGAACCATTTTAGTATCTTTGAAGTGACTGATGTGTAAAACAATTTTTTTTTCCTGTAGCACCACATTCTGGAAATAGTTGTGCCAACTAACTTAGGGGTAAAAAGGCAAGTGACCCCTCATTAGATGCGGCAGGTTGTCTTCTTTCCAAAATTGTATGGTTTATCTACCTTTTCTTCAATTCTGAAGGTGTTATAGCCATATAGTCAGGTTTGAGAAAATGTTAGAAACATCAGAGGTTGTAGTAGGTGTAGTTTTCTACTTCTAGCACCCCCTAAGGTAGTTCAACTCATACCAATGGGGTGTCATTTGACTCCTAAGAGCACTAGCAAACAAATGCAGTTGAAAATTCCATGGTTTTCACAGCGCTCCATACATTTGAAGGGGCAGAAATGTAAAAAAATGCAATTCTTTTCCTATATCGCCTCCTTCTGGAAACATTTATGCACACCAGTATTGGGGTAAGAAGGCAAGTGACCCCTCATTAGATGCGGCAGGTTGTCTTCTTTCCAAAATGGTATGGTTTATCTACCTTTTCTTCAATTCTTAATGTGTTATATCCATTTTTGTACAGGCAAGTCACATTTGAGAAAATGTTAGAAACATCAGAGGTTGTAGTAGGTGTAGTTTTCTACTTCTAGCACCCCCTAAGGTAGGTCAACTCATACCAATGGGGTGTCGTTTGACTCCTAAGAGCACTAGCTAATGAATGCAGTTGAAAATTCCATGGTTTTTACAAAGTTCCATACATTTGAAGGGGCAGAAATGTAAGAAAATGCCTTTTTTTTCACTAGCGCCACCTCCTGGAAGCATTTGTGCATACCAGCCTTTGGGTAAGAAGGCAAGTGACCCCTCATTAGATGCGGAAGGTTGTTTTCTTTCCAAAATGGCATTGTTTCTCTACCTTTTCTGCATATCTATTATGGTTATAACCATTTTAGTGCAAGCAGATAATTTCAAAAACAAAAGTGTCGGGTTTACGTACGTGTTCCTAGCACCCACATATTGTATGTTAACCCACACAAATAGGCTACCATTTTTCTCATGTTGGTAGCAGGTACTGAATACAGCAGGAAATGTTATGGTTTTCAAAGATTTTAGTATCTTTGAAGTGGTGGAAATGTAAAAAAACATGTATTTATTCCCATAGCGCCACCATTTGGAAATATTTGTGCACTTCAGCCCAGGGGGTAGAAAGGCAAGTGACCCCTCAATTGATGCGGGAGAATGTCTACTTTCCAAAATGGTATACCTTTTATACCTTTCCTTCATGTCTCTAACAGTTATGGACATTTTAGTACAAGCCGCCATTTTCGAAGAAGCAAACAGGTAGGTGTAGTGATGTGCTTCTGGCACCCCTAAGGTAGGTCGACTTATTCCAGTGGGGTGTCATTTTTCTCCTAAGAGCACTAGCTAATGAATACAGTTGGAAATGCCATGGTTTTCACAAATTTCAGTACATTTGAAGGGGCAGAAATGTAATGTTTCATTAGCGCCACCTTCTGGAGGCATTTGTGCACTACAGGCTTGGGGTAACAAGGCAAGTCACCCATCATTAGATGCGGCAGGGTGTCTTCTTTTCAAAATGGTATGGTTTGTGTACCCTTTCTTTACTTCTGTAGTTGTTATAACCATTTGTGTACAGACAAGTAATATTTGAGAAAATGTTAGAAACATTTGAGGTTGTAGTAGGTGTCGTTTTGCACTTCTAGCACCCCCTGAGGTAGTTAAACTCATACCAATGGGGTGTCATTTTTCTCCTAAGAGCACTAGCTAATGAATACAATTGGGAATGCCATGGTTTGCACAAAATTCAGTACATTTGAAGGAGCAGAAATGTAAGAAAATGCATTTTTTTTTTCATTAGCGCCACTTTCTGGAGGCATTTGTGCACTCCAGGCTTGGGGTAACAAAGCCAGTTACCCATCAATAGATGCGTCAGGGTGTCTTCTTTTCAAAATGGTATGGTTTGTGTACCCTTTCTTTACTTCTGTAGTTGTTATAACCATTTGTGTACAGACAAGTAATATTTGAGAAAATGTTAGAAAAATTTGAGGTTGTAGTAGGTGTCGTTTTGCACTTCTAGCGCCCCCTGAGGTAGTTAAACTCATACCAATGGGGTGTCATTTTTCTCCTAAGAGCACTAGCTAATGAATACAATTGGGAATGCCATGGTTTGCACAAATTTCAGTACATTTGAAGGGGCAGAAATGTAAGAAAATGCCTTTTTTTTTCATTAGCGCCACCTTCTGGAGGCATTTGTGCTCTCCAGGCTTGGGGTAACAAGGCAAGTCACCCATCATTAGATGCGGTAGGGTGTCTTCTTTTCAAAATGGTATGGTTTGTGTACCCTTTCTTCACTTCTGTAGTTGTTATAACCATTTGGGTACAGACAAGTAATGTTTGAGAAAATGTTAGAAACATTTGAGGTTGTAGTAGGTGTCATTTTGCACTTCTAGCGCCCCCTGAGGTAGATGAACTCATACCAATGGGGTGTCATTTTTCTCCTAAGAGCGCTAGCTAATGAATACAGTTGGAAATGCCATGGTTTTCACAAATTTCAGTACATTTGAAGGGGCAGAAATGTAAGAAAATGCCTTTTTTTTCCATTAGCGCCACCTTCTGGAGGCATTTGTGCACTCCAGGCTTGGGGTAATAAGGCAAGTAACCCATCATTAGATGCGGCAGGGTGTCTTCTTTTCAAAATGGTATGGTTTGTGTACCCTTTCTTCACTTCTGTAGTTGTTATAACCATTTGTGTACAGACAAGTAATGTTTGAGAAAATGTTAGAAAAATTTGAGGTTGTAGTAGGTGTCGTTTTGCACTTCTAGCACCCCCTGAGGTAGTTAAACTCATACCAATGGGGTGTCATTTTTCTCCTAAGAGCACTAGCTAATGAATACAGTTGGAAATGCCATGGTTTTCACAAATTTCAGTACATTTGAAGGGGCAGAAATGTAAGAAAATGCCTTTTTTTTCATTAGCGCCATCTTCTGGAGGCATTTGTGCACACCAGGCTTGAGGTAAGAAGGCAAGTTACCCCTCATTAGATGCGGCAGGTTGTCTACTTTTCCGAAATATATAGTTTTATATAGTTATTCCACTGTTTTAGGGTAGTTTTACCACAAAAACCCTAGAATGCGCATATTAGTTTATAAAGTTGAAAATGTCATTGTGCGCTGCTGGTGATTAGGGCTCTACGCTAGCCATGGACGTAGGTAAAACTATACAAATTTGGTATTTTTTTACTTGGGGGACTTGGGGCTTTTTCAAATAATTGAAACTTTTTCAATCAAGGTAAATGTTTTTGACACATATTATGTGATTTTAGGAAAATGAGTAAATTTTCACTTTTTTTTGTCATTATGACATCATAGCTTTTTGCATGATGTAAAATTCTCTTCATGTAAGGTACCATGAGAAAGCTCAATTCGTTCTGAAAAAAACAATATATAGTTTTACATATTTAACTAAAAATCCCCAGAGGAAATCAAGCATAAACAGAAGGATAGCAAAAATGCTGAAAAAGTGTCTGGCCTGCAGGGTACAGAAAATGGCCCAAGCCTCTGGCACTGAAGGGGTTAAACAAAGCTCTTAAAATTGTTGCAGTTTTTTGCTATTTTTTTAAATGATACAAACTCCCCTTCCCTTTACTTAGGTGTACTTGCCATTTTCATGCCAAAAATGTGATGTTTACAGGAAATGGAACAAAAGTTAAGAAATTAAGATAGCAGAGGCTCAGACTGTTGGCTAACAGGAAGAGTACCCATCTGAAAAAAAAGTAGGAGCTAGAAGGACCGTGATGCATCCAGTGAGTCGGAGGAGGAAGTGACTACCACCAGTATAGAAGGGTTTGGAAGCTTTGATTCCCCAGAACCATTGATGCCCAGTACCCCAGCACCATCTCTTGGGATCTGGGGGAAACTACTGTCATTTTCAGAAAATGGCACAGGAAGAAGTGGGTAGCAGTGTAAGCAGGGTAGGTACCTGCTGGTAGTGTGCCTTCTGATACTAAGGAGGAGATCATGGCAAGTGTGACAGCAGAGCACCTAAACTCACACTTGCCATCCCCAAGCAGTCTCACTATTACTACCACGCAGTAGCTGATGAGTGTTGGGGGTGAGGGAGGAGGTGATGGCGAAGGTGATGGTAGTGAAGCATGACCACTGTAGATCCTCCTGCTGAAGTGGAAGTGAAGCCGAGCAGCCAGGCTAGCAGTTAAGGGAGCACACAACATCTCCTTGACCCTGTGATTCCCCTTCCCCTGGAAATTTTGCCTCTGGGGCCTGATGCTGAGGAACTAATCAGTAATAGCATCAGAAGAGATCAGCTGCCTATGTCTGCTTCAAGTGCTACCAGTCTGCCTTCTTCATCTGTAGAGATGGCAAGTGTGACAGTAGGGGACCCTCTATCACATTTGTCATCATTGCCAACCAGTGAGACTCTCATAGAGTAGCAGCAGCAGCAGCAGCAGCAAGGTACTGGTGGTGGTAGTGGTGTCTGTGAGGGTGATGATGGACAAGCTGGGGTGGAAGAGACCCTAACCCTTTCAATGCTAGGGGCTTGGGCCATTCCCTGCATCCTGTAGGCCAGACACATTTTCAGCATTTTGCTATCCATCTGTTTAGGCAGATGCTGACAAGTATATTAATGGCAGAAAAGTAAAAATTAATATCAAGCCCCTGAAAACTAAGACAGGAGAATTAATTGGTCAGGATAAGACAATAGCTGGCACATTAAACATAATATTTTCTTCAGTATATACAAAGGAAGAAACAAAGACAGGTTCTGTGCAAACAGAAAGAAGCACATAATTTCCTCCTTCATGTACAAATCCAAAGATACTTGGAAATATTAAGGTGAATAAATCCCCTTATGGCACACACCTAAGGGTACTTAGGGAGCTTATTTCAGTAATAGCAATGCCAATGCACTTTGTATTTATTGATTCAGTCTGGAATATAGCCAAGCGACTGGTGTAAAGTAGATGAATACCATTGTTATAAAACGGGCAAGATGTAAACCTGGAAATTATACACAGATGAGTTAAACTTCCAAAATGGGTAATATGTTATTCATATTTTTTGAGTGATTTATTTAAAAAGTGTTTTACCAAAGTAAATACATTTAGATTTGTCTCACTTTTCAAGTATGTTCTAGAGAGCACTTATAATAAATGTTACACATTTAAACACAAATAGAAACAAGAAAAATAGAAATAACACATTAGCATTTATAGTTACATTTTCTTCAATACAAATCAGTTATTTTTAGAGATTTTATACAGGCAGAAGATTTGTCTTTTTCAGGTAGGTTATTCTAGACGTTCGGAGCACTGTTGTAGAAGGAAAATCAAACTGTTCCTTTCTTTTAGATTGGAATAGTCAGGGAATTGCTGGCAGTAGAATAGAGGTTATAGGAATCATGGAGACATGGACTAAGCATACTGCTCAGGCAAAGTGGTAGCTTTCCAGAAAAGTGGTTATTATCATGGCAAGAAAAGTATATCTGGATTCAAGTGTTAGCCAATTTAGTTATTTAAAGTTATCACAGTGATTGACAGTGCAAACTGGAAACAAAGCCAGACATTTATTAATTATAGAGAATTTTGAGTTTGCAAAAATGAATTTGTTGTGCAGAAGCATATACTACACTGCCTAGTTGATGACTGATATTAACTTCTCTAAGAATCAAGAAAACAGTGGGGGAGCTTTCTGATATGCACAGCTCATAAATTAGTGACACGAGAAGGATATCTTTGAAGAAGGTATCAATCAGCATAAAAAGTGGACAATGTATATTCAAAAACCATAGTTAATTTGAAAGATAAAATCGATTTAAAAGAGGTATGGACTAATGTATTTCAGGATGCAAACTATCCTTTCATCAAGGTGTCAAAGTTATAATGTGCAAGCCACCGTCAACACTGCTCCTTTAAACTATCATGAAAGTTGAATGAGCCAATCAGCTCAAATATATGCAGTAAAACTGGCATCCACATATAATTTTTAATAAATGAATTGGCAATTAGAACTAGGTTAAATGATAAGATTAATGTTATGTATGCAGATGACAACACAATCTTCACTACGAAATCCACAGGGACTGTCCTGAGGTGCTAGGTGGTTGGTAGTAAGGATGGGCGAAAATTTTCACCTCAAACTGAAATCAGCAAATAATGGCATTTTCCGCTTGACGAATCATTTCCTGCAAAAAGTGCAGTTTTTCTGCTTTTTTTCCTGCCTTTTTCGCCCATTGAAATCAATGGAAAGAAAAATATTTCTCCACCACACAAAAGTTTTCTACAGCCATATAAAAGGCCGTCAGGCTTTTACAGCATGCCATTTTGTGTTCGTGAGATCAGAGAACAATATGTTTTTGAGCTAGAGAAAATAGGAGATTTGAAGTTTAGTTTAGGGAATCTTTTAGGTAGGACATTTGTTCTGTTTACTAGGAGAGTCAGTGGGGCACTCTGGGGAGAAGAAGGGAGGAAGGAAGTTGATCCCAAATACTCTAAAATTCCATGTGACTGACTGGCAAGACACAGACAGCTAGGGACCTATTTGCTTGCTGATATTGCTGTTATTGTCTCTGTGCTGGGTGGGGAAGTCTGGGGAAAGAAGTTGTTGATTTTGCTCCTCAGTTATAATTTTTTGGGGACAGACTGCGATAAGATATCAGGGTGGAGAACTTAAAAAATAAATAAATAAATAAAAAGAATAAATAACTAAATATAATAGGTGACAGTGACAGACAGCTGACTGGGCTTAGGCATGGCATCATACAGGTCCATCAGTTGTGTAGTCTACCGCACAGTAAAAAAACACAGTGTAGTTGCATAATGTCCAGCAAACACACAAGGGGAAGGGGTGGAGCAGTACAGGGACGTGAGAGTAAAGTAGTAGTTCAAAAACTGACTGCAACAATGGTTGCTACAGCCTGTGCAATCAATGATGATGATGATTCCTCTACTCCAAGGGAGCATGTAGTTTGTCAAGGTCCTGGCAAAACTAGTTCCAGCACCACCAGTGCATGTAGAAATAAAAAACCATATAAGAAGAACACTGAAGATGACAAGTCACATTCAAGTGTTGATGATGCTGGCAATAGCATAACAGAGGAAGGTGTAGGAGCTGAACCACCCGCTGCATCAAATAGTGAGACAACAAGCACCAAAATACCCATCCTCAAAGTAGTAGGGAATTTTTTACAGTAAAAGTAATAAGAAATTGTTTGAGCCCTTTAAAAGCTTAGAGGAATATAAGGGTAGTAGTGGGCAAGAACTGTCAGGTGATGCTGATGCTGATGAGGATGACCTAATGATGACTGATGATGATGCAGATGTAGAATATATCCCTCCAGCATCCTTCTCTTGTTCAGATACAGATGAAGTTGAGAGTGAGGATGATGACAGGGCTATCAGGTTAGCAGAAAGTCAAAGGCTGAATCTTCCACCACTTTTAAAGAGCACTTTGCCTATCTATAAACTGTTTGAGAAAGCTATTGGAAAGTCTGAAACTGGACAAGCATAGATGTCAAAAAGCACACAGTCATCCTATCAGTCATCAACAGCATCATTGCCTCTTCAAAGTTCAAGCCCCGCTCAGCTACACACATTGTTTTGAGTACCCAGCAACAGCAACACAGGTTAACATCCACAATGTTAGATGTGATGTGTGCCTCTGCTGCTGCTGTAAGTGCTGCACGTTTGACACCTAGTAGTAGTGGCAGTAGAATTACATCAACATCTAGCCCCAGTAGTATTAGTAGCAGCACCACCACCTCAGGAAACCCTCATTCCATGAAGTCCACAGTATGGAGATACTTCAGTCAGGATACTCAAGCTAAACATGTTGCTATCGTTGTCTGTGAGTAGGGGGAAAGCAGGCTCACACATAGGGACCTCCTTTATGAGATCCCACCTGAAGCACAACCACAGGTCTGACAGGGAGACACACTATCAGCAGGCCAAAGGTGCCACATCTAGCAGCAGCAGAAGCACTTTAAAAGTTGCCCGGGGCTCTAGCGCAGAAAAAAGAAGTAGTGAAGTTATTTATGTGTCAGAGAGTGTGCTACTGCCAGTGCCAACAGTTATTTCAGTCCAAATAACACCTATGGCTCCTGCTGCAGAGGAGTATGATGACTCTGGATTTACTATAGGTGATGGCAAGAGTCATATACTGCCCACACATGCTGCATCTACCATCACCACATCCTTTAGTCATGTTGTTAAAGCAATAAAGTTCCAGGCTTCTTTTGCCATGTCCTGCCAACCCACACTGACTGAGTTCCTAGGAAGGAGTCAAAAACTTCACAAAAACAATCCCAAAGTACTCCAGTGGAATGGCAAGTTTGCCAAGATGTTGACAATGGACATGCTGCCGTATTCTTTTGTAGAAAACCAAGGTTTCAGAGAACTGATGTTATGTGTAGCTCCACACTGGAATATCCCAAGCTGCAGTTATTTTTCCAGGATGGCTGTGCCTGAATTGTACAAGCAGGTGGTTAGTGAGGTGGGCAAAGGGCTGAAAAGTGTGGATGGCAAGAAAATCCACCTGACAACAGATATTTGGACAAGTGGGCAGAACACAGGCTATATGAGTATGACTACTCACTGGGTTTCCTTCCCAACACCAACAGTGGACAACACTAGCCTACAGCATCAGGTGAAAGCCAGTAATCGTGCTTCAGGTTGTGGCAGTGTGATTAAAAGGCAGCAGCAGCAGGATAACCCATACCATTGTCACGCCACCTGGTACATGCAGAGTTTTGAGAGACAATCCCACAAAAGCTGTAGATGTTCTGAGTAAGCTAGAGCAGGTGATAGAGGGATGACTTGTACTCCACTCCTTAAAAACTGGTTTTGTGTCTTCTGATAATGGGCCTAACATAATCGCTGCTTTGAGAATAGGTGTTATAGTGCATGTGCCCTGCTTTGCCCATGTGCTAAATTTAGTTGTTACCAGATTCCTGGCAGAATCCGAAACACTCAAAGAGATGCTTACTATTGCCCACAAAATCTGTGCAAATTTTAGTCGCTCCTACAGTGCACGCAATGTTCTATATTCCACACAAGAGCGTAACAACCTGTCCCATAACCAGCTGAAAATGGAGGTCCCTACCAGGTGGAATTTCACCATGTATATGCTAGAGCATTTGTGCAAGCAGAATAAGGCCATTAGCGAGTACACCATGCAAAACTGGAAGGCTTTGGAGAGGGTCAGGAGGAGTACGAGGTGCAGAGTATCATTGACTCCCGTAGGCTTAGAGGAAAGGTACAGTACTTGGTGCATTGGAAAGGTTATGGTCCTGAGGATCGATCCTGGGTGGATTGTAAGGACCTTCATGCACCCAGGCTACTGTGGATTTTTCATGCCAAGTACCCTCAGAAACCCAGACCCTATTCTAGGAGAGGAGGTCTTTGAAAGGGGGGTACTATCACGGTGCCTGTGATTGCTGCAGTTTTCTGTCTATCACCTGCAGGGGGCTCCCATTGGCTGTCTGCAGTCAGCCCGCCTCTGGTTGCCTTTTTAAACTCAGTCTGTGCACCCTTTAGTTGCCCTTTCGTGGTGTCTCTGACAGCACTCACCTTGCCTGTCTGCTGAAGCCTGTTCCTGAGTTCCTGAGTTCTTGAGTTCCTGAGTTCCTGAGTTTACCTGTTCCTGTGTTCCTGCCTGCTTGTCAGTTCCAGTCCGGTTCCGGTTGCTGTCGTCCCGGTTGCCAGCCGACTTGCGGTGCTCGTTCCGGTTGAGCCTTGGCCTGCTTCTGTTGTTTCCTGTGTTCAGTTCCTGTGGTGATATTTCTCTCCTGTCGCTCCGGCGACATTCTGTCTGTTGGTCCCAGCGTGCGGACGCTGGTTTACTCCATTAGCCTTGTGGCTCACTATACTGTTTGTTGGTCCCAGCGTGCGGACGCTGGTTTACTCCATTAGCCTTGCAGCTCACAACACTGTCTGTTGGTCCCAGCGTGCGGACGCTGGTTTACTCCATTAGCCTTGCGGCTCACAACACTGTCTGTTGGTCTCAGCGAGTGGACGCTGGTTTACTCCATTTGTCTTGCGGCTCACAACACTGTTGGTCCCAGCGTGTGGACGCTGGTTTGCTCCATTAGCCTTGCGGCTCACAATACTGTCTGTTGGTCCCAGCGTGCAGACGCTGGTTTACTCCATTAGCCTTGCAGCTCACAATACTGTCAGTTGGTCCCAGCGTGCGGACGCTGGTTTGCTACATTGGCCTTGTGGCTCATTCTACTGCCTGTTGGTTCCAGCGTACAGACGCTGGTTTACTCCATTTGCCTTGCGGCTCAAGGTACAGTTGTTGGTCCCAGCGTGCGGACGCTGGTTTACTCCCTGACTTGCAGTCAGGGTCCTGGTGCTGTCCAGTCCTAGCAGCACTTGTTCCAGATGTGTACCGACACTAGTCTCTCCTTGGGTGAGACAGCTTGACCGCATACTCTATTTACCATCCTACTGTCATTGTCATCTGACAGTCACTGGTCTTAGTGGTGTCTCCCTTCTTGGGATGCCCTGCCCGGTATTGGTAAGGCCGGTAGAACCTTTCACGTTGCCACCTTTAGGTTGCGTTACCCGGCATTGGCAGGGCCGGTAGAGCCTATCCTTGGGTATCCATTCTGGGCTGCCCTGCCCGGTATTGGTAAGGCCGGTAGAACCTGTTACGTTGCCACTCCATGGTTGCCTTACCCGGTATTGGCAGGGCCGGTAGAGCCTATTCCTTGTGTATTCCTCAGGCTGCCCTGCCCGGGATTGGTAAGGCTGGTAGAAACAGTACGTTACCATCTTATGGTTGCCTTACCCAGTATTGGCAGGGCCGGTAGGGCCTACTTATCTCTATTCCTTCAGTATCGCTTGGGTTCCCTTGCTGGTATTATTTGCAAGGCCGGTAGAACCTATCTCAATTGTCAATTGCTTATATATATGTGATGTTTGTATGTGTATGAAAACCCTATGGGATTGCCTTAACTTTTCAATAAAGTTATGTTTTTACCTAAACCTTACGTCTGAGAGTCTTAAGAAACCGTGACAGTGCTACGAGCACCGGATGAATAACGAGGCCCAATACTGGTCGGGTAACAGTACAAGGCTGCACGAGCAGTAACGGAGGCAACAACAGATCTGTCTATAGACAGAGAGATCGGAGACAGGCCCTTAACAGGATACCGGATGGAACAGTAAGCAGGCCTGGGTTGGCACCCAGAACAGGAACGTCAGCCAGTCCGGGTCGGTACACAGAGCAGGAACGTCAGCCAATCCGAGTCGGTACACAGAGCAGGAACGTCAGCCAGGCCGGGTTGGTACACAGAGCAGGAACGTCAGCCAATCCGAGTTGGTACACAGAGCAGGACGTCAGCCAATCCGGTTCGGTACACAGGGCAGGAACAATACAGGTAGAGTAGTCAGGCAGTTCAGGTCATACACGAGAAACACACGAATACAGGAGAGAGCGCTTAGAAATGGGAACACCACGAAAGGGCAAAGCTGAAATGACAGGGCTCAGTATTTAAGAGTTATCAATGGGCGGAGCAACACCATGTTAGCCAATAAAAACTGAATCAGGAAGGAGCACTGTCAAAATGTCGCCAGTAATAACACGGGCACTGTGATACAATGCAAGGAAGAGGCAGATTCATAAAAGTGTCCATTGAGGGGGAAGGGATGCACTGAAGGATGATGCTATGGTGGTGTGGAAAGCATATCACCTTGGTGATGGAGACACACATCTAGTCATCCAGGGGTTAACATTCATTGTATATGTTTTCTGCTGCTGGAGGATAGTCTCTTACTTGGATCTCTGGCAGACAAGGGTTCAGGGGCAAGAATAGCAGAACATCATTTGTGTATCAAACCAGACATGTATAGCGGAAGCCTACAGTTAACCGAATAACATGTGGATGACTGTTACATAGTTTGCTTGCACCTACATCTCCGATACCCCCCATTTTGCCTCTTAAACCCTAAATAGTGTCTAATGAGGTGAGTGGGTGAGAGCAGATGCCAGCTGTTCAACTTGGCAAAAGCATCTGCTCTCATTCACTCATTTATATCAAGATCACATGTTATTCAGTGAACCAGACGTCTCCACTAGTAAACTTGTCATAGGCATGGTGGATTCATGGTGATATCAGTGGATTATGGTGGATTGCTGGCGAGTTTGCAGGGATATGATTATGAAGACATCTTAGTTCATGCTGTCAATATGCCATCGGTATTCTTTAGTGCATTTCCCCCAGTTGATTATAAGACTGGACTGTAACAGTGGATCAGGCCACAGGTACAACAATAAGTAAACTCATTGTGTGCACTCAGCCTAGACCTCAGCTTTCAGAAGAAGGCACACATGAGGTGCTGAAATGCATTGAAGTAATACTTCAGTGTGCGAAAACAAGGACTCAGGGAGAAGGGCCAGATCATAGAAGGCGAGAGAGGGAGAGAGAGCCCAGAAGACAGGAACTTCTGATAGCTGATGATATGCCTAGATCCATCATGGAAATGAAGTAAGTGACCATCCACATAGAATAGTGAGCCGGGAGTAACAGTATCCAGTCATTTGAGTGATTTGGCTATTTTCCCATATTCTTTATGAGATGCTACACAAAGCACATATTGTTCTATGCATTACATTTTACTTACCATAGGTGCATATATATATATATATATATATATATATATTTTTTTTTTTTTTTTTTTTGTATTTATATTACACTTAGATGAATATTTGTGCTGTCTTCCCCTTCCCTACATGCTGTGATATGTCAGCTCTTGCTAAAGGGTTGTTGTTTCTCTTGGAAGTAGAGCTTTGGGTTATCTTATTTGCAAAATGGTATGCTTTGTCTACCTTTTATTCATATCTGTAGTTTTTATGTCCATTTTAGTACAGGCAGAACATATTTGAAGATGGCAAGATAGTGATAGTTTTGCACATCTGGTACCTACTGCCATATGTCAACTGGTACCAGTGGGGTGTTATTTCTCTCAGGAGAGCATTTGATAATGATTAGAGTAGTACATTCAAAATATTTCAGTACCTTTGAAGGAGTATTAATGTAAAAAGATACAGATTTTTTTCTTCTGGAAAACCTTGTACATGCCAGGCTCTAACTAAAAAACACAAGTAACCATGATTTCATGGAGAGTGTTGTCTCCTTTCCAAAATATTATGTGTTGACTACCTTTTCCTCATATCTGAAGTTGTTACAGCCATTTTAGCAAAGGAAGAACATATTTGAAGATTGTACAAAAATATCAGAATTTGGTAGAGGTAATATTATGCTTCTGGAACCTTCCAACCATTGGGGTGCAATTTCTCTCAGAAGAGGAACTGATAATAAATTACAGTAGGAAATCCCATGCATTTAAAATATCTCAGTACCTTTGAAGGGGTAGAAAAGGAAAAATAATGTTCTGGAAACATTTGTGTACACCAGGCCAGAGGTAAAAATACAAGTGACTCTCTTTTTATGAAAGAGTGTGCTATCTGCTCTCCAAAATGGCATGCCTTCTCTTTTTTTTTTTTTGTCTATAGTTGAATGAATATGTTTATTTATATAGCGCCACAAGTGTACGCAGCGCTTTACAATCTCAGAGTTTAAACAATACAGGGTTACAGGTGCTTTTTGTAGAGTGAAACATTGGGTGCGAGGTCCCTGCCCGAAAGCTTACAATCTAAAGTGGTAATGGGAGACATACAGAGTACATTAGGGTCAAGTGCTGAATACAGTGCTAGTTTTCATGATAATAGAGGACATCAGTAATGTAAATAATTTATAAGAGCATTCATTGTACAACATCAGTGCCTTCTAGCATGTTGAGATTTTATCCAAGAGGTGCATTTTCAAGTGAGATTTGAAGGTTGTCAGAGAGGTGCAGTGGCGCAGGTTGGATGGTAGAGCATTCCATAGATACGGAGCAATGAGAGAAAAAGGTTTGATCCGTGACAGGGCTGTAGAGACAAAAGGAGCTGAGAGAAGACAGTCATTGGCTGACCGTAAGTGTCGGGATGGGGTATAACGGGAGATGAGAGTGGAAATGTAAGAAGGAGTAAAGGAGAGAAGTGTCTTGAAAGAGAGAAGTAAGATTTTGTATGATATCCGGAGTTTGATAGGCAGCCAATGGAGAGTTTTGAGGAGGAGTGGGGCAGGGACAAACCTAGGTGACAGAAGAGTAATTCGTGCTGCCGCATTCTGTATAGATTGAAGTGGTTGGAGATGGGAAGCAGGAATGCCAGACAGAAGAATGTTGCAATAGTCCATGCGGGAGAGGATGATTGCATGTATAAGAATTTTGGCTGTGGAGGAACAGAGGAAGGGACGGATTTTTGCAATGTTACGCAAAAGAAAGCGACAGGATTTAGTAATGGCATTAATATGAGAGGAAAATGAGAGAGAGTTGTCAATTATCACCCCTAGACACCGTGCTTCTGATACTGGATTTATGGTAGTGCCATTTACAGTCACCTGGAAGGGCGCTACAGGGCCAGGTCTAGGTGGAATGAGGAGCAGTTCAGTTTTGGACATATTGAGTTTGAGGTGTCTATGAGCCATCCAGTCTGAGATAGCCGAGAGGCAATCTGTGACTTTAGCCTGGATATCAGAAGTGAGTTGAGGTACAGATAAGTAAATCTGGGTGTCATCTGCATAGAGGTGATATTTGAGACCAAATGAGTTAATAAGATCGCCAAGTGTTATTGTGTAAAGAGAAAACAGAAGCGGTCCTAGAACAGAACCTTGAGGAACCCCAACAGAGAGTTGGATGGGGGAGGATGAAGAGGTGGCAGAGGAGACACTGAAGGATCTGTTAGATAGATAAGAGGAGAGCCAGTCCAGTGCTGTGTTGTGGATTCCTAAGGAGTGAAGAATGCGGAGGAGGAGAGCATGATCAACAGTATCGAAAGCTGCTGAGAGATCAAGCAGGATGAGAATTGAATAGTGACCTTGAGATTTGGCAATGTGAAGATCATTGACAACTCTTGTAAGAGCAGTTTCAGTGGAGTGAGCATTACGAAATCCAGATTGTAAAGGGTCAAGCAGGTTGTATGCATTGAGGAAGTCAAGCAGGCGTGAGTAGGCTAAGCGTTCCAGGAGTTTAGAGGCAAAAGGCAGAAGAGAAACTGGTCGATAGCTAGAGGGTGTGGTAGAGGTAGAGGTAGCGGTGGCAAAGGAGGAGTTGAAGATTTGTAACAGGATAGGGATTAGTGTGGGGGAGAGGGATTGGATGAGGTGAGTGGGGAGCGGATCAAGTGCGCATGTAGTGGACGGAGCGGAGGATAGTAGGTTAGTCAGTTCCTCCTCCGTGACTAGTGAAAAAGAGTCCAGAGTGCCAGGAGGGGAACGAGGGAGGCTAGGAGGAGATATACAAGGTGGTATATTATCCCGGATGGAGTCCACCTTGGTTTTGAAGTAGTCAGCAAAGTCTTGTGGTTGTATGGAGTTAGCGGGGGAAGCAGATGGAGGGTGAAGGAGGGAGTCAAAGGAAGAGAAAAGTCGTTGGGGGTTGGATTTATGTTTGTTGATTAGTTGTGAGAAGTAATGTTTTTTTGCAAGGGACAGAACAGAGTTAAAGCAGGAAAGGAGGAACCTGTAGTGGAGAAAGTCTGCTAGAGAGCCAGACTTTCTCCACAGTCGTTCAGCTGAACGAGTACAGGAGCGGAGGAAGCTGGTGTCTTTATTAAGCCATGGACGCGGGTTAGTTCTGTGAGCCGATCGGAGAGACAGAGGCGCATGCAGGTTCAAAGAGGAGGATAGGACTGAGTTGTATATTTTGACAAGGCTGTTAGTGTCAGAATTAATGGGAATAGATGAAAGTCCATTAGCCAGGGAGGACTGGAGAGCCGTTAGATTAAGGGATTTGAGGTTACGCGTGAAGCGGGGAGAGGAAGCAGGGATTGCGGAAGGTGTATATGTAGTGCTGAAAGTTAGAAGATGGTGATCTGATAGTGGAAGAGGAGAGATACTAAAATCCGAGAGTGCACAGCTTCTAGTAAACACAAGGTCTAAGAAGTGACCGTCCTTGTGAGTACTAGCATTTGTCCACTGGGTTAGTCCAAATGCAGATGTTAAAGAGAGAAAACGGGATGCCCAGGAGATGGAGGGATCGTCCACATGACAGTTGAAGTCCCCCAGAAGAAGTGAAGGTGTGTCTGATGAGAGGAAGAAGGAGAGCCATGATTCAAAGTCAGAAAGGAAGTCTGAAGGTGTAGTGGTAGGTGGGCGATAGATGACTGCAACTTGTAGAGAGACTGGAGCAAAGATACGGACAGCATGCAGTTCAAAGGAGAAGTGGAGTGAAGATGGGGGAGAAATTGGTTTGTAATGACAATGTTCGGAGAGCAGCAAACCCACTCCTCCCCCACGTCCAGCTGGGCGTGGAGTGTGAGAGAAGGAGAGACCACCATAGGAGATTGCTGCCTCTAAAGCAGTGTCAGATTGAGAGAGCCAAGTTTCAGTAATAGCAAGTAAACTGAGGGAGCGAGAGAAAAAGAGATCATGCACAGTGTTATATTTGTTAGTAATGGAGCGAGCATTCCACAAAGCACAGGAAAAGGGAAGAAACTGAGGTTGAAGGCAGGGAATGGTGATTAGATTTGAATTGTTCCTATGCTGACTGGAGGTAGAGTGTTTGTGAATGGAGATGGGGCCAGGATTTGGAGAGATATCTCCAGCTGCCAATAAAAGAAGAAGAGAGAGAGACAGGAGATGAGAGAGTGATTTGTGTGTATTTGGTTTATGGATTGTGTGGTGTGGAGGAGTGTTGGAGCGGAGAAGAGTAATGAGTTGGTGTGTAGAGGTGAGTGTGGATGGTAGAAGTGAAGGAGAGATATAAATATAGGGTGGAGGAGATGGTGGAGGGTAGAAGGAACCAGATATTTTAGTGAGAACTGCAGCTATGGAGAGAAGGAATATTAGGTATTTAGATACTCTTTGCAGAGGGCATAGTGTTGAAACAGTCCAAATGGGCCGATTGCACCTTCTCATGATGGAAGAGTTTCTTTTGTCCACAAGCTGGTGTTGTACAGAGAATCTTGAAGTTTAGTAGAATTGCAGAACTTTCATTTAGGGGTTTGCTTCACGTCCTTTGTAGCTTTGTTTAGGGGGTGTTCTTTTTCCAGTGTAATCAGTTCTGTCTCTTGCTCCACTCCTGCTCAAGTCCTGCTTAAGTCTTCTTATCATCACTTAAGATGGGTCACTTATAAGTCCTGCTTAAGTCTTCTTATCATCACTTAAGATGGGTCACTTATAAGTCCTGCTTAAGTCTTCTTATCATCACTTAAGATGGGTCACTTCAGATGGGGAGCCCCTTAGTGTGTCACCCTGGAGGGCTGTCACCCTATACTGGAGGTATTATATAGCAGTCTTATACACATGGGGCTTATTTGGCTTAATTACCAATCAAAGGCTGACCAAATGACTATCAGAGCTGATAAGCAAGTTATTTCACACCCATGTGAAAGAAATGACCAAAATCAGACCTCAGTAGGAACACAGGATGAAAGGGGAAGGGGGTTGATCAAACAGAAATGAGATTAATAACAATAGTTGCAGACAAACAGATGTGGGATGGTAAGGGTTAATATCATACCCAGTAAACAGGAGTTTAGATGTTAGCAGGGGTGCAGAGAGACAGATGATATTGTGATGGTAAGGGTTAATATCATACCCAGTAAACAGGAGTTTAGATGTTAGCAGGGGTGCAGAGAGACAATTATATTGTGATGGTAAGGGTTAATATCATACCCAGTAAACAGGAGTTTAGATGTTAGCAGGGGTGCAGAGAGACAGATGATATTGTGATGGTAAGGGTTAATATCATACCTGGGGAAGAGAAATGGAGATAGTTAGAGATGAGAGCAACAGCATTCCATCATATATTCCTGCTTAAGTCTTCTTATCATCACTTAAGATGGGTCACTTCAGATGGGGAGCCCCTTAGTGTCACAAAGTGCAGGTATCATAATAAAAAGCAAAAAACTGACAGATTCTGGTCCTCATAGTTTTTATTTTGCAATAGAATCATCTTCTGGTAATTCATAGCAAACCAGCCTTGGGATAGAAATATAAGTGACCAGTCCCTAAAATTAAAAAGAGACTTTTAAAAAATATATTTATATGGTTTGATTCTCATTATTTGGTGCCTAAATTGTAGACTGGTGCAAATATTTACTTTACTTTGCCTCTAATATTTAGAAAACTGATGCGTAAAATGATTAATTTGGGCATTTTAGAAAGGAGAGTCAATGTTAAACTTTAAGGCAATAAACATTTGGTAATGTGATTCATTTTACTGGAATTTCAATGCAAACTTTTTTTGCATTCTGGGTAATATTTCTGGTCTTGTTAGAAGATATCCACTGACCAATGATATCTTTTGAAAGTGCAGAGTCTGCTAAAAAACAGTGTATGAATGTGTGGTTTGTTCAAAGAAAGTGCCAAAATTTTTCAACTGACTATAAACTGCAACACAAGGGTGAAAATATACTTGGCACTCTGGTGGTGAAAAGGTTTAGCGGAGAAGTGGTTAAGTAGCACTCTACCTGATTCAGTTTGAAAAAACTATCAACAGTTGTCATGTCTACCTCTGTGGACATGACATCTAGGGTTGATTCAAAATGCTCTTGAACAAAGGAAAAAGATCAAAATTATCAAGGACTGTCAGAATTATTTGTCCAGAATATTTTATATAGGGGTGTATTATTATATTTTTTGTTTTTGTTTTTCTATAAAACCAAACTTATTTTAGGGTGATAGGTCTGCTTTAAGAAAGGTAAAATAACATATGGAATTAGTTGCAAAATGTTACCTTTACCATGAATTCAATATTTTAGTACCCTGCATATGAAACTACAGCTCAGACTGTTATTTGATGATTAATCATTGATGTAACAGCCTGGATACTTGCTTTATACTGCATGGATCTGTTAGCTTACAGTAAATTAATTTTTGATAAAACTTCAAAAGCAAAAGTTTAATTTTAAGTTGACCTAAGCACAAGCTGAACTCTATTGCAAACTCATTTGCCATATTCCTGTCACTCATCTTCCATTTAATCTACTGATCTTTCTACTTTTCCAGTACAAAGCTCATTTACATTCCTTGACACATTTTATCAATTCACATTTCTGCTTCCTATTTCAACTACTCTCCTTTCAATATTCTTCCTTGTCAAGAGATTTGTAGCTGTCACCACCTCTTTTTCTCTTTTTATATTTCAGTGTACATCCAAGTTTTTGATCAAAATGAGATTTGCTTCAACTTTTAACTAAGTGAGATTGTGTGAGTTTGAACAAGGTTGCAACTTTAAATTAAAAAAACTTTGCATTTTATGCATGTTCCTTTATGCAAAATTGTTTGATTCTTTATTTACCAGATGTGTGAAATCAAATATTAACCCCCCCACACACGCACACACACTTCTCTTTCTATGGCCAGAAAATCCTAATGTCCTTGTACCATGGAGCCAGTAACAACAGTTGCTAGCAGGACCACAGGACCTAAAATGCTTCTCACTATACAAAGTAACCTTGTGTATTCCCCCTGAGTAAAACAAGAGTACTCTCACTGCTGGAAGGTGTTTTTTTTCAAAAGTTATTACAGCTCAAAGTTGATTTTTTTAGATGCAATATCACAGTGGCCTGAAATTGTACAGTGGTGCTGTTGCTACACCATCCTATGGGGATTTATGGTCTATGGACCAGAGCTGTACAGGGCCACTGTACAATTTCAGGCCACTGTGATATTGCACCTAAAAAATTCAACTTTGAGCTGCAATAACTTTTGAATAAAACATCTTTCAGCAGTGAGAGTACCCTTTTTTTACTCAGGGGAATAAACACTACAATATATATTTTTTTACATATAAAGTATTACTATCCCTTTATGGACAAGAAGAATGTTCACTAGGGATGGAAAAAATGTTCACCTCAAACCAAAATCAGAGAAAAATGGCTCGTCCTGCTTAGGAATTATTCATTTCCCTCGAAAAGTGCCCTTTTTTGACTTTTTCCATCTAGATAATTGCACTGAAATCAATGGGAGCATTGAACTTACACACAACACATAGCAAATGTTATTTTATTTCCCAAATGTATAGTTTAAAAGGGGTATGAGGGTGCCTGTCTTGGTGGAGTATGGGGAAACAATCATTTAAAAAGATAATTTTTTAGGGGGATTTATTGACTGGGATTGGGGGGGACACTTCATAAAAAAATAACAAATAAAATTTGTAAAAAACATAAGACATGGTATAAAAGGGGTCTAAGGATGATGCCTGTGTTGGTGGATGAAATCTGGGGAAAGAATTAGTTTAACAGTGAATTTTTTGGGGGGTGAGTTTGTTGACTGGTATTGAGGGGGACAGTTAATAAAAAATAAATACAATTTAAAATAAAATAAGAAATTGGTACATAAAGTGACAGAGACAGGGAAACATTGATTTGTAGTAGACATGTGCACGACAAAAATTTTTGGTAAAATTCGATGTCAGACAAATTTTTTTTTTTCATTCGTCGATTCCGACCTGTTCGACTCGGATGAAAGTCTGCAACAGTCCAAATTATTCTGCGACTTTAAAATACCTTTAAAAATACAATAAAAAATGAAAATTAAATGAATGGAACCGTTTTCAGGGTCTACATGAAGACGGTGGAACAGGGTAAGGTGGAGCTTTAGCCTTAAGGTACTATGGATGACGTAGATGAAGTATGGATGTAGCTAGTTAGCTACAAGCACAAATGAACAAATAAATAAAATTTGAAGGAAGAAGGAAGACTGAGGATGACTAGTGCAGGGCAGACTCAGGATGACTGGAACACTGGAAATGTAGCCAGTGGCAAACTGCAGAACACGATCAGGCAGGTCCTAACAGATGGATTCCGCAGACTTCAAAAGACTACATAACTGAGGATGACTCAAGAGAGGGGGACTCAGGATGATAGCAACACTGTAGATGTAGCCATCAGCAAACTGCAGAACACTGGAGCAGGCACAACTCAGTAGAGGTACTGCAGAATTTTTTACAAGAGACCACAAAACTGAGGATGACTGGTGTGAGACGGTCTCAGGATGACAGCAACACTGGAGATGTAGCCAGCAGCAAACTGCAGAACACCGGAGAAGCCAGGACTCAGCTGAGATACAGCAACTGAGGATGAATGGTGCGAGGCAGACTCAGGATGACAGCAACACTGGAGATGTAGCCAGCAGCAAACTGCAGAACACTGGAGCAGGACTCAGTAAATGGATACAACAGAATTTTCTTACGAAAGACTGCAAAACTGAGGATGACTGGTGCGAGGCAGACTCAGGATGACAGCAACAGTGGAGATGTAGCCAGCAGCAAACTACAGAACACTGTAGCAGGACTCAGTAAATGGATACAGCAGAATTTTCTTATGAAAGACTACATAACTGAGGATGACTGCTGTGAGGAGGACTCAGGATGACAGCAACACTGGAGATGTAGCCAGCAGCAGACTGCAGAACACTAAAGCAGGACTTAGTAGATAGATACAGCAGACTTTTCTTACAAGAGACTACAGAACTGAGGATGACTGGTGCGAGGCAGATTCAGGATAACGGCAACACTGGGGGTGTAACCAGCAGCAAACTGCAGAACACTGGAGCAGCCAGGATTCAGTAGTTAGATACCGCAGACTTTTTTACAAGACATGAAAAACATTAGAGCCAGACTGAACAACCTGTATAGTGGGACAACAATGTGGATTTTAAATTCCCTCCTGTGTCCCACCAATCAGGGGGGTGTCCTCTGCATATTATGGTACTATGGTACTTTTTTCTCCCATCAAACCTGAGAGCAGGGTAACCCAGGTTTGGCAGGTTGACTTTTAAAAAGTAATTTGGTTCATGAGCTGGTGGGCCAATTGAGAGCAGTGGGGGCTAAGTATATTTCTGGTTACAGAAAATACCCGCTCACTCTGGACAGTGGTTGGGGGGCAAGAAAGCCACTCCTGGGCTTTCAGGGACAATGTAGGTCACACAGCCCTCTTGTTATCACAAAAAGTCAAGGGATCTGTACTTGGGGGGCAAAGAAGGTTCCGCAAGGTAAGCCTTAACCTCAAACTCAGCACTTTTTCTATTGATGGGGAGCTGTTTGTTTTGTCTAATGCATAATCTGTCCATTGTTTCAGCATAAAAAGCAGCAGCTGCTCCACCGGAAGAAGATGATGTGCTACTGGCGCTGCTACTGGTAGGTCCCGGAAAACCACCACACTCCTCCAGCTCATCTGCGGAATCTTCTCCCACGTCCTGCGACTGCATCCTGTTTTTCTTTGCTTCTCACGCACCCTCACTATCAACTTGAGGATCACAAATGTGGCAAGCATTAACTTGGGACAACTGTCCATGCGCTTTTCCTGGAAGTGATAATATGGTCCCCACAGATACCTGATCTCAACATCATCGAGTCTGTCTAGCATTACATGAAGAGAGAAGCAACTTAGATTGCCTAAATCCACAGAAAAACCTACCTGCCAAGTTCTTTAAAAATTGTGTGCAAGTGCACCTAAAATAATTGATGCTGTTTTGAAGGCAAAGGGTGGTCACCCCAAATATTTATTTGATTTAGATTTTTCTACTGTTCACTCACTATGCATTTTTTTAATTGATATAAATAAAGAAATTGACATGTCTATTTTTGAAAGCATTCTTACTTTACATCATTTTTTTCACACTAGCCTAAGACTTTTGCACATTACTGTACATCTTCATCATATTCACCACATCCACTACCAGCAAGAGGGAAGGAAGAAGGTTGGTGGTGATACTGCTAATGAAAGTGGTGGTACCAGTAGTGGATACATGCTGAGAGCTTTCCTGCATTATTCCATTGAGTGCCAGAGGGGTACCTAAAACTTTTGCACATTACTGTAGATGGTGCACCTGGTGTCACACAGACACATGAGCAGGCTCAGAGGCAAGCAGTAACCCTTTGCCATGATGAATATAATTTATCAGAAAATATCCACCTGTAAAAAAGTTGTAAACAATGTATTTTTTCTGAAACAACTTAGTGGCACAGAATAAAATATTTACTGAAGTCCTTACTAGATAGACTCCTGCAGGAATTTAGTGTATATTTTTTCCACTCTCTTACATTGATTTGTCCTAAGAATCCTTATATATGACTGTTTAATAAGCCCCTAGACATTGTTGAAAAAAGTCTGATGCTCGTTTAATAGAATAAAAAGAGGTTACAATGGCTCTTTTTAGAGTTGAACATTTCCAGCTAAAGAAAAATAAGCTGCTTAATAAAAAAGAAAATTTTTTGACATGAACTAATGATGCAGTATATCATTGTTTATTTTATTAAAAATGTAAATAACAAACAATTTGTTAACTTTGTCCCAGTGCAGCAACCAGCAATGAGATTGGAAACTGCAGTTAAGCTTTTTTAATTTTTTTTCTCTTCTTAAACTACTCGTATTAAATTATTAAAGTGTTAAGCATAAATATGTGACATAAAAAGTTATCACAAGCTACGCAGGCCTTTTATCTAATTTAAAGGGGCAGAATATGGTTCACATCTATTTAAAATATCATTTACAAGAGACTTTCAAAAATTATTTCTTACAAATAAAAATGAGTGAACTGTTTTGATAAGTTTGTTTTTCAGAATAATAAGTCCTGATACAGGTTTCATGAACTGGGAGCTTCTTATGTGTTTCATACATCATTTTAACCAATAGGATTGCAGAAAATCTGGTAATATGATAGAGGAAAAAACTAATAATGCAATTTTATTTTTTTTTTGGTATACAGGTATAAAGTGGACCAGTTCTGGAGCAAACCAACTAAGTAATATGAGACAAACATTTAATTTAAATGGGATGTATAACCAATAACCACTTGAATAATAGAAACATGTCCATTGAATTTTTAAACAATCGTTTGCTGACCTTTATAGCATGCAAGGGCTTAAAAACATAATTTAATTGAAAGGGAAATTTGCGCCATTGGGGGTTTGCTTGAAAATTCCTGCACTTTGTCTTTATAAATAAACATCAAAAAGGCAAATGTATTACAAATGAAAAAACGTTATAAATGCAACTGTTAGTGATGTGCTCATAGTAAACAAAACAGTGTCAGATATGTAAAATTAGTTATTCTTAAGGCAGGTCAAAAGTGAACTGCAGGAAAAAGCGATAAACACATTTTTTGAAATATGTGGCACAACATATATCATAAAAAATGGAGACAAAATGGAACATACAAATATTTAGAAAATAAAAGGTATCTGAGCCGTATCCTATAATAGAATTTGCTAGCTCCCTGTGTGCTCAGTAGGGACTGCCCAAACTATGTAGTCACGTGAAGGAGTCATGCGCAGCAAAGACTGCCAGAACGCACCAGTCCCCAGTCCGAGGCATGGCCGATCTGGAATAGGGAGCCCTGAATGGCCCACTGCCCGTCCCCGCCCCTGGCTCTGGGGCAGCAACTGAGGGCGCAGGGCGGCACCCTGACCCGAGCACACGGGCCTTCAATACTAGTATGCAATAATTTACTAAATATATTACATATTTATACATATTCATATACATATTCCCCTGCACATTACTCAGTCTAAGATGGGGGTTTTATTTACAATTTGTAGTTAATTCTTAACATTTATTAATAACCTATAGAACAGATAGACACAAATACATACAAACGTGCACAGTGCCTGACCCTCCACAGGACAAAAGTGATGGAATCATCCTGCATCCCACAAACACCTGTACCAGCTTAGTGGTCACGCCCTTCTGCATTGGATAGTTCCAGCCACACAGCTAAAAGCAAGTACATCTGTCACAAATCTTAAACTAAAGTCAAATTTAATAACATACAATTCTACCGACCTACAGACCTTTATTATTGGACTAACATGCAGGTTTCAGGATGAGCACGTTAAAAGAAATACTAATCATCAAAATGACACATCCAAGTCAGATGAGAGAGAGGCAATAAATGGATTAAAAACACACAGATAAGCTACAAATCATACCAGTTGAAGGATTGTAAAATCCCTTGGTCAGTGTATGTATGTATGTATTTTTATTTATATAGCACCATACATGTACACAGCGCTTAACAAAAGTTGAAATAACATAATACAAAAATACAGAACAAGGTTAAGAGCATTAAGCTTAAGTGCAATCATTACATTATTTGTGGGGTAAAGTGCAGCAACGGAATCCTAGACTGCGAAAGGTCCCCTGCCCCAAGGAGCTTACAAGCAAAGCTGAATTCTTAATGACAAACATAGACAGTGGGAGGAGGATTATAAGCGCAGGTAAAAAAGCTTGTGAAAAGGAATGTGGAGATGGGAAGTCGTATGACAGGCTAACAGAGGGAAGAGAAATAAATCAATTATACACAAACATATGTTAAAAAAAATCACGAGGAAGATGGGTCAGTATAAACTCAAAGAGAATAAAGAAAATGTTATATGAAGTCCTTATTTAGTCTATTGTCTTTGGGGCTGAAAAAGTTGATCATCCTTATTTCCAATAGCTGGGGACTGGTTAGATAGCTCAGCTTTTAAAAAAAAACAGTTGTAGTCCTGGAAAGGCCATCTCAGCCTTTCACCGTTGAGATGTAGATAAAACAAGTCTTTTTATTTGGAAAAATGTTTTACCAGGAAGAATACATTGAGATTTCTCTCATTTTTAAGTGTGTACTGGAGTGTTTACAGCAAATACTTGCATATTTACACCAATAGATGAACATTACACATATATTCACATACACAAACATACATACTAAAAATGTATATAGTTTAATTCTGTTTTTAGATATAAAGAAGCAGTTATTTTTAAGGACTGTTGACCATGAGAAGAAGATTTTTTCAGGCAGGTTATTCCAGACTTTAGGACCTCTGAAGGAGAAGGCAGATCTTCCTGCTTCTTTCTTATAATGTGCTATACCCAGCTAGTTGTTAGCAGTGGGGCAGAGGTTATAGTTAATATGGAGAGCTGGAGTGAGCATACTGCTCAACAGATCAAAATTGAAAATGAGGAGACAATCTCAATGCATCCTTCCTGTTAAAATACTTTCATGAAAAAAAGGAAAATAAATATTTCTCTCTCGGCTATCTGAAATTCTCTCTGATGATTTTGAGGTTATAGATGGGGTGAATTATTTGTGTGAAATGTTGACCAATGGGGATAAAGTTAGTTTTTTCATTGTATTTTCTAGTTGCTTATATAAATTCATTTTCATGTTATGCTTTAATTCGTAGATTTTCCCAACCCTGTGAAGGAGAATCAGAGTTTTATTAAAGACATGGAGGCAAATATTATGCTTAAACTCTTCTTTACTCTTCCTCAGCAGAAAAGGAGAAAATCAAGTTTGTTTTAACAGTAAAGTTTAAACAGGTACAAACATGCTAGTAACCCTTTTCCCCAAACCACCAATCAGGACATATAGACCCATATATATATAGAGCTGTAAACTATGGAGACTTCCTCTTTTCTTTAATGTATTGAAGATGATCATAACTTTAAACAGTCCAACATTTCAAGCCGATGAGCATAGAATTCGTGTCACATATAATCTTTCAAACAAAGGTTAAACTTAGAGGGAATTTTCTTAGTAGGATAATAAATCTTTCAAGCTGTGGAGACAGAACAGAAAAACAAGGTTGTATTAGGGTGGTGAAAGGGAGGGATAATATTTGCCTCTGTGTCTTTAATAAAATCCTGACTTTCCTTCACAGGGTTAGGAAAATCTACTAATTTTATTATAGGACTGGAGGCTAATATTATGCATATTAACAACTATATAAAAAATGTGTTCAATAGGTTTAAAATAAAAGGTTTTCAAAAGTGGATTCTCTAGGCCAATCGGCTGCCTTGAAAATATCTTCTAACCTGCCCCCTGCCACCAAAGCTCTGGAAGCCATAGCTTCGCTGGAGGAGTGAGCTCCAAATTTGGATACGTCAATATCTTCTGATTGCATGATCCAATGAATCCAACGAGCCAAAGTAGCAGAGGACACGGGTAGATGAGGTTTACTAAACAAGATTAATAAATGGGAATGGTTAGGTAATCTTAAATTAGAAGTAGCTGATTCATAAATTTTAAGGCATTGAACTACACAAAGTTGTGGGTTATGAGGGAAAGATGGGTACAGTATTTGCTTAGAAGCAGATTTTGTTCTTCTAGAGATAAAAAACAAAACTCCCTCTGGTACAAAAGAGCGACTAGAGATGTCCAAAGCACGAACATCAGAAATGCATTTGAAAGAAATCAAGCAGATGAGCATGGTTAATTTTGCCGAAAGTTGTTTTAGGAATAAATTGTCATTAGAAGGCCAAGAGTCTAAGAATTGTAAAACTGAATTAACATCCCAGAGTGAAGAATACTTGGAAAGGAGGTCTAGATTATCGGATTCCTTTCATTAATCTGCATATTAACGGATTTTGACCAACAGGGTATCCATCTGAATGCTCATGAGACACTGAAATAGCAGATCGGTAACAATTTATTGTTCTATAAGCTTTACCTTCTTGGTAAATAGAAGATAAAAAATGTATGACCTGAGTCAAATCAGAAGATACGGGATCCAGGTCTCGTCCCAAGCACCAGCGAGACCATATTGCCCAGCATGATGCATAACAGGATCTGGTGCCTGGGGCCCATGCTTCTTCCAGAAGAGGAATCCGTCAAGAGAAGAGGAAACTGAGGGAGATACCTGGGGTAATCTATTGATCGTTCCAGGAGAGATGTGAACCAAGGCTGAGTTGGCCAAAAGGGAGTTATCAGAACCACCATAGCGTGTTGGTTTCAAATCTGAAGGATGGTTCTGTGGATCATGGAAAAGGGAGGACAGGCATAATTCCTTCTGATTGTCCATGATTGGAGGAACACATCCGTAGCTAGGGCTTCTGGATCCAGTCTCCAACGGTAGAACTTTGGAAACTGCGTGTTCAATCGAGATGTGAAAAGGTCTACTAGAAGGGGACCCCATAATTGATTCAGTTGATTGAAAATTGATTTGTGTAATTTCAAATCGCTGTAATCCTTGAGGTGTCTTGATTGCTAATCCGCTATGGAATTTGCTAGGCCCAGAAGAAACTCTGCTCGTACCGAGATTTTCCTTTCTAGACAAAATTCCAATAATTCCTTGGCCAGATTGGCTAGGATCATGGATTTGGATCCCCCTAGGTGATTGATTTATCTCACCACTAAGATGTTGTCCATTTTGAGAAGAATGCAACAGTTCATTGCTTCTTGGGCAAGACTCTTGATAGCAAAAAAGCCTTCTAATAACTCCAAGCAATTTATGTGCATGAAGTTTTCCGATTGAGACCATTTGCCTCCGGTGGGAATGAGACTGCAGTGAGCTCCCCAGCCCAAATTGCTGGCGTCCGACTCTATGACAAAATCTGGATCCAAACCAAAAATGGCTCTACCGTTTCACTCCTCCATGTGAGAAAGCCACCAATTCAGTTCCTCTTTTGCCTCTGATGAGAGGGAAACTAGGTCTGCTTAACCCAGTCCTTTCCGTAGATGGATCATTTTTACACATTGAAGGGCACGATAATGTAACGGTCCTGGAAATATTTTTTGGATAGATGCGAAAGAAGGCCTACCATTCTTGTGATACTTCTGAGATATATGACTTTCTTACAAAGAAGTGCTTTTATTGCTTTGATGGAGAGAGGTAGTTTGGGAGTTGATAGTGAAACCCAGGAACTCTGTGGATTGGGTTGGGATGAAAATGGATCTTTTTCTCGTTGATTATAATTTAATTGTCCATTAGAGATGCATTTGAATGTTGGAGAGATTTTGGGACATGATTACAATATCATCTAGGTAAATTATACATTTCTATTTGGTAGCCCATGATGCTCTGTAGAATCCGTGGGTCTGAGGTTAGATGTTCCCAATAATGGAGAAAGTGGCCGAGTCTGCCACCCACTTTATCCATGGGAAGAAGGGAAATGAAGAGAAAGACTCACCTGAGAAAGGTTGTGATCTAGAAGAACCTCTGGTATTCCAGGATCTCCATGGTCTAGTCCTTTGAGGGAAGAAGGGCATGTGGTTTTTCGATTGGTATGGGTTATAACCTCTTCCATATGAGGGGAAAGGGCCCTGGTCAAATTTAGTTGTTCCTCTAGAGGAACGTTGATTAGATCGGCTGGGAAAATGGCCCCTACTTTTCCCAGCCTTGGCAAAAACTCTGGCTTGGAAAATTTTCCTCATAGAGGATTGGGCCTTATACAGTGCTGAAAAAGTATTAACAGATTTGCCTAAATCTTTAATGAAGGCATCCCGAATCAAAAGGCCATCAGCAGATGGGCCAGCTTCAGATGAAGCCATATCTGTTAGTTTTGGGTCAATTTTGAGTAGTATAGATCTGCTTCTCTTTGTGGAAATGGCTATATTTGCATTTCTAATTAAGCATATGGCTCTTTGAATCCAGCCTCTTAGAATGTGGATATCAATGGGGTGATTATTAGTTAAGGCATTTTCAGTCAGATCAAAAATCATAGCTAGAGGTCCAATGACATCTAGTAATTTGTCTTGACAGACTTTTAGTGTCTTTCTTAGGGTCTTTGCTGGATTTGGATAAGTATTGAGCTATACAAAGATCTAATTCTGGTGTTTGCCAAGGTTTCTTGTCAATAGAGGGTCTTGGGCATTCCGCCCGTAATTTCTTCTTGGCCTCTTTGTCTAAGGGCCGTCTTATCCAGAATTGAATGAATTTTGCCACATGATCAATGGGAACCCATTCACTTGATCTAGGATGTCTTATGTTATTAGGATCAAAAAGGGAGAAACCTTGATTAACAGTAATAATTCCCTCATTATCAGAAGTAGAAGTCTGTGGGGTAGTACTTTGATTATTAAAATGCTCAATAAAATATTTATTATTGTTATTATTATAATTGTCATTATAATTGTCATTATCCTCGTCAGAGGTTGTAGAGGTGTCATAAATGTCTTTGAGCTCTTCCTCCTCAGAGGATGATAGGCAAAACGAGTCAGGTTTCTGCCTATGGCCCAATCTTTTCCTCGTTTGATCTTCCTCACGAGTAACGGGTCTTTTTCGTGGTGGTATTCCACGTTCATCATGTGGTCCGTTGACCGATTCATTATGAGACACATTGTCTCTATTCATAACACTCTTACCTCTACTGTCTGTGCCCACAGAGATACAGTGGTTCCTTTTAAAGGTACTTTTCTTGTGTATGATATTCTTTATTGGTGTAGGTTCAGAGTTTCTTAATTCATTCTGTGTTTCAGAATGGGTTTATTGACTGTAATAGTGGAAATTACTTCAGATAGTGATTTGACTAAATTATCTGACATTTGAGACATGCATGAGGAAATTGCATTGCAAACAGTCTTATTGACTGAAGCATCCATAAGGGTTCGAATATGTTCCTCAGAATTAGTGAAGAGGAATTTTATTTAGTTTTAAAGGTGTAGAAGGTGGAATTAGGGGTCTAGAGTTAGACATAATTCAGGAGAAATCTTGAAATTAAAATGTATTAGTAAAAGAGTGCAAATTAATATGTAGTTTGTATGTACTTGTACAGAGAAAGGGTTACATTTCTTCTAGGGTCAGATACATAAGCACCAAAGAGAGACACAGAAATAAAAGAAAAATGGTAAATAGAAGGAAATTGACTTAAAATATGTGCTTCATAAAGAATTTACATGAAATTGAGGTATTAAGGCAATTTTGCCCAAAAGAAAAATGGCCGCCGCTAATTATAGCTTCAACTGAGGGAAAAAATATATCAAGTAACTCCAAACAGCACAGCTAGGTAAGCGGGTGCTATAAATACAATTATGGGACAGTAAATTGAAAGTATATTCGGAAATTTATCGTCAGACCTCACTGTGGAATCATGGCGATGCGAGCGAAAAGCTGACAGGGAGAGAGCGCTACCGCGCATGCATGGAGCGTACCATCGGAGGAGAAAGCCAATGTTAGCAGGGGAAGTCTGAAACGGGCAAACACTAATAAGTTAGATGAAGTAACGTTACCGGGTAAGTTCAGAAGTGATATTCAGATAAATACAGATATAATATAAGGTGGAAACAATGAAGCAAGCAACAATAATGGGGATAAACGATTATTTGTGAAAAAGGGAAGAACTGAGTCATTGAACTAAGGAAACACGATAACATTTTCAATTTATATGTATAATATATACAGGCCAATACATCAAATATATCAAATATACTTATCTTGAGGAAACAGCAAAGAAAAGAGGAAGTCTCCAGAGTTTACAGCACTATATATAAGGGTCTATATGTCCTGATTGGGGGTTTGGGGAAAAGGGTTACTAGCATGTTTGTACCTGTTTAAACTTTACTGTTAAAACAAACTTGATTTTCTCCTTTGCTGCTGAGAAAGAGTAAAGAAGAGTTTAAGCATAATATGAGCCTCCGGTCTTGTAATAAAATCCAGTTTCACTAATATAACATTCAGTTTCACATTCAGTATACTGTATCATATGTACATTTGCAGATGTACATGAATATGATCCTTTATCCCACTCAGTGCCATCTAGCACTCGAAGGATTAATGTTGTATATGATGTTGTTGTGTTGTACAGTAGCATTGTACAAATGTGCTGACATAGCTTGCAGCAAGGTTTGTTGCATGGTTTGGTCCCAACATCAGTGCTTGTCCATTCATTTACCAGTTTTCTATTAACCAATTTTTGTTTCAGAGTCAGTGGTTGTTTGAAAGCAAGAAAAGGAGTTTGACAGATAATGTTTTTTACCACCACATCTTTTTTTTAGTACTTATAATCCTTAACCCCTTAAGGACCACGCAATCTTGGGGTGGAGTGTTCTGGAGGACCAGGGCACTTTTTTCATATTAATGTGTTCAATAATAGCAGAGCAGTGTGCAGATGAGCTGCAATCACAAAATTTTGTGATATGCCAGGACTATCGCTGGTTCTTAACATAAGGACAAAAGTGACAGTCGTAGAACGTCACCGATTGTTAAGGTATTAAACTGGTGTGATCTGTAGCTTATCAGTTTGTATTTACTTAACTCTCTCATCTACCTTGGAGCTTCATTTTGATGATTAGTATTACTTTTGATTTGATAAAGGGATGTTGTTACTCTCAAAAATGTAAAGTTATCTCAATCTAAAAGGTATTATTAGTCACATACTGTGAATGTATAAAGGTATGCATTAGGGATGAGCAAATCATAATGCTATTTATGAACTTAAGGGATTCCTTCTTGTAGACTCATTGCTAGAGAAAGATCTTGGAGTGCATGTAAACTGTAAACTTGGAAACAGTTATCAATGTCAAACAAAGTACTATCATGCATAAAAGGGGGTATTGAAGCAAGAGTGGATAACATCATTTTGCCAAATAGTTTACAAATTTTACATATGGTTGGGAAGACTTCACCATGAATATTCAGTGCAGTTTTCTGCACCAGTTCTGCAAAAGAATATTCTAGAACTGGAGAGAGTACAGAGAAGACAAACAAAATGGAGGATTTTAAGTATTAAGAACATCTAGACAAACTTCATTTATTTATGTATAAAAGGGGATCATTTTACATTTTATAGGTATATGCAAGATCAGTGCAAGGTCTAGTAATCTTTTCATTCCAAAGCCAGATAAAATAACTAGGGGCCACCTCTTATTAGTAGAGGAAAGGAGGTTTCAGCTACAGCAGAGGAAGAGGTTTTCTATAGTAAGGTCTGTTAAATTGTCGAATTATGTGCCTGAGGATGTGGTAATGGCAAATGCAATGGCTGCATTTTAAAATAATAATCAATCTTAAACAAACACAGAGAAATATGCTTGCAAATTGCAGTCCATTAAAACTACCAGCAACTCGCTGTAGATCTTATAAGAATAAATATAGTTTTATATATAGATAGATAGATAGATAGATAGATATAGACATACAAACAGATTTAGATTTTAACCCTTTGAATGCCAGAGGGGTTTTGTGTACCCCTCTGCCAGTCAAAGGGTTAAGCTTTTGAGCAGGCACCCCACGTTCAGTTTTTCACTCTGCAAACATTTGTAACACTGCATTGTCTAAGCACTTGTAATGAGCTGCCTACACTTGTGGTGCAATATAACTAAACATTAATTCATGTATACAGTATGTGATATAAATATGTAACTTCTTTGTGCTGTAAAAGCTCTCCAGAACATAACTGAAAACAAGAGAAATCTCAGCGTATTCTTCTTGGTAAATCACTTTCTAAATAAATATATTTCTTCATTTGAGATTAATTTTTTAAGCAAGCATATTCATATAGAGTGGAGAATACTGGGAGAAACAATAAATGTTAAGCATAGGGACTCAGAAGGAAAACAGTTAGTCCACAACAAAGAATTAATGACATACAGTAATTTCTTAGGTAATAGCCACACTGTCACAATAACATTACATTATCATCAGGTTCCAGGAACAAACTGTCCTGCTTTTGCTCCTTGGTCATTTTTCACAGCTATGACCCTACATCCCCTCCACAACTCACATCCATCTCTCTTTGCAATACCTGTAAACAACCCAAAATGGTGCTGCTCTGATCATGTGATGGGATATAGCCAATAGCAAGGTCTTCAGTACTCAAAGCATAACTATACATTTATATTAAAGGGATAGTAACCCCCCCCCCAACAACTTGACACCAAAATACAGCAATCATACAAACATACTGAACGCGCTTAGTCCCATCTCTCAAACCTTTATGGTCTGAGAGATGTAAGGCAAGACAGTCCTCCGGTCCCTCGCCCTTCTGCCTGACGAGCTGTAAAGCTGTCAGAGGCAGAATACGGTCGGCCGACTTTCGGCGGTTCTGCAGGAGCTCTGACATCTAGATATCTCTGTATAAATACTTCATAGGAATGGTCTACAAGATGTGCTTGCAAGCCAGGCACATGTTTTAGACCATACCCATGAAGTAATAATACGGAGATATCTAGAGGACAGTGCTCCTGCAGAGCCGCCGTCTGGTGCTGGTAGCCGGATCTCATGACTTACATCTCTCAAACCATAAAGGTTTGAGAGATGGCACTAAGTGCGTTCAGTATGTTTGTATGATTGCCGTATTTTGCCGTCAAGTAGTTGTGGGGGTTACTATCCCTTTAAATTATTTAATGCTACGCATTAAGAATAAGACATACTAAGGTGCAGCAACTGATATAAAAGCATCTTCAATGTGCATTTCATCAGCCCTTGACCAACTTCCTCTCTTTTTCCTCTTTAATAGACTAAACAGGAAAGTAACAGCCAATGGAATATATAGAATAAATTATATTGGTGGGCAATGGGACATTCCCTATGATATATCCAGAAAATCCTGTACCCCTAAAGCCAACATGCTCCCTGGCCAACACCACATGACGCAGGGGTCCCACCAGCATCAATAAGGGTCAGGGCCCAGTAAAGATGCATTATATTTTACCATTCATACTGCCCTAAAATACTATTTTTAGTTCTCTCCCCCCTTTATATTTACATACATGCATATAGACACTCCCACTCAAACATCCCTGCACCCACCACAAAAAAAGCACAAACACACACAAGCACACACACTCACCCATATATATGCACATATACAATACATATAGTCTAACATATACATGCAGCTGCACACAAGTTCACCTTCCTCAAATATGCAATCCTCCCTTCATAAATATTCTATTGATCACAGAATCTAATAATAATAGGACTCCCATAAACACAAAACAAAAATAAAAAAAATGCCTGTTAACTAAGCCAAATGAAAACATCATGTACGCTGTGCTGTCCATTTAAATAATTAATCTTACCACTATATAAGGAAGAGTGCTAATTTTTCCATATCATTCAACCCATTGGATATCACCAGAAAAATCTATTTTTGTTTAAGTCTCACTAAAAGTGAATCCCTACCCTTACTGTATTACACTACATAATCTATAACCACATTTTCAAAAAAATGTCAATAAAAGTTCAACATTGGTCTCTCACTATTAATCACTTGACCTTAATTTTATGATTTACAATTCTAATTTTAACTTGCCTATAGTTTTCCCAATATATTGGAGTCTACCCATACTTCAGCATATAAACAATATAGGCAGACATGCAATAAAGAAAAAAACCTTATGTTCATTTTACATGGGTGATGTCTAGGGATGGGCAAAAATTTTCACCTCAAACTGAAATTGGTGAAAAATTGCACTTTCCGCTTGGTGAAAAACTTCCCGTGAAAAGTGCTGTTTTTCCTGCTTTTTCCACCTAGCTCATTGCAATGAAATCAATGGGTAGAAAAATTTTTCTCCACCTCACAAAAGTTTTCTACAGCCATATAAATAGCTGTCAGGCTCTCACAGCATGCCATTCAGTGTTTGTGAGAGGAGAGAGCAGCATGTTTTTGAGCTAGACAAGATAGGCAAATAAAGGTGAATTGAAGCTTAGTTTTAGGGAGTCATTTAGGTAGAACATTTGTTCTCTGTAGTAGGGGAGTCTGGGGGCACAATGAAGAGATGAAGGGAGGAAGAGGGTTGACCAAAAATACCCCAAAATTTGGTGTGACTGACTAGCAAGACACAGACAGCTGGGGTCCAAATTGCTTGCTGATTTTACTTTTATTGTCTCTGTGCTGGGGAAGCCTGGGGAAAGAAGTTGTTGATTTTGTTTTTTATTGGGACCAACTGTGATAAGATATGGTGGACAACTTAAAAAAATAAATAAATAAAAAAGCAAAAACCATAAATAATTAAACAAATAAATATATTAGACAGCTGACTGGGAGCTCTGTGACTGTGTGACTGAAGCAGACTTGATAGACAGCAGACAACATTAAGAATTTTGTTGAGGGTAAAGGCATCACACTCCATTAGCAGTGTACTGTAGACAGTAAAAACACAAACAGTAGTTGAGTAATGTCTAGCAAATTCACAAGTGGGAGGGGGAAAGGTGGAGGAAGTTCAGAGACATGGGAGTAAAGTGGTAATGCAAAAACTGACTGCAACAATTGTTGCTGCAGCATGTGAAATAAATGATAATGATTTCTCTCCTCCTGGGATGGATTGTCAAGGTCCCACCAATGACATACCAGTCCCCCTCCACCACTACCATGCACATCTGTTGCATTGTAGGTTGTCCTTTATTTTTTTTTAATCAATTGACATCATAATGAACAAGAGCTAGTGTAATTTAAGCAGGAAGTAAGTGTTGTGGGCAAAGGGCAAAGGCACTCTGCATGCTGATTTTTTTCAAGGTATATGTTGCTGTAGGACTCACAGCTACTTATTTCTCCACTTCAGCCCTCAGAAGAAATAATATTGTGCTGGGGAATGTTGCACAATATTAAACATAGGCAAAAATGTTTTGGAATAGGAAAAAATGTGTTGGAATAGGATAAAAATGTGTTAGAATAGGAGAATAATGTGTTAGAATAGGAAAAAAATTTGCTGGAACAGGCGAGAAGGAGGAACATTTTGCATTGGAGAAAAAGAGAAAACTTGCGAAAAATCGTCCATTTTTTGCAAAAAGTCATGTGGGAAATTTTTCTCACTTTTCACCCTCCCCTAGTGACATCAAAGCAGCTATGATGTCTTGGATTTGTCAACCATAATGAAAATAACATGCTGGACTATGGTGTCTTTCATACTAGTGACTATCAACTTGAGTGATTGCAGTAAAGTCCAGCATGCTGCAAATTTACTGCCTTTCCTGGGGTTTGCTGTAAAGTTGCAGCAAACCAGTTCTTCCAGATGGCCTATGGGCTTATGGGCAGACATTTCACATGAGCTGAAGTGGAAGTTGTGATGCTTATTGTAAGTGCAACTTCCAGGGGATTACTGACCCATATGAACAACCACCAGTAATACTGGCTAGCATCATGTGCACCCATCCTGCATTGTGCATTGATGTTGGAACACAGATGATAGGTAAGTGAACTACTTTCGAGACAAAACTGTTGTAAGTAGCTGTTACCTGTCTGGAAAATAACTTATTTTGAAGTCTGATCATTCACATATGATTGACATATAGCCTGCTTTTGAGTCATAGGGCACACCCTACATCCCCCATACTGAAGAAAGACAAGAAGGAAAAAATGGGGGCTCTCCTGGTGCAATAAATCCAAAAGATCAGATCATCACTCACTACCATCATGGTAAAACACACTACTCACAAGAGAAGTGGCTAGAACAAAAATTATGTGTTAACCAGCAGAAACATAGACAGAATATTTAAACTGCTCCCCTTCACAGTATGTCCAGATCCAAATTTGTCATGTTTTGCATTATTTTAAAGGAATAGTAATGTTTCATAATAAAAGCAGCTCTAATTAATCATCATAATATTTGGACTTTGGAGAGTGTTATTTCAATTCTGTCAGAGTTGTAGTTCCAGAGTAATTCAATGACAAAGTATCCCCCTCCCGCCCCTTTTACTGATGTAACACTGTTTAGCCAGATCAGAAGGGAGGTGCCCAGGTAGACTGCAGAGAGGGACAATCTTCAATTAAGATAAGGGAAAAACCTGAAAAACTTGTCAAGGGGGGCAGGGCTTTCATTGTTCTCATAGGAAGAAGATTGTCCCCTGCTGTTATCTGTCTGGTCTATAGACTGCATTCCACATCTGAGAAGAGATGGCTTACACTAGGTAAAAGGGGAGGGAGGGAGAACTTTGCTTGTGAATATCTCTTAAACCATAAAGGTTTGAGAGATAAGACTTATATCATTCTTCATGTTTTTTTAATGCCTACAAAATAAAATAAAGTTAAACGAAGTATTACTATCCCTTTAATTGCCATTCACTTGATAAAGCAGCCTGCTCAACAGTAAAATGCATTTGTTCTATAATGACATTTAATTATTCACATTTGAATAAATATTTTCATATGGATTATGGAGGAACAGCCATTTCATTGGAGAAACAGAGTTGCTCTAAGTGGAGACAGGTTAATTATCTCCGCAGGCTGGATTCTTTTGTTTGGAGGTATATGCCTGCTTTTCAACCACCACTAAATGTGAGTGCATACTTATACCTTATTTGATATCTATATACTTTATATGTTAAGGCACCATTGTCGCCATGTTTTATGTATTTTTCTTTTTATCATTCCCTATACTGAAAAGTTCCTTTGGGCCTACTAATACTAAAGTTCCGTTATCTAATTTTGTCCTAAACTCTTGCACCATACTTGGTGCCACAATATGGTTTATTATTGAGGTTCTTTTTATTAATATTAATTGGATTATCAAAAATGATTCATTGTGGATCTTTGTTTTGTTGTGATATGTGCCAAATCTTCTAAAAAAAAATCTTCATTAGGTTTTTGTTAGCCTTACTATATCTAATAATCATAGCTGGGGTCTCGGTCTTCATCTTTCCTATTTCTCTTTTCTTATTCCCTTTAGAGGCTAGAACGTGTTTTCTATCCAATCTATACCTTATCCGTACTGTGTTCTTCAAAACAGATACCTCAATACATTTATCCCTTAACCTATTAATTAATATTGCTTCTAGCCGATGAAAATTGGAATCCCATGAACAGATTTTTTGAACCCTTACAATCTGCTTTACCCAGCCATATATTTTTTACAATCAATATATGAGTTGCATCTGTATCCTTAAACAAGGTTTTCATTTAAATCTAATGCTCTTCTATAAAAATGAATACAACCAGAAATGCTCTCCCCTTTTGTTTATAGTTCATACTTAGATTTATATTATGGTCACTATATAATAGTCACCATCCTATATAATAATTTGCTAAATCGTGTGTAATGCCCGACATGCGCAGTAGATACTGCTGCGTGTGCGGAAGTCATGCGCAGTAGAGACTGCCCGCGCCGCGGCTGATACAGAGCTGGGCGCTGCTCTGTATCAGCAGTGGCGCGGTCAGTCTCTACTGCGCGTTACTGCCCCGCGACCGGCTGCCAGAGGCACTGTGGCCCGTGTAACGGGCTGTTCAACTAGTAACAGATATATTGAATGGATTTGTAATATATTTACAAATCCATTCAATATATCTAGCGAAATGCTGCAAACAAGTAGAAGTATAAGAATGAAACATAGGGACATCTTTCAGTTGCTATTAAAGAACTGTTTATTCCAGTAATCCAGGAACATTAATTACACATTGATAAATATGCCTCTTTGATTAGAAACTGAGTAAGATGTAAGCAGTTCCTGTGTGTGTAAGCAGGTAGAGTGAAGTGCTTATTGTATATGTGGTGAGTCTCTGAGATTTGGGAATGTCTCTGCCTCTCTCTCTCTCTCTCTCTCCCTCCCCCTCTTTCTCTCTTCTTGGCAAACCTGAAATAGTTTGCCAAATGCCAGTCTCTCCAGGAGCTTCCTCGAAGAAATCCACAAACTGAACCACAGATCATTCTCTCATCTCTAATTATAAAAGATTAAAAATCTCATACCTTTTTTTTTCTTTAGTGGATGCAAAGTAAGCCTTGATTGCACAAATGGTCTGATTTGATTACTAAACATTTTATGTTAGTCTGGCATTGGAGAGGTTAAATGTCCCCCTTCTGCCCCCTCCATGGGTACCCATGCTCTTACGTCCAATTAGTTTACCTCAGTTACTGCATGTTTGCTCATCACTTGTTAACCCCTTACTGCCCCAGGATGTACATGTACGTCCCAAGCGGATGTCCCAGGTGGACAGAAGATGTACATGTACGTCCCGGAAGTCATTCAAACAAATGAAACAAAAATGGTCTGCGGGCGGTCACTAAGGGGTTAAAATTCTTTATAGACAGTTGTCAAGAGATCATGTCACATGTAGAAACCTGCACATTCACAGGAAGGGGGTGTGGGGGAGGGTGTACCAGTCTATCAACATAGCTCATTTTCTGTGCTTTAGCTGAAAATCATGGGCTTGTTCATATTGGTATGTATCAGTGCTTTAGTGATTTCCAGTGCACACTAACTCCTTGTGGGAGATTCACTAAGCACTGATACAGAGGTGATAGAGAAGTGACAAAGCGGAGATGACATCTCCAGTTTATCACTTTTCCAGCTCCTATGTTATTCTATGGAGCCTATTCACTAAGATCTCCAGAGTTAAAGAATAGAATAATATAGGAACTGGAGAAGTGATAAACTGGAGACCTCATCTCCACTTTATCACCTCTTTATCACTGCTTAATGAATCTCCCCCTAGTCAGAAGTTAAAGGGACAGTAATGTCCCATAAATTTTTTTTATAGATTTGTAGAGGGTAAAAAAAGAATCTCATGGTCACAAATCCCATCTCTCAAACCGCTATGGTTTGAGAGATATTGGCAATCAAAGTTCCCCCTTCCCTCCTCTTCTGATGTCAGTGTCTAGCTGACAGCAGGAGATCCCAGTCGGGGGACCAGCTGGCGGCTCTGCAGCAGAGCCGAAATCCCATTATTATAAAAGAATTACTTCATTGGAAAGGTCTACAAAGTGTGTCTGGTTTGCAAGCACACTTTGTAGACCATTCCCATGAAGCAGTTATTTTCTAATAACAGGATACCGGCTCTGCTGAAGAGCCTCGTTGTGTCGTCCGACACGGATCTCCTTCTGTCAGCTTTACAGCTGACATCAAGGAAGGAGAGGGAAGGGGGAACTTTGATTGACAATATCTCTCAAACCATAGTGGTTTGAGGGGTGGGGTTTGTGGCAATGAGATTCTTTTTTTTAGCCTCTACAAATCTATAAGAACAATTTATGGGACATTATTGTCCCTTTAACAATGGAGCACAATGGTTAGAAATACCCATTCACCTCTACATTGCCCTCTCCTTGGCATAAGTAATATAAAGACAAAAATTTCAGTTTAAGCAACTTAGTAAATAGCTATTATGAAGATACAGTACCAAAAAAATCAGTGCTAGCTCCTATTTCAGCATGCACCTTTATTTTTACATTTACCTCAAAATGATCCCCTTTGGGTTACATAATATGTTTCCAATGTATTGAATAGTAAGCACAAGTGGGGTTAAAATATTTCTTAAATCCTACTATATGAGAGTTGATTTTGATGATTGGGTACTGTATAAAATGAGGTACTATTCCCTCATTTTTCTTCTGTAAATTCTTTGTTTATAGTGCCCCTTAAACTTTTGAAAAAAAAAATATATATTTATATATTTCTTAAATCCTTATGTACAAAAGAAAACTGGAGTAATTTTGCCAAACCAACTGCACCATAGGGAGCAATTACTCATTTTCAAAATTCTTCTTCATCTAAATGGGGCTCTTAACTTCCCATGTGCTACAGAGGTCTCCGATACTTTGCAAAGCAATGTGTTGGAGACTTCTCTAACATTCAAGGGGTTAAACACTCCATTTAAATCAATGGAAATATTTATTTGTACCCTTTATTCTAGTTGGTTTTCCCCATAATTAATTCAGTTTTCTTTTGAACAGGTGTTTAAAATTATTTTAAAATAAATAATAAATATTGGGGAATTTGTATAAAATATAGAAAGGAGCAAATATCACCATTAAATTAAATGGGGATTTAAACATTATTTCATTTAGAGAGGTCTCTCATGTACTGCTTATCCAATTAGGAACAAATGTGCAGCTGGAATAATTCAGAGGAAAATGAGGTCTCCTGCCTCCTGGGTGAGTTGCATCTTTCCACTGGGGCATGCAGTGAGTTTATGCCCTTGATATTCAAAATGTCATCATAATCAAAAAAACTGCCAGATCTTGCTTTGGTGGTAAAATAAGGACAGTGTTTTTAGAAGTAAATCTATGAAAATGTGTCATAAACAATTAAAAATAGTGGTTATACCTTTATTACCAGAGAGGTATCAAACACATGCACTGGGTTTCTCTCTGGTACTCAGATGGTTAAAATGTCTTTTTTTTTTTTTACTTTCAAAGAAGTAAAGACATTTATTTATGTATTTATTTGTACCAGTTAACACTAGACTAGTGCTGTTGGAAAAAATAATGTTAATCAGAAAAAAAAAATTACATAAAATAAGATTTTTTTTTTCTGAAATGTCCTTAAAATATGATGGTAGATTAAACCCTGGCCACTTTTAAGACAAATGATAAGGGATCCCCTCATGTTCCCTGTATGTCTCCCTCTACCACTTTAGATTGTAGGCTTTCTGAGCAGAGACCCCATTTCCAGTGTTTTATTTTCCTAAGCACTTGTCACCCTGTATTGTCCAAACTCTTAAATTGTAAAGCGTTGTGTAAACTTGTGGCACTATATAAATAAACATATTAAATTATTCAATATGCCTGAGAAATCATGGACCATGGTGTAAGAACTTTTTCAGACAAATTCAGCTACCACAACATTTTGAACAGCTCACACTGTGAGTATACTTGCTTGTGAGTATGCATTATCATGTTTGTTTAATGAAGTAACTGTAATAATGACTGAAACACAGTGCAAGAACTTCAAGACGTGATGCAGAAACATGGAACTTAAAGCAGGTGCATGTTTTGCAGCTTTTGGAGGGAGGTTTTCTGCCAGGTCATGCCAGATCAATAACCTTGTACCTTTGCTTGCTGACCTGATACCTTTTGTCAGTTATTCTGTATAATTTGATTTTTGTCCATCAAGAATAAGATGACCTGGGTTGTTATGCACTAAGCCGTGATAAAGAGATGATAATGTGGTGATAAAATGAAGATGACTTCTCCAGTGTGATAAACTCTCCAGTTCCTACTAAGGTATCTCAACTTAGAGATATAATTGGCTCCATAAATTAAAACAGGACTTGGACAGTTTAGAACTGTGGAGAAGTCATCTCCACTTTATCACCTTTTTATCAGACTTTATTGCATCTCCCCTCTGTTGCCTTGCTTTTTAGAAAAACAACTCTGATTTTACTTAAATTTACACCCCATGGAAAGGAGGGATATAGGAGTATATTTGTAAGTATAAAAATGACAAAATTCTGGGACAATCTTAATTGCACCATAGGGAAGAATTAAAAATTTAAATAAAAACAATTTAAATTTAACGTGCATTTCTTCACAATGTCCTTGAGGCCCTTAAAGAATTGAAGAGTTTAACATCCCTATTTGAATCAAGTGAGATTTAAGTACCATTTGTCTCCCTCGGTGCAACTGATTTGCCCCTGAATTGTTCTAGCTTCCTTTAAGGAGAAGTAAACTTTTTTTATGAAGTAAAATATATTGTAAGGCTTTTCCTGTTGAGTAAAATAAGAGAACTGCTACTACAGAGGGATGCATGTTTCCAGAGTTATTACACTTTAAACCCATGTTTTTTACATTAGCAGTGCCATCTAGTGGTTAAATTCTAATTAGGTTTTCTATTACATTATAATGGAGAGGAAAGTCAGTGACATACAGTTCTCCATAGAATGTGATAGAAACTGCCGTGTCACTTACTGTCAGTTAGGACTATCAGGAAGTAAAAGTACAGCAAATTCACTTCCTATTTATTTGAACGGTTATACATTTTGAATAAAACAACTGACAGCAGTGGAAGTGACCTTGTTTTACTCAGCAGGAAAACTGCTCCTTTAATATATCAGCTTCTTAGCCTTCTATATTTAATGTTCTGTGTTCCTGCAAGGATGAAATTAGACCATCAATTCATCCCTATTAGCAATGCAGAAGAGACCTCTCAAACATTCAAAGTGATTTAACCCTTTGAACGTCAGAGAGGTAAGCAATGCTTTGTGAAGCAATGTGTTGTATACCACTCTGGCACTCAAAGGGTTAAAGTCCTATTTAAGTCAACAAGGATTTGTATTTGAACCATATGGTGCAGATGGTTTGTTCCAAAATTGCCCAACGTTTGTCTTTATTCATATCCTCCATTGACTTTCAGGAAAACGGATAATTAAGAAAAGAAAAATGGTTTAAACAGAATGTTGATGGATGTTCTCTTCCTCTCTGGTATGAAACCATCAACTTAAAAAGCTTCTTTGTACCTCAATGCTTTTTTGCAAAGTATAGGAAATGATGACTGATTGATTACTGCAGGTCTGTTCTGGAAGATCAATATGCATTTCCATGGCCCCATGCACTACAATCCCTAATAATGTTTAATTGTATCCAAAATCTATCATTTTGCTATTAAGAGGAAACTCTGCTTCATTGTATACCATCATCTTATATTGATTAGTCAATTATATTATATATTTCTAGTTTTTAGCATTTAAAATGTATTTCAATCTAAGGAAAGCATTCTTAGTCTACAGTTTTGCTTCACTGGTGCAAACATTATCTAATGGGCCATACTGAAACAGGAAAACACATCCTTTATATGTAATTGATCATGATCTGTTTCTGTTTAACACCTTAAAGGAGTATTAAATCTTCTGTATCCTTTTGAAACGTCTCATAAAAAATATTGTGCGGCTGGAAGCCGCATTAACCATGTTGCCATGTTTGAAATGGTGACATGAGAACCTCGCGCTGCATAAAAGCTCTAGGTAGTCATGTTCCATCTTTAAATGTCACTATTTACTGGCCACAACTCCCAGCATCCTTACCTTGCAGAGCATTGCCCGACTCTCTCTAATGAAATAGGCAGGGGGAGGGATGGTCCATAGCATATGACTGCCTATGCTCCTAAAGCAGGCATCATACGATCCAGAAGAAAGATCCAAAGGCTGGACTATGCCTGAAACGATAGCAGCCACTCCTCACTGGATGAAGCATATGACTGGATTTATGTATTCAAATCTTTGAGGTCCTTCACTTCATGCATTGAGGAGTGGCTGCTCTCATTTCAGGCATAGTCCAGCCCTTGGATCTTTCTTCTGGAAAGTATGATGCCTGCTTTAGGAGCATAGGCAGTCATATGCTATGGACCATCCCTCCCCCTGCCTAAATCATTAGATAGAGCCAGGCAATGCTCTGCAAGATAAGGATGCTGGGAGTTATGGCCAGTAAATAGCAATGTTTAAAGATGAAACATGACAACCTAGTGCTTTAATGGAGAGCAAGGTTCTCATGTCGCCATTTTAAACACGGCGACATGGTTAATGAGGCTTCTAGCCGCACAATATTTTTTTGGCGACATTTCAAAAATGAACCTAAATCTTCACTATCAATAAAAACACAAATATCATGTCACATTTTCCTGTTAAGAAACACAAAGAACTCCCACAGCTGAGAGATGTTTTTCTCCATATTAATTATAGTTTAAACTTTGTTTTATATACAGTGTATAGCAAAAGTCTACACACCCATATTGAAGTTGCAGCCTTTCTTGATGAAAAAGGCTAAAATCAAGATAAATCATGTCAGAACTTTTCTCATCTGTAATAAGATCTTGCTATTCTGTTCTATAGAGACTACTTCAGTTTGAGAGATTATAGTACACTCGTTACACAGAATAACATAGGAACAGGAGAGTTTATAACACCTTTATCACACCTTAGTGCATAACTCATTTTGCCTTTCTCTTGTTGCACTGTTAGCATAGTTTTGCTATTGTGTGCTGTGGGAGACAGAAGTCACCGACTACACTTATAGTGTGAATGCAAATATCCTTTGAATAAAGTTGCGGACATAGGTAAAGTCTCGTTACTTTTGTGGCAAAAATGTCCATTATACGGTGTAATGTTGCAACATTTTTGTGACTACATTTGTGCCTCTATTTGAGCCTGTGTCTTTGTTCATAGACTCCATTTTGGATTCAGTGCATGTACATTGACTCCATCTTGGAATCAACACATGATCTGACGCCATCTTTGAAATCTCAAGCCACATGGTTAAATACTCAATGGGTTTGCAGTTCTTTTCACACTCACAGAGATAATTTTAACGCAGCTGTTATTGTGAAACCCTTTGCACCAATGAATTCACCCAAAGCCACGAACGGCAACATAAATTAACTAGTAGGAAAAAGCTTTACAATGTTTAAAAAAAAAAAATTAATGAACATTTAAAAAGTCACCAGAAACTAGAGTCATTGCAAGGATTGTATTTATGTCTCTTGAGTGATTTGAGTCCACCAAAGGTTTAAATATTTTAGTTACAAACACTAAACAGATGTTAATAAGTAGACAAACCACTTAAATGCTAGTGATGTCCTCAAAGCATTTATTCACAGTGTATTCTCTAGCACCAAAGGCGTTAAGGTGAAAGAGAGTAATTGTAAAGGGAGATATGTTCTGTCTCAAAAAGAAAGAGGATGCTTTTTAGAATTAAAACAGTGTGCACTTATATGTGCATGTATGCATTTGTATGGGCATGCTTGTATGTAAGAGTATGTGTGGGATGTGGAAGAGCGAAATAATTTTTTCTTCCCACTTTTTCAGAGAACAACCTGGAAGATGCAAGAGAAGCCTCCGAGGGCTCCATGTGGCCCCAGGACCTTCACATGTTTACTAATGCTAATGTCAAGTCTCCATTAACTTGTTATTTCCCAAAACTACTCAGCTGATTGTTTTATTAAGGGAGAACTATGCCAAATAAATGGCTCATAATCTTTTAATGACCAGTGTGGTATGCAATGTATTGCAAAGTAATGCTTAGCAAACCTCTCTGGTCTTTAAAGCTTATCAGTATTCATTACCAGACTGAATGAATCAATATGTTTATTTATATAGCTCCACAAATTTGCACAGAGCTTTACAATTTGAGGGATTGGACAATGCAAGGTGACAAGTGATTAGGAAAATTAAACAGTGGAAATGGGTAAAGTGAGACATACAGAGAACGTAATTGTTGAGTGTGGAATACAGTGCTCAATTTCTGTTGGGATAGTGGAACATAAATAAGTGCATTATGGATGTATGATTCAGTGCCTTCTAGCTTGTTGAGGAGATATAAATTCAAATAATACTTGAAGACCTCTAGAGAAATGCAGTGGCATGAAGCATGAGGTAGCGCATTCCATAGATAAGCAGTAATGAAAGATAGGATGAGTGCTTGTACAAGAATTTTAATTGTGAAGGAACAGGAAAAGGGCAGATTTTTGATATGTTAAGAAAGAGAAAGTGGCAGGATTTGGCAATAACATTTATATGGGGTAGAATGAGAGGGGAACGCTAATTATCACCTCTAATCCCCATGCTTCTGTTACACAATTTATGACAATGCCATTTACTTACCTTGAAGGTCATGTCTGGGCCAAGTCTAGGTGGATGAGGAGCAGCTTAGTTTTTGACATGTTGACTTTGAGGTCTCTATGAGCCATCCAGCCTGAGATAGCCAAGAGTCAATCTGTTACTTTAGATTGAACATCACAAGTAATATGAGGTACAGATAAGTAAATCTGGGTATTGTCTGCATAGAGGTGATATTTGAGTCTGAATTAGTTACTAAGTTCACCAAGTGTTATTGTGTATAGAGGAAACAGAAGTTGCCCTAGAGTCTTGGGGAAAACCAACAGAGACGTGTATGGGAGAGGACAAAGAGGTGGCAATGGAGCCAGTGAAGGATCTGTTAGTTAGATAAGAAGGCAGCAAGTTCAGGGCTGAGTTAAAGAATTTGGAGGAGGAGAGCATGAGAGACAGGGTCAAAAGCAGTTGAGAGATCAAGCAGGATGAATATTGAATAGTGAACTTGTGAATTGGCAATGTGTAGATCACGCATGACAGAAGTGGAACCATAGAGAATAGGCGGATGTTTACAAGGGGGAATAATTTCTTGGATAGAAGCTACCATGGCTTTGAAGCAAAGACTTGAGGTTGTATAGAATTTGGAAGGGAGGATGATGGAGGGCAAAGGAGGGAGTCAAAAGTAGAGAAGAGACAGTGGGTGTTGGAATTATGCATATGAATTTGTTGTGAAAAGTATTGTTTTTTTTTAACCATGGACAAAGCAGAGTTAAAGCAGAAAAGGAAGAAATTGTAGTGGAGAAAATCTACCAGTGTGCCCAACTTTCTCCAGAGTCACACAGCTGAATGGCTAGAGGGACGGCAGAAGATTATGTTTTCATTGTATCTGTGATTGAATGTATTTAATGATCTTCATTCTAAGGTTAAGTTTCCTGTGCCTAACAATAGGCATATTCACTATGAATGAGATAAACCAAAGAAAAAGCCCCAACTAAATTATGTATAACTAGTTGAAGAGCCCGTTACACGGGCCACGGTGTCACTGCCAGCCTGTCGTGGGGCAGTCATGCACAGTAGAGATTGCCCACGCCACGTCTTATACAATGCCAGCCAGTCGCAGTGCAGTCATGCTCAGTAGAGACTGCCCACTTCGGAACGTCCAGCTCTGTATCACCCTCGTCACTGGCAGTCTCTACTGCACATGACTGCGTCGTTACACACATTTTAGTGAATTATTATATAGGATTATGCAAACAGTTTCTGAAAGTAAATTTCACTGTCCAATTATAGACATAGATTATAGATGTACCTAACTGATATATGGATAGTGTTCAATGTTTTCAGTTTATACAGAATTTTACCAATTAATTACCAGGAAATTAAAAACAAATATTTTACTTATTTACTTTATTTTTATATATTTTTCATTTTTTTACTTACTTTTTACCTACTTTGCTTTACTTATTTTTACCTGTCTTTCAGTTATTTACGATAGGAGTTTATTTCTTAAAGGAATAAAGTGTTATAATTCCATTTCAGCATAATAACAATGTGGAATCGTAAAAAGTCACTTAGAGAATTTCCAGAGTAGTCTTTGTAGCTAATAACAGAAAATTGCATAGTAATTTGGCATGTAAGATTAAAATTGTTGTTGTATTCAGTACACAGAATGTTACTACCATTGTTAGTCAAGAATGTCAATTGTGTATAAATGCACCCCCACATTTTTTCTTCGATTTCAACCCATGTAAAATAAAGATGGAAAATACAGGTGACTTTGTATAAAGCATACCTCCTAGTACTTCTGCACTTGAAAATCAACAGCTGCATTTTCTTTTTACAATACTCCCCCCTTTTAAAGTCTTTTTTTTTAATGCATGCTGTTCTAGAGCATAGCACCTGCATCATAGGGAACACATACACATTTTCAAGTGATCTTTGCTTGAAATGGAGGATTTTAACATCTTGAATTCATGGGTGACCTCTGTAAATTTCAAGGGGTTTAAATCCCCAATTAAATTAATTGGAATATTTATTTGTTGCTTATGGTGCAGTTTGGTTGCTCTAGAAATATATTACTTTTCTTAGCTCATCAACATCACTTCATAACAAAGTTATCAGATATACTATTAATCTTGACCATAGCTGAATATTAATTGATAAAAAAGAATGAAGGACATCACATATGTTAATCAAGAGTTATATTTCACTTCACTTCTTGTTTTAGCTTGTAATAATCCTGCTGACTGTTCTGATTCCCATTTCAAGTTTATGTATAATATTATAATGCCTTGAGGAGCTTTGGAATTACATCTCAATGGTGCAGACAATCAGATCTGTTCTTTACTCCAAGGAACACAGTGGGGTAATTTATCAATGTCTTTTAAACCTATTCTAGATGTAAATTCTGCCCGGAGTCAGAATTTACAATACGACTTAGAAAAATGTTGAGAAGTCAGCTAGCATATTAGAAAGAGTAAGATTTTTTAAAGTTTGCAAACTTACTAATTCTTTTTAAAGAAAATTATTTCACCATATTTCTTGATTTCTCGATAGTGTATGTGTAATGATATAATCTTCTGATCACATAATTGCATGGGTTATAATTTATAAATACTTATCCACACTTATTATATGGCTTAAATTCAGAAACAATATTCACTGCAAAAATCTCTCTATTGCTCAGTATATCTCAGGGAACAAATGTAATAGATTGAAATTTTGAGAGAGAGAGTGTGAGATAAAGTGGGAATTTTTATGAATGGTTTCATACAATACTCTGAAATAATTATCACACTCATAATGTTAAACTGCTGTTTAAAGAAACAACATCACCTAAAAACAACTTACAGGAAGGTCTTCAATAGCATCCAGTGGGCTACATTTAACCTTCTAAGGACTGTAAGGGAGTTTAATGCATTGAAAAGAAATGTGTTGCATACCCCAGGGTTCTTAATGTGTTAAAAGAGTCTTTATGTTTTTGGGGACCAATTCACATGGGTTTCCCTTTACTACCATGTCAGTATTTCTAATAAGAAATTGCCAACTGATTTTTTTTTCATTCGGCAGTGGTACTGTATAAGCGCTGTGGGGCCCTTTTAACAAACGGGCCCTACTTATATTATAGTGCCGCTACTGGGACGCTATCACCTAAAACAAATTTGATAATTTTGAAAACACTTTAAAAATCTTCTATATGTTCTATTAAGCAATTTTTTTATTTACAAAACAAGTTTTGGAGCTGATGTGAATTAAGGTTGGCTGTGCAGGCAGATCAAATCTTGGATCTAAATTCCCTCCACCATATATTGTTGATTAATCCTTTCAGTGCCAAGGGAGGTGGACAATGCATTGCTGAGAAGTGTCAGTTAGTGGGGGAGAAAATGAGGGATAAAACAGGAAGTCAGTGCTAAGAGAGATGTACAATGCATTGATGAACAGTGTCAGTGAGTGAGGAGGTATTGTAGGCATAAGACAGGAAGTTAGTGCTAGAGGAGGTGAACAATGGATTTCTGAGCAGTGTCAGAGAGTGGAGAAGGTAATGATGGGATAAGACAGGAAGTCACTGCATGGGGAGGTGGACAGTGCATTGCTGAGCAGTGTCAGTGAGTTGAGAAGGTAATGGAGGAATAAGATAGGATCTCAGTGCTAAGGGAGGTTGGCAGTGCATTGCTGAGCAGTGTCAGTGAGTGGGAAAGGTAATGTAGGACTAACACAGGAAGTCAGCACATTGAGAGATGGGCAGTGCATTGCTGAGAAGTGTATGTGAGCATGGTAGGTAAAGTAGGGCTTACAAAAATTCCCTAAATGGCATTCATTAGCATAAGATATATACATATAAGGTTAATACAACACATAGGTGATGTTGAAATCTCTCGGACCTGAGCTTTAATTCAAGTATTACTATCCCTTTAAAGACCAGTGTGGTGTGTAAATCATTGATTTGCAGGAGTTCAGTTAACAAAGTATATATAAGTTCAGTTCATCTGTTGTGCATTCATTTTGTACACTGTATAAGAGCAATTACATTATAATGAAAACATATTTGTATTTTGGTTATTCCTGCTGAGTAAAAACAAGGGTACTCCCACTGCTGGGAGATTTTACAGTCAAAAGTTATTACTGCTCAAACATTTTGTTTACAGTAATCCACAATTTTCGAATGCAGATGCACTAAAAGTCAATGAGGACTCAGTAATCGAACGCCGACGTTGTGCCAGATCTGTGTCAAAGGCACATCACAAGTATGCACTTAACCCCATCAATCTGATAAAAATCTGCCCAGATAGCTATCATGTTTTCAACAAGTTTATGAATTTTTACTTAACACATCAACAATGCCTTATTTCCATATGGAAACGCAGCATAATGAGCCATTGTAGTATTCATATGGGTGTATTTATATGTTAATGTGGCTGCTTGCAACATGCATGAAGCTCAGATATCTTCCTCTGCTGTCAGTGTTCAGTGTCCCCACATTGCCTACTTGAGGTTCATGATGCTGGGATCTTCCTGTGAAACAAGCAGTGAGTGAAAAGAGTGAGTGATAAGCAGAGTCACAATCACTAGTAGCCATCATTAGCCTTTCTGCCCAGACCTGATAAGGACTCATTCTCCCATTTGTCTGCACTGAGATGGCCAGCTTCCTGTGCATGTAAGATGCTCATTTGTGCACTACAAGGCACATGGCTAGGTACAGCTTGTACCTTTCTGTCTCAGAGGTACCCTGCCTAGACTTTTACAAGATATCATTTCTTGTAATCAGTTTGTGTCACAAACCCGTCCGTTCCTCCTCCCTCAAGGCGGTCTCACTCCTGATTACAGAACTCTTACACCTGTCCATAGCATACTTATACTTGGGACTTTCCTACTATCCCCTCCCTTGGATGGTCTGTTCTCAGTGTCCTAGTACCTATGTATCAAGCTTTCCTGTGATTCCTGATTACCGTTGTGACCCTTGCCTGAATATCTGGCTTCCGGACCTTGGTTTTGTCTGCGACCTCTCTTCTTGTTACTGTGATCCGATTGTTTGCTCCAGTCTTCTGTTTGACCATTTGTGTACCAACTCCGGTTGCCTGACCACTCTCTGCTTATCTCCAGTTTGTTTGACTCCTTGTGTACCGACTCTGGCTCAACTACGACTCTCTGCTTCTCGACTCACCCAAGGTACCGACTATCTGTTTGATCGACTACCTGTGTACCAGACCCGGCTATGCTTCAACTCCCCGTCTGTCTACGACCCTGTGTAGTCGACAAATTCTGCTCGACTCCTAGTCGACTCCAGCTTATCTTTGACTCTCCAGTATCTGCCTCTGCAGCCTTTTAGTCAACTAGCAGCAAAAGTTTACTGTCGGCTAACTTAAAGACTTTTTCTCTCTGCTCACCGACTTCCGGCCTTCTGCAGTAGGGTTCAGACTCTGCCTCATAGCCTGTGAGTTTTCATCCTCATTCTCCCGTTCCTTGCCTGGCTGGGAGAACCATGACAGTATCCAAGGGCCAGTAACATGGAACCCGCAGAGGTCGCACAAAAACTCAGTACATGTAAGACCAGGATTGAAGGCCTAGACCACCGCATAGATCAGTTTCCTCAGGCCTTACAGACTTTGCTAGTTCACACTGATACTGCATGCCATGCAGCTCCTGCTACTTCTGCTCCTGCTCAAGTAGAGACCTCTATTTCTGTGCCCACCGTGAGACTTCCACCTTCCTCTCGTTATGGAGGTGACTCTGCTGCGTGTAGAGGTTTCTTAAATCAATATTTGATCCATTTTGAAATGACACTCCACTTACATGTGATTTCTTTGTTAACAGACTGTGCCCTTGCCTGGGCTTCCTCTCTATGGGAGAGAGGCACTCCACTGGTTAACAACTATTCAGAACGTGCCTGCAATCTTAGCCAAGTCTTTGACCTTCCTGGCAGAGCAGGGACTACTTCATCATCTCTATTCACCATCAGACAGGGCTCACGTTCATTATTGGACTATGCAAAAGAATTCCGTACCTTTGCGGCAGAGGTTAATTGGAACAATGAAGCCCTGGTCTCTGCATTCACTAACAGACTGTCTGACAGTTTCTAGGTTGAACTAGCAGCCAGAGATCTACCCTTGGAATTGGAGGATCTTATTGTCTTCGTCTCCTGCATAGATCTGAGACTCAGAGAGAGACAACTCCATTGGGATTGCATCTGGAGACCTCCTGTTAAATTGGCACCTAAATTCTCTCCCCTGGAACCTCTGGTCGTTCCCCCTTCTGAGGAGCCCATGCAAATAGGGTCCATGGGGTTGAGCGAGGAGGAGAAGCAGAACAGAAGAAGACAAAACCTACGCCTGTACTGCAGAGGAGAGGGACATTATGCCCACAACTGTCCCAAGAAGAAGGGAAACTCCCCGCACCTAGAGGGGATCAGGGGACCTGCTCTAGGTGTAACTGCTCACACCCCTGAGTCAGAGGGAGATTGCTTACTGATTCCTATACAAGTGTCTTGGCAGGATCTTCATGTTTCTACTACTGCCTTAATAGACTCTAGAGACGCAGGCTCATTTATTGACGAGACTTTCTGCAAAAACCAAGGGATACCATGTTTTGTCAAAAATCAACCTCTGTTGTTACAGGCCATTGATGGGAGGCCACTTCATCCCTCTGCTATAACTCTAGAGACTCAATCCTTGCATGTCAAAGTAGGACCTTTGCATTCTGAGACACTGAGATTTCATGTCATTATTTCTTCTTCCTGTCCAGTCATTCTGGGATACTCCTGGTTATCTTTACATAATCCACATATTAACACTCAAAGTGGCCAAATTGTCTCTTGGGGTTCTTACTGCTCTCATCATTGCCTGGAGTCTGTTAACCCTTTATGTATTCAGTCAGTCCAAGTATCTGATCCTGAGATTCCTGAGCACTACCGAGAATTCACAGATGTCTTCAGCAAAAAGGAGACTGACAAATTGCCGCCTCATAGAGCTTTGGACTGCCCTATAGATCGTCTGCCTGGCACCATTCCTCCACTAGGTAGAGGCTACTCTCTATCCTTTCCAGAGGTCATGGCTATGGAGGAGTATATCCAGGAGAATCTTAAAAAGGGTTTGATTCAATGGTCCTCTTACCCGGCAGGGGCGGGGGTTTTCTTTGTCAGGAAAAAAGAAGGAGATCTACGTCCTTATATTGATCATAGAGTCCTGAATAAAATCACAATAAAAAACACTTAACCCCTACCTCTTATATCTGAACTGTTTGACTGACTTAAGGGGTCTAAGGTGTTTATGAAACTGGACTTACATGGAGCTTACAATTTGATCTGGATACAACAAGTAGAAGAGTGGAAGACGGCATTTGATACTCACTCAGGGCATTATGAGTATAAAGTCATGCCCTTCGGCCTCTGCAATGCCCCTGCCATCTTTCAGGAGTTTGTAAATGAATGCCTCAGGGACTTTCTGCATTAGTTTGTCATAGTCTACTTGGATGACATACTAATTCACTCTTCTGATCTCTACACTCATCTCTCTCACGTCAAGAAAGTCTTACTCCACCTTAGAGAAAACCGTTTATTTGCTAAGCTACAAAAATGTTTCTTGAGGTTTGCGAACTATTATCGCAAATTGATCCGGAATTATTCCAAGATTGCTGCTCCTCTCACAGCTCTTACTAAGAATGGAGAAGATCCGGTTAATTTGCCTCCTGAAGCTGTCAAGGCCTTTGTACTCCTGAAACAAAAATTCTCCACTGCTCCAGTTCTGAGATATCTGGAACCTACTCAGCCCTTTGTTCTTGTTGATGCTTCTGAGATTGGTGCAGGGGCTGTCTTATCCCAGAGAAGCACTCAAAACGGTCCACTTCATCCCTGTGGATTCATGTCCAAGAGATTCTCTCCAGCGGAGCGAAATTACGATGTCGCTAATAGGGAGTTATTGGCCATCATTCTCTCTTTAGAGGAGTGGAGACATTTATTGTAGGGTGCATGTGCACCTATAACGATACTCACTGTTTACAAAAACCTTATTTACATTAGTGATGCTAAAAGAATGAATCCCAGACAGGCAAGATGGGCACTGTTTCTGACTCGATTTAATTATGTGCTATCCTATCAACCAGGAACTAAGAATACTAAAGCTGACACACTCTTCAGGATGTACACAGAACCTACGGAGGAGACCTAACTCATGGAACCTATTGTTCCCCCAAGCAGGGTACTGGCCAGTATATGCCATTCCAGTTTATCCTCCCCACTTCTAGAAGAGATCCGTAATAGCCAGAATAAAGCCCCAGATACCGTACCTCCTGGGAAGCTCTTTCTACCGTCGGAAAAAAGAGAGGAGGTCTTGAAGTCCAGCCACGATTCCAAATTGGCCGGTCACACAGGAATTGCCTGTACTAAGGAGTTGATCTCCAGACCCTTTTGGTGGCCTGGATGGGAAATAGATATTCAGGACTTTGTTTCAGCATGTCAAACCTGTGCCTCATCTAAGACTCATAGATCCCTTCTTGTTGGATTACTGCATCAACTGCCAATACCGTCATAGCCCTGGTCCCATATCCCTATGGACTTTGTGGTAGAATTGCCACCCTCAAAAGGAAATACCACCATACTTACAATAGTTGACCTTTTCTCCAAAATCGTACATCTGATCCCTCTACTCAAACTACCTTCTGCTGCAGAACTGGCTCAGATCTTTATCAAAGAGATTGTCAGACTGCATGGGATTCCCACCCAAATTGTGTCTGATCATGGCAGTCAATTTATTTCAAAGTTTTGGAGGTCATACTGTGACAAACTGGGAATTTCCTTGGCATTTTCTTCAGCTTACCACCCCCAATCAAATGGAGCCGCAGAACGAGCTAATCAGGAGATGGAACAATACCTCTGGATGTTCTGCAATGAGAGCCAAGATGATTGGGCAGAACTTCTACATCTGGCTGAATTAGCAAAACACAATTCACTTCCAGAATCCATTCAGATGTCCCCGTTCTTTTGCCTTTACAGAATGAATCCAGTGGTTCTTCCCACAACATTCTCTGAGTCCTGTATACCTGCTTTAGACACTCATCTGGATAACATCAGAGAGCACTGGAGTTCTGTGAGGAAAGCCTTGTGCTCAGCCACAACAAATAAAAAAAGAACTGCTGACAAAAAGCGATCTAGTGCTCCGACTTATGCTCCTGGTGACAGTGTGTGACTTTTTACTCATCATTTAAGCCTCAAGGTACCAACAATGAAGTTGGCTCCCCGGTTCATAGGTCCATTCCACATTAGTAGGAGGATTAATCCTGTGGCCTATGAACTATCTCACCCAAGAGCACTTTGTATTCCCAGGGTTTTCCATGTTTCCCTCCTGAAACCTTTCATCTGCAATAGATATACTAAGAGAGTTGTTGCTCCTGGTACTATTGATTCAGTCCATGAAGATGAGTTTGAGGTATAGGCTATTGTGAACTCCGGCTTTCTCAGAGGTTCCCTGCAGTACCTCATTCATTGGAAAGGGTATGGTCCAGAAGAGAGGGCCTGGGTGTCGGCCCATTATGTGCACGTCCCTTGCCTAGTCCGACAATACCGCAGAAAATACCCGACTCATGACGGTTACAGCTGCCCGGGGGTCGGCCCTCGAGGAGGGGGTACTATCACAAACCTGTCTGCTCCTCCTCCCTCAAGGCGGTCTCACTCCTGATTACAGAACTCATTCACCTGTCCATAGCATACTTATACCCGGGACTTTCCTACTATCCCCACCCTCGGATGGTCTGTGCTCAGCATCCTAGTACCTGTGTATCAAGCTTACCAGTGATTCCTGATTCCAGTTGTGACCCTTGCCTGAACTCCGTGTATCCAAACATCTGGCTTCCTGACCTTGGCTTTGTCTGCGACCTCTCTTCTTGTTCCTGTGATCTAACTGTCTGCTTCAGTCTTTTGTTCAACCCTTTGTGTACCGACTCCGGCTAGCCTGACCACTCTCTGCTTATCTCCAGTTTGTTTCACTTCTTGTGAATCGACTCCAGCTCGAATACGACTCTCCGCTTCTCGACTCACCCAAGGTACCTACTATCTGTTTGATCGAGTACCTGTGTACAAGACCCGGCTATACTTTGACTCCCCGCCTGTCTACAACCCTGTGTAGTCAAAAAATTCAGCTCTACTCCTTGTCGACTCCAGCTTGTCTTCGACTCACCAGTATTTGCCTCTGCAGCCTTTAGTCGACTAGCAGCATAAGTTTACTGTCTGTTAACTTAAAGACTTTTTCTCTCTGCTCGCCGACTCCCAGTCTTCTGCAGTAGGCTTCTGACTTCATCCTCATTCTCCTGTTCCTTGCCTGGCTGAGAGAACCGTGACAGTTTGATTCAGAATGACGAACATAGCCATTGTGGGTCAGAATGTCAAACATCTCCATTGTGTGCCAGAATGTCAACATTGCCATTATGTGCCAATATATATATATATATATATATATATATATATATATATATATATATATATTATAATACTTTTCTTCCAAAGATCGGCACTCACATCATCTCTGTATAAGCGCCTGGGTGCATTAGCAATACACTTATATGCAACACGAAAGGCAAGCACTCTCAACACTGTACTAATTAGAGAACTGTTGATTATGGCACGAAAGGTGGTGGCACAATCATGGATGTCAGAACATCCCCCCAAGCATGATCAATGGATGGCCCTGATAGCCCATAATATTCCTCATTATAAGGGACTTTACTTGCATAGGGGCACCCCGAACAAATTCCACCAAATATGGGGCCTATGGACCTCTTATTGTAATTCTAGAATTCTTTACCAATGAGGGCTGCGTGATACATAACTATTAAATATTACTTTATGCTCTGTTTGTGTTGTTCCTGGAGACCATAGCTACTTATTAAACTATGTATGTGTTTATTTACAGATTGATGTCTAAGCAGTTATCTGCTACATTTATAAACACTTAGTGGAGGAGGTGTTGTGCTCATCTCCCGGGGAGGGAGGGTGGGCGGGATGAGTCCTTTTAGGGTCTCAGTTAGGGTTGGAGTTAAGGGAGGGTAGTTTCGGTTTGGGTTTAGTTTAGTTTCTTCAACTTAAAAATTGAAATGGGACAGCTGTACCTTTCTGTTATGATATCTACTTAACTGTATGTATTGTTTCTTTTATCTGATCACTATGCGCATTATCATTATGTTTGTAATACTTTATTACTGTCCTCTCAATAAAAATGTTTAAACAAAAAAAACAAAAAAAAACAAAAAACATCTAAATAAATAAAATATTTAGATGGTTAAGTCCTGAGAGTGCTTGCCTTTCATTGGATATAATATATTTATATATATATATATATATATATATATATATATATATATATATTTCTTAAACTTTTAAAACTTTATATTGTATTGTGCAATAAATTAATTTATTGAACGTGCTGGAGTTTATGGCAATCTTATGGTGTCAGGAGAAGATCTGTTCCAGATGATCATTTGACTCCTGATAATCTAAGAATACGTCTACATCTGGTGAGCATATGTATATAGGGGTGCTCTTTATATAAGTGTTTAAAACAGATGCACTTTTAGAGGACTCTGTGCCCTTTCTTGTTGCAGCAACTCAAAATAAATGTATCTAATCTTTTCTTAAATGTATCCATTGTATCTGCCATTACCACATCCTTGGGCAAGGAATTCCACAATTTAACACATCTTGATGTAAAAAAACCCTTCCACTGATGAAGTTGAAACCTCCTTTTCTCTAATCTCAAGCGGTGTCCCCTGGTTATTTGATCAGGCCTTGGAATGAAAAGCTCACCACAGAGATCCTTGTATTGATCTTTCATATACTTGTACATTGTGATAGGATCTCCTCTTAATCAACTTCTATCTAGAGTATACAAACCGAGTTTGTTCCTCATAATTAGTTTTCCATTCCCTTAATTAATTTTGTTGCTCTTTGCTGTAGTCTCTCCAGTTCTAGAATATAATTTTTCAGAACTGCTGCCCAAAACTGAGCTGCAAATTCAAGGTGAGGTCTTACCAATGATTTGTACTGTGGCAATGATATCATCCACTCTTGCTTCAATACCCCTTTTATACAAGACAGGACTTTGATTTTGCTACTGCTATTTGACACTTGTCACTGCATCCAAGTTTGTAGTTTACAAGGATTCCCAGGTCTTTCTCTAGCAACGGGTCCCCTAAATTGAGTCCATTAATTTCATAAGTAGCATTGGGACTTTTTCTTCCCAAATGCAAAAATTTACATTTTCCCACAATAAGCTTAATATTCTATTTGTTTGCCCAATCTGCCATTTTATTTAAATCCCTCTGTAACGAACAAACATTCTGTTATGACTTAACTTCCCTGCATAATTTAGTGTCACCTGCAAATATTGATATTTTGCTTTCTATATCTATTTCCATGTCATTTATAAACATGGTAAAATTCAGTGGACCAAGTACTAAACCTTGAGTTACTCCACTCTCAACTTTAAGAACCCTTGCATGTATACCATCAGGAACTGGTGCTTTGTCAGTTTTAATTTTGTTCAGTCTTCCCATGACTTATTCTTGTGTTAACCCAATATATGATAATGGTATGGTTTTATTTGTTATTTGTTGAGACTCATCTACCATTTCTTGTTCCCTGGTACACCACGATTCAAAGAAAGCATTTAGAATATCAGACTTTTCCTTATCCTCTTCATCTCATTTTTGTAATGTCCAAAGCACTCCCTTTTAAGTTTTTTGTTATTTATGTATTTGAAAAACTTTTTTGGATTAGTCTTGCTCTCCCTTGCAATTCAAGTTTCATTATCTATTTTTGCTAACCTAATTACCTTTTTGTAATCTTTGTTGCAGTCACTGTATTTCGAGCAAGAATGTTCTGTTCGTTTAGACTTAAATAGTTAAATGCCTCTTTTTCCCTTGTCATTTATTTCTTTACATTTGCATTTAACCACATTGGCTGTGATCTACTTATTTTGCATTTGTTTCCCACTTGTATATACTGTTGAATATCTTTCTGAAAGTCCAATTTAAATTCTGGCAAATTTTCCTCAGTATTTTTGCCTTTAAATAATTTATCCCAGTCCCATGTATTGCATTGATGTTCTTAACATTTTGAAGTTAGCTTTTTGAAAATTAAGTGTTTTGGTTGAACCTATACAGTTTTGCTTTGCCAAACAGATCTCAAATGTAACCATGTTGTAATCACTGTTTCCCAAATGTTTTACCTACCTTAATATTGGACACCATGTCTATGTTATTTGTTATTTGTTGTAGGTCCAATACATTTGTATTTCTTGTTGGCACTTTCACCATTTGTGACATGTAGCTATCCCTAAGCATGCTCAGAAACCTGCTTCCCTTAGCAGTCTGACAGGTCTCATGATGATATCTGGATATTTAAAATCTTCCATAATTATAGTATGTCCAAGATGTGCAGCTTTCCTCATTTGCAATAACAGCTGGGCCTCAACAGTCTCATCAATATTAGGTGGTTTGTAGCATATACCCACCAACACCTTTTTTTTACGTTGTATGCCATAATCAGCCTCAATTTCTACCCACATGGACTCCACATTATGGTCAGTTTCCTCACAAATATCACTGCTTACAATTGGATTTAGATCTGGTTTCAAATATAAGCCCACACCTCCCCGTTTTATTTTAATCGTGTCTCTCCTAAACGGGAATTGCCCTTTATATCTACAGCCCAATCATGTGTATCATTGCACCATGTTTCAGTTATTCCAGATATGTCCAAATGCTCCTTAACCACCAGCAATTATAGTTCTCCCATTTTACCTACCATGCATCTTTCATTCACCAACATATAATTAATTTTAATATCTTTACCAGGGCCGGATTTACATCTCAGGAGCCTGTAGGCACAGAAATCTGAAGCGCCCCCCCGGGCCATCTCCATATTGCCCTCACATTGCCCCCATCATCACCACATTGCCCCCCATTAGCTCCAACTTGCCACCATCAGCTCCATATTGCCCCCCTTTAGCTCAATATTGCCCTCACATTGCCCCCATCATCTCCATATTACCCTCACATTGCCCCAGTGTCTGTTTCCTACATCTTCCCTGGTGGTCCAGCGACAACAGAGCTCTGTAGCTGTAGCTGCTGGAGCTCCAAAGCGGTCTTCAGTAATGCAGAGCGCTGGGAGATGATGTCATCTCCCAGTGCTCTGTATTACTAAAGAGCCGGGAGAGCACAGCAGCTAAAGGTCTGTGCCGAAAGAGGAGGCACAGACCTGTTTTCATGGCGCCGGCGGGGAGGCGAATAATAAAAAAAATAAAATCCCACCACACACATGCTCGGATGATCCCAGTGACAGGCGGCCCTCTGTTGGGTGCGCCTGTAGGCAGATGCCTACTCTGCCTAATTATAAATCCGGCCCTGATCTTTACATATTTTACCCACTATTTGCCTTTTATCTACATCTTCATTTAATAGGAGTACCTCCCTATTATCTACATTTATCCCCACCCCTCCTCCACCCCCATGATTCTTAATTTGGACCTTATTCCTATCTACATTATCTACCCCATCTTATGTATACCCCCCTTCCTAGTTTAAAAGCTCCTCCAACTCCTTAGCATTCTGTCTCCTAGCATGTGTCTCTCCTACCATTTAGGTGCAATACATCACTTCCATATAGACTGTACCAAAGTCACCACAGTGCTCTAAAAGCCCCAAACCCTCCTTCCTACACCAATACTTAAGCCATGCGTTAAGCCCCCATAGCTCCCTCTGTCTACCTGCACTGTGGCATGGCATAGTTTGTATTTCAGAAAACATTACCTTGGAGGTCCTTGCTTTGAGCTTGCACCCTAAATCCCTGAAATCATATTTTAAGGACCTCCATCTTCCTCCAACTTTGTCATTGGTACTAATATATTTTCCAAGACAGATGGATTATTTCCAACCCCAACTAATAATCTGTCTGCCCTGTCAGTAATATGCCAAACCTGAGCACTCGGGAGACAACAGACTATTTATCGTTCATGTTCCTGGAGGCAGATTACCCTATATACCTTCCTAATAATAGTAGTAGTGGTAGTCAGTCCGGGCACTGATTTGATTGTAAAATGCTCCTGAAACACTAACCTTGTTTCAGTCACATGATGTGATCTGGTAAATACATGTTTGTGCATTACTGATGTCAGTTTCACATAAAATGAGTCTCTGACAGAGACAGAGCTAGTTGTCTATACATTCTTCCAAAACACTTATACACTTGGTGTAAGGAGGAGTTTGCACTAAATGTTTAAAATCATGATAAAGTTTCCCAAAAAGCACTTGAGATATTCTCCTATAATACAACTGATAATTAAATTGTAGTTATGACAGCTCTTCAGCCAATTCAATTTTTTTAATTATGGGAGTGCACTACAAATATGGCTATAAAAATGAAACAGAGCTGAGGGGATGACTGTGTATTAGTTGGTATACTTTTATAACCCTTTGCGTGCCACAGGGGTGTGCAATCTACATCCCTATGACACTCAAAGGGGTTAAGGGAGTGATGCTGTTCGTGATGCTGATAGGATCCTCTCCAGATCCCCACTGACTAACTAAGTAGGGAAGCAGAGAGAAGGCTCTTAGATTACAGGGTTGTATACTGCTGGCGATGTGTAAGGGAGGGCAGCCCTTCCACATTGCCAGCAGATTGACAACCATGTATGCTAATAGGGAGCTTCTCCTCCCCTCCCTTTGCATCCCTAAATTTTAGTGCATGTGGATTTGTGTGTCAACATCAAAAAGGCAATTTGCTCCCCATCCATCACCAGACACCCATTACTACATCATCGACTTTAGAGAATCTCTCCCATGCTCTCCCACAGAATGCATTATAATAAACTAGTTAAAGAGCCTGTTACACGGGCCACAGTGCCACTGGTGCGGGGCAGTCATGCACAGTAAAGACTGCCCACGCTGCAGCTGATACAGTGCCAGCTGGTTGCGGTACAGTCATGCTCAGTAGCGACTGCGCGCGCCACAGCCTCGTCACTGGCAGTCTCTACTGTGCATGACTGCAACACGCGCAGCAGTCTCTACTGCGCATGACTATGTTGTTACACGCGTTTTAGCGAATTATTAGATAGGATGTGCCTTCTGGGCACAAGTTGGCATTATTGCTAACAGTTTAACCCTTTGAGTGCCAGAGGCATAGGCAATGCATTGCTTTGCAATGCATTGTCTACCCCTCTGGCACTCAAAAGGTCAATAAAAAAACATTTACACGACTATAACTTCATGCAATAATATCCTAGCAATGGAAAACCCTTAGGAAAAGTCATTTTTCATTAAAATGTATGTTCCTTTAACAAATAAACCCAATAACTAGCAAAACTATAACAGAAAATATCAGTTCAGCCCAGTTTTTCCTGTCATGTCAGTTAGGTACAGTCAGGCAATACTGTTGTGAACTTGACCCAAGCTCCTCGTGGTATGCCCTAAGGTGTCTTCACCATGTTATCCCTGTGATCATGCCTTGAATACACATACATCACCTTCCATTCTCTATACCTTTCCAACATGAAATGTTTCAGTGTTTCCTTGATCAATAGCTCATTTGTATATTGGCATATGATTTAATGATCCAGTTTCATATTCCTGATGGAGTGTTTATATGTTTATGTGGCTATTCTACATTTATTAATCTCTGATAGCTTGGAATACTGTTGGAGAAAAAAGTTCTCTTCTTTCATGGGGCTCGTTCTTGCTATAGTTTTGTATGCACCTTACACTAGCCTCCTAGTTCCTGGGAGGAAGGCAGTAGGCACATAAAGAGCTATGGCAATAGAACATTCCCAGCACGCTGCATTGCTCTGTGAGTTTGCTGTCCTGCATAGTACTGACGCATGCATTAAATCCTGCATGACCTGTAACATTTACTTGCCTGCCCCCTGTGTTCACTCCTTTATTACCTTCTTGTCATATTGTCCAAAATTATACTCTCCTGTCACTTCTCCATAGCCTGTAACTCATTTTACTGCTTCACACCCTTGCTTTAGTCACTTTTTTCTTATCATGCACCCCCTTCCAGCTGTCAGCACCTTCATACCATCTCCTCCTGAGCCTGAATGATAATCTCTCTATAACCTGAAACTTCATATTATCTAAACACAGTTGCCATTTCCTCCAAAAACTTCCACCATTGCCAAGCAGGAAGAGATTGTCTTTAATCCCTTCAGAACCAGAGGTGTTTGGAAAGCAATGTGTTGTGTACCCCTCTGGTACTCACAGAATTAAACTTCAGTCACCTTGATTACTTTATATTTTGAAAGAGTGCATGTAAATACCTGTCAGTAGAACCAAATTCACCCTAAAACAGCAAAGAATTCAGCACCAAGAACAGCAGCATCTTTCCCTTAAGGGTAGGCAGGAGATGTTCTATTTTAAACAAGCCTATATTATAGACAAGCCTTGACAGTACATGATGACAAAAAGAAAGGGAGAAAGCAAAGTGCAGACAAACTTAATAGATATCAGAACCCCAATTCTGTTTCTACAGGATGGTACTCATAAAAAGGGGTGGCTACAACCTCACATATGTGTGTCGTGGCTTCAAGCATCTGCTGAGATTAGCAACTGCACCAAAGTATGTTCCGAATCTGAATTTGGCTGCTCCTCCAAAAGCAGGTTCTCCCAAGCAGATGAATAACTACACAAAACCAGCCAAAAGGCAAAAAAGAAACCATGCTGAGCCAGCACACCTGTATAAGGCTAAATGCTGTGATAATTGGGTCACAAATAATTGGAAATAAAATGTAACTTTTATTGAAATATCACTTAAAAATGTCAAACATGTACAGTAAATAAATAATCCCTATCATGGATATTCAAAAAGGCTAGTGCAAAATTAATTAATGTTTTGCCGGGCCATAATCCGGCTTGCCACTTTAGTGATTATATTGGATCCTTCAAGGGTACCCCTTTGTATTAAGATCCAACAATTGAATTAAGTATTGTGTCGCTAGAGCAACATCCAGTTTGATTATTATTATTCGTACTCTCAATTCTCTTAATTGGTGTGAATCAATAATATATTTAACCCCCTAGATACTAAATAAATGAAACAAATGATGTACTGCTGGGGCATTATCCGGCTTGCTACTTGAATAAGGTAATTCTTCTATGGTGACTATACATCAGAGTACCATATTAAATGAGTAAAAATAAAGAGGGTGCACATATAGTATAATTAAGTATTATATTGACATTAAAAACATCCAAAATCACTACTCACAATTGTGTTGGTCAGACATATGTATGGCAGACAGATAAGCAGGCAGGGAGTGTTACCCTGTTTCTGTTCAGGACTGCATGATATATTCAGTCTTCAGTGATATACTACAGTAAAAATGGTGAAAAAGAAGAAAGGCTCAGGTGATAAAAAGTGTATATATTTAATAATTAAATCAAAGAGACAAGTCTCTAAATTAAAAATAAAACTCTAACTCATTTTACACCATTAAAACACTGCTTTTTCAAACAAATACACTGTATTCAGATCACATACACAAAGAAAGCCATTAAAGCGGAACTATCACCTAAAACCAAAGTTTTACCATGCGTTTTAATGTTTAACCCGACATTAGTGCTGTGTGTGTTCAAGTCGCCTGGTAGTGGAGATATTTGCCCTGCAAAATTGGGCACCTCCGCATTCTGCGGGACTCCATGACGTCTCAGGACTTCCCAGCTGCCCCAGGGAGTATGTTCACGCTCCCCTTCGAAGCTGGATTTCTGTGATGTAGCGTTACAGCAAACTCCATTTACAATGCTACTGAGGTTGTATATAGATGTATTACAGGTTGCAACCTCAGCAGCATTGTAAACAGAGTTTCCTGTAACGCAACATCACTGAAATCCAGCTTCGAAGGGCATCATGAACGCGCTCCCTGGGGCAGCTGGGAAGTCCTGAGATGGTACAGGGTACCATAGAATGTGAAAGTGCCCGATTTTGCAGGGAAAATATCTCCACTACCAGTCGACTGGAAGAACACACACACACACACACAGCACTAATGTCGGGTTAAACATTAAAACACATGGTAAAACTTTGGTTTTAGGTGATAGTTCTGCTTTAAATAAACAACCTTTAAACACCTCTGTGCCTAAGCCGATAGGCTATCCAACATGAATCATTAGAACTTAACTCGACAGATCAGACCTCATTCCAAACAATAGAGATACTCAAAGGTGTAAGACATCAACCAGTCCGAAAGATGAACCCGCTCTAGTATGGAAGAAACATATATGAATAACAATATCCAATGTTACATATTATATGTAGGGATGGACAAAAAGTTTCACCTCAATCCAGAATCAGCGAATAATGGCACTTTCCACTTGGCAAAAAATTTATAGCAAAAAGTGCTGTTTTTTTCTGCTTTTTTTGTCTAGCGCATTGCATTTAAATCAATGGGAAGAAAAATGTTTCCCCACCACGTGAAAGTTTTCCCTACTTTTCTAAAGACACATAAATGGGTGTCAGATTCTCACTGCATGCCATTCTGTGTTTGTGAGAGCATCATGTTTTTGAGCTAGAGAAGATAGGCAAATAAAAGTGAATTGAAGCTTAGTTTAGGAATAGATATGGGTGAAACTTTCCACCTCAAACTGAAATTGGCGAAAAATGGCACTTTCCGCTTGGCAAAAAATTTCCCCCATTGAAAATTTTTGCCTATTGAAATCAATGGGAACATAGAAGTTACACACAACACATTACAAATAATATTTTAGGCACAGTATAAAAGGGACGTGAGGGTGTCTGTGTTGGTGGGGTGTGGGGAAAGAATCAGTTGAACAAGGGATGATTTTTGGGTGGTTGATTACTGGGATTGGGGGGCACTAAATAAAAAAGAAATCCTAAATAAAATAAAAACCATAAGACATGGTATAAAGGGGTCTGAGAAGGGTGCCTGTGTTGGTGAATGAATGAATCATTTGAACAGGGAATTTGTTTTGGGGAGGTTTCTTGACTGATTTGGGGGGACAGTTAATAAAAAAATAAATCAATAAAATAAGATACTTGTATTTAAAGTGACAGAGACAGGAACCCCCTGACATAAACTGCCACTGGGGTGGACTGTATATTTTGTAGAGGATGATCTGTTTGGTTTGTTGTTAGAGGCCTTTGTAGGACTTAAGCTTGTTTGGCACAAGCCCTAAGGGAACATTGATTTGTAGGACTTAGGCTTGTTAGAAACAACCCCCCCCCCCAAAGAATTGTTTATTTTTTTGTAGGACTATTTTTTTTTTTTAAACCTAAGCCCTGAGAAAAAAATAAAAATGCCCTACTGGCCTAATGCCAGCAGGTCATGTTGGCCAGTAGCCACTGTCAAATGTCCTCCTGAGTCCTGAGTTGCAACGTCTGTTCGTACTGCTGCTGCTGAGTTGTTTAAGCAGCAGGATGATTAGACAGCTGTAAGGGAATGTGATATACAATAGCAGTAACATGGAAGATGGATGATGAAGGTTCCATTTGCCATGACTGGCTCCAGTGATGCGCCTGAGGCAGTAGCAGCAGAATAAGTAGCCCCCAGTATTTGTGGAGAAAAAAACAAGTTGGCCATTAAATTTTCTCTACCTGTCCCTCCTCCAAAATCATCATGTGTGTGTTGTTATTAGAATATATTTTTTCCCTTGAGAGCAGGATCAGTGGGTCTCCTCAGGAACTGCAATGTGCACAGTATGTGTGTGGTAAAAACATCTGGAGGCACAACTGTATCCATGTAACCATGACACCCGAAACCAAGTACTGCCGCTGTCACTGTACCCCTTTTCCACACCCACTAAGGACACATGACAACTTGCTGACAGTTCTTAACATATTCTGCAGGATGGAATCTCCTCAAATGCCATTGATGCACTGACTGCAATTCTCCTCCACCACACTGGCATGTGTGGTCAGTGCACCACACAGTGTGCAATGGTAAAGACGAACTGCCACATCCTGACATCAACCAAGTGGATATCATTTGGCAGGGGAGGTAATGAACGAGGAGGATTGGCAGAAGATGTAGTTACCCTAGAAGGTGAGAGGAAGCTAGTTGTTTCACTCATCATGGAACTTCCAGTCTCTGCCTGGGTTGTTCTATTCCTCCTCCTCTTTGATCTCTGCCTCACCTCTTGTTGCCTTTCTGGTGAGTCAGGGACAGCAAAATAGGTACTTTTTTCTGTGGTGGGTGTTTGGCTTTAACATGTTTGGAGTAAATGTCATGGTGTCTTTGTTTCATGTGTGATATGAGGGTGCTTTTTCCAAGGTGTGTTCCCTCCATTACAGAAATAGCAGCAGGCACAGGCAGCTGATCTGTGCTCCTGCTGGGGGTGGTGGTATTAATTCTTAACCTACTCTCCTCCCCAAACACCAGTTATGGCCTCTTCAGGTTCATGTTCCACCTGGACACTGTAGTGAAGAGAAGGGGAGGACTCCCAGTCCCAAGGTCAGGAGAATGGTGTGGGCTCCCTACCACTCCGGCTGCTTCACCATTACTGCTATTACTAACACCAACTACATCAAGTTCAGCCGCAGAGTCTTCCTCCTCAGTCTCACAGTCACTAGTAATATCAGGATATTGTTGATTACCCTCTCCTTCACCCCTAAGGCCAACAAGCTGCTGGACCTTAGTAGCAGTAGTACTAGCAGTGACAGGACTGCTTGGGAATGGCAAGTGTGATTTATGGTCACTTGCTGTCACACTTGGCATCATTTTCTCCTTCCCCCCTGAGTACTACAAGAAACATTAGCAGCAGGCAAAGTATTGGTGGCAGCAGGTTCAGCACTGGCAGCAGGTTCAGTACTAGCAACAGGTACAACACTAGTGGCTGCAGGATCAGAAATGGTGACACTGGCAGCAGGGACAGCACGTCTGGCAACAGGTACAACTCTAGTGGCTGCAGGATCAGAAATGGTGGCACTGGCAGCAGGGGCAGCACATCTGGCAACAAATACAACACTAGTGGATGCAGGATCAGAAATGGTGGCACTGGCAGCAGGGGCAGCACTTCTGGCAACAGGTACAACACTAGTGGCTGCAGGATCAGAAATGGTGGCACTGGCAGCAGGGGCAGCACGTCTGCCAACAGGTACAACACTATGGTGGCACTGGCAGCAGGGGCATTACGTCTGGCAACAGGTACAACACTAGTAGCTGCAGTTACAAAAATGGTGGCACTGGCAGCAGGGGCAGCATGTCTTGCAGCAGGCACAGGCAGCTGACCTGTCCTGCTCTTACTATCCTTTTCTCCCTTCCTTCTCATTCCCTTTCCTCCCTTCCTTCCCTATCATCCCTTTCTTCCATTTTCTCCCTTCCTTCCCATTCCCTTTTCTCCCTCCCTTCTTATTAAATTCCCCAATATTCCTTGGGGTGATTTAGGTAGACTGGAAAGCATTGGTTGAATACTGCTAGTCACATCCTCCTCCTCAACTCAGTGGACACATAATAAGGGTCCTTCCAGTTCCGCTTTTTGCTGCTCATAGTGATAGGAGTCACTATGAGCCTCTCCTGCCTCAATTTTTGCAAAATATCACAAGAGAATAGCACAGCACATCTGTCTCGCTCTGTAGCTGCTTCTATTGTGTCTGCCTTCAGTGAAAACATCATGTTTTTATAGCAGAAGTGAGAAAATAATGTAAATCATTTGGCAAAAGATTAGAAAATTTTAACTGCTAGTTTTAAAGCATATTTTCCAGCGAAAAGCGGATAACAACGTGGTTTTGCAAAATTTCCTGCGTGAACACGGCAACAACTTTTGCCCACCCCTATTTAGGAAGTCTTTTAGGTAAGACATTTGTTCTCTGTATTAGGAGAGTCTGGGGACACTCTTAGGGAGGAAAAGGGAGGAAGGAGGTTGACCCCAAATACCCCAAAATCCCATGTGACTGACTGGCAAGACACAGGCAGCTAAAGACCAGTTTGCTTGCTGACCTTGCTGTTATTGTCTCCGTGCTGGGGAATTCTGGGGAAAGAAGTTGTTAATTTTGTTTTTACATAAGACAGGGTAGACAACTTAAAAAAACTAAATAAAAAAAAAAAAAATAAAAAAAAATAAAAAACAACTAAATATATTAGGTGACAAACAGCTGAGTGGGAGTCTGATGTGAGCTGGTTGACTAAGGCAGAGTTGATAGACAGCAGACCACATTGAGAATTTTGTTGAGGGCTAAAGCAAAATATATCACACTCAATCATGTGTTGTGTACTGTAGAGTAAAATCACACACAGTAGTTAAGTAATGTCCAGCAAATGCACAAGGGGCAGGGGGAGGGAGAAAGGTGGAGTAGTACATGGACATGAGACTAAAGTAGAAGTTTAAAAACCAAGTGCATCAATGGTTGCTGCAGCATGTACAATAAATGATGATGGAGGATGCAGTTTATCAAGGTCTCACCAAAACTTCCAGCACCCCCAGTGCCAGTACAAAAAAATAAACATATAAGAACAATGAAGATGACAACAAGTCACATTCTGGTGTTGGTGATGGCAATAGCATAATGGAGGAAGGTGTAACAACTGAACCGCCTGCTACATCAGGTAGTGAGACAAACAAGCACCAAAATACCTAACCTGAAAGTAGTAGCGAACTGTGTGAAAGTAAAAACAAATGATTTGAACCTTCTAAAAGCTTAGAGGAATATAAGGGTAGTGGACAAGAAGTGGCAGATGATGCTTATGCTGAGGGTGACCTAATGATAGACAAAAGAAGATGAACAGGGTACAGACCCTCTAAGAGCAAACCTGTAGAAGAGAAATTTAATTTTGCCCCCCAATCACCAAGACTCTTACCAGATCTCTGTTTTTCCAAGATTATATACATATATTATAACACAGTTCACAGTGAAGCCAGAATCTTTCAATCTGTCTTATTTTATCGGTAAAATGTTATTCGGGCTTACCCAACGCATTTCATGTCTAACGACACTTCATATGGGATAATATTAGTATTAAGAAGCATACAATTCTTATAAAAACATTTAATTTCAAATTTAAGTCCCTTTAGTAGTACCAAAGCCATCATTCACCGTCTTCCTTCAGCATCAGATTCATTTCTGCTTCTGCATTCCACAACTGCACATGCGTGTATATTATAACACAGTTCACAGTGAAGCCAGAATCTTTCAATCTGTCTTATTTTATTGGTAAAATGTTATTCAGGCTTACCCAACGCATTTCGTTTCTAACAACACTTCATCTGGGATAATATTAGTATTAAGAAGCATACAATTCTAATAAAAACATTTAATTTCACATTTAAATCCATTTAGTAGTACCGAAGCCACCATTCACAGTCCTCCTTCAGCATCAGATTAATTTCTGCTTCTGCATTCCACAACTGCATATGTGTGTATCATCACATGATCTCTATTTGTCTCTATGTTTGCATCCCAGCAGTGGAATGCATGATGGTTCCGATGCTGATATTCTGGTTCTAAAACGTAAAGACTATAATGAATGTATTATTAAAAAAGCTTTATTTTTTTTGTTTTTTTCTTTTCTTTCTGTATTAACTTAAGACCATCCTTTTCCCATCTTAACTTTTAGATAAATAAAATCCCTATATATTTGCTAAAAATTTAAAATACATTAATAAAGTACATTAATAAAAATGTAAAATACATTAATAAAAAAAAAAATAATATATATATATATATATATATATATATAGTGTGTAAAACTGTATATGGTATTGAACATATATACTCATATTGGTCTTACTATATTAATAACAGAAAGTCTTCTAAAGTTATACCCAAACATTGCACAGTACTTTTAACCTAAAAACTATCTAAAAATATGTATATAGGGGGTGTGGCCTAACCTTCCATGGCGCTGATCACATTTTAGAGATGCTCTGAGCCCTGGTGTGTTAATCAGCCAAATGACATTAGGGGGAGACTGGTTCCTAAGTACCTTGATCCAAGATATCTTCGTGGAGTCTGGAATGCCCTTTAGGGACGTTCATTTTGTTCAGGGTAACCCAACTCTTTTATCAACTCATGTCTTCCCTTCTTTATATCAGTGAGTTAATATGTTTAAGAGAATGAGTCAGAGGGGCGGGCAAGCTACGGGTTCAAGGGGTGAACAAATAATGCATATGTCTCATGTTAAGGGGTCAATACAGCACTCTACAACATCACACATAGGGTGGAAGAGCCTGGTGGAGACTGCTGGCTTAGAACATGATTGATTGAGCATTATGCTCCCCTGGGTACCCCCCAGGATCTTCTTTAGGTAGTACATAGTCCAAGAGAAGGATCAATCTCATTCGTTGTGAGGCTCATAGATAAGGCTGCTTACACCCTCGGTAGCCTAAGACACCCCTATTTTGTGGAGTCAATTACAGAACAACACCTCATTTCCCTCGAATCCTGTGTCATTATATATGTAGAATTTCATACACTACCCAAATTGAATCCAGTCAGGGTTCAAAATCTCATATGTGGACATGTAGATGATACAATTTGGTCTCATGTGGGGCTCTACTAATCTATACTCATGGGATATACTTTGTTAACTCCTTAGGGAAGTCTCACGGTATCTCCCCTCACTTCTATTACCCCCCCTTCTCTAAGTTTCTAGGATAAGGTACAATTTCCCCTTCTCCTTATTACAGATTCCCTTCCCCTCAGATAGACTGCACTGCTGAGTTGGGAGTTCACAAACGTTCACTACCGCTAACAGCAATACATGAGCCTGTAGCTTAGCTCTATATTAATAATTCTATGTAGGTGGGTAGAAAAGCCTAGCTCACCATTTTCAACACAGATTGAGTATACAAACATATTGGGTTAAGGCTTAGGAGTTCAGACACACCAGGAGCTTCTTTGTTCTACCATTCTGCGCATGTTTAATGCTCAGAAGCTTTCCACAAGGCCTCAGGGCACCTACAGTCATGTTCGTTCCTATGCTTTCTACAAGGACTGTTCTTCACTTTCTTCCCCTCTTTACTTCTTTTCCTTTGCATTTCTCCACTCTCCTCAGAAGCTTGTATGTGGTCCACTACGAGAGCTCTCTCATCACTTTCCATCATGAACCAGCTTAAGGTGGTCTCCCTGAATGTTAGGGGACTCAACTCCCCCGACAAACATTCTATGACGTTAAGGGAAATGGGCCAATTAGCAGCTGACAGTCTTGGTCCAAGAAACTCACGTTTCAGATTCATCCTCCCTCTCATTTTAAAACCGTGTATTCCCTACAGCTTATTTCTCATTGGCAAAAGAAAAAAAGAGAGAAGTGTGGATCCTGATTAGAGGCAACCTCCCATGAATATTGACTGACCTTCAAAACGATGACGATGGCAGATTTCTCCTTTTGAAAGGAACAAACCCTTCATCCTATTAAATGTCTATTATCCAAACAGTAACCAGATCTCTTTCCTAACTAAAACCCTTTCTCTCTTGGATTCTGAACTGAAAGGAAGGGTGATAGTTGCCAGTGATTTTAACTTGGCTCTGGACCCCTCCTTAGACACTTCATCAGGCATTTCGCCCTTCAAACTCACTCATTTATGCCGCATTAAGAAAGCCTTTGCAGTCAGACATCTGATAGACTCTTGGTGCACCCTCCATCCATCTGACAGAGATTATAGATATTTTTCACCCCCACCACTCTTCCTACAGCAGAATTGATGATATCTTTATCTAGTAATTCTTGCTTCATTCGCTGTCTTCGGGCCCTTATTGAATCAGCCTCATGGACGGATCACTCACCTATCTCCATCTCATTCTCACGTCCCGATGATGCACAAACCTTCAAAACCTGGAAACTCAATGACTCCTTACTAGATGACCGTAAAGTCATATCAGATATCATTTCCCATTTAAAGGAATACTTCCTACTGAATGATACAGATGACGTGATTAAACCAACCTTTTGGGAAGCTCACAAGAGCGTCATGAGGGGACACTTCATCAAAATAGGAGTACGCAAACAGAGGGTTTGTAGGCTAAATATGCAAGCGCTCCTGGATAAAATACAATCCCTTGAATCATCCCATAAAAAATCTTTAGATGAAACTGTTCTACTCGAGCTCACTAATGCCAAGAAAGACTTGACAATGCTTCTTAGAGACCAAGTCATCAAATCATTTATGTGGACCAAATTTACCAGTTTTCTCTCTGGAAACAAATGTGGAAAGACCTTGGCCAGGTTAGTGATGATCAAACGCCGCAAGATTGCAGTGGCAAAGATCAGATCCTCTGGAGGAAGAATCGTCTCCTCTTAACCAGACATCTCAGAGTCATTCCACTCATTCTATGAGACTCTTTATAACACCAGACTGGACGGCATACCCGACAGAAAGGAGAAAGTGAATCTCATCAAAAGCTTCCTTGACAAGACCAACATACCCAAATTAAGCTCTGAGTCATCTCTGACCCTGGATTCACCCATCACTCAAGAAGAACTCGCTGCTGCCATAAAATCCATGGCTACAAGGAAAAGCCCCGGTCCTGATAGTGTTTCACTTAAATATTACAAAGCCTTTCTCCACGATTTAGCACCTCATATGTTGAACTGCTTTAACTCTGTGCTTTGGGAAGACTCATTCCCGAAGTAAGCACTGGAGGCACTCATAATAGTCCTCTTAAAGCCAAAGAAGGATCCTTCCACATGTAGTAGTTATCGCCCTATCTCCCTTCTCAGTATAGACCTTAAGATATTTTCCAAGATTATAGCCAATAGATTGCGCCCTCACCTTCAAACACTCACCCACCCTGATCAATGTGGCTTTGTACCAGGACAGGAGGCGCGCCACAACACTTCCATTTCCAGTACCTAGAGGAGGTACTTAGACATGTGGGACTAGGCAGCCGTTTACTAGGTGGAATCATGAGTTTGAGTTCAGACCCACATGTGCGAGTGGTGGTGAATGGGGATATTTCAGAACCGCTCCGGATTAGAAATGGTACCAGACAAGGATACCCCTTATCCCCAGTCCTCTTCATCTTGTCACTGGAACCTTTGCTGAATAGGGTGCGACATGATCCTATGATACATGGTTTAAGAGTAGGTTGTAACATATATATATATATATATATATATATATATATATATATATATTTATTTTTTTTTTTTTTTTTTTTAACATTTTTATTGAGAGAACAGTAATTAAACATTACAAATTCAATGCACATAGTAGTCAAATAAGAGAAACAATGTAGACAGTCAAGTAGATATCATAGCAGGGAGGTACAGCTGTCCAATTTCGATTTTTAAGTTTAAAAAACTAAACTAAAACAAAACCGAAACTACCCTCCCCTATCTCCAACCCTAACCGAGACTCAAAAAGGACTCATCCCGCCCACCCTCTCTCCCTCCCTCCCTGGGAGACGAGCACAACACCTCTTCCAATAAGTATTTATAAATGTAGCAGATAACAGCTTTGGCATCAATTTGTAAATAAATATATAGATAGATTAATAAGTAGCCATGGTCTCCAGGAACATTACGAACGGAGCATAAAGTAATAGTTATGTATCACACAGCCCTCAGTGGTAGAGAATTCTAGAGTTACAATAAAAGGTCCATAGATCCCATATTTGGTGAAATTTGTTTGGGGTTCCCCTATGCAGGTAGAGTCCCTTGTAATGAGGAAGATGATGGGTCACTACATTCATCCACTGGACATGACTGGGGGGATGTTCTGACATCCAAAACTGTGCCACCACCTTTCGTGCCATTACCAACAGTTCCCTAATCAGTACAGTGTGAAAATTTAAGTGAAGTTAATTGGGGAGAATAGAAAATACACCTCCTTGGGGAGAGTGACACGTCCCACTGCACTACAGCTGATATAGTACGAAACACTTCCACCCAAAATCTTCGAACCAAGGGACAGTCCAACAGGAGGTGCAAGAAAGCAGCACCTGCCTCCCTACACCTCCTGCAACAATCACTATCCACCCTACCCATCGAAAAGAGATGCACAGGAGTGTAATAAGATCTGTACAAAATCTTGAGCTGGATCAGCTGATGCCTGACCATAGAAGCTACCAATTCTGGACTTCTCAGAGCCATTTCCCATTCACGATTCTCAAAGGCACCCACATCGGCCTCCCATTTAAGCCTAAGTTCGTCCTTTGCCACAACAGAAGCCCTAGCAAGCCATGTACATATTAACGATACAGGCCTAAGGGGTTGTCTCCTCTTAGCTAATGTAGCTAATGGGAATTCTTTTAAACTTGAAGTAGTAGTACCCCACATGGTGCTCAAAGTGTGTTTCAGCCTTATATATGAGTATAAAAAGGTAGGAGGAATATCAAATTCCTCACGCAGACAATCAAAAGTTTTTCGAACATTGCCCTGATACAAATGACCAAGTGTAGAAATACCGTACATCATCCATGATCGCCCAAACTCCATTTGTCGAAGGTGCATCAACCCATCCAGCCCCCAGAGGGGAGTTTCAGGTATTTTGCCTTATAGTTTGAAATACATTGAATAGTCGACCATACATTATAGGTCGTCCGAGAAGTGATGGGGGGATTCCCAAGCACTCCTGGACCCAGCAAAGGAATATGCAACAAAGAATATCTTGGTTTGAGCAGAGATTCATCAATGCTGTGGAAGGTGTGTAGGGTATCCGGCAGAACATATGCGAGTGCATATCATCCCTGTGCAGCCAGGTAGTAATTATAGAAGTCAGGGAGGGCTATTCCATCCTCACTCACCGAACACTTGAGAGTAGATAACTTAATCCTAGATGGGCCGTCTGACCAGAGAACGTTCCTAACAATCTTGTCAATTATGGTAAAGTACCGCTTAGGGATAGGTACGGGAGAACCTTGAAAAACATACAAAAATCACAGAAGGAACACCATTTTAATCAGGTTAGAGTGACCAATAACATTCAATGGTAGTGTAAGCCAAGATGTTGTTTTACATTGAAGTTGATTAATTAGCAGCTCCAAATTATCTCTCACATAATTGTCCATGGAGGCAGTTACTACAACTCCCAGATACTTCACCGGGCTTTCATATTTTAAAGGAGCACATAGTATGGGCCCCCCATGCATAATTGGATCTACAGGGAGAATAGATGATTTAGCCCAATTTATTCACAATCCTGAATAATTACCATAGGTATTTACCAAATCTAAAACTTGAGGAAGAGATCTGGAAACCTCACCCAAAAACAGTAGTATATAGTCAGCATACAATGCCAATTTCTCTTCTCTGCTACCCATCACAAATACCTCCACCATCGGGTCGCTACGGATCAGCCTGGCCAGCGGTTCAGTGGCCAATGCGAACAAACCTGGGAACAAGGGACATCCCTGTCACGTGCCCCTCTCAAGAGCAAAAGACCCTGATCAAACCAACCCAGCCAAGACTGCAGCAGTTGGGTTTGTATACAGAAGTTGTACCCATTTTAGGAAAGTCGGTCCAAATCCAAACCCGCGTAGTGTACACCAAAGATAACCCCACTCCACAGAGTCTAATTCCTTGGACGCATCCAGTGAGACCACTACCCTATGACCTGCATTGTCATGTTTGGTGTGTAGATGGGAATATAGTCTCCTTAGATTATGAAACGTTGTTTTCCCAGGTATAAATCCCGCCTGATCCAAATGAATGAGATCCGAGATCACTGCATTAAGTCTCGTTGCCAACATCTTGGCCAAAATTTTCGAATCCGATGTAAGCAAAGAAATAGGTCGATATGAATCGCACCTAGTCAGGTCTTTGCCCGGTTGCTTCAGTAAGAGACAAGGGAAGCTTGCCTAGTTCTAAAGCTTCGTAAAAAGTGTTAAGCAAGTGCGGAGCTAGTGTGTCAGCATATCTCTTGTACCATTCAGCCGGCAGCGCATCGCCCCCAGGGGATCTACCCTTGGGGAGAGAAGCAATGGCCGCCATAACCTCACCCAGCAGGACAGGAGAATCAAGCATCCATCGCTGATCAACTGATAAAGATAGGAGAGAGATTCCTGCCAAATATTCCTCTACCTGCAGAGGGGTAGAGTTGGTTTGTGTTTTATAGAGAGTAGAATAAAAGTCTGCAAACACATCATTGACTCCCATTTCATCATGTATAAGGACCCCAGCTTTATTATACATAGTCGTTATACTGCTTCTGCCCTCCCTGGCTCCCACCAAATGGGACATAAGTTTCCCTGCTCTATCCCCATTTTCAAATAATTCCTGTTTCTGGAACATCATAAAAGCTACATTCTGCTCCATTAACGTGGCATTATATACAGAGGAGGCAAGTAGGAATGAGTCGTATGAGGTGGCGTCACCTTTATCAACGTGTAGTCTTTCTGCCTCGCTAGCATTTTTCTCAAATTGAGTTTATCTCTTGTACATTTTTTGTGTGTAGCAATCAGTGAGCTAAGCAAACCTCACGCCACGGCCTTCGCTGCATCCAATACCACTCCCTGCGACACAGAGCCCTCGTTATAACAAAAATAATCTGCCAGTGCGGCCCCATGGCCCACAGCAACATGATCGATAGATAGCCAATATGGCTGAAGTCACCAACTAGGAGTTGAAAAATCTCTACCCACACGAAGGTGTAAGCTCATTGGAGAATGATCCGAAGCCACTCTAGGTAAATAATAAAAGTCATCAACCATATGCCAGGCATGATTGGATACAAAAGCATGATCAATCCTAGATAGCGATTTGTGTGGCAGAATGACACGAGTACGCCTTAATGTTAGGATGAAGAGTTCTCCATGCGTCAGTAAGGTTCATGTCTTCTACAAAACTTAGAAATTTGAGCCTTGAGGCCAAAGAATCACCCAACCCGGTGCCCATCTTGTCTAAAGCAATGTCAGTGTACATGTTGTCCCCATGACAATAAGGTTGCGACCAGGCTTTGCAAATACATATAAGAGAGCCTCCTGTAGAACCTCAGGCACAGAAGGTGGAGGAATGTAAATATTCATTAGAATAACTGGGATGTAAGAGATCAAGCAGTCCAAAAAGATATACCGACCCAGGGGGTCAGACTTCAAATCTACTAACTCGTATTGCAAGGACTTATTAACCAAAATAGAAAACCCTCTCGCATGGGTTGAGAAGGTAACATGATAATGTCGCCCCACCCATGTCTTCTTAAGTGCTAATATTTTACCACAGTGTGAGTCTCCTGGAGATGCAAAATATCTGGCTTATATCTCCTGGAATGATTTAAGATCAAGAATCGCTTTATGCTGTCATTGAGTCCCCTGACATTCCAGGAGATAACAGTAATCACTTTATTAGCCAAAGCCGTGAGAGTAGATGCAAGATGCACGCCCGTCTCCCAGAAAGTAAGGGCAAAACCCATTATGAAAATCTCCCATTCTAACTCCCAGTCACATAAAGAAAACTAAACCCTCCACCCCGTCCGCATCCAACCCCAAACAGAAGAGGACCCATACCCAAACAATTACCCCTAGGGAAATCCCAAGCCAGACCCGGGACGCCTCCCACATAGTAAACCTCACAACCCAAACAAATGAAAAGTTTAACAAGGGTGTCTATGGCGGCTCACACCAGCAGCTCCGCCACGTCGCCCGGTACCATCAGGTACCTCTAGGTGACCCGGCAGCACAACCAGCCCAAGCACCCACAGCACATAACCATCGAGAGCTGAAGCTGCAATGTCAAGTAAGAGAGAGAGCCCACATCTAGAATAAGTAAAAACAGTGTCAAATTGAACTAGCAGAGGTGAGAACAAGACACGCGAGCCTACTGCCACCACCAATCATAAGGTAGACAGTCTGCCAATCATGTGGTATGTTAATTATTGAAGTATCTATATATAAGGTAGCACGAATGACAACTAAACATATGACACCATGAAGATGTTCCGGGTGCAATGTACAACCCCTGAGGATCCCGTGCGTCATAAGGCACAGGGGGATGTATCTCATTATCACATACATTTATTTGTAATCACACTACATGTCCGAAGACTGACATAGTTAGGTACCATAGACGTGCATCCATAAATCCATAAAGGCCATACTGGACTCCTGCACCCACACGGTGCCCTTTCGTGGTGTTCCTTTACCAGTGCTAACTACTGCTCAGAGTTCCCAGTGTACCGACTTGGGCTGCCTGACTACTCTCCAGTTCCTGCTCCTGTGTACCGAACCGGATTGCCTGACTACTCTTCAGTATCTGCTCCTGTGTATCGACCTGGCCTGGCTAATGTTCCTGCTCCTGTGTACCGACCCGGACCAGCTGTTAGGGAATCTTTACCTGGATCGCTGCCTGAAGAGATACCTTTCACCCTCTTATGTTATCTTTGCTAGGTATGGTACCTTTTTACTCCCTTATGATCAATCTGTGGAATCTATGTCAATTACCAGTATACTGGGAGGCTGTAAAGTTCGCAAAGAAACACACACAACAGCGTATACAATACAAGCTCTCCCTTTATTCTTATCGTACATAGCATTTATAGCCCTATACAGCCCCCCTCCTTACAGGGAGGGGCGAGGTGCACAGTTTCAACATAGAACAGAAAATTATAAAAAAAACAGAAAAGCAAAACTTGTTCACAGGAAGGGGGGGGGAAGGGGAGAGAATGCAGATAACATTTTTCTTCAGTATCCCATCTCCTCCCCTGTGGGGGGGTCTGGAAACTTTGCAGCTTTGAACATATTCTAACGATTGTTGCAATTACACAGATAAGAGGCTGGAATAAGCCAGTCTAGTGATTTCCTCCCTAGTACATGGATTTTTGCAAAGCAATCAAATGTAACTATTAACCCTATAGGTACCGAACATAAGTATTACACACCTTGTCCCTGTTCCCTTCAATCCCTTCTTTGAATCAGTACTAAACTGATTCACCAAACTAAACTCTGGGAATTACATTAGGCCCTGGACATCGTCATAGCAAGGGGTGGGAGAGGTAGGGCGGCGGGATAACATTTTCAAGTAAGGGGCATACGGATTGGCAGGGGAGTTACGGGCGTGGTATGCACAGCAACAGAGCAGCAGTTTGATAACCTGACTCCCTTTATAATGTTAACATGGCCTGTTTGACAAATATGGAATGACTTGTTACACAAACAATTTAACCCTAAGAATATTTAACCCTTCTATATGTTATACAATCCTTTCAATCCCTTCTTTGAGTCCGGGTGTACCCGGACTCACACAAATCTTACAACCTGGATAAGGCATTATCATATAGTGGTGCAGGACTGTGGAGGTGCCTTAAATACTGGGTGTAAGGGCCTGACCCAGGGGAACTACACCTTTTGGCAATGAGGCAAAGCAAAAAAGTTAAATAGGACATAAAGAACAATAATACTTTTGGATTACAGCTAGCGAAACAGGCACGCTGATGAGGCAAATGGTCATAACGTCAGTAGGGCTGACCATGTTGCACAAGCAAAAGTTCGTAATGTTCATAACATGCTGGTGCTAAGTAGATCCAGACATTGGAGTTCTCACGGGTCTCTGGGGTGTCTCTGCAGTCCATCTGACCCCAGTGCAGAGGTGGCCTTTCCGAAATCCTTACGTGAGTGAGGGTGAGACATAAGTAGCATACATAAGCCAGCCTTCCACCCCCCACACTTATAATGTTAATACACATTAGACCATCATTTTCTATCTGTAGGGGCACCTCCCCAAGCAGGCCACTTTCACTGCCAGAGGGTGCTAGCTTTCCAAAGGGATGGATCTTCATGATGGTCTTGTCCCACGAAGGCAGGTGGTCAGGGATTATTATGCCCGTCAAAACACCTACTTGATGATCGCACGGTGGCAGGCGATGCAATAAGCCTGCTTACTGGTCCCACAGAGGTAGGCGATGCAATAAGCCTACTTGCTGGTATTTCCTGAACAAAAGCCTCAGACCTTCACCCTGTTCTGCCTCCCTCTGGGCATCTGCTGGGCACTGGGAGGGCACAGGGCCTTTATCCTGCTCAGGCTCTGGTGCAGCTTTCACTCTGGCGTGGTATATCCAGGTCTTTCCTTTATGCAGCTTGACTGCGCCGTAACTTGTCAACAGAATCTGGAATGGACCCTTCCACTGGGGCTCCAAACACTCTGTTCTCCATGTCTGTACACATACCCACTCTCCAATCTGGAAACATGCACTGGGCCAGCCGAAAGCAAAGGCTGTTGAACAGAAAATCTGGGAAGAAAAGAAAGGGTATGCTGCAAAGCAGTTACATATAGTATCACGAAACAATTTGACAGACAAGAGAGGACAGAACAGTAGATTATTGACATAGACTCACAGAGGGAGTCTTTGGTAGAGAGTGTTCTGCCGCCTAATATCCGGTAGTCGAATGCCACTCACTTAATTTACCGGGCAGTCTCCCGGTTGTCATCCACGGTGACCTTCCGAGACTGCCAAGGGCCGAATCCTGTGGTCATTCCCAACTACAGTAGTTCCCGAACCACCCCTAATGTGCTCGAACATCGGTTCCCGAGTCTACCTTATAGGTTCCTCGAACCGTGGCTCCCGAGTCTGCCAGTTTGATTTCTCGAACCTTGGTTCCCGAGTCTATCAATCTGGCTCCTCAAGCCTTAGTTCCCGAGTATGGTGGTTCGAACTATACTGGTTCCCGAGTCCCTATGCCTCGAACCTCATATCTTGGTTCCCGAGTCCCTATGCCTCGAACCTTATTTCTATAGCGCGCTGATATATTAGACTAACAGAAACTCACTTCCTATCTCCCTATTTCACTCAACCCTTAACACGGCAGTGTGATCCCTGGGACGGCGACAACATATAGTCACTTACCCATGGATGCACACCGCCCGCATTCTTCCACCAAAAACTGTTAGGGAATCTTTACCTGGATCGCTGCCTGAAGAGATACCTTTCACCCTCTTATGTTATCTTTGCTAGGTATGGTACCTTTTTACTCCCTTATGATCAATCTGTGGAATCTATGTCAATTACCAGTATACTGGGAGGCTGTAAAGTTCGCAAAGAAACACACACAACAGCGTATACAATACAAGCTCTCCCTTTATTCTTATCGTACATAGCATTTATAGCCCTATACAGCCCCCCTCCTTACAGGGAGGGGCGAGGTGCACAGTTTCAACATAGAACGGAAAATTATAAAAAAAACAGAAAAGCAAAACTTGTTCACAGGAAGGGGGGGAAGGGGAGAGAATGCAGATAACATTTTTCTTCAGTATCCCATCTCCTCCCCTGTGGGGGGGTCTGGAAACTTTGCAGCTTTGAACATATTCTAACGATTGTTGCAATTACATAGATAAGAGGCTGGAATAAGCCAGTCTAGTGATTTCCTCCCTAGTACATGGATTTTTGCAAAGCAATCAAATGTAACTATTAACCCTATAGGTACCGAACATAAGTATTACACACCTTATCCCTGTTCCCTTCACCAGCTGACGTTCCTGCTCCTGTGTTCTGACCCAGCCTGGCTGACGTTCCTGTTCCTGTACACCGACCCGGCTTGATCGACATTCCTGCTTCCTTTGTCCTTGTCGCCTCGGCGACATTCTTACAAGCCGGTTACCATTGGCTTGTCCTCCGCTACTGCTCCGGCAGGTTGCCAAGTGTTGTCTCAGTTACAGCTCCGGCAGAGTGCCTCTGGCCTAGTCCTCCGCTACTGTCATACCGGTTGCAAGTGTTGCCTCCATGATTGCGCCGGTAAAGTGCCATTGGCTTGTCCTCCGCTACTGCTCCGGCAGGTTGCCAAGTATTGTCTCAGCTACTGCTCCGGCAGAGCGCCTCTGGCATAGTCCTCCGTTACTGTAATACTGGTTGCAAGTGATTGCTCCGGTAAAGTGCCATTGGCTTGTCCTCCACTACTGCTCCAGAAGGTTGCCAAGTGTTCTCAAGTTACTACTCCGGCAGAGTGCCTCTGGCCTAGTCCTCCATTACTGTCATACCGGTTGCAAGTGTGTTCCTCCGTGATTGCTCCGGTAAAGTGCCTTTGGCTTGCCTTCCGTTGCTGCTCCGGCAGGTTGCCAGTGTTGTCTCAGTTACTGCTCCGGCAGAGCACCTCTGGCTTAGTCCTCAGTTACAGTCATACCGGTTGCAAGTGTGTGCCTCCGTTATTGCTCTGGTAGTGCTCATTCTACCTCAGTTGGGCTGGCAGTTCATTTATGTTGCTGACCTTGGCTTGTTAAAGTATCATTCCAGTACCTTCACGCATGGGACTGTTTACCATCATTGATGAACTTTAACTCCTGCAGTGCCGGAATCCTGGGAACCTACTTCTCTTGCCTGACCTGCATCAGTATATACTGTCTGTACCTTTATGTTATGCTGGACCTGTGTGGGCATTGAATAATTTACCTGTCATGTGTCTGTACTATACTGTTGTATATTACAGGACCTGTGAGGGTTCTTACTGTATTGTTTTAGTCAATAAAACTGTGTTTTTATCCTAACCACTGTGTCTGTGAGTCAAACAAACCGTTACAATTGCATCCCCACCTTCATCATTACAAATTCCCAAATCAGAATAACTATAACTTATATAGATACACATATATCTCCATGAGACATATACCCATCCGAGGGGGCACACCTGTCATAGCACATCCCCACATATATTGGCGATCATGTATCTAAACTACTCACTTATTACACCAATATAATAGCCCCCATATACCGCCCACCCCTCTCAACCTGAAGGTATATTACTCGAGAGTTCATGCAGTATTATCATGTACAGTCAACAACATGGAGTGCGAGCCTCCAACCATAAACATCACTCCCACCTACAAAGCCTCGAGCCAGTTCATAGCCTCAACCTCGGATGTGAAGAAGGATGTACTTCCATTATGGGTCACACATAGCTTATCTGGGTATAGCATGGCATATTTGAATTTCTCTCTCTAGTAATTTGCGTTTCACCTCCTGAAACTTCATTCTTTGTAGCTGAACCTCCATTGAGAAATCAGGGTAGATGGAAATGCGAGCATTACCACACTTAATAGGACGGTTGAGGCGAGCCATTCTGAATATTGCATCCCTGTCTGTGTAATTGAGGACCTTGGTGATCAGATTTCTGGGAGCTGCCCTCAGGGGTGGTCATGCCAAAGGTATTCTATGCGCCCTCTCCACCACAAAATAGCCCGAGAGGTCCTCTTCGCCCAACTTTTTTTTCACCCAATTCTCCAGGAATTGCTCAGGGTTGCGATCCTCACTATTCTCTGGCAGTCCTTCAATGCGAATATTGCAGCGGATTGATCTATTTTCAAGATCATCAGCGATTCACTGATAGGGGGTAGAGAGTCCTCCATAGTGGAGACACGTCTTTGGGTGTCCAACACGTTTTTCCTCATATTTTGTTGGTTTGCTTGCAGCAAATTCAATTCCATCTGCACTGTTCAGTGTTCAGACACCCCAGGACATCTGAAGAGAGTTATATCACAAGAACCATACTGTCCAGATCCATGATATGAAGATTAGAGTGAGTATAAGCAAAACCAGAGCGCCAAGTGATTTCTGTTATACATGGGGCAGAAGGGGTCACATAAACAGGGTGAGGAGACAGACAGGGGTAGAGCATACAATAGTGGCTCTTGTATTATGAGCAAGGGTTTACAGGATAGAGACAACAGCAGTAAACTCTTAGTTGAGTGATGTCTCCACTTTTCACATCCAGGATGGTTGACTCCAGAAGAAGAGAACCTCAGTGATGCAGCCAAATCCCACAGGGATAATAGCTCAGTGGTGGAGCAGGGAGCAGATGATAAATCACTTGAATTTTACACGGAAGAGAAGGGATTACATATAGAGGAGAGAGGACAAACTGGGTCGCAGGCAAGTGCCAAGTAGTATGATGCAATGACAGCTACAGTCCTGACACCCTTACAATGGTCAGAGAAGCAGGATACATCACCAGGAAACTGAATGATTTCAATTATACACAGGGTAGAAGGGGTTCCAAAAAAGGGTAGTAAAACAAACATGGGTTAAGATGCACAAGTTGATCTGTACATATTAGGCAGGTACTCATAAACTGAGAGTAATAGTAGTAGGCCCAGAGACAAGCATAGATTCCATTTGCAAGGTCCAAGGGACAGTGTGATCTGAGCTGTACCAAGCAGAACAGGGGCCCCATTAATGAGACAGCAGAGAATAGACAGACATAGTTGGGTAGACAGAAGAAAGATGGGGTTTCAGCGCAGAATATATTATTTACCTAAGGGGAGGGAAGGGGTACTGGGATAATAAAAATAAAAAAAGGATGGTGCTCTAATAGGGGGGATACAGGGGAGAGCAAGGTAGAGGTAAAAGGTCTCTGTAAACAGGGTTTTAATTTGGTAATCGCCAGTGCAGCCCAAATTGTCCACTTGTCACAGCCAGTACGGCCAATATATAGGTGTTCCCAGAAATGGATGAAGATAGTAGCTGAGGTGCACCCCAGAGTCCCAGAAACAGGGCAGAAACAGCTCCAACCACACACTGCAAAGATGGAGGGTTACACATATAGAATCAGAATTGTCCAAAAGGATTTATATAGAATCAGCAGCCACTATGCCTATTGGGGGGGAAGGGTAACAGGGATACATAAAATAACAAATAGGATGGTGCTCTATCGGGGGGGGGGCATCAGTAGTGCTCCTATCCCAGGCCTCCCTCAGTCAGGCAACTCACTGTGACCATTGAGTGTCGGAGTATCTGTCCTGTAGATCGAGAGTGCGGGCATCCAGCAGAGCGACATGCCCTCTCGTCTCTGGCAGCTCCAAACAGGGATCGCCTCAGTTCAGCCACACCTCGCCACCGTGGCAAACTTCTAGTTGGGCCGCCGTCAAGCAGACAAGGTCAGGCTGATCCACAGTAGACATAACACATCGGGGCCAGGGCCACAGATATTAGAACAGTTGTGCAGGTAAACAGTAGGGGTAGACACAGCCACGCTTGAAAGCGACCTCCGCAAATCAAAATGTGGTTCCGTCAAACTGCAAGGCCACAGCCGCAGCCCAGCAGTCACGCTTCAAGCAGTATGTAGGCAGCCGATGCTGGAAGCTCCGAAACCCGGCAATATCAACATCAATCGTTGCCACTTATCAAGGGGAGTGTGGTGATTTCATTTGCCAGCATATTACTCTGCCTCCAAGAGGTAGATTAATCAGGATAATCCCTATGATCATGGAGCTGTGCAGGGATGTGTCCACCCAGTCCAGCTTCCGGCCACGCCCCCAGGTCGTAACATATTTAAGATATCGGCATATGCTGATGAGACCTTATTTTTCCTATCCGAACCCCAAGACTCTATCACACCCTTTTTGAGTCTACTGAAAGAATATTCAGCAGTCTCAAATGCAAAGATGAACCTCTCTAAATCTGAATCACTCAATATCAATGCAGACCCGACCATCTGTCTGCAGTTGCAACAAGCTTATCCATTTAAATTGGCAACATCCTTGCTTAAATACCTTTTCATCTATATTTCTCCCGAGTTGTCCTCACTTGCGGATATCAATTTCACGACTCTTGTTAAATCCATTCAAACAGACAGTCACAATAGGAAGATCCCATACACTTCCTGGATGGGAAGGGCCAACCTCCTTAAGATGATGATCTTGCCTAGGATTTTCTATGTCCACATCACATTGTCAGTTTGTGTTTCTCAAAGTTCCTTTGACAGACCCCTCACATACTTTGAATTAGCGCTCACAAGCACAGACCCTAACTTTAAACCACTTTCTTTCTGCTACTCACTACTGCAGGCATGATCTTCTGCATCCCTTCCTCACTTCACAAAGAAATGGGAGGTAGACTTGGAAATTTCTCTAGAACCAGGTCATTGGATCTCTATATTCTGGAGTAACTTCATACACGCATGTGATTCAAACACAAGGGAACTTACCTACAAAGTGTTATCATGTTGGTACTTCACACTTCAGTGCTTGACATCTGCTTTCCAGACTACTTCTGATCACTACTGGAGGTTTAAATCACACTTAGGTTCTTTGCTCCACATTTGGCGGACCTGTCCCTCTACAGTCCCTTACTGGATTACAATTTTACTACAAACAGATAAGCTGCTTCATGTTTCACTTCCCAGAGACCCTCTTCTTTGTTTATTCACCCATAAACAACACCTACAAATTAAGATACCCCCAAGACCTGGAGATTTATCCCATCCCTTCTGAATTCGGCTAAATCATTGATCCTACTTTACTGGAAGAATCCTGAACCTCCTCCCATTTCTTTATGGTTCACTAGGCTGAAATTTCTGTATAACATGGAGAAACTTCTTGCATCCTCCAAAGGAGCACTACTCCAATTTCTGGAATCATGGGGTTGGTTGCCGGCTGAGTTGAGATACTAACATTCAAGAACATAACATTCAATATTGTTAGTTCGAGCTCTCTAGATAGGTTCATATAAGTCGACTGACCAAGCCTCTCCTGCCCCTTTTCCCTTCCTCCCCTTTTATCTCTTTTTTCTCCTTCTCTCTTCTCTCTCTTTCTCTATTACTTTGTTCCAGACTCCAGCTCCTGTTCAGCTGCACATCTACAACACCTTAGATTTCCTCATTCGACAGTGTTCATAACCTCCGTGATCCATCACACAGTTTTCCCATCACTTCTAGATATATGATAAGCTCTGAGATCTCTAAGTGACCAGGTTTCGTAAGATAGTTTTGGGTTACAAGAGATGGTTTACAATCTACTTAATACATTACTTGCTGTCAATCCATGATGAATTGAGTTTACTTTAGCTCGATCAAGTTACGCAAATCTCTTGGTCCATGTTTATTCAGTCTTGCATTACAAGTATTACTGCAGACTACAAATAGCTTACAATGTGACTGATTATTGTAAATCTATTACTTAACTGTCTTGTACTGTTTTACAATTGTATTGTATACTTTTTCAATAAAGATATTTGAAAAGTTAAAAATTATATGTATATCTAATATTTCTTTGTTATTTCAATTATTAGAGTATATATACTGAAGTATAAGTATACATTATATAACCTGTTTTTAAGTTAAATGAATATACATCTCCTAAGTTATTTGTTAATTCAATTAGAAGATGAATAATAATAAAGAATTACTGACCTACATCTACTACACTACCCTTGTACTATATACCCTTGTTGAGTCTGTCTATATGTTGGATATAGTACATTAAACTAGTTTATCTTACAGAAAGCTTATCTAATCGTCCCTCTAAAAATGAAAATCCTAGATCTCTATTTCATAATGTGACTAAGTTCTATTTCTTCATTGAGTCCTGCTGGACTTAAAGTATCCAGAATGCTTCTTTCCTACATAGCTTAGCAAATTTATCTGGGATATGTCTGGGTACAAAATCAATTCCCATCACCTTAAAATTACCAAGACATCATTTTAAGCATTGATTAAAGTATCTTGGTACACTATGTTCTTTGCAATGGTTTACAATATCCGTTCTATGTTCACCCAGACGTTCCCTTAAAGTTCTTTTTGTGCAGTGTACGTAGGACATACCACATCTACAGCTAATTAAATAAATCACATACTGCTTCCATTGCTAGTAAATACATCTGACAATTAAGACATATAGCAATGTTGCATCTGAAATTTCTTTCTTTTCATCTAATTGTTTCTTCATACCTTGCTTTTCTTTATGTGGGTCCCTCTTGGGTTTACTCTTAGCTATTATTGATCTAATATCTTTAGCCTTTCTGAACACTACCGTTCCTTGTTCTAGGAGATCTTCTTGTAACAATGGGTCTTCCTGCAGTATGGTCCAATTTGTTTTTATAATGGACATCATTTTTGGTGCCGAGGAGTTATTTTGCATGATGAATACTGTTGGTATCTTATTTCTTGTTTTATGTTTTTTTTTAATAAGTAAATCTCCTCTTCTTAAACCCCCTGACTTTAGAGATGGCTTGATTCAACAGGGTTTCATCATATCCTCTCTCCATAATATTTCATCAGCAGACTTTGTTTTTCAAATTCTTTGAAATTACTGCAATTTCTTCTCAGCCTATTAAATTGTCCATATGGATTTTTTTCTTCCATTTGTCTAAATGACAGCTATCTGCATGAAGATAATTATTAATTGATATCGACTTAATACATATTATGCTTCCTATGGTTTCCACTTCATAAAACAATTTCAAATCAAGAAAATGTATTGATTTGTCACTTATTTCTGAGGTGAATTTGATTCCTCTACTGTTGTTATTGAAGTGGCTAATCATGTGATGTAAATTTTCAGAGTTCCCCTTCCAAATGATTAGAATATCATCTATGAAGTGGCCATAATAGACCAGGCCCGCCCCCAATGGGTTGTTATTCCATACTTGCTTGATTTCCCAAAAACCCATGAACAAGTTGGCAAAACAGGAAGCAAACCTGGTTCCCATAGCCGTTCCCTTAGTTTGGAGATAAAATGTATTCTGAAAGCTGCAAAACTTGTGTGTGAGGATAAACTGTACATTCTTGAGTATAAACTCTTTTTGAAGTATTGGCAACTTAGTATCTAAATCCACAAAGTATAATATTGCCTCCAGTCCAAATTCATGACTGATAGATTTATAAAGCGATGTAACATCTAATGTTACCCACATATAACAATCTCTTTGCCACTTGATCTTAGAAAGTTGGTATAGAGCATTTTGAGAGTCTTGTATATGTGATTGCAGTTGAGTCACATAATAGGATGGCCAGGTGGATTTTCTAAATTTTTATGAATTTTTGGGATATGATACAAAAGCCACTTCCAGAAACAGAATCAGAATATAATCCTGTAAAGCTTCCGTTTCAGCTCTTTTCAGGTTATTGTTTCTGATTTTTTTAATCATATTATTATAATCTTTAATAACCCCACTGTAAAAGGCTTCAACAAATGGTTATTTAAAATTTGAAGGGAAAAAAAACTATTTTTTCTTTAAATTATTCAGGATAAAGGGAATATTGGGCTCCGTAGTTAACATTTATTTCTCTTCTTCTTTTCTCATTACGTAGTTCTGCTAGTATTCCTAGAATTACTTCTGTGTTATCATCTTTTTCTTTAGAAACTGAAATCATTTCTCTTTTTCTTTGCTTTTAAAATACCTTTTAAAGGGATAGTAATGTCAGAAATAAAGTATTAACTATATGTTATATACAATTAAAAGAGAGTACTTGCACTTATTCGTATCTCTCAAACCGTTATGGTTTGAGAGATATAGGAAAATAAAGTTCTCTGGTCCCTCCCCTTTCTGCTTGACGAGCTGTAAAGCTGTCAGAAGCAGATTCTGGTCGCTTGACCAGATGTGGCTCTTCAGCAGCATCAATATAATGATATCTAAAGATAAATACTTACTTTGGAACGGTCTACAAAGTGTGCCTGGCTTGCAAGCACACTTTATAGACCATTCCAATGAAGTATTTATTTCCAAATAGCATGATTTCAGCTCTGCTGAAGAGCCTGTCTGGTCAAATGACTGGAATCTGCAGCTGTCAGCTAGATGGCAGACTTGAGTAAAACAGCCAGGAAAAGGTAACTTTAGCAAGTTATATCTCTCAAACCATAAAGGTTTGAGAGATAAGGCGTACATTGATGTTAATACTTTTTTAATGTCTACAATATTAAATCAACTTAAAATTAACCATTACTATCCCTTTAAGTGCTAATTTTGAAATAAACTGATTCAAGTCTATAAAGAAATTAAAGTCATCTGGTTTTTGACTGTGTGCAAAAGAGAGCCCCTTTATTAAAACACTGCCTTGATTTCCAGATATTACATTATTGGTTAGATTTACTATTCCCTCTCTGCTTGTTCCTGGTTGTATGGGCTGGTTTTGTCATTTTTTGATTTTTGTTTTCTTTCCACCTCTTATTGCTGTGTATCTTGTTCTTCTTCTCTTTTTCATCTTAATTGTGTCATTATGCTGTTTTTCTCCCACATTGTTTGTACTGGGTTTTTTGTTTTGGTGTCTGAGCAGGTATTTTGGACAAAAAAGAAGAACTGTAAGAGGGTATAGGACTTGATACAAGAATATTTCCTAGAGTTAATTTTGTTGTATTATCTGCTATGATAGCCTTCCTCAAACTCTTATTTGTTTGGACTACCTGGAGATTTGGAACCTGCCTAATCACCTAAAGATAACTGAGGATGATAAAGATGCAGATCTAGAATATATCCTCCTCTTGTTCAGATACAGATGAAGTTGAGAGTGAGAGAGATGATGATGACATGGCCATAAAGTTAAAAGAAAGGCAAACGCTGAATCTTCCATCACTGAAAATGAGCACTGTGTCTGTTTATAAACTGTTTGAGAAAACCATTGGAAAGTCTGATCCTGGACAATCAAAGATGGAAAAAATTACACAGTCATCCTATCAATCATTATCAGCATCATCGCCTCTTCCAAGTCAAACTCAGCCACTCACACCTGTGTTGAGTACCCAGCAGCAACAGAAAGTGTACATGGGGATCCATGGCTAACAGTGGGGAAGAGAACAAGTCTGGGGACCAGGCAGTGTATATGGGGTTCTATGGCTACCAGTGGGCAATAAAACAAGGCTGAGAGGCAAGTGGTAGCCACAAATCCCCATAGATGCTGCCTGACCTCCAGCCTTGTTCCCTTGGGAGTGCACAACACGTATCATATATGGTATAGAGCTAAGGGGATAATTGTGTAGTGTTTGGTGTACTTTTTTAACCCTTTGAGTGCCACAGAGGTGAGCGATACACATCCCTATGGCACTCAAATGGATAAGGGAGTCATGCTTTCCATGGTGCTGAAAAGATTCTCTTCACTCCCCTAGTGACTAAGTGGGGCAGCAGAGAGCATGCTGTCAGACTTCAGGATTGTAGTAGTGTTGGTGATGTGTGAAGGGAGGGCATCCCTTCTACATCGACAGCATTTCCACAATTCTTTATGCTAATAGGGACCTTCTCCTACCCTTCTCTTGCATCCCTAAATATCAGTGAATATGTCGATATGTGTATTCATTGAAATGTCAAAGTGCTTCGAACACAAAATCATTTAGCCACAGCATTGACCATTAGATAATCTAGGCCCTTGAGTGCCAGAGAGGTATCTGGCTCAATGCATTGGATACCTCTCTGGCTTTCAAAGGGTTAAAGCCCTCTCTCAAATGCACTTGACCAGAATACTTAATGGACTTCTTCTTGTATGGGTGCATTGGTAAAAACACTAGCTTTGCCCTTTCTGTCTCTCTTCTCTGAGCCCTGATTTCTGCTTCCTCCTCTTATCTTCAAATTCTGTTCAACAGCATCTCCAGAAGATTATAACTTTATCATCTTTCGTCACCATCATCTTTCGAGTGACAATAAACATAGGCTTATTCAATGAGTAACCAGTATATATGCAATAATGTGCAAAAGTGTTAGACAGGTGTGAAACAATGCTGTAAAATAAGAAGAGTTTCAAAAATAGACATGTTTATTTTTCTCAGTTAACAAAATGCATAGTGAGTGAAAAGAAGAAAAATCTAAATCAAATCAATATATGGTGTGATCGCCATTTGCCTTCAAAACAGCATAAATTCTTCTAGGTACACTTGCACAAAATCATGGATTTTGTAGGCATTTAGTCAGGTGTATGATTAAACAATTATACCAAACAGGTCTTAATGATCATCAATATAATATGTATCTTGAAACACAATCATTAACTGAAACGACAACAGCTGTGTAGGAGGAATAAAACTGGTTGAGGAACAATCAAACTCAGCTAACAAGGTGAGCACTGCTGAAGACAGACAGACATTTCAAGTCAGACAGGGGTTGCCAGATGTGCTATCCAAGCTCTTTTGAAGAAGCACAAAGAAACAGGCAACACTGAGGAATGTGGACACAGTGGTAGGCCAAGGAAACTTTGTGCATCAGCTGAAAGACATATCATGCCTACTTCCCTTTGCAATCAGAAGATGTCCAGCAATGCCATCAGCTCAGAACTGGTAGAAAACAGTGGGATCCTGATACTCCCATCTACTGTCAGAAGAAGTCTGGTCAGAAGTGATCTTCATGGAAGACTTGTGGCCAAAAAGCCATACCTCTGATTTGGAAACAAGGCCAAACTACTCAACTATGCATTAAAAAAACAGGAGCTGGTGTGCAGAAAATGGAAGCAGCTGCTCTGGACTAATGAGTCAAATATGGAATATTTGCTGTAGCAGAAGGCACTTTGTTTGCCAAAGGGCTGGAGAGGGGTACAAGAATGATTGTCTGCAGGCAACACTGCAGCATGATGGAGGTTCCTTTCAAGTTTGGAGCTGCATTTCTGCAAATAGAGTTGGGGTTTTGGTCAGAATTTATGGTCTCCTCAATGATCAGAAGTACAGGCAGATACTTATCTATCATGCAGTACCATCAGGGAGGCATCTGATTGGCCCCAAATTTATTCTGCATCATGACAATGACCCCAGACATACAGCTAAATAATTAAGAACTATCTTTAGCGTAAAGAAGAACAAGGAGTACTGGAAGTGATGGTTTAGCCCCCACAGAACCCTGATCTCAACATAATTTAGTCTGTGTGGGATTACATGGCGAGAGAGAAGCAACTGAGGCTACCTAAATCCACAGAAGAGCTGTGGTTAGTTCTCCAAGATGTTTGTAACAACCTACCTGCTGAGTTCCTTAACAAACTGTGTGCAAGTGTACCTAGAAGAATTGTTGCTGTTTCGAAGGCAAATGGCGGTCACACCAAATAATGATTTGATTTAGATTTTTCTTCTGTTCACTCACTATGCATTTTGTAATTGATAAACATAAACTATTAGAATGCACTTAAAAACTGAAGCTAAACTTACTTTTTGACAGAAGCTTTTAGATTCCAGGGGAACGGCATGAGTGACTGTGAAAGTTTTGAATCATTATCAATCCCTTTATCTGATGTATTTTTGTATGTAACATGTAAGATTTTTACAATCTGCCCGAACAAATAATTTCTTCCCTGGGGGATTCTGTAGCATAAATGACCAGTTGATGATCTCCTTGTACATCATGTTTACTTAATTAAATTTTAATTAATTTCAAAATGATGTACATTTGAAAACAAACATTTGTACTCTCTGCTTGCCAGACTGAGATTCTGTTACCTTGTTAGGCATGAAATTGGTTTTGTTAATATCAATACTCTTTTTGCAATAACAACATTAATAGCCATTAACGATTTTGCTAATGAGACTTCTGTGATTTCTTAATTTACAAAAATTGATTGACAGTTGTTGTCTCTCACAGAAATGGATCTCACAGACATTACTATTCAGCAGAGACAAGAAGTTAAATACATTTTTTTTTGAGTACATAAGGTTTATTAACCCTTTGCATGCTAGAAGGGTAACCAACACATTGAATTGCAATGAGTTTGAAACCTTTCTGGCACCAAAATAATTTAAGTACCAGCTGTGAAATTATAGAAGCAACTTCATAATGGTTCATTGTACAATGTGGAGTCAATCAAATTAGGCAGTTTAGTTTTGAAATGTCATCACTTGTGGGTCTCAAAATGTTTTGCATAGGCAAAACACCACTGTTACAATAGAGCATACTGCACATTTACCTTGTTTTATTGTTGGGGAAATGCCCTGCTTCCTCCCTTGATTATAAGATTTCTTATCTGCTTCACTAGGTTAATTGAATAAAAACTTTATTTTGACAATATACTAGTGAAAACAAAGACTTTCTGGTTAAAATTACATTTTAGTTGGGGAATATTTATTGAGCTGTGTTTATTGTCTAATGGAAAATAAATTAACAAATCCATACTTTCTTTTATAAAAGTCGAAACAAAAACACAGTTGCCTTGGAGACCTGGGTTTAAACTTTGAAAATAATATGGGACAGCTTGTATTTTACACATCACAACACAATTGCATCCAGTGAAAACAAATCAAAATACAATATCTGTCCTCTGATATCAACATCATTATTTTTTTTTATCACAGCAACAACTCTGTCATAGGCAAACTTTGGTACAATCGTTGGAGGCTTTGGCTCCAATCTCCCTATTTTTATATGTATTAAACATTTCCACAAAACATTCCATAAATATCAATAAACATATGTTTAACTTAACAGTTACCTTTTTTACTTTTGAATCAATGGGTGTTTTCTTTGATATATATGCCAATTGTTTTGCTCCTCATAATCTAAACTGTCATGATGCATACACATCATTTGTGACCAAACCTGTGAGGGTCATCGTAGATTCAGAAAACCAGAGAAGTTTGTGTGATGAGCTTAATTTTTTTCCTCAACCAAACTTTTCTGACTTTCCAAGGATTTTTTAAAGCTAATGTGGTATAGAATTAATTATCCAAAGTAACTGCGCTGCTCAACAGTGAAAAAAGAGATTCACATGAAATGTCATATATGTATGAGCGACAAAATGAGAAACAAGTGATAATGCTTGAGCTAGAAATGTTACAAAATTAATGTATTATGCAGTAATGAATTTGGACACTTTTGGAGGTCTCTAGGCAAGGAGATGTAGTAATAACATGGTAAATAACAGTTATTATTTTACTGGCAAATACAGCATAAACTTGGGCCCTCATCTGCAGGGTAGACCCAGAAGGGTTATGAAGGGGGACCTGTCCAGCTCATGTTTATCAGCTCACAATATTCTTAACATTGTTTTACCCATGGAATCACATGAAGCATCCCAGAGCTGAGAAAGCAGCACTGAGATATATTCATCTTCCAGCTAATAGCTGGTCTACCAAGCCAGCTACCCTTTTACCCATCTAACCCATTACCCACATGACACATCTCTGCAGAAACATTTGCATATCTTTTACAGCCTGGTGCAATTTTCATAGTTCTACCTCTCTGCCTTCCTCAGGTTGTTAGGTCATTGTTGAGCATGGATATTTGCTTCTCAGTTTTGTCTTATAAAGTAGATTTACATCCAGAAAGAAAGGAAACAGAAGCTTCCTTTCACTTTCCTGGGGGCAATAATTTGCTTAGCAGAACTCATTTGTTACCTTTCATGATTACAGTCTTAATGTTTTTTAATATTCATTTTTATACATGTATACATATAAATATTACAACAACACTGCATAAAAAGCTCATATTTTTAGTACAAACATAGTTTATATAGGACAAATAAAAATCAAATAAAAATGTCAAGTTTTGTGTATGTATGTATTTTATTGTACGGATTAGTACTGTGCTTTGCAAATCAGTTTACTACATATTGAAGCTGCTTCTGTGTTGTTCTTCTTTGCAACTAATTGCATACTGCAAATATGATTAAGCTACTGCAGATTTAATGAACGTGGCAGGGTTAAGAGGCAAGGGAGGAAGGATTCAGGGTTAACATGAACATGCTGGTATTAAAATCTATAGCCATGGCTGCTGCAGCTTGTGCCGTAAATACTTATGATTTTCCTCCTCCTGAAGAGGCTGTTTGAAAATGTAGGAGTAGAAGTAGTATTAAACCTCTTAACACTAAATACGATTTTGCTATACCTGATGATAATTTAGCAGTAGTGAGACCAACTACTATGGTAGACCGTAACATAGTAACATAGTTGACGAGGCCGAAAAAAGATATGCATCTATCAAGTCCAGACCATGCTAAAAAAATTTAGACCCAAGTGGGTAAAAAAAATCCTTCTTGACTCCAGATAGTTCCCTGGATTTGCAACCTGCTTTGAAGCCACTGTCATAATTGTCAATATTGTTCTGTGCTAGACAGGCATCCATTGCTGTTTTGAAAGCTGTTACATTATCTGCAACTACGACATCCCTAAGCAAAGAATTCCATAGTTTTACGCCCTTACCGTAAAAAAAACCCTACCTTTGTTTAGTTGAAAGTGCCTTTCCTCTAGATGACCACTCGTTCTTAGCTCAGCTCTTTGCGTAAATAATTCATTGGATAGTTCTTTGTATTGACCTTGAATGTATTTGTAAATGGTAATCATATTATCCCTTAGACATCTTTTCTCTAATCTAAACAAACCCAGTTTGGCTAGTCCCTCCTTATAACTCAGATCCTCCAATCCCTTTATCCATTTTGTTGCATGTCTCTGCACTTTTTCCAGTTCAACAATGTATTTTTTTAAAAACTGGTGCCCAAAATTGTAGATGATGCCTAACCAGGGATTTATACAGAGGTAGGATAATACTTGCATCCCTTGCATCTGCACCTCTTTTTATGCAGGCTAGTACTCCATTTGCTTTTACAGCAGGTGAGTGACTTTGCACACTGCTGTGAAGTCTATCATCTAGACTTAATCTAGATCTATAAATCTTTCTCTAATGAGGATTCCCCCAAGCTGTTTCAAATTGTTTAACATTCACAGTCAGTTAACTTTCCATTAAAGTGAGAAAAAAGTAAAAATTATTTTTTTCAAGCTTTAAAAACCTTCAAAAATATTAAAGTAACGAGAAAGAAGATAATTTGGTACTATTCTGTGATGCAGAAGTTCCTCACTTATTGGTTGATTTGGAATATGTTCCTCCACACTACTCCCTTTCTTCATATATAAATAAAGTAGAGAGCTATGATGATTTGGCAAAGAAAATAGCTGGATATAAATGAAAATGTTGATATTTCTAAAAAAAAGAGCAATATGCCTATTTAAAAAATCTTTGCTACATCAACTGAACTGTTTGAACAAGTAAAAATGACTACAAATATACATTCATCTTGGTCCTCATCATCATCACCACCATCACTTCCAAGTCCATCCTCCTGTAAGGCACACTCTATACTATTGAATAAGCAGCAAGACAGTCAACATCAGCAAATCTAGCTATTTCATATCCTACAGTTGTGCCACGTATAGAACCATTGGCACCTAACTCTACTAGTTTTATTGCAACACTTATCCCGTGTAATAGTGACAATGAAATAAATAGTAGCTACCCAGGAACCCCCTCAGTTTATGAAATGTACAGTATGGAGATACTTCACTCTTCTACAACTTAAAGGAATAGTAATCTTTCACAAAAACAGCAGCTCCAATTAATCTTCATAGTATTTGGGCCATGGAGAGTGTTATTTCAATACTGTCAGAATTGTAGACCAAGAGAAATTGAATGATAAATTATCCCCCTCCCATCCCTTTTACATAGTGTAAGCCATCTTCCGTCAGATGTGGAATCTGGTCCTGGGACCAGACAACTCACAGCAAGGGACAATCTTCTGTGAGCATAAGGAAAACCCTGACCCTCTTGACAGGTTTTTCAGGTTTTTCCTGTTGCTCACTGAAGATTGTCACTCTCTGCGATCCATCCTGACAGTCTTGCTCCTCTGAGGTGATCAGTGTTAGTCAGTAAAGGGGTGGGAGGGGGATATTTTATCATTCAATTACTCTTGAACTACAACTCTGACAGTATTGGAATAACACTCCCCATGGCCCAAATACTATGAAGATTAACTGGAGCGGCTATTATTGTGAAACATTACTATCCCTTTAAACGAGTTGTCATCTACTGTCCCTATATAAAATATATGAGCAACGGTATGGGGATCTTCCCATAGACAATATGGCAGTGGGCTGGTGCCTGCAACTCAGCACTAAGCACCTGCTTTGGAACAGCATTGTGAGCAGAAGGATGCCTACATCCCAACACTTGGTGACAATACCACCAGAACCAAGGGCATTGCCATATACTGGCTTGAAGCATGAGACTGTGCCTCTGCCTACTACCTACTGATTATCAATGGCTCTACATCCCAGTGACCCACACTAAATCTCAAACATCTAATTTTGTATCATCATAGAAGTTCTGTGAATGTTTTATTTCCTATGTAGGGGGATTTTGATAGTATAAATTATTCCTAACAAAATATAGTGGGGTTCTATCCATGTATACAGTGTTTCAGTAGATTTTAAAATTGCATTATAATTTAAGTTCTGCTTAATTTTCATGTCTTATAAGGTGGGATTTTGTTAGGCACAAATTGTACGTAACTAAAATTGAGGGGATATATATATGGATATATTGTGATGTATTTTACAATTGTTAATGTGATTAACCTTGGCTGAATCAGTGAGCCAAAAATCTTCTCTGTTGTTTTAGAGAACAATGGAGATGTCACAGGGAGTCTTCAGACCTGAAGGGATTTCATAGGGGATTGAATCTGCTCAGCAGGTTTCCTATTGATTGAATTGAAGCATGGAACTAGGAAAAGACAGTCTCTTGAATGGCTGATTTGGATCTACCAGGTAATAAGGGCTTCAGGGGAGTTGGGATAAATACTGGGGAATTTGTTTGAGTTTGAGTTAGTTTATTTGGGTTGTTCTTGTGGGATGGGTGCAAGCTTAGGCTGCATCTGGGATGTTTTGGGTGTCCTGTATGCTGTTGGATGATGTGCTGTTTCTGTAGTGTGCATGGTTCTGAAATACATTTGTATTGCTTCATCCTCCTGCCTGATCCTTTTCATCATATTTGTCATAAAAGATACCCTAGTCAAGCACAGGGGTCATTCAGTAAGAAGGTAGATCCAACATGAAACACAACCACAGGTCTGGTTGGGAAACACACTTGAATCATGTAAGGGTTACCATGACTAGCATGAGTAACAGCACTCCTAAAAGTATGGTGGATCAATGGAGATATAATAGTGGTGTTGTAGCAGCTTTGTCAGGGAAAGGGACATTTTATTTACAATAATACTCATGTCCCCAACTGCTGTTGTTTTAGTGATTTAGATGGAAGTGATATAAGAGCCCATAGTCCCCATAGGAGCCACACCCACCACACCCTGCTGGTATATCCTAAGCCACAGTTATGCTTCAAGAATGACTGTGTCAGAATTATACAAACCTTTGGTTATAGTCATGGGAAAAGGCTGTAAATATCACACTACAGGAAAGTTCACCTTATCTCAGATATGTAGACAAGTGTCAGAGTAGACTACGTACAAAGACAGAATGTAAACAGACAGCATACAGGGTACTATTGCCTTGCAGCACAATGGGAAGTTCGGGGTTTTTATAGTATTGCTGCAGGAATTCTTAGTGCCATAGAAAACATTAGGAGGCAAATATAGTTTTTGAATTTTAACATTAAAAGTGCCCTGAATAAAAATACAAAAAATGGCACATCTCCCTCCCTACAAAAGAGATGTGCAACCTGTGCACACATTTACACCACGGACAAGATATCAATCCCAAACACCCAGTTACACCATAAGATCAATGGTACCTTCACCTGTAAATCATCCAGTGTAATATACCTTATCATGTGTGCAAAATGCCCAACAGCTATGTATGTGGGAGAAACTGGACAAGCACTACATAAGAGGTTTAATTCCCACAGATCCAGTGTTAATAACAAAAAGACAGAGACGCCAGTGGGGGAACATTTTTGTCAAAATGGGCACAGTGTCAGGGACATTAAGTTAACTGTATTGATGGGACGGTTCTGCACTCAGAGGGACAGAAAGGTATGGGAGGTAAAATTAATGTTAACATTTAATGCAATTTGTAGTGGTTTAAATAAAGACAGAGAGTTTTTCTCACATTATCACTTAGTTAGTTGACCTCTCCAACAGACCCAAGAGCATCGTAAATACCTCTAAAGCCTCAGAGGAAGAGTGCAATTTACCATTGACTGATCAAAATATCTGGATTGAGTTCTCTTATCTGATTTCCATGCTAAACAATGCAATGTGTACTTGTATTTAAGAAAGATGTTTTCATATTTATCTGTATAACATGTCTGAGGAAGAGACCTAAGGTCTTGAAAGCTTGCATTCTAAATCTGCTTAGTTAGCCAATAAAACGTATCAAAAACTATATTTGCCTCCTGTATTTCTACGGCTAACACGGTACCAACTCTCATCTGTTATAGAAAACATTAGGCAGAAATTGGCACATTTTCCTAGAAATTTCATTGGTGATAACAAATAGTGGAAATTTTAATAGATTTTCAGTCCAGGAGAATTTAAAATTTTCCACAAAAAGAAAACTGGAGTTTTTAACCATTCCTACTTATTTCCACGCTTCACAGCTTGGACACTTTTATTGGACAAAATGAATAACTTTTTCCATTGCTCCTTGTTTCGAGAGACAACATTTGCAATCAGTCCGGGAAGCTGTGTCCATGGAGATGGGCATGACAGTATCTGACAGGACCACAAGACATCAAATGTATCCATTTAATAGATAGAGGGGTGTTTGAAATGTATGTTTTTATGTATTTTATCTCTTGAACAAAGGCAAAAGGGCAACATTCATAGGGACCATTAGAATCTTCTGGTCAACTAAATGGGGGGTATTTTTAGAATGTGTAAGTTTTCCTTTAAGAATGTGAGGCAGGGATATACAGTTAACAAAATTTGAGAGGGTTAGTGAAAGGAATAACATTTTGCTCTTTTCAATTAGTGGGAAATTTCTTGGGAATGGCAGCACCCTGCTGTTTTTCATCAACGGGCATTGAATGAGGTTGAGTAGCGACTTTAGTAAAACGATTACAAACCAGAGGTTTCAGCAGTGAGACTTGGAACACATTGTGTATCTGCATATTGGTAGGGAGGTCTAGGGCACAGGCCACAGGGTTCACCCGTCATAGGATACGGAAAGGCCCCACAAAACAGGGAGCCAGTTTCTGAGAGGGCACTCGGAGGTGGTGAAGCAGTGACTCTTGGACCTTCACCCATGTGAAAAGGATCTGCTGGAGATGATCCTTCTGCTGGAGATGATCCTTCAGTGCCAGAATCCTTTGGGGAGCAAACTAATCTGGAATCATAGGGGGTCGATATCCATAACTCACCATGAAGGGTGAGAGCCGTGTAGAAGCTGAGACTGCACTGTTATGAGCAAACTCTGTCCAAGGTAGCAGGTCCAACCAGTTATTCTGATGGTTCAATATGTAGCAGCACAGGAATTGCTCCAAGACCTGATTAGCCCTTTCCGCAGCCCCATTTGATTGCGGTGGTATGCTGGGGAGAAGGAGAGTTGGATATCAAGTTGCTCCCAGAAGGCCCTACAGAATCTCAAGACAAAATGGCTACCCCAGTCGGAAGACCTCCTTGATAAAGACCGCAGCCAACTCTTTAGCAGATGGTAGTTTTTTTAATGGTATGCAGTGGATCATTTTAGAAAATCGTCAACAACCATGAGGATTGACTGTGTTACTGTTGGACAAAGGAAGGTCGACAATAAAGTCCATTGTAAGGTGTGAACCTGGCTTCTCCACATTGGGTATGGGTTGAAGAAGGTCCATTGGAAGGTGACTGGGTGATTTGGTCTGTGCACAGACTAAACAGGCAGCGACAAAGGCAGCAATATCACTGTTAAGTTCTGGCCACCAGAAGAGACGGGAAACCGACCAGAAAAGCTGGTTCTTACCGGGATGCCCTGCTGACTTTGTTTAATGGTACCTTGGTACGGAGGTTAACAGGTACGGAGGTTAACCAGTACGAAACAGCGCCCAGCGGGAGTCTCAGCAGGTGTATCTACTTGGGTGGCCTGTATTCTCTCCCCAAGGGGAGATGTTATGCTGCTACGCATGGTGGCCAGTACTCGGTCTGGGGGAATAGTAGGATTAGGAGGGCTTTCCTCCTTAGAATCCGAGAACTGTCTGGATAGGGCATCAGGCCGAACATTTTTGGTGCCCAGCAGGTACGAGACCACATAATTAAAATTGGACAAAAATAAGTTCCATCTGGCCTGTCTTGGAGTCAAGAGCTTAACTTTGGACAGGAACATGAGGTTTTTATGATACGTGAAGCTTAGGATTGACACTGAAGTTCCCTCGACCAAATGCTTCCATTCTTTGGGAGCGAGTATTATTGCCAGCAACTCACAGTCCCCAATTTCGCAGTTGCATTAGCTTCTTTGAGAAGTACCCACATGGTGCAACTGTCTCTGAGGAGTAGGACATTGAAACAGTAGGGTGCCTACTCCTGTTTCAGACTCATCAACCTCAAGTATGAATGCAAGCTTGGGTTTTGGGTGTGCCAAAATGGGTGCTGCAGCAAAAGCGACTTTTAATGTCTCAAATGCATTAATAGCTTCCGGAAACCAGTGAGTGGAGTTACCATCTTTTTTGGTCATGTCGGTAAAGGGTTTTACAATAGAGGAGAAATTGCAAATACATTTTCTGTAGTAATTAGCGAACCTGAGGAAACGTTGAAGAAAGTGGAGACCTATGGGTTACGGGCCCTCAAGACCGAGAGTTTCTCACGGTTCATAGTGAAACCAACCAACTGAAATTACGTACCCCAAGAAGGTGACCTGTTTGCGATCGAACTCACACTTTTATAATTTACAAAATACATTATTTTCTTGTCATTTTTGCACCACTGCGTGGTGGCTTTCTATGGAGGCGGAATGCATCAGAATGTCCTCTAAGTATACCACCATGCATTGTTGGAGCATGTCCCGGAGGACGTCATTTAAGAATTCCTGGAAAACCACGGGAGCATTGCAGAGACCGAAGGGCATTACGAGGTATTTGTAATGCCTGCTCCTGGTGTTCAACGTGGTTTTCCATTTGTGACCCTCCTTCAACCGTACCAAATTGTACGCCCGTTGCAGGTCCAGTTTAGTGAACACCTTGGATCCTTTTAATCAATCAAATAACTCGGTAGTAAGTGGAATTGGGTAGGTGTTTTTCACTGTGATACGGTTGAGCCCCCTGTAATCGATACAGGGTCTCAGTTCTCCAATCTTTTTCTTCACAAAGAAGAATCTGGCCCCGGTGGGAGAGGAGGACCTGCGGATGAAACCCTGGGACAGTCACCCGCAACACACTCCTCCATGGCCTTATTCTCTGTGACAGAAAGAGGGTAGACTCGACCTCGAGGAGGTATGGCATCCAGTTGCAATTCAATGGTACAATCGTATGGGCGGTAAGGCGGGAGCTCACCAGCCCGGCCCTTATCAAATACATCAGGGAACTCTTGGTACTCTTCAGGCAGAGAAGAGACCGGGATGTGGTTAGGCATATCTTGGAACAGTTGGATGACCATACCATGACTTCGGCCCTTACCCAATCAAACGTTGGATTGTGTCTGTGCAACCAAGGATACCCCAGGACCACAAGATAGTGAGGAGAGAGGATCACCTGGAATTGTAAGGTTTCGTGATGGAGAGCCCCCACAGCCATAGACAAAGGAGCAGTTTCGTGGGTGACTAGCAGCAGCTGTAGAGGTCTACCATCAATCATCTCAATGGAAAGTGGACTAGTATGGAGCTGCAATGCAATGGAGTGCTTCTGGGCGAAGGCACTGTCAATAAAAAGGCCTGCTGCACCAGAGTCAATGAGTGCCTCTGTAATAATGGAAGTCTTGCCCCAAGAGAGCCCAGCGGAGACTAGTGATTTATCCCAGTGGATAGCCAGGGACGTTGAGATGCCATCTAAGGTCTATCCCTAATAGGTGTTTCCCAGACATGAGGGACAAGTTCGCAGCAGATGCCCTGCATTACCACAGTAAAGGCACAAACCCTCCCTCCTCCTAAAGGCCTTTTCCGCCACTGAAAGGTGAGTGAACCCAAGCTGCATGGGCTCCACATCACCTGAGGTCTCGAGACTAGGAGGAGCAGAAGAAGAGGAAGACACGGGTGGAAACGAAAAGCTTGGGGCTAAGCGGATGGGATGCCTCCACAAGCGCTCCCTAAAGGGAGGTCTCTCATGGATTCAGGAGTCAATCAGGATGCAATATGAGACCAGTTCCTCAAAATCTCTGGGCAGGTCCCTGACTGCAATCTCAACTTTAACCATATCAGAGAGCCCATTAGAGAAAGCAGCCACAAGAGGCTCATTATTCCAACCAACCTCAGATACCAGGGTACGAAACTCTATGACATAATCTGAAACAGTCCTTGTATCCTGCCAGATGGACTTAAGTTTCTTGGCAGCCAAGGTGGAGAGCCCAGTGCATCAAATACCCTTTTAAAGGATGCCACAAACTCAGCATCTCCCAAAGGGCATTAGCCCATGCCAAGACCCTGTCAGAGAGTAAGGAAATCACGTGGCCCACCTTACTCCTATTAGACAGGAAAGCCTGTGGTACCATCTCCAGATAGATACAGATCTGGTTCAGGAAACCTCTGCACTGATTAGGATCACCCCCATAATGCTGGGGAAGCGAGGCGAACCCAGTCATGCCTCTCTCAACATTGTAATCACCACTGACAGCCAGAGAAGTGGCAGCAGCAGCTATAGGAACAGACTGAGGCAGTGGTGCCAGATGCGCAGTACGGAGCAACAGAGTCTGGAGGGCTAATGCAAACTGGTCCATGCGCTGGTCTACCTAGTCCAGCCTGGAAAAAACATTCAGTGGATTGCCTGCACCTTCTGCGTTCATGGCCCTTGTGTACTGTTAGGGACCACAAAACAGACAGACACAAAAATATAAAATGCAAAACACCTTTATTAAAATAACAAAAGCAAACAAAGCAAAATCGTTATCCAGAAGTGTAAACCAAAAGACAAGCCGGGGTCAGGAATACGGATCAACGATGTGAGCCAAGCTACTTTAAATACCCTGGGAGGGTTGGATGATAACAGTCAGGTGAGCAATCACAGAGAGGTCAGTTGATTCAGCCTGATTCAAAACAGGGTAAGCAATGGATAGCAGAGATCTAGATTAGCTGAGACAGAAGAATCAAATGGTAGAATTAGAGCAGCTCAGCCAAACCTTGACAACCACACAGTGTGCAATGGTTGGACACAACTGCCACATCCTAACATCTACAGAGTGGCTATCATTTGGCAGGGGAGGTAATGATGAATGAGGTGGATTGGCAAACGATGTAGTTACCCTAGAGGAAGAAGGTGATGGTGAGCTAGTTGTTTCGCTCGTCATTGAACGTCCAGCCTTGATATTCTTCCTCCTCTTTGATCTATGCTTCACCTTTTGTTGCCTTTCTGGAGTGTCAGGGGATATAGCAACAGCACTGCTCAATTTCTATGGTGGGTGTTTGGCTTTAACATGTTTGATATAAATGTCATGGTGTCTGTTTTTGATATGTGTTATCAGGGCAGTTGTGCTAAGGTGTGTTCCCTCCTTTCCCCTTCTCACTGACTGGTCACAAATTGTACACAGTGCCGATGGTAATGACTGCACTGTGCCTACCCCAAGAGAAAATAGTCCCCACCCATGACTTCATGGAGTAGGGAACAAGAGGAGAAGAATGACCTATTTCTTCTTCTCCTCCAAATTCCCCTTCACTTTCTGGGGCAGCGAATGATGTTGCTGATGTTTCTGCTACTGCCTCAGAACAAGCACTGCAGCTAGGACCAGGAGTATTGTTGCTGCTGACAAGTGGAACCTGTCCTAGTCCCGCATCACTTGTTGACCCCATTCCCACTGTGTCCACGGTGGTCTGTGGCACACTAGCCTGCTCCTCAGCATCCTTCCCTTGCAACTCAGGACCTGCAGGAATTAAAGCAGTATTAATCTATTCATATTCCAAGAGCTCACTGCTAGTGGTGGTGGTGATGCCCATCCCCATCCCTGTCTCTCATTCCTTCTCAGTTTGGGCTAAAAAGGCCATCAATGTCTTCCGCCCCAGCTACTCCACCATCATTATCACCACCACCACTAGTCCCTCTGTGCTGCTGTTGCTGCTGCTGCTCTATTGTTCTGTTGCAGACATCTCACTGCTGGTTGGAAGAGGTGACAAGAAATGTGATGGAGGGTCCCCTAATATCGCACATGCCATTTCTTGTTGATCTGAAGAAGGCAGACTGGCAACACTAGCAGCAGGCACAGACAGCTGATCTGTGCTCCTGGTGCTGGTGGTGGTATTTTTTTGGTGATAACAATTCTGCCTTCTTTAGGATCTTGTTCCACATGGACAATGATGTGGGGAAGGGGACTCCCAGGGCCAGGGGAATGGTGTGGGCTCCCTTTAACTCTAGTCTGGATGCTCTCAATTGCTTCCCCTATCACACTCCTAACACTAGTCCCACCAGCTGCTTCACCATCTCTATCACATTACTATCATTAACACAAACTACATCAATTTCAGCCACTGAGTCTTCCTCCTCACAGTCACTAGTAATAAGATGATTATTCACTCCTTCACTCCTAATGTTAACAAGTTGCTGGACCTTCTTAGTAGTAGTACTAGCACTGGAGGGACTGCTTGGAGATGGCAAGTGTGATAGGGTCCCCTGCTGACACACTGCAGGCATCATCTTCCCCTTCCCCCCTCCTGAGTATTGAAAGACACTCTGGCAGTAGCTTCAGCATTGCTGGCAACAGCTTCAGCACTGGCACTTGTGGCAGAAGGGAAAGCACGTTTGGCAGCAGGCACAGGCAGCTGACCTGTCCTGTTCTCACTACTACCCTCTTCTTCCTCCATAGACATTAATTTCCCCAAGATCCCTACGGGTGATTTAGGGGGACTGGCCAGCATTGCTTCTGTAGTGCTCACTTCCTCCTCAGACTCAAACTCAGTGGACACATAAGTGTCCTTCCAGTTCCTCCTTTTATTACTTTTAAACTGTCTCATAGTGATAGCAGTCATTATGAGCCTCTCCTGCCTCAGTTTTGCAAAAAGATCACCTCGCACTGTAGCTGCTTGTAATGTGTTTCACTTCGTTGCAGAGTATGGCTGGATGTTTTTGCAGATTAGTGTGATAAGTTCAATGCCTTAAACTATTAACAGAATCTGCCATTACTGGCCCAGCCAATTAACACTAAAGTCTCAAAAAACCAACAGCTCAGTTTTCTTGTTTTGAGTAGCAATTTCATTGAAGGGGTATATTCAAGAGGGACTGAGCTGCAGTATTAGGTGTTTGGTAGATACCAGCAACTATGATTGGTTTTAGGGAAGGAAAACACAATTTTGCCAGAATAAAGTTGAAAGATTCTTGTGTTTATATGATTTTGCCTCTTCCTCCTCTCTTTGCTTGTTTTTCCTAAAACATGAGTATGCTTGAATAGCAGTGGTGGGACCTGATATTTTAAGGCTTTAAAGGGATAGTAATACTTCGTTTTAACTTTATTTTATTTTGTAGGCATTAAAAAAACATGAAGAATGATATAAGTCTTATCTCTCAAACCTTTATGGTTTAAGAGATATTCACAAGCAAAGTGTCCCCCTCCCGCCCCTTTTACTGATGTAACACTTTTCAGCCAGGGCAGAAGGGAGATGCCCAGGTAGACTGCAGAGAGGGACAATCTTCAATTAAGATAACAGAAAAACCTGAAAAGCTTGTCAAGGGGGGCAGGGATTTCATTGTTTTCATAGGAATAAGAGTGTCCCCTTCTGTTATCTGTCCAGTCTATGGACTGCATTCCACATCTGAGAAGAGATTGTTTACAGTAGGTAAAAGGGGCGGGAGGGGGAAACTTTGCTTGTGAATATCTCATAAACCATAAAGGTTTGAGAGATAAGACTTATATCATTCTTCATGTTTTTTAAATGCCTACAAAATAAAATAAAGTTAAAACGAAGTATTACTACCCCTTTAAGACCAAGATTCAGTGAGAATAAGAATGTTTTGTACACACAACAACTTGATCTTAATTCAATCACTTTGGGTAGTATACTGTGTATGTCACAATGGACAACCTTTTTATGATTTGAGGGCAAGGGTTAGTTTTTATATCACTTGCTACAGTAAGTACTAAAATGCATAAAAAAATACTGAGCTGTTTGTGGTGAGCATACAGAGAAAGCATGCTTTTTTTACTTTGATTACTGGGGCTGGGTGAGTTTGTTTGTAGCATTTTCCATCAGCATTCTATGAGTAGTTAACATATTTACAGAAGTTCACTGTGGAATAATATGTTATGGTACAAGGGAAGAGTAGGGTTATGGGGATAAAGGGAACTAACTCTCTAGTCAGATTCTTATCATTAATTAGATCATCCTCAGCATTGCCTGTCACTTTTTAACCACTACTTTCATATTCTTCTAGGCTATTTGAAGTCTCAAGAAATTTCTTTATCCCTTAAAGGAATTTCTAGAACATTTGCCACTAGTTTGAGAACTGCTATCAATACTGGGATGTGACTCATTATGGTTTTAAGTGATTTTAATGGTTAAATAATACTGGTGGTGGTGGGACTTTTTTATGTTAAATATTTCTTTTATTGATTTTCAAGATTTTAGGAACAGAAATACAGAAAGGAAGAATAAAGACATAGAGGGGCAACCCCCAATATACAGCATATAAATGACATCAACAACTGAGACCCGATAGTGAATAACGTTATCCGTCCCAGCCGGCAGAGAGCGGACTCCCCACAAGCTGGGGGGGACACTCTCAAATATGAAATAAAATAAACAGAGGCCTAACCGTCGCCCAGGTCTCTGAGCAAAGAGGGTATGTCCAAACCAGGGAGTTAAAGGGCATCAGAACTACTATAATAATGGGAGGGCACGAAAGAAGGCATATAGGAAAGAGGAAAAGAAAAACACAGAGAATGTAGAATAGAAAAGAAAGAGAAAAGAATTAAGGGGGAGGAAGGGAAGTGAGGGTAAGGAACAAGGTAAACACGTAGGGGGGAGGGGGTTGGCTCTCGTTCAATACATCCCCACAGTGCGATCATACACAGACTAGTCTGGCTTCATTCGAGTCTTGATCTGAAAGCGTCACTCTCCAGGAATTTGGTCCAGTGGAACCATCTATTCTCGTGAGTTAATCCCCTGCCCTCCGCTGCGTGAAGTATACCCTCCACTGACTGCATGTCCTCAACAGAGGCGATCCAATCTTTAAAGGAAGGGGCACAGGGACGTTTCCAGTATCTGGGGATCACCACCTTAGCCACGTTCAATAGACGCACTGAGAGTGAACAAATGTATTTGTGTACGGGATGAGGAGTATGGTGTAAGAGGAGAGTCAGGGGGTCTCCAGAATGTGTAAAGTCAGCCACCTCTCGAATCGTGTCAACCACCGCAGTCCAAAAAGTTATATCAATAAACAGGACCACCAAATGTGTAAAAAGTCACCTTCATGTGCTTTACAGTGCCAGCACCTATTAGTGACAGTGGAATAGAATTTGTGCAACAAAGCCGGAACTCTGTACCATCTAATCAAAACTTTATAAGCATTTTCTTGAATGCGTGCGGATTGGGAACATTTGTGTGAGAGCAATGCAATCTTGTTCCATTGTGCATCAGTAAAGTTACAGTCATATTCCCAGCTGCAAACGAAATGGTGCTTGGTGGCAGAAGTGGCAGAGAGAAGGAGTCTATGCGTAGTAGAAACCAATCTGGACGGCGCTGTGGTCAGGAGGCACAGATCCTCCAAAGGAGTCCGAGAGCCACATTCCGAAGGTGTTGAAATGAGGGAATCTATAAAGTGGTGTAGCTGGGCATGAAAGTTGGGAAGGGAGGGGTGGCATGGCCTGTATTCCAAGATTTCTAACAAGGGCTTAAGCTGTACAGGTCGGGTGTCGCCTGCTACATCTCGAAGTCTAGGGTATTGTATCGAATTTGGAAGCAGCTTGCCCAAGGGGCCTCTAAGTAAACCAGGTTGGAAGTCGATGTTGTGGCAGAGAGAGAGCAGTGGGGAAGGGTGATGGACCAACCCCGGAGTGGAAGCAAGTTGTCCCCATAACCGTGAAGTGTTTGGGATGGTAGGATGAGAACGGTCCAGGCATAAGCTCGAACCACTAGGTACCCATGCCGGGTGGTGGTGGGACTTTTGATGTGACAAAAAGCCTCCTCAAGAGGAGAAAGATCATCATATATGCATACACTGCAGCAACCATGGCTGCCTTCAGTTTTTGGACTATAATTTTATGAATATGTCCCTGCACTGCTCCTGGTCCTTTCTCTCTGCTACTGTCCCTAGAACATTTCTGAACATTACCAAAGTAAAGTGGATTTTAAAAGTAAAGTACACATCATATCTATTTGTCTGTGATGTCTTGACTTTTACAAAATGCTGTGTTATGTTAGCCTCTGTCAAGAGGTTTTCAAAAGCTGCTTCTCCTAATGTCACTGTGGTCTTAATTTTTTACAGTACAATATACCTTATTGAGTATATTGGCCCCTCTTCTTTTGGCTATGGTGGGACTCAGTGTCAGTTTAATTGTCTGTCCATTGGGTCTCAGTATACAAATTATTGAGTCAGTCGCAGAGGCTCAGCCAGCTCAGGAAAGAACTTGGATCATCTTCCTCTCTCTTCTCAGTCAAATAAGATTTGTCACACTTCCAAAAGAGTACCCAAACTTCCACAACACAGAGAACAAATTGCCTCCCTAAATTAAACTCCAACTCCACTTCATTTGCTTGTCTGCGTCAGGTGCAAAATTGTGCTGCCTTCTCACTAACAAATGCAAAATGGCATGCTGTGGGATCCTGACACCACTTTTATATTATCCTATCAGAAAGAGAAGGGAAATTTTCCATGCAGGGGATTACATTTATTCTTACCATTGTTTTCAATGCAATAAGTAAGGGGGGTAAAGGGGTAAATCTACACTTTTCAGGAAAAATGTCCTTCTAGGCGGAAAGTGACATTTTTCACTTGTTCCTCTTTTTGAGGTGAAAAATTCCAATTAGAGAAGCCCTACACATTTCATGATGTGGGTATCACTATATTGATCATATCATATTGGTACATTAAATGACTCCTTCATTAGCAACAGTGGACAGTGCATTATCCATTCCTGATCAACGAGCTAAATGTCGTGTATAGTAAACACAAAACCGTAAGTGTTCCTCCTTTCAGGACTACACTATGAGTCATATGATAAGTATCATTTCCATTTATCCCATGAAAACCAAGGATTGAGCAATGTACATTATTATAATGTACAATATACAAAAGAAGATCATCACACATCATACTTTAAGCATTAGTATTATACCTCAGTCCAATTTTCAAACAAAGAAATGGGTGGACTAGATGGAGTATTGGTATTTATCTGCTATCAATTCCTATCTATTTACTTACAGATTCATGACAATCTTTACACTCAAGTTGTATCAACAGCAGCAATGGTGAAATTCAAATTGAAAATATAACAGTTTTTGATGATTATTAGTTGGAACTAAGCATCCATGAAATGCAACCTAAATATTTAATAGCAAAGAATTTCAGAGGTGCAAGAACCAGTTTAAGAACAGCTAACCAAATTGATTTTGCCTTCAGAATCCTGGAATATCCCTTAATATGCAATTTTTTAAAATCTCAAAATGCATTTCAAAACTCAATGGAAGCCAAATTTTTGTCACTCAAAATAATTCAGAAGCACAGGTGTTGAAAACATATTTACATGTCTAGTTTCACATAAATACCACTGTCCTTACTAAGTGGTGCAAGGTTCCTATATTGATTTCTTTACAAGTCAAGAGGATCCTCAAGGCTGGCATTGATTTCATGTCAAAGAACAAACAAACCATTACCCTTCTTTAAAACTAATTAATACGAACTGAGGCAATTTTCCATGCACTATGGATGAAAAATTGTCAGCCAGATACTATGTACATTCATACATAATTCTTAACCCCTTGTGTACCAGAGGGAAAAAGCATCAAAGATGTTGTCATAAGATTTCAGAAAATAAATTTAACCTTTTGGATTTTAGCAATATTTCAAATGAATTATGAAATGTCTGTCACATTGAAAGGTTCAATTTTTTTTGGTGTGTGTTTGTTTTTTTATATATTGAATTACATACACTTACATTTTGATCATTGTATTTTGTTTCATAGAGTTTGATTTCACTTTTAATTAAGGGCTATAACTTTTACTACATCTTATATAGTTGCTAAATGTATTATTACAATAAAACATGTAATGGATTTAATTAGTTTGAAACCTGAACATAAACAAAATCCATTATAGTCTGATCCTAAAAATAAACAAGCAAATAAAATTCAGATTTTACTGAGCAATACAGAGAAACGTATAGTGGTTATAAATGTCATTACAACGAATCAATGGCTGTTGCATTGGACTTGTGCAGCAGTTATAAGATCTGAATCTAATTCCAGAAACCAAGTCTCTAGATGTTGAAACTGAAGCATATAAATTCTCTCTATCTCTTATGCAATGAAATTAAAGGGAACATGCTCATTGTGATATAGTTATTAGCTCCCCTATAGGATTAATGCTTGAGCAACTGTTACTTGCAACAATAATAAAAGGGGTTCAGAATATAATTTATATAGTATTAGACATAAAACCCACCAAAGTTAGGACTAATAGACTGCTGAATTGGGAATTCAAAATATCATATTAAACAAAACAAGAAAATGCTGTGCTGTCTATTCTAGAAAACAAGAAAAATATGTTGTCTTTTCTTCTTTTTTTTTGTTTCAAAAGAGCTTTATTGAAAAGAAGATAAGTAGCACAAATATAACAATGCATCCATAAATCAAGGAAGCATAGACAAAAAACGATCTTGATATGGGAAACCAGTATAATACAACATCAGAGTAAGGATGTACCTCCATCGATAAGCGGAAAAGAAAGGAAAGAGGAGAGTAGAGGAAAGAAAAGAAAAGCAAAGTAAACCCAGGAAAAGTGGAAGGCAGAGGAAAAAAAAAGGGGGGAGGGGGGGAAGGGAGTGGATGAGGACGGGAGAGGATATAGAGGATCTCCTATGGTGCACTAAGATCATCTCATATCATGGTAATGTGAGAACTCATAATCTTAAAAGGAGCATGTGAGAAAAAAGTTATCTACCCTGTATGGATCCTCACCTCCCTTAATAAGATGCAACCTCATCATTGAAATGTGAGATCGAACAGTATTCCCCCATTCTTGGATAGTAGGAGGCAAAGCATCCTTCCAGTGTTTAGCTCAGGGTAGGGGTCTCCCATACTAACTGCATCACGTTCTAAGTATACCCAAGTCTTATCAGAACCACAAAGAGCCCAGTCTACGACAGATGTGAGAGCAGCCGCATGGTAATACTTCACAAAATCGGGAAGTCCCAGTCCCCCCTTAGATTTGTGGAGGGAAAGAAATTTTGCGGCGACTCTAGGAGGCCTGGAGTGCCATAAGAAGCAACGAATGGAGCTGTTAAGAAGCGAGAAGAAAGAAGAGGGAATATGTATCGGCAATGTTTGGAATAAATACAAAAAAGAGGGAGTACATTCATTTTAATTACATTGATGCATCCATACCAGGATAAATAGAGTGTAGTCCATTTCTCAAAGTCTCGTCTTACAGTTTTTAGGAGGGGAGGAAAATTCAGGTTAAAGAGAGAATGGAATGAGGAGGACAAATTAACTCCTAAATACTTAATGTGGGTGTCCAACCAGCATAAAGAAGTGGTGCATCTAAATGTTTGGGAGGTCATAGGCGATAAACCGAAACCCAGTGCCTCAGATTTCATAAGATTTACCTTGAAAACTCTTCCAGTTCTCCAAGAGCAGCCTGTAAGGAAATTTCCAGATCCTTAATTGTAATGAGGATGTTGTCTGTGAACATCGCTAATTTGTGTTCTAAAGATCCTATTCGTACTCCAGAGACATGATCATTCAATCTAATATGTTGCGCCAACGGTTCCATACTTAAAATAAATAGCAAAGGAGAAAGGGGGCACCCCTGTCCCGTTCTGTTAGACATATTAAAACTGTCAAATAATAGCCCGTTCACACGAACCCTAGCATTGGGAGTTCTATAAAGAGCAAGAATGTAGTGTAGAAATCGCAGACCGAATCCAAAGGCTTGTAAAGAGCATTTGAGAAAGAGCCAATCCACCCTGTCAAAAGCCTTCTCTGCATCGGTAGATAAGAAGACAGCTGGCATGTGATTCTCATGTAGAAAATGAATAATATTCAGCAATTTACGGGTGTTATCACGCGCCTCTCTACCTGGTGTGAAGCCTGCCTGATCCCTGTGAATTAGAGAAAGGCTTAGACTTCCAACAGGGAAAAGGAGCAATATGTCTGTTCATAAGTTCTTTGAGAGATCGACTAGAAAATATGACAAGTGAATATTCATTAAAATACACAGACTTCACTGAGTACAATTATGTTATTCAGTCTTGACCTCTGATGAGACATGCAGCACTTAGACACAAAGTGAATTAAGATAATGAGCAGAAAAATAGAGTTTTAGGCTCCTTTCACAAAGGTGAAATTCTCAGGCAGCAGAAACAAATGAAAAAATGCATGATACGTGCATCCTATAATGAATTTCACAAAAAGAACATGTGCTGCAATTGTTACAAAGGGACAAGACATTCTGCACATTTCCTCTAATGTTGTGATAAAACAGCAACAAATATGTTTCATGGATTTCAGTGGAACTGCACTCAAAATGCACAACTATCACATAGTGCTCTGTCTCCCATGCTATTTTGTAAGTTCTGTTTATATTGAAAGAATGGTATGCTATAAAAAGACTGTTACACTGTAGCACTAAAAATTACACTAACAGTATTGTTTCTAAAAAACGTTTTCTCACAAAAATGGTTGCTACAAAATTGCCGGTGTCAAAGAGCCCTAAAGGCAGATTTACCTGCAGAGGCTTGGCTGCCAATAAAAATTGACACAGAGAGAGTCTGCCTATGGAATTCTGCATTATAAATGTCAATGGTCATTCTAGAAGCTAAACAGAGACCAAATGACTTGCCAAATACCAAGAAAAGATCAGTGGACCTTCAAGAGCCCAAAATAGGCCCAGGATTCTTTCAAGAATTAAGCACAGTGCAGGAGTCAAGCAGAAGACAAAGTCTGTGCCAAAAGCCCAGAAGAAATCTAGGGTAATGATGATAGCAGCCTAACAATGCCCATGAGCCAAGCTGTACAAGACAGAGAAGTAAAGCAGGACCCAAGTGAAACTACAATGACCCCAACCAGATATGGCATGCTATCAGGACCTACTTGTGACATGGCATTCTTGCATGTTCAGGCACATGCATTCTTTCTCACTTTTCTAATAGACATTTGTGTGGATACACCTCCCCCTTTTTTTACTGTGGTTTACATGTGGCATGCTACGTTTGAATTGACATGATCAATATATTTCCTTTTGTTCACCACATGATTGCGAATGTGCTAATTTTTGCATTTCTGGCCTATGGATATTTATGCTCACTCTGTGAGTTATCTGGTATTTAGTTGTTAACTTTCTTTTACCTGAATGCTTTGTCCTGCTGTATCATGTGTCTTCAGTTTCCTGTGCATTTTTTCTGGCTTGGCTTCTCAACTCCACTGGAACCCCCCCCCCGCCTTGATCTTTGCACAACATTTGATCCGGCTTGAACTCAGCCTGCCCTGAGCTCTGGCCTGACCTCTTCTACTCCTTTGGTTCTCAATTGTTACTTCATTTTTGCTTCTTGTTCTTGTGATCTGGTCCAGCACTCCTGGCTTAGGTGGGGTTTGATATTCTGCCTTGCAGTCGACTCATTTATACTATGCATCAAGTTGAAACAAGGACATACTTACAGTAGCCACCACTCACCAGCCTTGGTCCCCAAAAGAGGATCCTTATTCCTTCACCTCAGACTCATCTGGTTCTGGAGTCCTACCAATTGATTGCAGCTTTTTCTGTTATCATCAGATTCATTGCATAAGTCAAAAGGACATAATAGACCCGTCAGTCCATAAAATCATGACAAACTGGCGATAATGAGTAGCCTCAATAAAAGAAAATCAAAGGCACCAAGACTGTTACTTCTTCAAATGAGGGAGGTGCTATCAAGTGGAGGTAATCACAAATGCAAACAAAGTAGCTCAAGGACTTTATAGAGAAGTGGTCCAGAGAGTAGAAGGAGACCTCTCCCAGTTTAGATGAGTGTGGGTGGATATATCACCTGAATTTCAGAGTGATAAATGTATACCTGGAAGATACAAGATCTACAAAGTAGGGACAGATAGGAAAAAATATTTTAATTTATTTTGCTCTTCAAAGCATCTCTGGCATTTTAAACGCTTTCCTAATAAAGAGGTCAGTATCCATTTGGATTGTTCTTCCTGTATGTCTTATCAATTCAACCAGTAACTTTTTGTCCCATTACGTTGCTCTCTTAATCCAAATATGCCCAACTCTATTTAAAGGACAACTAACGCATCCTAATAACACTCACTTACCTTACTATGACCAGAAACAACTTTTCCTTGGTTCAAAATATAACATCCTTAATCAGTTCTGGGTGTCACGTCCCTGGAGGTACAGTTGGTAGCAGGACCATCGGATCTCAAACTCCTCTCACTGTACATGGTAACCTTAACCCTTTATGGATTAGATGGGTGTGCAGTACAATGCTTTGCAAAATTTTGTTTAGCCCTCTGGTCCTTAGAGTGTTAAGTGGGCAACACATGGACAACACATCCTGGACTGATCAAGGATGTAATCTCAAGCAAAGTCAGTGGAGAACATTCATAGGGATCCTTAGATTTTTGTGGCCATAGCAATGTAAGTGATGTTATTATTATATGTATGGTGTCAGTTCTCCTTTAAATTATATTTTGCCAGTTATGTGGTACTATGCTATAAGAAACTTTTTAATAAATATTTTCTTTTCCTATCCAACAGAATATAAACAAAAGCTAATCTCCATACTATTGTTTTCTTTTATCTTTAAAAGCAGCCATGGAGTCATTACACTTTCCAGCAAGCTGTCTTTTACACCCTGAAGGGAATATTATAAGATTAAAAGCAGAATAGAATCCCTCCAGCAAGGTGAATGTTTCTCATTACAAAGATCCCTGGTTGATCTCCTTAATATATTTCCATATAATAATGTGAATCTTTTGAATTATTTATGCTCTCATATTAGATCAGGAAAATAATTTCTGAAAATAAATGTATTGTCATCAGCAAACTATTATCCAAAGGTTACTGATATCAGATGGAATGAAAGAAAGCAGATGCTCTTTTCTGAAGCCCCATTTGTTGGTTACTATTCATTGAATATGTTGCTCCGAGTATACCATTTGTCTGCCTTTCAAATCTGCAGAAATGTCTAACTCTAAGGTACGATAAAGTTTATTATTACTAGCAAAGTAACCAAAAGGGTATTTCTGTCTCAAATATGCTTGCCTTCATAATGTAGTACTAGAATATGAGCTTTTTAAATAGAGCTATTCTCAGAGGTGATTTTCTTTCATTTGTATGCAAATGACGCATTACAAGCAACATTTTCCTAATCTTCTGTAAACATTGACTCAAATTTTAATAGCTTCCTGATAATTTAAATTGCCTAAATAAGAAACAACCATTTTATTTAATCAGATTGTTGGTCAAAATACAGCATCTGGGTTTTTAGTTTTATATGCAATTGTGCAAGCAGTAAATTAATATTCACTGGCTGTTTTTTATTAGGATTGGAAATATGTTGTACTTTTCAATGTTATGTATTTTTAAAGAAAAAATAGATGTATGTGTGTATATGAGCATAATAAAGATATACTTGCATATGTGTATTCTCTCACCATATTTTCTTAGTTTCAAACAGTCTAGGAACACACTTTTTTTTTTTTTTTACAATGCAGTTCTGTTCTTTTCAGTGTGCAGCTGAGCAGCTTATTGAACTTCACTCTCTTTTCCTACTTACCCCACTCAATTATCAGGACTGATGTAAGATTCACATGTTCAAGTATTCACTGTCCTCCTGCTTTATATAGCAGAACACCAATTACAACCCAGCAAAGAATACAACCACCCCCACCACACACAGATGCAATCAATCACTTGTACAACTGCAAAGGGAGGGAAAAAGGCTTTTGTTCTTAACCTCTCCCTTGCCACACTACACAACACAAAAATACACATTCAATTTCTCCAGCAAATATCCTAAAGTTAGCTTATTTCACATCACAGTTTACATATTTCACTCTCTCTCTGCAAAATATAGCAGGAAACCAAGAATTACAACCCAGAAAACAACACAACCAGTCCCACCATACACAGACTTCAATCAATCACTTGTACAGTACAATTTCAAAGGGAGGGGAAATTGCTTTTGTTTTTAACCTCTCTCTTGCCACTAGGGATGGGCAAAAATGTTTGTCTCAAACTGAAATCAGCAAAAAATAGCACTTTCCGCTTGGTGAAAAATTTCCAGTGAAAAGTGCTGTTTTTCTGCTTTTTCACACATTTTTTGCCTAGCTCATTGCATTGAAATCCATGGGTAGAAAAATATTTCTCCACCACACAAAATATTTCTATAGCCATATAAAAGGGTATCAGGCTCTCACAGCAGCCATTCTGTGTGTGAGAGGAGAGAGCAGCATGTTTTTGAGCTAGAGAATATAGGCAAATAAAGGGGAATTGAAGCTTAGTTTAGGGAGTCATTTTGGTAGGACATTTGTTCTCTGTAGTAGGGGAGTCTGGGAGAAGTCTAGGGAGAGGAAGGGAGGAAGGAGATTGACCCAAAATACCCCAAAATTTGGTGTGACTGACTGGCAAGACACAGGCAGCTGGGGTCCAAATTGCTTGCTGATTTTACTTTTATTGTCTCTGTGCTGGGGAAGTCTGGGAAAAGAAGTTGTTGATTTTGTTTTGGAGTTATATATTTTTTGGACTAATTGTGAAAATATAGAGTGGACAACTTAAAAAAATAAAATAAAAATAAAAAAAACCTCATAAATAATTAAACATATGAATATATTAGACAGCTGCCTGAGAGCTCTGTGACTGAGGCAGACTTCATAGACAGCAGACGACATTGAGAATTTTGTTGAAGGCCAAGGGAAGAAATCACACTTCATCAGTTGTGTACTGTAGATAGTGAAAGCATGCACAGTAGTTGAGTAATGTCTAGCAAGTACACAAGCAGAAGGTGGAAACGGTGGAGCTGTGCAGAGACGTGGGAGTAAAGTGGTATACAAAAAAAACTGCAGCAATGTTTGCTGCAGCATGTGCAATAAATTATGATGATCCCTCTCCTTCCAGGGTGGATGCAGTTTGTCAAGGTTCCACCAATCACAGTACACCAACCCCCCACCCCCATTACCATGCACATCTGCCACATTGTAGTTTGCACTTTACTTATTGACATAATACTTTTTCACTTGACATCATCATGAATTTGTGCCAGTGTCACTTAAGCAGGAAGGAAGTGTTTTGGGCAAAGGACAAATGCACTCTGCATGCTAACACATTTTTCAAGGTATATATTGCTGTAGGTCTCACAACTTTAACTTCCAGATACTTATTTCTCCACTACAGCCCTCAGAAGAAGTATTATTGTGCTGGGAAATATGCACCATATTAAACATAGGAGAAAAATGTGTTGGAATGGGAAAAAATGTGTTGAAGTAGGAGAAAAATGTGTTAGAGTTGGAGAAAAATATTTTAGAATAGGAGAAAATGTGTAGAATATGAGAAAATGTGTTGGAATAGGTGAAAATTTTGCTGGAATATGCAAAAAGGAAGAAGATTTTGCATTGAGAAAAGGAAAAAGATTTGAGAAAAATCATCAGTTTTTCATGAAAAGTCATGAGGGAAATTTCTCTCATTTTGTGCACACCCCTGCCTTAACATACTACACAACACAAAAATACACTTATTCAATTTCTCCAGCAAATATCTAAAACTTAGCTTATTTCCACTCAAAGTTTACAGACTTCTTTCTTTCTCTCTATCTCTCTATCTGCTTACTACAGCATAAAACCACCAATTGCAACCCAACAAGTAACACAACTACTCCCATAATACATACTGCAATCAATCACTTGTACAACTGCAAAGGGAGGGAACAAATACTTTTGTTTTAACCTCTCCCATGCTCCACTACAAAACACAAAAAATATACTTATTCAGTTCACCAGTAAATATCCCAAACTTCGCTTATTTCAGCTCACAGCTTAAATACTACATTGTCTATCTCTGGCTGCTTAATACAGCAGAAAACCACCAATTACAACCCAGCAAACAACACAACTACTCCCACAACACACAGACTGTAATGAATCACTATTCAACTGAAAAGGGAAGGGAAAACGCTTTTATTTTTATCCTCTGCCTTATCACACTACACAACACAAAAAATACACTTATCAGCAAATATTCCAAACTTAGTTTACTTCAGCTCACAGAACAACTAAGCAATGTCTTTGTGAAAAAAAAATAACATACTTGGCACAATACCAGCTCAGATAGAATGATTAATTTAGAGATTCTGTCTCCTCAGTTGTCACTTTGCAGAAGCTTCTTATGTCAGTTGCCACCACTGGGCCAAATAGATACATGATCAATTGACATATAGTGTATAATACTCAATGGATGATCACACACAACTTAATATGTCTTGCAGTGCAGGCTACCTTAATTGTTTCTCAGGAAAAATAGTTTAAAAGGCCCTTTTTATGAAACATTGATGACTTATGCAGAAAAATCTATCAGTCTTGCCAAAGTAAATCTCATTAAAGAGATAAATGATGATGTAGAGTGCAAAATATGTCTTGGCAAGTGAGATGCTTTTGATCTCAATTCACTAGATTAGTGAAATTATAAAATTAGAGTTAAAATCTGCAGGTCTCACATATGTTGCAACTGTATACCACATTTCTACATTTCAGCCAAGTTCTTTTTGTGCTATATTTAACCACCAGGTCAGTCTATACCATCCAGTTTTCAAAGTTCTTACCTATCACGGTTCCCGTGATTACCTGTCACTCTCTGCAGTGGTGTGTTCCTATTGGCAGTCCTTGTTATGACTGCCCAGTATCAACCTTCTTATACTAGGCCTCTAGCACCTGTCAGGTGCCCTTTCGTGGTGTTCCAGTACCCGTGCTTCCATTGCTGTGTTCCTGTATTCCTGTGTACCGATTCAGCTTGTCTGACTATTCTTCTGGTTCCTGCTCCGTGTATGACCCGGCCTGGCTGACGCTCCTGCTCCGTGTTGATCTGGCTTGTCTGACGTTCCTGCTCCGTGTATGACCCGACCTGGCTAACGCTCCTGCTCCGTGATAGATCCGGCTTGTCTGACGTTCCTGCTCCGTGTATGACCCGGCCTGCTGAAGTTCCTGCTTGGTATCCTGCTTCCTGAGTTCCAGTTCCAGTGTGACTCTGTTTATGTCACTTGGCGACATTGTGAACTATCAGACTGTGCATCCTAAAGCTGACCTTCCACTTGCTGAGCTTGTTGCCTCCGTTACCGAGCCTGTCTGTCTACACTTGCTGTGCTTGTAGTCTCCGATATTGGGCATCCGTTAACACTGGCTGAGCTTGTTGCCTCCGGTACCGAGCCTATCCTCTGACACTTGCTGTACTTGTTGCCTCCATTCTGAGCCATCCGTTACACTTGCTGTGCTATTTGCCTCAGTTGCCAAGCCTGTCCGTTAACCCTTGCAGAGCCTGTTGCCTCAGTTACCGAGCCATCCGCTACATTTGCAGAGCAGTGGGTTTCCGTTAACATCTGCAGTAGCTCTTGCAACATCCACTTATTGGAGCACCGTGGGGTGCTACTGGCTCTGGTCTCATTTGGCTCTAGCAGTATTAGGGTATCCGTTGACGCACCACGGGGTGCTACTGGCTCTGGACCCTTTCAGCTCTGGCAGTGTGGTTATCCGGTGACACACCGAGGGGTGCTACTGGCTCAAGTTTCCATTTAGTTCACGCAGTGTCATTAACCCTTTCAGTACCGCAGAGTACTGTGGCTCCGGTCCCTTTCTGCTCACGCAGTGTGCCGATTACGTTACGCATGGCAGAATGCCCTTGGGTCTGGTATTATCCAGCTCTAGCACCAGTGTTGGTCTTGCTTGATCATCAGTCCTTGAGGACTACTGGGCGTTGTCTTATATACCACAACAGAGACTGATCATTTGCATTGGATTTAACCCTAGCCTGACTTAGTCCTGTTGCTTATAGTCATTGTTATCTATCATACTGTGTCTGCTATATTACCATATTGCCTTCAGTTACATGTCATTACCTACCTCTGCCCTTAGGGGGCTGTGTTCCTTAGTATTCTCAATAAAACTGTGTTTTATTTTTTACCTCTGGTCTGAGAGTCTGAATAACCGTTACATTACCCTTCTTATTTCTATGTTGTGTCCCATCAGTTCTTTATTTGATATGATTCTCTTCACCCTTAGAAAATGAGGAAAAGGAAACATCTCCTTTAGATGTGTGGGGTGTTATTTTTTGGCATGTAACAAAATATTAAGATCAGGGTTCTTCCTGTAGCTAGAGGTCTTGATTTAAGTTAATTTTAGTTTTACTGAAATATATAGTGAAGCATGTGGGGGAGCCCAGAGATGAGATGATCAACAACATCTTTTAACTTTCTTAGTACCCCATCATTTACAGAACAAATCAACTAAAATATTGCTACTTTTTGTGACCTCTCAAAATATTTTCTTTTTCATATGATCATATGAAAATATTTGCATATGATGGGACCTTTGTGGACCCTGTTGTAGACAATAACTTCCTCCACACTTTAAGTAATTTTTGTTTAATATGAATACCATAAGTTTCAAGAGATGAATGATACATACAGGTGTATAGCCAGGCCACATCCATTGTAACCAGCATGACATTACTCTCTATGGATTATATATCACTGAGTACTTCAAGTAAGGATCTGTATCCCTAAGTACTCCTGGAAATGGAATAGTTCTCACATTTTCCTGTAATATATGATTTACACTAATAGTAAGCAGCTGTTAGGCTAATGTCTTGAAAGTATGAAATGGAAAGGATTATCTCCAAAGTATAATTTTGGATTTCTACATCTATCAAGTGTGTATATATATATTAAAACCTGTGTACACGGGCCTCCCAGCACCTGAGTTCCTGTGTTCTACTGCTCATGACTGCATCAGATTTTTGGGCAGTCTGTACTGTGCATGACTGCATCGGATGTTTGTGCAGTCTCTGCTGTGCATGACTGCATCAGACAAACATACATCTGGCCTTTTATATTATAGCATGTATTTTTACAGTATGAAATTCCCACATCTGTCCACGAAATTGAGCTCTTTATTTCCTGGTTATTTTGGCAAGGCACTCATAAGTTTTGTATTATTATTATTATTACTTTTGTTACAATTTATGAGTGATAGCTGTTATTTGAAGAAATTATGCTTCAGAAATTTGTCTGATCATTCTTGTGATGATTAAGGACAGATGAAAACTTTTGCCTCAAACCAAAATTGGCAAAAAAGGCACTTTTTGCTTGGCGAAAAATTTCTCACAAAAAGTGGCATTTTCCTGTTTTTTTCACCTAGCACATTGCATTGAAATCAATGGGAAGGAAATGTTTTCTCCACCACATGAATGTTTTCTCTACTTTCTACAGCCATATACAAGGGTGTCAGACGCTCACAGCAGTCATTCTGTGTTTGTGAGAGGAAGAAGCAGCATGTTTTTGAGCTAGAGAAGAGAGGTAAAAAAAGGGGAATTGAAGTTTAGTTTAGGGAGTCTTTATTTGTTCTCTGTATTAGAAGGAGAAGGAGGTGTGACTGACTGACATGACACAGGCAGTTCTTACTTGTTAATTTTGCTTTTAATGTCTCTGTGCTGGGGAAGTCTGGGGAAAGAAGTTGTTGATTTTGCTTTTTAGTTATATATATGTTTTTTTTTGGACTGACTGTGATAAGATTGGATGAACAAAAAATAAATAAAAAAGAAAAATTGTAAATTAAAAAAAATACTATATAAATAATTAAACAAATAAATAGATTAGGTGACAGACAGCTGACTGGGAGCCTGATGTGAGCTCTGTTACTGAGGTGACTTGATAGACTACATTGAGAATTTTGTTGTGGGCCAAGGCAAGACATCATATTCCATCATTTGTGTACTGTAGAGAGTAGAAACACACACAGAATAGCTGAGTAATGTCCAGATAACACACAAGGGGCAGGGGGAAATATGGAGCAGTGCGGAGACATGGGAGTAAAGTGGTAGTTTAAAAAACTGACTGCATAAATGGTTGCTGTAGCATGTGCAATAAATGATGATGATCCCTCTGCTCCTGGGGTGAATGCAGTTTGTCAAGGTCCCATCAATCACACATGCCAGTCCCCCTCCACCACTACCATACACATCTGCCACATTGTAGGTTGAACTTTATTTTTTTAATCACTTGACATACTCATGAATATCTGCCAGTGTCATTTAAACAGGAAATACATGTTGAAGGGAAAGGACAAAGGCACTCTGCATGCTAACACATTTTTTAAGGTATATTTTGCTGTAGGAGTCACAACTTTGACTACCAGCTACCTTCCAGCTACTTATTTCTCCACTACTGCCTGCAAAAGTAGTATTGTGCTGGGAAATATTGCATCATAGGAAACAGGAGAAAATGTGTTAAATAGGCAAAAAATGTGTTAGAATAGGAGAAAAATGTGCTGGAATAGGCAAAAAAGGAGGAAAATTTTGCATTGGAGAAAACTTTAGTGAAAAAAAGAGAAAATTTGTCAGTTTTTAATGAAAAGTCATGCAGGAAATGTTTCTCATATTTTGGCTAACCCATAGTGATGATAAGGGTCAGAGTGTGCTGAATAGCAAAGCTAGTCCTGAAACCCACTATTGCAGGACACATTGTGACTAGAGCAGGATGTTCCGTTAGACAAAGTAAGCTAACCTGTAGAATACCACATTTTGAAGGATGTCTCAGTTGTTATAGCTACTTCCATATTCTGAATTGTGGAGTATGGCCAGAATGAAGAACAGACAAACTGGGAGAAAATCAAGGGGTCTCTTTCAGGCCTCCATTCTGCTACCCTGATGGTAAATGGGAGCTTACGATGTGGTTCTAGCTTAATCAGAAGATCTGCTCCAAGGAGAGCAGATCTGCAAGAAGATCAACTACCTGTTGATAGTTGTCCTTTAAAACCGTAGTTTGACTCCAAATACCCCAAAATTAGTTGTGGCAGGCAGCCATGTTCCAACGTAATTGCTGATGTGGCTGTTATCTCTGTCCTAAGGGGGCAAATGTGTTTTACCACAAATACACCATAATTTTGTGTGATCAAGTAGACACCGGCAGCTGTAATCTAAGTTCCTTTTTGATCTTGCTATTATCTCAGTCAGGGGAGTCTGGGGTTGTGAGAAGGAAGCAAAGAGTTATCCTAAATACTCCAAAATTATGTGTGACTGGTTGTTATATCTGTCCTAGGGAAGTCTGCGGGTGTGAGAAGAGAACAAAGGAGGTTTACTCCAAATACCCCCAAATGGTGTGTGATCAAATAAACACAGGCAGCTGTGATCCAAGTTCCTTACCAATTTGGCTATTATCACTGTGCTAGAGGAGACTGGGGAATGAAGCTGTTAAACAGAGAGATTGCTTTTTTTTGACAGAGATAGTGATAGTGGGGACAGTTAATTAGAATAAAGACAATTAAAAAAGAAATTGGTAGGTGACAGAGACAGGTAACCCTGATGTGATCTGTGTCTGAGGCAGACTGATACTAGAAAAGATAGAGTATGTTGAAGAGATCCAAGGCAAGACATCGCACACAATCAGTTGCATTATGTGCTTTAGAGTAAAAATACCCACAATAGTTGAATAATGTCAGCAAACACACAAGGAGTAGGTAGATGTTGACAGGATTAGCAACAGTGCAGGATGTCTGATTAAAATGGTAGTCCAAACACTGACTGTAATAATGTTTGCTGCACATGTGCAATAAATGATGGTGATCCCTTCCCCCAGAGGAGGATGCAGTTTGCTAAAGTCCCACAGAAGGTTCCTCCATCACCAAAAAGTACTATTAATAAACCTTCTAAAACACTGAAGACAACAATGAGTTGCATTCAGTGTTGATGGCATAATGCAGGAAAGTGTAGCATCTCAACCAACTGTTGCATCTGACAGTGAGACAATCAAACACAAAAACACCTGTCCTGAAAGTAGTAGTGAACATTGTGAAAATCCCACAAAAGGTAGAACCAAATGAAATTGGTTGAGACCTCTAAAAGACTAGAGAAATATAAAAGTAGTGGGGAAGAAGAGGTAAGCGGTGCTGAGAATGACCTAATGACTGATGATGATTATGTAGATCTAGAATATATCCCTCAAGTATTCTCCTTTTGTTCAGATAAAGATTAAGATGAGAGTGAGAGAGATGATAGCATGGCTAGAAAGTTAGCTGAAAGGCAAAGGCTGAATCTTCCACCACTCAAAAGGAGCACTGTACCTGTCTATAAAGTGTTTGAGAAAGCAATCAGAAAGTCAGACAAGCGAAAAATGGCAAAAAGTACACAGTCACCTGCCAGTTGTCATCATCAGATCATCACCGCTTCCAAGTCCTGCTCAGCCACAAACACTAATAGTTATGAGTAACCAGCAATATTCAAGGTTATCAGCATCTACAGCCTTAGCTTTGAGTGCCTCTGGTGCTCTTGAAGTGCAGCACCTGTCACACCTAGTAGTAGTACAGCAATATCTATCCCCAGTAGTAGTAGTAGTAGTAGTAGTAGTTGAAGCCCCTCAGGATCCACATAATCTATGAAGTATGGAGATACAGTATGGAGATACTGCACTCAGGATCGAAAAGCTAAGCATGTTGCTGTCTGTTGTGTAAGAAGCATGTGAGCACTGGGAAGGAAGGCTCTCACCTATGCACCTCCTCAATGAGTTCCCACCTGAAGCACAACTACAGGTCTGACTGTGAGACTCACCATCAGTAGGTCAGAGGTGCTACAACTAGCAGGAGCAGAAGCACTGCTAATTGTTCCCAGGACCATGTGGTACATAATAGAAATGCTGTTGATGTGCTAAATAGTGTGACAAGATGATCTGTTCCTGCTGCAGAGGAGTATGACTCTGAGTTTGTTTTTTGAAGATTACAAAAAGTCGTAGAGTACCTACACATACCACCACCACCCCCACCATCTTCACATGTCCTGTCATTAAATTAATAAAGTTTTGCAGTTCTACTATGTAATGCCATCCCACACTTACTAAGTCCTTAGAAGTCAAAACCTGCACAAAAATAATTCAAAAGAAAATAATGCAGTCACAGAAAACAATAGACAAAATAAGTTCTGGTAGGAAATGTATTAGTAGCGGCCAAAAGGAGAAAATTTGATGTATTGTTTATGGGCCTGTGGGAAATTTCTCTGATCTTTTACTCATCCTTAGTCAAAACTATGTAACAATTTATTACACACTGAGGTGGAACAAAAACAAATTCACCCCAATTTGTATTGATTGAAATGAGATTTTTAACACTTTGAATGTTAGAAAGGTATCCATTACATTGCAAATGGTTAATAGGCACATCTAAATGGATGGGAATGTTTACTTGTAGGGAAGATTATGGGGCTGTTGGTTTACACCACTTGTAACTGGGATCTTATTCATCAAGCAAAAGATGTGCAGTTGTGAAGAAAGAAATTAAGAAATAAAAAGAAGCAAAGAGAAAAAAGGAAAAAAAGGATGCTCATAGAGCAATAAGTATTTTTCTTTTGGAAGTATTCATCCACTATTATCGCTCAGCAACACAAAATGAGAATTTCGACTGCCTCCACTCAGATAGGGTCACTGAAAGATGCCATATTGTGAAATTACTCACATTCTACACATTACCAGCTCTAAGTTCAAACCTTATAGAATCACTTGCAGGGACTGTAACCCACTCAGCTGGAAAATAATTTATCTCTGTATTCTTTCAAACCTCTGAAAAAATATTAATAAAAACATAAAAGTACAAAAACTTTTGTTGATTAAAAAAATAAAAGGAAATATTTATTTTATTTATTTAGAAAATGTTTTACCAGAAAAAATACATTTCTTTCATTTTTTAGATTCAAGAAGCAGTTATTTTTAGGTATTATAAAAGATCAGATTTTTTTTTTTTTATTTGAGATGTATTTATTTATTTATTTATTTGGATTTACTTCATATTGAGAAGTAACTTTTAAATTTCTTTCATGATGAGATAGTAGCCTTGAGATTTAATTCTTATTTATAGATCAGGTCATTTAAGGCATGCTGTGCAGACTCTTCATGGTTTTTTTAAAAATATGTTTTATTGAATTTCATATTAGCAATACAGTGAAAAAATGTTCATGACATTTAAATACAATTTTTGTAACAATGAAAAGAGTAGAACAGAGTTATGAACGGTGAGTCACAATTAAATTATAAAACTTTAACCAATCGATACAAGGAGAAAACAGAGAAGAGTTGATTCATAAATCTGAGTAGTATGATAAAAGATAGAGATGCATTTAGGAAGAGTCGTGGAACAGGTGGATCAGAATTTTCTTTTCTCTTTTTCTTTTCCTCTGTCCTTTTAATACTTTCCTCCTCCCTTTTTCTCTCTTATTCCATCCTCCTCCCCTTCTCCATTACAGTATATTAATATTAATTATGTAGGAATGGAGGGGGAAAAATGTAATAATGGGATAGGTTGAGAGAGGGATATAAAGAGGGAAAAGATAAGAAAGGGTAAGGAAAGGTAAGGGAAATATTGGCTCTCAGAGATCCATCCAATTCCTTTCTACAGAACACATAAGATCTACACTGCCTCATATTGTCCATGTGTGTCTCAACAAGTGTCAAAAGGCCAAGAAAGTAAGGATTTATAGGGCAATATGTAGTTTACATTTGGGTACATACCGATTTGTTAACAGTATGATACCAACTTACAAACTTTCCGATCTTATCTAGACCTTTATGAGATAGTGCCAAGAAAGAGGAATGACTAATACCCTGAGGAAGGTCAGGATTCCTGAGAAATGACTTCAAGGGAGATGGGTAAGGAGCAAGATGATAAGACGTGTTGATGCTGAACCAAGTGTTGAGGACATTCCCCAGAATTGGTTGGCTAAGGCATTGGGGGATCTTAGTAGTAGAGGAGACCCATAGTAGTTGAACAGGATGTAGGTTATTAAAGGGATAGTAATACTTCGTTTTAACTTTATTTTATTTTGTAGGCATTAAAAAAAACATGAAGAATGATATAAGTCTTATCTCTCAAATCTTTATGGTTTATGAGATATTCACAAGCAAAGTTTCCCCTCCCGCCCCTTTTTCCTAGTGTAAGCCATCTCTTCTCAGAAGTGAATCTGGTTGTATGACCAGACAGATAACAGAAGCGGACAGTCTTCTTTGTATTAAAACAATGAAAGTCCTTCCCCCCTTGACAAGTTTTTCAGCTTTTTCCCTTATCTTAATTGAAGATTGTCCCTCTCTGCAGTCTACCTGGTCACCTCCCTTCTGATCTGGTTGAACAGGGAAGGGATACTTTGTTTGTGAATATCTCTTAAACCATTAAAGTTTGAGAGATAAGACTTATATCATTCTTCATGTTTTTTTTAATGCCTACAAAATAAAATAAAGTTAAAACGAAGTATTACTATCCCTTTAATCTCCTCTGCCAGGGATTGCACCCATCTTGGTTGTTGTTCCCCTATGAAATCAAAGACCTTAGCCAATGTAGCGGGCTGATAATATGTGTAAAAATTGTGGAGCGCGAGGCCACCTCTTTTGATGGGGTCGCTTAGGATATTTAAATTGTCTCCTTTTTTTATGTGCCCAAATGAAGGCTGATATGGCTAAAGTGATATTATTTATTTAAGACAGAGAAATTCTCAATGGGATAGCATTAAGAAAATACAGGACTTTTGGTAAAATCATCATCTTTACTAGATTAATTCTGTCTATCCAGGAGACACAAGGCATGTCCCAAGACTTAAGATCTCGCATCAGTTCAGTGGTTAGGGGGGAGAAGTTGGCTTTTATTAAGGACTGAGTGGATGGGGTTAGTTTGAGACCTAAGTAAGTAATATGTGTCTCTACCCAACTGAAACTGTATTTAGCTTTCAGCGAGATGGATTCCTGCGGAGGTAGATTTATATTTAAAATTTCAGATTAGTCAAAGTTGATCTTTGCCTGTGAGAGAGCACAGTATTCTTCAAGGATTTGTAAAAGATTGGGTAAAGAAGATTTAGGATTAGTGTTGAGCGAGCATGCTCGGCCGATGCTCGGATCGGCTCGAGCATCGCTCTGCTCGGCACATGGCGGTACTCGTACGAGTACCGCCATGTGCTCGCCCGCCATGTTCGGGTGGCAGGGATCTGTGCCGAAGGAGGCACAGATCTTACAGACGCTCCGCTGGACCACCAGGGACTGAAGGTAGGGGGCATTGCGGAGATGAAGGGGGCATTGCGGAGATGAAGGGGGACATTGTGGAGATGAAGGGGGACATTGTGGAAGGGGGACATTGTGGAAGGGGGGCATTGCGGAGATGAAGGGGGCATTGCGGAGATGAAGGGGGACATTGTGGAGATGAAGGGGGACATTGTGGAAGGGGGACATTGTGGAAGGGGGACATTGTGGAAGAGGGGCATTGTGGAGATGAAGGGGGGCATTGACCAGGCACCCTCCCCTCATCAGAGCAGGGGGTGCCTGGTGTAATGCTCGAGTCCTCCCATTTAATTCAATGGGGTTCGGGTGCTCGGCCGAGCACTCGAGCCTCCGGGGGTGCTCGGTCAGAGCACCCGAACACCCGAGCATCGGGGTGCTCGCTCAACACTATTTAGGATGAGCAATGAAGTACAGCACATCATCTGCAAATGCTGCGGTTTTAAAGATATGTTTACCTGCAGTGAGACCATGTGTCCTGGGATTGTCATGAACAGATTTAAGAAGGGGTTCTAATGTTAATATAAAAATTAAAGGTGAGAGGGGACAGCCTTGTCTGGTGCCATTCTTGATATCAAATGGTTCTGACAATGTCCCGTTTACAAGAACAGTTGCCAAAGGTTGTGAGTATAGATTCATAATACCCCGTTGCATCAAAGGACCTAGTCCAATATACTGAAGTACTTCAGAAATATAAGACCAGTTCACCCTGTCAAAAGCTTTCTCAGCGTCTGTAGACAGAAAAATGGTGGAAATTTTATTTCTATGGGCTAGATGGATAAGACAAATTGATGTGGAAGTGTTATGTCTGGCTTCTCTCTGTGGGACAAATCCTGATTGGTCTGGGTGTTTAAGATGAGGTTTAAGTCTGGTGGCTAAGATCTTAGCATAAATTTTGAGATCAATGTTTAATAACGCTATTGGGCGGTAGCTACTACATAGTGTGGGGTCTTTATTGGCTTTGGGGATAACCACGATATGGCCCGCTAGCGCTTTGTTCGGAAAAGGAAGGCGTGTAAAAGTAGCGTTAAATGAGTTTCTCATATAAATCATCAGAGTGTCTTGAAAAACACGAAAGTATTGCAGAGGGAATCCATCTGGTCCTGGGCTTTTGCCACTGGGCATGGATTTGATCGCTTGTAGAATTTCGTCCACTTTAATTAATTTCTCCAGAGTTTCACTAATTTGACAAGATAGTTTCAGGCATCTGGCTCAAGACAGAAAGTCTTTGATGTTTGATCTCAAAGAATCGTCTTGAGAAGATGGTGTGGTAGAAATATTGTATAAGTTTTCATAGAAGTCCCTAATATTTTTGGCAATAGACAGATAATCTTTGGAGAGTTGTCCGGATGATGATCGAATCTGGGAGACACTGATAGTTTGTCTCCTAGTCTTAATCAAGCAAGATAAAGCTTTACCACATTTGTCTTTAGACAAAAATTGCTGGTATTTGTACCACATAAACGACTTAGTCGTATGTTGTTGTAAAAGAGCATTCATACTGGCTCTCGTATTTTCAAGTGACACGAAATCTACATCTGATAAAGATCGTTTATGCGTCGAGGATAGTTTCTTTATAACCTCCAACTTATCTAAAATTTGTTTCCACCTCTCTTTTTTTTCGAGCTTGAATACTGATCAGTGTTCCACGAATTAAAAATTTGTGGGCCTCCCAGATAGTTGGTGCACCAACGCCTGGAGTGTCACTAAGGTGGAGGTACTCTAAAAGTTGGGACTTGATTTCTTCACAAATGGTTTTATCCAAGAGTAAAAAGTCATGCAGTCGCCAAATTCTGGTTCTAGAATAATTAGTCGAAAAGTTGAGTGGGCTTGAGACTAGAGAATGATCGGACCATGAGACTTGTTCAATTGAAGAAGAAGAGAGGGACTGCAGGAGAACCTGGGAGATGAATACGTAGTCAATTCTACTGTAAGATTTGTTGGGATAGGATTAAAAAGTGTAATCTTTCCCAGTGGGATGTAAGATTCTCCAAGCATCAATCAAACGCAACTCATCCAGATTAATATGCAATGATCTCAAATGCGAGAGCTTAAATTGAGATTTGTCTGAAGAGGAGTCCAGAGATGGATCCATCGTGAGGTTAAAATCCCCTCCCAAGATAGTCCTGCAGTCCATCTCCTCATCTAGGAATGATATTACTTTCCTGAGATAAGAAATTTGGTTTGAGTTTGGGTAATATGTATTAATAATGGTGAAATGTGTGTTATGCAAAGTGCCGGATATCAGTAAGTATCTACCCTATGAGTCAGCTTTCATGTCCGTCAAGGTCCAGGATAATCCAGCTTTCATTAGCCGAAGTGAAATAAGAGGTAGGGTACGTGCGATTTAGAAATTTAGGTTGAGCGTTTCTATTAAAATGGGTTTCATGGAGAAGGACAATATCCTCAGCTAATCTGTCCAATACTTTGAGTACTATAGATCTTTTACCAGGGGAATTCAGCCCTTTGACATTAAGAGTTATGATCTTAATCATAAACATACAAGGCAGTAGAAACATTAACCATTGGATGATCTCTCCAAGCCAAAGGGGCAAAGAAGAAAGGGGAAAAGGTGAAGAAAGAGAAGAAGAGAGTAGATGAGAGAAGGAGGAGGGGAAGGGGGGAGGGAAAAATGAAGACAAAAAATATAAGGTAAAATTTCCTCTTCATTGTTAAGGAAAAAAATCATCAGACTATTGTGAGATAGGAACCGTAACACCCAAACGGTCATTGCCAAGGCCTGTGGGATGTGTAGAAGCATAAAAATTCAAGGAAGAGGAGGAGATGTGTGAGCGAGGAAGAGAGCATTGGGTGAGTATATGGATTTTACCTAAAAACCACCATGCAATGTAAGAAGATTCAATAGAGACAGTAAGTGACATGAATTAAGTTGGAATCAGTAGTAAATTCATCATCTAAAGAGCCTAGAAGGCTACTGTTCAGCTTCATCATCACTTAATAGAATGGATGCATATCAAAGATAATCCTATATAACATATATGCTGTGGTATAGTAATTAAAAAAAAATCAGGATATACAGAAAAGCAAGAAGCTTATATAAAAATGGAATATAGTGTCTACAAGTTCACCATGGATGAGACAAGGTATTCTCCATATGACAATAGTATGTTAAATGAGAGAACAGTTAGCTGTGCCCTATGAGGAAAAGATACTCGTATAGAGCCTCCTGTCAGCTATAATATCAACTGCGTATAAGTAAGAAGCTTGGAGATTCACACCTTTATATATTTAGACATGCACAAACAGCACAATTAAGTGGAGAACTGCAATAAAAAGACTTCGTAATCCCTCAAGAATTCTTGGAATCATTAAGATAAGTGCAGAGTTAGAAAAATAGGTTTGCCATAGTCTAATTGTAAATACCTAGAGGGGCCAGCAAGAAATATGGCATAAATCAAGAGAATCTTGATGTGTTGTGAGATGCGCAAACGAAGCCCAGGTGAAATAAAAAAAAAAATTCCAACTTAAACCATGTTCCATTAGCTAGTTGGTATTCCTTCACATTCCTTCAGATTTAGAATAGATAGTCTCTGATCCAGCATTAGTCATTGAGAACAGTGCATCTATTCAGAGACTGTATCTATATATGGGATAATGTTGCTGGATGAATTATAGAGTTTTGGGTAAGGACTACACAGCTCGTATCTGTGGTTTCTATGCATTTATTGATAGGAAATGCCAATTCTCTTGAAACCATCTAACTCCTCGAGCATCAAAAGGAGCACGAAGCGCACTGATATGTAGTGTGTCTCAAATCCTCCCAGGGCCAACACTTCAGCCCCCTGAGTGCCAGGGACACACACACCACACGTCGCCAGGCAGCGTCCCGCGTGTAAGATCAGATTTTTTCCAGGTGGTTATGCAAGACTTTCAGAGCTCTGAAGAAGACAGTTCATATTATCTCTCTTTCTTTCTTGTCATGGTAGTCCCACCAGCTGCTTCAATAGCTGTAACAACAGCAACTTCAGAATCATCACCATTAGCCCCTCCCTCATTTTCAACACTCTGAGCCACCAGCTACTGTATTGTAGTAGTAGTAGTGGGACTGCTTGGGGATGACAAATGTGACTTAGGGTCCTCTGCTGTCAAACTTGTCATCATCCCCCCCCCCCAGTTTTCTGTTAGGGACCTGGAACCAGACAGACACAAATATGTAAAGTACAAAACACCTTTATTAAAATAACAAAAAAACCCAAAGCAAAATCGTGAGCCAGAAGCGTAAACCAAAAGACAAGCCGAGGTCAGGAACCAAGACAGGTACTCAGCCACGCCAGGGTCAGGAATACAGAGATCAACAAAGTTAGGGACAGTCCAGGAGTCAGGAGCCAAAAGGGATGTCAGAGGAAGCCAGGTCATGCACAGATAATCAGCAACTCAGGATAACGCGCTTGCAGCCAGAAACAGACACAAGGGCAATCAGAAAGTGATCCAAGCTGCTTTAAATACTCTGGAAGAGCTGGCCGATAACAGTCATGTGAGCAAGCATAGATAGGTCAGCTGATTCAGCCTGATTCAGCAAAAGAAAGGCAGCAGTAATCGTAGGAGGGTGCGAGTAAGAGTTTACTATTGGCCTGGAGCTCCTGGGATTGTTGTGAGCATCGCAATGACTCTTGGACCTCCACCCATGTAGAACAGATTCGCTGGAGATGATCCTTGAATGCTGGAATCCCCTGGGGAGAGAACAAATCTGGAATCATGGAGGGTTGATACCCATAATTCACAATGAAGGGGGAGAGTCAGGTAGAAGACAAGACAGCACTGTAATGATCAAACTCTGCCCAAGGTAAGAGGTCTGACCAATTATTCTGATGATCTGAGATGTAGCACCACAGGAATTGCTCGAAGGCCTGATTAGCCCTTTCAATTTTGGGTGATAGGCTGAGGAGAAGGAGAATTGGATACCTAGTTGTGCACAGAAGGCCCTCCAGAATCTCGAGACAACCTGGCTACCCTGGTCATAAAGTATGACTTTGGGAACCCCTTGTAGCCGATAGACCTCTTTGACAAAGACCATAGCCAACTCTTTAGTGGATGTGAGTTTTTTGAAAGGTATGCAGTGAATCATTTTAGAAAATCGGTCAACGATCATGAGGATGACTGTGTTGCCTTTAGACAAAGGGAGGTTGACTATGAAGTCCATGGCAAGGTGTGACCATGGCTTCTCCCCATTGGGTATGGGTTGGAGAAGCCCCACTGTAAGGTGACGAGGTGATCTGGTCTGCACACAGACTGGATAGGAAGTGACAAAGGCAGGAATATCTAAGTTCTGGCCACCAGAAAAGACGGGAAATCGACCAGAGAAGCTGGTTCTTACCGGGATGTCCTGCTTACTTTGTATTATGGTATGTGGAAAGTACCTTAGCATGGAGGTTACTAGGTACTAAACAGCACCCAGAAGGAGTCTCAGCAGGTGCATCTACTTGGGCAGCCTGTGTTCTCTCCCCGACAATGCTTGTGTGTATGGTGGCCAGTACTCAGTGTGGAGGGATAATAGGACTAGGAGGGCTCTCCTCCTTAGCAACCGAGAACTGTCTGGATAGATCATCATCCCAGACATTTTTGGTGCCCGGCAGGGATGAGGTCACATAATTAAAATGGGATAGAAATAAGGCCCATCGGGCCTGTCTTGGAGTCAAGCGCTTAGCTTCAGACAGGTGTGTGAGGTTTTTATGATCAGTGATGATTAGGATTGGCACTGAAGTTCCCTCGAGCAAATGTCTCCATTATTTGAGAGAGAGTATTATTGCCAGCAACTAACAGTCACCAATTTCATAGTTGCACTCTGCAGGACTTAGCTTCTTCGAGAAATACCCACACGGGTGCAACTGGCTCTCAGGAGTAGGACATTGAGACAGGAGGGCGCCTACTCCTGTCTCATATGCATCAACCTCAAGTATGAATGTAAGCTTGGGTTTCAGGTGTGCCAAAATGAGTGCTGCTGCAAAGGTGACCTTTCGAGGAAAAATTGTGGATACATATCCTGTAGTAATTAGCGGACCCGAGGAAACATTGAAAGGTGCAGAGATCTACGGGTTGCGGCCACTCGAGAACAGCCGAGAGTTTCTCAGGGTCCATAGTGAAAGCGACCTCTGAGATTACATACCCCAAGAAGGTGACCTGTTTGCGGTGGAACTCACATTTTTTCTAATTTGCAAAATAGATTATTTTCTCTTAATTTTTGCAGAACTCAGGCTACATCTGTGGGGTGGCTTTCCATGGAGGTGGAATGGATCAGAATTCCATCTAAATATACCACCGCACATTGTTGGAACATGTCCCGGAGGATATCATTTAAGAATTCGTGGAAAACCGTGGGAGCACTGCAGAGACCAAAGGGCATTATGAGGTGTTCATAATGCCCGCTTCTGGTGTTAAATGCGGTTTTCCATTTGTGGCCCTCCTTCATCCTTACCAAATTGTACACCCCTCGCAGGTTGATCTTAGTGAACAACTTGGACCCTTTTAACTGATCTAATAGCTTGGTAGTAAGTGGAATTGGGTAGGCATTTTGACCCTGATACAGCTGAGCCCTCTGTAATTGATACAGGGTTTCAGTTCTCCACTCATTTTCTGCTTGAAGAAGAATCCCTCCCTGTGGGAGAGGAGGACCTGCGGATGAACCCCTGGGATGTGCATCTACAACATACTTCTCCATAGCCTTATTTTCCACTACAGAAAGAGGATAGACTCAATCTCGAGGAGGTATGGCATACGGTTGCAATTCAGTGGTACAATTGTATGGGCGGTGAGGTCAGAGCTCACCAGCCTCGACCTTATGTCACGGTTCAGCAAGTAAACACAGGACAAGTACTAAAAGGTAACACCAACTTTATTTAAGCAGCAACAAAAAATATCAATGTGTGTATATATATATATATATATATATATATATATATATATATATATATAGTAATAAAGAGAAGCGCACAACAGAGCAAGCAACAAATACCAGAAATAGAAGACTGCTTCCATGTGATTCTCTTGATAAAGGTCCCAGAGATAGGACAAGGAGTAGTCTGCAATGTCACAGGTCCACACCTGGGAAAAGCCAGACAAATTTCAAGGCAACCAGGAGTAAGTCTGCCAGAGCCACAAGCCTGCACCAGATTGGGTATCTAACAGAATGGAAGGCCACACTAGAGGATTGTTAGATAGAGCCACAGGTCAGTGCCAGATTGGGTGGTCAGACAAGCCAGGGGTCATGCACAGAGCGAGTAGTCAGCCAGAGCCACGGGTTTGCACCAGATAAGATGTCCACTGAAGCGTTGGTATGCTGGATACACAGTGGACAGAGGCTCAGGTCAACACCAGAATGGGTAGTTAGACCAACCAGAAGTCATACACGGAATGGGTAGTCAGCCGCAGGTCTGCACCAGAATGGTTGTCCGACAAAGCCAAGGGTCATACATGGAGCGGATAGTCAGACAGCCACAGGTCATCACCAGGTTGGCTAGTCAGACAAGGCAGATCATACACAGAGCCAAAACTATAGAACTGCACTGGACATAAACAAAAGGGCGACTGAGCCCTGTGTCCAGGCAGTTCAAATAGTAAAGTGAGAGGAAGAGGAGGAGCAGCCAACAGGTGGCTGTCTCTTTAAATGGAGCGCATGTCCATGCCTTTGGACATGCGCCCAACTATGATGTCACCTGGCTGTAGCCGCACAAGGAGCCAGCAAGCGGCTGAGCTGCCAGGATGTTGAATGCGATCCAGCCTCAACGGAAGCCAAGGCATCGCTAGTCAGCAGACAGTTCAGCTGGAGCCGCTGGGGAAAGATGCGCTCGGATCGAGCAGCCACCACACAGGTGCCATGACACCTTATCAGTTTCATCCCAGAACTCTTGGTACTCTTCAGGCAGAGAAGAGACCTGGATGTGGTTAGCACCTTTACTACTTTTGCTAGGCATGCCTTGGAACAGTTCGGTGACCATGCCATAACTTTGGCCCTTACCCAATCGAACATGGGATTGTGTCTGTGCAGCCATTGTTAACCCAGGACCACAGGATAGTGAGGAGTGTGGATCAACTGGAATTGTAAAGTTTCATGATGGAGAGCCCCTACAGCCACAGACAAAGGAGCAGTTTTGTGGGTGACTTGTGGCAGCTGCAGGGGTCTGCCATCAATCGCCTCAATGGCAAGTTGATTAGTATGGATCTGCAATGGAATGGAGTTCTTCTGGATGAAGTCTTTGTCGATAAAGAGGCCCACTGCACCAGAGCCAATAAGTGCCTCTGTAATAATAGAACACTCACCCCAAGTGACCCCAATGGAGACTAGAGGTTTTATCACGGTGCCCGTGATTGCTTTCCTTTCATGTCAATTACCAGTAGGGGGCTCTCATTGGCTGTCTGCTTTCAGCCTGCCCTGCATTGCCTATTTAAACCTAGTCTGGGCACCCTTTAGGTGCCCTTTCGTGTTGTCTCTGTGCTGCTTGAGTCTACACTACGTTCCTGTGTATCCTTGTTCCGTTGCTGTGTTCCTGCTACCAGTATTTGTCCTGTTCCTGTGTTACCTATCCAGTTGTTCCTTCTTCCGTCTGATCCGGTGTGAGTTTTCGTTTCCTGCTGCCAGTCCCCGCGGTCGTTCCAGATTACGGTTGATCATCTGTATGCTGGTTCCTGCTTCCACCTGCTGGTTTTCATCCAGTTCTACTGCAGACAACGGATGTTCCTGTGCTGCCTTTGCGACATTTCTATCGCTGCCGGTTATCAGTACGTGGGTACTGGTTTGCTCCATAGCCACCCGGCTGTATGGTCTCGATCAGTTAGTGTTCCACGTACAGGGTACTGGTTTACTCCACTAGCCACCTGGCTGTATTGTCTGGATCTGTTAGCGTTCCACGTACAGGGTACTGTTTCTCTCCACAAGCCATCCGGCTGTATTGTCTTGATCAGTTAGCGTTCCACGTACAGGGTACTGGTTCGCTCCACCAGCCACCCGGCTTTATTGCAGGATCAGTTAAGCGTCCACGTACTGGGTACTGGTTCGCTCCACAAGCCACCCGGCTGTATTGTCACTCAGTCAGCGTTCCACGTACAGGGTACTGGTTCGCTCCACAAGCCACCCGGCTGTATTGTCACTCAGACAGCGTTCCACGTACAGGGTACTGGTTTGCTCCACAAGCCATCCGGCTGTATTGTCACGATCAGTCAGCGTTTCACATACAGGGTACTGGTTCGCTCCACAAGCCACCCGGCTGTATTGTTTTGATCATTTGCATTCCACGTACAGGGTACTGGTTCGCTCCACAAGCCACCCGACTGTATTGTCACTCAGCCAGTGTTCCACGTACAGGGTACTGGTTCGCTCCACAAGCCACCAGGCTGTATTGTTTTGATCATTTGCATTCCACGTACAGGGTACTGGTTCGCTCCACAAGCCACCCAGCTGTATTGTCACTCAGCCAGCATTCCACATACAGGGTACTGGTTCGCTCCACAAGCCATCCGGCTGTATTGTCACGATCAGTCAGCGTTTCACGTACAGGGTACTGGTTCGCTCCACAAGCCACCCGGCTGTATTGTTTCGATCATTTGCATTCCACGTACAGGGTACTGGTTTGCTCCGCAAGCCACCCCGACTGTATTGCAGGATCATTTAGCGTTCCACGTACAGGGTACTGGTTCGCTCCCTAGCCATCCGGCTGTTATGCTTCCAGAAGTCTAGCGTTCCATGTGTGGGTACTGGTTCACTCCGCAGATCCGGCTGTTCCACGTATATGTATAGCACTTTCTGTACTAGGTACTGACTCGCTCCATAGCCACCCGGCTGTCATTATATACAAGATTTGCGTTCCACGTGTAGGGATACTGGTTCGCTCCACAGCCATCTGGCTGTTACCACATTTATGTACGCACTCTCGGTACAATGTACCTGTTGCTTTAGCCTCATTGTCATTCCTGTGACTGCTGCTGCCACCTTCCAGTCACTGAGGCTTAGTGGTTGCCAATCTCCCCTCACCAGGCTGCCTTGCCCGGTATATTGGTAAGGCCGGTAGAACCTATCCTGTTACGTATTGGGTTGCCTTACCCGGTATTGGTGAGGCCGGTAGACCCTGTATTTGTCTCCTGTTTATTGACTGCCTTGCCCGGTATATTGGTAAGGCCGGTAGAACCTTCCTGCTCATCTTGGGCTGCCTTACCCGGTATTGGCAAGGCCGGTAGAGCCTCTAGTAGTCTCCTGTCCCTTGGCTGCCTTGCCCGGTATATTGGCAAGGTCGGTAGAGCCTTTTCTCCTGAGTACCTACTTCCTGGCTGCCTTGCCCGGTATATTGGCAGGGCCGGAAGAGCCTATCTCTTATTGTACCAATTCCCTGGCTGCCTTGACCGGTATATTGGCAAGGCCGGTAGAGCCTGCATTGCTATCATTATTGTTGCTCTCCTGTTAATAAAGATATATGTGTGTATGTTTCACGCTATGGGGTTGCCTTTAACTTTTCAATAAAGTTGTGTTTTTACCTAACTCTGCGTCTGAGAGTCTTAACAAACCGTGACAGTATGAAAGGGCCATGACCTCAGACAATAAGAGTGATGGTACTACACAAAACATCCATTGGAGAATGGATGCACATGAGCAAAGCCTGGATCAGCTAGCGGTATTTATGGAATTGATGGCTCATGCCTTCCCCAGTCACCGCAGTAAAGTGGGTTTTATGATATCCCTGTTGACTTGCAGAGCATTGGCGTGGGCTAATCCATTATGGGAAAACGTGAAACCCTACACAAGGAGTTTCAGAGAATTTGTGCAGTCATTTCGGAGAGTGTTCGAACCTCCTGGTAGAACCACCTCTGCTGCTAAATGCCTTATGGAAATACAACAGGGCAGGCGTACGGTATGTGACTATGCCATTGAATTTCACACCTTGGCAGCAGAGTTAGGTTGGAACAATGAAGCATTATTGGCAGCCTTTGCTCAGGGTCTAAGTGATCACATTAAAGACGAGATCGCTGCTAAAGAATTGCCTACTGATCTTGATGATTACATTGAATATGTTATTCTAATTGATACACGCATCCGTAAGAGACTAATGGCCAAAGACCGCAGGTCACGGCAAAAGAGTAATGGATCTAGCAGTACATTTTGCCCACCCATCCATCCCTTGGCAACTAAGCCTACTGAGCAGTCTCGGGAAACAGGTGAACCTATGCAATTAGGTTTCACTAGGCTAACCAAGGAGGAAAAAACATATCGCAGAAGACAAGGGTTGTGTTTATATTGTGGTAAAAATGGGCATCTGCTAAGATCTTGTCCTGTACGTCCGGGAAACGAACACACCTAGGGTACCTCGGGGGACAGGCCCTAGGTGGTGTTCAGTCGTCCCCAGTTTGTGGTATACTGAAACCCACCATACAGGTGGTACTTTCTTGGGCAAAACGCTCAGTGGAGGTTTTGGCTCTGGTTGATTCCGGCGCAGCTGGGTATTTTATGGATAATACCGTTGCTGAATTACATGGGGTCCCACTTATTGAGAGGGAGACCCCACTCTCTTTTGAAGCAATTGACGGTAGGCCCTTGGAACCTGCTCAGGTTACCTTTGAAACCATGCCTTTATCCATGACTATTGGGGCACTTCACAAAGAGGAACAGCAGTTCCAACTTATCAATTCACCTCATCATGCAGTGATTCTGGGTTTTCCTTGGTTACAGTTGCATAACCCTCAGTGTGATTGGAAGAAGTGTGAAATCTCTGCTTGGTCTCAGTCTTGTATGCATCATTGCGTAACCCATCCGGTCAAGATCTTGTGTACCTCCTCTTCAATTCCAGACAAATATCAACAGTTTGCTGATGTATTCAGTAAAGGAGAAGCTGATACCCTACCCCAGCACAGATCTTATGACTTGTATTGAACTGCCTCCGGGGGTGGTGCCCCCTAGGGGATGCACGTATCCACTGTCTTGTGAAGAGAACCAAGCTATGGAGGAATATATTTCTGATGCCCTGGAGAGAGGGATTATAAGAAAATCCACCTCCCCGGCCGGGGCCGGATTTTTCTTTGTAAAAAAGAAAAATGGCGAGCTGAGACCATGCATTGATTACCGGGGCTTAAACAAGTTGATGTCTAAGAATGCTTATCTGATACCACTCATCACCGAGCTATATGACAGGCTCAAAGGTTCTTCTATTTTCACCAAATTGGACAAAGTGCCATCGCTTCTAGTGATGAGCGAGCATGCTCGGCCGAAGTTCGGTTCAGCTCGAGCATCGCTCTGCTCGGCACATGGCGGTACTCGTACGACTACCGCATGTGCTCGCCCGCCATGTTCGGGTCTCCTCCCCGCACGTTTCGCAGCTGCTGCGCAGCCAATAAACGTGCGGGGAGGCTCTGACATCAGTGTAATGCCAGCAGCCATGTTGGCTGCTGGCATTACACTGATTGGCTGGCCAGAACCCGTGATCGGGTGCTGTATAGCACCCGACGTGCGAGTTCGGCTCATTCTTAGCCAGGGAGAGATGCGCTTAGGCAGGGAAAGTCAGTGTAGGGAGAATAAAATTGTTGAAACTCTTTCAAGACCCAAAAGTCCTTTTTAGGACTGTTGTGTGTGGGGGCAGCATTTATATTTTGTTTGGGGGGGCACAATTTCCTTTTTTTTGTGGGGGGGATATATGTAAGGTGACATATAATACTAGATGCACAGGAAGTCAGTGTAGGGAGAATAAAATTGTTGAAACTCTTTCAAGACCCAAAAGTCCTTTTTAGGACTGTTGTGTGTGGGGGCAGCATTTAATTTTTTTTGGGGGTGGCAGAATTTCATTTTTTTGTGGGGGGGGGACATGTTCTAAGGCGACATTGTACTAGGTGCACAGGGACAAATATTTCACAGTGCAGTGACAAGCTGACATATTCTGTTAGGTGCACAGGGCCAATGATTTTACAACGCAGCGACAAAAAGGGCCATTTTAAACGTGTGCCTAGCCATAGATTATTGTCACATTCTGTTTAGTGTGCAAATTCACAAATTAACGTCACATATTCCGTTCACTGTGCCTAGCCGCAGATTAGCGTCACATTCTGTTTTGTGTGCCTAGCCGCAGATTAGCGTCACATTCTGTTTCGTGTGCCTAGCCGCAGATTAGCGTCACATATTGTTTAGTGTGCCTAGCCGCAGATTAGCGTCACATATTGTTTAGTGTGCCTAGCCGCAGATTAGCGTCACATTCTGTTTCGTGTGCCTAGCCGCAGATTACCGGCATATATTCCGTTTAATATGAAGAAGGCGGGTAAAAAGGGACGGGGAAGTGGACGTGATCCTGATAGTTCAGGGCGCGGGTCAGGACGCGTAGAAACTGTGCCTGGTGCCAGAGCACAAGAAAGAAAGACATCCACCATACCTAGCTTCATGTCTCAGTTTACAGGGCGTCGCAGGACATCACTCTCGAGGTCAGACCACCGCGAACAGGTGGTCGGTTGGATTTCAGCTGATACTGCTTCCAGTCGGTTAAGCACCACCCTGTCTTCCACCAAGTCCACTCTCACTAGCCAAGAGTCTGGTCAACATAATCCTCACCCTGATCATCCTTCCTCCCACCATAGAGGGTCTGGCCAAAGAAGTGATCCCACACTGGGATATAGTGAGGAGCTCATCTCATCACCAATCCTTGATTTGAACCTCTCTCCAAGCACGCTTGCAGAGGAACATGAGATCTTGTGCCCTGATTCACAACCTCTAGAGGGTACACAATCACAAGAAGATGACAGAGGGGAACGGCATTTAAGGTCAAAGGAAGTGGATGATGATGATGAGACACAGTTGCCATCAAATCAACCACAATTACTGTCTCAAGACCTTGATGAGGAGGATGATACACAGTTGTCAATGACTGAGGATGTGATGGGATCAAGAAATGAGGAGGATGATCAGAGTGAGGAAGTGGAGGAGGACTTGGTGGACGATGAGGTCACTGACCCCACCTGGGAAGGTGGAAAGCCGAGCGATGACAGCAGTCCTGAGGGTGAGCCATCTGCAGCACCGCAACAGGCTGGAAGAGGCAGTGGTGTGGCTAAAGAAAGAAGGCGGACCGCACCAAACCGGCCCGCAAATGTTCCACGGAGCACCCCCTTGCGTAAATCTCCCTTGCCAAGGGCTAGGTGTTCCGCGGTATGGCGTTTTTTTAAGGAAAGTGCGGACGACAAAAGAATTGTAGTTTGCAACCTGTGCCACACCAGAATGAGCCGAGGCATGAACACTAGCAACCTCACCACCACCAGCATGATCTGACACATGGCATCCAAGCACCGTAATAAGTGGGAGGAACGCCCGGATCACCAATCTGTGTCTGCAGGCCACACCACTGCCTCCTCTTCCCCTGTTTTCGGTGCCGGCCAATCGCCTGTCGAAGGCGCAGGCCCGCATACCTCCCGCCCTGCACCTGTACCATCTGAAGCACCATCAGCGACCACATCCACTTCCCTGTCCCAGCGCAGCGTCCAAATGTCGTTACCCCAGGCATTTGAGCGCAAGCGAAAATACCCAGCCACCCACCCACAGGCCATAGCACTAAACTCACACCTTTCCAAATTACTGGCCATCGAAATGCTGCCATTTAGGCTTGTGGACACTGAGTCCTTCCGCAGCCTGATGGCAGCAGCTGTCCCTCGGTACGCAGTCCCCAGCCGCCACTACTTTTCCCGGTGTGCCGTCCCCGCCTTACACCACCATGTGTCCCTTAACATCACCCGTGCCCTGACCAACGCAGTTACTGGGAAGGTCCACTTAACGACTGACACATGGACAAGTGCTTGTGGCCAGGGACGCTACATTTCCCTGACGGCACACTGGGTGAATGTCGTGGAGGCTGGGAGCGACTCGGACCCTGGGATGGCACAGGTGCTACCCACGCCGAGAATTGCGGGCCCTACCTCCATCAGGGTTTCCGCCAGCACCTACGTTATTGGCTCCTCCTCCTCCTCCTCCTCCGTTTCCACCTCCGAATTCTCTGCGCGCAGCGCCACTCACCCATCAGCCGGTAGCTGGAAGCAGTGTAGCACTGCAGTGGGGAAGCGTCAACAGGCTGTGCTGAAGCTGATCTGCCTTGGGGACAAACAGCACACGGCCTCAGAGCTGTTGCAGGGGATTAGTCACCAGACCGAGCAGTGGCTCTCGCCACTCAACCTGCAACCAGGCATGGTTGTGTGTGATAATGGGCGTAACTTGGTGGCGGCTTTGGAGCTCGGCAAGCTCACACACGTACCATGCCTATCGCATGTATTTAATTTAGTGGTTCAGCGATTTCTAAAAACCTACCCCAATTTGCATGATCTCTTGACGAAGGTGCGCCGCGTGTGTGCACATTTCCGTAAGTCATCTACAGCTTCAGCCGGCCTGTTGACGCTGCAGCAGCGCTTACAATTGCCAGCTCACCGGCTGCTGTGTGACGTGAGCACGCGCTGGAACTCCACCTTCCACATGTTGGCCCGGCTTTGTGAGCAGCAGAGGGCAGTAGTGGAGTACCAGCTGTTACACGGTCGTCGCCTCTCCGTTCAACTTCCTCTAATCAGAAGTGAGGAGTGGGAATGGATGTCAGACCTCTGTGAGGTTTTACGCAATTTTGAGGAATCGACACAGATGGTGAGCGGCGATAACGCTATTATCAGTGTAACCATCCCACTTCTGTGTCTACTGAAACGCTCGCTGCTCACAATTAAAACCGACGCTTTGCATGTGGAAGAGGTGGAAATGGGGGAGGAAGAGCTTACACAAGGTGATAGCCAGAGCACCCTCACTTCGTCTTCTCAGCGACAATTGGAGGAGGCGGAGGAGGAGGAGGAGGAGGAAGACACGGTTGCCTCCGCTACAGAGGGTAGCCATGGAACTTTATTTCCATCTCTTCAGCGTGGGTGGGCAGAAGAGGAGGAAGAGGATGAGGAGATTGAGAGTCATCCTCCTGGTGAGGACAGCGAAATCTTGCCTGTTGGTACTCTGGCACACATGGCTGACTTTATGTTAGGCTGCCTTTCCCGTGACCCACGCGTTATACGCATTTTAGACAACACGGATTACTGGGTGTTCACCCTTCTGGACCCCCGCTACAAAGAGAATTTCTCATCTCTCATTCCTCCGGTGGAGAGGACAAGCAAAATGGTGCAATACCAGAAGGTTCTTGTCGAAAAATTGCTCCAAAATTTTCCATCTGACAACGCTGGTGGCAGAGTACGTGCTACCTTGGCCAACCGAGAAGGGGAGAAAAGGGGAGCACACAGCAGTTCCAACAAAGGCAGGGCAACACTCTCCAAGGCGTGGGACACCTTCATGACACCCCGCCAGCACCCTCACCCTGATGCGCGGCCTAGTGTCACAAGGAGGGAAAAGTTTTGGAAGATGGTGAAGGAGTACGTAGCAGACCGTGTCAGCGTCCTCACTGATCCCTCTGTGCCTTACAACTACTGGGTGTCCAAGCTGGACACGTGGTATGAACTGGCACTCTACGCCTTGGAGGTGCTGGCCTGCCCTGCCGCCAGCGTTCTGTCTGAGCGGGTATTTAGTGCTGCTGGTGGCATCATAACAGATAAGCGTATCCGCCTTTCCACCGACAATGCTGATAGGTTGACACTTATAAAAATGAACAAGGCCTGGATTTCCCCTGACTTCTCCACTCCACTGGAGGAAAGCCCCGGGTGAACATAAAGTCACTTTAGATATGTTATTTACAATGATGTGAATACTCTGTATTCCCATTCACCCCTTCCACCCAAAAAACGGGTATATGGTTGAGTCTTAATCTTCTCATCCTCCTCCTCCTCTTCCATATGCCCTGTGATATAATTTTTATATAGGGCCAGCTCACCAGCGGGCCCTGTGATATAATTTTTATATAGGGCCAGCTCACCAGCGGGCCCTGTTTGACAATTTTTGTATAGGTCAGCTCACCAGCGGGCCTTCTCATATAATGTTTTATTGGGTCAGCTCTCTAGCGGGCCCTCTCATATAATGTTTTATAGCGTCAGCTCACTAGCGGGCCTTCGCATATAATGTTTAGGATGGTCAGCTCCGCAGCAGACCCTCACCCATAATGTTTTAGATGGTCGGCTCAGCAGCAGACCCTCATTCCTAATGTTTTAGATGGTCAGCTTAGCGGCATGCCCTCGCCCCTAATGTTTTAGAGGGTCACCAGCAGGCCATTAATCCTAATTTTTCAAGGGTGTGTATTATGCCCTACTTTATGTGTAATAAAGGGTGTATTGGAGTGACATTTCAGTCTAATTTTTGGCAGCCCTTTCACTTAGTGCATAGGCTTTATGAGTGTTGGACCACTACCTGAACTATTGTACCACAATGTGAATGAGGCCCTCCATTTTGTGATATACAGGTTGTATCGGAGTGCCTCAGGTCCTCCCATTGAATTAAATAGGGCTGGGGTGTTCGACAGAGCAGAAGGTAGTTCTTGGCTTCATCCACTAAGTCACTTCGTCACTTTTACTCAATGGATCAGACCCCACTGTTCCGACTATAAATTTTGGACTTAACAAGGGCAAACGGACATGTTGTAAAACCTGTGGTAGCTGCGGCCTCCGTTCCTGAATGCTGTACCTTACCCGGGCCATAACCACGTTGAACACCTGCTTTACGCTGCGCACGTTTCCCTCTTAATCATGGCCCCAGTTCCGAAAAATCGATGAAATTTTTTGCAGAATTTGCAGATGATATACAAGTAAATATACAGCAAATACTGTTTGGTAACAATTTTTCGCCTAAAATCGTTTTTATCTTCCTTTTTGTGTGTTTTACGGTCAGTCTGTAAAAATGGCGTACTACGGGCGAAACATCGTTCCCAGCAGCGATGTTGGAGTCCAAGATGCATCCAGACATCCTCCCTATGCTGTCCCTGAACCATTTCTGTGGTGTTTCCATCATTTTCTGACCTTTTCCTATGAACCAGGCACCCTCCCCTCATCAGAGCAGGGGGTGCCTGGTGTAATGCTCGAGTCCTCCCATTGACTTCAATGGGGCTCGGGTGCTCGGCCGAGCACTCGAGCCTCCGGGGGCGCTCGGCCAGAGCACCCGAACACCCGAGCATCGGGGTGCTCGATCATCACTAATCGCTTCCATTTACATTGGAGGTGGATGCTTCAGATATTGGGGTTGGGGCAGTGCTTTCTCAACGACCTGTTAAAGGAGGAACTCTCAGACCTTGTGTTTTTTTTTCTAAAAAATTGACCGGGGCTCAAAGTCATTATGAGATTGGTGACAGAGAATTACTAGCCATTATCCTTGCTCTTAAGGAATGGCGTCACCTACTTGAAGGTACAAAAAAACCCTGTCTTAATTTTGACCGATCACAAGAACCTAACTTATCTCTCTGAGGCGAAAAGGTTATCCTCACGCCAGGCCAGGTGGGCACTGTTCTTGTCTCGATTTAATTTAATTGTATCTTTTTTTCCTGGGTCTAAGAATGTCAGGGCTGATGCACTGTCAAGACAATTCAAGGCTGAAATTGACAGAGATGAGGTAATAGCAGACACTATAGAAGATTTTAAGAGAAGATTAGCTGCATGTCTAGCAGAAGGGAACATACAGAGTTATCCTCTGTATTAGTAGGTGAAACAGGAAGTTCTGGCAAACAGATTAATACCCATTTTGGAGTTGGGAAAGCTTATTTAATTTTCTTATTTATTCTGTGAAAAGCATTGAATTTTATCTTTGTGCATTTTTTTCAACTTAATTTGCTATGTAACTATGTAAATAATTTTTGAGAAATTAACCTTTAATTGTTCATTGCAGGGTATGGAACTTCATGCTAATCAATTTCTATGCACTTTACACACATTTGTTTTAATATTACCACACACTATGACATAAATGAATCTAGGCAAAGCCCACACAATGGCATTATTCTAATAGCACAGTGAGTGATGCACTTGGCATTGAACAGAGGGGATTAGCATAATGTGCTTAGAATGCCACAATTTGATACCAAAAACATTTTTAAAAAATTCTCAAAAACTATTTATTTTACAAAAATAAACATTAAAAAGGCAGATTTTAATTATCAGTAAAACAAATTAAATGTGTCTCAGGGTGAGAAATCCATAATAGTAAAATAATCCATTTATATAAAAGGCCAGATGTATGTTTGTCCAATGCAGTCATGCACAGTAGAGACTGTCCGATGAAGTCATGAGCAGTAGAGACTGCCTGAACGTAGGTATGTTTGTCTGATGTAGTCATGTGCAGCAGAGACTGCCCGAATGCACAGAATGCTGGGAGGTGTAGTTCTGCAGTAGTACACCTGCAGTGTTGTACACGACTTTCTACATTAGTAGTAATAAAAAGACCACTTACTAATTTAAGGAAGAGTTAATGTTTGTTTCATGGTAAGCACTAAAGGTTGAGAAGACTAAAGACTGCTGGGTAAAAGTATTACTTTGTTTTATACACTAGTTGGCTTTAAGTGACCATTGTAATCTATACTCATGAAAATTGTCATCTGCCTCATTAAGAGATATCATGTTCATTAAATCGAAGTGCCTATAATATAGAAAAAGCTGTTTTCAGTTGATTTGGAAGCAACAAAAGACAGGTGTTGTCTGTTAAAGTACATGAAGAGGGAATTTAAATTTGCATTGGTGGCCAACATTCACCAGCAGTGCATTTAGCTGAGAGAAGTTGGCTGGAGAAAGGAAAATAAGTGAAAGCAGTGGAACGCTATACTCTTCATCAGCATTATTGGATTTTTAAACTTACAACACAAATCACTTTTATCTCTAAATCCTGTTAAACATGAAGTTATATCCAAATGGCATTCCAGTACATTAACCCCTTGAATGTTAAAGAGGTCCCCAGCATGTCCAAGAGGCTAGGTCAATCCCCCAAAATTTTTAGGAGAAAATTCTATAGACTCCCATAGATTTAAATGGGGAATTTAACCACTCGAATGCTAGAGAAGTCTCCAGTGCATTGTTGTTGACCTCTCTAGCATTCATATGGTTAAGAACCCCATTTAAATAGCCCCCCCCAACCCCCATGGTCCAGTATGTTTTTCCAGCTTGATTAATAAGCGACAAAATGTTCTATATTAGAAAACAAACATATTTAATTACTCTGAATATATAGCAGATCAGAATTTTGTTTCTAATTGTTCTTATTTATAAAGGAATTTCTGGTACAATTCAGCTTGACAACAGGGTAAGGTGCAACAGCTTGCGTATACAGAACCTGCCTGAGTCAGTTGAAGGAAAATCCCTGGAGGTAACACTGCAATCTATTTTCAGACGCTTGCTACAGAAACAGGAGATCTATATGATCCAAAGGGTGCTTAGGGCATGACTGGAGCTGAACCAAGGCCCCAGAAATATGGTGTGTTGTGTGCACAAGTTTCAAGAAAAGGAGCTTATTCTCTGGAGAAGTAGGAAGTCTGATTCAGTCTTATTTGAAGGAATTGAGATCCAGATTTACAATGATCTTTCCCTGTATACGCTCCAACAATGACTGGCACTGAAGCCCCTCACTGACCACCTGACCAAACTTCAGATCAAGTACCTTTGGGGCTTTCATTTCAGCTTGCAAGCACAAAAAGACAGAGTTATTGCTTTCATTAGCGCCATGGGTGATGCGGACATCTTCTGTGCTTCTATGCAGATCCCATCTATGCCTTTTACTGCTGTGGATGTTGGACAGGTTGCGCTCTCTTCCAGCTCCAAGAACCAATATTGCAGTGTAGAGCCAAGACACCCAAACAGATATCCACTGCTGCTGAGACCCAGGCAGAGGTTTGAAACTGATCCTCTCATCCTCCCTGTCTACACCTTCGAGTGTCGCTCCATGTGGCACCAGGTACCTTTTGCCAGATGTGTTACTCCTCATACATGGAGGTGGACCCTTTATTCTAGTCTCCTGGTGGGATCTCCACTTGACCCTCCTTTAGATTTTGCTCTTCTGAACTTGGGATCTTATTTGTTCGGGTTGAGAGGAGATGGTTGATGGGGAGCTATCCATGTCCGCCTCTGGATGAATATGGGATTACTTTGGGTCACCTGCTTAAATGCTTAAATGTGGGGGAGGGAGGCTGTATTGGGTGGATGTTGGAGTTGTAGATACTCCTCACTTGTTGACCCTGTGGCTTCAACTTCAGTGTTTTACAGTTGTGATCCTTTTCTGAAGACTAAGAATGCCCTCCCTGTGTCAGGCAGCTGAGGACCTCCCTGGTTGTTGGACCACAGGAACAGCTGTGTGACTTTAGGCCTGTTTACCTCTGCAGTCTGTCGGGGTAGGTGCTGTGGCCCAGGGTGGTGCTGGTGACATCTTACCAATGGTTCCAGTGGAACAAGTAAGGCAAATTACTTGCCAGATTGGTTCACTGTCAACATCAAACCATGCACATGGGGCAGGCCTAAGACCCAGATGACTAACTATGGGTTCAGGAAATAGCCTTTCTCTGCTTTTACAGCAACCTGTACAATGTTCACTTGAAATATTGTTTGAATAATTTATAGAAGTGACACATCAGCCAGTCTCACAGTTCTGCAGGCAGGCCTAGTACCTTATTACCACCGCAAGGGAAAGTCACCATTGTTTCTGTGTTTAACATTAAAAATAATAGTAGGAATTTGTTTGAATAATTTTCAGAGTGACACTTCAGCCGCTCTCACAGTTCTATAGGCAGGCCTGGTACCTCATTACCACTGCAGCTGAAAGTCCCCTTTGAATCTGTGTTTAACATTAAAAATAATAGTAGGAATTTGTTTGAATAATTTTCTGTGACACTTCAGCCAGTCTCACAGTTCTATAGGCAGGCCTAGTACCTTATTGCATCTGCATGGGAAAGTCACCTTTGTTTCTGTGTTAAACATTAAAATTAATAGTAGGAATCTCTTTGAAGAATTTTCATTGTGGCACATCAGCCAGTCTCACAGTTCTGTAGGCAGGCTTAGTACCTTATTGCGTCCACAAGGGAAAGTCACCTTTATATCTGTGTTAAACGTTAAAATTAATATGAGGAATTTGTTTGAACAATTTTCAGAGTTACACTTCAGCCAGTCTCACAGTTCTGCAGGCAGGCCTAGTACCTTATTACCACCGCAAGGGAGGCACCTGTTTTCCTTTGTTAAATATTAAAAATACCAAACTAGTAGAAATTTGAACAATTTTCAGAGTTACACTTCAGCCAGTCTCACAGTTCTGCAGGCAGGCCTAGTACCTTATTACCACCGCAAGGGAGGCACCTGTTTTCCTTTGTTAAATATTAAAAATACCAAACTAGTAGAAATTTGAATAATTTTCAGAGTGACACTTCAGCCAGTCTCACAGATCTATAGGCAGGCCTAGTACCTTATTGCATCTGCAAGGGAAAGTCAACTTTGTGTGTAAAATATTAAAAATAATAGTAGGAATTTGTTTGAATAATTTTCCGAGTGACACATCAACCAGTCTCACAGTTCTACAGGCAGGCCTAGAACCTTATTGTGTCCGCAAGGGAAAGTCAACTTTATTTCTGTGTTAAACGTTAAAATTAATATGAGGAATTTGTATGCCATTCTCACAGTTGCGTATGTGTATTGTGGAGGCAGACAGGGTGCCTTATTGCTACATCCATACTTTAGCTTCTTCATCCATAGTACCATAAGACTAAATGCCCACCTTATCCTGTTCCACCACCTTAATTTAGACCCTGGAAATGGTTCCATTCATTTAATTTTCATTTTTTATTGTATTTTTAAAGGTAGTTTAAGGCTGACGAATAATTCGGCTTGTCGCCGACCTTTGCCCGAGTCAGATCCAAATTGAGGAGTCGACAAATGAAAAAAAAATTTGTCTAACATTGAATTTTACAGAAAATATTTGTTGTGCACAAGTCTAAAGCTTATCTCACTCTCGTACATGGAGTCTTTCACCTTTGCCTTCCTACTTTACTGCTTTCCATGGATTTTGGAGAAGGCCTTTGATAGGGTGCACTGGGGCTTCCTATTTGGAGTTCTCCAGACTCTGGGAATTGGACTGAAAATATTCCATTTGATCATGTTGCTCTATTCAATTCCCTCGGCCAAGGTCAAAGCAAATGGTATGCTATTGGACCCCTTCCCTATCTCTAATGGGACTCATCAGGCGTGTCCTCTTTACCCTCTCTTATATATCTTAGCCCTTGAACCTCTGCTAAATGCGATTTGGACATCTGCGTCTATAAGGGGTATCCCGGGCATAAGCAGCTAGCATAAAGTCTTGGGATTTACAGATGACGTCCTACTGACCCTCTCGCACCCTGAGTCCTCACTACCAGCAGCTCTATATTTGTTGTGAGAGCACAAATCTCTGCTGGGCTCTCCGATTAATGTTTCTAAGTCAGAGAATTTAAATGTCAATCTAGATTGCAGACCTACAGGGAGATGTGGACACACTGAGAGAAATTTTATTTTGTGATGGGTAGCCCCTGAGGTAAGTTTCAAGCTTGCCTTAGTTTCTCTTCAACTTGATCGAGCAGCTGCATCCTAGGGACATTCATGTTGATTCTCCCCTCAAAGGCCATAGCTTCCCCAGACTTGCTCACACCCGGTGCATCTCCCCTCCTCCTTTTCCCCTCTACATACCCCTGTGCCCTACCATTCTCTATCCCTCCCCCCTCTCTTCTGGTCTTTGCTACTACTCCTCTTAACTGTCTGTTTTTTCTCCTTTCTTCTCTGTTACTCCTCTGTTTGAACTTTTCTTAATACTAGGTTGTACTTACCTCATACTTACGATCTAGGTTTATGATTCATGGGAATTTGCTATAGCTATAGAGATGCTCGAACTCAGGGCATCATTGCAGTACATTACTTAGTTTTTCTATACCTCTCTTATAAGCTGCAGATGTTTTTTCTGTGTAATGAAAAATATTGTTCTGTAATGCTTTGAACTTACCAATAAAATGAAAATGAAAAAAAAAAGTTGCGACTGCATATTTCTCTGTGTAACCTTAAGTTTTTATATGGCTTTGACATTCTGTGTCCATGTTTCACAGCCATGCATAAGGACTGGAAGACAGGTCAAAAACCTCACTTGAGGCAGAGTGAGTGGATGCCTTAAAGATGGTACTACTAAATTTTTCACATGCTTGCCATAACAATTTTATCCATTGCTTAAAGCGGAACTTTCATCTGCTATAAAGTCATCCTGCAATAATTTAGCAGGTAGTGACTAGCTTTATAATATATATATATATATATATATATATATATATATATATATATATATATTACCTGTCAAATGTATTTGAATATAAAGGAATCCTTTATTTTAGGAAACTGACGGCCAGGTTAGCTCAGTCTGCGTGCCTGCACTGTCAATCCCTTCCGGTTACCTTGTGGTAACTGCAATGCTTCTCAATGGAGACCGGGACTGGCAGTACAGGTGCACAGACAAAATTTCTGCACTGATGCCTGGCTTCCGGCCTCCTAAAATAAAGGATGTATTTATAATTGGATACATTTGGCAGGTAATATATATTATAAAGCTAGTCATTACCTGCTTATTTATTGCAGGACGACTTTATAGCGGATGAAAGTACTGCTTTAATTTCAATCATGGTGTTTCTATCTGTTGTCATTTCATGTCCAAGGTAAACATACTTGTCAACTTGTTTGAGTTCTTGTCCATCTACTGTGATTTTCTTTGGTTTGGCAAATTTGTTGATATTCATCTTCAGACCAAAATATTTGCTTTCCTGTCATAGTTCTTCAATTTGTTTTTGCAGATCTTCAAAACTACTGTTGAAGAGTGTTATGTCTTCTAAACAAGCAGAAAATAGTTTCAGTGAGATTGTGTCCCCTTGTCAAATGCCTTTTTCTAGGTTAATCTGGACTTTATCACTGTTGACCTGTATTGATGCAGTTGCATTATCATATATTGATTTGAGCATATTGATGCTGGTTGATCAGGGTAGTGATTTTTGCTTTTTTTACTGAGTCAAAGGCCTTTTCATATTCAATGAAGGCAATGCATAATGCAAGGTAATATTTATTATATCACTCTATAGCTTGTTGCACTGTCTGGATATGATTCATTGTATTGAAACCACTGCTGAAGCCTGCTTGTTATAATTATAATATCAAAGCATTTTACCAGGAAGGATGCACTGAGTCTCTCATTTTCAAGTATGTCCTGAGGTATAGCTATTACTAACCAATGTAATGGTACTCATTATATCTACCTCAAAAAAATTAAAGACTGAGTTAACCCTGCTGAGACTAGTACCTGCACTCCTGAGCTTGGAACAGATTCTATTGCTGGTGCATTAACTAAATGAGCCATCTCACCAGCTAGTTTCTTTAGGGTGTGAGTACTGGAGGGTGTGTACTGTATTGCTTTAAAATGTGCTTTTCACCTCTCTGGCACTCAGAGGGTTAATCAAGCTAAAGAGGAGCAATTCTGAAGCAAGCCATGATTGTGTGGTATTAAAATAACATACAATCCCATTGATTTAAATTAGGTGTTTTACCCTTTGACTCCTAAAGAGGTCTCCAGTGCATTGCTTCACAATGCACTGGGGACCTTTCTAGCATATAATGGGTCAAAATGCCCCATTAAGTTTATAGAAATGTTAATTTATCCCCTATGGTGTAGTTAGTTTCCACCAAAATTGCACCACTTTAACTTGATCTATAAGACCCAAAGAAGTTTGATAAAAGTGGAGTAAAGGGAAAAATGGATACAATCAGTGCAAAAACGAAAGTTCAGTCATAATTTCAAAAGTTACCAATGCCAGTTTAGGAAGTGTTTAACCTTAGAAGAAGATTTTCTGAAGAACTGACGTTACTGTGAGAGAAAATTCTTGCTGTGCGAATTTATAAAGAAATGTCACTAACTGCAACATTTTAGCAACAGAATTTTCACCAGAATTTTAACAAGTATAATGTGTTACTAAACATTCCAGACATTAACATAAGGTTAATAATGCCATACTTATAAAGATGACATTACTCATTTATAAATCATCCATAATATTATAGCCAGGTGCATTATATAATGACAATGCTCACAAATGTACTAAGAATGTTTTTTATATACTCCACCAAGTCTTTTTGACAAAAGCAACTAGTGGGTTTGCACAACTACCTGATTTAGAACAGTAAACTAGGAACAAGAGATATTTGCCTAGTACAGAAAGCTGCCCTTTCTGTTTAAGAATCCATAGGACAGCAGGGAATTCAATTGCTAATTAGTAGCTGAGACCAGCATAACGGATGGGCCACCACCAGTTTCTCTACAGCAATGAAGCTAAGTATAATGGCTAAGGTGAAATAAGGAGAAAAAAAGGAATGCAGGCTATGACAGAGTTAAAGGGATAGTTCCCCCTTATTTTTACTTTACCCATGGGCAGAGGGTGGGTTTTATATTTGTGGAGGCTAATAAAAGGCCTCTTTCCCAGATCTATTTGACTTCTGAATTTTTTATATTATGGTATCCATGTCACCTCTTCATAAGAGAAACGCATGGAAAAAATTTACATTTTGAGTAGTGCAGGTTTAAAGTGTGCTTTTTCTCACTTTAATGTGGCAATACAATTAACTTACTTATCCTATATAATAATTTGCAAGGATGTTTTTCAGAAGCCTTCATGCGTAGTAGAGACTATGTGTTTGGGCAATCTCTACTGAGCATGATTGCATTGCAGCACTCAAAAGGTAAATATTACCCTGACCTTGGACCTTGGTCTTTAATATGCAAGCTATTTTTGACATACCATAGAGATTACAACTGAAATGGAGTTACACTAATCATAGGAGACACAAAAAAATTATATTGTTTACTGCCCTAAAGTATAACTGCATATGCTCTGAGACTTCTGACTAAGATCAACATTTTAAAAGTCTCAGGAAAGGGTTTGTCAGTCATGGACATAATGCAAAGATCATGGACTTCCAAATTCAGAAAGCCACCAGTGTACCCAGAAGACACCTCCTGGAATACAAACAACCACAGTAAGATAACAGAGTGCCATTAGTAGTCACCTACATTCCACGCTTAAATTACTGGGTAAAATCTCAAAAGAGCTCCAAACAATACAACATACTGATGAAAGATTAAAAAGAATATTCCTAAGACCTTCACTCATCTATTATAAGCAGCCTCTCAACCTTAAACAATTGGGGGAAAAAAGCTCACTTACAAGTGCAACAGAAAATGGTACCTCTCCCTGTGGAACATGTGCATACATATGTAGCAGAAATAAGGTACCTATACCACATCCCCACAGAAACTACATCAAGGGCAAATTCTCTGTGGCTAATCTAATATTATTTACCTCATAATTTGTGTGAAATGACCCCAAACAGAACTATATGTAGGTGAGACAGGACAGACCTTGAGAAAAAGGATGAATTCTCATAGGTCCAGTGAGAACAACAAAGGAGACACCCCAGCTGGTCAACATTTTTGCAGAATGGATCAAAACATTAAAGATCTCAAAGTGACTGTACTGATGGGAAATTGTATGACACAGAGAAACAGAAAGATCTGGGAGTATAAACTGATAAACAAGCATAACACTCTGAACTGTGGCTTGAACCATTACATGGAGTTTAAGTCACATTATCCCACAAAACAAAAATATTTTTGGTCCATTTGGATTCCAGAATGCTGCACATCTCTTTGGTTTTTGCAGGGTTAAACCATACATTCTGTAGCTATCTATGGTCAGTTTCACTGGAGAGTGAAAAAGGTAATTAATATTGTTTGCATTTTCCAGTCCACTTCAAAAAGCTTTACTTGAGCAACTTTCCTCCCACATTCCTAAAGTACACAATAGAAGTGATGGAGTGTGATGTCTTGTCTTAGCCCTTTACAAAATTCTCAATTTTGTCTGCTATAGATCGAGTTTGCCTCAGTCACACAGCTCATACCAGGGTCCCAGTCAGCTGTCTGTCACCTAATATATTTTTTTACCAGTTGAATGTCCACCCTATCTTATAATTGTCAAAAAAAAAATATATATAAAACAAAGAAATTAAATCAACAACTTCTTAAATCAGACTTCCCCATCAAGAGATAATAACATCAAGATCAGCAAGGAATTTGCTTGGACCTCAGCTGTCTGTGTCCTTCAAATCAAATCAATCAGATGAGTACAAAAAAATTATAACTAAAAAAAATCAACAACTTCTTTTCCAGACTTCCCCAGCAAAATCAGTTTCAGTAAGACACAATGCTGGGGTATTTGGAGTCAGGGTCAGCCTCATTTGCTCCCTTCTCATACCCCCAGGCATGTCCAACACATATATAATAACAGCAAGGAAGGGACTTGGATCACTGCTCCTTGTGTCTTCCCAGTCAGTTACACCAAATTTTGTGGTATTTGGGGTAAACCTCCTTTCTCCCTTCTTCTCCAACAGAGTGTCCCCAGACTCCCCTAAATAGAACAAATGCCCTACCTAAAAGACTTCCTAAACTAAGCTTCATTTCCACTTTATTAGCCTATCTTCTCTAGCTCAAAATTTGCTGCTCTCTCTTCCTCTCACAAACACAGAATGGCATGTGACTGAGAAAGGCTGACATGTTTTGATAGGCTTTCAGGAAAAGAAGAATGCTTTCAGGAAAACAGCATTGTGGTAGGGAGAAATGCAGTCTTCCCATTTATTTCAATGCAATGATCTAGGTGAAAAAACTAGAAAATGGTACTTTATGCAGGAAATTTCACCCTAGGCAGGAAGTGCCATTTTTCTCCTATTTCTGTGTTGAGTCAATCTTTTGTCCATCCCTATGGTGAGGCACAAGCCCTGAGAAAATAGTGATTTGAAGGACTTAGGCTTGTTAGAGGCACAAACCCTGAGGAAACAGTGACTGGTAGAAGGTATGATTATTAGAGGTACAAGTCCTGAGGAACCTGATTTGTAGGACTTTGTCTTGTTAGAGGCACAAGAACTGAGGGAACAGTGATTTGTAGGACTTAGGCTTGTTAGAGGCACAAGTCCTGAGGAAACAAACTCCCCAAAATTGGTTTGTATAGGTCTTGGGCTTTCCAAGAACAAGCCATGAGATCAAATAAAAAATATGCCCTACTGGCATAATGCCAGCAGCAGGTCATGTTATGGTGGCCAGATTCCACTGGGCAATGGCCACTGGCAAATGCCATGGTGACATAGAGGCATTTGTGACTGATGTGCTGTTATTGCTACTGCTTCTGAATTGTCTAAGCAGGATGATTAGTCAACTTCAAGGGAACAGGATCAACAGCAGTGATATATGAGACAGGTGATGATGGTCCCACTTGCCACTAGCTCCAGTGATGCACATGGGGCAGTAGGAGCGCCACAACAAGCCACTGTCACCACTTCAGGTATATATGGAAAAAATAGGTTGGCCAATAATGCTTCTCCTCCTGCACCTCCTCCAAAATCAAGACTGTATTGTTGGAATACAATGCTTATTTATTCTACACCACATTGCCATGTGTGGTCAGTGCACCACACAATGTGCAATGGGTGGACACGAACTGCTTTTAACACAAAGTATAAACCGCACCAATATAGGATCACTCTGTATCGAAGTAAATTAAAATCAAAATATACCTTTATTGATTCTCCTTTAATAGCAACAAGTTTCTTCCAAGACCACAACAACTGGAGGGCAGTAACAGGTTACAAACGGTTTGAATACATCAACATGTTTTGCGTTCTCTACACTTAATCATGATGGACATGAACTGCCACATCCTGTGGGGAAGGGTAATTTCCGGCCTACAAACAGGGCTGGTGAATCCACAGTGCTCTTGGGCCAGTATCCACTCGCTGTAGGCCTACAAAGTTATTAGGTAAGTCCCCCTTTTTGTACCATTTTAAATAGCTGTGTGTTTTATGTCTTTAATGCATATAATGGGACCCACAAGCATAATATATACTTTATTACAGGGTCCCTCCAATGTGTTTATTTACAACATGGGGTTCTCTTCAGAGAAAATTTTTAAACCTTTAAGGACCTGGAAACTCTGAGGTGGATTACACTTAAGGACCAGAACAGTTTTGACCTTTTAACTATATCTTTGTTCAACAGTGTTTTCCCTCTAAGTCTTTTATTCCAGCTACATAAATTGTATGCCATTTTTTCACACACAATTAGAGCTTTCTTTTGATACCACACTTATATGAATAACCCACCATTTATTTTATTAAAATTAAAGAAAACTTTTAAAAAATGTAAAAAAAACCCACCATTTTAATTTTTCACTTGTGATCATTTGGGAACAATGGATTAAATTTTTATGGAGACTGCATGAAAGATATGACCGGACTTTCATACCTAGAAAATGGGCAGTTTTAAGTGGGCACTGTCCATCCTGGGGAAAAATCCCATGTTCCCCTTTCCCTCCCTATTTTACCACTATTTGCTTGATCATACTTTGTGGTGTGTATAAGTGTATTCAATTGTTTCCATGACCATAAAAATCCTATTATTGTCTGTTTAAACTTCAGCAGATGTGTTTATAAATATGTCTTTGTAATTCTAATTTTTGATCTTGCTTACATTTATTTTTTTTAAAATGCATGCTGCAGCCAGTAGGTCATTAAGGGACCTACAATTATACTTCCCCCAGAACAGACCTGAAGGGGTTAATACCCACAACCTTGACCTCAAATTGCTTTATTTTTAGTCTTTTCTCTGCTTCTTCTCTCCCTTACTCTGATAGTAAGGAAGAGAGAAGCAGAGAACAGTCACAAAGGCAATGTGTAAAACACATTGCCTTTGTGAATGAAAAAGCAGGCACATGTGACCACTGTAGTAGTGATCATGTGCAGTGGCAGAACAAAGAAGGACTGAAACTGAGCGCTTCAGTCCTGGAGCACTCAGTTTCAGCCTGTTCAGAATGATAGAAGTGAGCAATGAGGTGTACTGCTATCATTTAACCCTTGATGTGCCAGGACAACCATGGGTCCTTATGAAAGTTTACCCATGACAGTCCTGGCACGTTATGGGTTGTTAAAGGGTTAATCTAGATAGGGATTTCAGGTGTATTAGAGTGTGACTTTCCATATATATTGAGGTACCTTGATGGGGTTCGCAAGCTTAACATTTTTTGGCCAAATAACGGAACAAAATCCCCATATTTATTAACAAAGTAGTATTATATATGCCCAACACAGGACACATTTGCATTTGTATGGAGGAATGCAGGTCTGTTTTTGTCTTCTTTTTTAATCTCCTCAGATGCTGCTTGATTCTTTGCTTGTGATTATCTTACACCATATTGCCATGTGTGGTCAGTGCACCATACAATGTGCAATAGGTGGATACAACCTGCCAGGAACTGCCACATCCTAGCATCTACAGAGTCTACAGAAGATGTTGCTACAACTTCCTGCACACGGACCCTGGAGCAAGAAGCAGATGTCAAGGCAGGTGTAAATCTGATGCTGATGGTGGATTTGCTAGTGAAAAAGCAGACAACCACATGTTTTTTGAGGCTCTTCTCACAGGACCACAACAGGATTTTTCTCCCATCCCTACTCTTGTTATAATGAAACTACTGCTGGCATAAGATGTGTTTTCTATGCAAGACAGATGGTTTAAAATCCAGAGGTTAACCAGATTAGGTGAAGTAAAAATATCAGATAATCTGACTACACATCTGTAGCGTCATGACTAGATATTGATTTTGTTTAGAAAGGATACAGTTTAACCACATGTAAAATAGAGATTTCTGCAGGTTTTTGATTTGAAATGTGTTGGAGATGTCTCCAGCATTAAGGTGTTTATATCCTGTAATAAACAGAATGAAAGATTTGTGAGGTTCATTACATGAAGCTCATGTGCAGACTTCTGGAATCCATACCTCTGCTTTCTGTTTTGAAGGATTAATCTTTGGTATAGATTATTTTTCAGTCAATCATAGTGGATTTGTTTCAGTTTTTACCTTTTAATTAAACAACTGCAAGATCCACACATTTATGAATTATTCAATACTTCTTTGGTATTACATTTTACCCATGGAGTATTTAGGTTTATTTGTAAGTATACTGTACCTCTCTTTTAAAGGGGACCTATTACATAAGCAGCTTTTAGTCTCATTAAATGTACCTGTTTAAGCAGCCTATGCCATGTATGTTTTGTTTTACAAATGGGTTCATAGTTTTAGAGATTTTTGATATAAGGTTGGGGAATCTAATCTCATCAGAGCTTTGTTCTCTAACTTGTTCAGATAAAGCTGGATAATTACTCACATGTCCACAAAATCACTTCTCTCCATCTTTTTAGTGATCCAGAATTGATCCATTTCCACCAGTGAGATAGAATAAAAATGAGGTATAATTATGCATCCTTTCAAGATGGAAGTTCCTACTGAAGGGAACATTTGTAAAGGTGATAGGTCATCTTTCAAAAAATAAAGAATCTTGAAGATCTTAGAAAAAATGTAAAGTAAAAGTTTTATTTCTGTTATTCTGTAAATGACCGTAGGACATGGCTATCAAACAGCAAAGGTAGGTGGCTGATAGTCTTAAAACGGAACCAACATCTAAAACTATCTGATTAAAAGGTAGCAGAAGTGGACAAAACCACACATGACAGACAAAGCCAGGGCACATGTGTCATGCCAAGGCATGAGCTGGCCTTTGCAGGGCCCTGGTATGTATAAATTATTTTGTGTATTTTATTGTACCTTTTAAAGTGTTAAATTAGCTGAGTAGATAACATCACCAGAAACTGAATGAGTAAATCACCAGAGCAGGACATATAGAGTGCCATAAAAAAGGTATTGGGTCCTCTGCTTTGATGGAGTTCATCCAGGGGACAGTCACATATTATGAAATAGAGAGAACATGTGTATATATAGTGTAAAATGATTCAATAAAACTATATATTTAAAATGCCCAGGTTTTATCCTTTTGGTAGGTACCAAATATGCCAGGGGGAGGTGTTCCTGCAACCAGTTAGACCCATCATGTTTGGTGTCCAGATATTCACACAGATATGAAGAATATGATTATTATAACATTATAGAGGTGTGCTGTGGGTTGCATGTTTTGGGAAGCCTTGTGATTTTTAAGAGAGAAGAAGCTCTGTACCTGTCTATGAATCATTTGAGAAAACAATTTAAAAGCAATTTAAAAGTCTGACCCTGGATAACCAAAGATGCCAAAAAAATGCACAGTCATCCTGTCAGTCATCATCAACATCGTCACCAACACTTCCAAGTCCACGTTCCTCTCAGCCACACACTACTAAATTTGAGTAACCAGCAACAACACAGGTTATCAGCGTCTATAGCCTTAGCTATGATGTGTCACGGTTTGTTACGACTCTCAGACACAAAGTTAGGTAAAAACACAACTTCATTGAAAATAATTAAAAATGATCCCTTAGGATTCCAACATGAAATACAACATTAATAATAGAAATACAAATTACAGGCTCTACCGGTCTTGCCAATAACCGGGCAAGACAGCCAGATATACTATGAACAATAGGCTCTACCAGCCTTGCCAATACCGGGTAAGGCAACCTGCAGATGGAATATGTACCAGGTTCTACCGGCCTTACCAATCCCAGGCAAGGCAGCCCAAAGGAGCTTTGCGAAGGCTCTACCAGCCTTGCCAATACCAGGTAAGGCAACCTGCAGATGGAATATGTACCAGGTTCTACCGGCCTTACCAATACCGGGCAAGGCAGCCCAAAGGAACTACACACTGGGACGCCCAACAGAGAGTACATCTTAAATGTTCTTGGAACAAACCAGCGTCCACACGCTGGAACCAACAAGTAATTGTATAGTAAATAGGTTTGGAGCAAACCAGCGTCCGCACGCTGGGACCAACAAGTAATCTGTATAACAGTAAGACAACAGAAGCAAACCAGCGTCCGCACGCTGGAACCTACAAGTAATAATATAGCCACAAGGCTTGGAGCAAACCAGCGTCCGCACGCTGGGACAAACAAGTAATTCGTATAGCCGCAAGGCTTGGAGCAAACCAGCGTCCGCACGGTGGGACCAACAGTAATTCGTATAGCCACAAGGCTTGGAGCCAACCAGCGTTCGCACGCTGTGACCAACAGTAATAGTATAGCCGCAAGGCTTGAAGCAAACCAGCGTCCGCACGCTGGGACCAACAGTAATTTGTGTAGCCGCAAGGCTTGGAGCGACCAGCGTCCGCACGCTGGAACCAACAGTAATTCGTGTAGCCGCAAGGCCTGGAGCAAACCACCGTCCGCACGCTGGGACCAACAAAATTTCCTATAGTCGCAAGGCTTGGAGCAAACCAGCGTCCGCACGCTGGGACCAACTGTAATTCGTATAGCCACAAGGCTTGGAGCAAACCATCGCCCGCACGCTGGAGCCAGCAGTATTTCGTATAGCTGCATGGCTTGGAGCAAACCAGCGTCCGCACCCTGGGACCAACAGTATTTCGTATAGCCGCAAGGCTTAGAGCATACCAGCATCCGCACGCTGGAACCAACAGTATTTCTATAGCCGCAATGCTTGGAGCAAACCAGCGTCCGCACGCTGGAACCAACAGTATTTCATATAGCCGCAAGGCTTGGAGCAAACCAGCGCCCGCACGCTGGGGCCAACAGTAATTCGTGTAGCTGCAAGGCTTGGAGCGAACCAGCGTCCGTACGCCGGGACAACAAGAATGTCGCCAAAGCGACCAGGCGTCAGGAACACATCTGGCTGAACAAGAGATGACAGGAACTTGCAAAAAGGCCCAAAGTCAGGAAGTCTCAGCGAAGGCGATCAGCAGGAAACGTCTACCTCTCTGGACCAGGCCTGAACCACTCTGGAACAACTCAGCAAACAGAAGATTCAGGAACAAGATGTATTCTGGAACTCAGGTACACAGCTACAGGTACACACGAATACTGAAACATGGTCAAGGCTAATGTGGTCTGAGACATAACGAAAGGGCAACCATAGGGTGCCCAAACCAGGTTTAAATAGACAGAATGAGGCAGGTTAAAGGCAGACCATCAATAGGAGCCCCCTATTGGTGACTGACAAGGAAGTGCAACAATCACGGCACTGTGATAGTACCCCCCTTTCAAAGACCCCCTCTCCTAGAATAGGGTCTAGGCTTCTGTGGATATTTAGCGTGAAAAGCACTAGATAACCTAGGTGCATGAAGGTCCTTACTGTCCACCCAAGATCGATCTTCAGGACCATATCCCTTCCAATGCACCAGGTACTGTACCCTTCCTCTAAGCCTTCGGAAATCAATAATGCTCTGTACTTCGTACTCCTCCTGACCCTCGACCTCAATAGGCCCTGGTACCACAGGTGTAGTGGTATAATGGTTGCATACGAGAGGCTTAAGAAGAGACACATGAAACACATTATGGATACGCATAGATGCAGGTATGTCTAGAGCATAGGAAACAGGGTTAATTTTGCGAATAACTCTGTATGGACCAATGAACCGGGGAGCCAACTTATTAGACAGAACCTGGAGCTTAAGGTTTCTGGAAGAAAGCCACACTCTATCCCCAACCTGAAAGGAAACCGCTGGAAGCCTTCTGTGATTAGCATAGCGCTGATGACGCTGAAATGACTGACCAAGTGCCCTCTGAACTTGTGCCCATGTGGAACGGAGTTGCTCGATATGCTCATCCAGAGCTGGAGTCTGTTGCGTCTGAAAGGAATCCGGGAGCAAACAGGGCTGAAACCCGTAATTGATCAGACACGGAGAGCTACCAGATGAAGAATTAACCGCACAGTTCCTGGCGAACTCTGCCAAAGGCAACAAGTCGGCCCAGTTGTTGTGATGGTCAGTAATAAAACAGCGCAGAAATTGTTCCAAGCCCTGATTGGCCCGTTCAGCGGCTCCATTGCTCTGGGGATGGTAGGCTGAGGAAAAGTACAGCTGTATGCCCATCTGCTCGCAAAATGCCCTCCAAAACCTAGACACAAACTGGCTCCCCCTGTCGGACACCAGTACCCTGGGCACTCCATGCAACCGGAATACTTCTCTGGCAAACACAATTGCCAATTCCTTAGCCGAGGGAAGGTCATGGAGGGGCACGAAATGAGTCATTTTAGAAAACCTGTCCACCACCATCAATATGAAGGAATATCCTCTAGACATAGGCAATTCTCCCATAAAGTCAATGGAAACATGAGACCAGGGGCGTTCGCCATTAGGCACAGGTTGAAGCAAGCCCACCGGGAGATGTCTAGGGGTCTTAGCATGGGCGCAGGTGGCACAGGCATTAGTAAACTCGGCACACTCGTTTCTCATAGGAGGCCACCAAAATAACTGAGAAAGGGACCATAACAATTGGTCTCTACCAATATGTCCCGCAGCCTTAGAGGAATGGTATGTTTCAAGTAATCGAGTACGGAATGGTTCAGTGACAAAACATTTGCCCATCGGAGTCTCATGAGGCGCGGAAGCCTAAGAAGCCAAAATCTCCTCCCCCAATGGAGAAGTGATACGAGTACGTATCGTAGCCAATATTCGATCGGGTTGAATGATAGGTGCTGGTGCTTCCATTCTGTCACTCTCAGCCCCAAATTGTCTTGACAAAGCATCAGCCCTAACATTCTTAGAACCCGGTAAATATGATACAATGAAATTGAATCGAGATAAGAATAACGCCCATCTGGCCTGACGAGAAGACAATCTCTTGGCCTCAGAGAGGTAAGTCAGGTTTTTATGATCTGTCAAGATTAAGACAGGATTTTTGGTGCCTTCCAGTAAATGACGCCATTCCTTAAGGGCAAGGATAATGGCCAATAACTCTTTGTCCCCAATCTCATAGTGGCTTTGAGCACTAGTCAATTTTTTTGAGAAAAACCCACAGGGTCTGAGTGTTCCACCTTTATTGTGTCGTTGAGAAAGTACTGCCCTGACCCCAATATCCAAGGCATCAACCTCTAACGTAAACGGGAGCAGAGGATTGGGGTGGGCTAACACAGGGGCCTCCGCAAAAGCCATTTTCAATTTTCGAAAGGCCTCCTCAGCACTTGCTGGCCAACAGGACGGATTAGCGCCCTTATGCGTAAGGTCAGACAATGGTTTAACAATGGAAGAAAAGTTCTTAATAAACTTCCTATAATAATTAGCGAAACCCAAGAATTCCTGTATAACTTTAAGACTCTTGGGTCGTGGCCACTGTAGGACTGCTGTCAACTTTTCTTTGTCCATGGCGATGCCATCTTTACCAATCACAAACCCCAAGAATGGCACACTGGTTCTGTGAAACTCGCATTTCTCCAATTTACAGTAGAGCTTATTCTTTCGTAGCCTTAGCAATACTTCAGACACATCCTTGATGTGTTGTGACACATTTTGGGAATGAATCAGTATGTTGTCAAGGTACACCATGACACATGACTGTAACATATCTCTGAGAACATCATTTATCAGTTCCTGAAAACTCATCACCGGCTCGAATCCGAACCAAATTGTATGCCTCCCGTAAATCTAATTTGGTAAAAATCGAGGAGCCCTTAAGTCTGTCAAAAAGCTCGGTGATGAGTGGTATCGGATAAGCGTTCTTAGCCATCAGTTTGTTCAAGCCACGGTAGTCAATGCATGGTCTCAATTCGCCATTTTTCTTTTTCACAAAAAAGAATCCAGCCCCCGCCGGAGAGGTAGATTTTCTTATGATCCCTCTAGCAAGGGCATCGGAAATATAATCTTCCATAGCCTTATTTTCCTCACAAGATAATGGATATGTGCATCCCCTAGGAGGTACTACTCCAGAAGGCAATTCAATACTACAATCATAAGGTCTGTGCTAGGGTAAAGTGGCAGCCTCTACTTTGCTAAAAACATTGCCAAACTGCTGGTATTCGTCTGGTATTGCAGAGGAGGTGCACAAGACCTTAACAGGATGGGTGACGCACTTATCCATACAAAACGGAGACCAAGCCGAGATTTCACACTTTTGCCAATCAAATTGTGGATTATGTAACTGTAACCAAGGAAATTCCAATATTACCGCATGGTGAGGAGAATTAATAAGTTGGAATTGCTGCTCCTCTCTATGGAGAGCCCCAGTAGTCATAGATAAAGGCATAGATTCAAATGTGACTTGAGCAGGTTCCAAAGGTCTACCATCAATTGCTTCAATAGCCAAGGGGGTTTCTCTTTCAATACGAGGAACCCCATGCAATTCAGCAAAGGTATTATCCATAAAATACCCTGCTGCACCAGAGTCAACCAGGGCCAACACCTCCACTGAACGTTGTGCCCAGGATAATACCACCCGTATGGTGGGTTTCAGTGTTCCCAACTATGGGGACGATTGTACACCACCTAGGGCCTGTCCCCCAAGGTACCCTAGGTGTGTTCGTTTCCCGGACGTACTGGGCAAGATTTTAACAAATGCCCATTCTTACCACAGTACAAACACAAGCCTTGTTTCCTGCAATAGATTCTTTCCTCTTTGGTTAACCTAGTGAAACCTACTTGCATAGGTTCACCAGGTTCCCGTATAGGTTCACTAGGTTTGGATGCCACGGGAGGGTTGGGTGGGCAAAATGTACTGCTAACCCCATTACTTTTAGACCGGAACCTACGATCTTTAGCGATAGCTCTCTCCCGTATTCTGGCATCAATCAATATAACAAATTCAATATAGTCATCAAGATCAGTAGGCAATTCTTTAGCTGCTATCTCATCTTTAATCTGGTCATTAAGACCTTGGGCAAAGGCTGCCAACAATGCCTCGTTGTTCCACCCCACCTCTGCTGCCAATGTGCGAAATTCAATGGCATAATCGCCCACTGTACGCCTGCCCTGTTGTATTTCCATGAGGCATTTGGCAGCAGAGGAGGTTCTACCAGGAGGCTTAAAAACTCTCCGAAAGGATTGCACAAATTCACTGAAGCTCTTATTGCAAGGTTTTGCATTTTCCCACAATGGGTTAGCCCAAGCCAATTCTCTACCAGTCAACAGGGATATCATGAACCCAATCTTACTGCGATCATTGGGAAACACATGTGCCGTCAATTCCATAAATATTTCAAGCTGGTTGATGAACCCTCTGCATAGACCAGGGTCACCATCGTATCTGAGTGGCAAGGGTGCAGAAGCAGTTAACCCCTTCACTGCAACCCCTAATTGCCTAGTCTCATTCTCTGGAGTCGGACTGGGCAAGACCACTGGACTGGCTCTAGACTTATCCACAAGTACAGTGCATTCAAGGATAGTTTGAATTGCGATTGCCAACTGATCCAAACGTTGCTCATGCATATCCGTTCTCCAATGGATATTCTGTGCATTACCATCACTCTTGTTGTCTGAGGTCATGGCCCTTGTGTACTGTCACGGTTTTTTATGACTCTCAGACACAAAGTTAGGTAAAAACACAACTTTATTGAAAATAAAGGATTCCAACATGACATACAACATTAATAATAGAAATACAAATTACAGGCTCTACCGGTCTTGCCAATATACCGGGCAAGACAGGCAGATATACTATGAACAATAGGCTCTACCGGCCTTGCCAATACCGGGTAAGGCAACCTGCAGATGGAATATGTACCAGGTTCTACCGGCCTTACCAATACCGGGCAAGGCAGCCCAAAGGAGCTTTGCGAAGGCTCTACCGGCCTTGCCAATATCAGGTAAGGCAAACTGCAGATGGAATATGTACCAGGTTCTACAGGCCTTACCAATAACGGGCAAGGCAGCCCAAAGGAGCTTTGCGTAGGCTCTACTGGCCTTGCCAATACCGGGTAAGGCAACCTGCAGATGGAATATGTACCAGGTTCTACCAGCCTTACCAATACCGGGCAAGGCAGCCCAAAGGAACTACACACTGGGACGCCCAACAGAGAGTACGTCTTAAATGTTCTTGGAACACAAACCAGCGTCCACACGCTGGAACCAACAAGTAATTGTATAGTAAATAGGTTTTGAGCAAACCAGCGTCCGCACGCTGGGACCAACGAGTAATCTGTATAGCAGTAAAACTACAGAAGCAAACCAGCGTCCGCACGCTGGAACCTACAAGTAATAATATAGCCCCAAGGCTTGGAGCAAACCAGCGTCCGAACACTGGGACAAACAAGTAATTCGTATAGCCGCAAGGCTTGGAGCTAACCAGCGTCTGCACGCTGGGACCAACAGTAATTCGTATAGCCACAAGGCTTGGTGCCAACCAGCGTCCGCACGCTGGGACCAACAGTAATAGTATAGCCGCAAGGCTTGGAGCAAACCAGCGTCCGCACACTGGGACCAACAGTAATTCGTGTAGCCGCAAGGCTTGGAGCGACCAGGGTCCGCACGCTGGAACCAACAATATTTCGTATAGCCCCCTATTGGTGACTGACAAGGAAGTGCAACAATCACGGCACCGTGATTTGATGAGTGTCTCTGCTTCTCTTGGAAGTGCAGCACTTGTGACACCTAGTAGTAGTGCAATATCAACAACATCTAGCACCAGTAGTAGTAGTAGTAGCAGCCTCTCAGGAAGTCCACAGTATAGAGTTACTTAACTCAGGATACAAAAACTAAACATGTTGCTATCTGATGTCTGTGTAAGAAGCATGTGAGCAGGGGAGATCCTACCTGAAGCACAACTACAGGACTGATTGGGAGTCACACTATCAAAGGGTCAGAGGTGGCCCAACAAGCAGCAGAAGTAGTAAACTTTCACAGGGCTCTGGGGTGTACAATAGAAGTGCTGTTGATGTGTTGAGAGTGTGCCAATATTTTCTGCTCCTATTACAGAGGAGTATGACTTTATTTTGGAGATGACAATAGTCATAGAGTGTCCAGTCATACTGCCTTCACTCCCACCAGCCCCATAAGTCATGTTATAAAACTGATACATTTACACAGTTCTTCCACTTTGTACTGTCAATCCACTCTTACTATGATCTTAGAAAGAATTCAGAAGTATGCCTATAGAATAGTAAACTTGCCAAAATATTGGTGGTTGACATGCTGCCCTTTTGTTTTGTTGAAAACAGAGGCTTTAACATGTGTTGCTGTAATATATCATGCCACAGCTATGTTTCAAGGATGATTGTGTCAATGTTACTTAAGCAGGAAGTTAGTGTTGTGAGCAAAGGACAAAAGCACACATTTTTTCAAGGCATATGTTGTAGAACTCACATCCTTTACATTCAGCAATTTATTTATCAGCTTCGCAGCTGGAAATCTTGAAGTCATAGTTGAAAAATGGCACAAAAGGGGAATTTAATGGCAATGACAAAAGGATAACATTTAACGAATTGTCTATGGATGGGAATTTACACAAAAAAATTAAGAAATTTTTGTTTTTCCTGAAAATTCCTGCAGGAAATATTTCTGAATTTTCACACATTTCTACTCAGCTCATTCCCTTTTTCCCATTTTGCACTAATTGCTTTATTTTTATGTTGAGCTAAAAGAACATTTGGGGACACATGAGATTAGTGGATGTAAGTGCAGGTGCTACAGGAGGGTCCTCTCATCTCACTGACTGGGGATAGTGGATCATGGATCCTGAAAGTCAGGAGGATGAGCTGAACAACTCAGTTCCAAAAAGTGACACAGCTTCATTACCTAAAGGATTGTACTGCAGTATGAAGGGATATATATATATATATATATATATATATATGTATATATATACTAGCAATATGTAACTGCATTGCCCGTCATTGTAGTAGGGTATGTGTTATGTAGCATTTTTTGTTTGAAATGTTGTAGGTGGCATGTTGAAGGTATTTTGTAAGAATTTTTTGTGTTTGTTTGTATTGTACATTTCACTTAGCTGTATTGACTGGTGATTAGTGTTGAGCGAGCACCCCGATGCTCGGGTGCTCGGGTGCTCTGACCGAGCACCCCCTGAGGCTCGAGTGCTCGGCCGAGCACCCGAGCCCCATTGAAATGCATGGGGCGACACGAGCATTACACCAGGCACCCCCTGCTCTGATGAGGGGAGGGTGCCTGGTCAATGCCCCCCTTCATCTCCGCTATGCCCCCTTCATCTCCGAATGCCCCCTTCATCTCCGCAATGTCCCCCTTCATCTCCGCTATGCCCCCTTCATCTCCGCTATGCCCCTCTTCCACAATGTCCCCCTTCATCTCCGCTATGCCCCTCTTCCACAATGTCCCCCTTCATCTCCGCTATGCCCCTCTTCCACAATGTCCCCCTTCATCTCCTCTATGCCATAGAGGAGATGAAGGGGGACATTGTGGAAGAGGGGCATAGCGGAGATGAAGGGGGACATTGTGGAAGAGGGGCATAGAGGAGATGAAGGGGGACATTGTGGAAGAGGGGCATAGCGGAGATGAAGGGGGACATTGTGGAAGAGGGGCATAGAGTCTATGCCCCTCTTCCACAATGTCCCCCTTCATCTCCGCAATGCCCCCTTCATCTCCGCAATGCCCCCGTACCTCCAGTCCCTGGTGGTCCAGCGGAGCGTCTTCAGATCTGTGCCTCTTCCGGCACAGATCCCCGCCACCCGAACATGGCGGGCGAGCACATGGCGGTACTCGACGAGTACCGCCATGTGCCGAGCAGAGCGATGCTCGAGCCGATCCGAGCATCGGCCGAGCACGCTCGCTCAACACTACTGGTGATGTTTTTTTGTGTACTGTATGAAGCAGAAAGAATCATATTGCACACATACATAGACACACACACATACAGTGACATATACAGACATTGATCATACATATACACGTACATACATGCGTACACACACACACACACACACACACACACATACAGATATTATTACGGTCCTGTAAGTGCCAGAGGGGTAGGCAAGGCATTGCTCATTGTATTGCTTAATCCTCTGGCACTGAAAGGGTTAACCAGCTGTCCCAGTAAGTAGCGAGAGTCATGGAGTCCACAGTCCCTGAAGTGGAATCTGTACATGCACACTCAGAGGCTGCCAGACAACCCGGGCACCGAGAGCGGGAACTGAGGAGGTATGCTGTATGTGGTTGGAACAGGAACAGTGTGTGTTGTTGGAGCAGCTATAGTGCGGCATGTATATTTTTTGTGCCAGGGTACTTACACAATGCAGGTGTGTGACAGCGGGCAGAGAGCGGCGGTGAAGAAATTTGTGTGTAAGAGTGTGTACTACAGAGTGGCCCCAGCATGGTCTGTCTCCAGCCCCTCAGCCACGACTAATAGCCGCATCCAGCTGCTGCTTGTAGAGAGCTCCTTGAAGGGCTGCATGACCGGGCTGTTGCGGGGTGGAGTGTTGTGCTTCATGAAGGGGGAACATGAAGGATTTGGTACTGGGCCTGCCTGCCTCCAAGCTACATGAAGCAGCTGGGCTTCCTGCAGCAGAAGCACATTGTGCACCAGGAGCCGAAAGCATTGTTGTGTTGAGGATACCAGAAATGAAGCTACAATGGAGCCGATCCCACCCTCTCTTTGTTAGATCAGCTCATTGTGTGCCTCAGGTTGGTGGAGGGACCCCTGGGGACTCTGTGTGTGTGTGTGTGGCTTTTGTGTGTGTGTGGCTTTTTTGTGTGTGTGTGTGTGTGTGTGTGGCGTGTGTGTGTTTGTGTGTGGCTTGTGTGTGAGTCTGTGGTGTAGGAGCAAGTCACAGCCCTTTTATTTTTTCAGTCACTTGTATAGTGGTGGGCGGGCTGGATAGTGGTGGCAGGCCAACTCCCTGAATGATTTAAATCACTCCTCCATTGAATCACCCAATGGGAACAGTAACTCCTTACTTAAGCTGAGGTAACATAGCAATATAACACACAGTGGCTCTTCAGTTGAGGCAACGTAGCAATATGCTGAGGGAACAAATAGAAAGTGATGTTTGAGGCTTGCCGTCTGTAACATACAGCAAAGCATCTCTCTCCCCCTTTAAGGAGAAAGGACAGGAAGCAGGAAGTGGAGGAGTGACAGTTGAAAACAGACAGTGAGGTGACTGAAGAGATGAAAAGAGTTAACCCTTTGAGTGCCAGAGGGGTACGCAACGCATTGCAACGCAATGCGTTGCGTACCCCTCTGGCACTGAAAGGGTTAATTAAAAGAGTTGCTATTAAGTTTATCCCTGAGTTTGTATTTTATGGAAACATTACATCCTCGTACTGAAACAGAGTGTATGGAGGGTTACAATTATCTGTGGGAGGTAAAACAGAGTGTATGGAGGGTCACAGTTATCTGTGGGAGGTGACACAGTGTATGGAGAGTTACAATTATCTGTGGGAGGTGACACAGTGTGTATGGAGGGTTACAGTTATCTGTGGGAGGTGACACAGTGTGTATGGAGGGTTACAATTATCTGTGGGAGGTAAAACAGTGTGTTTGTGGGGTCATGATCCTGAGTGAGAGTGTGTGTGGACCAGGAGAAGTTATTGATATCCCCTACTTCAGGAGAGACTGACAGTTATATTTTTTGTCAGTTGGATAGTGGTGGGAGGGCTGGAGGGGGCGAGCCAACTCCCTGTATGAAAAACACGCCCCCATTGAATCACCCAATGGGAGCAGTAATGTCCCCATTGAATCACCCAATGGGAGTTGTGTCTCCTAATGAGACATAAGTTATATAATGAGGCATTCTGTTCAATGTGTGTTTGTTTTCTGAGGAGACATAAATTATGTTCTGTGTGTGAGGTACCATAAATTATGCAATGAGGCTTATTCTTATATATATATATATATATATATATATATATATATATATATATATATATATATAAATATATTAATCTGGGCCTCACTGAAATATACACATTACTCACAGGTGGAATGTATATTAAAGAGAAAACATCACATTGAAAGATGCCTCTATATAAATACTTGTTAAAGCCCAATGTTCTTTGAAACCTTTGTGCAGTGTGCTGCAGTAAATGCCTTCCCCAGATATCCAGGGCACCAACTGGTCACACTGCACTAGGAGCAATTTAAGAGGAATGGTCCGTATTGCCCACCTTGTATGACTAATATACTGTGAGAGACAATAAGCATGCTCACACCTTCTCTTCACAACATACTGTTGTTTTGCTCTCCTGGTTTCCATTAATGCAAGCAGATACCTGGAAATGTGCAGTAAAATATTGGAGCATGCTCAGTTCTCACTCCCATTGCATGTGTCTTACAAGTGAAGGAGAAAAATGGGACCTTTCTCCAACCTTTCTTGCTCATAGTGCATTGTGCTCTGCATATGTGATGAAGGCATGTACTGTGGTACGCTGCATTAGAATTTTAGAACAGCTTGGTTCATAATTTGTCATTATTGATACTTATCTCCAGGTGATAATGCCTGTTTAATATGAAAATATAAACATCCATTAATTGTGGGTGAGACATTTCTTCTCCTGAAGGAGTAGTCAAGGCAATAGTACTGCATAGACATCCAATGGTGGACTGGTGCTCAGTCAAAAGTCTTGCCAATGTCAGTTCTTCTCCTCTTTGAGCGCTTCACAATTCTACTTAGAAAGATCTGTCTCATGAGAGCAGGACATGTGCAGGACCTGAGTAGTGGAGAGCACTACTGTGTGATGAACATGACCTGTGAAAGTAAGTGTGTGTTTGCACAGTTTTGTAGTATCCCATTGCTCTTTACTCAAAATGTTCTGTTTGCTTGATTCAGCATTCAGATGCTCTATAATTGAAATACAGTTTGATTCACTATGTGGTATAGTATCCCATTGCTCAATACTTTCAATTTACAGTTTGCATGAATGTGGTATTTCATGTTACAATACTCACAATTTACAGTTTGCATGATGTTGTGGTATTCAGATGCTCCATAATCACAATATACACTTTTCAGATTGGGCAAACATGTGGAATATGAAGTTTAATGTGGGGAAGTGTAAAGTCATGCATTTGAGAGGAAACAATCCCAAGGCTACTTATAAACTTAATGGAATAATTTTAGGTGACTCATTGCTAGAAAAAGAACTGGGTATCCTTGTCAACTACAAACTTGGAAACAGTGACCAGTGTCAAACAGCAGTAGCAAAGGCAAACAAAGTACTGTCTTGCATAAAAAGAGGTATCGAAGCAAGAGTGGATAACATTATTTTGCCATTATACAAATCATTGGTAAGACCTCACCTTGAGTATGCAGTGCAGTTTTGGGCACCGGTTCTGAAAAAGGATATACTAGAACTAGAGAGGGTACAGTGGAGAGCAACAAAATTAATTAAGGGAATGGAGGACTTGACATATGAGGAACGACTAAACAAACTTGGTTTATTTACTCTAGAGAAAAGACGACTAAGAGGAGACCTTATCACATTGTACAAGTATATGAGAGGTCAATACAAGGATCTCTGCGGTGAGCTATTTATTCCAAGGCCTGATCAGGTGACCAGGGGACACCCCTTGAGATTAGAGGAAAGGAGGTTTAAACTTCAACAGAGGAAGAGTTTTTTTACGGTAAGGTCTGTCAAATTGTGGAATTCATTGCCCAGGGAGGTAGTTATGGCAGATACAATAGATACATTTAAGAGAAGATTAGATACATTTTTTTCAAAAGGGAACATACAAAGTTATACTGTTTATCGGTAGGCTGATCAGGAAGGTCTGATAAAAACTAATTTAATTGGTAGCAGGAAAGCTATAAAATTCTCAGTTACTGAGGTATGAGGTGAAGGCTGAACTTGATGGACTTGTGTCTTTTTTCAACCTAATTTAATTTACTATGTTACATGATTATGTGATATTACATTGCTTAGTACTTGCAATGTACAGTTTACATGATTTTGTGGTATTTACATACTCTATACTTACAATTTACAGTTTGCATGATTTCACAGTATTCACTTGCTCTATGACTGCAATATAGAGTTTGCATGATTATATGTTATTCAGCCAATCTATACATTGTTGACCTAAATGGCTAATGACAAAGTGTGATGAAATGTGGGGCTAGTATTCCATTCAGGATTGTTTTTTTATTCCCAGTTAGGCCCTGGCCTCCAGCAGCACCAAATACAATAAAGTGCCCCTCTTTGGCCAATTTAATTCATGGGAGCTTGGTTCTCTGCTTCTCTCTTCCTCACGATCACAGTGAGGAAGAGAAAGGCAGATAATAGTGACAAAGGCAATGTATATTTACAATGGCTTATTAGTGAGGCTCCACTGACACTCGTGATCACTGTAGCAGCAATATCATGTGCAGAGCCACCGGGGAATGGATTGAACTGACTGTTTCGGTCCTGTCAGTTATAGCCTACCCTAAAGATCACAGAGCTCACTCAAGGGACTGAGATTATTAACATTTGACATGCCAGGATAATCATCCATCCTCAAAGAATGAATATTCTGGTGGTCCTGGCATGTCACTCATCTTCAAAAGGTTAATATTTAGTAAGGAAACAAAAGAATTCCATTTGCAGCACTTGATGACAAAGATCTTTCACACAAGAGGACAAGAGCCATTTTTGCTTTTTATTATATTTTCCCTCTAATTCTTTTAGTATACCCACACATATACCATTTTTAAGGATCAGTAGGACCTTCTTTTGATGACGTATATATATATATATATATATATGTGTATAACCCACTGTTTAATTTTATATAAAATGTTGGGAAAAAACATTTTGGGGGACATTCACTAAGCGGCGATAAAGAGGGGATAGCTTCTCCAGTGATATCACTTCTCCAGTTCCTTTGTTATTCTATGGAGCCTATGCACTAAGATCTCCAAAGCTGAAGAAATCTTAGTGAATACGCTCCATAGAATAACATAGGAATTGGAGAAGTGATAAACTGGAGAACTCATCTCCACTGTATCACTTTTATCACCTCTTTATCACTGCTTAGCGAATCCCCCCCTTGGTGTGGCAGTGATCACATGTCTGGAACCTTCTGGAAATGGCTGTAGCTGACTACTCGGGTCCTGGATAATTCAATTACAGCCTCCCTGCCTTGATCACAGCATGACCATAAGTGCATTATTATCATTAACTCATGACATGCCAGGACCTTCATGATTCCTCAAAGGACTGAAGACTGTTATGGTCCTAGCATACCATGCATTAAGGGGTTAAAAAGGTATTGTGTGTGGATGTTCTGATTTATTTTTTTAAAGTTATTTTAGTTGCAAATGTAAGCAGAACATTTCTAGTAATGAGTTTAAGGTTGGGCCTTTGAGGACCTATTCCCAGTCTGCACAATTACTATTCATGATCACATCTAGGATCATTAACCTTATGGAGAACTGGGTGACATTTGGCCCCAATTAATGAAAAACTAAATGCAAAAAATAACAAGTGCGGTACAGGAAAAAAACCTGCAAATATATTATAAATCACCTGTGTTAGGGAGCTGCGGTTAAAATTGTGATATGTTTTTAGTGCTCCAATGAAAAAAAATGTTTTAAAGGCTTGGATAATAGAAATGTCTCCAATATACTGAGAAGACTAAAGCGTCCAAGGGGTTACTTTTTCCAATCATAACAAATAATTTTTGTGCAGAATATTACTTGTTCCAAATTTAATGAACACAGACACCTACAAATAAAATAGGGTTTTACAGAATTACATATCATATACATAGCATGTGTAGATTGTTCTTCTGTTTGTATAGCAGGCTTAGAATGTTTTGTGAATATGCAATGTGTGGGTCCCTTGTTTGTCTAACCTTTGAACCCTTCTAATGAAAGTTGGGTGTGCAACTCATTGCTCCACAATGATTTGCATACCACTCTGTCATTCAAAGGGTTAAGGGCACCCCTCTGGTCCTTAAAGGGTTAACCAAGCTTGATATGTGCAATAATACAGTAAAGTACTGTATGTATGCTGTTACAGACTAGCTATAACAATCTTTCCGAAAACAAGTCAAATTAGTTCCAATATCAATAAATTAACTGTGTTACATCTTCTCCCTTATTAAAAGATACATGAGCAAAAGCAATCAATCAATCGCTATATAAAAATGAAAACAGCTTTATACTTTTTATATTTTTATATTAGGGAACAAGCTTGACATTAGATGTTATAGATCTATAATAAAATAAACTATTTTACAGATGCTAGCATGGATGCTTAATGTTATACATCCCCATTGCTTAATTTTATACATCCCCATTCTTTTTAGGCTTTAGTGTTCCTTTCAGTATCAAAGGTTTGGGATTTTTTTCAGCATTTTGGCTATCCATCTAAAAATTACATTACAAGAAGCAAGAAAAGAGCACCAGAGCCCAGCTATGGGAGTCTTCAAGAGGAGGGCATTCACTCTATCCTCTAGCTTCTGGTATAGGGAAAATAATTATGAAAAGAAACATACCAGAAATAGCAATATCTCTAATGCCTCTGGTAAAATACACACCAACTTTTGAGAAAGTTTACTATAAAAACAGGGAAAACTATACTGTACTATACTATACTAAAACTCCCACTTGTTATCTGTTACCAAATGCCCATAAAGACAAGTATCATCTACCAGGAAGACCTATAATATTAGGTAATGACAGTTTGACTGAAAAGGCAAGTCAATATTTGGACTATATACTAAGGCCTTATGTTTATAATTTGAATTCCTATACAAGGGATACTGGAACATATTGTGAAAGATTGAATCAATTCCTGTTAATGAGGACAGATTGTTAGTGACTTGTGATATTAAAGGGATAGTAATACTTAAAATGTAAAAAAATATATGTTGTAGGGTTTATACCCCTGAGGAAAACAAGGGTACTCCCACTGCTGAGAGATATTTTATTAAAAAATTAAAACAGCTCAAAATTGAATTTTTAGGTGCAATATCACAGTGGCCCGAAAATTTACAGTGGATCTGTTGCTACACCATCCTATGAAGACCAGAGCAGTGCTTTCATCACCATCATCACAGCTTCCAAGTCCAAGTCCCCTCAGCCACACATACTTGTGTTGGGTAACCAGCAGCAACAACAACAGTAGCACAGGTTATTAACAGCCACAACCTTAGCTACAATGAGTGCATCTACTGCTGCTGGAAGTGCTGCATCTTTGACACCTAGTAGTAATAGCGGTAGAATTGCATCAACATCTAGCCCCACTAGTAGTATCAGCCCCTCAGGAACCCCTCAGTCCATGAAGCATGTTGCTATCTGTTTGTACAAAAAGCATGTGAGCAGGGGGAAAGCAGGCTCACACCTAGGTACCTCTTCTATGAGATCTACCTGAAGCACTACCACAGGTCTGACTGGGAGACACCCTATCAGCAGGTTCAACATTCCCTCATTTGGACTTTGGCAATGGTCTGGAAGGTATGGAGGGGGGGCCTGTGTTATTGTGCATTCAGCTTCCGCCAGCAGAGACGTGGCAGCAGGGACATTTTTAAGCCAAGGAAGGACTTTTATTGATTGGCAATAAGAATGGCATACCATTTTCTTAAACTGGAATGGCAGCATCTTCATTTTAACATATATGTCAGAATGCATTTAACCCTTTGAGTGCTAGAAAGGTACCCCTTTGGCACTCAAAGATTTAACTCACAGTATTCTTTGAGGATTTTTTTATTCTAAAACATCTTACATTACATATTGGACAGAAAAGAAGACAGAAAAAAGAAGATAGAAGAAAGAGGGAAGATACTAGAAAACAGAAGACATAAGACTGAAGAAGAGTAGCTTACCAGGGTGCTGATGACTCAACTGGACATCAGGATTACTGATAATTGTTTATTGTCAGGGGCTGTTTTTTTACTTAGTTGGATTAACCCTGTGAGTGCCAGTGGGGTAAGCATAGAGTTAATTTGACACAATTTGGGATTGCTTTTATTATTATTACTCTTTATTTATATAGCACCAACTTATTCCACAGCGCTGTACAATAGGGAATAGATATACAGAGATATTAAATAGTGCAAATCAAATGTGGAGAACAGTAGGCTCAGAGGGCCCTGCTTGTGAGAGCTTACAGGAAGGTAGGTTGGACACAGAAGGACACAGAAGTAGTAAGTGCTACTGGGTGTAAGTGCCTCCTGCCACATGAACTGCCAGTCAGTGGGTGGGAGAGGGAAGTGCTGTTGAGTGCAGTGGTCCAGGGAAGGGGTGGTTCTTGGTAATAATGTTTATTGAGGTACTTAATAGGCTTCCCTGAAGAGGTGAGTTTTCAGGGAGTGTCTAAAGATCTGAAAGCTGGGCAAGAGATGGGATAGTGAGGGAATTCCAGAGCTCAGGTGCAACACGGGAGAAGTCATGTAGGTGGGAGTGGGTAATAAGAGCCGTGGAGAGGAGAAGGTCATGTGCAGAGTGAAGATTGCGAGTGGGAGTGTATTTGGAAAGGAGAGGTAAAATATTGGGGGGTGCCATGTTAGTAAAGGCTCTATAAGTTTGCACCAGAATATTGAATTTAATTATATATGTTAATGGGAGCCAGTGTAGGGTTTGGCAGAGGGGATTGGTGCTTAGTGAAGCAATGAGTGAGGTAAATTAGTCATGCAGCTAAGTTAATTACAGACTGTAGTGGGGTCAGTCGGGTGAGAGGAAGGACAATTAGTAGTGAGTTACAGTAGTCAAGGCGGGACATGATTAGTGTTTGGATAAGAATTTTAATAGTGTCTTGGGTGAGGAAGGGTTGGATTCTAGAGATGTTGCTGAGATGGAGACAAGCTGAGGTGGAGACAAGATGAGTTGGAGATTGACTGGATGTGAGGAATGAAGGATAGGGCTGAGTCAAATGTGACCACCAGACAGCATGCTGTATGATGGTAGTGTTGTTAAGAGTGAGGGTAATATCTGGGGTAGGACTGGTTGGAGAGGAAGGAAAAATAATTAGTTTGGTTTTGCAAAGGTTAAGTTTGAGTTGACAGGAGGACATCTAGGAAGACACAGCAGACAGACAATCAGATACCTGGGACAGGAGGGAAGGGAAGAGGTCAGAGGAGGAAAGATAGAGTTGAGTGTCATCAGCATAAACCCAAAGGAGTTAATTAGTTTGCTGAGGGATGTAGTGTAAATTGAAAAGGGGCCCAGGACTTCAGTGTGTCAGTAGGACACACTGAAGGAGTGGTTGCAGATCTATGATGCAAACCAAGAGAGTGTGGTGTCACAAAGACCTAGGAAGCCGAGGGCTTGGAGGAGGAGGAGGAGTGGGTGATCTATTGTGTCAAAGGCAGCTGACAGGAGAATGAGTAGGGAGTAGTGGCCTTTTGACTTGTTGGAGAGAAAGTCGTTGGCCACTTTAGTGAGGGCAGTCTCAATGGAGTGATGAGGGCGGAATCCAGATTGCAATGGATCTAGCAGGGAATGGGATCAGAGGAATTTAGTGAGCCAGTTATAAGAGAGATGCTTGAGTAGCTTGGAGGTGAACGGAAGTAGAGAAATAGGTCGGTAGTTTGAGAGTGAGTTTGGGTCCAGGGAGGGTTTCTTTAGGATGGTTGTGATTAGTGCATGTTTGAAAGAGGATGGGAAGGTGCCGGTTGACAGAGAGAGGTTGAATAAATGAGCAAGGGGTGGAGTTAGTAGAGGTGAAAGTTCTTGAGTGAGCTGAGATGGGATTTGGTCAAGAGGGCATGTGGTTAGGTTTGAGTGAAGAGAAGGGGAATTTTGTCCACTGTGATGGATTAGAAGAAGCTTATGTATGTGGGAGAGGTGGCAGGGCTAAGATGGATGGGTGGGAGTGGAAGTGATAAGATTTCATGTCTGATGGAGTCGATCTTGTCCTTGAACTGTGTGGTGAGATCTTGGGCAGATGAGTTAGTGGAAGGTGTTTGTATTGGTGGGCATAGAAGACATTTGAAGGTTGAGAAAACGGGTTTTGGCCAGGTACAGGGCAGAGCTATAAGAACAGAGAATTCATTTGTAGTGTTTGAAGTCAGCTGAGGAACACAATTTCTTCCAATGCCTTTAGGTAGTGCGTGAGCACCTTTGGAGGTATCATGTTTGTCTTGTGTGCCAGGGTTGTAGTGGGGTAGTATGTGGGTGACGTAGAGTTGCAGGTGCAGCTGCATACAGGGCTGTTGTGAGTGTGCTGTTGTACAGAGCAGTAGTTTTTTCTGATCAAGTAGGTGTGAGGATGGGGTTAAGAAGAGGTTGCAGGGATGTGGAAAATTGTTGCAGATCGACAGTATGCAGATTTCTCCCCATGCTCTTGATCATGGTGGGGGGGATGGATTTACGTGGTATGATGAGGTTTCTGGTAAGGAGATGGTGGTCAGAGAGGGGAAAGGAAACATTAATGAAGTTGAAGACTGTGCAGAGGTTAGTGAAGACCAAGTCAAGGGAGTGTGTAATAGGCCAAAGGAAGTTGTCAAGGAGATGAGTTTGAGGGCATTGGGTGTGTTTTGGTTTCAACAGGGATGTTGAAGACTCCCAAGATGAAAGTAGGGACATCAGAGAACATGAAATGAGAGAGCCAGGAAGCAAAGTAATCAAGGAATTGTGCAATAGGACTAGGTGGTCTGTACATGACAGCAAGACACAAGGGGAAGGTAGAGAAGAGATGAAGTGTGTGGACTTCAAAGGTAGGGAAGAGGAAACAGTGGGGATTACCTGAAGTATGGTTAGGGGACAGCAGGATGCCTACTCCAACCCCTTGTCTGTTGCCAGGCCTAGGTATATGGAAGTGAAGCCTGCCATATGAGAGTGCAGCAGTGGAGGCAGAGTCTGATGATGTGAGCGAAGTTTCAGTGATGGCTAGGAGGTTTAGGGAGTGAGAAATGAACAGATCTTGAACAGCTGTTAGACCAAAACAAAAGGGGCAGAGGAGTTTAGGTGACATGGTACTGTTATTAGGTTGTGGAGTGTTGCTTTACAAGAAAGAATGGAAGGGGGGCCTCGGTTAGGTGAGATATCACCTGCAGCTAGCTGGAGGAGAAAGGACAGGGACATAAAGTGGGAGTGAGATTTGAAGCAGCGGGGCTTTTTTACAGCGGGTGAAGGAGGTGGTGGTGGTGATAGTGGAGTGGAAGAATGAGAAAAGTTCATGGGAGCAGAGGAGTGGTGAGGGAAGAAGTGAGGGTGCAATGTGGATGGAGTGACACTTAATGTGGATAGAGGAGGAGGAGAGTCCTAAGCAGGTCAGAATGGTGATGAAGAAGCAAGAAGCCAAACTCGACAAGTGCGGTTAATGAGTGGGGAAGTAGAGTTTGTGCAACAGTCTGTATTCCAGGGAGTACAGGTGACTTGGCAGTCAGGGGTGAATCCAAGGAGGGTGTAGGTGCCAAGGAGAGTGATGAGGGTCAGTTGCAGAACTGTGAAGTATTTGGTTAGGGTAGGAGTCAATGCAGAATTAAATGAAGTAATCCATTGATGGTCAGTAGAGGTAGATGTTGCAGTGGTTAATGGTGGTTGGTGAAGAAATCAGAGTCAAGTTTTTTTCTCCGTCAGCAGAGGACTATTGCTACTTCTTTTACCTACCTGGTTTGTGAATGACTGGGTTCACTAGGGGGAGTCCTACTTGAGGTGGCTATTGCTAAACAAGCAGCAAGCTCGACTAGGTAGAAGAGGAAGGCAGCAATAGCCTCCTTGTTTCACCACACTGATCACCCATGGGGTTCTATGGCTACCAATGGGCAAAGAAACAAGTCTGGGGGTTAAACAATGTATATGGGGTTGTATGGCTAACAGTGGCTACTAGTGGGCAAGGGAACAAGGCTGGGGGGGGCATGTGGTAGCCACAAATCCCCATAGATGCTGCTGGACCCCCAGCCTTGTTCCCTTGGGAGTGCACAACATGTATCATATATGATACAGAGCTAAGGGGATAATTGTGTAGTGCTTAATATACTTTATTTTAACCCTTTGAGTGCCACAGGGGTGAGCAATGCACATCCCTATGGCATTCAAAGGTATAAGGGAGTGATGCTGTCCATAGTGCTGAAAGTATCCTCTCCACTCCCCTACTGGCCAAGTGTTTTGAACACATCAACAAAATCATATCGCCACAGCATTAACCTTTAGTGAATCTAGGCCAGACTAAGAAAGGTAAATTGTGATTATAGATATATAGAAGGCATCAATTCCATCCTTTTGTGAGATATTCCTATGGACTGATTCAACATGCTGTAATTGTTACAGGAAAAGTTTAATCTGTTTGAGTTTGTTAAGGAAGTCTGTGTTTTTTTGTATAAAGGCATTGGTGTTATTGATAAAAGGTTGTATATGTTTGCCACCAGGCCAGAAATCAGCTCAGTCAGAGTGCCCATTCATGTTACTATTAGCCATCCTGTGTTTCTTGGTTTGTGGATTTTTGGAAGAATGAAGATAATCTCCACAGCAGGGTTGTTTTGTACAAGCTGTCTCAGCTCTTGTTGTTAGTTCTTTGTGAATGATTTTATGAGATTTTGGAGTCGCATGGTATATTTCTTGGTGGGGTCTTACTGAGTAACATAGTAAATTAGGTTGAAAAAAGACACAAGTCCATCAAGTTCAACCTTCTCCTTATACCCCAGTAACTGAGAATTTTATAGCTTTTCTGCTACCATATAAGTTAGTCTTTATCAGACCTTCCTGATCTGCCTACTGATAAATAGTATAACTTTGTATGTTCCCTTTTGAAAGAAATGTGTCTAATCTTCACTTAAATGTATCCATTGTATCTGCCATAACCACCTCCTTGGGCAATGAATTCCACAATTTAACAGACCTTACTGTAAAAAAAACCCTTCCTCTGCTGAAGTCTAAACCTCCTTTCCTCTAATCTCAAGGGGTGTCCCCTGGTCACCTGATCAGGCCTTGGAATAAATAGCTCACCTCAGAGATCCTTGTATTAACCTCTCATATACTTATACAATGTGATAAGGTCTCCTTTTGGTCATCTTTTCTGTAGAGTAAATAAACCAAGTTTGTCTAGTCGTTCCTCATATGTCAAGTCCTCCATTCCCTTAATTAATTTTGGTGCTCTTTGCTGTACCCTCTCTAGTTCTAGTATATCCTTTTTCAGAACCAGTGCCCAAAATTGCACTGCATACTCAAGGTGAGGTCTTACCAATGATTTGTATAATGGCAAAATAATGTTATCCACTCATGCTTCATTGCCTCTTTTTATGCAAGACAGTATTTTGTTTGCCTTTGCTACTGCTGTTTGACACTGGTCACTGTTTCCAAGTTTGTAGTTGACAAGGATACCCAGTTCTTTCTCTAGCAATGAGTCCCCTAAAATGATTCAATTAAGTTCATAAGTAGCCTTGGGATTGTTTCCTCCCAAATGCAAGACTTTATACTTCCCAACATTAAACTTCATATTCCATTTGTTTGCCCAATCTGACATTGTATACAAATCCCTCTGTAGAGAGAAAATATCCTGTTCTGAATTAATGACCTTGCATAATTTAGTATCATCTGCAAATAGTGATATTTTGCTTTCTATATCTATTTCCAGGTAATTTATAAACATGTTAAAAAGCAGCAGACCTAATACTGAACCCTGAGGTACTCCACTCTCCACTTTAACTGCACTGGAGAATTTTCCATTTACAACCACACACTGTTCCCTATCCTTCAACAAGTTTTGTATCCAATTGCAAAGGTTATCTCCTAGCCCCAATTTCCTTATTTTATATACCAGCCTTCTGTGTGGCACTGTATCAAATGTCTTTGCACATTCTAGATATACTACATCTACTGCCTTGCCATTGTCAAGGTTGCTGCTTACTTTCTCAAACAGTTATAAGTTTCCCTTTTTATTTAGTCCTGAGTGTTCAAAATCACTACTGCTCTTCCTTTGTCTGAAGGCTTAATTGTGATTTTGTGGTCCGTGCTTAGATCACCATTGCACACCTCTATAATGGATATAGGTTGTATATGTTGTTTTTCTGTTGTGCTATGTAAGATGCAGTTTTTTAAGTGGAAACTTTTCATGTAGTAATCCAATTTTGGATTATGAGTTATAACCAGGTTCTAGAGTGACATTTATGTTCTTATTTTGGTGTTGTAAAGGTTTTGTGGTATTATCCTTGTTTTGGAAATATTCCTTTAGTTATGGTCTTCTGAAGAATTCTTCCAGGTCTCTTCCAGTTTTGTGCTTAGCCAGAATGATAATACATTGGATAGAACTGATATCTCTGGTAGTGAAATCTTAATGCTAATTCAATAAAAAAGTATTTTTACATAAATGATATTCATTCATTTGTTATGTCAAATCTGATAAAGTCGCAGATAACCATGGAACATCATACAGGTTAGGCAACTAGAGGCCTCCTGAGTAAAATGGTGCCCAGTTGGTCTGATGATGACATACAGTAATGGTGTCAGGAAAAAACAGCATGGACAAGGATCTGTCAGTGTTCTTGCTTTTTATAATTTACATATCTTCACTTAAATATCAGACTCTGCAGCAACTACAAGAAGACAATGTAGATAAACCTCACCATTATGTGAAGAGGATAACACATCAAATAAAGAGAAACTTTGCCAGCTCAGTGCACACAATTATATCCAGAAGATGAAGCTAAAGGAATAAAATATATATCTTTTATATTTCTGCCCTTTCCAAGGTACTAAAATCTTGTTACTTTTCTACCAAGAGAAATAACACCCCATCTTGGATGCCATAAGCACAAAACTACCAAAAGCTGTTGTTTTTCTTCCATTCTTCACATATGACCTGCTTGTACTAAAATGGTTGTAACAAGTACATCTGTAAAGAAAAAGGTACACAAGGAATACATTTTTGCAAAGAAGACAACCTGTTTCATCAAATGAGGGTTCACATGATTTTCTACTCTTAGTCTTGTACACACAACTGTTTCCAGAAGTTGGTGCTGTATGAAAATATATATTTTTACTAAATTTCTACCACTTAAAATATAATAAAATCCACAGAAATAATTGAATTTACTCCAGTAGTCAGTAAGCACCTCCTGCCAGTCTGCTAAAAATTGTGCTTCACTGATATCATTTGACATACCATAGTTGCTGCCAGGAACACTAAACTACATATGCTGTATTACTTCTATTTTCTAAGATTACTTGGCTGCACTCAAACAGTTATAAAAGTTACAGGTATGGGGAGATAAAGTATGTTATTTTGAAAGGTAGACAAATGTATGCAGCAAATGAGGGTTAACATGCCATGTCTTGTGCTCACAAATGTTTCCACATAGTGGCGCTACAGGAAACAAAGGTATATTTCTTGCAGTTACCACTATTTAGTGATACCCAATGTTGAAAAATGGACTTTCCTACTGTGGTCAGAGCCTCCTTCTAACCCAAGAAAAATGGTACCCCACTGGTGAAGTTTGATATATTGTTGGGTGTGGCAGTATCACCAATGTCTTCTAAACCAATTTACTTTTATAGGCATATATCAATGTAATTGTACTTTTGTACATGATGAAATGATCAAACCTTTTAAGGATTTAAAAATTACCCTTCTTATGTTACCTTACAGTGTGACGTGGATAAGGGCTATGTAAGTACATCTCCTAAACATTTTTAATTACATTTATCATATCAGGTTGTCATCTTGTCACCCTTCATGCACATCATTGAACAGTACCCTGAAGAAGAAGTGAGAAACTATGTAACACTTAGAAATGCGTTGGGTATTACCATCTGAAAGAAATAACCATCTAATGCACTCATCACCATTATACCATCCAGTTCATGCAAACAAACATCAAGAAATAGCATGCTAACACACATGCAGCCATTGTGATTCTTGGAGGAATCACTACTGCTTTACTTTGTGAAACATGAAGCACAATGACAAAGAGCCAGATGAGGACGCCAACTTCAAAGTGAGAAGTGGATACATGGAGGTATTATTATCCCATAACTTATTAATAAACAACCAAGAAACCTGTGCTCCTCCTGGCCATTTAAAGTGATTTTTTAAAGGGGAAGTGTGATTAAACCTAAGTGCTATCTTATCCCCTTTGCGACCACTGACGTGCCAGGACCGTCATTGTGGTCCGGAGCACGCTGCTCCGGAAGCCATAAACTGAAGTAAAGAAAAAAAATGCCCTGTGGACGTCAAGTGCCAGCCGCGCGTGCGAGCGCCGGTCCTTAAGGGGTTACGTAGATCTAAGTAGAAAGCTGCTTTATACTTAGATCTACTTAAGACAGAACTTTAAATGGCCAAATTGCTCAGGTTAAGCCACAAAGCCACCTGTCTGAAGGTGGATAAGGATTCCTCATGTGACTTGCGGGGTGGGGCATTACTACCCATAAAGGTGATATGAGTAATCACAGCTCATTTGGAATGGGCTCCCACTCACTGCAGTCATATAGAGAAGGTAGGTACACACTCTTCTCCTTTTTAAATGTCTTGCCAGATACAGGTATTAATTATATACACTAATAAAGATTTGTAAAACAAGAAATATATGTGCATTGCCATAGAGTTGATTTTAATTTGTTTTTATTTAGATAGGCTGATTAGGAGAAGTAGAGTAGGTACTTGTCGCTGTGAGGTACCGTGACGTGGTAAGCTTAACCCACCTTTTTGGCCAAAAATTTGGGACTAAATCCTCATTTTCTGTATATTGTATTAAAAATGCTTGACAAAGGACACTATGTATTAAAAATGCTTGACACGGGGCACTATAAATTTAGGATAGAGGAGCGCAGGTTTCTTGGTTGTTTGTCTGTATATTGGGTTTAGGCCCAATGTTTTTCGGTGGTCTGGAGAACCCCCATACTCCTTGCAACAGACTTTATTCTTCTTCTGTATTTATACATTATTAATTAGAATTTCCCTCACATGAATATTTATTTATATAGTAGTTAGCACAGTGAACAATTTTTCTTTTTTGTCAAATCATGAATAAGCAGTGGATACACAAAGGTAATATCGCTATGTATACCTGCAGTGCCATATATGAAATGTATCACATTTTCCTGGTGCATTTGTTTATTGGGATTGACATTTCCACCCAGGATACATTTCATAGTTTTTTAGTATTTTTTCCAGTACTGGTTATTTATGTATATTTCTCCTTCCATCTGAAGGGGACGGACATTTTTAATATTGTTGGGTTATTGCCACTTATTAATTGTACATAATACTCATGTTCTTAGTTGATATAATTATGCTTTATACCTTCTATTACTAAATCAATATACACACTGGGATTTGATGACTGGATGACTTTGTTTTTTACTAATATATCTTAATTGGTCTTTTTAGCTCATAATGTAGTGTTAATATTAGCACCCAATTTGCTTTTGGGATAGGTTTCTGAGGTGTTTACTAATTTAATCAATTTAATAGTTTATATATCCATTACTGGCCAGCTTATTTAACTTCTTCAATAAAATAAACATTTACAGAGTATTGCAACATGTTGGTGACATCTATAGCCTGTAAGGGCTGGGAGCATTTTTTTGTATTTTATAGTGTAAAGGTAGTTTCTGTGCCAGAAAACTATGGAAAGAAGTATGAGGCAAAGGACACCTAGGAGAGCCTGAGATTTAAACTTATCATCAATTAGAAAAACAACTGGTCAATGGGTTAGAAAAATCAAATCATCTGATAGTCTCTATGTTATGTCTTTAAATATTACTTTCTTATTACAACTGTATTTGGTGGATTTATTAATTACTATGTGCGTTGCTATCCTAAAAGACCTGAGGTTTGCACCATTACTTCTAGGAATGGAAGTGTAGCATCACATCAGTACATTCTTCAGGCTTGCAACAAAACCTAGGGCTTGAACTCTGGGTTTTTCCTTTTCAGGCATTATCAACATCCCTATTTATAGAGATTAGCAAACTGATTGTTGTATGGTTCAAGAACTAGTTCACCTAAGAACCTGAATTATAGTATACACGTCTACTCATTCAGTTTGGGTGTGAGTTCTAAGGTTGATCCATATCTAAATAAAAATGAAACCTTTTCTGGTATCTTGCCAAACATTATTTAGTGTGGGAAATGGAGTGGAGGAAGTAATCATAAATTAAATAACATTTTTACTACTTTATACGGCACAAGAATATAGCTGCAGTGAAGCTAGTTTGAGGCACTCAACTCACTTTCTACTGCATCCTTTTGCTCCCACTGTCCAGCCACTCTTGCTCCCATCAGCTCTTGCTTTCCCATTTCACCCACTCCCACCATTTCCCTTCCTTCCTTATTTATTTAAAACATGTTTTACCAGGAAGAATAAATTGACTTTTCTCTCGTTTTCAAGTATGTCCTTACCCAGTGCCTTACTCTTTCTGTCACTCCTCCCTCTGTACATCTATGATTTGTATTGGATTGATTTTTGGACCCAGATTTTTCCCCAGTTCAATCCATGAAAAGAATCCTAGTCAGTTTGTTTATCTCTACTCTGGAGCATCCAAACAGTTAAGTTTACATCATTTTAACTATATTAACATTTGAATACAACATTTATGAAACAATATTCACGTTTTTTTTTTACTGAGCTCTCAGCAATACATTTTAAGAGTTCAAGAATGTAGACTGCTTTGAAGATTTTTGTATTGACAATTTTTGTTTCCAAGTAAAACCAATTTAATTTGTTTCAGGCAGTAAGAAGTCTACAGTATACGACCTCAATAAACACAGCTAACCTTGTAAAAAAATCAATTACTAAAGAGTGAAACTTTAAGGCAAGTAAGGGGTCAAGCAGCTGAATTTCAAAAGAGAAGGAGAAATGTAACGGATGGAACATCTTAATCCAGTAGGTTGATAAATGAGACCTGAGAGAAGGAAACACAATTTCCCCAGGATAATCTTCTACACAATAGTTTGTTCAGAGAAAGCTGAAAGCTGCATTAAACAGCTAACACCTATGAGATGTTACTAGTAAATAAAAGTCTTAACAATCATTTGCTTTGTAGATTAAAGGAACAGTAAATTTGTTTTAATGAAAACGTATGTTATAGGGTTTTTCCTGCTGAGTAAAATAAAGAAACTCATAATGATGGGAGATGTTTTTTTCAAAAGTTATTAGACCTCAAACTTTATTATCAAACATCATTTTTTTTATAATGTACTCTTTTGGAGTTCTTACTTTGTAGACTATAGCTTTCCAAAGTATGGAACATCACCACTTTGTGACTGCAATAGATTAATAACAAAACAAAAATAGTTTAAGCTCTAATAACATTTGACTGTACAATTGTGGTGTCTTAAAGATTTCACTGTCATTGTGTGCAAATGCGTAAAGGAACACGCACGTGAATAAAGATTGTGCCTGTACATGGGTAGGTGACTTCATGCAAAGGTTTTTGCGTGCACTAATGGGACATGAGCCTGCACATTTGCATAGTGATATCATCATGCAGTGTGTTCAAGATGGCTCTTTGTTCTCTTCTTCATCTCTTTGTCATGGTTGGATGTAGTTCTACTCTTTTTGTCCGACCCCTACTCATTTGTGTGTGTGTGTATCTGTGTGTGTGTGTGTGTGTGAGTCTTTTCTTTCAAACAGATTTATAATTCCCTAGAGACTGGAAGATTAGCTCTTTTTTGGGAAACTACTTTGTGACACCTCTAACCAAATGTGAATGTCTTGTTTTGTCTTAGCAAGTCGGTGATAGAGACATTTCCATTCTATATAGACTTTTTATAGAAACAGACTCTATCCTTAAATGTCAACTTTCTTGGCAAGACACAACTGGAGAAGTAATTGTGGATTCTGCCTGGTCAACTGTTTTAGACAGAGTATTCAAATGCAGTATTAATTTAAATATCTGTGAGCAATCAGTGTTGCATCTTACTTAACCCCTAAAATGTTGGTCAGGATGTATCCTGATACAATAGATCTATGCTTTCATAATTGTGGTGAATTGAGTTCCTTCATTCATGTGTGGTGGAGATGTGAGTTCAAGAAATCAGAACAAAAAAATCAGCTTTATTATCTAATCTTTTTCAACTTAAATATTTGGGAGGAAAATTGCAGGCTTAAATAGTGCACATTTGCTCAAATATCATAAAACAATTGACAACAGTGAAATATTCTGTTTAAACATCATAAGGAAACTCTTCACGTTGCTCTCTGCACCGTTCCCCCCCTGTGTACCAGACATGTGCCCTGACCAATTATGAAAATCCAAGTATAGGTGCGTCAGACAACAATCTGAAGAGATACTCAGCCGCGGCACGCATCCGGAACCCAGAGAAGGGGCAGACCCAGCGAGCAAAGCGAAATGGACCTATATAGTGAATATTTTAACTATATAAGGGAGAACCCGGCAGTAGAATAAATCAGACATAGTGAACAGAGTACACAGTGCAAGTAGGTCAGGTAGATGGGCAGAGGAGTGTATAGTTGGAAGGTGCGACCTCTCCGAAGGACCCTCGTCCACTAAGGACCTAGTAATATAGATCAATGGCAAAGGAAATAAAAACCATTCCACGGGCACCCACCCCATATCAAAAAGAAGATGTTTTTCATATATGTGGCAATAGTAAATAGCTGAATGATAAGCCTATAATCAGCCACCCGGAAAAGAGGTACCAAAGAAATAGCAGAGGCCCCAAAGAGAGACTGCGCCTCCCCCCAACTCCTTACACTAGGTAGTCCAGAAGAGGCAATCCCTGTTGAAATATCCAGGGCCTTAGAAAGAAGGACTGGAGTAAACAGTACAGCTAAGTCCCAAAATATCGTAAACCTGTCCGTGATGTTCTCAGCAAACAGTTCATGTCCAGGCAACTGTAGCAGTACGTTGATCATTATTGTCTAACTTGGTCAGTTTCTTCTTCTTTTCAGGAGAATGAGTAGACCAGTCTGCTCTTTTATTGGATTTTGGAGCCTGTGGGGCCTCCGTTTGTGTGGTCAAGGCAGGAACCGAAATGCCAAGATGCAGGTAACAAGTCGGCGTCTCCTCCGGCATGTAGATCACGGCATCTTTACCATTATGTGAAATATGAAGGGAAAAAGGGAATCCCCATCGGTATTTGATGCGGGAAGAACGGAGATGTTCCGTTATAGGTTTTAGAGCTCTTCGTTGACGGAGTGTCTGGGGGGAGAGGTCTTGGTATAGATGAATCTCAGCTCCTTCCAGCTGCAGGTGCGGTAGGTCACGACTCTTACGCAGAATCCGATCCTTTAGAGCAAATCTGTGGAAACTGGTGATAAGATCCCTCGGGGGGCCTTTTGGATCTTTTGACCTTAGCGCTCGATGAGCTCGTTCTATGAGTATAGCCTCAGCTGTGGTATCTCCCAGGATCGTGGCACATAAGGAAGCTATCGTGGATGATAGATCCTGCGGTTGAACAGATTTCGGGATGTTCTTAAAGCGAATGTTATTCCTCCGACTCCTATTTTCCATGTCTTCCATTCTGGAAGCAAGTTGTTGAATCATTTCAGCTTGGTCTGCCACTGTCTGCTCCAGATACGCGACGTTGTTAGCCGCCACTGTTTTGTCGTCTTCCAGAACTGAGATTCTCTGGCTAATTTGGGGCAACCCAAGTTCTGCGCGCATAGCCTCTTTAATCTCGTCCACGTAGATTCTAATGTCCTCTTTGGACACTAGGCCGGACAGAAGGCCCATAAGATCTGAACTGGTCACCGAAGCATCAGTAGGTGAAGCGGGTGCACAACCGTCCGGGTGAGTAGCCATGGCTGAAATGAGGATAGATGCGGTCTCCCGCGTGGTTGATGGCGCTACCGTAGGCGTGTCCGAATCCAAGGCCTGGAGTGTGTCTTTAGGCTGGAGCTGCATGAAGTCCGTTATGGAACCGTTATTCGACATCGTCGATTTCCTACGGTGTCTCATTCGTCTGAAATGACGAACGGGAAAATCTGGGGGAAAAGTTTGCCTTAACGCTGTAGAAAAGCTGGGTATAAAGCGCTGCGTAGTGAGGAGCTCTCTAAGACGCGTCTCACTCCATGGAAGGTCAGGCCATGCCCCTTCGAAAAATATATAAATCCTTTACTCTGCTTTTCCTGTTACACATGATATTTATGTTATGGTTATGACCCCCCCCCCCCCGGGTCCTAGTATATAACCCCCCCCCACATTAAAGAAGCATCACACTTACCTTGATATTGGAAATCCAGTGGTATTCTTAATACTCTGCTCCTCCAGCATCTCCACCATAAATAAAAGTAGAATAATTAAAAAAAAAACTAATACCTCACCCCCACCACTGCTGCCGCTGCCTCTAATAAGTAAAATATTCCTCCCTTTAGTCCTGTTTGGGTCACTGCCTGAGACAGTATGACTAAAAAATGAACCATGATTAGCCTTTATATGACCAATCCCTATTCAAATTAGTTCCCACTCTGCAGTTGGCTTAGGATGTTGGGTTTTGCAGGATGCAGAACATGCCCAGGAGTAACCGCACCTCCCAGCCAATCAGCATCAAGCTGCAGGGTCACAGATGCTCATTTTGAAATCTTCATGCCTTCAGCTATTCAGTCATTTTTTGTTTTTATTTTTTAATCCTGTATTTATTTATACTGTGGATGCTGGAGGAACAGGGAATCAAGGATGCCGCTGGACATCTGACATCAAGGTAAGTATGATACTTGTTTAATGTGCGGGCTAAGTGTGTGAAAGAATGAATCAATGTAATTAAACAGATTAACTGAATGTGCTGTTTATGTTTCTGGAATTGCATGTTCCAACCCATTTGATTGTTGTCTTAAATCTAATGTCAGAAAAAAAGCACATTTTTGTTACATTTTGCATTGATTCAGAAATGAATGCAGAAGTCAACGGCAGGATATGGGTGGGATGTTTGTCACTTATTCATAATATAGAAATATATTTACTGTTGTTACTGTGAAGGTAAGAAAATATAAATAATTATACATGTTATTTTACTAAAAATCCCTACTTATTTAAGTCTGTATGTTAAACATATTAAATGGCAACTATTACCAGCAAAGTGCTCCATTGGAAGATCCGTTCCCATGAGAACAGACCTGCTGATGTATTGTCAACAGCAGTGGACCAATGGGGTAGCCCAGTGGATCACATGAAGAGACTGAGCTGCGTGTCTTAGGTCTCACAAATAAAGATCTTGTACTGAATCCCTACAGACTATCTGCTTTGGCCTTACAAGCTTGACATACAGAGTCTATGGTGGCTGCTTGAGATACCTGAGAAATTTGGGTCAGTTGTCTAATTCCTAGAACAGCTAATAGGTGTAATCTTGGGCCTCACAGTGTAGGCCCAGGCTTTTTACTAAGGATTCTTCCATAGTAAAACATACAGTTGCCTCCTGCTGGAATTCTTGTGAGAAAACAGTATTCACTATCTTTTTCACATAGAGAACACAGTGAGGTTTATGTACAATTAATGTCACATTTATTTAACCCTTTAAGTGAAAGAGGGCTATGCAGAAATTTGAATTAAATGTAGCTATTAACTCCTTAAATTTGAGTTCTTCAATCCATTGCTTTGTAGCCCTATCGTGCAAACAATAGACCCCTAAATAGCTCTGGTTCCTTTTAGTATATCAACCTCCGTATCTTTCTGTGTATGTTCAGGTAGGCTATGTAGAGGTAGGTGAAAAGTCCTGTTTTCTTTCCTTAGGAATTTTCTCAAAAAGTGCATGTGGGAATTCCTTGCACATGGGTTCCATTAATTTTCCCATTACTAAAGTAAGACTTACTGGTCTGTAGTTGCCAGACTCTTCCTTGCTACCTTTTTTGTGAAATGGTACTACAAGTGCTACCATCCAATCTCCTGGAACTACTCCTGTCAATAGTGACTGATTGAACAATTCTGTGATATGGGACTAGTAAAGGTAGCTGTGGTATAATTTGCCACTACTCCTGGTCCTAGCACTAGTGCTGATGCTGACACCATTGCAGGTGCATCCGAAGAAGAAGAAAGCAATTCTTCTCCAATTTCCCATCACTAAAATCATGGATATGGGTCTATTTTCCCTTGGAGCAGGCACAGTGCAATCATTAGCAATTACACTGTGCACTATGTGTGATAAGGTAGTGAAAAGGGGAAATGAGCGGTCACATCTGCCCTAATTAAAGGGATAGTAATGTTTCATAATAAAAGCAGCTCCAATTAATCTTCATAGTATTTGGGCCATGGAGAGTGTTATTTCAATACTATGAAGATTAATTGGAGCTGCTGTTTTTTTAAACATTACTATCCCTTTAAGTACTTGCAACATAAACACTCTGACATTTAGGTTAAGCATGTGACCACCCCCCATTATCTCTATCCAAGGGCACAAAGTATGGAAAAACAAGTAAACACTTCCAATAGCCTGGAAGTTCTATGACAATGGTGATAATACAGTGAGGGAATTTTTCATGCATGGGATATGCATAAGGGTATCCTGAACATAAGACAAGACCAAGGACCAAGTAAGGTTTGAGATTTTTACAGTAAGAAAAATGGGCAGACTGTCAAGGTTTTGCTGAGCTGCTCCCCTTCTGCCTATTAATTCTGCTATCTGAGCTAATCTAGTGTTCTGCTATCCACTGCTGCTGTCTTCTGAGTTTCTGGCTCTGGCTGTATCAGCTGATCTCTCTGATTACTTACCTGACTATTATCAGCCAATCTTCTCAGGATATTTATAGCAGCTTGGCTCACTTCCTCATTGTCCGTGTGTGTTTGCTGACCTGTTGCTGCTGGCTACTGTGGACTTTTCCTGCGTTCCTGTTTGCTGTGTTTAGACCATCGGCTTGTTCCAGACTTCGCTGAATTCTGTGCTTCTGACACTCTGTTTGTTCCTGACATTGCAGACTTCTGGTTTCCTGACTCCGGCTCAGCTGAATATCTGTCTTGATTCCTGACCCTGGAGTGTCTTTTGGTTTATGCTCTTGGATCATGCTTTCATTTTTGTTGCACTAATAAAGGTGTATTGTATTTTACCTTTTTGTGTCCTGGCTGGTTCCTGGTCCCTAACACAGACTAGGTGGATGGAATGGTACTTATCTGCCATAAAATTCTATGTTTCTAGGCATAATATCAGTAGCAAATACCAGAATGTCATTAATGGGTGTCACTGGGTATCATAATGTTTCTGGTGGTAGATTGCCAATTATCATCACCATATAGCACTGCTGGAAATAGGCCAGTAGTGAATACAGTTTTTTACAGGGTTTGTTTTTTGTTAAATGCAAAAGAAAAGAAATACCTTAAACAGCACAAGCACTACCCCTCATTGACTATATGGCATACAGCAGCTAGAGACTGGCAGTGGGGTGGGTGGTGGTGGAGCAACTGCTGGGACTAGCTGAATTGACCCTGATATTTCTGCTGAGGTGGAAAGGGAAGTCAACAGCCAGAATACTGGCCAAGGGAGCCCACATACCATGTGATTCCCATTCCATCAGGATTGTTCCTCTGGGGAATTATATTGAAAAGGGCAGAACTGACTAGCAGTATGAGAAGCAGCACAAGTCAACTGCCTGTGCATGCTGCTACTGCTGCCAGTGTGTCTTAATCAACTGAAGAGTTGGCATGTGTGACAGCAGGGGTCCTTCTGTCAGATTTGTCATTACCAATCAGTCCAACTTCCATAGTGCAGCAAGAAACTTCTGGTAATGGTGGTGAGAATGAGGGTGATGGTGGAGCAGCTGGTGTGGAGAAGAGAATGAGGGTCTTTTCAGGTGAAAGTAAAAAGGAACTGGAGACAAATGGGCATGGGCATCACCACCACCTCCAGCAGTGTCATTGCAGAGTTTGCTGCTGCTGTAATTCCTTCTGATCGCCAGGGTCAGACATTCAACTGTCTCAGCAGCAGGATGATGAAGAGCAGGCTAGTGTGCCACAGACTACCATGGCTACCATGGGAGTGGGTTCATGCAGTAGTGATTTGTGACTATGACAGGTTCCACTGGTCCTGGTTCTAGTTCTGATTCTGAGGCAGCAGCATCACCTGCCCCAGACAGCCACCTTTACCAATGTTAACTACCCAACCAGCTGATAACAATTCTGTAGATGTGAGCACATTGTATGGAGCACTGACCACACATAGCAGTGCAGTGGAAAGTAATGAGATGCAGGTAGCACTTGTTAACATTACATCTCACAGAATATACTAAGATGGTGGCAGGAAGGATTCATTAAAAATATTAGTCTCCTTGTTGTCATGTGTCTTTAGTGAGGAGGACAAAGGCCATAGTGAGAGCAGTAATTGATTTCTTGGGGGATGGATTTACATTGCCGACCTAAGCATCAAGGTGTTTGGTTGAAGTTGTACCAGGTGTTTCCTCTGAAAGAAAATATGTCAATTATTTCCGGTCCTTTCCCTATTTTAAAATGTTTGCTTTCACACAGTGCACATGCTGCCACCTCCAAATAACTCAATCATGCTCCTTTGTATTTTGGAGTAGCTCTAGGAGACATGAGTGTTATTGTTAACGAGGGAGGAAAATGTTGTCCCTCTCTTTGAGATGTATATAACAGTACTGTTATGTGACCTTGCGTCCAGTGAATTTTTAGTAGTGCTTCTTCGGCTGCTACTCTGGAGTGCTTCTGATCGCTATCAGACCTGTGATTCTGTTTTACCCTTCCTTAGATGTTTTTTCTTAGACAACAGACAGCAATGTGTTTAGCTCTTGGGTTGCCAGTTATCACGGTGCCCCGTGATCGCCTCTTGCAGGATTGCCATAGAGCGACATTATTTACTTCCTAGCTGTCATTCTCGCTGAGTCGCTATTCTTATAGTTCACCATGTTGGCGAGGTCATCGCTCCACCCACCTGTCAGGGTTTTTAAACCTCAGCCTGTGTCATTACCTTTGCCCTTTAGTGGTGTACCTGAGCTTATTGCTGTGTTGGTCCATTACTGTTCCTGTGTATTACCTGGCTACGTCTGACTACCCGTTCCAATTCTGACTCCTGGCTACGTCTGACTATCCTTTTCGAATCTGACTCCTGGCTACGTCTGATTACCCGTTCCGGCTCTGACCTCTGGCTATGTCTGATTACCCGTTCCGGCTCTGACCTCTGGCTATGTCTGACTACCCGTTCTGGCTACAACCACTTGCAACGTCTGACTACCAGATCTGGTTCTGACCATTGGCTGCCTCTGGAAGATGCTTCATTCAAAAGCTAGCACAGAGCAAAACTAAATTTTTTGGAGTGTACAAGTTTATGGCCTTATTCATGGCCTTTCCTTTTTATGATGCTATTGCATACTTTGGAAATCTAATGTCAGTGATAAAGTCATTCATAGAAAGCAAAACCAACATATTTTGACATAATATGAATAATAATATGAATATGGTTTACAGCACTGAATCCCTGCCAGAGATTTCACATGAATCCAACATGGAAATATATATGCTTCAAGGGTGGTGAAGTTTATGATTCCTCATGTATATCATATTAAAGGGTTGAAAAAGAACATAATATTACAGAAAATAATCTCAACTAAAATATAATTATATTTCATCTGTCTCATGACCTCTGATGGTTGAGTAGGAGAGAGATCAGACAGAAAAAAACATTCCTTTTGCTATAACCCTTTGAATGCAAAAGGGGTACAGAACGAATTATGAAACAATGCTTTGTATTCCCCTCTGTCACTCTGAGTATTAAATTATTCTTTTAACGCAACAGGAATTTCTGTGTGGCCAAGTTGCAGGAGTATTCCCTGATGTCCAGATGTGTGATGCACCACGCGTCTATCAGGCCGCCATCTTCCATAAACCCCACAAGTTTATTTCTAGAGCTTTTAGAGTCAGAGGTCACCCCCCCCCCCATTCTGTCCAGTTCTGGATGTAGAGTCATGTTGAGGTCTCCCATGCAGAGTACTAAGTGGTCAGGCCTAGCAGTTATATGTGTGTCCTGTAGTACTTCAGGCGTGAAAGGCAGCGGCATATATATATAGCCAACACCAAGACAGAGAGGCCCCTTAGCCTACAATCTAAAAAAATGTATGTACCTCTGGGGTCAGAGTTTTTACCATCTCCTAATTCGAAGGGGATTTGTTTATTTATCAGGACAGACACACCGCTCTAGTGAGTAGAGAAATGGCATTATAGTGGTGTCCCACCCAGGGTTTTTTAGCATTAGGATCTTGCTCCCAGTCAAATTTGTTTCTTGTAATAATAGAACATTGGGGTTTTACTTCTTTTCTTAAGACATGATCAGTGATCTTTTTATGGGATCATTAAGGCCTCTCACATTCCAAGTGAAAAACTTAGTGGTGCGATCAGTCATCTATACTGACAGATAGAAGGTTACATACAGGCTAAACCCCCATCTGACCAAAGGAATCCATCCCCCCGCATAGGCACAAACAAAAATTAAATATTGAAATTTCAGCCCCCCACCCTACCCACCACCCCCTCAATGTGGATAATGAAAATTCAAACCCCTGCCCTGCCCCCCCCACCTAAAGAGGATTTCAATCCCCAACAAGTAAACCATCGGCCAGAACCAAAGAGCCTGCAAACCCCCCCCACTCCCACCCGACAATTCCGTTCAACTACAAAAATTGAAAACTGATGTCATAAACAACATATTGTCCCATATATTATGTTTTTATGGCACATTGCACACCTTATTGTAGGTGGAGAGTATACAAGTGTTTTGGCCTCAGATGAAGCCAAATGATGATCAAAGCTATTTGGCTGGGATGTGCTGGGTAGTATGTCAGGCACAGATAGTTAACTTTTTACTGTGATGTTCCCAATATTGCTGCTATTTAGTGGCATTTTGGGAACTTAACACACAAAAAGGAAGTTTGGCCATAAGACCTTTTCTGTGGCCTAACGTCCATCTGCTTTTAGCTGGTAGGGCCTTTAAATATCAACTTAGACATTTTATAATGTCGGACCGTACTCTGTTTGGCTCTACCGCATATTTTTGTGCAGTCCTTTAAATCGAGCCCTATATGTCTAGCTGTTCTTGACTATTAGCTGATTCATTGGAATAGTAGTCTTATAGGAGCTGAATGATCTAAAGTTGCACATCCCTCTTATAGTCACTTGCAGAGATGTATTATGAAACCAAATCAGAGTTGAGGATTTCCCTGCTGAAATGGTTGAAACTGTCCTCTTTACAACAGTGTGAAAAATGTCAGCATGGAAGACCAAGTAGCAAAATGGCACTTTCCAGAGAAAGATGAGCAAAACCTAGTTTAAGATTTATCCAAATTTTGCTGGATTCTCAAAAGGCCTAAAATATGTTACATACATACACACACACATGCATGCAGGCACAGTCTTTGTTTGAATTCTGGAAATGCAAACATTCACACATTTTCAACTTGCAAATTGGTTTGTAAAAATTACACATTTCCAGGCCATACAATGAATTGTTCAACTCTACTCATGTCTATTTATGCAGGCACTACCACTGGCATCAATGAAATATCCCTGTCCAAACACCTAACACCATTGTATGAAACAGATTTACTCTGTGTGGAAAATCACTGTGACAGTGGGAAAGATATAAAATAGCAGAAAAAGTTCAGGAGTAGCATTATATGTAATCAGGTAATTCATATCTTCATCGATATTGGCCTTTCAATTACAAGCAACTTGAATCTTGGTAGATCTCTAGTACCAAAACAAATTTTAATTCATGTCTTTTTTTATTGAATGCTACCTATAAATCTAGATACCTTTATAATTTCCAAGTAGATTTCTTTCCACACTTTAGGAGCCTGTATTGTGAATTGTATCATATGAAAGCTCTAGTTACAATATACCAGATAGATTTATGTCTTCTGTTCCGCTGACCTCATAAGGCACTGACAGATATTCTGGGTGAATTTTGAGCATACATAGCACCTTCTTTAAAGCAATAACGTTCTTCATTTTGACATTCTAAATGCTGCTGTTACAATAAGTAAGGTGTAGTGGAGTCATTTAAATGTCTTGGCAGATGCAGCATATTGAAGTAGCTGAAGGTTTACACATGCAATAAATACTGAAATATATTCAACATGTGGCAGTTTTATTCTCATATGTCTTCATATAAATAGAATTGAAGTTTACAAACTGGCTTATGGAGCATTCAGTAAGTATAAATGTAAATAATGATTTCAATCTGCTGTATTAAATGGATTCATATATCCAATAAAAAACAACAGCATTAACAATGTTTTATTACAACTTCCTGTGTTTCAGTTTTGTATGATTAAGCAGCAGGATTAAATTTCCAGTTAGCATCCTACTGGTAGTGACTAATTGTGTGGGGTGTCTCAAGTGTGTTTGATTGTATGTATGACCAAAGAATTCCAACTACCCCTGCACCATATGCCTATATATGGTTTTTGTAGCTTGTTCATGTATTGCTTTAATGTCAAGTTTGTACACTTATTAAATTCAGAGAAATACACCTCAGGAATTTTCACTAAAAAACAATTTCCCGCTTTTTTCGTGAAACGTCCCATCCATAGACAATACATAAAATGTTCTCCTTTTTGTAACTGCCTATAAATTTCCCACAAGAACTTTGCAATTTTTCACCTATGTCTTCTATGACTGCAACATTTCCTGCCAAAATGTTGCTTCTTCTGAGGGCTGAATTGAAGAAGTAAATAGCTGAAAGTAAAAGTTGGACAACACCCCACCACTGTCTTAAAGGGAAAGCTCACCCTCCGCAGACATGGTGTGTGTACAGTGAGACCACTCAGGGATAGAGATAGAGAGAGAGACAGAGAGTGAAAAAGAGATTACGACTAGTGATGAGCGAGCGTGCTCGGCCGATGCTCGGATCGGCTCGAGCATCGCTCTGCTCGGCACATGGCGGTACTCGTCGAGTACCGCCATGTGCTCTCCCGCCATGTTCGGGTGGCGGGGATCTGTGCCGGAAGAGGCACAGATCCGAAGAAGCTCCGCTGGACCACCAGGGACTGGAGGTACGGGGGCATTGCGGAGATGAAGGGGGCATTGCGGAGATGAAGGGGGACATTGTGGAAGAGGGGCATAGACTCTATGCCCCTCTTCCACAATGTCCCCCTTCATCTCCGCTATGCCCGTCTTCCACAATGTGCCCCTTCATCTCCGCTATGCCCCTCTTCCACAATGTGCCCCTTCATCTCCGCTATGCCCCTCTTCCACAATGTCCCCCTTCATCTCCTCTATGGCATAGAGGAGATGAAGGGGGACATTGTGGAAGAGGGGCATAGCGGAGATGAAGGGGCACATTGTGGAAGAGGGGCATAGCGGAGATGAAGGGGCACATTGTGGAAGACGGGCATAGCGGAGATGAAGGGGGACATTGCGGAGATGAAGGGGGCATTCGGAGATGAAGGGGGCATAGCGGAGATGAAGGGGGCATTGACCAGGCACCCTCCCCTCATCAGAGCAGGGGGTGCCTGGTGTCGCCCCATTCATTTGAATGGGGCTCGGGTGCTCGGCCGAGCACTCGAGCCTCAGGGGGTGCTCGGTCAGAGCACCCGAGCACCCGAGCATCGGGGTGCTCGCTCAACACTAATTACGACCAGTAATTACATACTAGCAATTACATACATAGCAATTACATACTGATATCTGCGAAGACAGCAGAGGCGAAGTCATGCAAGAGTTAGGGATCACCATCCTCCCCCCCAGCAAATCTATTCAACAGCCTTCACCTGAAGAAATGATACTCCGGCTGAAAAGCCACACAGAAGCTCATCCCCACCTGTTGGACAACACCTGCCAGCAGCAGCCCCGCTGCAGCAACAGGATGTCAACCATCTCACACAGCTACCGCAGGTAGGGATGACAGACGACCACCAAGGCTCAAGGGTCACACTCCTGGGAATGATGGATTCTGAAGTCAGAGACAGCTACAGGTTTACATTGCAAAGCATCATCGACCTATACGAGGTCAATGGAAAAATGGAGCAAGAAAGATAACCCTGCAAAACTAGCACTCAGTGAAAAGTATTACCTTCTAGCGTATCTTAGTGTCAGGAGTACAATATATTTCAAACTTAACCTTTATTTGAAGAAAGTTATAATACTTGCCAGTGCCAATCCGACTTAGCACATATTAAAATGATTGCAGTGATGTATTACTGATGATGCAGATATTGGTCCTGAACATGAAAAGTCATAGAAAAAACACCAATAAAACAAAACAAAAAGAGCTTCTTAGACTTCTTGAAAACTTGCAAATAATATTGCACAATAATTCTTTATTACTTGAATCAGCGCCCATAGCAAGAAAACCTTAGCTCGTAACAGTGATGAGATAGCTGGTCAATTGAACATGTACCATACTGTGTAACATATTTGAGAGAACAAATAAATGGAAATTATTGGTAACCTACCCAAACATATTACTCCATGGAGTTACTAAAATAATTGGCAAATCATTCAGACTCTGTGTTCGCAGAGTCAAAAATAGTTACATAGTTACATAGTAGTTTAGGTTGAAAAAAGATTTGCATCCATCAAGTTCAACCCTTTTCCTATTCTTGTTTACTGATGTTGATCCAAAAGAAGGCAAAAAAACCCTTATTTCAAATTATGCTTTGAATGGAGGAGAAAATTCCTTCTTGACTCCAAATGGGAATCAGATTTCTCCTTGGATCAACAAGCACTAAATAAATATTAATGCCAGTACTAACATACATATCCCTCTATTGTCTGCTCTTTTAAAAAGTATCCTGGCCCTTTTTAAAGGCATCCAATGTATTCGATAGCACCACCTCTTCAGGCAGTGAATTCCATACCTTTATTGCCCTTACCGTAAAGAATACCTTCCACTCTTGTAGACAAAATCTCCTTTCCTCAAGTCTTATCGGGTGACTCCTTTTCCTTTGTACCATTCTGTTAATGAACAGGTCTTTGGAGAGTCCTTTGTATGAGCCCTGAACATATTTATATAATGTTATAATTTCCGCTTTAAGACACCCTTATTAGTTTTGTAGCCCTCCTCTGCACTTTCTCCAGTTCATAATATAATAGCAAGTACCAAAATAGTAGCAAGGAAATCTATAAGAACTCTAACAATCCTGAACCCTAATATCATTGTTGTTGGATTACTGCAGAGATATTACTTAAAGTCAAAATTTAAAACATAGGTGGGTTGAGTCACACGAGAGGATGTCAGACATCCAAATTGCTCAATGGAGTCACCCCGAAATAAATATAGACGCAGGTAACATTGTGGGAGATTACACAGAATCTAAATTGCTCCCAATATAACTCGGTCTATATTGATGTCAGAACCACTAAATTTTTTGTGTGGAAATAAATTCACGAATGATATGGACAGAAGAAAGGAATAAGCCATAAATAAAAAAATAAGCCATAAGATGATGCCTGTTTCATCAGCACTTCATCAAGACAGCATTGCAGATGCCTGGGCTACAAGGTAGCCACTTTTTAAAGCAAATCTACGGACAGTTATTGGGTTATCTCCTTTATCCAATCAACTCAATAGACAGATATTGTCTGTGATTGATTGGTCGTGTGATCTGACATTAAAAAAAAAGACAAGTAGTCACTTGATGATACTCTAAATCCGTTACTATGTGTATCATAAAATAAGAATAGAATGAAATCAAATTGGCAAGTCTAGAGAAAAAGCAAGAGTAGGGATGGGCAAAAACTTTTGCCTCAAACTGTGTGACTGTGTGATGATAATAAGAGTTCCAAAAGTTGTCTAGCCCTATTTTGTAAATTTCTCTCCCCTGCTGTGATTTCTCTCATCTTAATACATATCCCTTAAAGGGATTGTAATGTTAGGAATAAATTACATTCTTCTTTATAATAAACGTAACACATTGTGCTATTTTTAGCAGCTTACTTTTCTGTAGTTCATAAGATATTAACTGTAGAAGGATCCATCTCTCACCCCTTCTGGCCGCCTTCCACTGAATCTGCAGTTTTGTCCCAGGACTGGACTGAAGCAGCAAGGGACAGACTTCAGTAATTAAGTAAGTAGGTATAAGGAATACCCTGCACCCTGAAGTTTGTCCCTCGATGCATCCATCCGGACCAGATGGAAGATTCAGCTTGACGTGGCCAGAAGGGGCAGGAGGGGGATCCTTCTACATTTAATATTTTATGAACTACAAAAGTAAGCTACTAAAAATAGCACATTGTGTTACATTTATTGTAAAGAAGACTCAGCGATCTAGTTTATTGCTAACATTACTATCCCTTTAAACTTTCCCTTTGTAACCCATCTTTTTTGTACCACTGAGATTTCTTCCAATTTAATCATGTTCAATGCCTTGGATGCTAAAGAGGTTTCCATCTTGTGAAGCAATGTACTGAAGACCTTTCTAACAAATCTAGTGTTACTAGTGTTACTAATATACATTATGCACTCAGATGATAAATGATGTGCAAGTGCCTCATCAACATTATCTGGCTAAGGTAATATTTTAAGAAGCTTATTTCCTCTGAGGATTCTTAGTCTATTTTTAACTGCACTTATCTATAGATTCCGTCAGTAGGACACAGGACTGGTTGAATTCTTACTAATCTCAAGATAAATGTCTTTTTATTTCATTGTATATTAACATTTTTGGCACACACTATGTTCTCTAGGGAGAGATTCAGAAGAGTATCACCTTGCAGCATGTATTTGGCTGCCCCAAGAAATAATCAGTGCAATGTATTAAAGTAGGCTTTCAATGTAACAACTTTTGTTTTCTAGAGAGAGCACCCCAATTTTATTGTAACTGCACTTTTGGAGCTTGTGTAGATGTTTTCTTCTGATAATGTCTAATAACTTATACCTTAGGAAATTCTGTAAGAGCTTTCAGAATTTTGTATTTGTACTTTTATTTTTCTGAAAAGTTTATAAGATATTTAGCATTATTTATTTGACAGTTTGATCAAATTATCTAGTACTGGTTGGCACATCTCTCTGCTAACATTCTAAAGTGTCCTCCATTTCAATACCTATCCCTCATGTTATTTCTCCCTCTCTCATATGTATTTTAGTAACTGTAAAGAAGGAGTGTATAATGTTAATATATCTGGCACCAGGATGTGGCAGGCTGGCAGCTACTATTGTTTTACCTGCATAAACGGACAAATAAATAAAGCAACATAATATGTATACATATATATATATATATATATATATATATATATATATATATATATATATATATATATATAGTGGAGATTGTAGCCATATTAGTCCACTGATGCATATGTAACATAACAAACAAAATAAGTATCTTTTTTATTGGACTAACAGTATTTTGGATTGACAAGCTTTTGTGAGAACCTCCCTTTCTCAAGTCTAAAGCATTTCTGAGTGAAAGGACAAAGAATTCACAGTGATACATACAATTCAAAATTTAGCTGTGTGATGGGTTAAAAAAACATGACTGCAGATAAGAGAAGAGAATCTTCACTCTTCTTATGACACTCTGCGTGGAGCAGTGAGGTAGCGGCCTTTTAACCCTTGGGTGCCAGAGCAAAGCAAAGCAAAGCATTGCAAAGCAATGAGTTCCGCCTGGTGCCCGCAATCTCACTCAGGCTCTCTAGTAATGCAGAGAGCTGGGAGATGACATAATCTCCCAGCGCTCTGCATTAAAGAAGAGGACCACGTGGGAGCACAACGCAACGGCCCATCTCTCCACTGGACCACAAGGGATTGGGAGGTAGGAGATGGGGGCATTGTGGAGGGCCCAGGGGCCAATGTGATCGGGGGTGGGGGGGGCCCATGGCACTTCTTGCACCAGGGCCCGGACGGTTCTAGTTATGCCTCTGAATGCATTGCATACCCCTCTGGCACTCAAAGGGTTAACAGTACCCGGACCTTGGCCCGTGTACACGGGCTTTTACACTAGTGTATATATACATACATATATATATATATAATATATATTCACTGAAGCAAACACACAGACAAGTAAAGATGCTTGCACACAGGGTACACAAAACAAATGAGGGAGTTGGCAATAATAATAATGTGCAGAATAATAAGATGGAAAAAGGAACAACTTGAACTGGAACCAGACTGACTTCTAATCAGCTGGGACTATGGCCTGCAGTGACATTCATCTGTTTTGTTTGGTATCTGAGATCTTATAAAAAAGTGTTACAACTCAGAAAGATATAAAACTCATTTTTAATAAATATTTTACATTAACCAACCATATTATGGTATTGCTTTCAAATTCACATATTCAAAGAAAAGTCCCTGAGATTTCTGTAACTCAAGTAGGGCAGGTGAGTGTCTCTGTATGTGAGTATACTGGTGCTTCCATGGGAGATTTATCATATTACAACATCTTTACACTATAAGGAACCTTTGTTTTACACACAGTGTTATTTTGGATCAAACAAACCAGCAATCAGATTGTAGGTGATACACACACACACACCATGTCTAGGCAAATTGATCTCTCAGCATTATGGACTTGATACTAAGCCCTGAGTTTTCGATAGTTCATTTGTACTGTTTTCCAGAATCTGATTTAGAATTCAGCTTAACTGCGAGGAGTTGATAGAGAAGACCGCCATGCATCTAGTGGTTCAATTACAGATCTTTACAAGCATGACTAGCGCTTGTAATGGCAGTGAAATAGAAACATTGAGCTGATTGCTATACTGACAGTTGGCCAAAACATGGATAATGTTGCAACACTTAACAAACAGTAAACAGTTACTCACAGAACACTCTATAGGCAATACTAACAATATGCTATAGATTCCGTGCGCTCTCTCTCCACCACTCTGGAAGTACATTGCAAGCATAATAACAAAAGGCTACACAGCTAGGAGATAGACACTGACATCTCTATTGTGGGATGCTGTAGAGAATTGGATCCAACCATCAATATTGGTGATTGGTCATCAATAGAGTAATAGAAGATATAAAAATTACACAGTAGCCTAGCAGCACCAATACAATTGAATATAAGCAGCAACACATAACAACCTGTTATCAAATTCATTCCATCAATTGATATAGCACAGACTGTTCCTCTCCTATCACCAGCCTAATGTGATACACGGAACAGGGGTGTTCCTGGTTAAGAACACAATAAAGGAATATCAGAAAGAATATTTATGTGCGTATACACTTATCTATAATAATCAATGGGCAAATAAGCATATTTGTTCTGCTGGTGCTGGTGAGGTGGCTGCTGCTGGTGGAGAGGCTGTTGCAGATGAAGTCTGCATCCACACCACATCCAGGGATTTGGTGCTTGCCACTGATCTCTCTGGTGGTGGTGGTGGGGGGGTGAACTCGTCCCTTGGTTGAGGGCACTGGAGCTCCCCAATCAGGCCCAGGTGATCGTAATCCAGTGGCCAGGGGTCATACCTTGGCCACTGGTATCTGCTTGAATCCCATCTTTGATCATACCTGGGCCAATGCTGGGGACCCATCCAGGAGGGTAACTCCATTTGCCTACCATATGCCCCATATTGATTGGTGGACACTGTCCTGGGCATCCAGTGCCTTCCTGGTGGTGGTGGTGGTGCAGAGTAATACTGTCTCGAGGTGGACGGCTGCAGTCACCTCTCCTGATGCATCCAGTCGCCATAAAGGGTGGCTCTGTAGTCCAGTGGAGCTGGTGCAGTTGGTGGGGCAGGTGGAGCAGGTGGTGCAACAGGTGAAGCAGGTGGTGCAGTTGTTAATGCAGCTGGTGGAGCAGGTTGAGCAGGTGGTGCAGCTGATGGAGCTGGTGGTGCAGCTGGTAGAGATGGTGGGGATGTTGACCACCTGCTGGTTGCCTCTTCTTGCTTTCCAAGTGGAAAATCCTCACCTGGGGATGACTCTGCCTCCTCCTCCTCCTCCTCCATGGCCTACTGCTCTGCTGCAGGTCTGTATGCTGTGTGGGGAAATGACATGATGTGATTAGTAATGTAAGAAATGACAGAATGAATGCTAGATGATGTCATTGACATGTTAATCTCTGAGCATCATGATGGTATCCCTATGCATTGAGTCGTGATGCATGGGATACCACCCTGGCAATCACAGAATGATGAACTTCACAGGATTCTGTACATGAGGTCTGTCCAAGTTCAGTCCTCAAGGCCACCAATCAGGTTGGTAGTGAAGGATTTCTCTGATTAAGGCCTGTTGTTGTTTGGATCGGTAGCTCCATCTTTCGGAGTGACCCAGCCACGCTTAATCAGAAATGTCCATCAATCATGGCCTGTTGGTGAGCTAACTACAGTGCTTAATATTTGGTTCACATGTGTGTCCTGCAAATAGTTGATAATCTAACATTCATCCATGGCATCACCACTCCTGAGGATCCATGTGAGAACCAAATGTATAATATGACAGTTCAAGTGAGAGAAAATGACAACACGAAGGCCTACTTGGTTCTCCTTTAATTCAACAGTGTTAGTTATTTTAATGCCTGTATGTTGCACATACACCCAGTTAGTCTCAATGGCACTGTGATGTGTAACCTGATCCATCTTTATTGAGATTCAGTGAGCGGTTATGAAGACCTGATGAAGTGGAGGGGAAGTGGAAATGATGACTTCTCCAGTGATATAATTTCTTCATTTCTAACGTTTTTCTATAGAGTCTATACATTGGGATATTAAAAACTTGAAATATATTATTGAATTTTCTCCATAGACTAACATGGGAATAAGTGAAGTGATGGTATGGTAGGGTTAACTTCACTCCATCATCTGTTTTTCACCACTTAGTGAATGTACCCTGTGGAGCATTTAATAGTAACTCTGTTGAATTGTCTTGGTTGTCTGTTAACCCTTTGTGTACCAAAGGGTTGCCAAAGCATTGTTGAACAATGCTTTGATGATCCCTCTAGCACATTGGTTCTCAACCCGTGCCCTCAGTGGCCACTAACAGACCAGGATTTGAGGATTTCCTTGTGAAAGCACAGGTGAGTTAATCAGTGTGAATGACCTCTGATCAACACACTTGTGCTCTAGCAGGGGAATTCCTAAGTCCTGGCCTGTTAGTGGCCACTGAGGGCACGGGTTGAGAAACCCTGCTCTAGCATTCAAAGGGTTCTCTGCTGACTTTGCTGTTGGTACATGGGTGACATTATGGAGGAACAGTAATTATCTTTAACAGACAACATTTTGTCTGAAGAGGGAATTGGGACTTGGACCGGTTTGGGCCCGGTCTAACCTTGCCATTTGTGCTTGTATTGTGTCAAGGTTTTAACCCTCAGGGAGCTGTGTTGGTGCAGTTGTGTGGATCAATGATGGGCATGTGCTGAGGTGTGATTGTGTTTGTATGTGATGGTTGTGTCGGTTGATGTGGTGTATGGTTATGTGATGATGAACTTACCAGTAGTGTGGAAGCTCCTTTCTTCCCCAGTGTCTGATCCTCCAGGGACCCTATTAATCCCCGTGGCTGGCATGTTCTGAGCACAATCTCCTCCCAGCTGCTGAAGGTGATGTAGGCAGGGGACCACCTCTGGTGCCTCGAGCATACAGGGCAATCTCCCCCATCTTCTTCACAATTCTCTTGCAGTTGCCCCATCTTTCCTTGATGGACTCCAAGGTACGTCTGCAGGTGGCCGCTGCATTCACCCTGCTGCAGATTTGGTTCCGTGTGGCCTTCCTCCTTGCAGCCAATCCTGGGACCCTCTCCCTCAGAAAGAGGATGCTCTCCCTCTCCAGGATAGCTTCCACAAGGGTCCTGTTTTCCTTATCAGTGTAACAAGGATCTCTTAGCCTCTCCTCCTCAGCTCCAGGTGTCGTAGCTCTGGCCAGAATGTCCTTTCTGCGCTTCCCCTGAATGTGTAGGGCGCTCCCCAACATGTTCCCCTCATCCCACTGACACATCTATCCCTGCTCTCCATGTGCCTCTTCTTGGCCAGGTCCCCTTCGCCCCTGTGGATCTCCCTTTCTCATTCCTACTCTGACCAGGGATGCCCTCCTGATCTTCCTCCTCTTCCACTACTCTCCCCATCCCTCTCCAGTCCTCCACTCCTCAACATCACGCACCCACTCACACAGGCCCTCACAGATGCACTCGATCCCACTCACTCTCTGTCACTCACTGATTCACACTGTCAAAAAAAAGGTAAAGAGATGTATATTCTGTAATAGAGCAAACAAGTATGTGTGTGTATTTTTGTGTTTATGTTTGTATGGTTGTATGTAATATGAGCAAAAGTGTGATATGTGTCTATTTAAGTGCAACTCTCCCCAAACTCATTCTACCTTGCTCTTCTGTATGCTCTCTCTCTCTCTCTTGCTCTATCGTTAGCCTCCACTCCTGGGTCCTGTGTTCTAGTTCTCCAAAGCTCGAAACACAGACAAGGTGTGACGATTATGTTTGGGTATATATAGGTGTATTAGAATATATTTGATACTTTGGGGTCTTGGGATTGGCCGGGGGTTTTAATTTGTTTGTGCATCAATCAGGGTTGCTAGCCAATATCGTCCGTTATGTTAAGATGTTTTTTATCGGCTGATTAGGACACACAGTGATGCGAAAAAATGTGCGACGCAGGTTTTTGTGTTATGTCTTTTTGTTGTGCCTATGCTCATTAGCTATTCTTATAGACTACCTGTTGAATACAATGTAAATCATGTATTATTTGCAGGCAATGTGCCTTTTTTACTTAGCAACGGTTTTAGAGCAAACTTTTAAATCTGGCCCTAAGTTAGCAGTTTTCTATAGTACCATAGACATTTAATAGTTCCTGGAATATGTTTTTAATTTTGGGTTTTCTTTCAATAATAATCAATTAATAAAAGTTTTTTTAATGTACCTGCAAGCTCCTTGCACTGATCTAGTCTTATACAGTAAGGAATACATAAAGGTCAATTAAACTGATCCTTGAATTAATTCATCCCATTTACTACTGCACTTCTCTTTTTTTCACTTGTTTGTGATCAGCAGTCACATTGCATGTTTATTTATGTGTGTGAGGCTTCACAGCCTCAGTCAATATCTGTATGGTGTGGTCTGTTGAGGCCACACACAGTTATCTAGTCGCCAGGTGATCAAAATTTCAAAGCAGGCCAACTGACCAAATCTAACAATATGGTTTGCCCCATCTGATCACCCATATCCAGGGTGATAACTGTTTAATCTGTTTTTTTGGATGGTTTTCAATGACTAAATCATCCTGTGTATAGACACCTGAAGATCTCTTAATGTAAATAGATTTGCCGTGTACTTGGATAATTTTTGAAATTATTAAAAACATTATAGATTTTCAGTTTGAAGTGCTTCAACAAGCTTTGTTACAGTAAATATGCCAGACAGCACAGTCAGTGGAGACAGCAAGACATTCCATTCATCACTGAGTGTGTAATTTTGTTTGTGTGACTCTACCAAGAAGTCACCAAATTAGTCTAATAGTCTATAAATTAACCAGATGTGGATGAACAGTGAGACAAATCCATAATTCAAAAGTACCCCAGGACTGTCTGATTTAATACTTCTAACCTTACCCCTTTTATCTACTTTGATTTAAAATCTCATCAGGGATTATTTTATTAAATACACTTTGAACATCTTGTATGTTTCTTCCCTATCTTTTCTAATAGTTGATTCCTCTTATAGTACCTCGGTATTTCCAATATTTATTTCCCATTTCACAGCTAGCAGAATGAGTTGCAGCAGCCTCCATCTCTTGTCAGTATTTGCACAGCAATGGAACAATCAGGTTCACTTTCTAAAAAAGTTTTGACTCATGACCTTCATTGAAATTAGTGAAAAGTCTGGAAAGTGCAAGGATTTAAGAGTTGATCTGCACATAGCAAAATATTGAGACTTATGATGGTCCTAAAAGAGCAGAACATGATCACAGGAATGTACTTACTAACTTAGGCACTTACTGAACAACTATAGTAACAAGTTATCATAGTTTAATAACTCTGCCATGCTCTCTTCACACCCCTTCAACTTTATGTGAATATTTTATTCTGCAATTTTGGGAGTCAAGAAACATCACTATATTTTCCATTGAACACTGGTGTCAGTGAATTCATTAATCATGGGCTCCAAAGGAATGGACAAAAATCTCCCAGAAGTGCCATATGAAGAAGTGACATTAGTCAGCCCTTCAGATCACAGGGATCTGCAAGGGGAGTGTAGAAGGAATAGTAGATTTTTAATCTATAGGAACTAGATTCTTGTAAGTATCATCCTACAATTTTAAAGCATATTCACCAGACTCTTTGTGGCTCCATAACACAAAATAGCACCTTCTCATCTACTTAAAAAAAAAAACACAAAAGAGAGAGGGGAGAGTCTCATAGTGTAGAAATCTTAAAAATTGGAATATGAATACAAACAATATTATACTCACATGGAGATTGTGTCAAGCATGTTTAACCCCTTTCCGACAATGGACGTACGTGCATGTCCCGCAAAAATCGTCACTTAGTGACAGAGGACGTATATGTACGTCCTCGGATGTCCGGGTCCCCGCGCGGCTGCACGCCATTCGGGGACTCCATCATAATTAAAAAAAACCAATTCTTAGCTGGGAGTTAAGTGACGGTCACTAAGGGGTTAAATCACAATGACAACTATAGCAGTGGAGGATATTAAACTGCCTCCATGCAGATATCCAGATCCCTCACGCTCAATCCTCTTCAAGAACATCACTTCTCACCGGGGCTTAAGGGGAAAACACAGAAACAAACAACAAGGAGAGCTATCTTGTCTCTTTAAAACAGTATATGGATCAAATGTAAGTGAGAATCAATACTCACAGATAATGTTTGACAGGCTGTAGTACCACACAAAGGCCAGCAGGGATTTGGGATGAAAGTTCTCCCTGCATCAGAACAGTGCAAGCTTGCATCAATATATCCAGATCCATCAATATATATTGTCTCAGCTTGTGAATCTCCAAAGGAATAGCAGACCAGATGAATAAAGTATAACATTTATTGAAAAGATACTAAAAATCCTCAACATGTTTTGTGGCAAACCTGCCACTTCTTCAGGATGAATATGCTATTATAAATATAAAAAAATATATTTTGACATTTTGCACGTTTTTTGTAGGCGGTAGTCGAATAAAAGCAGACAGCGACGGTTTTGTTAGTTCTGTGAAATGTGTGGTCTACGCCAGTTTTGTTTTACTGTGGTTCTGCAATAAAATACCAACGTAACACGTTTACAAAATTAACGTTGCTTGTTTTTCTTGTAACAACGGTTTTAGTGCGGGTAATAGAAATGAAGCCCCTTGTACTTTGTTTCTTTGTTTTCTTCTCTACTTGACCCTCAGATTCATGCTCTCTCATACTGAATAACTATATCAATGCTATGAAAGCTAACAAAAATGGGTACTCTAACCTAACCATTTTGAATACTAGAGACAATTAAAGTACATTGCTCTCAAGAACTTACAATCCTTCTTAGGTATTACTATACTCCAGTTAGGCTACACAAAATGGGAAGGACATATCATGATACCTGCGTGAGATGGGTTCACTTTTGAAAGGTCACACACTATAGAGCGTGCAACTTTTTAAGTAATTCACCAGGTCGCCAAGATGAAAATGTCGACATTACAATCTTCCACTGCATGACAGCACAATATTGTCATGTCGCCTATTTAATTGCCATATACACTGAATTAAAACTGGCCAGTGCAAAAATATATAGATAGTCAGTTATCTTGCTGCTGCCCATGCTCAATATAACATTAAAACCCTTTTACTGCAACATCTGCAGCTTGAATACATTAATCTGATATCAGGTCTGTGGTGGAGAAGAAAACATTTGTAAAAGCTGTGGCTGTCACATTTATGCATTTCCTTTGGTCTTGCCCACCTGTGCATGACTACTGGAGATAGGTTTTTGCTCAGTTGCAAGGATTCTGCATAGACCACTGGAGTCTTCCCTAAAACTGGTCTGGATGGCAAATACACCTCGTATTCATATCATTTGGGTAAAGTTGGGGAATAACAACCACCAGCACTACAATTACCACTTCATGCACAAATTTGACAAAATATGGGGGCCATGGCTAGAATTTAAGTATTAGGGATGGGCAAAAAGTCAGAAAACTTCCTGCTTAATTTAAACTGGCATAGTCACGGTTTTTGATGAACACTCAGATGGAACAGTAAGGTTAAAATTACTTTATTGAGTAAAGTGCATACAAGCAATGAGGCCTCAGGCCCACAAAATGAAACAACACTATATAATGGATATATAGTCAATAAGCAATGACTGTGAACAGAATGACTGAGATGAGATACAGGCAAAGGAGGTATCAAGGGCAGGCAACCCTCCTCTAGAGAACCTGGTTGAATCAGGCTACTGGACCCCGGCTGACAGCAGGACAGAGTATGGCAGCAAGTCCTGGAGATGGTAATAGGCACGAGACCCAGATGCCTGGGTGGCACAGAACCTGAAGAGGCAACGAGGCAACACTGACCACGGGACAGGGGTCCCAGGGTGACCGAGGCCACCACTTACAAAGGGTAAACCCTAGAGCGCTAGGGGTGGATCGCAGGTGAACACTGGAAGGCCTCAGGTGTCCCCCCACAGGACAATGGAACAAGCTCAAATGCTGGCTGTAGGCCCGCTGGCCACTAGACAGGAATAAGAGCTCAGGGTCTCCACACACCAGGTAGTGCGTGCCAATGAAAGTGCTGGCCCTCACCCAGGCACTGCAATACTATGTCTTTGTTCAACAGTGTTTTCCCTCTTAGGCTTTTATTCTACCCCTATAAATTATATACTGTTTTTTTAAGCACAAATAGGACTTTCATTTGAAACCCCACTTATATGGATAACCCACCATTTACGTTATTGAAAATAAAAAAAAGGTAAAAAAAAACCCACCATTTTTGTTTTTTCTCTTGGGATCAATTGGGCACAAAGGATAACATTTTTATGGACACTGCATGAAAGGTATGACCGGTCAGTCATATCTACAAAATGCACAGTTTAAAGTGGCCACTGTCCCCCCAGGTGAAAATCCCCATGTCCCTTTTTCACACCCTATTTTCCCACTTTTTTATCTATGTCATTTGGCGGAGTGTATAAGTGTATTACATGGCTCCACAACAATCACACTTCCAAAATTGTTTAATGAGATTTTTTTTTTTTTAAGTATTTTTTTGTAAAAAAAAAAAAAAAAAAAAGTGTTATGTTTTTTTAAAAAAGAAAAAAAAATTATCATTGCAGGTCAGAAATTGACCTGCATTTAGCCAGCCTCCAGCACCAGCAGTGAAGGGATTAATACCCTCAGCTGCTGTATTTTCATTTACCACTAGGCGTCTCCTCTCTACTTCTGTCTCCCTTACTTTGATAGCAAGGGAGACAGAGGCAGACGAGACACGCAGAGACAGTATGCTTACAGTACTGCCTTTGTCTCTCAGAATGCCAGTACATGTGATCGCTGCTACGGCGATCACATGAACCGGCACAAGCAATAAGGGCTGAGACTGAACGCCCCGGTCTTGGAGCACTCAGTCTCAGCCTGGAATTAATTATAGCAGTGTGCACGGATGCACGCTGCTATCATTTAAGCCGTGGCGGTCCTGGACCGTCATGGGTCCTTAAGGGGATAAAAACCCATGGCGGTCCGTCATGAGTCCTTAAGGGGTTATGGTGCAGTGGATTGTGACGTAAACTGAAATCCTATGATCTTCTGGTATGAAGTTTAGGAGAAGGTATCTCTAATGGAAAATGAGAAACACAAGATCCCTAAGTGTAGATCATAGGAACAATTCCCACTTGGTGCCCCAAATGGAATAGACTCATCGGATCTACTGGAATTCAAGTGATCATATGCTTTAGAGTCCTGCCTCCAAACAACAGATCACAAGGGGATGAGAATAGTTTCCAGCTCCTCTTTATTAGTCCATCTTCTCTACCCCCAAAATGTGCTGATTTCTTTTCCTATCACAATCACATGATGAGAGGTATTCAGTCTTCCCATTGATTTCAATGCAATAAGCAAGGCAAAAAGCAGTATATAGTATATAGTATATAAAGCAGGTGTGGGAAAACTGAGTGCCTCCAAGCGATGCTGTACAGTAGCTCCTATCATATTTGTTGGGCCTATGCTCTTTAGCTATTCTTGTAGACTACCTCTAGAATACAACATAAATAATTTATTATTAGTGGTCGTTGGCCCTTTTTACATTAGCGATGGTTTTAGAGAAACCTTTAAATCTGGCCCTAAATATGTACTGGGAATGAGGACTTTCTTTGGTTTCCCCAAATACAAAATACCAAGTGGTATGCTTATTGTTTTATTTTGTGCTTTTATCTGGAGATTTGGTGAGTCCCTTATTCTTTGCTTATTTCGTTTCACAGTTTTGCCCACAGTATTGTATTTGTATGATGTCTGGACTGTTTGAGTCTGATGAAGAACTGGTAGAAGGTAGAAGTACTGGTAAGATCAAGAAGCAAAATAATTGCACATAGGAAAACAAAATCAAAATTCAAGAAATGTATATTTATTTGACTTACATGTTTAGCTCTTTGAATTCCTCAGTACTTAACACTTCAGCCTCTCCTACTGGACCCACATGACAGCACCAGAGGAGATTTGGTGAGTCCCTTATTCTTTGCTTATTTCGTTTCACAGTTTTGCCCACAGTATTTGTATGATGTCTGGACTGTTTGAGTCTGATGAAGAACTGGTAGAAGGTAGAAGTACTGGTAAGATCAAGAAGCAAAATAATGGCACATTGGGAAACAAAATCAAAATTCAAGAAATGTATATTTATTTGATTTACATGTTTAGCTCTTTAAATTCCTCAGTACTTAACACTTCAGCCTCTCCTACTGGACCCACATGACAGCACCAGAGGTATTTTTTGTCCTCATGACAATTGCCTTTTAAATCAATGTGAATTTTTATTTCATTCCTATAATCAAGCTTGTTTGCCCCAGAATTATTTCAGTTCTACTTCATAAATCAATGTATTTGTGTTTTTTCCTCTTTCCTTCATGAACAACTTATATTTTAACATTCGTGCCAGTTTAGTCTTCATTTTTTGTAGCATTTCAGTATTTTCCTGCATATTAAATCAGTTTAGTAATAATATCTGAGGTAGTACAGATATCACCTGGGAAAATGAAGTTTAAATGAAGCAGGACTTTTACTTTTTCCAATTAATCAGTCTTTGCATTGACGAGGAAATGTTATTCACTTGCCATTACTTTTTAATTTACTCTGCAATCATTTTCCAAATGAACAGGGTGAGCTGAAAATGAAATTTAAGTCAAATATTTTCTGTATAAAAAAATCACAATTCCATATAATTATGTGCCATGGAAAATTACATACTTTCTCATTAGTCAGGGTGCCCTGTTTTACAAAAAGTAAGCATAATAGATTTAAAGGGCTGATTTCTATTTCTATTCATTCTTACACCATTATTATTCTTGATGGTTGGGTCTGTTGCAGTGTAAAATACATGTGTTAAATGGATCATAAGACTGGCAAAGGGGGGAAAGGATTTTAGAGAAATGTCCAACATTTTTCTTTGAAATAGCCTAACAAAGTTTTAACATAAAAAAGCATACAATGCAATGTTTTCCTGTTCTGTAAAACATGTGTTCTCCTGCTGTCATTGCTTTACTCAAGCTTTATTACATTTCAAACTGTTACTAAGTGATAGAGCTGTTACCACATTCTATGGTGTGCTTTAGCCAACGTCTCTTCTCTCACACTGAATGTAATAGAACAACTGTCCATTCACCAAGTGAAGAGTATGGACAGCAGGTTGCACTTTCACTATCTGTTTAACCCTTTGAGTGCCAGAGGGGTGCACAATGTTTTGCTTCGCAATTACTTCTTCATGATAGAGTTGTTTTTATCATATTACATGGCAAACTGGAGCCAGCCTTTCCCCTCTCCCACAGAATGCAATAGAATAAATATCTGGGCATCAAATGAACATTCTGGACGCCAGCTGACACTATCAGCTTTACATTTTTAATGGGTTGAACTTTAATAACCTTGAATTAAAGGGATAGTAATACTTCGTTTTAACTTTATTTTATTTTGTAGGCATTAAAAAAACGTGAAGAATGATATAAGTCTTATCTCTCAAACCTTTATGGTTTATGAGATATTCACAAGCAAAGTTCCCCTCCCCGCCCCTTTTACCTAGTGTAAGCAATCTCTTCTCAGATGTGGATCAGGTTGTATGACAGGACAGATAACAGAAGGGGACAATTTTCTCTGTATGAAAACAATGAAAGCCCTTCCCCCCTTGACAAGTTTTTCAGCTTTTTCCATTATCTTAATTGAAGATTGTCCCTCTCTGCAATCTACCTGGGCATCTCCCTTCTGATCTGGTTGAACAGGGGGGGGATATTTTGTTTGTGAATATCTCTTAAACCATAAATGTTTCAGAGATAAGACTTATATCATTCTTCATGTTTTTTTAATGCCTACAAAATAAAATACAGTTAAAATGAAGTATTACTATCCCTTTAAGCATTTCCCAACAATATAAGTACTCTGTGGGAATGCCCTACAATACGTATGTTTTTCATAATAAAAGTTTATTACTCCTTTATCTTTCTTTGTTGAAGTATTTGTATTTTTGTAAGGTATAGTCAGGATACTTCATATTGCTCAAGAATATAGATGAGTGAAATTGTTCTATAGGTTCAGTATTTATACAAAATCAGCTGTTATATAAGGCCATAAACATATTTTGCAAACTAGGAGTTTCATGTAGAGTTCCTTTTGCTGATTGCTGGAAAATGTATCATGTGATGCCCTCCCCAATAAAAGTCAGTTAACGTCCCTTCAGTTTCACTCAAAATGGTTTCCTGTTCTTAACAAGGCACATGAACTGGGGAAGGGAATTTCTACAACTTAATAGTAACTTACTAAAGGTTATTTCATATTAATAAGTAATCTTCGGCTTTTCAGCTGTTGGAGACCACAAATGTCATCATCCCCAACCAAACCCCCTCCCCCCTCTCCCTCTATCCCCTGTAGATTTGATCTGAATCATTTGTTTCAGATGGATCATCAGAAGATTGGGGTGAAAACGTTTGTTGTACTTTGTTATTTTGTGCTTTAATAATCCATTAAGACTGGTGTTTGTAACTGTTCCCATATGCAGAGATTTTATATGAAGATGCAGAGAGAGGTTCTCTGCACTTCTCACCATCTGACCTGTATAGTGGCTGCTTCTTTCTCCTGCAGCCAAACATTTTGCTGTTTCACTGGGCATTTTCTGTAGTGTGATAGTGGTAAAATGCATAGAGAACATCTTCCTACCGCATATAAATATTTACACAGTTTACATATGGGGACATTTAAAAGTGATGACAGCAATAGATCATTACATGAAGTGCAACAATGGTTTATGTAGTGCTATCATAAATCAATTCTATTAAATATACCCCTTAATGGCCAGAGATGAGCAAAAGATCTGAAATTATATTAATTTCTACAAAACATGGAGTTTTGCAAGACACGGTCTATTTCTTTTGAAACTGATGTTTTAATTCATTTTTCATTTGCCAATAAAACCATGCAGATTTCAGACAAAGCAGTATATTGGTGGGAGCGGAGGACAGGTTACCTTCAGATATCATTAGGTCAGGTTCTTGTCTGAGCCACACATATGAAAAGGTAGGGAGCTTTATTTGGCAGGGTGGAAGGCAGCCAGGACTGGTGGATAACTTGTACCCTCTCTCTTTCTTTCTTTTTCTCTTCTGCTCTGTCATTCACATTCTCATGCTCTACCTCTCTTCCCAAAATCTCTTTCTCCCCTGCTCCACCTTTATGCTTCTCTTTCTCTCCCATTTTTCCATGGTACTGGCACGCTAGTCCCAAGCTCTCTATGTCCCTCCATCTCTCTTATGCTTGCTTCCCACACCCCGGTCTGCCCCTGTTTCTATGTTCTAAACGCTTAATATAATATAATCCACAACATATACTTGGGTCAATTATAGGTATTCTTACATTCCTCATGGTAATCCCCCATCTATTGTTGGGTGGCTATTTCCTCAAAAAACAACTTTTCTGTAAAGTAATATGTTTTGCCTTATCTCTGGGTCTTCCATTCTTTAATCTCTAAAAATGGAGTTGTCACCTTAGGATAAGTTTATTTAAAGGGATAGTTTCACCCAAAAAAAGCAGCTGTGATTGCCCCTTTTACCTACTGTAAGCTGCCTCCCCTTGGATGTTTCTTGACCAGACATCTAGCAGCAAGGGATAAACTTCTTGCTTTGAGCATAAGAAAAACCCTGCCCCCCTTAATGAAGGAGGGCAGGTTTTTTCTTGTGCTCACTGAAGATTGCCCTTAGCGGTGATCCTTCTGGATCCTCTTGGAGAGCAGCATTAAGTCAGTAAAAGGGGTGGGAGGGAAATACTTTATCATTCAATTACTGTTGAAATACAACTCAGATAGTATTGAAATCACACTTTCCATGCCCCAAATACTATGAAGATTAATCAGAGCTGCTTGTTGGGTGAAACATTACTAGCCTCTTAATTTTAAGACTGATTAGTTTCTGTACATATCCATTATTACCACACACTATGCTATGAATTCATCCAGGCAGAACAAAAACACTACTGTCATCTCTATTAACATTACAAGTGATAAATATAACCACAAACAGAACAAATTAGCAAACTGTTGGGACACAGAACCTAACTTGTGGCCCAATGTTCATCATGTTTTTTTCAGTCCCATAACTCATGCTAAATAGCGTAAGAAATGCGAACATCTAAGGAAACCAGCTAATGATCTGTGTTTGACACAGTGTCAAACACTGAGTGTGAGCTACAAACACAGTCACCCTCCCAAACATTAACCCTCCCCTTGGCCCTACACTACCCCTAACATGAACAATAAAGTATATCCATACTCTCACAACACTATCATATCATCTGTAGTTTAAACACTTACCTGTCTTCCTGATGTTCAGCTGGGTCTTCTACACCCTGGTCTTCATCTTCAATTATACGCAAGACATACGCAAAAATGTGAAGTGCAAAGCACCTTTATTGAAATAACGTAAAATGAAAAACCGCAGTAAAGGCACAGGCCCTCCCTCCTCTTAAAGACTCTCTCCTCAACTGAAAGATGGGTGAACCCAAGCTGCATGGGCTCCACACTGTTTGAGGTCTCGAGACTGTGAGGCGTGGGAGGAGAGGGAGGCATGGGTGAGGACAAAAAGCTCAGGGCTAAACAGATGGGAGGCATATGCATGCGCTCCCTGAAGGAAGGTCTCTCATGGATTTGAGAGTCAATCAGGATGCAATATGAGACCATGTCCTCTAAATCTCTGGGGAGGTCCCGGGCTGCAATCTCATCTTTAACTGTATCTGAGAGCCCTTTAGATAAAGCAGCCTCATTATTTCAACCAACATTGGCTGCTAGGGCATGAAACTCAATGGCGTAAGCCTAAACTGTCCTTGTACCCTGCTGGATGGACATTAGTTGTATGGCAGCAGAAGTGGAGAGGGCCGGTTCATCAAATACCCTTTTAAAGGATGCCACAAATTCAGGGTAATTGTATACTACAGGTTTCTGCATCTCCCAAAGGGGATGAGCCCATGCCAAGGCCCTGTCAGGAAGTAAGGAAATCACGATACCCACCTTACTCCTATCAGTTGGGAAGGAGTGAGGTACCACCACCAGATAGATACCAACCTGGCTCAGGAAACCTCTGCACTGGATAGGGTCACCCCCCATAAAGCTGGAGAAGTGGGGCAGACCCAGTCATGCCTCTAGCAACATTGGAATCAACAGTGGCAGCCAGAACATAAGTGGCAGCAGCTATAGGGATAGCCTGCGGCAGTGGTTGCTGAGGTGGTGGAACCAGATGCACAGTACGGAGCAACAAAGTCTGGAGGGATAACACAAACTGGTCCATGCACTGGTCTACCTGGTCCGGCCTGGTAAAAACGTTTGGTGGATTGCCTGCATTTTTTGGGTTAATGGCCCTTGTTAGGTACCAGGAACCAGACAGACATAAAAATGTGAATTGCAAAACACCTTTATTGAAATAACCAAAGCAAACAAAGCAAAATCGTGATCCAGGAGCGTAAACCAAAAGACAAGCCAGTGTCAAGAAGCAAGACGGATACTCAGACAAGCCAGGGTCAGGAGCACGGTTTAGGGATGGGGATGCCTCTAACTGAAACCGGTGAAAAATTACACTTTCCACTTCGAGAAAAGGACAATTTTCCACTTTTTCCCACTTTTTTCGCCTAGTTCATTCCATTCGAATCAATGGAAGCATTGAAGTTACACACAACACATATCAAATATTATTTTATTTCCCAAAGGCATAGAATAAAAGGGGCAAGAGGGTGTCTGTCTTGGTGGGGTCTGAAGAAAGAATAAGATGTTTTTTGTTTTTTTCAAATCACAAGCCCTGAGAAAAAAATAAAAATGCACTAATGGCCTATTGCCAGCAGGTCATGTTGGCCAGTGTCCACTGGCCATTGTCAAATGTCCTCCTGAGTTCTGAGTTACAACTGCTGTTCCTACTGCTGAGTTGTTTAAGCAACAGGATGATTAGGCAGTTGGAAGGTAATGGGATCAACAATAGCAGTAACATGGAAGATGGATGATGAAGGTTCCTCTTGCCAAAACTGGCTCCAGTGATGTGCCTGAGGCAGTAGCAGCACAATAAGTAGCCCCCAGTCTATGTGGAGAAAATAAGTTGGCCAATAATTCTTCTCCACCTCCCCCTCTTCAAAAATCATGGGTGTGTTATTAGAATATAATTTTTTCCCTTGAGAGCGGGGACAGTGGCACTCATCAGCAACTGAAATGTACACACTGTGTGTGTGTGTGTGGGGGGGGGGGGGAGGGTAAATAACATCTGGGGGCACAACTGTATCCAAACACCATGACACCCAAAACCAAGTACTGCCTATGTCACTATTCCTTTTGTCCACACCCTCCTAAGGACACATGACAACTTGCTGACATTTTAATAGTAATGATGAACCCTCCCTGCCACCAGCTTAGCATATTCAGCAGGATGGAATCTCCTCAGGTGCTGCTTGATGCATTGCTTGTGATTCTCCTCCACCAGACTGGCATGTGTGGTCAGTGCACCACACAGTGTGCAATGGGTGGAGACGAACTGCCACATCCTAACATCAACAGAGTGGCTATCATTTGGCAGGGAGGTAACGATGAACAAGGTGGATTAGCAGAAAATATAGTTAGCCTAGGAGGTGATGGCAAGCTAGTTGTTTCACTCATCATGGAACTTCCAGTCTCTGCCTGGGTTGCTCAATTCCTCTTCCTCTTTTATCTCCACTTTGCCTCTTGTTGCTTTTCTGGAGAGTCAGAGACAGCAAAAGCGGTGCTTGATTTCTGTGGTGGGTGTTTGTTTTAACATGTTTGACGTAAATGTCATGGTGTCTGTGTTTCATATGTGATATAACGGCGCTTGTGCCAAGGTGTGTTTGCTCCTTTCCTCTTCTCACTGACTTGTCACAAATTGTACACAGTGCCGTTGCTGATGACTGCACTGTGCCTGCCCCGAGAAAAAAATAGTCCCACACCCATGATGACTTCAGGAGGAAGGGATCAGATGGAGAAGAATGGCCTCTTTCTTCTTGTCCTCCACATTCCCTTTCATTGTCTGTGGCAGCGGATAATGTTGTTGCTGTTGCTGCTATTGCCTCAGAGTCAGCACTGCCACAAGGACCAGGAGTATTGCTGGCACTGGCAAGTGGAACCTGCCCTAGTCCCACATCACTTGTTGACCCCATTCCCATTGTGTCCATGGTGGTCTGTAGTATACAAGCTTGCTCCTCAGCATCCTGCTGCCCTTGCAACTCTGCATAAGAAGGAATTAGAGCAGTTGCAAATTCTTCTAATTCCAAAATCTCACTGCTAGTGGTGGTGGTAATACACATCTTTGTTCCTGTCTCCCATTCCTTTTCAGTTTCTGCTAAAAAGGCCATCAATGTCTCTTTCACCCCAGCTTCTCCATCATCATCATTACCATCCCCACTAGCCTCTACATGCTGCTACTCTATTCCAGACATCTCACTGCTGCTTGGAAGAGGTGACGAGCAATGTGACAGAGGGTCCCCTAATGTCGCACTTGCCATTTCCTTTTGACATGAAGAAGAAGGCAGATTAGCACTAGCAGTAGTAGTAGCAGGCACAGGCAGCTGATCTGTGCTCCTGCTGGTGGTGGTGGTGGTATTAATTCTGAGCCTGCTCTCCTCCCTCTACATCACTTCTGGCCTCTTCAGGATCATGTTCCACCTGGACACTATAGGGAAGAGGAGGAGGACTCCCAGAGCCAGAGAAATGGTGTGGGCTCCCTTGACCACTAGTCTGAACACTCTTAAATGTTTCCCCTACCACTCCAGCTGCTTCAACATTACTGCTACTACTAGTAACACCAACCACATCAAGTTCAGCCGCAGAGATTTTCTCCTCAGTCTCACAGTCACTAGTAATATGAGGATATTGTTGATTACCCCCTCCTTCACTCCTAATGCTAACAAGCTGTTGTACCTTAGTAGCAGTAGTACTAACACGGGCAGGATATAGGGTCCCTTGCTGTCACACTTGGCATCATTTTCTCCCTCCCCCCTCCTGAGAACTACAAGACACACTAAAAACAGGCAAAGTATTGGTGGCAGCAGGTTCAGCACTGGCAGCAGGAGCAGCATGACTGACAGCATGTACAGCACTAGTGGCAGCAGGGGCAGCACTAGTAGCAGCAGGGTCAGCACATTTGGGAAGCAGGTACAAAAATGGTGGTTGCAGGTACAGTACTGGGGGCAGCAGGGGCAGCATGTCTGGCAGCAGGTACAGCAAAGGTAGTTGCAGGTACAGCAATGGTGGTTGTAAGTACAGCACATCTGGCAGCAGGTACAACAATGGTAGTTGCAGGTACAGCACTGGTGGCAGCATCGGCAGCACATCTGGCAGCAGGTACAGCACTAGCGGCAGCAGGGGCAGCATGTCTGGCAGCAGGTACAGCACTTGTGGCAGCAGGAGCAACACGTCTGACAGCAGCTATAGCAAAGGTGGATGCAGGTACTGGCAGCACGTATTGCAGCAGGAACAGGCTGCTGACCTGTCCTGCTCTCACTAGTACCACCCTTTTCTCCCTCCCTCCCTTCCCTTTTCTCCCTTCTTTCCCATTCCCTTTTTCCTCCCTTCCCATTAAATTCCCCAAGTTCCCTTGGGGTGATTTAGGGGGAATGGACAGCATTGGTTCAGTACTGCTAGTTACTTCCTCAGACTCAGTGGACAAATAATAATGGTCCTTCCAGTTCCTCCTTTTGCTGCTCATAGTGATAACAGCCACTATGAGCCTCTCCTGCCTCAATTTTGCCAAAATATCACAGCAGAACAGCACAGCACTTCTATCTTGCTCTTTAGCTGCTTCTATCATGTCTGCCTTCTGAAAAAACATCATGTTTTTATAGAGGAAATGCAAAAACAATGTAAATCAATGGGGGGAAACTTTCTATCCATTGAAAACAGGGTAAAAAATTTTCGCCAATGAGCGAAAAATGCAAACATTTTAATCGTTAGTTTTAAAGTATATTTTCCCACAGAAAATCAGAGAACAACATATTGTGGGAACAGGGCAACAGCTTTCACCTATTCCTAATACAGAGGTCAGTGATGTCAGGAACAAGCCAGGAGTCAGGAGAAAGAAGGGACGTCAGAGAAAGCCAGGTCATACATGGATAATCAGGATCACAGGAGAACGCACTTGCAGCCATAAACAGCACAAGGGCAAGGAGGAAATGAGACTAGCTGCTTTAAATACTCTGGAAGGGGTAGACTGATAACAGTCAGGTGAGTAACCATGGAAACGGAGAGGTAAAGGCGGTTCTTTAATCATCAGCTGAGTCAGCCTGACACAGCTAAGGAAAGGCAGCTTGTATACAACTGCAGAGTTTTAGAGCAGTTCAGCCAAACTGTGACATTATTCTGCAAGCTTCTATCTTCTTCTCTTTTCTTCTTCATCTGTCATCTTTGTCTTCATCTGTCATCTTCTTTCTTCATCCATGCTACTCTTCATTCTTCTTCTTGTTGAACCTGTAAAAAAATAAAGTTAAGACAATAAATCTATCATGAAACATATACTGCCGCCACCAACATTGCTGGCAGCAGTGAATCACTGCTGGAGACAGAGTCAGGAGAAACCAGCAAAATAAAACCCTCTTTGTACCTTTTGGGTCATTGCTCCATGCCAGCTGAGTGAAATTTGAACAGGCTCTGTCTTTCATATAACCAGTCCCTGTTCAAATTGAGCTCCATACTCCCATTGGCTGGGATGTGGGGTTACGTAGGGCACAGAAATGCCCTGCAGTAACCACATCTCCCAACCAATCAGCTTCTAACTGGAGGGATGACTCAAAGCACTAGCTACTGATTGGCTGAGAAGTGAGGTTACTCCAGAGAATGTTTTGTGCTATGTGTAACCCTACATTCCAATCAATGGGAGCATGGGAATTAGTTTGAACATGGACTAGCCATATAAAAGGCAATTCCAATTCAAATTTCGCTTAGTGGGCATCAGGCAATTGCCCGAAAGGAATGAGGAGGAGGGATCTTTGCTATTGTTTCCTGGCAGTGGCAGTGGCATCATATATTTAATGATAGGTTTATCCAGGTTCAACACTAAGTTTAAGAAAGAAGAATGAAGAGGAGCACAGATGAAGAAAGATGTCAATGACAGATGAAGACGGAGATGATACTTGTTGATTTAAATGTATTGTTGTTTTAGCTGATCGACCTTATGAGTGCCAGTGGGGTATGCAACGCTGTGCACAGCGGACAGTTTTTAGTTTTTTTCGCAAAAGTTTTCTCCTTTTCTCCAATGCAAAATGTTCCTCCTTTTTGCCTATTCCAGCAAATTTTTTTACCTATTCCAACATATTATTCTCCTATTTTAACACATTTTTCGCCTAGGTTTGAAATCGCACAACAATTCCCAGCACAATATTACTTCTTCTGAGGGCTGTAGTGGAGAAATAAGTAGCTGGAAGTCAAAGCTGTGAGTCCTACTGCAACAAATTCCTTGAAAAATGTGTTATCATGCAAAGTGCATTTGTTCTTTCCCCACAACACTCACTTCCTGCTTAAAAGGATAGTAATACTTAAGATGTAAAAAATATATGTTCTAGAGTTTATGTCCCCAAATAAAAAAAGGGTACTCCAACTGCTGAGAGATATTTTATTAAAAAATTGTAATAGCTCAAACTTGAATTTTTTAGGTGCAATATCACAGTGGCCTGAAAATTTACAGTAGCGCTGTTGCTACACCATCGTATGCAGAGTTATGGTCTATGGACCAGAGCAGTCTATAGGCTGGTGTAGCAACAGTGCCACTGTAAATTGGTGGGACCTTGATAAACTGCATCCACCCCGGGAGGAGAGGGATCATCATCATTTATTGCACATGCTGCAGCAACCATTGCTGCACTCAGTTTTTGTACTACAACTTTACTCCCACATCCCTGCACTGCTCCAAGGGCCAAGGCAAGACATCACACTCCATCAGTTGTGTACTGTAAAGAGTAAAACACACACAGTAGTTGAGTTGCTAGTTGTCTAGCAAATGCACAAGCTAGAGGGGGAAAGTTGGAGGAAGTGCATGGGAGTAAAGTGTTAGTGCAAAAACTGACTGCAGCATGTGCAATAAATGATGATGATCCTTCTCCTCTCGGAGTGGATGCAGTTTGTGAAGGTCCCACCAATCACACCGCACCAGTCCCCCCACCACCACTAGCATACACATATTTCACATTGTAGGCTGTACTTTATTTTTTTTTAATCACTTGACATCATCATGAATACGTGCCAGTGTCACTTAAGCAGGAAGTACATGTTGTGGGCAAAGGACAAAGGCACTCTGCATGCTAACACATTTTTTAAGATGTTTGTTGCTGTAGGACTCACAACTTTGACTTTCAGCTACTTATTTCTCCACTACAGCCCTCAGAAGAAGTAATATTGAGCTGGGAAATGTTGCGCCATATTAAACATAGGAAAAAAATGTGTTGGAATAGGAAAAAAATTTTGGAATAGGAGAAAAATGTGTTAGACTATGCAAAAAATGTGTTAGTATAGAAGAATAATGTGTTGGAAAATTTGCTGGAATAGGTGAAAAGGAGGCCAATTTTGCATTTGAGAAAAGGGGAAAACATTCGAGAAAAAAGCAAAAGAATTGTCTTTTTTTTCACAAAAAAGTCATGCATGAAATTTGTCTCACATTTTGCCCACCCCTAATCAGCAAGCAATTTGGACCCCAGCTGCCTGTGTCTTGCCAGTCAGTCACACCAAATTCTGGGGTATTTTGGGTCAACCTCCTTCCACTCTTCTTCTCCCCCATTGTGTTCCCAGACTCCCCTACTGCAGAGAACAAATGTTCTACCTAAATGACTCCCTGAACTAAGCTGCAATTCCCATTATTTGTCTATCTTCTCCAGCTCAAAAATTTTGATGCGGCTTTCTCCTCTCACAAACACAGAATGGCATGCTGTGAAAGCCTGACACCCTTTTATATGGCTGTAGAAAATTTTTTTGTGGTGGAGGAAAATTTTTCTACCCATTGATTTCAATGCAATGGGCTAGGTGAAAAAAGTGGGAAAAATCAGAAAAACTGCACTTTTCGCTGGAAATTTTTCACCAAGAAGAAAGTGCAATTGTTTGCCAATTTCAGTTTGAGGCAAAAATTTTCGCCCATCCCTACTAAGTAAGAATTCTTCAGTAACATTACTTAATAGTGATTTATAACAAGTTAATGGTGACATTCTCTCAGATATGGTTCCTTAGGCCACAACACTTTATTGCCTCCTTGACAGATGGATTGATAACGGTGTTGTCCCAAGATTGTATTTCATAGAGGGCTTTTTGTTCTGCTACAGAAAAATGGCTTTGATGAGTATAAGTTGATAATGCTAAAATTTTCTTCAAGAAAAGATTTTCATATATTTGGACCTGTGGACAGGTATTAGTTGGATGAGTGAAAATAGATGGCTTCTTAAAAAGGTTAAATGTCTTGATATTAGTTGCCACTGATTCTAGTGTGGACTCGGGAGGCTATCTCTTGTTCGTTGTTCAGTTGAGAGAAAGATGAGGAATTAGATTTTTGCCATAGCAATGTTAAGAGGGAGAGATACTCTGGGTCTCTACTTTCAGTAGATGGCAGCATTTCTGGAAGTTCTTTAAATAAATGTTTCTTTAATAGTACAGAGGAGATATCATCTTTACTGGGTGGCTCAGTCTTTGTTGTAGATGACCTTCTTAGTGGTTCCATTTGTACACTCTCCCCTCAGCCAAATCTTTTTTGCTGTGTGCAGATTTTCTTTTCTTCTGGTCTGTTATATCTTTTTCTAACTTTTCTAGTTACAGTGAATATAAAAAGTCTACACACCCCTGTTAAAATGCCAGGTTCTTGTGATGTTAAAGAATGAGACAAAGATAAATCCTGCCAGAACTTTTTCCACCTTTAATGTGACCTATAAAGTGAACAATTCAATTGCAAACAAACAAATCGTTGAGGGGGAAAAATAAAAAATAAAAAACTCACAGTAACCTGGTTGCATAGGTGTGCACACCCTTAAACTAATACTTTGTTGAAGCACTTTTTGATTTTATTACAGCAATCAGTCTTTTTGGGTAGGAGTTTATTAGCATGGCACATTTTGATGTGCCAATATTTGCCCAATAATTTACCCTCTTCAGATCACCCTATAGATGTTCAATTGGATTCAGGACAGGGCTCTGGGCTTCCTCTGGTGAAGACATGCTTTTGTGGATTTGGGTGTGTGCTTTGGGTAGTTGTGCTGAAAGGTGAACTTCATCTTCAGCTTTCTAACGGACGCCTGAAGGTTTTGTGCCAAAATTGCCAGGTATTTGGAACTGTTCATAATTCCCTCCACCCTGACTAAGGCCCTGGTTCCAGCTGGGGAAAAACAGCCCCAAAGCATGATGCTGACACCACCATGCTTCACTGTGGGTATGGTGTTCTTTGGGTGATGTACAGTGTTGTTTTTGCGCCAAACATTATGGCCAAAAAGTTCAACCTTGGTTTCATCAGACCATAACACATTTTCCGACGTGCTTTTGGGGGACTTGATGTTTGTTTTTGCAAACTTCAGCCGGGGCTTGGATGTTTTTCTTTGCAGGAAAAGGCTTCCGTCTTGCCACCCTACCCCATAGCCCATTCATATGAAGAATACAGGAGATTGTTGTCACATGTAGCACACAGCCCAGCCAGTACTTGCCAGAAATTCCTGCAGTTCCTTTAATGTTGCAGTAGGCCTCTTGGAAGCCTCCCTGACCAGTTTTCTTCTTGTCTTCTCATCAATTTTAGAGGGATGTCCAGTTCTTCATAATGTCTCTGTTGTGCCATATTTTCTCCACTTGATGATAACTGTCTTCACTGTGTTCCATGGTATATCTAATGCTTTGGGAATTATTTTGTACCCTCTCCTGAATGATATCTTTCAACAATGAGATCCCTCTGATGCTTTGGAAGCTCTCTGCAGACCTTGGCTTTTGCTCTGAGATGCAACTAAGCAAATGTCATGAAAATCCTACTGCTTATCGATGTTTGTCTGTCCCCCCATTTGTCCTCTTAGCAGTTTTTAATCTTAATCCTGGTGAGTGCCAGAATGCAGGTACTTTCTGTTTGAAGTTCTCATTTGCTTCAAACCCTCCTTTCTCTATTAAAGAAGAGATGTTCAAGGGGTAATTGGATTACAACTAACAAATATATCTGAGTTCAATATTAATAATTCTCTAATGATTTTTTACTCAAAGAGGTGACTCAAAAAACAAGAGGTCATCCATTAAGAATAGAGGCAAGGTGCCTTTCACTAAAACAAAGTCAATGATTTTTTTACAGTAAGGTCAGTAAAGGTATGCAGTTCTTTGTCTTGGAATGCTGTGCATGTAGATACTGTAGTTTCTTTAAAAAAGTGATGGATACCTTTCTAGTTAAGAACAGTTTTGTGAATTATGACAGTTGGTTTCACAACAGATAGGATATTGATCCAGATAAATATCAGACTGCATATAGAGTGAGGAAGGGAATTTTTACCCACTTAGTGTTCAATTGGAAATGGCTTCAATGTATTATTTTGTCGCCTTCAGGATCAGCAGGGGTTATATGGGATGTGCTAAATTTCATAGATGCTTGTATTTTATTCAGCCTCATCAACTATGTTACTATACTGCTATGGCTATTCCTTTTGAGTTACTTTAACACATTCCTTCACATTAATAGAATTCTATAGAAATATCATTTTATTCCATTCATGCCTACATGTGAAAAACAATATCTACCAAAAGGAATATTAAACTCTGGTATCTAATGAAGAATGACACCTAACCTACTCACTAATCAAGCAGAAAAAAATTGTGGAAACATATCAATCCTCCTTCGTCATATTCTTCTTAAATAATAATTGCAAAGATAATCATTCCAAAAGCATTACAGGAAAACTAATAATATAAGTGTCAGTGCACTATAGAAGAGCTCAATCAACCTTGCACACAAAACTCCAATATAATGACGAGGATTGATGACTGATTCAAGCACGTCGAAAACACTTACAGGATTGTTTAATAAGAAGTAAGTGATGCAATTCTGGGGCAACCAGCTGCAGCATTTTATTTATTTAGGAAATGTTTTAACAGAAAGAATGCGTTGATATTTCTATCATTTTCAAGTATGTTCTGGAGAAGTTTACAGTAGAATGTTTCATATTTACACAAATAGAGAAAAAATACACACACACACAAATAGGCAGGACATTGTACTCTGTATTAGGGGAGTCTGGGAGGACAGGAAGGGAGCAAAGGATGTTGACCAGTGGTAGGCAGAAAGTGGGAAAAATTTCCCGTGTGACTGTTTACGAAAACTGGGCAATATTTTGCTTTTTTTTGCAAAGGTTTTCTCCTTTTCCGCAATGAAAAATGTTCCTCCTTTTTGCATATTTTAACAAATTTTCACCTATATTTCCTATACGTACCACATTTCCCACTTCAATATTACTTCTTCTGAGGGCTGTAGTTTAGAAATAAGTGGCTGAAAGTCAAAGTTGTGAATCCTACAGGAACATATAACTTGAAAAATGTGTTAGAATGCAGAGTGCATTTGTCCTTTGCTCACAACAATAACTTCCTTCTTAAGTGACATTTGCACATATTCATGATGATGATATCAAGTAATAACGAAAATAAAGTATAACCTAAAATGTGGCAGCTGTGTATTGTAGTGCTGGTTGTAGGGGACTGGTATGGTGTGATTTGTGTATGTATATAGTTTTTACCATTGCCATGTCTGTGTAAAATCACTATACTCCTCAGATTATTGACACACATTACTTTTAGGTCATACCAGTTGTCCCAAGTGGGGTAGATGGTGGTATCCCTTCTGTACATCCCTCTTCCTCCTCCTCATCTGTGCTACTGTTAATATATTTGTCCTGATTTTGTCTTTCATGTGTGGTTTCTGCTACCTGATACTCAGATAGTATGAGATGTTGGTTCATTTTTAAGAATGTTAGTCTCCCAACATTGCTGCTTGATAGCCACGTCCTGCGGTCATTAACAATGTAACCAGCTGCACTGAAAACCCTCTCAGACTCAACGCTTGCTGGAGGACAACTAAGGGTTTTCACGGCAGTATGTGTCAATGCTGGCCACACACACTGCTTTTTTGCCAGTAGTCCATGGTGTCATTGTTTCTGCCTAGAATGTATCTATCCTGCAAGTATGCAGAAACCATCTCACATGCAGTGGGACCACTTCTAGGAGCTATACGGTGTTCCTGTGTGTCCATTTTAAACCCATACTTAAGGAGCAAGTCCCAAAGAGGTGTGCTGTCAACACCACCACCACCACCAGTGCTGGGTTTTTGTCACCCCTGCTGAGACCCACTAATTGCCCTGTATTAAGAATGGGATATTCTGGTTGATGATGTAGCTGCTTCTGCTGGTTGAAATGCTTCATTTTCACTATACTGTCTAGATGTTTTTTGTGCCCTCAATTTCTCCCTCTCAACCTCCACAATGCAACCCTCCACTAGCTGAATAAGCATATATCAATATTCCTTGACAGAATCAGATTCCTCAGAGAGTTGCTGCTTATTGTCACGACTTCTTGTTGTGACAAACTGCTGATGGCCCTTTGGCAGAAATTCTGAAGTTTTGTGTTTGAAATCAGGATCCAGCAAAGTGGCAAGAATGTATTCCTCATTGCTTTTAATGGACACTATGCGAGGATCTTGTTCAAAGCACTCTAACGTCATTTACCGACTGGTGCATGTTTGTGTTGTCATTATTCCTTGCTCGTCATTTTTTTCTGCAATAAAAATATCAGTGGTAGAACTTCACTAATTCCTGCCCCAATATGACTCAATAGTATGGTTGTCTCCTTAAAGAGTTTCATCAGCTCACATACATCGCAAATTAGTTGTCCTTGGCCAGGTGACAAAGAGGCTCCATCCAAAGCCTTCCAGTTTTGCATGGTGTACTTACTAATGGCCGTATTCTGCTTGTACAAATACTTTAGCATGTAGGGACCTCAGCTGGTGATGGGGCAGGTTGTTACACTCTTGTATGGAATATAGAGAGTTGTGTGCATTGTAGGTTACAACTAAATTTAGAACATGGGCAAAGCAAGGCACATGCACCATACCACCTATTCTCAAAGCAGCGATGTTGGAGCCATTATCAGCAGACACAAAACCAGCTTTTAAAGGGTTAGTAATTCCCAAAATAAACTGTGTATTCTATATGGTAGATTTTACAAAAATAAAGTATTTGCAGAAAGTCCTATCTCTCAAACCTTTATGGTTTGAGAGAGATCCTCTGCTAAATTTCCCACCTCCCTCCCCTTCTTCCAACACTGACAGCAGGAGATCCCGGTCTGGAGATCAGCAGGTGGCTCTGAAGCAGAGTCGAAATCGTGTTTTTTGAAAATAATTACTTCATTGGAAAGGTCTACAAAGTGTGCCTGGTTTGCAAGCACACTTTGTAGACCATTCCAATTAAGTTATTCTCTTCCAATATTGCTATTGCTATCCTACTTTTTCTGGGTGAGGTTTCCAGATCTCTCCCACAAGTCTTAGATTTGGTGAATCATGGGTTAAATTGTCTATTCTCCCCGTTGATCCACTTTCGCATGGGGGGCCTGCACTGTCTGCTCCTTTAAATTACGAAAGCTCTGTGAAATACCTGGGACTTGTGGTAACTGCTTCTGCGGACAATTATGGGAGAGATAAATTGGAGCCGCTAATTAATCAGTTTTGATGTAAAACTACTTCTTGGCTCATGCTACCGCTGAATGTTATTGGTCACTCTAATTTAATTAAAATGGTGTTCCTTCCATGATTTTTATATGTTTTTCAGGGTTCACCTGTTCTTATCCCTAAACGATACTTTACCATAATTGACAAAATCATTAGAAACTTTCTCTGGTCAGGTGGCCCATCTAGGATCAAGTTCTGTACCCTTAAGCGTTCGGTTAGGGAGGGTGGAATAGCCCTTCCTCACTTTTATAATTACTTTCTGGCTGCACAGGGACAATTTGAACTCGCATTTGCTCTGCCGGATACCCTGCATACCTTTCATAGAATTGATGAATCTCTGCTTAAACCAGGATACTCTTTGTCACACGTCCCCTTGCTGGGTTCGGAGGTGCTTGGGGGTCCCCCCATCACTTCTCGGTCGACTTGTAATGTATGGTCGACTATTCAATCTATTTCAAAATATGAGGCTAAAGACCCTGAAACTCCTCTTCGGGGGTCGGATGGGCTGTTACATCTTCGACAGCTGGAGTTTGGTCGCTTGTGGATGATGTATGCTATTTATACGCTTGGCCATTTATATCAGGGCAACACTCTGAAAACTTTTGATCAACTGCGAGAGGAATTTGGTATTCCTTCTACTTTTTTATACTCTTGCATACAGCTGAAACATGCCTTGAGTGCCATGTGGGGTACTATCACTCCAAGTTTAAAAAAATTTCCATTAGTCACACTGGCTAAGAAGAGACAGCCCCTTAAACCTGTATCGTTGATTTATACATGGCTTGCTAGGGTTTCTATTGGGGCAGAGGATGAACTTAGGTTTCTACGGCCAGACATCAACTGATTAAGCTCAAGATTTTATATAGATCCTGTTATACTCCTGTGTGTCTCTTCCGGATGGGTAGGATGGATAGTGATTCTTGCAGGAGGTGTGGGGAGACAGGCGCTGATTTCCTACACCTTTTGTGGGAATGCCCTCCGGTCCGCAGATTTTGGGTGGAAGTACTTCGTACTATATCAGCTGTGGTGCAATGGGAAGTGTCACTTTCCCCGAAGACTTGTGTATTTTCTATCCTTCCTGATCAACTTCACTTAAATTTGTATACTATGCTGATTAGAGAACTGCTGGTTATGGTATGAAAGGTGGTGGTGCAATTGTGGATGTCAGATAACTCTCCCAGACATGTCCAATGGATGAACTTAGTGAACCATCATCTTCCTCATTACAAGGTACTTTACCTGCATAGGGGAACACCAAAAAAATGTTATCAAATATAGGGTCAATGGACCTCTTATTGTAATTCTAGAATTCTTTACCCATAAGTGCTATGTGATTACTGTTGCCTTGTGCTCCGTTGGTGATGCTCCTGGAGATCATGGCTGCCTACTATTACTTTATTTAATTGTTTATTTACATATTACTGTCTTAGCTGACATCTGCTACGATTATAAATACTCAATGAAAGAGGTGTTGTGCTCGTCTCCCAGGGAGGGAGGGAGGGGGGGTGGGATGAGTTTTCTGGGGGGGATAGCGGTGGGTAGTTTTAGTTTTGGTTAGGGTGGGTTTTTTTTTAATTTTAAGAAAAAAAAACTTAAAATGGGACAGCTATAACTTTATGTTATAATATTTTCTTGACTGTATGTTTTATACTTTTCTATTATGTCCAATCTCAATTTGTAATATTCTATTACTGTCCTCTCAATAAAAACGTTTTAAAAAAAACCCCAAAAAACTATCCACTAATATTCCCCTGCACAGCCCCATTTCATCCTTAAATTTTAATAAACCAATAAAATGAGTGCCACAAATACAGATTCCCTTTTCCAGGAGGTTTCTTTTGCTTCCTGGTTTTCCAATTTATGACTTTTTCCTGTAGGCACCTTCTTAAATGAATGTTGTTTGTGCGGGCAAATTCTTGTTTATCATCAGTGCAGCTACCAGAATTATTAGTGGCAAATGGCGTAGGCCTTGTTCTTGCTGCTTGAAAAGCCAGTCCCATAGTGGCCCACTAGCCCTCTCACCACAATCCTGCTGCTGAGACAGATGATGTTGAGGGCCTAATTGGGTCTGGGGATTGTGGGATCCCAGTCCCTTTACCACTGGTGTGCTAGTGTTAGTGACTCCTCAGAGTCACTACTACTGGCTTCAGGGTCCACCCAGCTTCTAATTTCTTTTCTACAGTGTTGGAGGTGGTCCTAGTGTCAGCCAGCACTATGAACCACTAATCAACCACTTAATTTTTTTTATTTCAATTTATTTTCTCTCTCACTTACAGTTTAGGAAATTATGGGTAGGGATGGGTGAAAATGTTTGCCTCAAACCAAAATCTGCATATAATGACACTTCCTGATTGGAGAATAATTTCTGGCGAAAGTGCAGTTTTTCTGCTTTTTCACATAGCTTATTCCATTGAAATCAATGGGAACAGTTAATTTACTCACAACACATAGCAAATGTTATTTCATTTCCCAAAGGTGTAGTATAAAAGGGGTATGAGAGTGCCTGTGTCCACAGTGGTCTGTGACCCACTATCCTGCTCCTTAGCATCCTGCAGCCCTTGCAACTCAACAGCAGCAGGAATTAGACCAGTTGCAAACTGCAAATTCTAAAAGCTCACAGCTGTTGGGGGATGGGGTGGTGATGCACATCCTCATCCCTGTCTCCTATTCCTTCTCAGTTTGGGCTAAAAAGGCCAACAATGTTTCTTCCACCCCAGCTTCTTCACCATCATCATCACCAATACCACCAGTACCTCTGTGCTGCTGCTACTCTATTACAGACATCTCACCAGCTGGAGGAGATGATAAGAAATGTGACAGAGGGTGCCCTAAAATCACACTTGCCATTTTGGAGACCTGAAGAAGGCAGACTGGTAGCACTAGCAGCAGGCACAGGAAGCTGATCTGCTCATGGTGGTAGCGGTGGTATTATTGCTGCTAGGCAACAATTCTGCGTTCTTCAGGATTATGTTCCACCTGGACAATGACAAGAGAGGAAGGGGACTCCCAGGGTCAGGGGAATGGTGTGGACTCTCTTGATCCCTAGTCTGGACACTTTGAATTGCTTCCCCTACCACTCCTCTAAAGCTAGTCCCACCAGCCGTTTCACCATCACTGTTACTTTCCTAACACCAACTACATCAATTTCAGCCCCTGAGTCTTCCTCATCACACTTAACATCACCTTCTACTTCCCTCCCTCCTGAGAATTACAAGACAAACTGGCAGCAGACACAGCATTGGTGGCAGAAGGTCAGCAATGGCAGTAGGTACAGCACCGATGGCAGCAGGGACAGCACTGGCAGCATGCTCAACATGTCTGTCAGCAGGCACAGGCAGCTGACATGTCCTGCTCTCACTACAACCCTCTTCTTCCTCCTTTGAAATTAGTTTCCCCCTGATCCCTAGGAACGATTTAGGGAGATTGACCAGCATTGGGTCTGTAGTGGTCATTTCCTCTTCCTTCAACTCACTAGACACATAAGGGTCCTTCCAGCTCTCCTTTTATTACTCCTAAACTTCATCATAGTGATAGCATTTATTATGTGCCTCTCCTGCCTCAATTTTGCTTCTAAACCACAGTAGAACAGCACAACATGTCTCTCTAACTCTGTAGCTGCACTAATTGTGTTTCACTTCCTGGAAAATATCACGGGTTTATAGCAAAAAGGCAAAAAACACTTTAATCAAGGGGTAAAAACTTTCTAGCCATTGAAAAAATGGCGAAGAATTATTGCCAATGGACGAAAATGGTGAAGATTTTAATTTCTGTATTTAAAGAGGATTTTCCCTCAAAAAGTAGACAACAATGCGCTTTTCCCTGATTTATTCACGGGAACACAATGGGACCTTTCGCCCACCCTAATTATGGGTTTATTTAGTATATGAGGGAAATGTTTCGCATCATCAAATTGAATAATATAGGCAGGAAGTGGAACAATACTTTAAGATTTTCAGTGGTCTTAACAAAAAAGCCAGAAAATCAATGAATTTCTCTATAGCCAAAATACGAAAGCAGGACATTTCCCACATCCCTTCTAATGACTCCTCCTCAGAGTACATCCAGCTTCTATTATTGTTTTCCAACAGTGGTTGTGTGGTGACCACAGTGTCAGCCAGCATTCTGAACCACTAAGTAACCACTTTATGTTTCTCTTTATTTTGATTTCAAATTAATTTTTTTCTCTCACTCACTCACTCACTCACTCAGTCGTTCTCCCTCCACTCTGCTTTTCTCCTAAAATACAACACAACAGACTGCAGGAAATTATGGGTTTAGATAGTATATAGGAGGGAGGTTTCCTCATTGAGTAACACTGGAGGGAAATGGAAGCATTTTCATGCATTTCTCTGTCCCCTAGTAAAAAGTTGGAAAGTCTTCATGGTTCTCTTTGGGACAAATTTTTTTTTTTTTTGAGGGGGGATTTGCTGTTGGAAGAAAACAGGACTTCTCACCCATCCCTACATACCTGCCTCTGTCTTCCCAATCAGACAAGCTAAATTTTGGGTATTTGGAGTAATTCTTCTTTGCTCCCGCCTAAACCCCCAGACTACCAAAGTGCTGATATAACAGCCAGATTAGGAAGGAACTTGGATCACAGCTGTCTGTATCGTCCCTGTCAGTCACATAAACTTTTGTGGTATTTGAGGTAATTCTCCTTTGCCCCTTTCTCTCACCCCCAGACTCCCCTAACACAGAGACAACAGACAGATCAGGAATGAACTTGAATCAAAGCTGCCTGAGTCTTCACAGTAAGTCACAGAAGATTTTGGGGTATTTGCGGTAAATCGCCTTTGCTCTCTTCTTATAACCTCAGACTCCCCTAGCACAGAGCATCCAGAACAGGAAGGAACTTGAATCACGGCTACCTGTCTCTTCCCATTCGCTCACACAAAATGTTGGGGTATTTGGAATAAATTTCCTTTGTTCCCTTCTCACACACCCAGATTCCCCTAGCACAGAAATAACAGCTATGTCGGGAAGGAAATTTGATCACAGCTGCCTGTCTCCTTTCTCCTTGCACGCTCTACCAAAGTGCAAATTTCCTTCCTCCAAGGCTCCCTAAATTATACTCCAGTTTTACTTTATTTGCCTATACTAACTAGCTGCAAAATTATGCCGCTTACTGTATCTCTCACAGTCACAGAATAGCATGCTGTGGGAAATGTCCCACTTGGCAGGAAGTGCCATTTTCCTTCTGTTTCACTTTTGAGGCAAAAAGTTTCATCCATGCCTTTCTATATGATTTTTCATGGAAAAGCAGCAAATTCCCAGTTTTCTGCCAAAATCCTACAGGAAACAACTGTGAATGTTTGCTAATTGCTAATTAAGACCATAGGATTAGTTTTTGATGACAAAAATGCAACTTTATTGTTCATTTCTACAATTAATTATCTAAAAGAAGATCAGGTAGATAATTCTGACAACAAAGTGCTGAATTCCATTACAGGGGATCATTTTGATCATTGTATTCCCTTTGAAGATTGTGGAGAAAATAGAAATAAAACTGTAGTTAAAAATAAGTAGAAAGAAAGTAAAACAGAAAGGAATCTTAAAATGTTATGAATGGGGTGGGCAACTATTCATGAAAAACGGACGATTTTTCTCTTTTTTCACAAAGTTTTCTCCTTTTCTCCAGTGCAAATTTTCCTCCTTTTTACCTATTCCAGCAATTTTTTTCACCTATTCCAACACATTTTTCTCCAATTCTAACATATTTTCTCCTATTCCAACACATGTTTCTCCTATGTTTAATATGGTGCAACATTTCCCAGCACAATATTACTTTTTATGAGGGCTGTAGTGGAGAAATAAGTAGCTGGAAGTCAAAGTTTTTTATCCTACAGCAATAAATACCTTTGAAAAATGAGTTAGCATGCAGAGTGCCTTTGTCCACAACACTTACTTTCTGCTTAAGTTACACTGGCACATATTCATGATGATGATGTCAAGTGATTAAAAGAATTAAATACAACCTACAGTGTGGCAGATGTGTATGGTATATACATAAAACTAAAAAACTAAATCAACAACTTCTTTACCCAGCACAGGAACAATAAAAGCAAAATCGGCAAGCAATCTGGACCCCAGCTGCCTGTGACTTGCCAGTCAGTCACACCAAATTTTGGGGTATTTTGGGTCAACCTCTCACCCAGAGTGCCACCAGACTCCCCTAATACAGAGAAAAAATGTCCTACCTAATTGACTCCCTAAACTAAGCTTCAACTCCACTTTATTTGCCTGTCTTATCTAGCTCAAAAATGTGCTGTTCTCTCCTCTCACAAACACAGAATGGCATGCTGTGAGAGCCTGACACCCTTGTATATGGCTGTAGAAAAGTAGCGAAAACTTTCGTGTGGTGGAGAAAAACATTTCTTCCTATTGATTTCAATGCAATGAGCTAGGAGAAAAAAGTGGGAAAATTACACCTTTTATGGGAAATTTTTTACCAAGCGAAAAGTGACATTTTTGGCCGATTTCAGATTGAGGCAAAAATTTTCCCCCATCCCTCCTTCTGAAGGCATCAGAGGATGAATGTATGATTCTGACAGATCTACCCATTTTCTCTGTTATACATTGGCTAGTCTGCACTTCACAGCTCTCCTGAACTCTATGGCCTTTAATAGAGAGTATGATCACTTAAATACCATAGCACACACTCCACCATAATTAAGTCTTTAAAGTTGAACTAACTCCTAATAATAACCCCCTTCTAACCTTTTGCAAAGCTGCGTTGCGTACCCCTCTGGCATTCAAAGGATTAAGTTAATGGTCGCTATAAACTTTGTACTTGTGCTCTGTCTGTAAACTGATGATAATACAACTGTAAATCTATGCTTTTGTTCATTTTTTTATTAAACTTAGTAATGTTTAAAAAGACATTACCATACACCAGGATTTAAATGAAGCGAAAAGTTACAAATTAAACCATTTTTTAGCTGTCAGATCCTTTCTCGTCACATCTTCAAATGATTGCCTCAATATTTTGCTGATAGCAAATGGTAAAATTATCAAACTGTCCTATAATTTTGTTCTATACCCATGTGTTGAATATTTTAGGGAGTTTTTGCAAGCCATCAAAAATGTCCTTTGTGATCAATCGTCTTAACTTAAATATAATCAGAAAGTGTCTTTTATAAAGAATTGTTGCAACTCAAATACAGCATAATAAGATGAGATGAGGAACTAAAGCGTGTGATAGCTTTCTACTGTAATACTTCAATTAAATAGCCTTAGGTTATCCAAGCTATTTACAAAATAGCTCAAAATATGTACCTGACATATTTTGAACACTTCAGAATTTATCTTGTCTTCATAACTGTATTTAAAATGTAATTTCACATTCTTTATGTATTTATTTTACAGCTAACTTGTCTGGAACACATTAAATGTTTGTTTTCAGAAACTTCAGTATTTTTTTTTTTTGCTTGACTCTGAAAATTCATATTTGTGGCAAATATTGGACTCTATAGGGCAAGGGTGTCAAACTTTTTTCCTCGAGATACACACTGGGCTTGATTCAAAAGTCACCGTTAAAAAACCCCAAAAAACTGCCGACAGGCACAGTAAGCCATCCAATAACCCGTGCTGTCAACTGTTAACGACATAAAAAAATGACAACTGACCCTCACGTATAGCCCTTTGAGCTCAATGGAACAACTCTACCCTTGAGTGATTCACTTCTGTGCAGTCAATGCCAACGCAAGATAAACTGATACATTTACCAGCATAAATTCTGTGCCTACTTTATGGCGTACAACTCTTAGCACATAGCACAATGACAGCAATGGAAAATTTAACACTTGCAATGCCAAGGAACTCCCTTGCAAATGTTCATGCCCTACAAAGAAGTCCTGGACAAACAACCATTCAACCCTGGACAAGGGGCTCACAAATCAACCCCAAATAATCCATGACAACATACCCTGGCACAACGGGGGTTAATAAATACCAACAAATATGTCTACACAACACAATATGCACACCTTTCAATGGCTAAGTAACCCAAGCCTGCCTGTGCAATATCAATGGCCAATGGACACCCAGGTGCAGCGGTATTCATCACACACACACCTGACAGGTAAACAGAAATTACTACAAACAACAAGAACCACAATGGTATACACTTGCATGGACAATTCACACCTTCCCATTGGTCCCTCTGTATCTGATGACTGTGCCTGGACAAAACCCCACCACTATCTTAAAGGGACGTCTCTCCATCCGCAAATGTGGCATGTTTACTGTGAAACCACTCAGAGAAAGAGAGATTATGAGCATTATGTTTCCATTGCAATTCCTGCAAAGACATCAGAGAAGAAGGCATGTGAGGTTTAGGGAGCCCCATAAACCCCAAACGCACCTGAACATCATCTGCCTGTTGCAACTGACGATGCTCTGGCTGGAGAAACAGAAGCCAGTCTTCACCTGGATGACCAGGACAGGCAAAAGCACCATAGCTGCCACAAACGTATCTCCCACAGCTCCGACAGCTGACAGAGGGACCTGTGGAACAGCATAGGGACAACAGACAACTGCAAGAAACCAGAATATTCTGCACAAGAGTCTCAAACTTTGGAATGACAGAAGCTGAAGTGAAGGACTGCTACAGGATGACACTGAACAGCATCTTCAGCCTACATGAGTTGATTAACGATGACATAGAGCAGGGTGTTGGCTCAGGTGTTGGCAGCCCTGAAGAGAAGGTCAGGAGGTTCATTTATTTCCCCTCCCCCCAGATTGAGTGGACACGTGTCAAGCAGGAGTTCTATAAAAGGGGACGTATACACAGAGTCATGGGGTCATCAACTGCACACATTTGCGCATAAGAGCTCCTCTGCATGAGGTACATCTCAACACTCAGATGGTGTGTGATGATAATATGAGAATCACAAATGCATGTGTTTCCTATCCTGGTAGTTGTCACAACTCCTACATCCTCAGGCACTCCTCCGTCTCTTGCAACTCTGAGAATGGGACCTATACAGGAGGGTGGCTGTTGGGTGAGTCTGCAATCTACACTTCACATTACATAACACACACATGATTCTTGAAAACCAAGCTTAGCATGTGGATTTACATGAGCAGTAGTGATGAGCGAGCGTGCTCGGCCGATGCTCGGATCGGCTCGAGCATCGCTCTGCTCGGCACATGGCGGTACTCGTCGAGTACCGCCATGTGCTCGCCCGACATGTTCGGGTGAAGGGGATCTGTGCCGGAAGAGGCACAGATCCGAAGACGCTCCGCTGGACCACCAGGGACTGGAGGTACGGGGGCATTGCGGAGATGAAGGGGGCATTGCGGAGATGAAGGGGGACATTGTGGAAGAGGGGCATAGACTCTATGCCCCTCTTCCACAATGTCCCCCTTCATCTCCGCTATGCCCCTCTTCCACAATGTCCCCCTTCATCTCCGCTATGCCCCTCTTCCACAATGTCCCCCTTCATCTCCTATGCCATAGAGGAGATGAAGGGGGACATTGTGGAAGAGGGGCATAGCGGAGATGAAGGGGGACATTGTGGAAGAGGGGCATAGAGTCTATGCCCCTCTTCCACAATGTCCCCCTTCATCTCCGCTATGCCCCTCTTCCACAATGTCCCCCTTCATCTCCTCTATGGCATAGGAGATGAAGGGGGACATTGTGGAAGAGGGGCATAGCGGAGATGAAGGGGGACATTGACCAGGCACCCTCCGCTCATCAGAGCAGGGGGTGCCTGGTTTAATGCTCGAGTGCTCCCATGCTTTTCAATGGGGCTCGGGTGCTCGGCCGAGCACTCGAGCCTCAGGGGGTGCTCGGTCAGAGCACCCGAGCACCCGAGCATCGGGGTGCTCGCTCATCACTAATGAGCAGCGTTTGGACCAGTTGGCGTTGGCCTGTCAAACAATCCTAGAGCGCACAGCCCACTTGGATAAACCAGTGCAAGCCCCGGTGGTCTCCCCCGTTTTGACACCGGGAGCTCAGTCCTTGTTGCAAACTAACTCGAACAGAGGGTTGACTGCTACAGCTCCACTACCTTTAAGGTACGATGGCGAACCCACCCTGTGCAGAGGGTTCATAAATCAATTGGAGATCTTCCTAGAATTAACCCCTCAAGCCTTTCCTAGTGACCAAAGTAAGGTTGGTTTCATGCAAATCCCTTATGGGAAGCAGCGAAACCATGTACAAGGAAATTCAGCGAGTTCTTAAGGGCGTTCCGTAGAGTATTTGAAGTCCCTGGGAGACCCGTCTCTGCTGCAAAAAAATTAATGGAGATCCAACAGGGGTCTCGCACGGTTGCTGACTATGCCATTGAATTTTGTACGTTAGCAGCAGAGGTGGGCTGGAAAAATGAGGCGCTGATGGCAGCATTTGCACAGGGATTTTGCGAGCGCATTAAGGATGAAACGGCAGCCAGAGAACTGCCGACAGATTTTGATGAGTTTATTGATTTCTCGATTTTGATCAATTCCCGTATTAGGGAGCGAATGATGGCTAAGGACCGTAGGCAGAGTGTCAGAGATTTGGGACTAGCAAGACCAAGCTTCCCACCCATGCCTCCCTCACCTCCCAAGCCTCCTGAACGTACCTGTGAGAATAGTGAACCTATGTAATAAGGGTTTTATCATGGTGCCCGTGATTCGTGCTGCTCTGTGTCTGTCACTTGCTGAGTATTGTTGATTGGCTGTCTGTCATTAGCCCTCCTCACACAGCCTTTTTAAACCCAGGTTGAGCACTTCCAGGTTGCTCTTTCATGGTGTTTCTGACTCCACTCTGCCTGACCTGCTTGTCAGATCTCTGGTCCTGTTTCCAGTGTTCCTGTACGTTAATGTTCCGGTGCTCCAGCGTTCCAGTGCTCCTGTATGCTAACGTTCCGGTGTTCCAGTGTTCCAACGTTCCTGTGTGCCTGTATTCCAGGGTTCCTGTGCTCCAGCACCGTGAGGGTTAACCTGTACGAGTTCCTGAGTCTCGCGCTCCAGCTGTCGCTCCGGCGACATTGTTCTCCTCGCTATTGCATACACATTGTTGGTTCCAGCGTGCGGACGCTGGTTTACTCCACTAAACCTGGTTGCAATATACATTGTTCGTCCCAGCGTGCGGACGCTGGTTTACTCCACTAAACAGGTTGCGAGATACTTTGTTGGTTCCAGCGTGCGGTTGCTGGTTGGCTCCACTAAACCTGGTCACAATATACATTGTTGGTTCAAGCGTGCGGACGCTGGTTTGCCCCACTAAACCTGGTTGCGATATACATTGTTGGTTCCAGCGAGCGGTCGCTGGTTTGCTCCACTAAACCTGGTTGCGATATACATTGTTGGTTCCAGCGTGCGGACGCTGGTTTGCTCCACTAAACCTCATCGCAATATACATTATTGGTTCCAGCGTGCGGTCGCTGGTTTCCTCCATTAAACCTGTTGGCGCTATTTACCATTAGTCCCAACGTGCGGACGTTGGTTTGCTCCTGTACATCCAGTACTGTGGTCAGTCTCTGTCCACTTCCTGGCAGTTGTCTGATTATCCCTGGCTATAGACTTCTGCTGATTAAGACCTCTATACTTATGCTCTCTGTTGTCTTAGTCACCTGACAGCTGGTCTACTTGCTCAGGCTGCCCTGCCTGGTATTGGTGAGGCCGGTAGAACCTTGACGATACCATCCTGTAGGTTGCCTCACCCGGTATTGGCAGGGCCGGTAAAGCCTACATTCAGCATTCCATTGGGCTGCCTTGCCCGGTATTGGTAAGGCCGGTAGAACCGGTATACATCATCTCACGGTTGCCTTACCCGGTATAGGCAAGGCCGGTAGAGCCTGTCATTAAAACTGTCACTTGGGTTGCCTTGCCCGGTATTTAGGCAAGGCCGGTAGAACCTATTGTATGTTCTATTACTGTTGTATTGTTATTGTATTTACCCTACGGGGACTGCCTTTAACTTTTAATAAAGTTAAGTTATTTTACCAAACCTTAAGTCTGAGAGTCTTCAAAAACCGTGACAGGTTTACTAGACTGTCAAAGGAGGAACGGGCTCATCACCGCAGACAGGGCCTTTGTCTATATTGTGGCCAACCTGGTCATTTGCTTCGTTCATGCCCTACACGGCCAGGAAACGAACGCACCTAGGGTTCCTTGGGGGATAGGCCCTAGGTGGCGTTCAGCAGTCCTTAGATCCGACTAGTCAGAAGCCTACTATCCAGGCTGTAATTTCATGGACAGAACTCACGGTGGAAGTTCTGGCACTAGTCGATTCCAGCGCAGCCGGGTATTTTATGGACGATTCATTTGCTGCCTCGCACAAAATTCCACTGGTGAGGAAAGGCTCTCCCTTGACTATAAAGGCCATTGATGGCAGGCCGTTGGTACCAGCCCAACTTACTATGGAAAAAATACCTCTATCTTTGCGTATTGGGGCGCTTCATTCCGAGAAACAATGTTTCCAGATTATCCATTCCCCTCACCATGCAGTTATCCTGGGGTTTCCATGGTTACATCTGCACAACCCCAGGTTCAACTGGCAAACTTGTGAAATTACAGCGTGGTCTGAATTCTGTGACAAACATTGTATTTCCCACCCCACCAAGATTATGTTGGCAGGCCGTTGGTACCGGCCCAACTTACTATGGAAAAAATACCTCTGTCTTTGCGTATTGGGGAGCTTCATTCTGAGAAACAACGTTTCCAGATTATCCGTTCCCCTCACCATGCAGTTATCCTGGGGTTTCCATGGTTACATCTGCACAACCCCAGGTTCAACTGGCAGACTTGTGAAATTACAGCGTGGTCTGAATTCTGTGACAAACATTATATTTACCACTCCACCAAGATTATGTGTACCTCTCCCTCCGTGCCATCTGAATATCGCCAATTCAGCGACGTTTTCAGTAAGGGAGAGGCTAGTGCTTTACCGCAGCATCGAGCGTGTGACTGCGCTATTGATCTGCCTCCTGTTGCCGTTCCTCCTCGGGGTTGTGCTTACCCACTGTCTTGCGAGGAGAATCGGGCCATGGAGGAGTACATTTCAGATGCCCTAGAAAGGGGTTTTATCAGGAAGTCATCCTCACCCGCGGGGGCTGGTTTCTTCCTTGTGAAAAAGAAAAGTGGCGAATTACGACCATGTATAGATTATCGTGGATTGAATACATTTATGTCCAAAAATGCCTATCCAAAACCACTCATTACGGAGCTGTTTGACAGACTGCAAGGCTTCTCCATGGAAAACGGCATTCAATACCAGATCTGGTCACTATGAATATCTGGTGATGCCTTTTGGGCTATGTAACGCACCTGCAGTGTTTCAGGAATTTATTAATGATATCCTACGTGACATGCTACAGTCCTGTGTAGTTGTTTATCTTGATAATATTCTCATACATTCATCCAATTTGTCAAAACACATCAAGGATGTGACCGCAGTTCTGCTCAAACTCGGTGAGAACAAAATCAGGAAATGCGAGTTCCACAAGCCTATGGTGCCGTTTCTGGGCTTCGTAATCTCTAAGGATGGCATTGCGATGGACAATGATAAGCTGGCAGCAGTCCTGCAGTGGCCATGTCCTAAGGGGCTCAAGGCAATCCAACACTTTCTTGGCTTTGCCAACTATTATAGGAAGTTCATTCGAGACTTTTCCACGATTGTGAAGCCGCTGTCCGACCTGACACACACAAGGGTGCAAATCCCCCCCAATGGTGTCAGGAAGCTGAACAAGCTTTTGTGATGATGAAATCCGCATTTGCTTCTGCTCTTGTACTGTCCCACCCCAACCCCTCCCTTCCATTCACTTTGGAGGTCGATGCTTCTGAAACCGGGGTAGGGGCAGTGTTGTCACAGCGTCTGGACCCAGGGAGTATGTTAAGGCCATGTGGCTTTTTCTCCAAAAAGTTGTCTAGTGCTCAGAGTCACTACGAGATTGGGGACAGAGTACTTTTGGCAATTATCCTATCCCTTAAAGAATGGCGACACCTACTTGAGGGTACCAGAACCCCAGTACTGATCTTGACGGATCATAAAAACCTAACGTACCTTTCTGAGGCAAAGAGATTGTCCTCTTGACAGGCTACATGGGCTTTGTTTCTGTCCCGTTTTAATTTCATTTTATCCTACCTACCCGGTTCCAAGAATATTAGGGCCGATGCCCTGTCCAGGCAATTCGGTCCAGAGACAGAGAGAGATGAGATGCCAGTATCTATTATTCAGTCAGATCACATTTTAGCTACCCTGCGGACCAGTATTACTTCTCCTCTGGGGGAGGAGATTATTCTAACCAGGCTACCGCACCTCCTGATACCCCAGTAGGCAAGTGTTTTGTAGCTGAGCCTTTCCGTACCTGCCTACTGGAAACCTATCATGCATCTCGGGCTGCTGGGTATGTTGTCAGAAATCAATTGATCTGGTCTCCCTCACAGTTATTCTGATGGCCTTCCTTGCGTGCTGATTGCACCGCATTCACAGCAGCATGTTCTACTTGTGCCCATGCCAAATCCCCTAGGCACCTCCCTGTGGGCTTACTCCAACCAGTACCTAATGGCGAGCATCCTTGGTCTCATGTCTCAGTTGATTTCCTGGGAGAACTACCGGTGTCTAGGGGATATTCATTTATTCTGATGGTAGTCGATAGATTCTCTAAGATGGCAGACTTTGTACCTCTCCCTGGCCTTCCCTCTGCCCAGGAGTTGGCTGTGGTCTTTGCCAGAGAAGTGTTTTGGTTGCATGGTGTACCCAGGGTGCTGGTGTCTGATCGAGGGAGCCAATTTGTGTCTAGGTTTTGGAGGTCATTCTGTGAGCAGATGGGCATACAATTTTCCTTTTCTTCTGTGTACCATCCCCAGACCAACGGAGCCACCGAGCGTGCCAATCAAGGATTGGAACTATTTTTACGCTGTTTTGTGTCAGATCATCATGGCAATTGGGCTGACCTGTTGCCATGGATGGAGTTCGACAGGAATTGTGCGGTTAATTCATCGTCCGGGAGCTCCCTGTTTCTCATCAAGTACGGGTTTCAACCATGCTTGCTCCCGGACTCATTTCAGATGCAGCAAATTCCAGCACTGGATGAGCATATCGAGCAACTGCGCTCCACTTGGGCACAGGTACAGAGGACCCTCAGTACTTCGTTTCAGAGTTACAGCGTCACGCTAATCGCAGATGGTTGCCAGCAGTCTCCTTCCAGGTTGGCGACAGGGTATGGCTATCCTCCTGTAATAAGTTGGGTCCTCGGTTTGTTGGTCCCTTCAAAGTTATCCACAAGATTAACCCTGTTTCTTATGCTCCGGATCTCCCAGCATCCATGCGGATTCATAATGTGTTCCACGTATCCTTGCTGAAGTCTCTGGTATGCAATCATTACACTACCACTCCTGTGGTCCCTGGTCCTATTCAGGTGCAAGGTAAGGAGGAGTACGAAGTCCAAAATATTATTGACTCCTGTAGATTCAGAGGAAAATTACAATATTTGGTTCATTGGAAGAGCTATGGCCCTGAGGAGCGTTCCTGGGTTAATCAAAAGGACCTTCATGCTCCCAGATTGCATAGCAGTTTTCATTCCAAGTATCCTCAGAAGCCGGGCCCCTCTTCTCAGGAGGGGGGGGTCTTTGAGATGAGGGTACTATCACGGTGCCCGTGCTATACGGACGCCATTTTGACATATGTTTACTTCCTGATACCTTTTATTGGCCAATTTTTATTTTATTGGCTACAGTGTCTGTGCTCCTCCCAGTGACAGCCTTTAAATACTCTGGGCTGTCACTTATGCGCTGCCCTTTTGTGGTGTTTCCGTTGCTTATAGCTTGTTCCATTACTTTCGAATGATATCAGTGTATGACCTGGACTGTCTGTCTATTCTGCCTCTTTACCATTCCTGGTCCGTGTACCGACCCGGTTTGGCTGAAGTTCCTGCTCCGTGTATCGACCCAGATTGGCTGACGTTCCTGTTCCGTGTACCGACCCGGTTTGGCGGAAGTTCCTGCTCCGTGTACTGTTCCTGCTTGGAGGACGTCCCGTTCCTGCTGTGTGGCCAGAGTTACACACACGCTCTCTTTGGTCTGTACCAGACCTCAGGTTGACTTGGTTCTGTGCAGATAGTCCTGTCCATGACCCGTTCTCTCCTAAGTGCCTATTGCTCCCACTCCAGTAGCGTTACCGGTCGCTTGGCCTGTTACTGCTGTCCCTGAGGTTGGGGTACTGTTGGGTGCCTCAGGCTATCTCCACATCTAGCAGTTGCCACAGACCGGAGCGTTCATTAACCCCTTGCGGGGCAGTGCAGTGCACTTGGATCTATATCCACGGTAGTCTCAGTTTGGCGTTACGTTGCTCCTTAAGGTGCCGTGCACTTGGGACATTATCCATTGCTGTCTCAGTTTGGCATTACGCTGCACCATCCGGTGCTGTGCACTTGGGTCATGAAACATTGCAGTCCGAGGTTGGCGTTCATGATACCGCTAGTAGCCGCCTTCCTCTGGTGCCCTGTAGCCAGTCGCATATCCTGGCTTCACCTGCCCTTCTGTGATTACAGCCGCTATTGTCACTCTCTGCGTAGAGAGTATACTGTGAGCCTTCCACTATTACGGTCAATCAGCTGTTCCTGGCCTAATAGTATCATTGTGACATATTCACACTGTATCATACAAACTGTACCTGACCTGTGTCAGTATTGTATCTTGTCCTTACATACTGGACCCGTGTGGGTTTATCATATCTTTGTAACCTGTCCTGTGTCAGTTTTATATACATCTGTATGCTGGACCCGCGAGGGTTACTGTTATTTTTTGTGTGCTAATAAAACTGTATTTTACCAAAACCTTCCATTTCTGAGTGTACTAAATCATAACAGGAAGGAACTGGTGGAGAAGAATGGCTCTTTCTTCTTGTCCTCCACATTCCTCTTCACTGTGCTCACAGTGGATGATGTTGCTGCTTTTGCTGCTACTGCCTCAAAATCAGCACTGCATCTAAGACCAGGAGTATTGCTGCAACTGGCAAGTAAAACCTATCCTAGTTCTGCATTAATTGTTGACCTCATTCCCAGTGTGTCCACTGTGGTCTGTGACACACTAGGTTGCTCCTCAGCATCCTACTGCCCTTGCAACTCAGCAGCAGAAGGAATTAGAGCAGTTGCAAATTCCACAAACTCCAAAAGCTCATTGTTAGTGGAGGTGATGGCCATACTCATCCCTTTCTCCCATTCCTTCTCAATTTCTAATAAAAAAAAAAAGGCTATCATTGTCTCTTCCACCCCAGCTTCTCTACCATCATCACCACCACCACTAGTCCCGCTCCCTAAGTGCTGCTGCTCTATTACAGACATCTCACTGCTCTTTGGAGGAGGTGATGAGCAATGTGACAGAGGGTCCCCTAATCTCATACTTGACATTTCCTGTTGACCTGAAGAAGAAGACAGACTAGCAGCAGTAGCATCAGGCACAGGTAGCTGATCTGTGCTCCTGCTGGTGGTGGTGGTATTAATTCTGAGCCTGCTCTCCCCCAACACCAGTTCTGGCCTCATCAGGATCATGTTTCACTTGGACACTGTAGTGAAGGGAAGAGGAGGAGGACTCCCAGAACCAGAGGAATGGTGTGGGCTCCCTTGACTGCTAGACTGGATGCTCTCAAATGCTTCCCCTACCACTCCCCTAACACTTGTCCCACAGGCTGCTTCACCATTACTGTTACTACTACTACTAACATCATGCACATCAAGTTCAGCCCCAGAGTCTTCCTCCTCACAGTCACTAGTCATCAGAGGATATTGATTACCCCCTCCTTCATTCCTAACACTAACAAGCTGCTGGACCTTCTTAGTAGTAGTACTAGCACTGGTGGGACTGCTTGAGGATGGCAAGTGTGACTTAGAGTCCCCTGCTGTCACACTTGGCATCATCTTCTCCTCCCCCCTCCTGAGTATTACAAGATACACTAGCAGCTTCAGAACTGGTGGCAGCAGCTTCAACACTGGCAGCAGGCACAGCACTGGTGGCACTGGCAACAGGGGCAGCATGTCTGACAGCAGACACAGTATTAGCGGCAGAAGGTTCAACACTGGCAGCAGACACAGCACTGGTTTCAACAGGGGCAGCCTCTCCTGCCTCAAATTTGGAAAAAGATCACAGCAGAATAGCATAGCATATCTACCTCTCTCTGTATCTGCTTCTATTGTGTTTGATCTCTGCAAATACATCATGTTTTTATAGAGAAAAGGTGAAAACAACGAAAATCAGTGGGTGGAAACTTTCTAGCCATGAAAAAATGGTGACAAATTTTGGCCAATGAAATTTTAATTTCTAGTTTTAAAGAGGATTTTGTCCCCCCCCCTCCTGAGTATTACAAGATACACTAGCAGATTCAGAACTGGTTGCAGCAGCTTCAACACTGGCAGCAGGCACAGCACTGGTGGCATTGGCAACAGGGGCAGAACATTTGACAGCAAACACAGTATTAGTGGCAGCAGGTTCAGCACTGGCAGCAGGCACAGCACTGGTTTAAACAGGGGCAGCACATGGGGCAGCACATCTGACAGCAGGCACAGCACTAGTGGCAGCAGGGGCAGCAATGGTGGCAGCAGAGGCAGCACGTCTCGCAGCAGGCACATGCATCTGACCTGTCCTGCTCTCACTAGTACTACCCTTTTCTCCCTCCCTTCCCATTCCCTTTTCTCCCTCCCTTCCCATTAAATTCCCCAAGATCCCTTGGGATGATTTAGGAGGACTGGCCAGCAATGGTTCAGTAGTGCTCACTTCCTCCTCCTCCTCAGACTCAGTGGACACATAAGGGTCCTTCCAGCTCCTCCATGTATTATTTTTAAACCTGCTCATAGTGATAGCAGTGACTATGAGCCTCTCCTGCCTCAAGTTTGGAAAAAGATCACAGCAGAATCACATAGCACATCGACCTCTCACTGTATCTGCTTTTATTGGGTTTGATTTCTGCAAATACATCATGTTTTTATAGCGAAAAGGCAAAAACAACGTAAATCAATGGGCGAAAACTTTCAAGCCATTGAAAAAATGGTGACAAAATTTTCGCCAATGGGCAAAAAATTTGAACATTTTAATCACTAGTTTTAAAGAGGATTTTCCTGTGAAAAAGAAGACAACAACGTAGTTTTCACGGACTTTCACACAGAAACACAACGAGAGATTTCTCCCACCCCTAATAATAACCCTCACAGTCTTATTCCTAAGACTGGATTTATATCTCAGGCATCTCTAGGCAACACACTATAATCACTCTTGGTTCTGACAATGCCCCTCACTTCTCCTGATCCCACACCCCAGTCCTTATCCTATAACAATCAAGAATGAAAAATCAGAGCAGTTGCCTACTCTTCTTATTGGTAAATCTGTCCCTGCTTGTCCCAGGGCTGCCATAGAAGCATACATACTGAGCTGTCCCACCACTGTCAGTTGTTTTATTCAAAAGTTATAACAATTTAAACTTTCAGGAAGTACGTATAACCTTCATTAGTTCCTGAATTGGCAGTTTCTATCACATTGTATGACAACCTTTTGTAAATAACACAATTCTATCAAAAATGCAACAGAATAACTATCTCATAGAATGCAACAGAATAACTAATTGAAATCAAATCACTGGGGGTCATTATAAATATAAAACTCAATACTTTAAACTGTCATAACTCTGGAAAGGTGCATTTTGAAGCCGTACAGATACTCTTGTTTTACTCAACAGGAAACACCCTACAATATATGTTTTGTTTTTCATAAAGAAAGTTTCCTGTTCCTTTAATTAAGCTAATGTACTTTTTCTACTTCAGTATGAAGCAAAATAAAACCAGAACTGTCATGTCTGCCTCCATGGACACAACATACTGGAATGACTGAAGATGTTGCCTCTTGAACAAAGATGTAAAGGCAAAATTTGTAGGGACTTTTAGAATTTTTGGGCATCATATTCTTCTCCTTTACGTTGAGGTATAGCACAACAGTACACATATGCAGGTTTATTAGGGATGATAAGCACATAAGCTAATATATTTTTCTAGGAGAAATAAATCCTTTTGACATTTGAATAGAATTCATATAAAATTTAGTGTTATCTTTCGCTGTCTCTCATGCTGTCTTGCTTTATGACTGGACCTAACAACATATTTATTTTACCTTTGTCTGGAACAAGCTGTTGTACTTCTTTCTACTTCAGTCCAATACACTTATCATTTCCCCCCTTGAATTATTGTGCCTTATATAACCTCCATGGTGATATCTGCTGAATGCTGGACCTTACTGACTTGTCACTTTCCTCTTCTACTACTACTACTACAATAAGAATATACAGTTATGTCAATCCCTCCCACACTTCCTACATATAGTAAGTAGAAGCAAGCAGGGCTCTTATCTAGGGATGAGCAAAACTTTTTGTCTCAAAGCAAAATCGGTGAAAAATGGAACATAGTGCCTGGTGGAAATTTTTCAGTGAAATGTGTGATTTTTCCTCTTTTTTGGCTTTGAAATCAATAGGAAGACTGAAATTACACACAACACATAACACGTTTTATTTTAAATGCATGGTATAAAATGGTTCTGAGGGTGCCTGAATTGGTGGAGGCTGGGGAACGAATCAGTTAAGCAGGGATTTTTTTGTTGTTGGTGGGTTGTTGACTGGGATAAATAAATTAATACAAAAAATAAAAAGACATGGTGTAAAAGGGGTCTGATGGTGCCTGTGTTGGTGGAGTCTGGTGAATCATTTGAACAGGGAAGTTTTTGTGGGGCAGGGTTAGTTGCATTGGATTGGGGGGACAGTTAATAAAAAAATATAAGAAAATGGTATGTAACGTGGTTTACTATTGAAATGTTGCCCTCTATTTGGTGACCATGAAAAGGGTGACGTCAAGCTGTTGCCTGCATCAAAACGGCAACATTTTGATGCTGCACGCTTAGGGGTTGACCTGCTACTACAGTTTGTGTCTCTAATGACTAAACAGGTAACTTAGAATGAGGTTTTAAATCTTAAACTATTCTGCGTGAATCCCTTGAATGCAAAGAATGTATCTGAATGTGTTGAGGTTGGCTTAACCCCTAAAGTAGCTCTTGAGTAATGCAAGAGTTTAACTGGCATTCAAAGGGTTGAGCACTGAATGTGTTAATGAAGCAAACATTAACTTGGTAAAGGGACAAGAGCATAACATTAATTGAACATTCATTGACCATTTGCAGAGCACATGATATTCCATACAGCAGCCACTTTCCGAGTCTATCAGATGAAGAATACTGAGAAAATGTACTGTCTCTCCACCTGCATGTCAAATGGCCTCTGCCTGCAGTACTGTCTTGTTGATTTAGGGATGAGGCTTCCCAGATGACTGTGAACAGTTGTTATTCATTTGTAGACTGTATATTAGAGGCAACCACTGGATTTTTTGTAGTGATCTGAGTGGGAGTGTTCTGGGGCACATTCTAAGCTAACTGTTTAATCAGTAGAGACGTACTGAAACAGGCTAGAAATCTCTACTGACTAAACAACTAGCTTAGAATGCACAGCAAGGGAGCAGGTCAGCCCATACACATGCAACATCAGAATGTCACCCTTTTGATGAGGGCAATATTCTTATGTCACCCTTCTCATAGTCACCAAATATAGGGAGTGACATTTCAGGATACCAGAGACAGGGATCCCCCTGATGTAAGCTGTGATTAGGGCAGACTGATACTTGACGGGATAGAGTATTTTGTACAGGATGATTTGTAGGACTTGTTAGGAACAAGCCCTCAAAATAGTTTTTTGTAGGCCTCTAGTTTACATAAAGAACAAGCCCTGAGGAAAAAATAATGCCCAATTGGCCTAGTGCTAGCAGGTTATGGTGGCCAGTGGCAATTGACAAATGCATTAGTGTCGTGGCATTTGCAACTGCTGTTTTTGCTGCTGCTGTTGCTGTGTTGTTTAAGCAGAAGGATGATTAGGCAGCTCCAAGGGAATTGGAAGGTGATGGCGAGCCAGGTGTTTCATAGAACTTTCAGTCTCTGTCTGGGTTTCTCTATTATTCCTCCTCTTTGATTTCCTCCTTGCCTCTTGTTGTATTTGTTGAGAGACAGGGTGTACAGCAACAGCAGTACTGATTTTTTTGTGGGGGATTGGTTTTAACATGCATCACATAAATGGCATGGTGTCCATATTTCATATGTGTTATCAGGGCTGTTGTGCCAAGTGCGTTTCCTCCTTTCCCCTTTTCATTGACTTCTCACAAAGCATACATAGTCCCACACGGCCACACCCAGTACCTCAGGGGGAAGGGAACAGGTGGAGAAGAATGGCCTTTTTCTCCACAATACCCTTCACTGGCTGGGCACCAACTAGGAGCAGGAGGAGTATCACTGATGCTAGTGGTGGTGAGGCCCATCCCCATTTGTATCTCGGTCTCCCATTCCTTCTCGCTTTGGGCTAAAGAGGCCAATAATGCCTCTTCTACCACAGCTGCTGTACCATCACCCTCATCACCACAAACATCGGTCCCTTTTTGCTGCTGCTGCTCTATGAGAGTCTCACTGGTTGCCGATCTTGACAAATGTGAAGGAGGGTCCACTACTTTCATACTGTCACCCACACACGACAATAGGAGCCGTGTGGTGCTGGCTCTGGGTTCAGGTGCTAGCGAGCGATGCTGGATTGCGGAGCTTGAGAGCGGTGACGGCGTGTTAGGTACTCCCTTGCTGCAGCCAAAGCTGGCTAAAGGTGCTGGTCGTGAAACCAGATTGTTCCACCCCGGTTGAGCCAAGGTGCAACCAGGATAGGAGTACCTAGGAACCGTTAGAAACACCAGGCCAGCAGGACACCAGACGGGAAACAGGGAACACAGCAGAGCTCAGGCGCAGCCAAAGGTTCAATCAGGAGCGGAGATCAAACGTGGTCAGAGGAGCCAAGGGTCAAGCCAGGAGCCGGGAGCAGACGTGGTCAAACAAGCCAAGGGTCAAGCCAGGAGCCGGGAGCAGACGTGGTCAAACAAGCCAAGGGTCAAGCCAGGAGCCGGGAACAGACGTGGTCAAACAAGCCAAGGGTCAGTAAGTAGACGTCCAGAGCCCAGGACCAAACTATATTAACTTATGGAACGGGCGCCCTATGCCTGGGACAACCCGTTTAAATAGACAGTCAAGCCAATGGAGAGCAGGGAGCGGGAGGCTCGTCCGTGAGCCAACCCGCTTTGGAGGAGTGGAAGCCAGTAGGGGAGCGAGACGGGCGCATGCGTGCCCGGGAAAGGAACCCGGAATCGGCACCGTGAAAGAAGACACGGCCCGGGTGAACGCGCCGGCGGTGACACATACTTGCTATCTCTTGAGATGAAGAAGGAAGAATGGCAGCACTAGCAACAGTCACAGGCAGCTGATTTGTGCTGATGGTATTACTGCTGATAGCCTGTTATGCTTTCCACAGTATCATGTCTTAGAGGCACAATGCTGGGGGAAGGGGAATAACAGGTCAAGGGGATGTTGGGGTCTCCCTGGCTGCTTGTCTTCACTTCCCCTTCCACCTCAGCAGGAGGATTTACTGCGGCCACTCTAGTCCCACCGGCTGCTTCACTAACATCAACTTCACCATTACCCCTCCATCAACCCCATCTGTAGCTGCTGTGTGGTAATAGTAGTTGGACTGCTCTGGCATGGAAACTGGGACTTAGTGTCCCCTGCTGTCACCTATGCCATCATCTCCTCCTGATCAGAAGGCACACTGGCAACAGTAACAGAAGGCATGACCTGTTGTGCTCACACTGCTACCCATTTCTTCATGTGCCTTTGCTGTTTTGCTAATATTTTACCCCAGATACCTAGGGATAATATATGGGGACTGGGCATCATTGGGTCTTGGGAATCAGGGCTTCCAGACCCTTCTATGCTGGTAGTGCTCACTTCTTCATCCACCTTAGTCTCACTGGATTCATAAATTTATTTCCAGTTCCTTATTTTCTTTTTAAACCGGGTGCTCATAGGGATAGCACACACACACTATGAGCCTCTGCTGCCTTAATTGTGCTGAACAAAGCACTGCAAAACAGGCTAGCATCCTCCCTTTCTCTCGAGAAGCCTGTGTTGTTTTTCAGTTCCTGGAAACATGATAATTAAATGATAATTAAAAAACATTGCAGAAAGGAACAATTCAACTAGGTGAGACGGCCCCATATAGTCACTTAAGTCTGCATTTGGTCAGCTTCCAGTGAATGAGCAATTGTGATGTAGCAGCAAATTACTTTGTTTTTTCACAAAGCATATAGAGTATTAGTTCATATGTAGAAAGGACAATGGCTGTGTTGGGAATCTGCCGGAAAAGTTGAGCTAAAAGTCCTCTGTAAAAGGTAGGGTAACCCTCTTCTTTGGCCACCAAATGGGCTGTCTGACAAAACGTCCTGTACTTGTTGCCTTCTTCTCGCAATCTGGTGCGGATCACTTCGTGTGGATAAGCAATACAGGACGCAAAGCCTTTTGAGAAGGCTGCAGCAATCATTAATCCCAAGAAGTTGGAGGAAGCTTTCTCCCTTGCAGCAGAATTTGGTGGTGACAAATGCATCTCTTGCAGATTTTTTTTCAAACGTTCATATATTACGAAGCAAATTATAGTCTCTGATATTCCTGCATAGGAAGCAGTGAGACCCCTGTAAAATCCACGTATACCCTCCATTTGGTACACATAACGAGCACACTGTAGAGCATTCATTTGCTTTGAGCCTCTTGCTCTCCTTTCAAGCTGCATTCGAGTTTTTACCATCCAGACTGGATTCATCATTGTATTTGTCACAAATGCTGCAGAACCAGCAGAACACATGTGGACAATATTACTGTTAGGAACAAAAATAGCATTGAACTTCTCCTTGGCTTTTGAATATGTTGCAAAGTAAACCGCCCTGGAAGGAGCTACTCCCACTAGGTTAGGACCCACCCCTCTGAAGAGGGATTTTGTCCCTTCTTTTTCAAGGATTGTTTTTGGTGTGAAAAAGCAAAGTACATGTATGTAAAGGAGTAGGAAGTTTGTACCCTTTGGAAAAAATTGAGAAAACATTTTGACAATAGTCGAAAACAGCAAAGATTTTAAAGGCTTTATTTAAAGCAGATTTTACAGTGCAAAAGCAGACAACCACATGGTGTTCTCTGATTTTTCACAGGAACACAACAGGCTTTTTCACCCACCCCTATTTTTTTCCTCAACTGGGGAATATATGAATACAATTCCATGCAAAACCGGTGTTGGAATCTATTTTCTTGTCATATGCCTGCCTAACAATAATTTACTAAGCTACTTATACCGTGAAAGCTGCTTGACCCATATAGAGGGAGACTGGGTAAGACTATGGGTATTTCAGGATGTGCATTAAATAAGGCTCAGAGGAAATGCTTGCTGGTACTAAAGTCTTATTAGTGGAAGATTGTGCCCACCAGTATGTACTACCAAGATCACACTCATTAGTGATTACTCCTGTGTGCAGTTGCTGGAGACTAACGCCACTGGAACTGTACTGGTGTATTTGTGCATTTACGCCAAAGGTTTATGACCATTCTCTCTCAATTGTAGTGTTATTTTGTCTTGACACCTTATTGTAGTATTGAATTTTTGGAGTTTAGAATTGTATAAATAATAAAAATAATAATAATAAATATCTTACTTATGCATCACAATGAAAATAGATGCTACAAACCGCATTTGTACAAATTATAGGTTTTTAGATTGGGTCAAATACCAGATATGGGTAAACAGATTATATATACTTTTTAATAGCAATATTAAAATATAAACATAGACAAAATTATAATGAAAATTCTGTTGTAAATGCTTGGAATCATACACAGTTGTGATTGATTTTTGCTTTAAAGCATTAATCTAGAACCCGGAAGTAGAAGGTTTGAATTTAGTTCACATAAAAATATATTTTTCCAGCACCAAGTATTAACAAATATGACCTGATTTTTCAAATTCAAGTTTGGGTCTTAGGGTTAGTGCATCTTTACTAAGAATGACAGTTTTATATAAATGATAGGGAAATTGTTCTTCAACATGATGTTACATCTAGATACTTATTCCATGAACAGATGTGTCTCAACTTCTAATTGCTTCACAATATATTGGAGATTTCAAGAAGATAACATTTTGTTCATACATAACTTATGGAGGTGAAGGTGGCTCAGGGGTTAGGAGCTCTGGTTATGAAACAGTGATACTAAGATGCACTTTAGAACCCCAGTTTCACCATGCTAATGACATTGGTATGTTAATTTATCTCCCTAAATCCAGGCACTTAGATTAGATTGTGTGTTTTTATGAGGTAGAGAACAATGGGACAGATTTTTGTACAGATACAATCTGTGCAACTACATAACAAATCTACTACTGAAGATACTCAGTAAATTAGTCTGAAATGCTTACATCAAGTTCAACATTTGCTGCATTATATTCCAGAAAATGTGAATACATAATCCTTTCTGACAATATTGTTACAAAGAAAAGTATGTTGATAAAAAGGAATACGTCTAAAGCTTTCCTTTGCCATCTCTCCTGAACAGACGTCCAGCGTCAGAAGTCCATTCACCAACACCATATGGAAACCGGGCACAAATCTCTTTAGGACATACTTAGAGAGTTAAGGCTAAAATTTTCAATACAATGATAATTATTCTCAGTACACAGTAATCCACTGTGTACTGAGACAATTTTGAATTTTCTTTAAACGTTTAGTTTTTTCCTGCTGATTATAAATGTTCCATAAAGAAATTTGTTAATAAAAGACATAGGGCTTCATACTATGCCCCACGGTAAGAAACAAAACTGGTGACGGTGGTTTTGACAGCACAGTTTGTTATTCTATCAACTATGCTGTCAAAAACCATAACCAAATAAAAATGTCCAGTGGGTGCAAAATTTGTGCCCATTGAAGCGGTCTCATTGGCTAGATGTCAATCTCTGCCAATGAGACCTCTCCAGCTTACAGACTGAAGCCTCCGTCATCGGAGAAGGCAGACTAGAGGGAGGGGAGCAGAGACAGAGCGGCAGACTGCGGCGTAGAGCACGTAACCACAGTCTGCTCGGAAGTAGGGCCAGGTAATGTTTATTCTTAATATTTCTCCAAATAGCATTTTTTTAAACGAAAGTAATGAAATATTCTGAATAATCGCTATATAACCTAGCGATTAAGAGCAACTTGTTTAGTGGTGATAGATCCCCTTTAACCTTTTATTTAAAATGAAATGGCAGCATAATATATTTACAGATATGCCAGACTGCATTTAACCCTTAGAGCGCCGGAGGGGTACCCCTCTAGCACGCAAAGGGTTAACTCAGGCATATCTTGGGGACAATTGCAACCTTTTCTTTTGTATATAAGGTACATGGGCTGTTTTCTTTAGTTTAAAGAGTAGTAATTTTGGCACAAACTAACAGCGCCATAGGAGACAAACATTTCCCAAAACACCATAAATTTAAATACGGCTTATAACCCCTTGACTGCTAGAGGATTTTCCAACCCGTTGTGATATTGTAGATTCTACCTTATGGTGCAGTTGGATTTCTCTAGAATTGTAGTTCTTTAGCTTATTAACCCTGTGAGTGCCAGAGTGCAAAGCAATGCATTTCATATCCATCTGACACTCAAAGGGTTAAATAAATCCCACAGAGGCCATCAGGTTCTGAACAGAAAACATGAGATACCATTTTTTTCTCTTTATGTCATTATAGGTGCACTATAAATGATATCTGCACATGCTCTGTATTGATGTGCATAATTATATAGGATGGGCAGCATTTTTCACCCAAAACAAAAGGCGTCCCCAAATGTATCTCACTCTCCCATTCCTTCTAGCTTTGGGCTAAAAAGGCCATTAATATCTCTTCTACCCCACCTGCTCCACCATCACCCTTATCACAACCAGTCCCTTCTAACTGCTGCTCTATGAGATTATTACTGATTGCCGGTGATGAAAAATGTAACAGAGGGTCCCCTTCTGTCACACTTGCCATCTCTTGAGGTGAAGAAGGCAGACTGGTAGCACTATTTGAAGGCACAGACAGATGATCTTTACTGATGGTATTACTTCTTCTAGCCAGTTCTACCTTCCTCAGCATCATGTACCAGAGGCACAAAGCTCGGGAAAGGGAAATAACAAGGTCATGGAGGTGTTGCGGGATCCCTTGATTGCTAGTCTGACTGCTCATCTACACTTCACCTTCCACCTCAGTAGGAGGATCTACTGTGGTCATGCTAGTCTTGCTAGCTTCTTCACTAACATTAACTTCATCATCGGCCCCTTTGTTACCCTCAACACTCTAAGTCTCTAGCTCCGGCATGATAGTGGTAGTGGGACTGCTTAGGGATTGCAATTGGGACTTAGGGTGCACTGCTATCACACTTGCCATTATCTCCTCCTCCTCCTCCTCCTCCTCCTCCTCCTCCTCCTGATCAGAAAGCACACTGGTAGCAATAGCAGCAGGCACAGGTAGCTGACCTATTTTGCTCACACAGCTATCCAGTTCTTTGTGGGCCTTTGCTGGTTTGCTAATACATTTACCCCAGATCCCTAGGGATGATGTAGGGGGACTGGGCATCATTGGATCTGGGGAATCAGGGTTTCCAGACTCTTCTATGCTGGTAGTGGTCACTTCCTCCTCCTCTTCAGGCTCACTGGATGCATCAGTGTCCTTCCAGCTTCTTTTTTCAGATGACTGCTCATCCTCTTATCCAACAGTATGACACACTGCTGCCTCAATTTCGCTATAAAAAAAACTGCAAAACAGCTTTGTACCCTCTCTTTCTCTCTAGATGTTTGTGCTGTGTTTCACTTCCTGAAATTGTCACATTTTGGTACAAAAACACAGGGTCCCCTGCTGTCTAAACTTGCCACCTCTTCCTCTGAGGAAGAAGAAGGCCCACTAGTAGCAGTAACAACAGGCACAGGCCAGTGACTTGTTCTACTCACACAGCTACCAAGTTTTGACTTCTTCAAAATGTGCCCCAGATCCCAAGGAACAATGTTGGGGGACTCAACATCATTTTGTCTGGGGAATGTGTTCTCTCAGTCTCTTTGGTACTGGTGGTGTCATTGCTTTTGTTATTCCTCATCCTCATCCTGAGAGCTGCTATCCTCAGGGTACATGTTGTGATGCTAACAATTGGTGCCTCTCCTAGACTTTTGCGAATCAGTTCGTCCAATTTCGGAATTTGGACGAAAAAGGGTCACTCTGAGTCATTCGGGCCAGCCAAAAGGAAAGGGCCATTTGTAAAAAAAATAGAAATAAGGAGGGAACTGCAGGTCATTCTGCCTCTACTAGCAGGGTAGAGAGGTTCAAGTCCTCCTATGAGACCACGAAGCAGCCAGCATTTGTTTCTCATCAGCTGTTTCATGATGATCCCCTCAGAACCACCTGCACAATGACTAGTGCCACTGCCAGTTTTGTCACCACCTCTGCTACAACCAGTTTTATAAACCTGGGGGCACCTAGCGTGTTTAACACTACTGGTTGGAAACTGCGGGCAGTATGAATGTAGGATTTTTATAGTGAATGTCCGTATAAGCAGCCCAAACAGGAATTATTGCAGTATTTGGAGACAATTTCTCCTGTCACCACTGCCACTGCCACTGGGAGCATATCTTCTCCAAAAAAAAACATTATTGAGGGAGATAGTTTACCATTTCCCTGTAGCCACCAGACAGAAGAGGTAATTCAGCAGGTCTCCTCAAAATATGCTGCTGATGATTTTTCTTCCTGCCCAAACCTACAAGAGGTAGAAGAAGAATATGAGGGACCAAGGCCTCCTAAGCTTGATTTTTCCCCTCAGCTTGATTTTTTCCACTGCTGCCCATAGTACTACTACAATTGTGTTTTCTATTGAAAACGCAACACCTGCCTCTCCAGTTCCAATTGAGTCTCCCAGGCAGGTAGTAGCTGCTAGTGTCTCTGCCACCACTGTTATTCCACTATCCTCCTCCAATCTCAGTCCCAACATGACTCCTTCCATCTTTAGGTCTACTAGTCCTCTGTAAAGGTATGTAGAACAAAAAAGCATTGTGAGGTTGCTCCAGCATGTGAAGATGAAGGAAGTGTCACCTCAGTTTCTTCTTCTCTACCACCTTCCATTTCAACTGGCAGAGTCATCTGTCTCTCCAAACCATGGGAGCATTTGCTGACACTTGGCGATGGCTGGCTAGCGCAATATAAATTGTGTGGCAGGGAAGTCAGACGTTGGAGGGTGTTGGGTCATCTAACCACCTCTGGGATGCACCAACAACTGAACAACTACCACAAGTCATTGTTGATAAGTACAGAAAGTGGCACTACTACACATACCAGTGTCACACTCACTATCAGTAAGCAGGAGAAAGGGCAGGGGGATCATGCCACATCTGGTCCTAGTAAGAGCAGTCACAGACCATCTCGAAATCAATACAGACCACACTAGAAGATTTTGGTGGGTTTCATTCAAAGAGGATGTGCAGACAGTAGTTCCAAAAAATTAATTGCCTCATTGCACAGCTCATAGCCGTTGGGGGTGCTACTTTTGATTTGGTGGACAGGGAACCCTTCCAGCAACTTATGGAGGCTGTCGCACCCCAATATAAAATTCCATCCTGCACCACATTTAGTTGAACTATAGTGCCCTCACTGTACCGGTCATGCGTTGGGCTTTTGAAGGACCTGCTAGGAAAGGCTGGTGGACAGTCAGTGCACTTTACCACTGACTTATGGAGTGCTCCAAGTGGCCAGCATGCCTTCCTGTCATTGACGGCACATTGGTGTCATCCCAATATGTTGCAAGACACATTATTACCGATACCAACAAGTTCAGGTTCAGTAGCTAAGCAGGGGCACTGCTCTTTCATCCTCCATGCTGAGGTAATGGATCAGTAGCACACCTCAGATAACATTTGCAAAGCACTGCAGAACATGGTGATGCAGTGGCTAGGGGAGCAGGCAGGCACACAGGTACAAATGGAGGTTTATGGTTACTGATGGTGCAGCTAACATGACAAAGGCTCTCTGGGATGGCAGTTTTGTCAGCACATGTCCTACATCTGGTAGTTAAGGCTGCTCTCGATGATGGCAATAACACTGGAAGGTTGTTAGCACTTCTGGAGTTGTGCCGATAAATTACTGACCACTTCCATCATGGAGTCAAAAGGAGGAACAGAAAAAGGCAGACCTCCCAGAGCACCACCTAAAACAAGATGTTGGACCAGGTGGAACTCCACCTTAGATATGCTAGAGCATATCCTGGAACAGAAAAAGGCAATTCACACAATGTCATGTCACCATTTCATTGGCAGTAACAGAACACTAGACAGGGCTGACTGGTCCCTGATGGAACAGGAAGTGACAGTCCTCCTGCCTTTCTGTGCTTTGACAGATATTTTAAGCAAAGAGAACACTAGTCTGACTGAAGTCATTCCCCTCTTCACACACCTCTCCTTAAAAATTGACGATTTCCTTGCCCATAGGGAATGCTTGCCTGGTGCTGAGGGTAATTTAATTCCCGATGTTGCTGCTCTTCTAACAAGGCTGAAAAAGGAACTGGCTAGGCGCATGGAAGAGTGCATGGACAATTGTCCCGAGTTAATGCTTGCCACAATTTGTGATCCTCAAATTAAAGGTAAGATGGCACTTGGTTCTAGTCCCCTAACTCCCTGGAGGGAACAATTGATAGTGAGGGTGCGTGAAAGGCAAAGAAAAAATAGTATGCAGTCAAAGGAGGTGGGAGAAGATTCCGCAAATGAGCTGGAGGAGTGTGGTGGTCTTCTGGGACCCATCAGTAGCAGCGCCAGTAGCACTTCATCTTGCTCCAGTGTAGCAGGCACTGCTTTTTATGCTGAGGCAACGCACAGATTATGCTTCAGACAAAAGAAACAGCTCCCCATAAATAGAAAAAGTGCTGAGTTTGAGGTTAAGGTTTACCTTGCAGAACCTTCTTTGTCCCCAAGTACAGATCCCTTGAGTTTCTGAGATAACAAGAGGGCTGGGTGGCCTACTTTGTCCCTGGTAGCCCAGGAGTTGCTTTCTTGCCCCCCAACCACTGTCCAGAGTGAGCAGGTATTTTCCGTAACAGGAAATATACTTAGCCCCCAGCGCTCTCAATTGGCCCCCCAGCTCTTGGAGCAAATTACTTTTTTAAAAGTCAACCTGCCAAAGCTGGGTTACCCTGCTCTCAGGTTTGAGGCAGATTAGAAAAAAGAAAAATACTTTATCTACAATCATCCATAGTACCATAATACGCTGAGGGCTCTAGCTTACCTAGCTCTAGAACCATGGTGGGTTGGGCAGAGGACACCCCCCCACACTTGGTGGGACACGGGGGGGAGTTTAAAGTCTACATTGTTGTCCCACTATACAGGTTGTTTAGTCTTGCTCTATTGTTTTTCATCTCTTCTAAAACAGTCTGCGGTATCTATCTACTGAGTCCTGCCTGCTCCAGTGTTCTGCAGTTTGCTGCTGGCTACATCCACAATGTTCCTGTCATCCTGAGTCTGCCCTGCACCGGTCATCCTTAGTTTTGTAGTGCCTTCTAAAAGAGTCTGCAGTATCTATCAACTGAGTCCTGCCTGCTTCAGTGTTCTGCAGTTTGCTGCTGGCTACATCTACAGTGTTCCTTTCATCCTGAGACTGCCCTGCACCAGTCATCCTCAGTCTTCCTTCTTCCTTCAAATTGTATTTATTTGTTCATTTGTGCTTGTAGCTAGCTAGCTACATCCATACTTCATCTACTTCATCCATAGTACCATAAGGCTAAAGCTCCACCTTACCCTGTTCCACCATCTTCATTTAGACCCTGGAAATGGTTCCATTTATTTTTATTTATTTAATTTTATTTTTTATTCTATATTTTAAAGTATTTTAAATTTGGTCGAATAATTTGGACTATTGACGAATTTCGTCCGAGTCCAACAGGTCCGGTCCGAAATGCGGATCCTCTGAATTGGAAAAAAAAAATTGTCCGAAATTGAATTTTACCAAATTTCTTGCGGTGCACAAGTCTAGCCTCTCCTTCCATCTTGGCAAATGGAAAAGCACCCCAATTTAGGCACGACCTATGCCCCCATGATGAGGATGATGCCCCAATTCTTTCCTGTTCCCTCCAACTCTTACTGCTTGACATTGTGTAAACATCTTATTATAAACAAATCATCCTCACTGTCCTAACACTAACTCACAATTTGAATGACATTCACTGCCCTAATGCTAACTCAAAATTTGAATGAAACTCCTTCACTGATCTGACACTAACTTAGACAATTCGAATATCCTAACTGCCCTAACGTGAACTCTCCCTTAACTGATTATCACTAACCTAAAACTAAGTCACACACGATACAAACTCTAGAAATCACACATTTTCTTATTAATAGCGCTCTCCTCTCCTGAAACACCTCTACTCCTCTCTCTCTGCTAACAAAACCCACACAAAATTCTTAGCTTTTATACTAGAGGCCAGGGAAGAATTAAAGGATGTTTTTCAATGAGACAGAAAATTCCTGCTTCCAAAAATCAGTAGTATAGGGAGGTGGAAAATCCACATGAATCCACTGATAGGGCAGAGATTTGAGAGAATTAGATTTTTAAACTTACTCAATAATAAGACATCACACTCCATCAGTTGTGTACTGTAGAGAGTCAAAACACACACAGTAGTTGCGTAATGTCTAGCGATTGCACAAGCTGGAGAGGGGAAAGGTGGAGGAAGTGTAGGGGTGTGGGAATAAAGTGCAATTGTTGCTGCAGCATGTACAATAAATGATTATGATCTCTCTCCTCCCGGGGTGGATGCAGTTTGTCAAGGTCCCACCAATCACTACCATACACACATCTGCCACATTGTATGCTGTACTTTTATTTTAATCACTTGACATCATAATGAATATGTGCCAGTGTCACTTAAGCAGGAAGTTAGTGTTGTGGGCAAAGGACAAAGGCACACCGCAAGTTAACACATTTTTCAAGGTATATGTTGCTGTAGGACTCACACCTTGGACTTCCAGCTACTTATTTCTCCACTACAGCCCTCAGAAAACGTAATATTGTGCTGGGAAATGTTGCACCATATTAAATATAGAGAAAAAATGTGTTTGAATAAGAGAAAAATGTGTTAGGCTCTGCAAAAAAATGTGTTAGAATAGGAGAATAATGTTTTGGAATAGGCAATAAATTTGCTGTAATAGGCGAAAAGGAGGAAAGTTTTGCTCAGGATGTGTTGGAATAGGAAAAAATGTGTTAGAGTAGGAGAAAAATGTGTTGAATAGCAAAAAATGTGTTAGACTATGTGAAAAATGTGTTAGAATAGGAGAAACATTTGCTGGAATAGACAAAAAGGAGGAACATTTTGCATTGGAGAAAAAACTAAAAATCAACCATTTTTTGCAAAAAGTCATGTGGGAAATTTTTCCTCACTTTTTGCCCACCCCTGATAACAACAAAGGTGTTGTAACATGATGGATGCATATCTTTATTTTAACATCATCCACTATTATATTGTTAGAGATTGGCAAAAAGTCAGAAAATATTCCTGTGTGAATTTTTACAGAAAAACAACAATTTCCCACTTTTTTAAGACAATTCCCACACATAGAATATAAATAAGATTTCCACCTTTTTGCCACTGTCAATAAATTTCCCATGAGAATATTGACATTTTTTTGCCTATGTTTTCTATGACTGCAGGATTTCCCACCACATTGTTGTGCCAATTTTGACTTCTTTATAAGAACTTAGTAAGTGTGGGATGGCAGCACACAGTAGAAAAACTATGCAACTTTATTGCTTTAATGACCTCGCTTTTAGAGATGGTGGGGTTGGTGACGGCAGTTGTGTGCCTGTCTTTCTAGTATTCACAGGGTTAGAAGCACAATTTAAACAAGTAAACAGTCTTTTTTGTTACTTATATTGTAGTTGGTTTTTCCCAGAATTGAACTATTTTCCCCATAAACATAATATACAGTACATATACAAAGTATTTAGTGGTCTCACTATGTATAAAAGAAGAATAGTCATACACATTATATTTTATATTGAGGATCTGTTTTATCCAGTAAAAAATAAAACTATGAGGAAAATGACAAGTTGAATATCTCAATTGTTTGCTGTTGTTGTCCCATTCATGCAGAACCTGCAATGAAATAAACCACTCAGTAATGCAATTTCCGGCCCATTATATTTAGCAATAGGTTCAGAAATTCAAATATATTTAATAGCTTTCCAAACTTAGGTCTAGAAGTTGTACTGGGAAAATACAATGGAAATACTAAGAAATGTACAATACACATTATTTTCATTATTTGTTGGGCTACTTAGAGATTCAAGACTTGCCGAAGGAAGAATTCAACAGCAATTGTGCTGAGAACAGAACAATCAGTTTTGAGAAACTCGTAATGACAGCAATTTAATATTCATTTTGTAACAGATTTTTCTGAATCCTGTTTCCTCCCTTTTCATTATCTGCATAATGTTTATTATTTCAAATACTTACAAATGATCTCTATGCCATCTGGAGCCTTTACAGACTTTAATGGGGAAGTTTAGATTAGATGAAGCTGGATCAGACTTGATGTTCATTTAGACTGGGTATTTGAGTGAGTACTCTCCTTTGTACAATGCTAAACTTTGCTGTTATTTCCCTAACAGAAGCAACACTGTTTATTTATTTATTAATCTATTTATTTATTCATTTATTCAATTCTCTTTTTGACCTCTCTGATACAAGAGGACTTCAGTGCATTGCTAAGCATTGCATTACTCGACATACAGAGATATGAGTGCTTTGCCCTTTGGTGAGATACATGTTTAAAATTATAATGCAACATATAGTTAAAATAGTTAAAATGATAATGATAATAAAAGTCTGATTTTTTTTTATTTTTATTTTGTTTACAATTTTATGGGACTTTCCAAGGAACATTCATGACTAGCCACTTTTGCTGTGCAAATTCCAGTTCTTTTTGAGTTTCATGAAGTTTTTACATTTCCACTACTACCACTGAATTTCTAGAAAGAGCTTTGCTGTATTCTGCCTATGTTTTCTAAGACGTTGATAATTCCCATTCACCCTACTTAAAAATATGGAACTACTTGCCAGTCTATGAGTTGTAGTTGAGAAAGAGAGCTGTGCAAGCAGAGAGTTATAGAGACAGAAGAAAAATTCTTTGCGGAGTAGTTGTGTACTGTGAGAGGGTCAGCAAGCACCACCATTGGTGCTGATTTTGTATGCTGTACTGTGCATGTGAGTGTGTATGTCTGGGGATTAATACAGGTAGTTGAATAAATGCTGATGATATGGCAGAATCAAGTCATAGAAGCAGCAGTCCTAGTAATAACAGTGGTCAGCAGCAGAGCCCACAAGATAGTTCTGATTACAGTTGGGCGAAAGGTCCAGTTGTGTCCCCATTAAAAAAATCAGTCAAAAGCCATGTGGTTGTCCACTTTTTAACGAGAAAATACAGACCCCTTAAAATGTTTGCCTTTTTTCACCTACTGCCAAAATGTTTTCATATTTTTTCCGATGGCTACAAACTTCCTGCCCCTTCATTTAAGTGTACTTTGCCTTTTTGTGTCCAAAATATGATGTTTACAGGGAGTGAAACACAAAACCAAGCATCTAGAGAGATAGAGGGGTGATAGGCAATTTTGCAGTGATTTACAGAGTGAAATAAGGGCAGCAGAGGCTAGGATTGTTAGCAAACAGTACGAGCAACCATCTGACATAAAAAAGGAAGAGCTGGAAGGACAGTGGCGTGTCCATTGAGTCGGAGGAGGAAGTGAGCACCACCAGCACAGAATGGTCTGGGAGCCATGATTTCCCACACCCAATGATGTCCAAACTCCCCAACTTCGTTTCTTGGGTTCTGGGGGAAATTTGTGTCACTGTCAGAAAAGGCACATGAAGACCTGGGTAGCAGTGTGAGCAGGGCAGGTCAGCTACATGTGCTTGCTGCTATTGCTTCCACTGTGCATTCTGATATTCAGGAGGAGGAGGAGATGATGGCAAATGTGACAGCAAGGGACCCTAAGTCACTCTTACTATCGCCAAGCAGTCCCACTACTAACACACAGCATCTAGAGAGGGTTGTGGGTGAGGAAAGCACTGATAATGGTAAAGGTAATGATAGTGAACCAAGCTGTCAGGGAGAAGAATTGTGGTGAAGGAGGGGTCCTTGGTGAAGAAGATCTGGTCTGTCTGTGAGATGTATCGGAGGTCTGACCAAGTGGTGCAGTAGGTCTGGAAACCAAGCCCTCCTGGGCCAGAAGGGGGCAATTACCTGAACCTTTTCTTGTTTCAGTTTCCTTAGGAACCATGGTAGAACAGGCAATGGGGGAAAGACATATCACAGCTGAAAGTCCCATGGTTGTAACAGACCATCAACCGCTTCTGGGAGATCTTCTGGATTCAGGGAAAAGAAATGTGTTGTTTGCTTGTTTTCCCTGGTCACCATTAAGTCTTTGTCTGGGGTCCCCCATGATCGTGTTAGTTGAAGGAAAACTTTGTGATTGAGGGACCAGTCCCCCTGAAGCAAATGATGTCTGTTGAAGAAGTCCACTGTTTGATTTGCACTGCTTCTGAGGTGAGTTGCTGAGAGCTGTAAGAGGGTATTTTCTGCTCAAGAGCAAATTGCCAGAAGTACCCAACTCCTAGTACCTCCTTGACAATTAATATATGCAACCACTGACCATTTGTCTGACTGAATATGGACTGCTTTCCATCCCAGAATTAGGTGCCAGTGCTGGAGTGCCTGCCAGACCACCAGAAGTTCTCTGAAATTGGAGGATCTGGTGGCTTCTGCTGTCGTCCAAACTCACTGAGATATGAGATACTGAAGATGTGCTCCCCAACCATAACTGCTGAATTCTGTCCTTATGACCATTTGAACTGGGATGTGCAAGGGAAGTCCCACACTCAAATGCTTGCTGATCAGCCACCATTTGAGCAACCTCTTGACTCAGGGAGAAGTGTAGGGAGGATGACCATCTTTGTAGAAGGAATGATTGCAGGGTTCTGTGGTGTAATAAACCTCACAGAACAGCTGGGATGCTGGAGGACATGAGTCCCAAAAGGGACATGGGGCTAGATTCTACAAAAAACAATTGTTTCTAACAAGCCTAAGCCCTAAGTGTTTCCTCAGGGCTTGTGCCTCTAACAAACCTGAGTCCATAAAATCATCACTGATTCTTCAGCTCTTGTGTCTCTAACAAACCTGAGTCTAAAAATTAATCACTGATTTCTTGGGGCTTGTGTCTGTAACAAGCCTAAGTCCAAAAAAATCACTAATTCCTCAGGGCTTGTCCCAGAAGGGACATGGGGCTAGATTCTACAAAAAACAATTGTTTGAAAAATGCGTTAGCATGCAGAATGCATTTGTCCTTTACCCACAACACTAACTTCCTGCTTAAGTGAGACTGGCACATATTCATGTCAAGTAATAAAAAATAAATAAAATACAACGTACAAAGTGGCAGATGTGTATGGTAGTGGTGGTGGTGGGGGACTGGCATGGTTTGATTTGTGTATGTATTTTTACCATTGTCACATGCTATCCTCCTTCTCAGATTATTGACACACATAACTTATCGGTCATAGCAGTGGACTGGTCCCAAGTGTGGAAAATAGTGGCAACCCTTCTTCACATCCCTCATCCACCTCCTCATCTGTGCTGCTGTTAATATATTTGTCCTGGCTTTGTCTGTCATCATATGTGGTTTCTGCTACCTGGAACTCAGATGATATGAGATGTTGGTTCATTTTTAAGAATGTTAGTCTCCCAACATTTCTGCTTGATAGCCGTGTCCTGCAGTCATTGACAATATAACCAGCCACAATGAAAACCCTCTCAGACTCAAAGCTTGCTGGAAGACAACTGAGGCTTTCCACTGCAGTACGTGTCAGTGCTGGTGACAAACACTGCTTTGTTTGCCAGTAGACCATGGGGTCATTCTTTCTGCCTAGAACATAGCTATCCTGCAAGTATGCAGAAACCATCTCACTTGCAGTGGGACCACTCCCAGCAGCAACACAGTGTTCATGTGTGTCAGTCGCCAACCCATACTCAGGGAGCAAGTCCCAAAGAGATGTGCTGCCACCACCACCACCACCAATACCAATACTGGGTTTTTGCTGCCACTGCTGAGACCCATGAATTTCCCTTTGCTCCAAATGTGATATTCTGGCTGATGGTGTAGCCACTTCTGCTGGTTCAAATGCTTTGCTGCCTTCCTTTTCACTATACTGCCTAGATATTTGTTGTGCCCTCACTTTCTCCCTCTCATCTTCCACAATGCAACCCTGCACTCGATCAATAAGCATGTCACGATATTCCTTGACAGAATGTGATTCCTCAGAGAGTTGCTGATGATCACCATGACTCCTTGTTGTGACAAACTGCTGATGGCCCTTTGGCACAAATTCTGAAATGTTGTGTTTAAAGCGGGGGTCCAGCAAAGTGGCAAGAATGTATTCCTCATTGCTTTTAATGGATACTATGTGAGGATTTTGTTCAAAGCGCTCTAACATGTCCTTTACCAGCTGGTGCATGTCTGTGGTGTCATTCTGGTAAGTATCCTCAGCCATGCTACTCATTTTTTTCTGCAATAAAAATTTCAGTGGTAGAATTTCACTAATTCCTGCCCCAATGCGACTCACCAGCATGGTTGCCTCCTCAAAGGGTTTCAGCAGCTCACATACATCGCACATTAGTTGCCATTGGCCAGGTGACAAAGAGGCTCCATCCAAAGTCTTCCAGTTTTGTATGGTGTACTTGCTAATGGTCTTATTCTCCTCATACAAACATGTAGCACATACATGGTGGAATTCCACCTGGTAGGGACCTCCATATTCAGCTGGTGATGGGGCAGGTTGTTACGCTCTTGTATGGAATATAGAGCATTGCGTGCACTGTAGGAGCAATTAAAATGGGCACGGATTTTGCGGGCAATAGTAAGCATCTCTTTGAGGGTCTCGGATTCTGCCAGGAATCTGGTCACAACTAAATTTAGCACATGGGCAAAACAGGGCACATGCACCATACCACCAATTCTCAAAGCAGCGATTATATTGGAGCCGTTATCAGCAGACACAACGAGCTTTTAAGGAGCTTGGTACAAGTCATTACTCTATCACCTGCTTTATCTTACTCAGAACATCTACAGCTTTGTGGGATTGTCTCTCAAAACTCTGCATGCACAAGGTGGCATGACGATGGTATGGGCTATCCTGCTGCTGTTGCTGCCATCTTTTAATCACAGTGCCAAAACCAGAAACACTATTACTGGCTTTCACCTGATGCTCTAAGCTAGTGTTGTCCACTGTTGGTGAAGGGAGGGAAGCCCAGTGAGCAGTCACAGTCATATAGCCTGTGCTCTGCTCACTTGTCCACATATCTGTTGTCAGGTGGATTTTCTTGCCATACACACTTTTAAGTCCTTTGCCCACCACACTAACCACCTGCTTGTACAATTCAGACACGGCTGTCCTGGAAAAATAACTGCTGCTTGGGATATTCCAGCATGGAGCTACACATGATATCAGTTCTCTGAAACCTTGGTTTTCTACAAAAGAATACGGCAGCATGTCCATTGCCAACATTTTAGCAACCTTGCCATTCCAAAGGCATACTTTGGGATTGTTTTTGTGAAGTTTTTGTCTCCTTCCCAGGAACTCAGTCAGTGTGGGTTGGCAGGACATGGCAGAAGAATCCTGAAACTTTATTGCTTTAACATTACTAGAGGAGGTGGTGGTGGTAGATGCATGTGTGGGCAGTCTATGACTCTTGCCATCTCCTACAGCAAAGCCAGAGTCATCATACTCCTCTGCAACAGGAGCCATATGTGTTATTTGGACTGAACTAACTGTTGGCACTGGCAGTAGCACACTCTCTGACACATAAATAACTTCACTACTTTTTACTGCCCTAGAGCCCAGGGAACATTTAAAGTGTTTCTGCTGCTGCTAGTTGTGGCACCTTTGGCCTGCTGACAGTGTGTCTCCCAGTCAGACCTGTGGTTGTGCTTCAGGTGGGATCTCATAGAGGAGGTGCCTAGGTGTGAACCTGCTTTCCCCCTGCTCACAGGCTTTTTGCATAGACAACAGATAGCAACATGCTTAGCTTGAGGATCTTGAGAGAAGTATCCTAATACTGTAGACTTCATGGAATGAGGGGTTCCTGAGGTGGTGCTGCTGCTACTACTACTACTGGGGCTAGATGTTGATGCAATTCTACTGCCGCTACTGCTAGATGTCAAAGGTGCAGCACTTACAGCAGCAGCAGAGGCACTCGTCATATCTAACATTGTGAATGTTAACCTGTGTTGTTGTTGCTGGGTACTCAAAACAAGTGTGTGTGGCTGAGTGTGACTTGGACTTTGAAGAGGTGATGATGCTGATGATGACTGATAGGGTGAATGTGTGCTTTTTGACATCTGTGCTTGTCCAGGGTCAGACTTTACAATGGCTTTCTCAAACAGTTTATAGACAGGCACCAGGGACGTGCACAGACATTTTGGGGGGTAGGGGCTCAAATGAAAAAAAGGGCACTTTTCATAATTATTTTTTTTTTGTTTTAAGGGCACAAAGACACTTTGGACAAAAAGGGCAGGTGCTCAAGCCCCCCTTGGCGTCTATGTGTGCACATGCCTGACAGGCACAGTGCTCCTTAAAAGTGGTGGAAGATTCAGACTTTGACTTTCTGCTAACCTTATAACCCTGTCATCATCCTCACTTTCAACTTCATCTGTATCTGAACAAGACAAGGATGCTGGAGGGATATATTCTAGATCTGCATAATCATTAGTCATCATTAGGTTATCCTCAGCAGCATCAGCAGCACCTGACAGTTCTTTCCCAGTTTCCCCACTATTACCCTTATATTCCCCTAAGCTTTTGGAGGTCTCAAACAATTTTTTACTTTTACTGTAACAAAGTTCCCTACTGTGGGTGTTTTGGTGCTTCTTTATCTCATTAACTGATACAGCAGGCAGTTCAGCTGCTACACCTTCCTCTATTATGCTATTTCCAGCATCATCAACACTTGCATGCTACTTGTTGTCATCTTCAGTGTTCTTCTTATTTGCTTCTTTATTTCTACTGGCACTGGTGGTGCTGGAACCAGTTTTGCTGAGACCCTGACAAACTGCATCCTCCCTTGGAGCAGAGGGATCATCATCATCACTGATTGCACATGCTTCAGCAACCATTGCTGCAGTCAGTTTTTGAACTACTACTTTACTCTCACATCCCTGCACTGCTCCACCCCCTTCTCCTCCCCCTTTGCCCTTGTGCGTTTGCTGGACATTACGTGTTTTTTTACTGTGCGGGTATAAAACACAACTGATGTAGCTGTATGATGCCTTGCCTAAGCCCAGTCAGCTGTCTGTCACTGTCACCTAATATATATTTAGTTCTTTATTCATTTTTATTTATTTTTTATTTATTTATGTTTTTTTAATTTGTCCACCCTGTTGTCTTATCACAGTGTGTAAAAAAAAATTCTAACTGAAAAACAAAATCAACAAAGTCTTTCCCCAGACTTCCCCACCCAGCACAGAGACAATTACAGCAAGATCAACAAGCAAATAGATCCCTAGCTGCCTGTGTCTTGCTAGTCAGTCATGTGGAATTTTGGAGTATTTGGGGTCAACCTCCTTCCTCCCTTCTTCTCCCCAGAGTGCCCCATTGACTCTCCTAACAGAACAAATGTCCTACCTAAAAGATTCCCTAAACTAAACTTCAATTCCCCTCTCTGTCTTGTCTAGCTCAAACAAGGTCCTGCTCTCGCCTCTCACAAACACAAAATGGCAAGCTGTGAGAGCCTGCAACCTTTTATATGGCTGTAGAAAACTTTTCTTCCCATTGATTTCACGTGAAAAACACGTGAAAAAGCATAAAATCTGCACTTTTCACAGGAAATTATTTGCTAAGCGGAAAGTGCCATTATTTGCCGATTTCAATTTGAGGCAAAAATTTTCGCCCATCCCTATTTCCCGCTGGTGAATAATTTCCCTCGAAAAATTTGGTTTTTCTGCTTTTTTTGCATAGCTCATTCCATTGAAATCAACACGAGCATTGAATTTACATACAACACATATAAAATTTTATTTTATTTCCCAAAGGCATAGTATAAAAGAGCATGAGGGTGCCTGTGGTGGGGTATCCTTTTGAATGGTTGCACGCAGAAGAGCATGTGACCATTTAACTGTTTCACCGTCACCTGCTTAAAAATAGCGACGTGACAATCTCGCAGTGCATTACAGCATGAGATTGTCACATCACCTAGTCAATGGGCTGTTTAATACTTATGATTGTGTAATGCAAAATTACAGAGATCATACACTGTACTGTATATCGATTAGTGCTGCCACCGGTGTTGCACATTATGATAATCCCTTGAATGCTGGAAATGTTTTTAGTGTCTTATGAAGCTGAAAAGGAAGATAACTGAACGGCTTAACTATTAAACATGCCCATTGACTGGGCGACGTGACAGGCTTGCGCTGTCATGCACTGCGAGATTGTCATGTCGCTATTTTTCACCAGGTGACATGGTGAGACAGTTAAATGGTTGCACGCTCTTCTGCATGCGACCATTCAAAAGTTAATCCTTTGGTTGAGTATGGAGAAAGAATCAGTTGAACAGGGATGGGGGGGTTTGTTTACTGGGATTGGGGGGCAGTTAATAAAACATAAATATTAAATACCATTAAAAAACACATAAAACATTGTAAAAAAGGGGTCTGATTAGGGTGCTTGTGTTGGTGGGTGGAGTCTGGAGAAAAAATCAGTTGAACAGGGAATTTGTTTTGTGGGGATTTCTTGACTGGTGTTGGGGAGACAGGTAATAAAAAATCAATAAAATAAAATAAGAAAAATTTGTATGTAAAGTGATAGAGACAGGAACCCCTGAAGTAAGCTGCCACTGGGTTAGACTGATACTTGACGTGACAGAGTATTTTGTAGAGGATGATTTGTAAGATATGTTGTTAGAGGCCCAAGCCCTGAGTAAACGTTGGTTTGTAGGACTTAGGCTTGTTGAAACAAGCCCCTAAAAATTCTTTATTTTTTTGTAGGCCTATGTTTTTTCTTTTAAAAGCACAAGCCCTGACAAAAAAAAGCCCTACTGGCCTAGTGCCAGCAGTCATGTCATGTTGGCCAGTGGCAACTATTAAATGCCCTGTTGTAGATGCAGAATTTGTGACTGCTGTTCTTGCTGCTGCTGAGTTTTTTAAAGGGATAGTAATACTTAAAATGTAAAAAAAAATATGTTGTAGGGTTTATCCCCCTGAGTAAAACAAGAGTACTCCCACTGCTGAAAGGTGTTTCATTCAAAAGTTATTAATTTTCAAGGTTGAATTTTTTAGGTGCAATATCACAGTGGCCTGAAATTGTACAGTGGCGCTGTTGCTACACCATCCTATGGAGATTTATGGTCCCGGGACCAGAGCTGTCCATAGGATCATGTAGCAACAGCGCCACTGTACAATTTCAGGCCACTGTGATATTGCACCTAAAGAATTCAACTTTGAAAATTAATAACTTTTGAATGAAACACCTTTCAGCAGTGGGAGTACTCTTGTTTTACTCAGGGGGGTAAACCCTACAACATATTATTTTTTTTTACATTTTAAGTATTACTATCCCTTTAAGGAGAAAGATGATTAGGCAGCTCAAAGGGACTGGGATCAAGAACAGCAGTAACATGGGAGATGGATGATGAAGGTTGCACCAGAGGTAGTAGCAGCACCAAAACTAGACCCCACCACTTCAGGTATCTGTGGAGAAAATAAGAAGTTGGACAATAATTCTTCTCCACCTGCCCATCCTCTAAAATCATGGGTGTGTTGTTACTAGAATAGAAAAAAAGAGCAGGAACTGTGCCTCTCAGTGTGGTAAATAATACCTGGCAAAGCTCTGTCCAAATACTATGACACCAGAAACCAAGTACTACTGCTGTCACACCCCGTTAAGGACACATGACAACTTGCTGACAGTTTAAGAGTAATGATGAACCTTCCCTGCTACCATCTTAGCATATTCTGCAGGATGAAATCTCCTCAGATGCCGCTTGATGCCCTGCTTGTGATTCACCTCCACCACACTGGCATGTGTGGTCAGTGCACCACACAGTTTGCAATGGGTGGAGATGAACTGCCACATCCTAACATCAACAGAGTGGCTATCATTTGGTGGAGAAGGTAACGATGAATGAGGTGTATTGGCAGAAGATCTAGTAACCCAAGACGGTGATGGCAAGCTAGTTGTTTCATTAGTCATCAAACTTCCAGCCTCTGCCTGGGTTTCTCTATTCTTCCTCTTCTTCCTCCTATTTGATCTCCACTACTTGTTGTCTTATTGGAGAGTCAGGGAGTACAGCAGCAGCTGTGCTTGATTTCTGTGGTGGGTGTTTGACTTTAATATGTTTGACAGAAATGTCATGGTTAGGGATTGGCAAAACATGTCACCTCAAATTGAAATCAGTGAATAATGGCACTTCCCGCTTGGCAAATAATTTCCAGCGAAAATTGCCAATTTTCTGCTTTTTTTTCGGCTAGCTCATTCTATTGAAATCAATATGAACACTGAATTTATACACAACACATAGCAAATGTTTTTTTTATTTCACAAAGGCATAGTATAAAAGGGACATGAGGGTGCCTGTGTTAGTGGGGTGTGGGGAAATAATCAGTTGAACAGGGAATGTTTTTTGGGGGGTTGTTTACTGGAATTGGGGGGCAGTTAATAAAAATAAATCCTAAATACAATTAAAAAACCCCATAAGACATGGTATAAAAGGGTCCTGATGAAGGTGCTTGTGTTGGTGGGTGGAGTCTGGGGAAAGAAACAGTTGAACAAGGAATTTGTTTTGGGGGGATTTCTTGACTGGTATTGGGGGGACAGTTATTAAAAAAAATGAATAGATAAAATAATACATTTGCATTTAAAGTGATAGAGACAGGAACCACCTGACATAAGTTGCCACTGGGGTGGACTGATACTGGACTTGATAGAGCATTTTATAGAGTATGATTTGTTACATTTGTTGTTAGATGCCCACACCCTGAGGAAACATTGGTTTGTAGGACTTAATCTTGTTTGGCACAAGCCCCAAGGAAACATTTTTTTTAGCACTTAAGCTTGTCAGAAACAAACCCCCCAAAATTATATATATATATATATATATATATATATATATATATATATATTTTTTTTTTTTTTTTAAAGTACAAGCCCTGAGGAAAAAAAAATGCCTAACTGGCCTAATGCCAGCAGTGATGTCCTGTTGCCAGTGGCCATTGTCAAATTTCCTGATATAAATGTGGAGTTTGCTTATGCTGTACTTGCTGCTGCTGAGTTGTTTAATCAGCAGGATGATTAGGAAGCTGAAAGGGAATGGGATCAACAACAGCAGTAACATAGTTGATGGATGATGAAGGTTCCACTTGCCACTACTAGCTCCAGTGATGCATCTAAGGCAGTAGCAGAACAATAAGTAGCCCCCAGTCTATGTGGAGAAAAGAAGAAGTTGGCCAATAATTCTTTTCCACCTGCCCCTCCTTCAAAATCATGGGTTTGTTGTTATTAGCATATATATTTTTCCCTTGAGAGCAGGAACTGTGCCTCTCATCAGCAACTGTAATGTGCACAGTTTAATAGTAATGATGAACCCTCACTGCCAACATCTTAGCATATTCTGTGGGAGGGAATCTCCTCAGATGGCTCTTGATGCACTGCTTGCGATTCTCCTCCACCACATTGGCATGTGTGTTCAGTGCACCACACAGTGTGCAATAGGTAGAGACGAACTGCCACATCCTAACATCAACAGAGTGGCTATGATTTGGCGGGGAAGGTGAAGATGAATGACACAGATTGGCAGAAGATTTAGTTACCCTAGAGGAAGAAGGTGATGGTGATGGCGAGCTAATTGTTTTGCGCGTCATGGAACTTACACTCTCTGCCTGGGTTGCTCTATTCTTCCTCCTCCTTGATCCCCGCCTCTCCTCTTGTAGATTTTCTGAAAAGTCAGGGGTACAGTAACAGCACTGCTTGATTTCTGTGATGGGTGTTTGTCTTTAACATATTTGACATAAATGTCAAGGTGTCTGTTTTTCACGTGTGATATCAGGGTGCTTGTGCCAAGGAGCGTTTCCTCCTTTCCCCTTCTCACTGACTTGTCACAAATTGTCACAGTGCCATTGGTGATAACTGCACTGTGCCTGCCCCAAGAGAAAAATAGTCCCTCACCCATGACTTCAGGGGATAGGGATAGGGAACAAGTGGACAAGAATGGCCTCTTTCTTCTTCTCCTCCACATTCCCCTTCACTGTCTGTACTGGCAGTGGATGATGTTGCTGCTACTGCCTGAGATTCAGCACTGCAATTAGGACTAGGATTATTGCTACTGCTGGCAAGTGAAACCTGTCCTAGTCCTGCATCACATGTTGACCCCATTCTCACTGTGTCCATGGTAGTCTGTGGCACACTAGCTTGCTCCTCAGCATCCTGCTGCCCTTGCAACTCAGCAGCAGAAGGAATTAGAGCAGTTGCAAATCCTTCAAATTCAAAACACTCATTGCTAGTGGTTGTGGTTGTGATACCCATCCTCATCCTGTCTCCCATTCCTTCTCAGTTTCTGTTGAAAGGTCATCAATGTCTCTTCCACCCCGGCTTCTCCACCATCATCATCACTACCACCACCACCACCACTGTGGTCCCTACGTGCTGCTGGTTCTCTATTACAGACATCTCACTGCTGCTTGGAGGAGGTGACAATAAATGTGACAGAGGGTCCCCTAATGTCACACTTGCCATTTTTGTTGACCTGAAGAAGGCATGCTGGTAGCACTAACAGCAGGCACAGGCAGCTGATCTTTGCTCCTGAGGGTGGTGGTAGTATTATTGCCCTTAGTTGTCCTCCAGCAAGTGTTGAGTCTGAGCAGGTTTTAAATGCAACTGGTCAAACTAACCTCATAGATTTTTTTGACTGGGTAACTAAAATAATAGATCAGGGGGGAGCAGTAGATATAGCTTATCTAGATTTCAGTAAAGCATTTGACACTGTCCCTCATAGAAGACTCATAAATAAATTGCAGTGTTTGGGTCTAGATGTAAAAATAGTGAAATGGATAAGGCAATGGCTGAGTGACAGGAGACAGAAGGTGGTAGTCAATGGAGAATATTCGGACGAAAGGAGTGTTACTAGTGGAGTACCTCAGGGATCTGTACTGGGGCCCATTCTTTTTAATATTTTTATTAATGATATTGCAAAAGGTCTTCAAGGAAAGGTATGCCTTTTTGCAGATGATGCAAAGATCTGCAATAGGGTAGACATTCCAGGGGGAAAAAGCCAAATGGCGAATGATTTAGGTAAATTAGAAGAATGGTCAAGAGTGTGGCAGATGCACTTTAACGTTGATAAATGTAAAATAATGCACTTGGGACATAAAAATCCAAAGGAAAAATATACCATTAAGGGTACTGTGCTGTCAGAGACAACAGAGGAAAGGGATTTGGGAGTAATTATTTCTAATGACTTAAAGGTAAGCAGGCAATGTAATAAAGCGATGGGGAATGCAAGCAGGGCACTGGGTTGTATAGCTAGGGGCATTAGTAGCAGAAAAAGGGAAGTAGTCATGCCACTGTACAAATCTCTAGTTAGACCTCACCTAGACTATTGTGTACAGTACTGGAGACCCCATCTCCAGAAGGATATTGATACTCTAGAGAAAATTCAAAGAAGGGCTACTAAAATGGTGACTGGTCTACAGGAAAAGAAATATCAGGATAGACTAAAGGATCTGAATATGTATAGCTTGGAGGAGAGAAGAGAGAGAGGGGATATGATAGAAACATTCAAATACATGAAGGGATTCAACAAAGTACAGGATGTAAGTATATTTCAAAAGAGTAAAAACGTTAGGACAAGAGGCCATAGTCTAAAAGTAGAGGGACACAGGTTTAGATGTAATGTAAGAAAGTTTTACTTCACTGAGAGGGTAGTAGACAAGTGGAATAGCCTACCAGCAGAAGTGATAGATGTCAATACAGTGACAGAATTTAAGCATGCATGGGATAGGCATAAGGCAGTCCTTAACATAAGAAAAGACCAAGGACCAAAAAAGGTTTGAGGTTGTGTGTGTTTTTTTTTTTTTTTTTTTTTACACAGTAGGAAATTGGGCCGACTAGATGGGCCGAATGGTTCTTATGTGCCATCAAATTCTATGTTTCTATGTTTCTATGTTTACATTGTCAATGACTGTAGCACACAGCTATCAAGCACAATGTTGGAAGACTAACATTCTAAAATAACCAACATCTCATACCATCAGAGTATCAGGTAGCAGAAACCACGCATGAAGACAGATAAAGCCAGGACAAATGTATTAGTAGCAGCAAAGATGATGAGGAGGAGTGATGTGAAGAAGTATTTCTACCCTTTACCACACTTGAGTTCCCTGCTATGACCAATAAGTAATGTGTATCAATAATCTGAGGAGATGGCTAGCTTACATTTGACACAAACATGACAATGGTAAAACCTGCTATAGGAATCTACACAAATCAATAACTCCATGCCAGTCCTCCACCAGCACTACCATATACATATGCCGCATTTTAGACTGTACTTTTTTTATTACTTGACATCATCATGAATATGTGCCAGTGTCACATAAGCAGGAAGTTAATTTTGTGGGCAAAGGACAAATATATTCAGCATGCTAACACATTTTTCAAGGCATATGTTGCTGCAGGACTCACAGCTTTGACTTTCAGCTACTTATTTCTCCACTACGTCCCTCGGAAGAAGTAATATTGCAGTAGGAAATGTTGTACTCAAAGGAAATATAGGTGAAACACTTGTTAAAGTAGGGGAAAAGCAGGAAAATGTTGCATTGGAGAAAAGGAGAAAACTTTTGTGAAAAAAATAGAAAAATCAGCCAGTTTTCTTGAAAAGTCATGCAGGAAATTTTTCTCACTTTTCCTGGGTTATTTTTCTATTTTTCTTTCCTTCTAAGCTACGAACATGTTCTCCTAATAGATAATCTCTGGACATCTTCCTGGTCCTTTCAAGTGCTCCTTCCAAGCATGTTTTTGTAACTGTTTTCTAGGAAACGATGAATCAACTTCTTGCTCTGTTTTTCAAGGTCCTCTTCCTTATTGTAGTTCCTTTTGTTGTTTGGAATTGCCCATAAAGTACAATACTTACCCATTTTTAGAAGGGCCCTTTTCTTGCCTCAATATTTGCATTCACATTATGTGGATTGTAGTGTAATAGGCTGAAGTGGCTCTTTTTACACAAATTCCCTCTGAAGATGAAAAGTGCTGGGGGTTTTTAGCACTACTGTTTTGGGACAAAACATTTTGCCCATCTCAAGTTTAAGAATATTTAATTGCCCAAACTTTCTAAAAGACTTTGTAAACAGGCACATTGCTCCTTTCCAGTGGTGGAACACTGAGTATTTTTCTTTCCGCTATTTTCTGGGGTCAAATAACCAGCATTATCATGCTCTTTTTTATCTGTAGCTGAAGTGTAGGGACATATCCCAAATCATCATCATCTTATACTAATTATGTCATCAGCACAGCAAGAGTAGCATAATTCACTGCTATCCCCAACACTACTTTTATTTTCTTGTAGTTTTTTAGTCTGATGCACTTATTTTTATTTATCTTTTTAGTCTTAGAGAAGGTTGACCACTGTCTGACTCAGCACTTAGACTGATTGCTAAATCTTGCTCTATTATAGAAACAACACTATAACTCATCATTCTTTTTAGGTTTAGTAACGGAGATGAAACTATAATATGACCTTTATAAACCACATCCTCATGAGGGATTGGATCATCATCATCAAAATCATCATTATCACTTAGTGCACAAACTGCAGCAATCATGGCTGCAGCTAGTTTCTGTAGAATAACTTTACTGCCACTCACAAATCCATGAACTCCTACTCCTTTTGTCTTATCTCTGCCACTAGCACATTTGGTGGACATGAGAATTGTGTTCATTTTGTCTGTAAATTACACCACACAGCTGTTAGAATGTGGAGTGATGTTTTGCCTGTCTAAAAATAATATATGAGCTGTGTCTCTATCTGTCACTGTGTTAACTATCAGTCAAATGCTTTTTTAAACTGACCATATCTGTCATTGTAAATATCAGTGTTATTCTCTACAAATCACACTAAAACTCCCTGCAACAGCAAACAGTTCCTGCTCTCCTTCTTTGCCTGTCTCTACATTACTAGCTAGCTAATGTGAAAATCACCTCTCCTTCTCAAAGACTGCAGTTAGTTTTAACAGTATAGTACATTGCAGTACAGGATACACCCACCACATCTCAGTATATACTAGTCTGTTTTGTTCTTGTGAATGTTGGAATACTTTTGCGTAAGTAACACAGTATATCAAATTGTAAGTCTTATATATTTGTCTATTCTTGACTACATGATGTATTGATTATCTGTTTAGCATTAGTCACAGCCTCATTTGAGTTTCAGCCAGCTCCGGTAGGGAGGGTCACATACTTGGCTATCAGTCATTTATCAATCAAAAATGTTTTTGTTTTATTTTTATTTCTTCTTCCTTCTCCTTCCTTCTCTCTTTATTCCTTCTCTCTTCACAACCGCACCCTGAGAACAACTGAAAGTGGCTACTACCAATACTTCTATCAAGCCACTCCAGCTCTCTCCTTGCCTATCTGCCTACCCTAGATAGCAATGAAAATTCATCTGATTTGTCTCTCTCTTCTAAGAACAGACTGACAACATGAAGAATGCTTACACCCTTTTAAACTCTCCACATTAGGGGAAATACATCGTCATTGATTTCAATGCAATGAAAAATGGTGGAAACAGTGAGAATTTTGCTTTTGGAAGTGCTATTTTGTGCATATTTATCTTTTCAGTTAAAAAGTTTTACCTATCCCTCTATGTAAGAGGTATAATGAACACCATCTTGCCATTTTTTCAGTTAAAACTTATATCTGTAACCTTCTATTTGTTCATACATTGAGTCTGAAGGGACCAACTGTGAACTTTATTTTACTGAGGGAGGTATGCCTTTTGCTGTGGAGCTTTCCATATTGTTTATATATTTTATTTGTTACCATGTGAATTATTTAAGCTACTAGTTTTAAAGCCCATGTACACGGGCCAACACTGGCGGCACTGCAGTCATGTGCAGTACTGACTGCCAGAACTTGCTGCGGCTGATACGGAGCAGGTCGCTCCTAATTCAGACCATGGTCCTCTCTGTGCACCTTCCTGGGACTGCTTGGTCCCAGGAAGGTACGCAGAGAGGACTCCGGTCTGAATTCGGAGCACCCTGCTCTGTATCAGCCTCGGAGTGGGCGGTCTCTACTGCACATGACTGCAGCATGTGCGACCGACTTTACTGAGCATGACGGCTTCTGACAAACGTTAACAAATTATTATATAGGATGTATTGTATCAAAATTATCTTTGTGTGTGTGTGCGCGCGCATGTGTGTGGTGTGTGTGTTGTGTGTGTGTGTGTAATGGAGGGGTATTAGGATGTGTGATTTTGTTCTTTAAAGCTTTTCTTGTGGAGTTACTTTATTGTTCTGGGCAGGCTTTGATTTAAACACAAATATATCCTAGGTCGTACATCATTTTTCTCAAAATTGAAGCTGTTTACATTGAACATTATTATTATTTGTTACCAATTAAGGATGCTTCTGCATAATTAATTTGTTGTCTTTGCTAATGTAAAACCTACATTATTTCTTAACACTTAAAGTATTGCTAATTAATTCTTTTGTCTATAGTTGGCACTGAAATCTTTCAGCTATTATGAGTATTTAACGAAGGTTTAAGATCACAATTCACAGAAGCATTTTGTGAAAAACAAGATTATAGGTGTCTGGAAATCACAAAGTTTCATGGCATAAGTAACAGCTACCCCTCAGATTTATTGACTTGAGGATTCAGTGTTTTAAACATATTGCTAATTTGTAATTTATGAATATTCACAAAAAACTTGTAACTAATTTGTTAGTGTGACTGAGAAAATTGTGATAGAAAGAAACAAGAAACAGTGAGGCAGATGTAGGGGGCAAATAAAAGTCCCAACAATCTTATAGATTTCAATTAATGTAAAAGCCTATGTACACGGGCCAAAGTGAATGGCACTGAATGGGTTAACCCTTTGAGTGCCAGAGTGGTATGCAATGCATTGCAGAGCAATGCGTTGCGTACCCATCTGGCACTCAAAGGGTTAAGATATCCATGCACCTACCAGTCCCTGCACCTGCGGCCTTAGTAACAACAGCGTGTGAGGTACCAGGAGATGGAGCTCACCCCTACCTCATCAGTTTCGGGTGTACATGCGGGAGCGCACCTTGACCCAGAGCAGGGGGTTCATGAACATGCCTCACACCTCCAGTCTCAACTAGACACCGCTTGACCAGGACCAGTGCTCCCTCACACACCAGGATGGACACCGGGCACACAGGGCTGGGACAGCAGCTGGGAAGATGGAGCATTTTGTCCATTTGGGCAGTTTCTACTTCGCATGACTACATCTGACAAACATACATCTGGCCTTTTATATAATAGGATGGGCTTTGAACCTCTTGAATTAGAGAGAGGTTGCTAAAGCATATATCTGTTTAGTATTAAAGGTGCTAAAAGCTAGAGAAGGGTAGACATTTCCACTTAGAAAGAGAAAAGGTTGAAAGCTGCACTTTTTTCCTTCATTGGGTATTCCAGTGAAAAGTGCAGCTTACATATATTGGATCCCCCAGCCTTGTCCTAAAGTAGCCTTTGAACCATACATGCAGATACCCCAGCCTTGTACCACAGTAGTTTTAGTACTACACATTAGACTTGTGCAATTCGGTTCGTCCACATTCGGATTTCAGATGAATATGGCTAATTCGGAGCAATTCAGACATGTCGAAAATCTTAGAGCCATTCGTTTTAAGAAACCCGAATCCGAAACATTTCTGGGCAGAATTTTGGTACTAGATTTGGATATTCAGATGACGGTCTCCCTGCTCACGTGCTACTTTCCCTCCCTCTCTAGTCCAATTAGCTTCTTTGTACTTTGTCCCTCTCTAGTCCAATTAGCTTCTTCGTTTCATGATGGGGGTTGGACTAATGACATTGCAGACACCCAGACAGCTCCTGCATTTCCTGTTAGTGCACATTGCGTTGTTGGAGCTTGGAGAGAGAAGAAGCAGATAGAGAGATAGAGAGAGTGACTGTCCAGTTGTTGTGTAGGCAGGCAGATAGGCATAGGCAGGCAGCCAGCATTAGTGCCATGAAGCAGCCGTCACCTGTGTCTCATCAGCTGTTTCATGATGATCCCCCCAGAACCACCTGCACAAAGACTAGTACCACTGGCAATTTAGTCACCACCTCCACTACAGCCAGTTGTATAAACCTGGGGACACCTAGCAGTGGTAACAGTTCTGGTCGGACACTGCAGTCAGTATCAACGGGGGATTTTTATAGTGAACGTCTGTGTAAGCAGCCCAAATGGGAATTATTGCAGTATTTGCATTACATTTTTCCTGCCACCACTGTCACTGCCACTGAGAGCATATCCACTCTGGAAAATGTTGTTGAGGGAGATAGTTTTCCATTTCCCGGTAGTCACCAGGTAAAAGAGGAAACTGAGCAGGTTTCCACAAAATCTGCTGCTGATGATGATGTTTCCTCCTTGCAAAATCTTCAAGAGGTAGAAAAAGAATCTGAGGGATCAAAGTCTCCTAAGCTTGATTTGTCCCCTGAGCTTTATTTTTCCAGTGACCTTGATTATTCCCCTGAGCTTAATTTTTCATCTGCTTCCCATAGCACTCCTCCTGTTTCTCCAATTACATTTGTGTCTTCTATTGACAACTCAACACCTGCCTCTCCAGTTCCATATGAGTCTCCCAGCCAGGAAGTAGCTGCTAGTGTCTCCGTCACCAGTACAACTACTCCACTACACTCCTCCAGTCCCAGTCTCAACATCCTTGCTGCCATCTTTATGTCTACTGGTACCCCTGTAATGGTATGTAGAAAGAAAAAGCAAATTGAGGTTGCTCCAGCATGTGAAGTGTCACCTCAGTTTCTTCTTCTCCACCACCTTCCAGAGTCATCCATCACTCCAAAGCATGGGACCATTTTGTAGCACTTGATGATGGCCGGCTAGCAAAATGCAAATTGTGTGGCAGAGAAGACAGCCGTGGGAGAATATTGGGTCATCTAACCACCTCCAGGATGAACCAACACCTGAACAACTACCACAAGTCTGTGCTGATAAGTGCAGAAGGTGGCAGTACTAGTACGACATATACCAGTGTTACACCCAGCACCAGTAGGCAGCAGGAGAAAGGGCAGAGGGATCATGCCACATCTGATCCCAATAAGAGCAGCAGACAGTCACAGCCCATCCCAAAAGCAATAGAGGCCACACTTGGAGATTTTGGTGGGTTTTATTCCAAGGGGTGTGCAGACAGCAGGCCAAGAAAATCACACACCTCATTGCACAGATCATAGCCATTGGGGGTTCTACTTTTAATTTGGTGGATGGGGAGCCCTTCCAGCAACTTATGGAGGCTGTCGCACCCCGATATAAAATTCTATCCTGCACCACATTTAGTAGAAATATAGTGCCCTCACTCTACCAGACACGCGTTGGGCTTTTGAAGGACCTGCTAGGAAGGGCTGCTGGCCAGTCAGTGCACTTTTCCACTGACTTATGGAGTGCTCCGAGTGGCCAGCATGGCTTCCTGTTGTTGACGGTGCATTTGTGGCAGCCTAATGTGTTGCAAGACAAACCGACAGCAACAACAAGTATGGGTGCAGTAGCCAAGCAGGCAGGGCACTGTCTTTCCTCCTCCATGCTGAGGTAATCGATCAGCAGCACACCTCAGATAATAATTGCAAAGCACTGCAGAACATGGTGGTGCAGTGGCTAGGGGAGCAGACAGGCACACAGTGCAAATGGGGTTTGTGGTTACTGATGGTGCAGCTAACATGATCAAGGCTCTCCAGGATGGCAGATTTGTGGGTGTGCGCTGATCAGGGCATCTCCTGCATCTAGTAGTGAAGGCTGCTCTTGAGGTTGACAGTAACACTGGAAGGTTGCCAGCACTTCTGGAGTCGTTCCGAGAAATTTCTGGCCACTTCCATTGGAGCGTCAAAGATAGCCAGCTTCTCCGGGAGGAACAGGAAAAAGCAGGCCTCCCAGAGCACTGCCTAAAACAAGATGCTGGGAACAGGTGGAACTCCACCTTAGATATGCTGGAGCGTATCATGGAGCAGAAAAAGGCAATTCACGCAATGTCATGTCACCATTTCATTGACACTAAAAGAACATTGGGCAGGGCGGACTGGGCCCTGATGGAACAGGTAGTGACAGTCCGTGCTTTGACATAAATTTTGAGCAAAGAGAACGCTAGCCTGGCAGAAGTTATTCCCCTCTTCATGCACCTCACCTTAAAACTGGACAACTTTCTTGCCTATAGGGAAAGCTTGCCTGGTGCTGATGGTAATATACTTCCTGATGTTGGTGCTCTTCTAACGAGGCTGAAGAAGGAACTGACTCGGTGCATGGAAGAGTGCATGGACAATTGTCCCAAGTTAATGCTGACCACAATATGCGATCCGCGTGTCAAAGGCAAGATGGCAGTTACTTCCAATTCACTCACTGCCTACAGGGAACAATTGATAGCGAGGGTGCGTGAGAGGCAAAGGAAAAACAGGATGCATTCACACAAGGCAGGAGAAGATTCCGCCAGTAGCATGTCATCTTCTTCCAGTGGAGCAGATGCTGCTTTTTATGCTGAAGCAATGGACAGATTATGCTTTGGGCAAAACAAACAGATCCCAAGCAGTAGAAAAAGTGCTGAGTTGGAGGTTAATACTTATCTTGTGGAACCTTCTTTGCCTCCAAGTACAGATCCCTTGACTTTCTGGGATAACAAGAGAGCTGTGTGGCCTACTTTGTCCCTGATAGCCCAAGTGTTGCTTTCTTGCTCCCCAACCACTGTCCAGAGTGAGCAGGTATTTTCTGTTACTGGAAATATACTTAGAACCCAGCGCTCTCAATTAGCCCCCCAGCTCGTGGAGGAAATTACTTTTTAAAAGTCAACCTGACAAAGCTGGGTTACCCTGCTTTCAGGTTCGATGCAGATTAGAAGAAAAAATACAATAGTAACATAAAATGCTGAGCACTCCAGCTTACCCAGCTCTAGGACAGTGGTTGGTTGGGCAGAGGACACCCCCCTGACTTGGTGGGACTCAGGGGGGAATTCAAAGTCTACATTGTTGTCCCACTATACGGGTTGTTCAGTCTTGCTCTGTGGTATCTATTTACTGGGTCCTGCCTGCTCCACTGTTCTGCGGTTTTCTGCTGGCTACATCTCCAGTGTTGCTGTCATTCTCAGTCTGCCTTGCACCAGTTATCCTCACTTGCTGCTGTATCCATGTATTTACTGAGTCCTGCCTGCTCCAGTGTTCTGCAGTCCTGGCTACATCTCCAGTGTTGCTGTTATCCTGAGTCTGTCTCGCATCAGTCATCCTCAGTCGCTGTATCCATCTGATAACTGAGTCCTGCCTGCTCCAGTGCTCTGCAGTTCTGGCTACATCTCTAGTTTTGCTGTTATCCTGAGTCTGCCTCACACCAGCCATCCTCAGTCACTGTATCCATCTACTGAGTCCTGCCTGGTCCAGTGTTCTGGCTACATCTCCAGTTTTGCTGTCATCCTGAGTCTGCCTCTAACCAGTCATCCTCAGTTGCTGTATCCATCACGCGGTTTTCTGCTGGCTACATCTCCAGTGTTGCTGTCATCCTCAGTCTGCCTCGCACCAGTCATCCTCAGTTGCTTCTGTATCCATGTATTTACTGAGTCCTGCCTGCTCCAGTGTTCTGCAGTCTTGGCTACATCTCCAGTGTTGCTGTCGTCCTGAGTCTGCCTCACACAAGTCATCCTCAGTCGCTGTATCCATCTAATGACTGAGTCCTACCTGCTCCAGTGTTCTGCATTTTTCTGCTGGCTACAACTCCAGTGTTGCTGTCATCTTGTCACGGTTTTTGATGAACACTCAGACAGAACAGTAAGGTTAAAATGACTTTATTGAGTAAAGTGCATACAAGGAATAAGGCCGTAGGCCCACAATACGAAACAACACTATATATGTATGTATATAGTCACTAAGGCAATGACTGTGAACAGAATGACTGAGATGGGATACAGGAACAGGAGGTATCAAAGGCAGGCAACACTCCTCTACAGAACCTGGAGAGATCAGGCTACTGGACCCCGGTTGACAGCAGGACAGAGGATGGCAGGAAGTCCTGGAGATGGTAATAGGCACGAGACCCAGACGCCTGGGTGGCACAGAACCCAAAGAGGCAACGAGGCAACACTGACCAAGGGACAGGGGTCCCAGGGTGACCAAGGCCACCACTTACAAATGGTGAACTCTAGAGCGCTAGGGGTGGATCGTAGGCGAACACTGGAAGGCCACAGGTGTCCCCACACAGGACAGTGGAACAAGCGCAAATGCTGGCTCTGGGCCCGATGGCCACTAGACAGGGATAAGGGCTCAGGTTCTCCACACACCAGGAAGTGTGTGCAAATGCAGGCACTGAACTAGTTAACAGGAGACGCCCAGAGATACACAGGAACTCCCACAGGGAGTGAGCCCAGCAATTAGCGCAGAGGGAGACACAGAGAGATCAGAGTAACTCAGTCAGCACTTGCTAGCACTGTACCGGTACTTTGCGTGTACACACTACCACAGGCGGTAGGAGTAAGTGGCTATAGCACGAATGCTATGCCTACGGTCGACAAAATAAGATTAGTGCCACGCGGCGCACCCCAACAAGACAACCAGAATCCATTGAATGTAATACCAGCAAGTAGGACAATGGAGGAGGCACAGCCATACACGGATGGCAACAGGACAATGGCTCAGCCGGGACTGGTTTACAAATGAACGGAAGCACAGACTGGTCAGGAGCAAAGGCAAGGCTCAAAAGCCAGGCAGACTAGCACAGAGATGGTTCTTAGCCAGAACAACGGAGTGGGTTCTCAGCCAGGTCAGTCAGTAATGGAGCGGGTTCTCAGCCAGATCAGTTCAGCTACGGAGCGGGTTCTCAGCCAGATCAGTTCAGCAACGGAGAGGGTTCTCAGCCAGACCAGTTCAGCAATGGAGCGGGTTCTCAGCCAGATCAGTTCCGCAACGGAGCGGGTTCTCAGCCAGATCAGTTCAGCAATGGAGCGGGTACTCAGCCAGATCAGTTCAGCAAAGGAGCGGGTACTCAACCAGATCAGTTCAGCAACGGAGCGGGTACTCAGCCACATCAGTCGGTAACGGAGCAGGAACATCGTGAGGCAGGCCGGGTCATACACGAACAGCAACACAGTAACAAACGTCAGGCTCAGATACACCACGAAAGGGCGCCTTAGAATAGATGTGACAGGATATAAAAAGGCAAGCCCTGGGTGGAGCAAGGATGTCAGGCCAATGGGAAGGCAGCATAGAAATTATGCACAGTAACAATGTCGCCGTCAGTGCAGGAACACGGGCACCGTGATACATCCTAAGTCTGCATCACAACAGTCATCCTCAGTTGCTGTATCCATCTACTGACTGAGTCCTGCCTGCTCCAGTGTTCTTCAGTGTGCTGCTGCCTACATCTCCAGTGTTGCTGTCATCCTCAGTTTTGTAGTCTAACTCTATTCTAAGAAAAGTTGTATGTCTATGAGTCCTGCCTGCTCCAGCTTCCTCAGTTTTGTAGTCTAATCTAAGAAAAGTTGTATATATTTATATAATGAGTTCTGCCTGCTCCAGGCTTCCTATATGATTTTTGTATTGTTATCGGACAGTACCCCTTTTCGGTGCAAACGGGATGAAGACAAAGACGATATCTTCCCAACACCGAATCCCAAAGACATTTGCCACATGGTGACTACTAAACTTACACTCTAGCAAACAAGTGGCAGCTTCAGTAAACTCCTGACTGCTCCAGGCTTCCTAAATTTTGTAGTCTAACTCTAATCTAAGAAAAGACATATATATTTATCTACTGAGTCCTGCCTGCTCCAGGCTTCCTCAGTTTTGTAGTCTAACTAATCTAAGAAAAGTCGTATGTCTACGAGCCCTGCCTGCTCCAGGCTCCTCAGTTTTCTAGTCTAACTCTAATTTAAGAAAATTCGTATGTCTATGAGTCCTGTCTGCTCCAGCATTCCTCATTTTTGTAGTCTAACTCTAATCTAAGTAAAGTTGTATATATTTATCTACTGAGTCCTGCCTGTTCCAGACTTCCTCAGGTTTATAGTCTAACTCTAATCTATGAAATGTCGTATGTCTATGAGTCCTGCCTGCTCCAGACTTCCTCGGGTTTGTAGTCTAACTCTAATCTAAGAAATGTTGTATGTGTAATATCTACTGAGTCCTGCCTGCTCCAGTCATTCTCAATCTTCCTTCTTCCTACACCTACTGGCCCCTAGACTTGTCACACATTGCTGGTAGACAAAGAACCACACATACTGACACCCAGCCTTGTACCTACTGCACTGGTACCCATAGAACCACATACACAGGAGATGTTATCTTGAAGAAAGAAAGGCACATGACCAAAATTCATAGGGACCATTAGGATTTCATGACAATAGTAAATTAAGTGTGACATTATAGGGAAGTGTTACGTCTCTTGTAACTGCCAGCACATTCCCTTAGAATCTGCTAACTTTTAGACAAGTATAAAAAATAAGTCAGAAATATGAATTTTATGGCTCTGCACTTGTTAGCTACCAACCTAGAAGTAAATTGGGAAGTCATAAAGTGGAGTATCTACACGTTGTGATAGCCATTTGTTGGTAATATATTTTTAGTGAAATTAACCTGTATTTAGGGGCACAGTCTGGTGAAATTTTACAGCAAACCAACTGCACCATAAGGGACAAATGAAAATGTGCCAAAATCCCATTTATTTTTAGATGCTGGGTTTATCTGCTGAATCTGAAGCAATGTATTGGGGACCTTTCTAGAATTTAATGGTTAAAAGCCCAATATAATTAAAAAATGTGTTTATTTTTTCCTTACAGTGCAGTTGATGTGCTTGAAAATTGCACATCAATCTCATTGTTCTATGACTGTGTCGAGGTATATACAATGAAACTGTATTGTTGACAATATAAGCAATGTAGACAGTTATACAAAACATGACAGAAAAAAATTAAAGTTGAGATCATATAATAACTTGGTTGAATATGTTACTTCAAGTAAATACATGGATTAAAAACTCAATTACACATTATTGAGTTAAAATATTAAATTAATTCCTATAATCCCCAAAAAGATGAATTATAAAAAAATTATAATTATGCAATTTTTAAAACATTAGTGGATATAGAAAAACAGCACATTAGTATATCCTACACACATGACATGGTCAAGTAAGATATGTTTCACATTGAAATACTGTGGATTATAGCAATATAAAAATATTCAGTCTTTAAACACACACACACACACATATATATATATATATATATATATATATATATATATATATAGGGCTCAAAAAAAGAAGAAACTCACAGTGCCAATTCACCTTAACATATCCATATAATAAATACAACTTTAAGATGAATATTAAGATAGATATATAGAAAGCAGCATGGAATGAGGGGGTTTTCCAACTCCCCAACCATTAGGACAGAATCCCAAGCTTGCCACCAATGCCAAGGAATTTCACTAGATAGGGATTTAGGTGTATTAGAGTAGGACTTGCAGAAGTGAAATACTTTGGCGTTGGTGGTAAGCTTACCCACAACTTGACAAATCTGTGACACAAAATTTCACTAATTTACTAAGAATTATTATATATGTCCACCACAGGGCCCACAATAGTTTTTTATATAGAGTAGAGGAGGAGTGACTTTCTGTCTATATATACAAATATATATATATATGTATTTATAAATATATAAATATATATATATATATATATATATAATAGAAAGGGAGAGAGAGAGAAGGAAGTCTGAAAAACAAAAGGCTTTTCATCAATCAACATTCTGATTATCTTACATAATTTTCTTCAGAACTCAGAACCATTGCAAAGTGCTCCCCTAAATACCCTCTACAAAAGAAAAATGAGCCAAAAGTGGCATCCTGATAATTAGTGTGAAATCACAAGTGGTGATAAATCAATAAATAAATCCACAACAGGCTAATGCAAAGAACATACGTTAACCCTTGAATGCGAGAGGGGTGCAAAGCAATGAGTTGCTTACCCCTCTGGCACTGAAAAGGTGAAGTAAAAAGTTATACACAGATCATAGCAAGCTCTACGTTCCTAAGAAGTTAAGGAAGAAATGAAACAAGCTCATACATTTCAAATTAAAATACAGATGAAAGTGGAGGAAGAGCAAGTGGGGGTGAGAACTAAAAATGCACTAGACCGAGAGACGTTTAGCTCAAGTTACGATGAGCAGCACTTTTTTGCATGATTAAATAAAACATCCAAAATATTGACAACAGAAAAAAGTGAGGGCTGCTATGGTGACAAAATGCAGACCAAAGCTGCTCCTCAATGCATCAGAGTCCAGAATGCCTCTTCACAGAGCAGCAAGAAACCCATAGCTCCACCACCATAGCAGAATCAATGGAATAAACAGCCACATTATTAATGTAAATGAAAATGAGAAAAATATGATAAATAGAAGATCTCAAGGATTCTAAGGATAAAAGAGCAAAAAAACCTGGCCATCATGGTGTTCAAGTGCAGATAACAGAACAGCAGGAGACCAGCACTACTGCCACCAGAATAGATCAAACTGGAGGAAATGTCACAATAAAGAAATACAGACAAATGGGGTAGAACAAGAGGACTGGTAGCTAATGCCATGCCAGATCCATGTATCATCATCAATGCACCAGAGACCAAGCGGGTGCCCCTTGGAGCAACATGGAATGCCCTCACAGCAGCGAATCATGTGCCTTATGAGTAGGGATGGGCAAAACATTTCGCCTCAAACCAAAATCGAATAATGGCACTTTCCGCTTGGCAAATAATTTCCAACAAAAAGTGCAATTTTTTCCGCATTTTCACCTAGCCCATTCCATTGAAATCAATGGGAACATTGAATTTACACAGAATACATAGCATATGTTATTTTATTTACCAAAGACATAGTATAAAAGGGGTATAAAGGTTCCTTTGTTGGCAGCCTGGCAGCACTTGTAGCAGGCACAGGCAACTGATCTGTACTTGTGACGGTGGTATTATTGCTGCTAGCAACCAGTTCTGGCTTCTTTGGGATCATGTTCCATGTGGACACTGCCATTGGGACTGGGAAAATGGTTCAGGGGAATGTTGTGGGCTCCCTTGAATGCTAGTCTGGCCACTCTACATTACTTCCCCTACCACTCCCCTAACGCTAGTCCCACCAGCTGCTTTGCCATCACTATTACTACTAACACCAACCACATCAATTTCAGTTCCTGAGTCCTCCTCCTCCTCACTATGATAGCATGATCACCCCCTTTCTCATTCCTAACACTGTACAAGCTGTTGACCTTCTTAGTAGTAGGGATGGCAAGTGTGACTTAGGGCCCCCTGCTGTCACACTTGGCATCATCTCCTCCTCCCCTCCTCCTGAGAATCACAAGACACAGGCACAGGTAGTTGTGAATAATGGCACTTCCACCTTGGCAAATAATTTCCCATGAAAAGTGCAATTTTTTCTGCTTTTTTCACATAGCCCATTCGGTTGAAATCAATGGGAACTTTGAATTCACACACACAATAAATAGCACATGTTATTTTATTTCCCAAATACATAGTATAAAAGGAATATAAGGGTGCCTGTGTTGGTGGAGCGTGGTGAAACAATCAGCTGAATGGGGAATTTTTTGGAGGGGTTAGTTGGCTGGGATTGGGGGGACAGTTAATAAAAAATAAATAATGAATACAATGACCCCCCCATAAGATATGATATAAAAGAGGTCTGAGGAGGGTGCCTGTGTTGGTGGGTGGAGTCTAGGGAAAGAATCAGTTGAACAGGGTATTTTTTGGGGAGGGCTTGTTGGATGGTATGGGGGGGACGGTTAACAAAAAAATTAATAGTATTAAAAATATAATAAAATAAGAAATTGTTACATAAAGTGACAGAGACAGAGTCCCCCCTGATGTAAGCTGTAACTGGGGCAGACTGATACTTGATGGGAGAGAGTATTTTGTAGAGGATAATTTGTAGGACTTGTTTTTAGAGGCCCAAACCTAGAAGAAACATTGATTTGTAGGATTAGACTTATTAGAGGTACAAGCCCTGGTGAAACATTGATTAGTTGCAGGAAATTAAACTTGCGTTTGGCACAAGCCCTGAAGAAACATTGATCTGTAGGACTTAGACTTGTTTGGCACAAGCCCTAAGGAAACATTGATTTGTTAGACTTGTTAGAAACAAGCCCCCCAAAATTATTTTTGTTTTTTTGTAGGCCTCTGTTTTTTGTGTTTGTTTGTTTGTTTGTTTAAAGAACAAGCTCAGAAAAACATACCCTACTGGCCTAGTGCCATCAGATCATGTTGTGTTGGCCAGTGACCAATGGCCATTGTTAAATACCCCAGTGTAATTGCACAATTTGCGACTGCTTTTCTAACTGGTGCTGCTGAGTTGTTTAAACAGAAGGATAATTAGGCAGCTCAAAGGGAATGGGATAAACAACAGCAGTAACATGACTGTGTCATGGTGGCTCAGATAAATGACTCAGACAGGTACAGTAAGATCAACACCACATTAATAATGAAAATATACAGATACGCACTTCCCCAACCCTTCCTGGGGGCAGGCATGAGGACAGTGCTACAGTCCACTACCCAAGAGCTGAACATTGAACCTAGCCTGCACTACTGGAACCAGGAACTGCAGAATGGGAGAGAACCTAGCCTACAGTTCTTGAAGCCTACCCAAGATGGAGAGAGGGTGGCTGGAAGGCAGCAACGCTACCCTAGGACACTAGGGTCCACAGCAGATAAGCGATACCCTAGAACACTAGGGTTCCAAGCAGATAAGTGTTCCCCTAGGATGCTAGGGTCCAAGGCAAATACCCACGGTAAAAACCCAGAGTGCTAGCAAGGCCTAAAAGGCAGCAGACTAACCTGAGGCAACACGGAGAGGTAGAGACCAGGCCCAAGTACCTGCATGGAGAGAGAATCAGACAGGCCCAAGGTACATGCACAAGCAGAGTCAGACAAGGCCATGGTCATACACGGTTCGAGTAGTCAGATAGACCAGGGTCATACACAAAACGGGTAGTCAGGCCAAGGTTCATACACAGAGCCGGTTGTCAGACAAATCCAAGGTTCAAGAACAGATCGAGTAGTCAGACAACGCCAAGGTTCATGCATGGATCAGGTAGTCAGACAAAGCCAAGGTTCATACACTGAGCGGAATCAGCAGCCAAGCAAGGGTCACAACAGAGAGGGAATACTATAAGCTAACACACTGGTACACCACAAAAGGGCACTGAAGCTTAGTCTTCAGGCCTCATATAAGGCCCATGGAGAAGGCAGGACATCAATCGGCCAATTAGTGCCAAAGGTACAAAATAGCAAGTGTGATGTCAGTGACACGCTCCAGGAACAGAGAGGACAGCAGTCAGGCAGCGACCAGCCATGCCGCTGCTCATCCATCAGTGGGAACAAGACAGGTAACGCAACAGGCAGGCAGGACTGATGGATGATGAAGGTTCCACTTGCCACTACTTGCTCCAGTGATGTGCCTGAGGCTGTAGCAGCATCATAACTATCCTCCACAACTTCAGGTACACGTGAAGAAAAGAAGAAAAGAAGAAGTTGGCCAATAATTCTTCTCCACCTGCCCCTTCTCCAAAATCATGGGTGTGTTGTTAGAATAGAAATATTTCTCTTGATAGCAGGAACTGTGCCTCTCATCAGTAACTGCAATGTGCACAATGTGTATGGTAAATAAGGGAAGAACTGCAAACAATGGGAATCTCTGGACTCAAATCAGCCAAGTACTGCTGCTGTCACTATGCCCTTTGTTCACTCCCCACTAAGGACACGTGACAACTTGCAGACAGTTTAATAATAATGATGAACCCTCACTGCCACCATCTTAGCATATTCTGCAGGACAGAATCTCCTCAGATGGTGACTGATGCCCTTGTTGAGACTATCCTCCAGCACACTGCCATGTGTAGTCAGTGCACCACACAGTGTTTTATGGGTGGATATAAACTGACACATCCTGACATCTACTGAATGGCTATCAACTGGTGGGGGAGCTAACGATGAATGAGATGGATTGCCAGAAGATATAGTTACCCTAGAGCAAGAAGGTGATGGTGAGCCAGGTGTTTCACTTGCCATCAAACTTTCAGGCTCTGGCTGGGTTTGTGTAGTCTTCCTTCTCTTTGATTTAAGCTTCATCTCTTGTTACCTTTAGGGAGAAACAAGGAGAACAGCAATGGTGGTGCTCGATTTCTATGGTGGGGGTTAGGCTTTAACATGCTGCTGTTACCTCTACTGCCTCAGAATCAGCACTGCAATTAGGACCATGAATATTTTTGTTGGCAAGTAGAACCTGTCCTAGTCCCAGATCACTGGACTCCATTCTTACTGTGTCCACAGTGGTCTGTGGCACACTATCCTGCTCCTTAGCATCCTGCTACATTTGCAACACAGGAGCAGAAGGAATTATAGCAGTAGCAAACTCCACAAATTCCAAAAGCTCACTGCTTGTGGTTGTGTTGATGCCCATTCCCATCTCTGTCTCCCATTCCTTCTCAGTTTGGGCTAAAAAGGCCATTAATGTCTCTTCCACACCAGCTTCTCCACCATCATCATCACCACACCACCATTACATCCTTGCTGCTGCTCTTTTACAGACATCTCACCAGTTGGAGGAAGTGATGAGAAATGTGACAGAGGGCCCCCTAATGTCACACTTGCCATCTCTTGTTGACCTTAAGAAGGCAGACTGTCAGCACTAGCAGAAGACACAGGCACCTTATTTGTGCTCCTGGTGATGGCATTATTTCTGCTAGCAACCAGTTCTGGTTTCTTCAGGATCATGTTCCATGTGGACACTACCATCAGGACTGGGAAAGGGGGCTCCCTTGAACATTAGTCTGGCCGCTCTGCATTACTTCCCCTACCAATTCCCTAACGCTACTTGGTCATTACTTTTACTACTAACACTAACTACATAAATGCATATCTCTGAGTCCTCTTCCTCACTAGAAGTATGATCACCCCCTCTCTCATTCCTAATACTCTGTACAAGCTGCAGACCTTCTTAGTACTAGTTCTAGTGATGGGACTGCTTAGGGATGGCAAGTGTGACTTAGGTGCCCCTGCTGTCACACTTGGCATAATCTCCTCCTCCCCTCCTCCTGAGAATCACAAGACACTGGCAGCAGGCACAGGTAGGTGTGAATAATGGAACTTCCCACTTGGCAAATAATTTCCCATGAAAAGTGCCCTTTTTTCTGCTTTTTTTCATCTAGCACATTAAATTGAAATAAATGGGAACATTGAATTTACATGCAGTATATAGCATATGTTATTTTATTTCCCAAAGACATAGTATAAAATGGATATAAGGGTGCCTGTGTTTGTGGAGTGTGGGGAAACAATCAGTTGAACAGGGAATTTTTTGGAGGGGGTTTGTCTGGGGGGAAAATTAATAAAAAAAGAATAATATTAAAAATAGAATAGAATAAGAAATTGTTACATAATGTGACAGAGACAGGGTCCCCCTGGGCAGACTGGGGCACACTGATATTTGATGGGATATAGTATTTTGTAGAGGATAATTTGTAGGACTTGTTGTTAGAGGTCCAAGCCCCGAGGAAAAACATATATAGGTGAGTGCTAAAAAATGAAAATAGATAGTATTATTGAAAAAATGTGCTCTATAAGGAACCAAAGAATAATATAGTGAAATAGATGAAAAATAAATAAATAAATAAAAATAGCAGCTCTAAACCTCTATCTTATACAAGAGCATGTAGTAAACAGTTAAATAATAGGTGAACACTTTTGGAATACCTTTGTGTAGGTGTTAGCTATTAATATGATGTTTTTGTCTAAGTGGAGGTGAAAAACATTTTTGCAATGTATTTCAGTGAATAATGAAGCAATGTAATAAAATGTATAAATAGATGCAACAAAAAAACTTACAAGGTTATAATCTGCATTTCTAATAACAATTCATATAACAGACAAATGACCTTTCCATAATAAACTGTAAAACACTGGTTAGCAAAATATATCATGGAATTCAAATTGCAAGAGCGAGCAAGACTAACACAAAAATGTTTACATACATAAATAGCAAAAAACATAAGAGAAAGTGCTTTGGACCTTTCTAAAATTAGATGGGTGAGTTGACTAGAGAGGATAAGGAAAAGGCTGATGTTCTAAACACTTTCTTTGCATCAGTATATACAAGGGGACAAGGAATGGTAGAAGAGCCTCATCAAGTAACAAATAAAACAATACCATTATCAGATATTGGGTAGCACTAGAAAAGGTCATGGGAAGACTGAACAAAAATAAGATTGACAAAGCACTGGCTCTTGATGGTATACATCCAATGGTTCTTCATGAACTCAATGCAGTGTTAGTCAGATCCCTTTCACCACAAGCTCAGTGCCAAAAGATTTGGCATAAAGCCAATGTAGTGCCTTTATTTAAGAAACATAACATGGGAATTATAGTCCTGTGAGTTTTACCTCTGTTGTAGGAAAACTGCTAGAAGGTATAATAAGGAATTATATTCAGGATTACACCACAAAAAAATAAGATTATTAGCAGGAATCCCCATGGTTTTATGAGGAGTAGATCATGCCAAACTAATCTTTTCAGCTTCTATGAAAAAGTAAGTAGCAACATAGATAATAGCAAGGCAGTTGATGTAGTATATCTAGCTTTTGCAAAGGTATTTGAGACAGTGCCATACAGAAGGCTGTAGTATAAAATAAGGAAATTGAGACTAGGGGATACCCTTTGCAGTTGGATAGAAAACTGTTGAAAAATAGAGAACAGTGTGTGGCTGTGAATGGACAATTTTCCAAATACAGTTAAAGAGTGGAGGACTTCAGGGTTCAATACGTGATACACTGCTTTTTAACATGTTTATAAACCTGGAAATAGATATAGAAAGCAATATATATAAAGTGGATAACATAATTTTGCCTTTGTACAAATTGTTGGCAAGACCTCACCTCGAATATGCAATGCAGTTTTGGGTTCTGAAAAAAGAATATTCTAGAACTGGAAAGAGTACAGCAAAGAGTAACAACCTTAATTATGGGAATGGAGGACTTAACTATGAGGAACGACTAGACAGACTTGGTTTATTTACTCCAGAGAAAAGACAACTAAGAGGAGATTTATCACAATGTACAAGTATTTGAGATGTCAATACAAGGATCTCTCTGGTGAGCTATTCATTCCAAGGCCTGATCAAATAACCAGGGCCCCCCCCCTTGAGGTTATAGGAAATCAGGTTTTGACTTCAGCAGAGGAAGGGTTTTTTTACAGTAAGGTCTGTTAAATTATAGAATTCCTTGCCCAAGGATGTGGTCATGGTAGATACAATGAATACATTTAAGAGAAGATACATTTCTTTCAAAAGGGAACATATAGGGTTATACTGTGTATTAGTAAGCAAAACAGGAAGGTCTGATAAAGACTACATTTTTTGGCAGCAGGAAAGCATATAATTCTCATGTCTCTGGGTTATGAGGCAAAGGTTGAATTTGATGGACCAGTGTCTTTTTTTCAACCTAATTTACTATTGCAGAGATGTGAGAGTAAAGTTGTAGTTCAAAAACTGACTGCAGCAATGGTTGCTGCAAAGTGTGCAATCAATGTTTATGAACCCTCTACTCCAAGAGAAGATGCAGTTTGTCAAGGTCCCAGCAAAACTAGTTCCAGGCAGCTCTCACAGCATGTCATTCTGTGTTTGTGAAAGGAGAGAGCAGCGTGTTTTTGAGGTAGAGAAGACAGGAAAATAAAGGGGAATTTAAGCTTACCTTTAGGGAGTCATTTAGGTAGGACATTTGTTCTCTGTAGTAGGGTAGTCTGGGGGCACAATGGGGAGAAGAAGGGAGGAAGGAGGTTGACCCAAAATATACCAAAATGTGGTGTGATTGAATGGCAAGACACAGGAAGCTAGGGTCCAAATTGCTTATTGTCTCTGTGCTGGGGAAGTTGGGGGTAAAGAAGCTGTTGATTTTGTTTTTAGTTATATACATATTTGGACTAACTGTGATAAGATATGGTGGACAACTTAAAAAAAATAAATAAATAAAAAAAATAAAAAACATGAATAATTAAACAAATAAATATATTAGATAGCTGACTGGGAGCTATGCGACTGAGACAAGACATCACACTCCATCAGTTATGTATTATACAAAATAAAAACACACACAGTAGTTGAGTAATATCCAGCAAATGCACAATTGGGAGGGGAAAAGGTGAAGCAGTGCAGGGATGTGGGAGTAAAATGGTAGTACAAAAAATGACTGCAGCAATTGTTGCTGTAGCATGTGCAATAGATGATGATGATCCCTCTCCTCCTGGGATGGATGCAGTTTGTCAAGGTCCCACCAATCACACCATGCCAGTCCCCACCACCACTACCATACACATCTGCCACATTGTAGGTTGTACCACTTGACATCATCTTGAATATTTACAAGTGCCAGTTAAGCAGGAAGTAAGTGTTGTGGGCAAAGGACAAAGGCACTGTACATGCTAACACATTTTTCAAGGCATATGTTGCTGTAGGACTTACAACTTTGACTTCCAGCTACTTATTTCTCCACTACAGCCCTCAGAAGAAGTAATATTGTGCTGGGAAATGTTGCACCATATTAAACATATGAAAGAATGTGTTGGAATAGGAGAAAAATGTGTTAAATAGGCAAAAAATGTGTTAGAATAGGAGAATATGTTGGAATAGGCAAAAAATTTGCTGGAATAGGCAAAAAGGAGGAACATTTTGCACTGGAGAAAAATAGAAAATGTGGACGTTTTTAGCGAAAAGTCATGCAGGAAATTTTTCACACTTTTTGTCCACCCCTATTAATTAGTCCTGGATGTCATGACCATGGAGGCAGCCATGACAGTTACTGGCAGTTCTTTCAAAGTGAAGTAGTTTGAGTACATGAGTCTACTTAATCTTTAAAGGAGCAGAGGGATGTGTTGCACATTGGGATACAATGCATTGAACTCCCAACTGGTCCTTAAAGGGTCATGATGATTACCATGTGTAATTAAAAGAGTTTAACTCTTTGAGTGCCAGAAAGGTATCCAATGCATTGCACTGCAATGCATTAGATACCTCTCTCGCACTCAAACACTGAATGTCATGTGGTCGTGCTAACAACTGTTATGTCCTGCTAACAACTCTCAAGCACAAGGGTAAGATGTATAAGAGCCATTAGGATTTTCTGATCATAGTAACATAAGTGTGGGGGTATTATTAGTAGGTGTTAGTTCTCCTTTACCCCTCAAAGGAGAAGAGAGGTGTTCAACACATTGCTTTGCATTTGGTGTTTAACCCTTTTGGGTGCCAGAAAGTTATCCAGCACATTGCAAATTTGCAACATAGTGCGTTGGATATCTCTCTGGCACACAAAGGGTTATGAGGGTGAATATAATTTTCTCCAACCTTCTGAAAAACAGCACATACATTATCATATAATACATTCTATCAATGCATGGAGACTTCTACAGAGAGACAGGCACACACACACATAAATGGTAGATTGTTATATGGTGGCAAGTTTTGCATGCGTGTTCCTTTAAAGTGAACCTGTTACCCTAAGATAAGTTTATTTAATTTTAAAGAAAAGTAAAATGTACCTGTAAGTTGTACTAGCCATTTGTTTGTAAAATAGCTTTTGAGTAATTAAACTTTGTTGGTAGCATAGTGTAGCACCTTATCCTAATTAGCTTACATGTTGTACTAATATTATGACACACTATGTTATGAATGAAGTGAGCTGTAAGTTTGACATCAAACAGAAATTATATTAGCGTTGTGGAGGGAATTAAAATAAAGTGTTATACGTTTTCACCGGAACAAAAAGGTTACTTTCTCAAAAACAAATTCATTTGTAGAAAAATGGCAAGCACGAAATATACCGATGGTCAGATTTTAGTATAAACTAAACAAGTCTAAGGGTGACAGGTCCATTTCAATTCTTCTGACCTGCTTCCAATACAACTTTATATTATCAGGCAACTCCAAAAAAGGTTTCAGCTATAAACTATTTGTTGTTATTGCATTCAATATATTTCCCCACATTTTTGCCTACTGTGAAAGTCATACTGCTGGGTTATTAGTTTAGAATTGATTTAAGTGTCGTATGTTGTCACTTGACTATGAAAATCTTCGCAAAGCTGTTTGGATTTGAAACAGATGGAAATGTCACTGCTGTTAATGTCTTTTGTAACATTTTTGTTAACAAAAACAGCAGTTGCTCATTATGAAAGTCATTTTCATTTCTGACTTATATACATAACATTAGCTTAGCAGAACTTGGCTTAACCCTTTGAATGTTAAAAGAGTTTCTATCTTATTCAAAGAGTTAATGTACAGCTTTATCTGTATGAGTGCCAGTGCACTGCAATGCGTTGCGGTCTTCTCTGGCACTCCAAAGGGTTAATTGTCAGTAAATTTTACCTGGACTGAAACTAATAACTTTATTGCTTTTATTTTGTATGTAACAGATTATTATTTTATTATGAACTAGCAATGTGGGACGGCGTGCCTGTCAGGCTATATAGGGAATTAATGCACACACACGGATGCAAGACAAACACACACACAAATTCACACGCATGCAATAAGATGCATAAAGATCGACACAGTCATACAGTGTGAATGAGAGAGTGTGAGTGTATGTGATTGAGTGTGTGAATGAGAGTGTGTGTGTGTGATTGAGTGTGTGTGTGTGTGTGTGTGAGAGTGTGAGAGAGTGTGAGTGTGTGAATTATTGTGTGTGTATGATTGAGTGTGTGTGAGAGTGTGAGTGAGAGTATGAGTGTGTGATTGAGTGTGTGTGATTGAGTGTGAGCGTGTGTGAGTGTGTGTGTGTTTTTTGTCTGATGTGTTTGTGTCTGTGGTGTAGGAGCGAGTGGCAGCCATTTTGTTTTTTCAGTTACTTGGATAGTGGTGGGCGGGCTGAATAGTGGGGGCAGGCCATCTCCCTGCATGATTTAAATCACTCCCCCATTGAATAACCCAATGGGAGCAGTAACTCCTCCTTACTTAACCCTTTGAGTGCCAGAGGGGTACGCAAAGCATTGACACTCAAAGGGTTAAGTTGAGGTAACATAGCAATATAACACACGGCATAGCAATATGCTGAGGGAACAAATAGAAAGTGACAGTTGAAAACAGACAGTTAGGTTGACTGAAGAGATGAAAAGCGTTAAATAAAAGAGTTGCTTTTAAGTTTATCCCTGAGTTTGTATTTTATGGAAACATTACACCCTCGTACTGAAACAGAGTGTATGGAGGGTAACAATTATCTGTGGGAGGTGAAACAGTGTGTTTGTGGGGTCATGGTCCTGAGTGAGAGTGTGTGTGGACCAGGAGAAGTTACTGATATCCCCTACTTCAGGAGCGAGTGGCAGCTCTATATTTTTTGTCAGATGGATAGTGGTGGGCGGGCCAACTTCCTGTATGATAAACATGTCCCCAGTCTCTACAGTGCATGACTGCTTCAGAGGAGGACGCAGAGCAGGACCGGCCTCTTAACCCTTTGAGTGCCAGAAGGGTACGCAATGCGCTCAAAGGTTAACATCACCCGGACCTTGGCCCATGTACACAGGCTTTTACACTAGTCTAACATAAAAGGTTGGGATTTGAACTTGTGGATGCAACACAGCATACCCCTACATCCTATATAATAATTTGCTAAAACGTGTGTAATGTCGCGTCATGAGTAGTAGTAGACGCGTGCTGCAGTCATGCGCAGTAGAGACTGCCCGCACCATGGCTGATACAGAGCTGGATGCTCCTTTGGAGCGTCCAGCTCTGTATCAGCCATGGCGCGGGCAGTCTCTACTGTACATGACTGCCCTGCGACCAGGTGGCAGTGGTACTGTGACCCATGTAATGGGCTCTTCAACTAGTAACATATAAGAAAAAGAAGCAAATGATGAAACAGAAAGAGGAAGATGGAAGACTCATATTCCATAAAACAGTCTCAAATGCGTAGCAGGTCCACGAGAGATCCAGCATTGCAAGATTTGCTTAAAATAATTTGTCTTGGTAAATAGCACATGGCCATTGCAGCTGGAAAATTTTACTGAATCCTGCAATAATATATGGCCATCTAAAATTATGTTTCATTTTAGTAGCTTAACACATAGTTGATCAGTCAGTTACTCTGCCAGTCCAAATCTGGTACTACTCATTCCAAGAGTGCTGTCTATCCAGCAAGAGTATAGTCCGCATTTGAACAAGTTGCATTCCACTTTCTTCCAGATCTCAGTTGCTTTCCCAAAGTTCCACCAATGTGGAGAAATGTTCTCCATTCACCTCATGTTGCATGAGAGGTCTAAAATGAATTACAAAGCCACATTAAGTCAACCCCATGACATTGGGGTCCAAAAACCATGCACATAAACCAAGGGGTCTGTCAAGCATGCCCATACTGGAGTAAAGGATCTGCCTTCATTAAGTCTTAGGGCCATATGTTCAAAGAAGTAGCAAAATAGTTTTTGTCATTTGTAACGACTTTTCAAAATACAGTGTCGTTGGGATCATTAATATTTTCAGAGAGTGTGGGTTGTGATCAGAAATATGTTGTTTGTCCTGACTGAAATTGTCTTATGTAAAGAAAAAAATGTCATAAAAAATGTCTTAACTAAAGACAATAATGCCTTAACTCATGACAAAAATGTGTTAACTAAAGAAAAATTCTTACATTCAGAACTTCTCATTCCCTCCACTATTTCTTAACGTACAAATTTTGTCTTTTATAAGACATTTTTTTGTCATTAGTTACAACAAATTTTCTTTACCTCTATACGACGCTGGAGAATAGTTTAGCCCCACCCTTGCCCCGCCCCTTTGCCCGGCAATTCTGGAGTTGTGTCGTACACAACGGACATGACTAGTTTTTTGTTTTATACTCTATAGAAAATATGTTGTTCATGCACACAGTTACTTATTTTTGTCTTTCATACAACATTTTTTTGTCTTTATCCCTTTGAACATACGGCCCTTAATGTGAGTCAGCCCAAATTCCACCGCCAGACCAAGTACAGCAAAATAAACTAATGCTGGGCCAATTTGTTTTGTGACAATATTACATTGTGAGAAGCAATGTAAAGAGAAATTAAAAGTCCAAAATGTATGTACATTTACCATTTTCCCTTTTCTGCAGCTCATTAAAAATGTATATGGACCATTAGGATTGTATGGCCAAAATAAGGGAAGAGGGGTGGCGGGGTATTATTAGAAGGTGTTCCTTCTCCTTTAATTTATTAGCAGTTTTCATTGTACCAATAAAAGAGAATGACACTGTAAATGATCATGAATAAATGGATTGATAACTCTCTTATAAATACACACTTTTTTATATTGTTGCAAAATTGATCTAGTATAGCAGAATATGTCAGAAATATGTTGTACAATGGAATAATTTTCAGTGTCTCTTGGTCATGTAGACCTTTTCAAAGGTGGTTACCAGGCAACTGTTGTAATGACTTTTCTAGATTTTCTAACCTAGTGCTTACCCTAGCAGACTACTTCTATTATGTCAAAAACATACTCTATGGATGGAACCTTTCAGCTGTCAGTCATCTATTAAAGCTTTCCCTTAACCCTTTGATGCCAGTGGGGTACGCAACACGTAGCAATGAGGTGCTTAAAATTCTGGTGCTCAAAATGTTAAGGGGGGGGGGGGTTTGATTTTTCCATATGAAAAAAAAAGCAGACTATCTGTATAAAAACACAAGTGGAGCAATTCCAGAGCAATACAACTGCCTCATAGAGAACAAATACAAATTCTCTAAATTTCCATCCATTTAAATGTGACCTTTGAATGCAAGAGTATTTTTTTCAACTCATTGCAAAACTCTCTAGCTTTTAAGGGGTCAAATTAATATGACATTATATTTTTAACAGTTTATGTCCCATACAAAGTGTTTATTCCGCCGATAGAAAGTAAGTTATCTTATTAATAGTATTAAAATAACTCTTAAGGATACAGATAGGAACACTCTAGAATATTATATATATATATATATATATATATATATATATATATATATATATATATATCCTATATTATAATACGTTAAGAATGTTTGTCAGAAGCCGTCATGCTCAGTAGAGATGGCTGCATGCACTGCAGACATGCACAGCACAGACTGACCGCACCGCGGCTGATACGGAGCGGGGTGCTCCAAATTCAGACCGGAGTCCTCTCTGCGCAGAGAGGACTATTGTCTGAATTTGGAATGCCCAGCTACGTATCAGCCGCAGCGTGGGCAGTCAGTACTTCGCAAGACTGCAGTGCCGCCAGTGTTGCCCGTGTACACGGGCCTTAAAACTAGTATATATATATATATATAGTTTCAGCCTCTTCAGACATGTTTATTAGATATAATTTGAACCCTCTACTGACTCTATTTCAGGTGAAGACTTTGTCATAGACTATACTTCCTTTGAATGTTATTGGTAGATCAAATCTAATTACAATTATTTTTCTACACACATACCAGAATCAGTGTTTGACTTAAAGCAGGAGGTTAGGTCAGTCCTATGCTGGTTTGCATTGTGATCAATGGACAACCAAAAATGGGTTAAGTTTCCCTTCATGATAGGACCGATGTTTGCTCAGTCTGGCAGTAAAAACCAGAGGGGAATGATCAAACTTAACTCTCTGTAAAAAAAGTAGCAGCCCACTGTTATACTCCATATAGTCTGAGATACAAAGGTGTAATGTATATAAGATACTCATTTATAAGTGGGAGAGTGAAAAGAGAATCACTTTTCAGGTGTTAAGTGTGTCAGACATCTACCAATCCCATATCTTCAATCAGTATCACAAATTTTGTACTTACCTATCCAGATCTGTATTATTGGTCATGTTAAAGTCTCCCCTATAAATTACTGAGTACCTGGGTGTCGCTGATAAATAACAAAGGGACTCCTGCAGAATTGAAGGTTCAAAAAGTGGAGAGACATATTTGTTTAGTAGGACAATGAGGAGATTGTATTTTCCATGTCAGAAATATATATCATCCTATTGGTTTTAATGTAATAAACTCAAATTACTACTGTGGCATGTAGTGAAAGGAGAATTGCAGTGATTATCAAGCCATATAATGATTTTTGCCCCATAAAGATATGTCTCTTGTAGCACAACCACATTAAGGGCTTGATTGAATTGTGCCCGTCAGGCCTAAAAAAAATCAACAGCATTTTTTCAAGCACTGTACGCCATTCAGTTACCAGTGCTAAGAAAAAATGCCGGTGAAAAAACCACTTGGGGCTAGATTCAAATGCAGGTGCTAATTTTTTTTTTATATATTTTTTTATTCATTCCCATACCAAATATTGGATTGTAAGGAACAGCATAAAATGCTACAGGTGTTACAGCCAAAGAACAGACATAGCTTAAATAAAGATACAATAGTATGCATTATTAGCTGGCAATGAATAAGTCCTTTGCACATAGAACTGGGAGAAAACAAGAAGAAAAAATAAACAAAGAGAAACAAAGCCGGACAGTGTCCAGCAGCATATGTAACAGTATTATTATAAAAAAGTTACAATCACAACTGACAGTCTAAAGAGAGAAAGAGACAACCCCCTATGAAACCGAACACTGAGCACTAGGGAAATTCACTGTCTCTCAGATATCTTGAGCCACCAAAAGTAGTTATAGAGAAAAAAGAAGGAAAAGCGAGGTTACTAGGGAAGGGGGGGAGGAATTCCTACAGGAGAATATTAACCTAACCTCTGGGGCCCTGACTCCCCAATCCCATAACAGCTTTGCACAAAGTCCACCACATGTCTGCCATCTCTTCGTTAGTTGCCCCATCAGCTCCCAGTATTGCACAGCCAGCCTCCATGGTCACCAACCAGGACATCTTTGTCATCCAGTTCACCATCCGAGGAGGGCTCTGTGACTTCCACAGCCATGGTATACAGTATTTAGTTGCTGTCAACATGAGTGTGTAGAACTGCTTTTTGGCCCTGGAAGGTCCCAGAGATTGCGGGGGAATTCCCAGAGCCACCAATTAGGGCGAGACTGGAACATTCACCCCCACAACCTCCGAAACCAGCCTAAAGAATTCCTTCCAATATCCTTGAATTGTGGGGTAGCCCCACCAAATATAGAGGATCGTGCCCTCCCCATATCAGCATATCTAGCAATTTGGGTCGGCAGAAGGGTAATATCTGTGTATCAGAGCAGGAGTATGGTACCAACAGAATAAAAGTTTATAACTGAGCTCTTGGGAGAGCACATTTCGAGATCCCTTTTTTATTTGCCTGATAGCTAAGTTCCACTCCATCTCATCCAGTGGGGTATTCATATCTGTTTCCCATGCCTCTCTAATCTACTGGGTAGGGGAAATTTTATTATCTATTAAAGTCTTGTAAAAGGAGGGCACTTTTTTAGCTTTAGGAAATCAAGATTAGAGCAAACTGGGAGCCCGGAGCAATTTAGATCTATCTGGAGAGGTGGTTAAGTAGCTGTAGTACTGTCGGTAAGTCCAATAGTCATTGGAAGTCAGATGTAGTCTGGAGCTCAGTGTTTCAAAGGGGAGTAACTTTCCCTTATCAGAAAGATGAAATGACAGCAATGAGCCTGATTTTAGCCAGGGAAGCAAGGAGGAGGGACCATGCCCCGGTGGGAAATCTGGGTTATCAACCATGGAGGTGAGAGGGGAGGGAAGACTGGAGCAACCAGGGTACCTCCTGAGAATCACATCCAAAGATTTTAGAAAGGCTTGAATCAGAAGCGGCAAAGACAGGGATCAAGGCCTCTCAGATCTCGGTAGCCAGATCAACAGTGTCACAGACCTCGTACCAAGCATATCATCAAGAACACCTACCCACACTGCTTCCCGTTTCCTGAAAAAACAATCACTCAATAGTGACATCTGAGTTGCTAGATAATAAGTGAGCACATGTGGTACACCTAACCCCCATTCACCACGGCTCCGGCATGTCAAATCAAGGCTCAATCTGGCCGGCTTGCCCCTCAAATAAAAGACATCAGAATACGTTGAAACTGTTTTAGATAGGTAGAGGGCAGGGGTATTGGCACCGTTTTTGTACAGGATTCTGGGTAAGATATACATTTTGATCAGATTGATTTCCCCCCAGCAAGATATAAACAGTGTTTTCCATTTCTGAAGATCTGATGCAGTAGATCGTAAGAGCAGAGGGAAATTAACCTCAAAAATCAAGGAAGGGGACGCCAGAAGGCGAATCCCCAGATATTTCAGAGAGGAGTCAGCCTCCCTGTAGGGCCAAGAAGCCACAAGTGGATGCCAAACTGAGCATGGGACCAAAACATTTAAGAGCTCGGATTTTGTTATGTTAGGCTTAATATTGGAATAGGTTCCGTATTTCTGCATTGCTGCAGTCACTGCCGGTATGGAATCGGTCAGATTGGTGAGGATCATAATGAGGTCATCTGCAAAAAAGGGCCAATCTATGGTCCCTGGAATGCGTTTTGAGACCCGTTATCCTATTTGAGCTTCAAATATGGTAAGCCAGGACCTCCATAGTGAGGATAAACAGCAGTGGAGACAGGGGGCATCCCTACCTCGTCCCATTTCTTAGACCAAAGGAGCGGGAAAGCAGTCCTTTGACCCGCACCTTAGCAGTGGGCACTTTAAACAGTGCGCCTACCCAATCCATGAACCTCACCCCACTCCCACATGGGAGAGAGTTGCCAAAATGAATGGCCATGCCACCTTGTTGAATGCTTTTTTGGCGTCGACAGACAAGAGGCACACTGAATGGTGGCCCTCGTGAGCTAGAGACATGAGTTGGATTAGTTTGATTGTGTTGTCCCTCACCTCCCGTCCTTTCACGAACCCAGTCTGGTCCGGGTCTATCAGATAAGTAAGGAACAAGGCCAAGAGGCCCGCCAGGACCTTCGCGAAGATTTTTGTATCAACATTCAGTAGAGATATTGTCCTGTAACTAGAAGGCAGTTTAGGGTCCTTCCCTTCTTTTGGTAGTGTTACTATGTGAGCCTCCATCATAACCAGAAACTTGTCCTCTGATGTCGAGAGTTCCCTAAAGACCCTAACCAGAATAGGCAGTAGCACCGGGAGGAACTTCCTATAGAACAGGAGTGGGAAGCCATCTGGCCCAGGAGATTTACCTCTGGGCATCTGCTTGATCACCATCTCAAGTTCGGATTCAGTGATATCTGCCTCAAGAGCATCGGATTGTGTTGCTGATAACTTCGGTGTATTGGAAGATTGGATGTACTCAAAGAGATCAGAGGGAAAATTAGCATTAGATTGCGGAAGGTTGTATAGCATCTCATAATAGTCCTGAAATATCTCCGCCTGCATCGGAAAGTCCTTAGTCAGTGTCACATCCGGTGATTGCAGTTGGTGAATGAAGGTAGAAACCTCAGGGACTTTGGTCTGCGTAGCCAATAGCCTGCCACACTTGTTACTGTATTCGTGTACCTGGGACCTAGATCTTGTGATAGATTCGATGCAGTCGAGTGCATAAGATCCGACAGGGAAGTTCTAGCTTCATGCAACGATCGATAAGTAGATTCATCATCAGATTGGCGGTAGGAGACCTCTAGGTCCCTTATGATTGAGAGCAATTTGATCATTGGTTCCGAAGCACTCTTCTTCAAAAAAGCACTTCTTTGAATTAAATGGCCTTTAAAAGAACACTTGAGGTCCTCCTAGATGCACGTTGCAGATGAAATCTATGGTTCATTTCGGAGGAGAAAATCAGCAATGTAAGATCGAACGTCCCCGCAGAAGCCCTCATCATCCAGGAGGTCTATCGGGAGTCTCCACTGTCCTGCTCTAGGGAAAGACATAGGGAGGGATAGGGTCATCTCCACCGGGGCATAGTCCGATCAAGTGGTCGGATGAATCTGGGCGGTAGTGAGGTAATGCATGTGTGCCTGAGATAAAAGAATGTAGTCCAGTCTAGAGTGCATGTGTGCAGGTGAAGAGTGGAAAGTATACTGACGTGAAGATGGATGTAGAGAACACCATGTGTCTATTAAAGGGTAGTTTCAAAGAGACTTTTCAATCCTAGATAACTGAGTCTTAGGAATATGCAAGATCTCCGTCAAGCAGTTCAATGCTGGAGATAGCGGAGAATTGAGATCACCCCCTTGGACAATCATACCCTCCCCAAAGCCAGCAATGATAGGTAGCACTGAATGAAAAAGGGTCCTTGACCCTGGTTTGGGGCATATAAAGACACCAGGGTGAGGCAAACATCCCCCACATCTCCCTTAATCACCACATACCTGCCCTCCTTATCAGAAAGTTGTGCCAGGAGGCAAAAATGGAAACCAGTTGTGCAATAGGATACCCACCCCCCTCTTTCTCCCCTCCCCTGAACTGAAAAACTGTGTGGGATATGCAAGGCTTGTCAGCGACAATGAGTCGTTGGATGAAAGATGGGTTTCTTGTAAGAAATAAATCTGAGCCCCCATTTGCTCACAGTCTTGGATCAGCATACGGCGCTTGACCCTTGAGTTCATACCTTTTACATTCATCAAAATGGCTTTTATAGCATACATGTCAGATATGTGGATCAAACAATAAATAGTTCAGCAGGTGCTAATTTTAGCTCTGCTTTTATCTCCAGGTATCCCCATAGACTTCAATAGGAACATTTTTTATAAAAAAGGGGGGGCAACATTTATCTCCTGCATTTTTATCCAGCCCTTGGTGGCCAATAAAGTTAGAGGTGTTTTGGCCCATTAAAAATAATAAAAAAAACACCATAAGTTGCAATTCAATTGACTGCATTAGCTGTTAAGGGACTCACTTTAGCTCTTACATTTAAGATTTAGTTTTTTTCTGACTAAAATCCCTAAGCCCCATATCAATACGTCCAAAGTACCTAAAAACTGTTCAGTGTTAGTAGAATTAACCCTATGAGTGCTAGCAAGGTATAACTACTTCACTGGCACTCATAGGGTACAAATCAACATCCTATAAAAAGTAACACTTACCATTAACCCTTTGAGTGCCAGAGTGGTACGGAATGCATTGCTTTGTAATGCATTCTGTACCACTCCGGCACTCAAAGGGTTAATCCTGATGTCCAGCAGAGTCCTTAGCATACTGGTCATCTACAGTCCATCTTCTTTCTTTTCTTCTGTCTTCTCTTCTTTCTTCTTGTTTGGTAACTGTAAAAAAAAAAAAGTCCAAATAAATGTCTTCCTCAAATAACCCACACAGTTATACATAGTTTAACCTCTTGATTGCCAGAGGGGATTGCAGTGCATTGCAGAGCAATGCTTTGTGAGCCTCTCTGGGGCTCAAAATGTTAAACCATGTGTGAGTGTGCAGGTGATGATCCAAAAAGACACATCTAGTTATTAAAAGTATTCCCCTTTTGTTTAAATAATGATCCGATATATGTTTCAAATAAAGCTATACTTTCCTATTTTTCCACTGATGTGTATGGCAGCAGAGGTGGCTCCAGCAGAGAAATTAATGTGCATCATAGACCCCCATCCTTCCCTCACAAGCCGATGCCTGTTCCACACTGAGGGAATTTGAACGGAGACTGCCTTTATATTTAAGCAGTCTCTGTTCCATTTTCCTCACAGCCATTGACTGGGATGTGCTTACACACCTCCCAGCCAATCAGCTTCAAGCACTGCTGCTCAAAGCTGATGTATGGTATGTATGTAAGCACACATTCCAGCCAATGGCTGTGAGGGAATTGGAACAGAGACTGCCCATATATAAAAGTAGTCTCTGTTCAGATTCCCTCAGTGTGGAAAGGGCATCGGCCTGTGAGGGAAGGATGGGCGGGTCTATGCTGCACAATCATTTCTCCACTGCCGCCACGGCCGCACATAGAGGCGGAGAAATTGGAAAGTATAGCTTTATTTGCACTCTTGGCACTCAAGGGGTTAAATTATGTATACGTGTGCAGGTTATTTGAGGAAAACATTTATTTAAACTTCTTTTTTCCTTTACAGCTACCAGACAAGTAGAAAGAAGAGATGACAGAAGAGAAGAAAGAAGAGAATACTGAATGGAAAAATAAGCAGGACAGTGGAAGACAGATAAGTATAACACAGATAAGTTAACGATCGGTGCTTGACAGCATGTCAGGCACTGCTTGTTAGGTTTTTTTCCTGTGAAGTTCTCAATATTACCTGTATTTAGAGGTATTTTGGGGACCTAGCGCACAAAGCAGGACATTTGGTCACACGACCATTTCTGTGAACTAACGTCTATTGTGCTTTTAGCCAGTAGAACAATTGAATACTGACTTAGAAATTTTCTTTAGTCAGTTGGTATCAATTTTGCCGTACCAGCTTTTCTAACAGGCTCAATTGAATCGAGCCTTACGTTTCTGTTTTATAATATAATAGAACCTGGGATGTTTAATGCCTGATATTCCACAAAATAAAATTAAAGACCCTGATAGACATATCCTGTTTATGTAATAAGTATTAGGAATCCATTCCCCAGAGGGGCAGAGGCACCCTCCCATCTTCAATTAAACACAAACATATAATAAACCCAACTAACCACCCACCTCCCTGCCTCTATCCTTCCCAACATGATGGAGACCTTGAACCCAAACTAGCACAAAGCAAAATCCTCCAGGAAAATTCAAAATATTTTATCAAAAAAGATAAAGAAAATTAGTAATACATCAATAAGAGAGTGACTGAGAATGCCACCCCCATATTTTGGATTAAGGCATCAGGGGACTGGGAGTGGTCCATTTGGCCCTAGCTGGATATGAAATTCGGAGTCAAAATGGAGGTGGACAATATCATGAAATGCCTTGAAGCATTTAGCCCTCTGAATGACAGAAAGTATCCAACTCATTGCAACACAATGTGGCCGCCCAGGGTTGAAAGGCAATGCATTTTTAAAGCAGTCTTACTTTTTCTATAAGAAACACTAGTTTTGAATAATAGCTGCAAAATGTTTAAAAGCCAAGTCACTTTTTTATATCAATACTAAATTTTAACTTAGACCATTTGTATGGTAATTTCTGAGCAGAAACTTCTTAACGTGTTTAGAGTAACCTCTTTTGCAAACCCCAGTCCATGACTGTGAGGCCCTTAATCATAAATCCTTGAAGAAATGCGTGAAAAACTAAACTTTTTTCCTTCCACAGGAATTCCCTCTAAATGTTACATTTTCTCCTATTTTCCTTTGTGACCCCAGTATTGTTCCACTCAACTAAAACCACACTTACTGACCTCCAGCCTTGAACCACTCTATACAGAGAATAACACATATTGACTCCCAGACTTGTTGTTCATCAGCCAGAGCAGCTGCTGTACTACACATACTGATTCCCAGGCTTGGTCCACTGCACTGCTAGCCATAAAACCAGCATTACTAAATACACACTAGCCTAGTCACTCTGTAACCATAGAATCCCACATAATGACCATCCATCCATGTCGCATTTTCTGGTAGCCAGGATGGACAATTTGAAGGCTATCCAGATTCTAGACTAGAACTCTCATTGGTCCCCACCATGAGTTGATACAGGCTAGGGGTTCTCACTTTGTCCACCTCTGCTGTGACTGTCAGCATTTTCCCATAGCAGCCATAGACCCACAGATATTATCCCCCATCTTATCCCACTTTAGCCATAGAAACTTTCAGACTGATCTTCCGGTCTTGTCTCACTGTACTGGTAACCATTAACCTTCAGCCTTGTCCCACTGTAGCCACAGAATTAAGTCCCATGGCACTGGTATAGCCAGAATCACACAAGCCTAACACTTCACCCCAAGGAACAAGCAAAATTCTCACAGAATGTTTCTACGATTTCTTCTATCACTTAACCCCTTGAAAGCTAAAGAGCTCTCCAACATATTGTTTCACAAAACATTGGAGCATTCAAAGGGTAATCCATGGAAATATCATATCATTTTAAAAAAGTGCATTAGCATTCTGACACAAAATATCAATAATCCGGATGCCAGCAGCTCAATTACAACTGGTATTTTATATCTATAATTATAATAGCAATTTTTGCTACTGTCATTTTAATAGTTACATTATTTTCTTTAGCTTAATGGACTTGAGTGAATTTGTACTCAATAACAGAAAATTGAGAGTGTTCAAAAGAGTGACACATTTTCTACATCTCATACATTAAAACACATCAATTTTTTTTTAGAGGTGAGTGCCTGCATAAATGATTATTTAAAATGGTTGAGCTAAATGCAGGAATAACATTGTTTACAGCAATACATATAAATATTAGCATTACTAACAAATAAGAATTGCTTATTTTGCTGTCAGAGACATTTTCAAATTCACTGAATAGAATTCATGAGAACGATTGACAGCTTTGATGATGTGACTGCTTTGTTAAATAATAATAATGGGCACGCATTTGTCAACAGAAATGCTATTTTGAAGGACGAGATCATTAAATGTATCCAATGTACTAAGAAGAAATGCTGGATCAAACTGATGTTCACTAATGTGAACAAAATAAAAATTCTCACAATTTGCATTAACCATTTGAGTGCCAGAGGGGTACAAAACACGTACCCCCTCTGGCACTCAAAGGGGTCATTTAACCCTTGAAATGCCAAACCCTTTGAGTCCAAAACCTATGAGCTTCAAGTGGACTTTAAATATAAATGAGTGGCCACTGAATTGAATTACAGGATTCCATGATCTTCCGTACTACTGATATGAACAAGAGTATAGATAGGTTCCCAAAAGACTAGTGGCATAAGCCATCCTAATGTATTATTGGCACAATGTGCAGCTCCATTTGGGCTTTAAATACGAGACCTGGGAATTAAATGCTCTATCCAAATGTTGGAGAAAGCTGTTTTTTCTGCTCACGGCATTTTTTCAAGCACAGAAAGCTAGTAAAATGTCTGTGCTGTGAAGAAATACCGGCAAAAAAAAACGTCATTTGATAAAGTTAAGAGGTGTTTTCACCCATAGAAAATGAAGAAAACCCCGTAATTATCAATTAAAATGCCTGCGGTAGCCATGAACATCCGATAAGGTACTCAAGTACTGCAGGAAAGTTAAGACCCAGTTTTTTGTGACTTGAGTCCTTATAGGACCTTTAAACACCCGACACAGACACTTGAAGGAAAAAAGTTAAAAAAAACCTAAAACCTCAGTGGATGTATTGATATGGGGCCGTAAGCCCCATTACTAAATTCCCAGTACTGCCGCTATTTAGCAGTGTTTTGGGAACTTAACTCACAAAACGGACATTTGGCCACAAGACCATTTTTACTTTTGTCGGTCTGTATCCATTTTATTCTACATGCTTTTTTATTGCCAACATTTGGATCAAGCCTTAAGTTGGTAGAAAAAGAGAAAGCTGTTGCTGAAATTGTTACACTAGTTATGTTTAGAGGCAGAGAGGCAAAGAAAGGGATCTGGGGTTGTTTGTGGTTGCAGGGTGTGTTGGTGTGATTTTTTCAGATATTGACAGACAGATGCAATTAAAAAAAATGTTGGCTCATAGCTGACAGATACTGGCAGGAGATTCTTTGACTTTGGTTGCTACCCCTTGTACATTAAATTATGTTCTTCCTTAGGAGCCTTTTTGTAAAAGTAACAAGAAAAGTTCCACCACCACCACTACCAGTAGTAGTATTACATTTTTTCATCAACATTACAGACATGAAGAGTCAATTTCTAGTGCCATAGTGGAGGAGGAATAAGCCGTGGGACAAACTGTTGTGTCACAGAATGACAGTAAATCCCTGCTTCAAACTAATCTCCAACATTCTTTATATCCCCGTCCCTCTAAGTAGAAAAGTGAAACAAAACTCATTGAGACTTCAAAAAGCCTAGAAGAATATGAAAATAAGGAGGAAGAGGAAGCAGACAATGCTGATGATGACCTAATTATTGATTATGATGTTAATATTTAATATATCCTTTCACCGATAAAATGCATCTCTCAATCTTTAACCACTGAAAAGTAGCACTATGCCTGTGTATGAGAGCTCAGTTATAACATTTCTAATCTTCCCCTGCATTCATCTCTGGTTCTTGTACACAAAGGAACCCTACAAGATTTATTCTTCTCATATTATTAATGTTCCCATTCCCAACACAATTCTTTTTGGAACTGACACCATGAGAGTGATCATTTTATATTTTAATAGTTGTAGTTAAAGTTATATTTTAGCCATCAGTCTGGAAACAAATATGAGGTACCATCAAACAGGTTTTTTTTTTCTTCTTTATAAAATATTTTCCTGTGGGCACACACCTAATACTAATAAATGGATTAGTGTGATACCTCAAGATAGTTTTGTGGACTTGTTTCTTCTCTTGCTTATTATGTTGCTGTCTCTTGTTTGTATGAAAAACATGTGAACAGGGGGATAGCAGGATGCCATCTAGACACATCCTTATTGAAATTTTACCAGAATCAAAACCACAGGTCTGATTGGATAACAAATCAACAGCACATCAGACATGCAACAGCTAGCAGCTGTATGAATACTCCTAAAATTGTACATTGACCAGGGTACAAAAAGGAGCACACTTAAATTCATATCCTGCTTGGATGTAGCTCAAAATGTGTTATAACCCTGCTGGTAATTCCACACCTGTCATATTGCCAACAGAGTTAACTTACCCCTGTATAGGTACCTGGGTTTGGCTACAATAGTCATCTGTAAAGATGTTCTCAAAAAAAGTAAGCAATCAACAAGTAATAAAATCTTCTAATTTATTGAAAAAATGTAAGAACAATGTAAATAATCACCAACACGTTTCAGGATAATAACTCTCTTTCATCTGGGTTTTGAAGTCTATAATAAGCTGGCCATCACAGGATGCCAGTCTTATAAAGCTGAAAGCCAGTATCATTGGCCAATCTATTTAAAGATATTTAAACCAATTGAAGGCATCCTGTGAGTAACGGACAACACAAAGACAAATTTGAAGTTGATCACTGATTTAATATATTGGCTATTTAGGCTAAAAAATAGACCATTAAACATATTAATATCTGCATATAAATCTAACTGATCGCTCACTTATAACTATAATAAATAAAAAAGATATTAAAAATATTAAGAAAATAATTAACCATCTCTTTTTGGACCTTTTACTGTTAACCCTTTGCATTTTGAAGGGCAATTATAACACACCTCTTAACCCTAAGGGCCCATGATGGTCCTGGACCGTCATGGGTTGTTATACCTTTAAGGACCCATGAAGGTCCTGGACCATCATGGAATTCCGGGCTCCCCGCGTGGCTGCACGCCATTTGGGGAGTCTGGAATCGGATCGTGCAAAAAAAATGCTCTGTGGTCCTCAAGTGACCGCAAAGTACATATGTGGCCGGTCCTTAAGGGGTTAATATTATTATTATTTGTAAGACAAGATTTAGATGATTACATAAATTAAGCCAACCAATTCTTAACGATGAAGAATATTACCAAGATTTAGATGGTACTGGCACATCAAGGAAGATAGAGTTGCTATCTATTACCATATACCTGAGATAGATGAGTCCCTTCTCTCTCCTTCTGGCAGGCCCATCATCTCAGATATTAATAGCATTACATACAATTTATCTGCTATCTTGGACTCTCATTTACAAAGATGCTTTTTTGGACTTAGGTCTTATTTAAAAGATACTACCCAACTATTACAGTTGATGGATCAGGTCCACTGGCAAGAAGATTATATGTGGATTACTTGTTGTTCATTCTTTGCACTCTCATATTAGTCACAGTCTAGGATTGGAAGCTATCAATTTTTCTGGATTAACTCATGCCTAGAGCACAATTTTTTAGTTTTAATGGTAGTTTCTTCCTGCAAATCAAGGGAATCGCTATGGGAACATTTTCACTCCAAGTTTAGTTTATTTATTTGTGTGATATTTTGAATCCTTGTACATCTGGAATAATGTTGAATTTGGCGTGAACCTGGTTTTCTATAATTGATTTAATCATAATTTGTAAAGTCAGTGAGATAGAAGCAGATAGATATGTGCAGTCTTTAAATTACAATCATTTGGGTATTTCATGTAGTATGAACATACAAAAGACGAATATTCATGTTGATTTAGCAGGTGGTAAACATGGACTAGTGGAATCTAAGATTATTTCTAAATCACAGAAGCTGGCTCCAAAATGTTCCTTTCAGCCAATTTCATAACTGATACTAGTGAATTATGACATTCAATCTCATGTACTAATGGAGTGGTTTATATCTAAGGGTTATCCTAAAGGTCTAGAGGCAGCATTTCTAAAGGCTAGAGATATGATTAGAGATAAATTGCTTAAAAATAAAGCAATAAAAGAAAAAAACAAGGAAAATAAATAGAAGGATATGATTAGATTTATCACCAAATACAATTCTGGTCATGGTACAATTAGGAAGATTTTGGAGAAACATTGGTCTTTTTTACTTTTAGATCCTGTGTTAAAAACTGATGTAACAAAATTACCTTTGGTTACCTTCAAAAGAGCAAAATCCTCGAAAATATAGTGACACCTAGAAATCTACATAGGAAAAAGAACAAACAGAATGAGAGACGATAGTAATAATAATAATTTTTAACTCCTTATGGACAGGTGTGCTGAAATCCATGACGTACATGTATGGCATGGGTCCTTTAGGCACTTTTAACCATGAATTATATGCACGTCATTGGATGTAGGGCATTAAAGAGAAATGGAAGTTTTGGGTGTGGCCAAAACAAATGCTTAACATGTCCTATTACGCATAAAACTACTAATTTTGTTTCCAGTTTTACTGGTGACACATTTTTTATATAAGTAGTTATAGGAACTGTGGGTCTGCATATGTATTTTGTTTGCTTACCTGGGTATATGGGATCCAGTACATAGGTCCCACTACACAGATGTTACATACTAGATTAAGTCAACATTGTCATAACATTGAAAAAAGTTTCCTCTGCACAGCCGTATATCATAATTGTGACTTAACCTGTATAGGTTTAATCCCGACAGAAAAAGTCAACTCTTCAGGCCAGAAGACACTCTGTTCTTAATCGTAGGGAGACCTTTTAGACCTTCCAATTGCACACAATGATGCCTGAGGATCTTAATGGACATCTAGAGTGGGTAGTTTGAATAGATTTTATATATATATATATATATATATATATATATACATATGTATATATATATATATATATATACATGTATATATATTCATCAACATTTTAGTGTTAATTATACATATGATATTTCAGGACTTTATAGAGTATATATATATATATATATATATATGTGTGTGTGTATATATCTATATCTATCTATCTATCTATCTATCTATCTATCTATCTATCTATCTATTTATCTATACATACAAATATATATGTGTATACTTCAATAGTATCTTTACACACCACACATATATATATATAGGAGTACTGTTGTATCTAATAGGATTCGTGTATATGTAATTAGTCTATTTTGTCAGCACCATCACTATCAGTTGCACACATACATTATATATATATATATATATATATATATATATATATATATATATATATATAATAATACGCTAAATCGTGTGTAACACCGCGACATGCGCAGTAGACACTGCTGCACGTGCTGCAGTCATGCGCAGTAGAGACTGCCCGCACCGCTGCTGATACAGAGCTGGGCGCTCTGAAGGAGCGTCCAGCTCTGTATCAGCCATGGCGCGGGCAGTCTCCACTGCGCGTGACTGCCCCGCGACCGGGTGGCAGTGGCACTGTGGCCCGTGTAACGGGCTGTTCAACTAGTATATATATATATATAGCAATAAAGTTTAAGTAACCACAGATATGTGGACAAGTGGCCAGAATACAAACTATATGACTATTACTTCTCACTGGGTATCTTTTCCATTAGCAGGCAGCAGCATGCAGCAACATGCAGAAGAGCTTTGAGAGACAATTCTCAGAAGCTGCAAATGTATTAAATAATTTACAGTAGGTGATATATAAATGACTACATGAAATCTGGCTTTGTGTCTGCTGACAATTAGGGATAGGTGAAATGTTTTGCCCTAAAAAAGAAAAGTGTAATACCCGTGAAAAGTGATTTTTTTTCACTTTTTGCCACCATGACCGCCAACTTCGCTGGTAAACATAGAACCATATATTCTGGCACTCTTGACCATGTCCCACTGCACTGGGAGCCATAGAACCACACTTATTGACCTACAGACATGCCCCAAGGAGTATGTTGAGCAATGGAAAACCCTCTAACTGCTGTCAGATTACAACTCCCATCATTCCCCACCAGCTGTGGGATGGCAGGTGATTATGGGAGTTATAGTCTGTAAGCAACTGGACCATTCCCATTGGTCACCACCCAAGCCTTGTCCCATGGTAACCATAGAACCATACATACTGAAACCAAGCTTAGCCCATTGCACTGGTAGCCAAAGTACCACACTGCTGACCGCCCAGGAATCCTAGCCTTGTCCAACTATACTGGTAGCCATAGAATCACTCACACTGAGTGTGCATAGCTGCAGGAATTCTTGGGCATAGGTGGAAAATGGGAAGTGTATTGGGATTAGCAAGAAGGAAGACATTTTATGGATTTTCAATGTATGAGAAATTTTACAGGAAAAGCAGAAAATCTAATGTTTTTCACAAAAAAATGTACGTTTCACCCCTCCATACTGACAATTCCTCCAACATAATAGCTGCCTTGAAATAAGAAGAGATGATGCATGTATCCTGTTTCACCCATGTCCTCAATCTAGTTGTTACTGATACCTCTCAGAATTGGAAACCCTCAGAGAAATGCTTAATATCACAACTAAAATCTGTGCACATTTTAGCTGGTCCTACAGTGCTCAAAATGAATTACTTTCATACAAGTGTGTAAGCACTTGCACCATCACCTTCCTAAAATGGAGGTCCCTATAAGAAGGAACTCCATGTTGTACATGCTGAAATATTTATATGAGCAGACCAATGCTATTAGAGAGTATACTGTGGAGGTGGGTTCTTTGTAACCTGGTCAATAGCAGCATCTGGTGGCATTTGAGCTACAGCAGAAGCCTTCTCAGACCTTTCTGGTTGGTCGGGTACTAATATATTTATTGCAGACAAAAATGAAGAGTGTGGTAGATGTTTCTTAAAACAATGACAACACACACATCACAGATATCAACCAAATTGTGAATCACATGATAGCATGTTTTGAGCAAGATCATTGTATAGTCTCCATTAAAAGTAATGATGAGTACATTCTTGATTCATTGCAGTACACCTACTTTAAACATAACATCTCTGAATGTGTGCCAAGGAACAAATAAACTACTTGAAAGCACAGCAAGAGTGTATGAATATTTTTCTTCCAGACAGTTCCAGGGACTGTGCTGCAGTTAACAACTGGAATGAGCATACAGTGTGAAAAGTCTTTGAGGAAGGCGGAAAGAGGGATCACATCTTGGCATGTCTGTGCATCCAACATAACCACCCTGAGGTTTATGTTGATAATCACCCAAGTAAGCAGGTAAAGTTGCTGTTACTGTGCCCCATTCCTGTCCCCACCAATATTCTTGATGATATGCTCCAAAATTCCATACTTATATGCCTGCTCACAGTGGAGATTAATAGGATGCAGGGTATAAAGAAACATTGATAAACAATCTACCCTGTAGAATAAACTCAGCTCATTAAAGAGAACTAAATTATTTTTGTTAATTCTTTGATAATGAATATGAAGCATGGGAAATCAGTTGCCAAACAACACCATGAGCCTAGATGCACTAAACGTTGAAGAGGGTTACGAATGTCGATGTTCTGTCAGAGCAGTGTCGTAGGCACATACTTAGTATTCACAAAGTGTCTACAACATCACTTCACCCAAACTCCGACAAAAAAATACCCACATCGACATCAATCTGACATGCCTTCACCATGTCTATGAATTTTTATTCTTCGAATTGACAATTGCTCATTTCCATAATCAGATATATTCATATGCAAGGGGATGTGTTGATATTATAATGTGACACTTTGACTCATTCACTAAACTCCTATAGAAGCCTCTGCTGTTGGAGTTCACAGTCTTAACTTCACCTGCCTCAGGCTGTCAAAGCTGGGATCTCCCCTGTACTTTCCTATGGTTTAACAGCAGGGAGAGCTATGACATTCTGAAAAGCATTCTCTGTGCTTCACTACCTAGCCAGTAGGGGAATACAGAGAAGGCTTTCAGCACCATGGACAGCAGTGAATGCCATAGGGATGTGCATTGCTCACCCCTGTGGCATTCACAGCACTTCGAAAATCCTGTATGCTAATAGGGACCTTCTCCAACGTTCTGCTTCCATCCGACAGTGTTTGTAAATATGTCGATGTGTGTGCAGATTGAATTGTCGGAGTGATTCAAACACATCGACAATATCACACCGACATCACATCGACATTTAGTGCATTTAGGCCCATGAGTTACTGCTTGTCAGTTGTCAGTCCACCACCTTACCAACAGCCAGAATAAAACATTTGGTCCAAGGCTTACATTTCTGTGGGCCTACTGACATTTTTTAAAGGTTCATGTTGCTATAGGTGGATTTCTACATTTCAGCACTCAGCAGCAGTACAATTGAAATCGGAAACCTTCAGCCCATGCAAAGCACAGGAGATATTATCAGGAGATAATATAATTGATGCTAGCAAAATGACATTTTCATGGATTTTCTATCCACAGGTATTTTGGTGGAAAAAAATAGAAAAATCTTGCTTTTCCACAAAAATTCCTAGCATTTTTCTTCCATCTCTGGTTTAAGCAATTGGAATGGTGGGAATTTTTATTTGTCCTGTATGGTGCAGTTCATATATCAGTTACTAAAAAGTATGTTTCTTTAATATATATACAGGAAAAAAATAATTAACATAAGAACTTAACATGATTTTGAAACATTAAGGCATTATCCTTTCTTTTTACATAGTTCTTCAAACTTTGAGAAGAAAAGTTCCTAAGCCAGAAAAAGCTTGGGAAGAAAAATCTCACTTGCGAAGTCTTCATACACATTTCTTTTTACACATTTGATCAGGACCAATTATAACACTTTATACATTGAAATCTCCTAATAAATAAAATATTCAGAGAAACATTAAATTTTAATTATTAGTCTGATTCACCTTTGACAACACTAAATGAGTTCTCCATTTGCACATTTGTGACATTTGAACTTCTACAAAATAATTGGCTCTGTTTTCTAGCTCTAGACTAGCTCATTTAACCCCAAAGTAAGATTCCATTTAAAGCAGGAAAAAGTACAAATGTAACATTTTGTGTGTAAGATGTTCGAAGAAAATGACTTTTAGGTTTTGAGACAGAAATATATTTTTGGAGAGTAGGCAGAAAGTTCTTGGGGTCAAACATTAATTTTAGAAGTCTGCAAACATCAGTAGAATGACCTGTCTTTTTTAGGTAACAAAGAAGATATTACATAAAAGATAAATGTTAAAAACAAATGTAACTGAAAGATTAATAGTCTGTCTTTGTGACTGAATAATAAATATATTAAACATTATTATATGATCCCATTTGGAAGTACTTTATATAAACTATATCTTATATTTTATTAAAGAAAATACAAGAGACTAATTTAAAGTTGTCTCCTTAAGATAAGTTTAGTTCATGCTAAAGATAATTAAAAGCAGCCTTTGTTTGTTGTTGTCCTAATCAGTTTTTATGCTGAGACAATAACACACACTTTACTGTGAATGAACCTAGACAGAGCCCACAAGCATTTCTAATAGCATAGGAGAGGTAAGTTTGGCCTTGAACATAACTGATTAACATACTGTACATTGATTTAGCACAAAGTCCCACACTGGGTCACCAAAATATAATGGTTTATTTCTCAAAAACTATTTATATTACAGAAAACATGCCTAGCACAACTGACAAACATTCTAGCAAATTATTATATAGGATTGGTCAATAATAAAGCTAAACCTCTCAACAGAAAGGAATGTTTCAGCTATAATAACTGTTAACTGAAATATACACCAGCAGTCAAAATATATTTGCTTTGAATATAATAATTATTAAGACTTAATAAGGCAGATGTATTAAGATGAACTGGGAGGTTATGCACTACGGCTTGATAAGGAGGTGATAACATGAAGATAACTGGTCCAGTGATAGCACTTCTCCAGTTCCTATGTTATTCTATGACACCAATGCACTTTGAAGATCTTAGTGCATAGGCTCTATAGAATAAAATAGGAACCAGAGAAGTGATGTCACTGGAGAAGTTATCTGTGCATTATCACCGCTGTATCACTCCTTAGTGCATAAACCCCTGAAGTCATTCTGATGTGAACCAACTGCACCATAAGTGACAAATAAACATTCCCCATGCCCATTGATATAAATAGGACCTTTATCCCCTTAAAAGTCTCCAGTGCATTGCAAGGACACAACGGAAAGCAATTCTGCATCATAGGAAACAAATAAAAAATCCCCAAATTCTCATTGATTGAAATGCACTTTTTAACCCAATGAGAGGTTTTTAAATATCTAGGTGCATTGAAAGCTCTTTTATATCCACCTATTTGTTACAAAGTGACAGTTCCAACAATGGCAGTGTATGTCCACCACTATGCATTAAAGTGATCACACACTCTATGACATTCCCTGAAGTACAGCCACTGGTGTTGTAGGTAAACACTAGTGAAGCTGCACTAGAGGATTCATACATTCACCTGAGAGTTTCTGAATAATAAGTCAATCAGTTAATGCTAAAAGGGTTTCTGATGCAGCATCTCTAGTATAAAAGGGGTAAAAGAAACAGTGCATTGATTGAAGAGACTGAGGTGAGCAAAGATAGCTGTATTACAGATGCTGTTAGATTTCCTAACATGAACATTGCTAATTGCAAATTGTTAACAAACAGTGTCTTCAACAATAGAAAAACTTCTAATAGCACTTACACGTTATCAATGGCAAAATGGGATTATAGGTGTTATTAAGTTATTTTCACAAAGCTAAAAAGTGCAAATGAGAAGCTTTATTTTTTAAGCTTTTAGAATCTGCATTAGAGTCTTGAATTTAACTTTCTTTTTCTAACATTTTAAAGCCTGGAAAGATGGGAAACACGTTCCTGTTTTTCCATCTGTATATCATATTTGCAGGTTGTAGAAATACTAACAGCTCTAAAATTTCAGGACTTAAAAGCCACATTTAAATTAGTGGACTTTCAGGTATTTTATTTGCTTCTATGGTCCATTTAATTTACTCCTAAACTACACCAGTTCTACTTAGTACATCAGCCTCAATGTCACCTGAAGAATACATGCCTTATTGGCAATGGAAAGCCCTACATCTAAAGACATTTTTTACTCACTTTCCTTTTCAAGAAGAGATGTTTTTCCTTTTAAAGCGGAACTTTCAGTACAATAACATAGCACCGCAAATGATAATTACATTAGCGATATGCACACACTTAGTTTTATATTCAAGTATAACTGCTGCATTAACAAAAAAATATAACCTTTTATGCAGGCAGGCACCGACTTGGATCTTGCTGTAGGAGGTCTCTGCACCTGTGCTGTCAGTCCTTTCCGGAGATGAAGGGGACCGATAGCACAGATGACGAGATAACAGCTCTGCAAGATGTCTGCTCTGTTTCCTGGTGCCTGCCTGCATAAAAGGTAATATTTTTCATTAATGCAGCAATTATACTTGAAATTAAAACTAAGTGTGTGCATATGGCTAATGTTATTGTAGTGAAAATTCCGCTCTAAACAGCATAGTGCCAATAACAAAACATGGGGCTTCAGTGAGGTAAGGTACTTGAAGTCCCATCAAACATTTTTAGTTTTAAAAGTGTCCTTTTCTGGGGAGATACAGGTGGTGGTGGACTGGAGGGGTCATGACCTGTACACTCCTTTCTGGGCTAATGTAAACATGAAACACCTGTACAACCTGGACTTTTGTGCCATCTGGGCTGGATACAGAATTAAGGAGCTAGGAAATATTTATGTTGATAATTGCTTGAAATTGTTTGATCAGCTACACAAGGAGTTTGCTATGCCCCATTGTTTTTTTTTTTCAAATCTACATCTGCATCACAAGCTTCAAGCACAGTTGGGGGGGGCAATTATTGAGCAGTTCCACCTACTGACATTGACGTTGGCTAAATGGCCAGACAGGCCGGTGTCCTTTATTTCCCGGTGACTTGAAGCTCGAGCCCTACAAGGTGATCTACCCTAGGGATGACTGAAAATTTTTCCCTCAAACCAAAATCGGCGAATAATGGCACTTCCAGCTTGGAGAATTATTTACCGCAAAAAGTGCAGTTTTTCCACTTTTTTCAGCTAGCTCATTCCATTGAAATCAATGGGAACATTGAATTTACACACAAAGCAAACGTTACTTTATTTTCCAAAGGCATAGTCTAAAAGGTGTATGAAGGTACTTGTGTTGGTGGAGTGCTGGAAAAGAATCAGTTGAAAAGTGAATGTTTTTTGGGGAGTTGGTTTACTGGTATTGGGGGTTCAGTTAATAAAAAAAATACTAAATACAATTAAAAAAACCCATAAGGCAAATGTCAAATGCCCTGATTGCAGATTTTGCAACTGCTGTTCTTGCTGCTGCTGCTTAGTTGTTTAAGTGGGATGATTAGGCAGCTCAAAAGAAATGGAATCAACAACAGCAATAACATGGGTGATGGAAGATGAAGGTTCCACTTGCCACGACTAGCTCCAGTGATGCGCCTGAGGCAGTAGCAGCACCGCAACTAGCCCCACCACTGGGAAGGACTGGGAAGTGGAGCAATGGGTACATTTACACTCACATGAAACACCTGGCAGAACTCTATCAAAACACCATGACATTTATTGTCCCCAGTGTGAAATTCCCCCCACCAAAAATCAAGTACTGATGCTGTCACTCACTATGCACCTTGTCCACAACACACTAAGGACACATAACAACTTGCTGACAGTTTAATAGTAATGATTAACCCTCCCTGCCACCAGCTTAGCATACACTGTGGAATGGAATCCCCTCAGATGCCTCTTCATGCCCTTCTTGCAATTCTCCTCCACCATACTGCCATGTGTGGTCAGTGCACCACACAGTGTATAATGGGTAAACATGAACTGTCACATTTTATCATCTACAGAGCCGCTATCACTTGGCGGGGGAGGTAAAGATGAACGAGGTGGATTGGCAGAAGATGTAGTTACCCTAAAGTTAGAAGGTGATGTTTTGCTCATCATCAAACTTCCAGCCTGTGGCTGGGTTGCCCTATTCTTCATCTTTTTTGATTTCCGCCTCATCTCTTGTTGCTTCTCTGGAGACTCAGGAGTACAGCAACAGTGGGGCTTGATTTATGTGGTAGGTGTTTGGCTTTAACATTTTTCAAATAAATATCCTGGTGTCTGTGTTTCATGTGTGTTATCAGGGTGGTTGTGCCAAGGTGTGTTCCCTCCTTTCCCCTTCTCACTGACTTGTCACAAATTGTGCACAGTGCTTTTGTCGATGAGCACACTGTGCCTGGTCCATGAGAAAAATAGTCTCACACCATGACTTCAAGGGGAGTGAAAAGGTGGAGAAGAATGTCCTCTTTCCTCCTCTCCTCCACATTTCCCTTCACTGGCTGGGACAGAGGATGATGTTGCTGCTGTTACTGCTAATGCATCAAAACAAGCACTGCAAATAGGACCAGGAATATTGTTGCTGCTGGCAAGAGGAACCTGTCCTAGTCCCGCATCATTTGTTGACCCTATTCCCACTGTGGCCATGGTGGTCTGTGGAACACTAGCCTGCTACCTAGCATCCTTCTGCCCTTGCAACTCAGCAGCAACAGGAATTAGAGCAGTTGCCGCCTCCGTAAATTCCAAAAGTTCACTGCTGGTGTTGGTGGTGATGCCCATCCCTGTCTCCCATTCCTTCTCAGTTTGGGCTAATAACGCCATCAATGTATCTTCAATCCCAGCTTCTCCGCCATCATCATCATCATCACCACCACCACCAGTACCTCCATGCTGCTGCTGCTGCTGCCCTATTACAGACATCTAACAATTTGGAGGAGGTGATGAGAAATGTGACAGTGGGTCCCCTAGTATCACACTTGCCATTACTTGGTGACCTGAAAAAGGCAGACTAGCAGCACTAGCAGAAGGCATAGGCAGCTGATCTGTGCTTCTGGTGGTGGGAGTGGTGGTATTATGGCTGCTAGGTAACAATTCTGCCTTCTTCAGGATCATGCTCCACCTGGACAATGCCAAAAGGCAAAGGGACTCCCAGGGTCAGAAGAATAGTGTGGGCTCCCTTGACCACTAGACTAGATGCTTTGCATTTCTTCCCCCACCACTCTCCTAAAGCTAGTCCTACCAACTGCTTCATCATCACTGTTACTACTGCTAACACCAACCACATTGATTTCAGCCCCTTAGTCTTCTCCTCACAGTCAATAGTAATATGATGATTACCACCTCCTTCACTCCTAACATTAACAAGCTGCTGGACCTTCTTAGTAGTAGTACTAGTGGCGGGACTGCTTTGGTATGGCAAGTGTGACTTAGGGTCCTCTGCTGTCACACTTGGCATCAACTTCTCCATCCCCTACTGAGAATGACAAGACCCACTGGCAGCAGGTCAGCACTGTCAGCAGCAGCAGGGGCAGCACTGGCAGCAGGCACAGGCACAGCACTGGTTAAAGCAGGTGCAACACATCTGGCAGCAGTCAGAGATAGCTGACCTGTCCTGCTCTCACTATTACCCTCTTCTTCCTCCTTTAAGAACCCTAGGGGCAGTTTAGGGGGACTGGTCAGCATTTGGTCTGTAGTGGTCACTTCCTCCTGCTCAGACTCACTGGGCACATAAGGGTCCTTCCAGCTCCTCCTTTTATTATTCTTGATAGCAGTCACTATGAGCCTCTCCTATAATAATAATAATAATAATAATAATAATAATAATTTGTGATTTTTATAGCGCTTTTCTCCCTGTGAGACTCAAAGTGCTTTACAGATCTATAAACAGACATAAAATTTAAGGGTTCCTTATGGTCACATGAGTTGACTGAATGCCTGATAAAAGAGATGTGTCTTTAGCTTTTTTTAAAAGTCTGTAATGATGGTGCCTCTCTGATTGAGGATGGTAACGAGTTCCAGAATGTGGGGGCAGCGTGGCTGAATGCCCGGGAACCCGAGCTTGTCTTTATTCTGGGCACTGACAGGAGGGATTTGTTGGCTGACCGCAGTGAGCGGGATTGAATATAGGGTGTCAGGAGATCTTTCAGGTACTGTGGGCCTTGATTATTTAAGGCTTTGAAGGTCAGCAGGCCAATTTTAAAATATGTTTGCCATTTAATTGGAAGCCAATGCAGGGAGTGGAGAACGGGTGTTATGTGATATGAGCGGGTTTTATTGGTCAGTAGATTGGCTGCTGCATTTTGTACTGTCTGTAGGCGATGGAGTTCTTTTTCTGGGAGGCCCAAGTAAAGTGCATTACAGTGATCTAGACGAGAAGACACAAATGCATGGACTAATGTTGGCATATCATCCGGTGGAATTAAGTGTTGTGTCCTGGATATGTTTCTCAGATGAAAGAAGGCAGATTTTATTACAGAAGAGATCTGCTGTTTAAATGACAGTCCAGACTCAATCATCACTACGATACTTCGTACCTCTGTTGAACTAATGAGTTCAGAGCCTCCAAGTTCCAGGCCAGTTGGGTGATCCTGGGGTCCTCTCACCAAGAGTAACTTTGTTTTTCAGGGTTCACTTTAAGACAACTAGCATTCATCCACTCTATGAGGTCTGTTAAGCAACTGTTGATGAGGCATGTTGGGTCTTTAGTATCTGGAGCAAAGGAGAAGTAGAGTTGTGTGTCATCTGCGTAACAATGATATCTTAGGCCGTGTCTTCTGATGATGTCTCCCAGTGGTAGTAAGTAAATTGCAAATAGCATAGGAGACAAGATGCAACCTTGTGGAACTCCGCAAGCTAATTCTGTTGGTGCCGATGAGCAAGATCCTGATGTTACTCTCTGTGATCTACCAGTGAGGAAAGATTTAAACCAGTTAAGAACTGTGCCTCCTAGACCACAGATGTGCTGCAAGTGCGCTATTAAAATCCCATGGTCAGTGGTGTCAAATGCAGCTGAGAGATCCAGGAGGATTAGGATGGAGTAATCACCTTTGTCTCTCACCAAGAGGAGATCATTTAGCACTCAGACTAGCTAGACCGTGCTGTGGCGGCACCTGAAACCTGACTGGAAAGGATCAAAGATGTTATAGCTTGATAAATGGGCCTCCAGTTGAGTTGCCACTACTTTTTCAATGAGTTTCCCCAGAAATGGAAAGTTGGATACTGGTCTGTAATTTGCTGTACAGTCTGGGTCTAGTGAGGGTTTCTTTAGGAGGGGTTTACCACTGCTTCTTTTAGAGGATCCGGGAAGATTCCAGTTTTTAGTGAACACTCCACTATTTTTGTGAGGGCTGGGGCAAGTGTTTCAATACATGCAGATATAAGACGAGTTGGGGCAGGGTCTAAGTCACACGTAATGGGGTGCAACTTTTGCATGGTTCTTTTAACTTCCTGTATATCCACATTTGTAAAAGTAGACCATAAACTGAGGGAATCTGGTCTTCCACTGTAGTGGTTCTGGTGGGTAACTGGTTGGCCTGCTGTGATGGAGGCTCGTATGGAGGAAATCTTGTCTGTGAAGAAGATCGCAAATTCTTCACACTTATCTTGAGAAAAGTTGGTGGGTATATGCATGCATGCTGGTTTGCAGAGCCTTTCTACTGTGCGAAACAGTTGCCTGGGTCTGTTGCGGGAAAGTGTGATTTCGCGTGACAAAAATGAGGATTTTTTCTGACTTATCTTAAATTGATATTCATTGAGGTGATTGGTAAGAGCAACTTTGTCCTCTGGGTCACGTGTCCTGTACCACCTTCTCTCAAGTTTACGGCCTGTTCTCTTCAATTCTCTGATGGTGCTATCAAACCAAGGTGCATTATTGTGAGTTTTGATAGTGCATATGCGTGATGGTGCAATGATTTCTAGGGTGTCCCTTATGGTTTTGTTGTAGAGTTGGACTAAGGAGCCAGGGTCTTCACAAGTGCCCATCAGTTCACTTAGATCCATATTTGATGTTACGTTCAGTGGGGTCACCCCTTTTAATGAGCGGTGTTTGACCAAGTTCTGAGGCTGTGGTCTGGCTGAATGTGATCTAATGGAAAAGTGTATGGAGTGGTGGTCTGACCATACAACTGGATTTACAGTTACTGGCGACACTTCTAGTCCACACTGGAACACTAGATCGAGTGTATGACCTTTTCTGTGGGTGGAAGTGGCAACTATTTGTATGCAGCCGAGCGCACTCATCAGGCTGAGGAGGTCCTGCCTAAGTTGGGATAGTGTGTCATCAAGCCAAGTGTTGAAGTCTCCCAATATAATCCATCTAGAGTGTTCAAGGATTTAACCAGTCAAAAGGTCTGAGAGTTCTTGAAGAAATCTCTTCCCATCTCCTGGGGGTCTGTATATTAACAGTATCCGAAATCCTCTATCTATTGAGATGTTAGCAGCTACGCATCCAAAAGATTGGGGTGTGTGGATTGATATTGGCCTGGGGTTTAAGGATGATTTGACACAGATCATTACTCCACCTCCCTTGCGCTTTTGTCTCGGGCGGTGGAACACTGTATAATTGCCTGGAACAGCTGCTGCTAGGATTGTCATCTAGCCACGATTCTGTGATGCACGCTAATTCACATGTTTCAATAAGGTTGGCGATAATAGCTGTTTTGTTCTTTATTGATCTGGCATTGCACAGGATTGATCTGATAGGACAGTCTTGGTGTTCTGAGTTCTTGCTCTGTACTTTGGAAACAATGTTTCTTCTTATGGGGATCACACAAAGAGGTTTCCTTGATTTGAATGTGCGCTTTTTGTGGCTTCTGGATTGAATCACTTCAACTGGGTTTGCAGGTAGAAGTGGTGGAGTGGCTATGATAGTGTCAGGAGACTGAACTTTAACTTTTGATTTTCCACCACGGCAGCCCCTGTGAGTGCCTTTGAAGATGCCAAGTGATTTTAAGGTAAACACTTGCAAGGGGCTGAGTGGAGAGACCACTTTTTGGGTTTGTAGGGAATAGAGATATGAGGCAGAATAGGTGATCATTCCCTCAGCAGTGAGGGGGTTAAAATAGCCTCTGAGGTTTACATTGTCCTGTTCTTTAGGATGCAGGCAAGTGTGAGGTGTGGAATTTTGCACGTCAGGATGCTTTGTAGATAACAGATAGCAAAGCATGCATGTAGGTCAGATTACAGTGTTTCAAATATGTTTCAGTGAAATATATAGTTGATTTTTTTTTCTTTTTGTTTCTTTGTTTTTTCATCAATAAGTTTTCACAGTGTGTAGAAATTAAATCTGAGTATTGCTGAATAGATGATCAAATCCAAAACCCAATTAACAACTGAAGGTGAGTATAGGTGATCATTCCCTCAGAATTCATAGGGATAAATAGCATCTAAGTTTTGCAGGGATGTCAGCTGTGGGTGATGGTCACATTGTCCTGTTCTATAGGATGCAGGCCAGTGTGAGGTGTGGAATTTTGCACTTCAGGCTGCTTTGTAGATAACATAGATAAGAAAGCATGCATGCAGGTCAGATTACAGGAGTTCAAAACCAGTGTGCTTCAGTGAAATATAACTATATATATATATATATATATATTTCATCAATAAGTTTTCTGAGTGTTTAGAAATGAAATCTGAGCATTGCTGAATGGATGATCAAATACAAAATCCAAATAACAACTGGAGGAGAGACAGTTTCATAGTTTCAATGTACCTTGTTTGTGGTGTTCCACTGGAGTTATCTCTTCTTAGCAGTAAGAGGGTCCAGGGGAAGTATATTTCAATCTGCTGTATATCTCAGTGTGATAATGCCATCCGTTGAATTTTGGTAAATCCAGGTATGTGGAATGTGGAGTAGAGTTCGGTCCTTGGAATATTTTTGGTGAATTTTGAAAGCAAGGAGGTTATAATGAAGGTAATTCCAGGAGAGGTCAGTAGCATGAGAAAAGTGTGGCAGCCAGCAGGGGCGCCTAACTAAATGTTACAATTTTGCAAAAAGATCACAGCAGAAAAGCACAGTACGTCTGTCTCACCCTGTAGCAGCTTCTACTGTGTTTCATTTCCTGGAAAATGGCACATTTTTATAGCAAAAAGGTGAAAAACAAGATAATCAAGGGACAAAAACTTTCTAGTTATTGAAAAAATGGGGAAGAATTTTTGCCAATGGGAGAAAACGGTGAAGATTTTAATTGCTCTATTCAAAGCGGATTTTCCAGCGACAAAGCAAAAAATAACATGGTTATTCACTGACATTTTTCGTGGGAACACAATGGGACCTTTTGTCCACCCCTTTATGCTGAAATGAGCAGAGGAACTGGGCGTGCTGGAGGAGTGGGAGTTGCCCATGGCTAAGACTAGTCCACATGGTGCATTCCCGTCATCTGCTCATCCAATTGAAAATTCTTCATAGTGCTTAATTTACCTTAGTGAAACTATACAGGATGGGTACTAGGGACAACAACTCATGTGACACATGCTCCTATGCACCCAGTACTTTTCTACACCTTCTTTGGGATCTTTTCCTCTCTGTCAGGGGTTCTGGACAGACATATCTACCTGACTCCAAAGTTGGATATCCTGTCAATTTTTCTTGAGGATCTAGACACTAAACCTGTTAAATCGCTTCTGAGAGAGACTGTAGTTATGGCACATAAGATAGTTACCATGGCTTGGATGTCTGCTACTCTGCCCTCACATGATCACTGGGTGAAACTGGTAGCTTAAAATCTTCCACATTACCATTTGGCCTTAGCAAACAAAGGGACCCCACACAGTTCCCATGTTATCTGGGGGGCTTGGATGTCTCACTTTAAGTTGGACTCCTATCCCTAATTGGGTGAGTCAGATTTGACAATATTGGTTATGGGGGTTAGTGCTCCAGGGGTGCTAGCCCCCTTGGGAGAAGAACGACCCTCTATTTTTTTTTTTTTTTTTTTTTGGCCTGTTGGGTGTATGTTTACATTAAATAAAAATATTCTTGGATGATTTGGGATGATTGACCTGTATTTTCTTTTGTTTTGTATACTTTTGCAATTATTATGCATGTCTGGAATGGTAATGTGTTACTCACATTGTCTTATTTCATGCACTGTCTTGCTCTATGTATTTCTTCTCTTGGATAATATAAATCTAACATCTTCCCCAACTTGTGAGACCATTTGTTCGGTACCAGCAGAAGGTCTAAAGCGTTATGTCTCATTCAAAACCCTGGGTTTTGTTGCAAGCTTCAGGCATGTAATTTTGCATTATAGTGTTAATTTCTTGTCATGACCAACTAGACCCTCTAAAATTTCAGACCTGCAGAGAATAGGAAGAATTTTAATAATACTGACCACTGCACATGGGATATATACCTTGGGGATTGAGTGGATACTGGTCTGGTTACTTGAGTTAAATGAGTAGCAGGACTTATACTGAGATGGAAGTATGCAGGAGTCAGATTGTTAGCTTAAGACAGGGAACTTGGAACTGGAATATTAGACAATGACAAGTCACTTAGCAGGTGGTAGAGAGAGTAATAGTTAGTTTACAGGCTGAGGTCACGTGGAATGTGTCAGAGAGAGAGAGAAGTGGTGAAACTAGCAATGTTGCAAAGCTGAATATTAGGCTGATACTAGGTACTGAACAAAATTGGGTACTAGAAACCCTATTAATGTGCCCTGATATGCTGCTGGTACGGGTTTTTAAAAGTCTGGGAGGGAAGGAGCCCATGCAACATCAAAAACAGCTTGCTAAGACCAGGTTCTTATTCTCTTTACTGGTAATGGTGAAATTAACTTGTGATGTTCACTAATAATGATTAGGTGGGCCGAAGATCCGGGACTGCTGGGAAGCTAACAATTCCTCTTTCAGATGTTTTTCAATGAATCCACCATCATTTTGGTGCAGTTGTCGTACTTTTCAGCTTTTGGGGGAGATGCACTAAAGCATGATAAAGAGGTGATAAAGTGGAAATGTCACTTATCCATTATCTATGTTATTCTATGGAGCCAATGCACCAAAGTATCTCCAACATTAGAGATCTTAGTGCATAGACTTTATAGAATAATATAGGAACTGGAGAAGTGATATCACTGGAGAAGTCATCTCCTCTTTATCGCCTCTTTATCATGACCTCCTTTGAGTTTTAAAAACTTTTTAAATAATTTTCTCTGTATATATTACATCTATCTGACTGCCTGTTAATGAGCCTATTAGAATAAAAATGAATGAGACACTTACAGCACATATTTTTAAAATGTTGGTATATAAAGACAGTTCTATCTCTTTTTTGCTAGATTATAAAAAATCTTATAAGAAATATTTCAAAATATTGTATTACACTTTACAAATATGTGACCTTTGAATTCCATAATATATTATAATGTACAATGAAATCATCCGGATTTTTCACAGCTGAAGGCTTTATCTGTAGTATATGCTGGTATTTCTGTCAAACCCATAATCATTGCTCTTAGCAAAAAAGATGACATAATGTATCATTGTCATAAATATTCTATCTACAGCAGTTGTGTAACCACTTAAGTGCAAGGAGACTGTCCAATGCATTGCGTCACAGTACTCTGGCACTTAACCCTTTGAGTGCTGAAGGGGTTGCTTACCCTTCTGGCACTCAAAGGGTTAATGATTTTGGGAATAGATTTATTTATTTTTTTAAACATGTTATAGGACTTTACCTGATTACTAAGATAAGCAGATGTTCGCTGCTATTTGATCTTTGAATCAAAAATTAAGAAATTGCAAGGTATGCTAAATATCAAAGAAAATCCCTATTGATTTCCATCATTTATTTGCTTCAATTTATAAATGTTTGCATCGGCACCAGTGGCAACTCTATGAATTCTATTTTGGGGAGGGCAAATATGGAACCACAATAAAAAATGGAGGCGCACCTTTAATAAGCAATGTCTATATCCTACACCTAAAATAATGGCACTCACACCAGTGGGTATGTGTTTACACACATTATATTATACTCTAAGGGATCCATGTATAAAGTGGAATCTGAGGCAAAAAGGTGATTCCTTGTTAAACTTATTTGCATATGACTACCCAGAATCCCTTGCGGTAGTAACACAACTGCAAATGTGAGATTTCTGTGGGAAAAGCAAGTCTTATGGCTTGACTGTTGTGTCAAATTTTTGTTTAACATTGTATCTACCACCCACCAAATTCAGATGAAAGGGGTTTTCATTCACTTTTTTCCCCACCATAACCTTTTCAGTTTGTGCTCCAATGGAAAACATTGGTAGACTGGTAAAATATGGATTTGTTTCCCTGTCTTAATCAGCTTCGGATATGTCACTTCGCATGTACATATCTTATAGAAGTAAATCATTTGCTTGAAATATTTTTGATAATACATATTAATATATAACTGAATTGGCAATGATGTGATAGAGCTATAGGTTATAAACTTACTTATCTGATATACCAGAAGCTGTGCTATGCTTGTGAGAGGTACATGCTTCATTTAATTGACCATTAGAGTTTTAGAAAACATATAAATAAACTAAATCAGCTTACTTGTATGAACACATATTTCTTGCATCTAGATAATGTTGCTCTAAATGATTAAAAGCAATTTCACAAGGCAAATCATTACAATTTGAAAAATACCGGGAACCTTGGACTAGTGGAAGTGCTTTTAAATAAATAAATTCATAAATAAATAAATTCAACAATACAGAGTCATGCCACCAGTATAGCAATACAGAGTTATTTGCCACCAGCACAGCAATACAGTTGTGTCACCACCAGCACAGCAATACAGTTACGTCACCACCAGAGGAATACAGAGTGATATGCCACCACCAGCGTAATATGCCACTACCGGTGTAATATGCCATTACATATGACCAGTATAGAATATGCCACTATATGCCATCAATACAGCATGATATGCCACCACAGTGCTTCACTACCTCCCACAAAAGCATTACAATTCACAATATATGCCAAAGAAGGACATTTTATACACATATTGCTACATTTAGCAACAGCAGTGAGTCACATTGTATAACTGATTTGCCACTCCACTTGTAAGTGTACCCATTTGGTGCCCAGATTTATAAAATGTGGAGTGTATGATGATATTTAGAATAATTTGGCCATTAGTCTAAATATCAACATCCACAAAATCAGCACACAGCATTTAAATATAGCAGCAATGTGACCCAATGATGTTGCCAAATGTACCCTTATGAACTTAAAATGCTCAACTTTGGCATATATTGTGAATCAGAATGCAATTATGGGTGTGTGGGGGGGGGACTTTAAAACAAATTCAGTACTGAATTTTTCAGGTTAACTTCTGTTTAAAATAGAACCACATATTCTCATTGAAGAAAATCATAGAACATGCTCTTGCCATTTCAATCAAATGGTTAATAGATAATATACTCTATATCATATATTAACCCCTGGAGTACAATGACAAGAGAATTACATTTTATGAATTTCTTCAATGACCACATGGTTCTGTTTTAAACTGTTAATATTAACTCTTATGTCAATAACAAGTACATGTTTTATGAATTTCTAAGCTCATTTCAGCACACTAAGCACATATGGTTATATTTTAAACATAAATCAATATTAATTAATTCTTAATATTGATGATAGAAACATGTTTTATGAATGTTTTCTTCACTCTGCACATGTGGTTCTATTTTAAGCAGAAGTTAATCTGATAAATATAGATTTGTCAGATTAACTAAAATAAACAGTTGTGTGATCAGGGAAGAGATTCATAAAACATGGTTTAGTCATAGATTTACAACATTAAGGGTTAATATTACCTTCTGTTTAAAATATAACACTATGTGCTCATTGAACTTAGAATTTCAAAAATTATGAAATTCCAAGTTCATTGAGCACACATGAGTCTATTTTAATTAGAAGTTATTAATTACCTTTCTACTGATTATTTTCTGACATATAATGAGGTTTAAATTATTAATATTAGAGTTTAGACCTTCAGTCCAACCTCCACACATTCTCCAACTTCAATACACTGTCCACATTGTCCAACCTCCACACATTGTCCACACTTTCCACCTCCATACACTGTCCACCTCCACACTGTCCACATTGTCCACCTCCACAAACTCTCCACCTCCACATTCTCCACATTGTCCACTTCCACACACTCTTCACCTCCTCATTGTACACATGTCCCCCTCCACACAGTTGTTATAGCTTACCTTGGTTTCAGCATCATCTGCAGGCGTGAGGCTTCAAGCATGAAGCAGGACTCTGTTTTATGTGTTTGCTTCCTGTAGTCTCCTCCTACCTACTTCCTCCCTCCGAGCTGCTCCTCCTACCTACTTCCTGAGGAGGGGTTTATAGGGCAGACTGAGTCCTGACTCAGGTGCCCTTGCATTGTTGTACAATACAGTTCTGTTTCCCTTGGGCTCTGTTTATGGCCTGGCCTGTCTGACCATCCATTCTGGTGCTGACCTGTGGCTCTGTCTAACTACTCTTTTGCCTGCTCCCATTGTGTAGTGGACACCCAATCTGGTATGGACCTGTGGCTCTGGCTGACTACCTGAACTGTGTATGACCTGGCCTGTCTGTCCATCCATTCTGGTGTTGGCCTGTGGCTCTGTCTGACGATTCACCTGCACATGCACAGTATTCCTTTTCAGTGGAGAATATTGATCCTTTGCCTTTCAGCTAACTTTATGGCCATACCCATGTCATCATCTCTCTCGCTCTCAACTTCATCTGTATCTGAAGAAGAGGAGGATGCTTTTGGGATTTATTCTAGACCTATATCCTTACCTTACCTTACATTCACCCACCACTTCTTCCCTACTACTTTTATATTCCTCTAGGCTTTTAGATGTCTCAAACTATTAATTCTTACTTCCCCCATTTGAGGACAGGTGTTTTTGTGCATGTTTGTCTCACTGTCAGATGCAGCAATTGGTAGAAGTTGGTAGAGCTGCTATACCTTCTTGCACTATACGTGCCATCAACACTGGAATGTGACCCATTGTCTTCAGAACTTTTAGATGGTTTATTAAAAGCACTGGTGCTGGAGGAACTTGGTTGGACTTTGACAAACTGCATCCTTGTTGGAAGGATAAGCATCACCATCATTTATTGAATGCGCTGCAGAAACCATGGCTGCAGCAAGTTTTTGGACTACTACTTTACTCACATGTCCCTGCAGTGCTCCTATTCCTTTCACCCGCCTCCTACCCCTTGTGTGTTTGCTGGACATTACTCAACAACTTTTTTTTACTGTAAATTGCACAAATTAATTTATTGTGTGATGTCTTGCCTTGGATCTCTCCAAAATACTCTATCTCATCTAGTATCAGTCTTCCTCAGTCACAGCTTACATCAGCGTCCCTGTCAGCTGTCAACTATGAATTTTTATTTTATTGTATCTTATTTATTTGTTTATTTTAATTAACTATACCCAATTCCTGTCACTGTAAAAAAAAAAATACACACTAGAACAGAGATAACAACCAGATTATGAAGAAACTTTAATCATCGTTCCCGGTGTCTTACCTGTCAGTCACACAAACTTTGGGGGTATTTGGGGTAATTCTCCCTTGCTACCTTCTCATACCCCTAGAGTCCACTAGCACAGATAGAACAGCCAGATAAGGAAGGAACATGGATCACAGCTGCTGGTGTTTACTTGGTCACACAAATATTTGTGGTAAACATTCTTTGCTCTCTTCTCATACCGGCAGACTCTTCTAGAACATATATAATAGCCAGAGCAGGAAAAAACCTGGATCAACTCTTCCTGTGTGTTCCCAGTCAGTCACAAAGAATTTTGGGGTACTTAGGGTAATTCTCCTTTGCTCCCTTCTCACTCCCACAGACTCCCCTAGGACAGATATAACAGCCAGAACAGGAAAATATTTTGCTCACCTCTGCTTTCGTGTTTTCAGTCAGTCACACAGAATTTTGGATATTTGGGGTAATTCTTGTTTGTTCCCTTTTCACACACCCCACACTCCCTTGACACAGAGATAACAGCCAGATCAGGAAGGAACTTGAATTACAGCTGCCTGTGTCTACTATGGCACATAAAAGTTTAGGGTATTTGAGATAAAACAAATGTGCTCCCTTCTCACACACCCAGGTTCTTTTAACACAGAAATAACAGCTACATCAGGAAGAAAACTGGATCATATTTGCCTTTGTGTTCCCAGTCAGTCACACAGAGATTTTGGGGTATTTTGGGTAATTCTTATTGCTCCCTTTTCACACCCCCAGGCTCTCCTGACATAGAGATAACAACTAGATCAGGAAGGCACTTGGAATATGGTTGGTTGTGTCTTCTCAGTCATACCAAATTTTGAGGTATTTGGGGGTCAAACTTCCTTCTCCATTTCTGTCCCACAAAACCCCCCAGACTCCCCTAATACAGAGAACCTGCCTATAAGTCTCCCTAACCTAAGCTTCAGCTCCACTTTATTATCCAGCTTTCTCTAGCTCAAGAACATTCTGCTTTATCTTCCTCTCAGAAACACAGAATAGCATGATCTTTTATATGCCTATGGGAAAAGTAGAGAAATATGGTATGTGGTGTGGAAAATTCTGTCTTTCCTTTGATTTTAATGCAAAAATGCCATTTTTCTCCTGTTTCGATTTTGAGGCAATAACATTTGCACATCCATAGATTTTAGTTATAAACACAGACTAGTTAAACTGGGTTTGTTTGCATTAGAGAAGATGTTTAAGGGGGTATGATTATATAAATATATTCAAAGGCAAAATAAAACATTCCCTTGGGAACTGTTCAACATGCTGTCCATTCACTAAGACTTGAGGAAAGGTGCTTGAGACTATAACAGTCAGGGTTTTTTTAAACTAGGGTAGTAAGGTTTAGAATGTCTTTTACTTGGGAAGCTGTGCTTTCAGATAAAGTAGATGCTTTCAAACAATATTTATACTGTTTTAGTTCAGTACGATATTTAGAATTTTGATACTTGGTTTGAAAGCAGATATGTTATGAAAGGGAAATATCCAAAATGCCTTTTGGAGTCAGGAAGGATTTTTTTTGCCAAACTGGGGCTGAATTTGAAATAGCTTCCATAGTTTTTATATATATTTTTTTTTTTTTGCCTTTCTATGAATCAAGCAGTGTGACATGGCAATGACTGAACTTAATGGATACCTGTCTTTTTTCATCCTCATCAACTATGTCATCAACTATGTTACTATGATACTATGTTACTAAACTTTTGCATTGATACAGTCTGTATGATACTGTGAACTTGAGTGGATAAAAATGGCTATGTGGAAAGTGCATACACATTTCCTTCATCAGACTCATTGATGAAAATGTAGTATTTATGTAATGAAAAAAAGGAAAATATAAAACAAAGCCTATCAATGGTTCATAGGAATTGTAAATTTTCCAAAAATATTTCAAGATGTTTCAAGATTTGTGATCAAGAAACAGAGAAATTTCATCCGGAACAAATACAGTGCATGAAATGTATGATTAAGATTACACTAAAAAAAATAAATAAAAGCAGAAATGGATTGTCTGGACCTGTACCTGTTATGCCGATTTTCTAAGCTACCTACGTCAAAAATGTTCTCCTTATTGCCACTTTTTCCTAGAGGATAAATATGTGGGAATTCATGGACTTCTTATACTCCTTTTGCTTTATGCCTTCTTTAACAAATTTATTAAACAAAGGGCAGATAAAGTGGTGTAACTTTATGCTATCTGACTGTGTTTGCTATAAGTGATGCATTTGGGCTTGATGGGGAGGGGGTGTGTGATGGTATACACTACTTTCAAACCTTGTAATGCATTCCCTAGTGGACAGCTAGTGGTGATGGAGACTAACCTCAATGAAGCTGCTCTGATGGATTTGTAGATTCAACGCCATATGTGATGCAGAGGTTTTCTTCCGTCTCTATTCTTCTCCTGTAGCCTCATTTTCTTGAGGTAGATGAGTCATTCAACAAGGAAAGCAATTCTCTATCAGATATATTGTATCAAAGAAGTCATTCATCCAACTGCCTACTTTTCTTGGAAGTCTAACTATGATGGAGGGAAGGTGCAATCATTCTAGGGGACTGACCCACTTAGTGTTATCCTTAAGGATCGGCTGGGGAACTTACAATCCAACAGACTGAACACACTGTCATAAATTATCTTTGTGTTCTGCATGTATATAAATATATGGAGAGGTGGACACAATATTTTGATAATAAAAAGAGACGTTCAGTCTTAAAAGTTTGTCAACTCAGATGTAGGGAATTGTGAACACCTTACCATCAAGAAGAGCATAGAGGGATTTAAATGGAGACATCTTCTCATAATTCTTTTGTGCAATAAATCCAAAGATTTTACATCACTTATTAAATTACTACTTTTCTGCTGAATAACCAGCACCCAATAATCATATCATCAAATGAAAGCTAATATTACTAAAATAATTCAGCTAATTTAATTTCAGTAGATTAGAAGTATTTAATTCAAATCTCTAGTGAGCTATGTTTTCCTTTCACATGTCTAAACCAGTAATTATTGCCATTGCTTTTTTTTTCTCATTGTGATGACTCATCTAAAAATTTAAATTAGTCCAATTATAATTTTTTCTACTTTCTTCATAAGTTTGCGATTTGGCGAGATTGGCTATATCACTTTGGGATGAACTCCTCTCCCTAGATTCGGTGCTGGGAGTCCACCAGGAATACTGGGGGTGTCTCCTCGGGTGGAGAGAGACTTTTCCCTTATTCCCCTCCCTCTACCCCCTCCCCCCTTTACTTTTTTCTTCTTTTTTCTTTTCCTCTGCTGTTGTTCTTGGGGGTTTTGTTTACACAATGTAAAAATTCCTCAGGGATGTTTTAGGATGATTGTTCTGTTCTTCCAAGTGTCTTCTGTGTTTTCCCATCTTCTTTACATGCCTGGAATGATACTGTGTTGATCTCATTTTTATATATCATGCATTGTCTTGTTCTGTGCTGTATCTCAAAGTTGTCCTTAATAAAAATATATATTTTTTTAAATGCCATTCTCTTTACTTGGAGTAGGGAAAGGTCTCTCAGTGTTCCCATGAAAAAATCTACTAAAATCACAAGGTTTTCTTCTTTTTTTGTGGGATAATTCGCTTTAAATAAAGCAATTAAAATCTTTATCGTTTTCACCCACTGGCAAAAAAAATTTAGCTATTTTTTAAATGGCTAGAAAGTTTTTCCCCTTAAATCACTTGTTTTTCCCCTTTTCTCTATAAAAAAGTGCCGTTTTCCAGAAATTAAAACACAGTACAAGCAGCTACAGAGTGAGTGAGAGGTACACTGTTAGGCTGTTGTGCTGTAAATTAATAGCAAAATTAAGGTAAGGGAGCCTCATAGTGACTGCTATCACTATGAGCAAGTTTAATTACAATAAAAGGAGGACCTGGAACAATCAATATGTGTCCAATGAGTCTGAGGAGGAGGAAGTGACCACTACCTCCAAAATGAAAGGGTCTGGATGCCCTGGCTATCCAGATCCAATGCTTGCCAGTCTTTCTACTTTCTACTTTCTGCTACCAGTGCCGTCCCTGCTGCCAGTGGTGCAATTGATGCCAGTACATAACCTGCTGTCAGTGTGTCTTCTAATTCTTAGAAGAGGGGAGGAGGAGATCATCCCAAGTGTGACATTAGGGGTCCCTAATTCACACATCATCCCCAAGCAGTCCTGCCATTAGTACTACTACTAAGAAGGTCCAGATACTTGTACATAGTGTTAGGAGTGAAGGAGGGGCTGATCATGTCACTAGTGAGGAGGAAGACTCAGGGACTGAAATTGCTGTGGATGGTGTTGGTAGTAGTAACAGTGACGGTAAAACAGCTGTTGGGACTAGGGGAGTGGTAGGGGACATAATGCAGAAAGTCCAGACTAGGGGTCAAGGGAGCCCACAACATTCCCATGACCCTGGGAGTCCCCACCCCCATGGCATTGTCCAGGTGAAACATATCCTGAAGAAGGCAGAATTATTTCCTAGAAGCAATAATACCACCACCACCAGGAGCACAAATCAGCTGCTTGTGCCTGCTGCTAGTGCTTCCAGTATGACTTCTTCAGGTCAACAAGAAATTGTAAGTGTGACATTAGGGGACCCTCTGTCACATTTCTTATCAATTCCTACAACCAATGAGACATCTGTAATAGAGCAGCAGCAGCAAGGAGGGAATGGTGGTGTGGTGATGATGATGGTGGAGGAGCTGGTGTGGAAGAGACATTAATGGCCTTTTTAGCCCAAACTGATAAGGAATGAGAGACAGAGACTGGGATGGGTATCACCACCACCACCAGCAGTGAGCTTTTGGAATTTGCAAAGTTTGCTCCTGCTATAATTCCTGCTGCTGATGAGTTGAAAGGGCAGCAGGATGCTAGGGAGAAGGCTAGTGTACCACAGACCACCGTGGACACAGTGAGAATGGGGTCACCACCCCATTTGCTAAAAATGGTTTAACAGCAAGGTAGAATGCTGTTTGATGGCATTTCTCTCTCTTGGTACCCTGGATGTAAGAAAATGGGATGGAGCGACAGTGGTGGATTACATTATTTACCCCTTTTCTATTATTTGAAGTACCCATTCATCTGTAATGGTGTTCCTTTTTTTTTTTTTTTTTTTTCTGTCTCACAATAACAAGAGGTTTCTGTCTACCTATATCTCCCCTAGTATCCTCCTCATGCATGCCAACATGAATAGATTAATACTCACTGTTCTAACTATCCCACTAATAATACAGATTTACTCTCATCCTTGCAACCATGCCCCGCACCCTCACCGTAACATAATAATTCATCATGGACTTCTGCATACATGTGCACTATCAACTGAATGCTGGTGGAGAGTACTAAAATCAAGCCCACCCAGCCCCAGCAATTATAGCAACAAACGCACCCTCTCACTATATGTTCACCGCAAACAACTCACTAAATTTTTATGCATATTGTTACTTGCCTTAGCAAATGATATAGAAACTAACCCTGGCCCTAAAATAGAAATAAATGGCAACCTCCCCTTTAAAAAGGGTCTGTCATTTGTGCACTGCAACATACGCAGTATACTGCCCAAAATGGACGAACTAAAAGCATGGTGTTACGCATACAAACCAAAAATTCTTATTCTTACTGAATCCTGGTTATCCTCAAAAATTCCAGACACTGCTGTTGCCATAGATGGATACTCATGCTTTAGAAAAGACCGTGCAAAGCGAGGAGGAGGTGTAATCATTTACATACAGGAGCCAATAAACTTTACACTTCTAAAGGACTCTCACAACACTGATTCTTATGAATACATAGCTGGCAAAATTTGTCTTCCATACTCAAAACAAATCATAATTGTAGGCATCTACAGACCGCCAAATACCTCAGCACACACCGTATCAGACATAGCTCAACACCTAAAGGTGATTGCCACACAAAACAAGAAAAGCGAGTTGATGGTTCTTGGAGACTTTAATATTAATTGGCTTGATTCCAGGAATTAAAAATACTGTTCATTGTTTAAAGCACTGAACTTATCACAACAAATATCTTCCCCTACTCGCATAAATCTTAAAACATCCAACCATACCCTGCTAGACTGGATCCTCTCATCCTGCGCAAACAGAATCCAAGATTCAGGTGTTCTAGCAAACGTGTTTAGTGATCACTCCATAGTTTACTGTGTCCGCAAAATAAAACCAGTCAAATCAAATTTCAAAGTCATACTCACGAGATCATTTAGAAAATTTAACCTTCAGTCCTTCCTAAATGATCTAAAAAATTGCTCATGGCATAGATTACATCTAATACCTGACCTTGATTCAGCGATTGACTTTTTTAACTCAGAATTCCTACAGGTCTGTAATACCCATGCCCCACTAAGAAAGGTCAGGGTCAGGGGGGCACATCTACCATGGGTCTCAGCTGACTTGATTCAATTATTCAGTTTCAGAGATTCATTATGGACAAAATTTAAACAAACTGGCTCCCCTCATGATCACACTATATATAGGCAAGTACGGAATACATGTACAAAACAAACAAAACTAGCAAAAGCACAATATTTTAATAACAACTTGGACAATAACATTTCAAAGCCAGCCAAAAAACATCTACAATCCACCTAACCATTCTCACCCATCAAATATAACAATAGACAATGAAACCATACAGTGCCCCCCAGCCATAGCCAATGCTTTCAACAGCTACTTTGTTGGATGTGCCACCACACTGATTAAACAAAACAAATGCCACTCTGAAGTCCCACCAAGTTCAGAACAGCCACTGGCACCTGCTGCCTGGTCCAACAGTGCAAATGAATTCAATTTCAGGCCAGTAAATGAAAGTGAAGCATATGATTACCTCCTCAACCCAAAACTGAAATCTCAATCGAGCCCTGACCAACTACCAACAATTTTATTAAAGCTCAGTGCTATGGTCACAGCCCAAGCGATAGCAACTCTAATTAATGCCTCTTTGACATCAGGGTATATGCCCAAATCCTGGAAAGTGGCAAGAGTTGTACCTATCCACAAAAGTGGGGATAAAAATGTAGTATCAAATTACAGACCGATATCTCTCCTCCCCACTTTATCTAAAATCATAGAGAAATGTGTACATGTGCAACTACATAAATATTACCAACAGTCCAGTTTCTTCACCCCTCTTCAATCAGGGTTTAGACCAAACCACTCAACAGTCACGTCTCTTCTAAAAGTAACCAATGATATCCAGACTGGCATGGAAAATGGTGAACTCACTGGAGCTATTTTCCTTGATTTCGCTAAGGCCTTTGACACAGTAGACCATAACATTCTTATCAGCAAACTCCATAACTCAGGATTGGGTAATAATTCTCTACAATGGTTCCGATCCTATTTATCAGACAGAATGCAGTATGTGTGTAAGGATGTAAGCTTACTGAAGCCTATCTCTGGGTGGGAGGAGCCACCCAGAGATTAGCAGGAAGCTATATACTCTAAGATCAGCGAATAAGGAACCCAGAATGCAGGGAAACAGTAGATAGGCCAAGGGTAGCTTTATTAAGATAATACAAGTCCAGTGTAACAAGCCAGAGGTCAGGGCAGGCTGAGATAATGCAAGTCCAGGGTAACAAGCCAGAGGTCAGGGCAGGCTGAGATGATGCAAGTCCAGTGTAACAAGCCAGAGGTCAGGGCAGGCTGAGATGATGCAAGTCCAGTGTAACAAGCCAGAGGTCAGTACAGGTTGAGATATAGCAAGTTCAGTGTAGCAAGCCAGAGGTCAGTACCTGAGATTATATAAGTCCAGCGTAGCAAGCCAGAGGTCAGTACAGGTTTGAGATATAGCAAGTTCAGTGTGGTAAGCCAGAGGTCAGTACCTGAGATTATACAAATCCAGCGTAGCAAGCCAGAGGTCAGTACAGGTTTGAGATATAGCAAGTTCAGTGTAGTAAGCCAGAGGTCAGTACCTGAGATTATACAAGTCCAGCGTAGCAAGCCAGAGGTCAGTACAGGTTTGAGATAATGCAAGTCCAGTGTAGCAAGCCAGAGGTCAGTACCTGAGATAATGCAAGTCCAGTGTAGCAAGCCAGAGGAGGTTGGTTGGAAGACCCCAGGAGAAAGGCTGGCTGGAAGAAAGCTGGCTGGCCTGGAGGACTGCAGGAGAAGGCTGAGCTGGAAGACCCCAGGAAGAAGCTGGCTGGCCTGGAGGACTGCAGGAGAAGGCTGAGCTGGAAGACCCCAGGAAGAAGCTGGCTGGCCTGGAGGACTGCAGGAGAAGGCTGAGCTGGAAGACCCCAGGAAGAAGCTGGCTGGCCTGGAGGACTGCAGGAGAAGGCTGAGCTGGAAGACCCCAGGAAGAAGCTGGCTGGCCTGGAGGACTGCTGAACTGAAGAATGCAGAGCCTGCAAGCAGGAAGAGCTGGGGAGCGAAACTGCGGCAGGTATACCGCCCGGGACTCAAGCGACAACTGAGCGCCGAGTCCCGGTTGCCGCCAATTTTAAAGAAGAACGCCGGCGCCCAAGGAGTGACGTCGGTGCGACGACCGACGTCAGGCCTTGCTACTGCGCATGCGCGAGGACGCGCGCATGCGCCCAGCCGTCCTGAAGCCAGTAGAGCTACTGGCAAGGACGGCGAGGGACCTGACAGTTCCCCCCCTTTACGACCAACCTCCGGGTGGTCAGGTCAGCAGGTCGGTCTGGATGCCTCCGATGAAAGTCACGAATACAGGCCATGGTGTTGAAGTTGCCTGCGGGTTCCCAGGAGCGGTCTTCTGGGCCGTACCCTTTCCAATGTACTAGGTACTCCAAACGGCCTCGACGAAAACAAGAGTCTAGAATCTCCTGAACCTCAAACTCATCAGGATCTGTAATGGAAACAGGAGGAGGTCTAGAAGGTTCTCGACCAGGAAACGTGCTGGGAATCCATTTCTTCAATTGAGAGATGTGGAACGTTGGGTGAATCCGGTATGAGGTAGGTAGTGCCAGACGATATGCTACTGGATTAATGACTTGAGTGATAGAAAAAGGTCCCAAGAAGCGAGGTCCCAATTTTTTGGTGGGACAAGAAAGGCGAACATGTGAAGAGGACAGCCATACTTTATCCCCCATCTGTAGTTCAGGTCCTTTCTGTCGGTGTTTATCAGCATAACGTTTGTAGTCTTGCTGTGCAGATCTCAGAATTTGACTGAACACATGATGAGACTGCTGTAACTGTTGTATTCGTTGATTAGCCTCTGGGACTGGAGTGATGGGGGTGAGTCCTGGTAGAGCTGCCGGGTGGTATCCATAGTTGGCCAAGAAAGGAGAGTTTTTTAAGGTACTGTGATAATGATTATTATAAGCAAATTCTGCCATAAGAGTAAGTGGTACCAATTATCTTGTAAGTGAGAAGAGAAGCAACGTAAGTACTGTTCCAAAGTCTGATTGGTCCTTTCTGTCTGCCCATTTGTTTGTGGGTGGTATCCTGAAGATAGGTTACTGGAAATTTGAAGACCGGCACAAAATGCTCTCCAGAATTTTGATGTGAATTGGGAACCTCTGTCTGAAGTAATGGATTGTGGTACTCCATGAAGACGGAAGATTTCCTGCAGATACAAAGAAGCGGTTCGACTGGCTGAAGGTAGACCTTTGCTTGGGATAAAATGAGCCATCTTAGTAAATCGGTCTACTACGACCATAATGGTATTATGTTGGTTTGAACCTGGTAAATCCACAATGAAATCAATTGTTACATCTCTCCAAGGACCAGAAGGTATGGGTAAAGGATGGAGCAAACCGGATGGTTTGGTGTGTTGGCTTTTAGCTCTGGCACAAGTGTCACAAGAAGATACGTAGTGATTGACGTCCTGCTTTAAGTTTGGCCACCAGAAATACCGCTGAATGGCTTCTAAGGTCTTTTGGACTCCCCCGTGGCCTGCAACAGGAAGATCGTGAAACTGGTGAAGAGTCTCTTGACGGACAGATTCAGGGACAAAAACTGTATTTTGCTTATACAACAGGCCATCAGTGAAGGTTAAGGCGTGTAGTTGTATCAAACAAGGAGACGGAGTGGTGGCTTGTTTGATATGTTCCAGTAAGTTGGTGGTGACAAGGAGGAATTGACGTGGTTGCAAAATTGTATCAGGAAGTGTAGTAGTATTGGAAGGTACCGTATACATCCTGGACAAGGCATCTGCTTTCAAATTTTTTGAGCCCGGCCTGTAGGTGATGTGTAGTTGGAATCGTGCAAAGAACATTGCCCATCTGGCTTGACGAGGTCGTAGTCTGCGGGCTGATTGGAGATATTCTAGATTTCTGTGATCTGTATATATTGTAATAGGATACTCTGAACCCTCTAATAAGTGTCTCCATTCCTCCAAGGCGCATTTAATAGCGAGCAATTCCTTGTCTCCCACATCATAATTTTGTTCGGCAGGTGTGAGACGCCTGGAGTAGAAGGCTACTGGATGTAAACGCTCTTTAATGCCCATATGTTGCGACAGTACTGCCCCCGTAGCGATATTGGAAGCATCAACTTCTAAAAAGAAAGGTTTATTGACATCAGGTTGTTGTAGAATAGGTGCTTGCGTAAAGTGAAGTTTTAAACGGTCAAAAGCTTGTTGAGCTTCAGGAGTCCACTGAAAACTGGCATCCTTCTTGGTTAAACATGTGAGTGGTGAAATACATTTTGAGAAATCCCGGATAAAGCGTCGGTAGAAGTTGGCAAAACCAATGAACCTCTGAATTGCCTTCTTGTCAGATGGTATGGGCCACTTCAGTATAGCTGTTATCTTACGAGGATCCATCTCTAAATGCCCTGGGGAAACAAGGAAACCTAGGAATTCGATCTTAGACACTTCAAAAGAACATTTCTCCAATTTAGCGTACAAACTATGTGTACGAAGCCTAGTTAACACTCTCCTGACATGACTGCGATGTTCTTGTAGTGAATGTGAGAAGACAAGAATGTCATCTAAGTAAATGACAACAAACTGATCCAGAAGATCCCGAAAAACATCATTTACGAAATGCTGAAATGTTGCGGGAGCGTTACATAACCCGAAGGGCATCACGGTGTATTCAAAGTGTCCATATCTGGTTCGGAAGGCGGTCTTCCATTCATCTCCCTTGCGGATGCGAACCAGGTTATACGCTCCTCGTAGATCGATTTTTGAGAAGATCTTTGCAGTTGACATGCGTTCAAACAATTCTGGGATCAGTGGTAACGGATAGCGATTTTTAATAGTAATGGCATTGAGTTCCCGATAGTCTACGCAGGGGCGTAGACCACCGTCTTTCTTGGGTACAAAGAAAATCCCAGCTCCAGCTGGAGAAGTGGAAGGTCGAATAAATCCTTTCTCCAGATTTTCAGAGATGTACTCTCTAAGATGTTGCAGTTCTGGTCCGGATAGAGGATAGATATGTCCATAGGGGATAGTAGATCCAGAGAGAAGTTCGATAGGACAATCATATGGTCTATGAGGTGGAAGAAGGTCAGCCCCTTTTTTATCAAACACATCTGAGAAGTCCTGATAGACCATGGGTATGGTTGACGTTGTAACACAGGTCAATAGTTTAGGCTCTGTTTTGATAAGACATTTTTCTCTACAGTGGGTGGAAAGAAAGGTTACAGTCTTGGAAGACCACTCAATATGGGGGTCGTGAATTTGTAGCCATGGAAGACCCAAAATAAGAGGAAACAAAAGAGATGGAACAACTTCAAATTTAATTTCTTCTCTATGATTTACAGCAGTGAGAAGATACAGAGGTAAAGTTTCATAAAGAATGGGACCTGACTGTAGGTAGCTTGCATCCGCCATCTGAAGCGTGAACGGTTGGGTTTTGCGTTTGATGGGTATACCCAAGGATAAAGCTGTCTCCTGGCTCAGAAAACAACTACTGGCTCCGGAATCTATGATGGCCGACACCTCACTCTGCTGTGTGTTCCACTGTAGAATAACAGAGAGGGATATGTAAGAAGAAGTGGGCAACAGAATAGAAGCGGATGATGTTGCAGGTAAAAAATGCCTACCTTGGGAAGGCCTTGGTCTGGTATCACAAGTCCTGAGATGGTGACCCCCTTTTCCACAATAGAGGCAAAGATTTAGAAGGCGTCTATGGTCTCGTTCAGCTTTAGATAGAGGTCCCCGTAGAACACCCAGCTGCATAGGCTCATCTGTGGTGGTGACGGTAGCAGGTGGTTGAGATGAAGCTGGAGTACGATGGGGAGGAGAAGAAGTAGCAGAGCGTTCACGCCGCCGTTCTCTCAAGCGGCGGTCAATTTGTATGGAGAGATGAGTGATCTCGTCTAGTGTAACTGGTATAGGTACTCTAACCAGTTCGTCCTTCAGGCTTTCAGATAGACCCAGACGAAATTGATCCATGAGCGCAGCTTCATTCCACTTTGAATCAATTGACAGACGACGGAAGTCAGCAACGTAGTCCTCAACTGGGCGTCTCCCTTGAGTTAGGGACCTTAATGCTACTTGAGCTGAGGCCGTTTTAAAAGGGTCATCATATAATGAATCCATAGCCTGCCGGAAAGCCTGCCATGTAGTTAATACAGGACTGTTGGTCTGTAAGAGGTGATGTGACCAGCCCTGTGGTTCTCCTCCTAACAATGTGATGGTAGTACGTACTTTGGTGAAGTCAGAGGCATAGGTACGTGGGTTGATTGAGAACAGTAACTCACAAGCCGTGATGAAGGATCTGTACCGGGCTCTATCCCCATAAAATCTTTCAGGCAGGGAACACGAGGTTCTGGAGCAGAGTTCATCTCAAGGCTAGGAAGAGGTGGTGTAGAACCACCTGCTGCTTGGGTTAAGCTTGGTTGAAGGTCCTGTAGTTGCTGTTGGAGATGTGTTTGGTTGGCCTGTAACTCCTGTACAGAAGCAGTGAGAGCAGCTATCCGACCACCCAGGGTATTTAAAGCTTCGAGCAACCCCGCGGGTTCCATAAAAATTTTCTGGCTCAGTTGTTACTGTAAGGATGTAAGCTTACTGAAGCCTATCTCTGGGTGGGAGGAGCCACCCAGAGATTAGCAGGAAGCTATATACTCTAAGATCAGCGAATAAGGAACCCAGAATGCAGGGAAACAGTAGATAGGCCAAGGGTAGCTTTATTAAGATAATGCAAGTCCAGTGTAACAAGCCAGAGGTCAGGGCAGGCTGAGATAATGCAAGTCCAGGGTAACAAGCCAGAGGTCAGGGCAGGCTGAGATGATGCAAGTCCAGTGTAACAAGCCAGAGGTCAGGGCAGGCTGAGATGATGCAAGTCCAGTGTAACAAGCCAGAGGTCAGTACAGGTTGAGATATAGCAAGTTCAGTGTAGCAAGCCAGAGGTCAGTACCTGAGATTATATAAGTCCAGCGTAGCAAGCCAGAGGTCAGTACAGGTTTGAGATATAGCAAGTTCAGTGTGGTAAGCCAGAGGTCAGTACCTGAGATTATACAAATCCAGCGTAGCAAGCCAGAGGTCAGTACAGGTTTGAGATATAGCAAGTTCAGTGTAGTAAGCCAGAGGTCAGTACCTGAGATTATACAAGTCCAGCGTAGCAAGCCAGAGGTCAGTACAGGTTTGAGATAATGCAAGTCCAGTGTAGCAAGCCAGAGGTCAGTACCTGAGATAATGCAAGTCCAGTGTAGCAAGCCAGAGGAGGTTGGTTGGAAGACCCCAGGAGAAAGGCTGGCTGGAAGAAAGCTGGCTGGCCTGGAGGACTGCAGGAGAAGGCTGAGCTGGAAGACCCCAGGAAGAAGCTGGCTGGCCTGGAGGACTGCAGGAGAAGGCTGAGCTGGAAGACCCCAGGAAGAAGCTGGCTGGCCTGGAGGACTGCAGGAGAAGGCTGAGCTGGAAGACCCCAGGAAGAAGCTGGCTGGCCTGGAGGACTGCAGGAGAAGGCTGAGCTGGAAGACCCCAGGAAGAAGCTGGCTGGCCTGGAGGACTGCTGAACTGAAGAATGCAGAGCCTGCAAGCAGGAAGAGCTGGGGAGCGAAACTGCGGCAGGTATACCGCCCGGGACTCAAGCGACAACTGAGCGCCGAGTCCCGGTTGCCGCCAATTTTAAAGAAGAACGCCGGCGCCCAAGGAGTGACGTCGGTGCGACGACCGACGTCAGGCCTTGCTACTGCGCATGCGCGAGGACGCGCGCATGCGCCCAGCCGTCCTGAAGCCAGTAGAGCTACTGGCAAGGACGGCGAGGGACCTGACAATGTGTCAGTTGCAAACAATGACTCCCGTCCGCTCAAAATAACAAGTGGAGTTCCCCAAGGCTCCATTCTTGGTCCTCTTCTATTTTCTCTTTTTATAAATGATCTGCCCAAGGTTTGCAAATCATCTTCAGTACACATGTATGCAGATGACACCATAATCTATGCTAAAAACTCTAGCATATCACAACTTGAAACCGAATTACAACATGATTTCTACAAAGTGGAAAGATGGATAACACAGAACAAACTTTTCTTAAACACAGATAAAACAGTCACAATGATATTTGGCACAAAGCACAAACTGCGTAATCTCGACAATATCCACCTATCCATTGTGACAGAGTCTAATTGTAAATTGGCCCCAGTAGACGCCTACAAATATCTTGGTATGTGGCTTGACCCTAACATCAATTTTGGTCACCACATTGACAAATTAACCTCTAAACTTTATCCCAAAATAAGTACACTTTATAGAAACAAATTATGTCTAAGTACCCAGGTGAGAAAACGTATTGTACAACAGATGCTGCTGCCAGTCATAGACTATGGTGACGTAGTATATGCTCCAGCGCCAGAAATCCACCTCAGTTAACTTGACACTCTATATAATTCATTATGCCGCTTTATCCTCCAGTGTGACTACACTACCCATCATTGTGACATGTTAAAAGAACTAAATTGGCTAACACTCAAATCTAGACGTGACCTTCATCTTTCTTGCTTAGTACACAATCATTTCTCTGGAAAACTACCACAATACCTAAGCAGTATGCTCACCCCAGCTCTCCATACTAACTATAACCTTCACTCCACTACTAACAACTCACTGCGTATACCACAGTACAAGAAAGAAGCAGGAAGATCTGCCTTCTCCTTCAGAGCTCCAAAAATCTGGAACAATCTGCCGGAAAAAATCACATCTACACCCAGTCTAAAATCCTTAAAAGCAAATGTTTCTTTATATCTAAAAACAGTGTGTAACTGTAAATAATGCCATTATTTAATAAGTATGTATATTTCTGTATGTTTGTATATAATGTCTCACAATTAGTGTAAATATGTAACCTTTTACTGAAAACTATCCAGGACATACTTGAAAACGAGAGAAATCTCAATGTATTCTTCCTGGTAAAACATTTTCTAAATAAATAAATAAATAAAGAAGTAACTGTGGTTACAAAAAGCACTGAGCTTCCTTTTGATGCCTAAATTTAATTGTCATTTAATTTTTTTATGGTATTTTAATAAATACTTTTTTTTTTTACATCTGTTTTCTTTACACCTTAGTAGTGTTAGTTTATTTCCCTCTACTATTTGATCTAAGTGGGCACTTAAGTATCCTTGGAGGTGATTTGATATCCCTTGGGATCTTAAATAGTTCCATATTTCTATGGCTCAAAATCCTTGGGTGCTGTATCTGTGGAGGTGACCATATGTAACCATCCCGTGGTTTATACCATGAGTGCATATATGACTCAGAAGCAGTTATCATAGCTTCAATGAAATGTGAGTAACAGTCTCAAGAGCACCGGGTGAAGGTGTGGTAAGGGACAATCCCTAAATACTACACTCAGAAGGTTCCTTCTGTGCTGCTATTTTCTTGCAGTAATTAAGCTAGCATACATCTTGGAGTGGGGAAATATTGTACCATTCTCATTTTCTGGGATATACTGGAACATGATATGCTTGTATCTTTTTTTAATATAATTTACTATGTAACTGTGGAACAAGCTGCATAATAAGGGACAAATTACATTTCCCCAGGGTTTTTAATCCCTGAATGTTGGAGTGTTCTTCAAAGCAGTATGAAACAATGTGCTGTAGACCTCACTAGTTTTCAATGGATTAAAATGTCAGATTTAAATAAATGAAATGTTTTTGTTTGTTTCATATGACGCAGTTGGTTTGCCTCAGGACTACAGCACTTTGCTTTTATATGTGTTCTGTTGGATTTTATAATGTTAACACATTATAGGTAAAATTATATAAAACATGTAACAGTCTGTTAAAAATTCTTATTATAAGCATTTACAAATTCCCCACACAAGTCTTTTCACTTAGTTGTGAAAAGTGGATACATGCAAAAAATTTCCAGTGCAGTCCCACTGCATCTAATGACAGTGACTGCACTTAATGATATTCCCTAAAACAGCAAAGGCAAGTGCCCAGTGTTCTGCAGGAGTCTAGGCTAGAGATGTCAAAGTGGCAGTGCAGAAAATTTAAGATGGAAAAGATTTTTTTTTATCAATATACACGTGAAAAGATAGCGATACACTGCTCATTAATAAAAATCCACACACTACCTGATATTCACAGTGTTAAAGTCTCAGTGTATAGCTCTGGGAATCAAACAGGAAAGCTGTCCGTATCACAGTCAATCCACTCCCTGCTGAAGAAGTAAATTTTCCTCTCTAACATGCAAAAGATCAATGCCCTGGCTTCCTGCCCATGCCTAACATGTATATTCACCCCTCTGCCACTCAAATTGTTGATTATTAATCCCTTGAGTACTAGAGTGGACCAATTTACTTGTTAGGCAGGTACAGACAGGACAATAAATCTGAGTGATATAGAGCTATTATGCACTTGTTATGCAATGGAATAACCTCCCTGCCATAGAAGTTCATTACACTCTGCCACTGAAAGAATCAGTTGTCTCTTTGCCCTGACTAAAATATACATTTAAGTTCTTTACCATCTCCCTCCTCCTCTCTTTAGTACTGTACATTATTTCTTAATCCTAGCCTCCTCCTCTTTTCAGAATGCTTCTCTCCTTCAGATTGTGTCACTGTCTCACATTACATGTAAACATACCTTCTCCTGCTGGCTGCCAGAAGATGACCTCACAGTTTCACAGACACACTCCTGTCACCTCCATTTCTGTGCTACCTCTTTTGCTGTCTCTTTTTACTCTCAGTGAATCAGACTGACTGCAAGATCTCACTTCCCATTTCTGTTTGTGATGTCATAATCGTCTCACTTTATACTCAAAGCACATTCCCATGATCCCTGCCTGACCACTCTTTCCACCATGTTGCTAATGGCCACCTCTGATTTACACCTCATGTTACTGTGGGGAGTGACTGACAAAGTGACAAAATCTGCACTGTATGTATATGCACAGTCCTGTGTGGATGTGCAGTAGTAAAGACTAGTAAGTCACACACTAGATGAACAGCCTAGGCCCCAACCAGGCTAGTATCTGGTACTAGCAGGCCAGCTACATGTTTTTTTTCAACTTTCAACCCTTTGCTTTTTTTATATTGCAACAATGCAGCAGGATTTTTACATTCCCCCAGAGGATGTGTCAAACCTACTGTTAGGGACCTAGAACCAGACAGACACAAAAATGAAAAATGCAAAACACCTTTATTAAAGTGTCAAAAACAGAATTGTGATCCAGGATCATAAACCAAAAGACAAGCCAGGGTCAGGAACCAAGACAGGTACCCAGCCAAGCTGGAGTCAAGAACAAAGGAGTCCACAATGTCAGGAACACAGAAGTTTGTGATGTCAGGAACAGCCAGGTGTCAGGAGCCAGAAGGATCACCAGAGCAAGCCAGGTTATACACAGATAAACAGGGGCACAGAAGAATCTACAGCAGCCAGCAGCAACAAACACAAGGACAATCAGGAAGGGAGCCAGGCTGCTTTAAATACCCTGAGAGGGTTGGCTGATAACAGTCAGGTGAGTAATCAGAGAGGTCAGCTGATTCAGCCTGACCCAGGAACTCAGAAAGCAGCAGCAATGGATAGCAGATCACTAGATTAGCTCAGACAGCAGAATCAATCAGCAGATTTAGAGCAGCTCAGCCAAACCTTGACATCTACATGAGCACCATAAAGGCCTCTGCCTTATTCCTCACTTCACTGAAGAGTATAAGTTTAGAGCACACTGGCAAACACACTCGGCCAGAGTTAGGACACTAATGTAGGAGAGTACTGTATATCACTCCTTAGCATAATCAGCAAAATATGGTACTTTTGCTCCACCTACTCTATGATTTGTTTTATTACATAGCATTTAATCAAGTTGAAAAGGTAAGGTACAATCACAGACTGTCCCATTGTTCTTCCTTTGGTCAAAGTTATTTTAAGGTGAGGAATGTTGGTGTGCACACCTTAGCAAATTGATGTTAGGTAGGTGTAGGGCCTGAAAATTTGTTCCAGCACTCCTTGACTCAGCAGGTATTTGTTGAATATAATTCTACAGATAATTTTACAATATATTTAATACTTTTTATTTTAACTAGATACATGCTCCTTTAATAATGGAAGCTCTCTACTTGCAATTAGTCATATTAGGTCACACATAAGACATCAAGGTTAATGGCATTCATTAATTATCGATGTAATGTCCCACATATGCAGTGTTTATGATTTTGTATATGAACATGTTTTTATCCATGGAACCATCAACATTCTTTTCCTGAGTTAATGCATAATAACTACTCAAACCAAAAGCAAGCACATCTTTTCTTTTACACAATCAACTGTCATTTGCAAGGTTTTAAATTAGCATAACAAGAACATATTGAAAGAATTGTACATTCATGTGTGTTTTATATAATGTGTACAAGTAATGAGAGTATCCTAGTTCTTATATGTTTTCATTAAAGATACAATAATTATAAACTCAATGTGATGGAAAATTGTCAATGAATTTATGTCTACTGATAACATAAGGCTTCATATTGAAAAATATATATTTTTTAACCCCTTCACTGCTACATTAAGATACTCTGTGTGTGGCATATATTTTGTCTGTGCCATTGCTGTTTATAGTCAGATATCAATTTTAGTGAAATTGTTGTGAATATTTTTTTTTAGGAGAACCTGTAGAATTTGTAGTGTGTCGAATACCTCTTTGTTAGTCAAAGGGTTTGGCACTCACTTAACTCCTTTAAATATAATGATAATTCATCCACCTGGGTGCAATGCTGTCAAGTAAATAGAGGTACATAAAGGTACACACTCAGTGTCAAAATCTCAAAGTTGTTTTAAAATAGCACAATTAAATAAAACAAACAACAGACCTGTTAGCAACAATGTTTCGGTCCTCACACCAAGACCTTTGTCAAGCCAAAAGTGCACATAATAACAATAATGTTTATATAGAAAACATTTACTCAGCACATGAACATCAAACCCAGGGAAATCTCATGTCTATAACTAATAGAGATGCTAAACATGTGTTTGTTAATCACTCTGGATGTGTCATCAAAAGTGCCTATAATGTGAGTAAATGAGTATACAATCTGTTCCACTGACACACCTCTTGCGTACTCTCAGAATTAGGTTTTTTTTCCTCTGAATACTTCTTCTAGCTTTGTCCTCACTCCCTCCTTTCAGCTCCATCCTTTGCTCTCATTGGACCTCCTATCTCTTTTACCAGCTACCCCCTTTTGCCTGACACATGATTATCGAGCTAGTTTTACTGTTTTCTGTTCCGGTTTCTGATTTGGCTAGTCGCATGCTGTTTGATCTCCTGGCTCTTATCTCTGGCTTCCACTGACTCCAATGTTGGTTTCCCTCCTTTGCTCCGATTCCCAGCTCTGACCTCGGCTCACTGACCAGATTCTGATTGAGTTTCCTCCCTTTGTTTCTGATGCTTCTGATGTCCATGGCCTGTCTGACCACGCATCTATACCCTGTCTGCCTCTTCATGAGTACATTGTTGGCATTCTGCTGCTTCGCTATTTGTATCTTGCTTGCTCACTGTTATCTGGGTATTGGTAAAGTTTTAGCAGTCCCAGCCCACATTTCAGCCTAGACCTATGCTCACCTTCCTCTCTCTTATGAATGAGTCCCTTTAGTATCCTTATCCCTCTTGGCGTCCTCCCTATAGGTCCCTCTCTTGGTCCACCTTACCTTCTGCCCACTACCATGGGGTGTCCCCTTTGCTAGTCGTGGTTCCCTCAGTATTAGCCTCTCTTTTTTGGGGTATTTCCCTGTTGAACATCTTGGAAGGCTATTCTCTTGGGCATTTGGATGCTTGGGCTCCATGGGGATTCCTATTCCATGGGGTATGTTGGGATACTCTGGTTCTATGTCAAAGTAAGAGGTTGGACAAGGGTGTTAGAGACATATTAGGGCTGAGTCTGTCCTTCAGTTGTGGAGTTATTACTTTGAGCCTGTATGCTGATTACAGACATTCTCTCTTCAGATCTTTTGCCTTCCTTTGGGAAAGTTGTGGTCTTACTCTGCAGGGAGCTTAGTTGCAGTCTTACTCCAGTCTTACTCCACTTTGAACTTTTGTGGTTCTACACCACTTCCCATTTAAGCTAGCCAGAGTTTATGATAAGGGATCCTGTTATAGCTATCTTGATGGCAGTAGTTTCCCTTTAGTCCTCAATCATCTGCCTGTCACCTGTATCTCTAGCATCTGGTTGTTGGCCTCTGCTCTACTGGGGCCTGTCCCTACTCTGTACTTGGGATCCTTTCTCCAGGCTCTAACCCTACTCCCCAGTGTATTTTGTTCTCATCCTGGTCAGGGTCAGACATCTGGCTTCACGGCCAGCAAGGGAACATTTGTAACTGACTCCGAACACTAGTTATGTGTCACGGTTTATTATGACTCTCAGACACAAGTTTAGGTAAAAATCAATTTTATTGAAATAATAAATTGATAACGTAGGATGGCAATCACATACATACAGATATATTCAGAATATAACAAGACAGAAGGCAGACTCTACCGGTCCTGTCAATAAACCGGACAGGACAGTCTGAAGTAATAGAATGTTAGGCTCTACCGGCCTTGCCAATACCGGGTAAGGCAACCTGCAGATGGAATCGCATAACGGTTCTACCGGCCTTACCAAATTACCGGGCAAGGCAGACTCAATAGATTCATAATGTAGGCTCTACCGGCCCTGCCAATACCGGGTAAGGCAACCTCAGATGGAATGTGGCAAAAGGTTCTACCGGCCTTACCAATACCGGGCAGGGCAGCCCAGAGATAGTAGCAGCAGTCAGATGGTAATGGCAAATTGACAGGATCGTAAGCAACCCAGTGTACACACACTGAGACTAACAGGGGAATCATAAACCCGCAAGGCTTTGGAGCAAACCAGCGTCCGCACGCTGGGACCAACACGGAATTGTATAGCCGATAGGCTTAGGAGCAAACCAGTGACCGCACACTGGTGTAACAAGCGAGTTAGTATAGCCGTAAGGCTTAGGAGCAAACCAGCGTCCGCACGCTGGGGCCAACACAGAATTGTATAGCTGATAGGCTTTGGAGCAAACCAGTGACCGCTCACTGGTGTAACAAGTGAGTTTGTATAGCCGCAAGGCTTTGGAGCAAACCAGTGACCGTACACTGGTGTAACAAGCAAGTTTGTATAGCCGCAAGGCTTTGGAGCAAACCAGCGTCCACACGCTGGGACCAACACAGGATATTACAGCCGATAGGCTTTGGAGCAAACCAGTGACCGCACACTGGTGTAATAAGCGAGTTTGACTAGCCGCAAGGCTCTGGAGCAAACCAGCGTCCGCACGCTGGGACCAACACAGGATTGTATAGCCGATAGGCTTTGGAGCAAACCAGCGTCCGCACGCTGGGACCAACACAAAATTGTATAGCTAATAGGCTTTGGAGCAAACCAGTGACCGCACACTGGTGTAACAAGCAAGTTTGTATAGCCGCAAGGCTTTGGAGCAAACCAGCGTCTGCACCCTGGGACCAAGACAGGATATACAGCCGATAGGCTTTGGAGCAAACCAGTGACCGCACACTGGTGTAATAAGCGAGTTTGACTAGCCGCAAGGCTCTGGAGCAAACCAGCGTCCGCACGCTGGGACCAACACAGGATTGTATAGCCGATAGGCTTTGGAGCAAACCAGTGACCGCACACTGGTGTAACAAGCGAGTTTGTCTAGCCGCAAGGCTTAGGAGCAAACCAGCGTCCGCACGCTGGGACCAACACAGAATTGTATAGCCGATAGGCTTTGGAGCAAACCAGTGACCGCACACTGGTGTAACAAGCGAGTTTGTCTAGCCGCAAGGCTTAGGAGCAAACCAGCGTCCGCACGCTGGGACCAACACAGAATTGTATAGCCGATAGGCTGTGGAGCAAACCACACTGGAGTAACAAGCAATGTCGCCGACGCGACCAGGCAGGAGGTCGCCAGGATACAGGAGACAGGCGATGCGATGACAGGAACCAGCAACGATCAGTCAGGTCAGGAAACAGCAGAGAAGAAGTTCAGCAGGAACTGCAACACCAGAGACTAGGCCGGAACCAGGACTGGAAGTACACAGCATGCAGGAATCACTGGAACAGTAGAGATCAGGAACTCAGGAACACATGAGATCAGGAACTCAGGAACACAGGAACAGAGGCCCAGCTATCACTGGCATAGTGATAGCAAGAAGGTCAGAAACAACACGAAAGGGCAACCAAAGGGTGCCCAATCCAGGTTTAAATAGGCAATGAAAGGCGGGCTATCTGCAGACAGCCAATAGCAGCCCCCTACTGGTGACAGACAAGGAACTGCAGCAATCACGGGCACTGTGATAGTACCCCCCCTTCAAAGACCCCCTCTCCTAGAATAGGGTCTAGGTTTCTGTGGGTAATTGGCATGAAAGGCCCTAGTTAGCCTAGGTGCATGAAGGTCCGTACTATCCACCCATGATCGATCCTCAGGACCATACCCTTTCCAATGTACCAGGTACTGTACCCTTCCTCTAAGCCTACGGGAATCAATAATGCTCTGAACCTCGTACTCCTCCTGGCCCTCGACCTCAACAGGTCCTGGCACCACAGATGTGGTAGTATAGCGATTGCAAACCAGAGGCTTAAGAAGGGACACATGGAACACATTATGGATACGCATGGATGCAGGTAGGTCTAGTGCATAGGAGACAGGGTTAATTTTGCGAATAACTCTGTATGGACCAATAAACCGGGGAGCCAACTTATTAGACGGAACCTGCAGCTTGAGATTTCTGGAGGAAAGCCATACTCTATCCCCAACCTGAAAGGAAACCGCTGGAAGCCTTCTGCGATTAGCATGGCGCTGATGACGCTGAAATGACTGACCAAGTGCCCTCTGAACTTGTGCCCATGTGGAACGGAGTTGCTCGATATGCTCATCCAGAGCTGGAAGCTGAAATGAGTCTGGAAGCAAACAGGGCTGGAACCCATAATTAATCAGAAATGGAGAGCTCTCAGATGAAGAATTGACCGCACAGTTTCTGGCGAACTCTGCCCAAGGCAACAAGTCTGACCAATTATCATGATGGTCAGTAACGAAACAATGGAGAAATTGTTCCAAGTCCTGATTAGCTCGTTCAGCGGCTCCATTGGTCTGGGGATGGTAGGCAGAGGAGAAGGACAGCTGTATGCCCATCTGTTGGCAAAATGCCCTCCAAAATCTAGACACAAACTGGCTCCCCCTGTCAGACACCAGTACCCTAGGCACTCCATGCAACCGGAATACTTCTCTGGCGAACACCATTGCCAATTCCTTTGCTGAAGGAAGACCACGGAGGGGCACGAAATGAGCCATTTTAGAAAACCTGTCCACCACCATGAATATAAAGGAGTGCCCCTTGGACATAGGCAACTCTCCCATAAAATCAATGGAAACATGAGACCAGGGGCGTTCGCCATTAGGCACCAGTTGAAGCAAGCCCACAGGGAGATGTCTCGGGGTCTTAGCGCGGGCACAGGTGGCACAGGCATTCGTAAATTCGGCACAATCGTTTCTCATGGAGGGCCACCAAAATAACTGAGAAAGGGACCATAACAATCGGTCTCTACCAATATGTCCCGCAGCCTTAGAGGAATGGTAGGTTTCAAGCAGCCTAGTACGAAATGGTTCATCGACAAAACATTTGCCAACTGGAGTTTCATGGGGAGCGGACCCCTGAGAGGCCAAGATCTCCTCCCCTAAAGGAGAAGTGATACTCGTGCGTATAGTAGCCAGTATTCTATCCGGTTGGATGATGGGTGCTGGTGCTTCCACTCTGTCACTGTCGGCCTCAAATTGTCTTGACAGTGCATCCGCCCTGATATTCTTTGACCCCGGTAAGTATGATACAATGAAATTAAATCGAGACAGGAACAGTGCCCACCTGGCCTGACTGGAGGACAATCTCTTGGCCTCCGAGAGATAAGTCAAATTTTCATGATCTGTTAGGATTAATACGGGAGTCTTGGTACCTTCAAGCAAATGACGCCACTCCTTAAGAGCGAGGATAATGGCCAATAATTCTTTGTCACCTATCTCATAGTGGCCTTGAGTGACAGTCAACTTCTTAGAGAAAAACCCACAAGGTCTGAGAGTACCACCTTTCTCGTGTTGTTGCGAAAGTACTGCCCCAACCCCAATATCTGAGGCATCCACCTCTAACGTAAATGGAAGTAGAGGATTGGGGTGGGATAACACAGGAGCCGCAGCAAATGCCAGCTTCAAATTCTCAAAGGCATTCTCAGCAGATACCGGCCAACAAGAAGGATTAGCGCCCTTGTGCGTAAGATCGGACAAAGGTTTAACAATGGAAGAAAAGTTCTTAATAAACCGCCTATAATAATTAGCGAAACCCAGGAAACGCTGTATGGCTTTAAGCCCCTTGGGTTTTGGCCATTGTAAGACAGCTGACAACTTATCCTTGTCCATGGCAATGCCATCATTGCCAATTATGAACCCCAAGAATGGCACACTGGTTCTATGAAAGTCACATTTTTCCAGTTTACAAAATAATTTGTTCTCACGGAGTCGTAGCAATACTGCGGATACATCTTTGATGTGCTGTGCCATGTCTTGAGAGTAAATCAATATATCGTCCAGATAAACCACAACACATGTCTGTAACATATCTCTCAGAACATCGTTTATCAGTTCCTGGAAAACTGCGGGGGCATTACATAGCCCAAATGGCATTACAAGATACTCGTAGTGCCCAGCTCGAGTATTAAAGGCAGTTTTCCACTCATCACCTGCTCGAATGCGCACCAGATTGTAAGCGGCCCGTAGGTCCAATTTGGTAAAAATCGAAGTGCCCTTAAGCCTGTCAAAAAGCTCGGTGATGAGTGGTATTGGGTATGCGTTTTTCGCCATTAGTTTATTCAAGCCCCGGTAGTCAATGCATGGTCTTAATTCGCCATTTTTCTTTTTTACAAAAAAGAACCCAGCCCCAGCTGGAGAGGTAGATTTTCGTATGATCCCTCTAGCAAGGGCATCAGAAATGTAATCCTCCATAGCCTTATTTTCCTCACAAGATAATGGATAAGTGCGTCCTTTCGGAGGTACTGCCCCAGGCTGCAATTCGATGCAACAATCATAAGGTCTATGCTGAGGTAGCAAACTGGCCTCTCCTTTGCTAAAAACATCGCCAAACTGTTGGTACACATCCGGTATAGCCGAGGAGGTGCACAGGACCTTAACAGGCTGGATGACGCACTTGTCCATACAAAACTGGGACCAAGCAGCAATTTCACACTTTTTCCAATCAAATTGTGGGTTATGTAACTGTAACCACGGAAAGCCCAATATTACCGCATGGTGCGGAGAATTAATCAGTTGAAACTGCTGCTCTTCTCTGTGAAGTGCCCCAATAGTCATAGACAGTGGCATAGTTTCAAACATAACCTGAGGTGGTTCTAAGGGTCTGCCATCAATCGCTTCAATAGTCAAGGGATTTTCTCTTTCAATGCGTGGAACTCCGTGCAATTCAGCAAAGGTATTATCCATAAAATACTCTGCTGCACCAGAGTCAACCAAGGCCAAAACCTCCATGGAGCGTTGTGCCCAAGATAATACCACCTGTATGGTGGGTTTCATTGTGCCCAACACTGGGGACGATTGTACACCACCTAGGGCCTATCCCCCAAGGTACCCTAGGTGTGTGCGTTTCCCGGACGTACCGGACAGGAATTTAGCAAATGCCCTTTTTTACCGCAGTATAAACACAACCCTTGTCTTCTGCGATAAAGCCTCTCAGCCTTGGTTAGTCTAGTGAAGCCTATTTGCATAGGTTCACTTGTCTCCCGTACAGGTTCACTAGACTTCAATGCCAGGGGAGGGATGGGTGGGCAAAACATGCCACTAGGCTCATTATTCTTTGACCGTAACTTGCGATCTCTGGCAATTGATCTCTCACGTATTCTGGAGTCAATTATCATAACATATTCAATGTAGTCATCTAGATCAATAGGTAGATCTTTAGCAGCGATTTCGTCCTTAATGTGGTCATTCAGACCTTGAGAAAAAGCTGCCAATAATGCCTTGTTATTCCAACCTACCTCTGCTGCCAATGTGCGGAATTTTATGGCGTAGTCGCCTACTGTACGCCTGCCCTGATGTATCCCCATAAGGCGTTTGGCAGCAGAGGTGGTTCTATCAGGAGGCTCAAACACTCTTCGAAAGGATTGCACAAATTCTCTAAAGTTTTTAGTACAAGATTTAGCATTCTCCCACAAGGGGTTAGCCCAAGCCAAAGCTCTGCCAGTGAGCAAAGATATTGTAAACCCCACCTTACTACGATCATTGGGAAATGCGTGTGCCGTCAATTCCACAAAAATCTCGAGTTGGTTGATGAACCCTCTGCAGAGACTAGGGTCACCATCGTATCTTAGCGGCAAGGGTGCAGAAGCCGTTAACCCTTTAACAGTGCCCCCTAGGGGTCTGGTATCACTCTCCGGTGTCTGACTTGGCGAGACCACCGGGCTAGAGCTAGATTTGTCAGCAAGTACCGTGCGTTCAAGGATCGTTTGAATTGCAACTGCCAACTGATCCAAACGTTGCTCGTGCACATCCATCCTCCAATGGATATTCTGTGCATTACCTTCACCTTTGCTGTCTGAGGTCATGGCCCTTTTGTACTGTCACGGTTTATTATGACTCTCAGATACAAGTTTAGGTAAAAATCAATTTTATTGAAATAATAAATTGATAACGTAGGATGGCAATCACATACATACAGATATATTCAGAATATAACAAGACAGAAGGCAGACTCTACCGGTCCTGTCAATAAACCGGACAGGACAGTCTGAAGTAATAGAATGTTAGGCTCTACCGGCCTTGCCAATACCGGGTAAGGCAACCTGCAGATGGAATCGCATAACGGTTCTACCGGCCTTACCAAATTACCGGGCAAGGCAGCCTCAGTAGATTCATAATGTAGGCTCTACCGGCCCTGCCAATACCGGGTAAGGCAACCTCAGATGGAATGTGGCAAAAGGTTCTACCGGCCTTACCAATACCGGGCAGGGCAGCCCAGAGATAGTAGCAGCAGTCAGATTTTAATGGCAAATTGACAGGATCGTAAGCAACCCAGTGTACACACACTGAGACTAACAGGGGAATCGTAAAGCCGCAAGGCTTTGGAGCAAACCAGCGTCTGCACGCTGGGACCAACACGGAATTGTATAGCCGATAGGCTTAGGAGCAAACCAGTGACCGCACACTGGTGTAACAAGCGAGTTAGTATAGCCGTAAGGCTTAGGAGCAAACCAGTGTCCGCACGCTGGGGCCAACACAGAATTGTATAGCTGATAGGCTTTGGAGCAAACCAGTGACCGCACACTGGTGTAACAAGCAAGTTTGTATAGCCGCAAGGCTTTGGAGCAAACCAGTGACCGTACACTGGTGTAACAAGCAAGTTTGTATAGCCGCAAGGCTCTGGAGCAAACCAGCGTCTGCACGCTGGGACCAACACAGGATTGTATAGCCGATAGGCTTTGGAGCAAACCAGCGTCCGCACGCTGGGACCAACACAGAATTGTATAGCTGATAGGCTTTGGAGCAAACCAGTGACCGCACACTGGTGTAACAAGCAAGTTTGTATAGCCGCAAGGCTTTGGAGCAAACCAGCGTCCGCACGCTGGGACCAAGACAGGATATACAGCCGATAGGCTTTGGAGCAAACCAGTGACCGCACACTGGTGTAATAAGCGAGATTGACTAGCCGCAAGGCTCTGGAGCAAACCAGCGTCCGCTCGCTGGGACCAACACAGGATTGTATAGCCGATAGGCTTTGGAGCAAACCAGTGACCGCACACTGGTGTAACAAGCGAGTTTGTCTAGCCGCAAGACTTAGGAGCAAACCAGCGTCCGCACGCTGGGACCAACACAGAATTGTATAGCCGATAGGCTGTGGAGCAAACCAGTGACCGCACACTGGAGTAACAAGCAATGTCGCTGACGCGACCAGGCAGGAGGTCGCCAGGATACAGGAGACAGGCAATGCGATGACAGGAACCAGCAACGATCAGTCAGGTCAGGAAACAGCAGAGAAGAAGTTCAGCAGGAACTGCAACACCAGAGACTAGGCCGGAACCAGGACTGGAAGTACTCAGCATGCAGGAATCACTGGAACAGTAGAGATCAGGAACTCAGGAACACATGAGATCAGGAACTCAGGAACACAGGAACAGAGGCCCAGATATCACTGGCATAGTGATAGCAAGAAGGTCAGAAACAACACGAAAGGGCAACCAAAGGGTGCCCAATCCAGGTTTAAACAGGCAATGAAAGACGGGCTATCTGCAGACAGCCAATAGCAGCCCCCTACTGGTGACAGACAAGGAACTGCAGCAATCACGGGCACTGTGATATTATGCTCCCTAGCTACAAGTACCAGACCATTATTGACCGTGACATGTGCTAAGTAGCTAATACCACATACTCAAAAGAAGACTGCATTATGCTTATGTAACAAAATGTGACCAAAATAATAAAGCCCCCCCCAGTCAATATAAACAAATAAAATTAAGAGATAAGGAAAATGGGAGGCAATAAACTAATATGTCACAGCATACTAGAGACACAAAACAAAAAGAAGCAGAGAGGAAACAATGACTAAAGTTAGCCATGTAGCATAGAGCCATGCATAGAAAGAGAATATATCACTGAACCAGATAGTTAGTACAATATATAAAAACATAAAAATGAAAAAAAAAATATATATATAAATGAATAAATAAGAAGAAATAAAATGCAATGCAAAGAAAAATGTAAAGTGAACAAGAACAAGTATAAAGAATCAAAAATAAAAAAAAAATAAAAAAGGTGAGGGCATGAACTACCCAGTAATAGAATCGGACATCTAGTCTGAGAGCTCTGACTCTGACAGACTCTGACTTTGTACACCAACACACCCCAATCTAAACTGTGAAGCTGAATAAGAGAGAGGAAAAAGAGAGCAGGACAGACAACTCGCTTCTGCCATATCTGCAGCTGCAGGCTTCCTCATAACTACACCTAATGCCAGCATACAATTCTGACACACAGGTTACCCAGAGGCCAGAACCACAGCAGTAGAGAGAGAACTCTCCTTCTTTCTCACAGCAATCTATATCTTCAGTTGTACCATCAGAAAGTCACATTCCGCAGTTGAAAAAACCGCCTCGAACCAAAGCAGACCTCTCCTTATCCAGCCTCCCCATCAGAACCGTTACTGCTACGGCAGTGTGCCATTGGCTGGGCCTCCCGTTAACTCTTGCAGAGCTTCACTGTTGCCTCCGTTACTGCTATGGCAGTGTGCCATTGGTTGAGCCTTCCGTTAACCCTTGCAGTACTTCTTGTTGTCTCCGTTACTGCTGCGACTGTGCGCCATTGGCTGCGTTTCCATTCAGCTCTTGCAGAGAACCCTGTCGCCTCCGAAATTGCTACAGCAGTGTGCCATTGGCTGTGTTCCGTTCAGCTTTTGCAGAGTACTGTTGCCTCCGTTACTGCTCCAGCAGGGTGCCATTGGCTCTATTCTGTTCAGCTCTTGCAGAGTATTATTGTTGCCTGTGTTTACTGCTACTGCAGTGGGTATAAGTCTCAGCTCTGCTCCGGCAGATTACCAGTGCTCTGTCTCCATTCTAGCACTACAGTGTCCTATTCGCTGTTATTCCATCATACTGGGCGTTACTGAGAACTCACCACAACAGAGACTGATTATATCTATTGGGACTTTAACTCATGCTGTGCTGCTACTCTGGGTATTCACCCTATCATGCCTGACCTGTGACAGTATTTGAACTCTCTTGCTTCCTTTATACTGGGCCTGTGTAGGGATATGTATCTAAGTCCTGTATTGCACCTGTATAATTCTGCTGAAATACGCTATAGCCCATTAAGGGTAATTATCATTGTGTTTGTTTCAATAAAACTGTGTTTTATCCTAAACCACTGTGTCTGAGTGTTGAACAAACCGTTACAGCATGAACATATTGATTCTGTAAGTTTGGTCTTTGTGGGAAACCTAGCATTTCTTAATATATGTAACATGTTTTGTGAAACAAGTGTTTCATGTTTTGATTTCCAGAAAAGTGATCACTCGGTGGCCTCTGTCAGAGAGATATAGATATATAAATCTCCACCTGTCCTGAGCTACCTACCTACCCGAGTACAAAATATGAAATGGACAATCCCACTCCACTTCTATCAAATAAATAAATAGATAGTAATCTATAATAAAAATACAGTCAACAAATCAAACTTCAATTAATAAAAAAAGAAAAACAGAATAAAATTATATGACCAGGAACATACACAGGATTATAGTGATATAGCATCCAGTTTGACAAGTAAACTGTATAAATTCACAACTTGCTGTTAAAGTTAATTTGTATCACCTACAAGCCAACCACTCCTGCTCAGCATAATCAAATGTATATGGTCCCAAAGTTCATTGAAATTAACCCACTGGCTTTTCCAACAAATCACATGATCCTATCTTAAAATCACAATCAAATAAATGTTTCCTCAGTGCCCAAGCAAGCAAAGAATATCACAGAGGGAGGGAGATGAGAGGATGGATGCAAAGAGTGGATAGATAACACACTGTGAGATGGTAGTGTGAGCAGATGATTGCAGAAAATCAGAACATACTAATTAGTCATTTAAATCAAATTCATGATCAGTATATACCGGTTATTGTTGGGTGGGCTGGGGGTGGGGCTCTAGGCAACAGTAAGAGATAGACAGCCGTCTCCGGCTCAAACCACAGCCACATCTTCTGGGCATCTCTTGTTTCTTATACTCTTCTCCTTTGGTGTTTTACCCTTCCATGTGAACCACCCACTTGCTCACTGCTTTAGACCTTCTGTTTGCTAGATCAAGTGGTATGTTTCCTTTGCAACTCTGGGTTCTGATATCCCATGATAATCCAGAAAACTTGAAATCTTAAAAGGCTGTGGGTCAGTTTGTGTGGTTCTGACTGTACTAATGCATTGGGACAAAACTGTATTTTTGTATTTGTGTTTCTATTGTTGCCAGTTGAGTGGAACAAGCTTTGGTTATATGGCTACCAGTTTAGTGGAACGAGGCAGGGAAGGGGGGGCATGCCAGTATGCATGACTTTCTGGCTAATATGGGATTATGCTGGGGACCTGTATGTGTTTTTCTGTAGCAGTGGTAGGCAATTTTACACACTCTAGCTGCTGCCAGACTACAACTCCCATTACTCCGCGCCAGCCACTGGCTGGTGGGGAATGGCAGTCTTGCAGCAGCTGGAGAGCCTTACATTGCCCATGCTTATGGCTACCAGTGCAGTAGTAGTAGTGGTTCTATGGCTACCATAGTACAAGGCTGGGGAGTTAATATGTGTGAATCTATTGCAGCTGAGGGACAAGGCTGGGGCCATTATGTATGATTCTATGGATATTCTAATATAAATAGTATTATATCAAATGGATAGTAAAGTTTCACAATAAAAGCAGCTCCAATTAATCTTCATAGTATTTGTGCCATGCAGAGTGCTATTTCAATAATGTCAGAGTTGTAGTTTAAGAGTAATTGAATGATAATTTGTATATAGTGCTACAACGTGCCACCAAAACAAAGTTTAAGTTCTTAAAACTATTACACAGAAAAATGGCTAGCACAACATACAGGCAGATGTTAATTCTCTTTATAAAATACTACCTTGTTTTAGGTTGACTTCTCACTTTAAAGTGTACACTCTACAAGTAACAGTTTTACATATGTATTCAAGTGGGACTTGAATGATGTTTAACTAAATTCAAAATGAGCTAATATGTATTTAATGGGCTTCTTAAGATCTGCTGAATCTCCAGGGGGAGATCCACTAAGAATTGATGAAGAAGTGATAAAGAGGTGATAAGGTGGAGATGACTTCTCTATTTCCTATGTTATTCTAAGCAGCCTATGCACTAAGATCTCCAAAGTTGAAGAAATCCTAGTGCATAGGCTCCATAGAATAACAAAGGAATTGGATAAGTAATAAACTGGAGAAGACATCTCCACTTTATCACCTCTTTACCACCGCTTAATGAATCTCCACCCAGGTGTAATATCTGGAATGTCTTCTTACAGTTAGAAGTTAAAACAATGAGCTAGTTAAAGGGATAGTAATACTTCGTTTTAACTTTATTTTATTTTGTAGGCATTAAAAAAACATGAAGAATGATATAAGTCTTATCTCTGAAACCTTTATGGTTTAAGAGATATTCACAAACAAAGTATCCCCCCCAGTTCAACCGGATCAGAAGGGAGGTGCCCAGGTAGACTGCAGAGAGGGACAATCTTCAATTAAGATAATGGAAAAAGCTGAAAAACTTGTCAAGGGGGGAAGGGCTTTCATTGTTTTCATACAAAGAAAATTGTCCCCTTCTGTTATCTGTCCTGTCATACAACCAGACTCACATTTGAGAAGAGATGGCTTACACTAGGAAAAAGGGGCGGGGAGGGGAACTTTGCTTGTGAATATCTCATAAACCATAAAGGTTTGAGAGATAAGACTTATATCATTCTTCATGTTTTTTTTAATGCCTACAAAATAAAATAAAGTTAAAACGAAGTATTACTATCCCTTTAAATGTAAAACCCAATATAAAATTACCCTAATAAATAAGATCCAGGTAGAGTCTGTGTTGAAAGTCCACCCCCCAAGGCCTCATATTACACCAAAAATAAACTCATTTTCAAAGCAATGTGTGGCATACCTCTGGTATTCTAAGTGGTAAGTTACCAATAATAATATATGTCATTCATATAAATTGATTTTAAACCCCTTTATTTCTAGAAAAGTCTCCAGGTCCAATTAAAAACAAGCTGGGCTTAAATTCAAGGTCTTTTGTGAGTTTTTATTTGTCCTTTAAGGTGCAGATGGTTTACTCCAGAATTACTCTGTTTATTTTAGTACATCGGACTTTAGGTCTGTTTTTCTAAAATAGAAGAACTTTAACTCTGTGAGTGCCAGAGGGGTATGCAATGCATTTCATTGCAATGCATTGCACACTCCTCTGGCGTTCAAAGGGTTAAAGGCAGCATGTATAAATAAGGTACGTTTATCAAAACTGCATCAACTGAACATTTTTGGTACAATTCAACATTTTAACTTTCTCTGAGATAAAGAGTAGCATATTGCATAAAAAAAACATCAATTACAACATGAGCCAGATAGAGTTGGAGAATGCTGTAGCATCCAAATGGCTATATTCATCTTGGATGGAAAACAGGGCCTTTTTTTCACTTACAGTTGAAATGGAGGGGTGGGTCTACAAGGAGAACTTGGACTGGTCTGTGTCTCTCCATGGAGAGCAGACTTTGAAAACCCTTGCCCTGGAGGTTAATTGCAATCACTGAATAAGATGTACTTTTTATTATTTTTGCATATTTACAACACCCATTAATATGTATGAGCTACATACACATCCATTGAGTTTGTTATATTTAAAAAAGTTACATATTTAAAGGAGACAGCATATTTTCAAATACCAAAAGAATACCTACTACTATCTATGCACTTGAAAAATTATAACTTTTGTGCAGGAAGTAAGCATGCAGGAAGTAAGCATGCAGGAAGTAAGCACATGCATTTAGGCTATTAAAATTTTCTTAATTTTAAACTCATGCATACTCCATGAGAATTACCCTTGCATTTATTTGTAGTTCATTTTTGTACAATACTTTTCATGCTTTAGAGAAGAAGAATAAAAGTCAGGACAGGCTTAACCTGCACAAAAAACAATCACATCAACAGATAAAAATGGAAGCCTTTAACATATGAAATCATTATTATTATTATCAGTATTCCCTAACACAAGGATCACACTGCTCCTATGTTTCCATTGTAATTAGGTTATGTTGACACTGGTATCTGTGATTGATACAATGGAACTGTGTAAACAAATATGTTGTGTTTTCACTGTGTTTTACATGCAATTTTTTAGCATTTTCTTTTTCTGTATGATCTCAGTGTAAACAGCAGAACAAAATTATGTTGTGAAATTACACCTACCTGCAATGTTTCTATAATCTCATTGTGATTCCATTGAATATATACCGATTCTTTGGTCTCAGTTTAAACAGCAGAACAAAATAATTTTAAAAATGCAACTACCTAGAATATATCAGTATTTTCATTTTGATTCTGTTTAATCTCATACTACAGATGTGTTGGTGTGTAATAGACTAATTTGAAAAGCCTCATATGATACAATGACACCTTGCTGAACCATCAGACTTGTCTCATTAGCTGTCATAGAAGCTGATAATTTATTGGAATTAATGAAAAAGTGGACATTCTATGAATATCTATGTGCTAGAATTTCCTTGAAAAGCAGCAAATTGCTGGTGTTATGCAAATTTTTGGCAGAAAAAAATGGGACTATTCACCTACCCCTTATCCAGACTAGGGGCTCTATCCAAATGTTGGATTAAAACCAACATGAAGGAAAAAAATGCCTTCGCGAGTAAACCAAGACCGGGTAACTACAGATTCAAATCTTTCTTACCCAGAAAGGTTAATGTGCAATGGCCTACAAAACACATGAAAACTAAAAAACTGGAGTTGCCAAAAATCTGACCTCATCTTTGTCGCAAAAGAACATGAGAAATGTCCCTATAAGAGAAACAAGTGAAACGTCCAACGTTACCTAGTGACCCAGCAAATCACAGCACCCCAAAGTATCAAGTTCAGTCAAATAAAGTATATATAGACCTAAAATAACTGACTCACCTTTGTCTGTGTATCACATTCTTTTAAACTAGAGCACAGGATCCAGGCGTGGAGGCTAGAGTGAGAGAAAGGGAGTTTAGGCACATCAGATACAGGTAGAAGGAGTTGGTGAGGTTGACAGTATACTTTGCGACACATAATACACATTTGTACATAGCAAATACATGCATTCAAACACACACACACACACACACACACACACACACACAGGCCATATTTTATATACTTTTATCTTTTTTTGTTGACAGTGTGAGTCTGTGAGTGCAAGTGAGTGACAGTGAGTGAGTGAGAGAGTGTTTGAGGGCCTGAGTGAGTGTCTGTGTGTGAGTGGGTGAGAGGAATGGAGAGGAGAGAGAGGTGGGGAGAATAGGAGGAGAGGAGGAAGAGGAGCAGGTGGGCATCCCAGGTCAGGGTAGGGGAGGGAGATCCCTGGGAGGAGAGAGAGCCATGCCAGAGTAGGCACATAGAGAGCAGGGCCAGAGCTGGCAGTGGGATGAGGGGTACATCAGGGGGAGCACCTAACACAGCCAGGGCCAGCAGAGGCAGGGCTGGAGAGCCAAAGCCAGGGCTCCCAAAGAACCTCTGGGTTGAGGATGAGGAGGACAGGGCGAGAGATCCCAAATATACGGAAGAGGAGAACCTGGTTCTGGTGGAGGCTGTCATCCACAGGTTGAGGATCCTGTTCTCCAGGGGGAAGGTCATCGGCATGGGGGCCAAAAGGAAAGCGGCATGGAGGGAGGTCCTTGCTGCTGTTAATGCCGTGTCCAGCTGCAGCCGCTCGCTGGAATCTCTAAAAAAAAAAAAAGTGGGCTGACTGTAAGGACAAGATAAAGAAGAAAATGAGACAGGAGGCCTTGCATGTTGCCAGAACAGGTGGTGGTCCCCCCCGCCATGGAGTACAGTGAGTGGGAGGAGTCTGTGCACAGGACAATATCTGCAACATCCGTACAGGGGATCCCTGGATGGAGTGACACCAGGGATGAAAGGAGCCTCCAGACCACCAGTAAGTGCAACAAGGCCTACATACATATCACACAAAACTGGACACCTACCATACATAGGCCAACACAGTGACACCTGAACACATGGACAGTATTCCACACCCCAATTCAGCAACACAACTTGGAGGGATGTCAAACAAGGACAGAATACTTGTCAAACCCAGCCTGAATGGTAATGGTCAAGTCCCTGTTGAACCCCCTTCATGCTGTCTACAACAACATCATACACAGCAAAAAAACAATGCACACCATCATGTGTCAGTCAAAGATATAACTGTTATGTGTATCACAATGTCATATATAGAGTGACAAAGACAGCATATAACCCCTGCAGAGTGTGGATGGCCAGGGGGCATTCACTGCCATCACCAAGATGCAGAACATATGTGATTCACAAGGCTCAACCATGACGGGGGATGGGGCGTTCACTAGGGTGTCAGAAAGAGGTGACAGTGTGTACATAACAACTGCAGTGTCATCACATCTGCAATCCCTGTTTTATTCTGTGGAGCCAATGCACTGATATCTAAACAACTTGGGACATATGAGTGCTCAGGCTTCATAGTATAACATAGGAAAAGGGAGAAATAACCTCCAATAGTACAGTATAACCATTCACATGTTTGCATTGTGTTAGGATTTTAGCTGTCCTGGCGTGTTTTCTGGTATCTTCCAGCTGATTGGGCTCTTGGGTTCCACAGATCATGTTTGTTGTTGTGCTTGCTGTGACTTTTACTGTTGCTGACATCATTGGTTGGACTCTGTAGTCAATGGTCATCCCTGGTGCATTTCTGTGTTCAGAGGTCATAGTGTGTTTGCTGTGGAGGTCTAAGTGTATGTCATGCAATGGGTTTGTGTCACTCAAGGTGTGATTGTTCAGTTTTGGTCAACACATGGATCCTGATGAATGTGGATAGCAGGGAGGTATGCCTTGCCATCCACACTGCTCAGGATACACACGATGACCAAAGCTACATCAATGTAGGTTAATAGAATCAATGTATGGAATCATGTCAAGCTCAGCAAAGTGTATCAGGTTGGTAACCAATGCATCGCAAAGCAATGCAATGGATACCATCCTGCTACTCAGTGGTTCACATGTCAATGCAATAGTCTTGTAGCACTCCTGTCATAGCTCACATCACTAATTACATCATGTCATTTCCCTACACAGCATACCAGTCAGCACAAGCAGAGGAGTCAGGGGAAACCTCCTCTGAGGAGGCACTGCCACCACCACCACCACCACCACAGCAGCAGCAACAACAGGGAGTTGGCCTGCCCCCTCCAGCCCGCCCACCACTATCCAACTGACAAAAGTGGCAGAAAAATATAGCTGCCACTCGCTCCTGAAGTAGGGGATATCAATAACTTCTCCTGGTCCACACACACTCTCACTCAGGATCATGACCCCACAAACACACTGTTTCACCTCCCACAGATAATTGTAACCCTCCATACACTCTGTTTCAGTAAGATGGTGGTAATATTTCCATAAAACACAATCTCAGGAATAAACGTAATAGCAACACTTTTATTTAACTTGTTTCATCTCTTCAGTCAACCTCACTAACTGTCTGTTTTCAACTGTCACTCCTCCACTTCCTGCTTCATGATTCCCACCCTTTCTCATTAAAGGGAGAGAGATGCTTTGCTGTATGTTACAGAGGGCAAACCTCAAACACCACTATCTATTTGTTCCCACAGGATATTGCTACGCTGACTCAACTGAAGAGCCACCGTGTGTTATATTGCTATGTTACCATAACTTAACCCTTTGAGTGCCAGATGGGTATGAAACACATTGCAAAGCAATGCATTGCATACCCCTCTGGCACTCAAAGGGTTAAGTAAGGAGTAGTTACTGCTCCCATTGGGTGATTAAATGGGGGAGTGAATTAAATCATGCAGGGAGTTGGCCTGCCCCCACTATCCAGCCTGCCCTCCACTATCCAAGTGACTGAAACACAAAATGGCTGCCACTTGCTCCTACACCACAGACACAAACACATCAGACACAAACACACACACTCACACAAACTCACACTCTCACACACACTCAATCATACACACAATAAGTCACACACTCACACACTCTCACTCACACATTCACTCACACTCAATCACACACACTCACACATTCACTCACAGTCTTACACACACACTCTTACACACTCACTCACTCACACTCACACACACCCACACACTCACACTCTCTCACACTCTCACACTCTCTCACCTTGTACCATAGTATGTGCAATTACCACATGCATTTCAACTACATGAATGAATGCCACTCACTCACAAACACTCACTCACACCCCAGGAACCAGCACAATCCACCTTCCACCATAGTATGTGTAATTACCACATGCATTTCAACTACATGAATAAATGCCACAGTGGAGGCATAAGTACAAACACAAACTCATTACAATGACACATAAGTCACCGCCTTATAACTCACTTCTGTGTGTGTGTCTCTGTGAGTGCCTGTGTGTTCCTCACTGTGTGTGTTGCATGTCTGTATCACACTCTATGTGTCTACATGTTGTGCATTGCATGTATGTGTGTATGACTGTGTCGCCCTTTATGCATCTCAGTGCATGCGTGTGCATTTGCGTGTGTGTCTCTGTGTGTTTGTCTTGCATCCATGTGTGCACATTAATTCCCTATATATCCTGATGGGCAGCGCCGTCCCACATTGCTAGTATATATATACACACACACACACACATATATATATATATATATATATATATATATATACACACGCATATATATATATATATATATATATATATATATATATATATATTTTTTTTTTTTTTTTTTTTTTTTTCTTTAAATATATATATGTGTGTGTGTGTGCTGCTATATATATATTCTACTTACTTCTCTCTGGAGACACCTGGTTTTGCTGCTGGTCTATAATTATTAAAGGTGGTTCAAGTCTACCTAGTGGTTAAAGTTGGGTATCTAAGACAGGAAGGTTTGAGTCCTGTACTGATATATATATATATATATATATATATATATATATATATATATATACAAGAATAAGTTATACAGGGTAATCAGGCTCTTGTGATAGATGTACACCCTTCCTGGAGATAGAAAGGTCGTGGGAATAGGGGTAATCAATGTTTTAGTACGTGGTATTTGTCTTGTATGTTATCTTGTTTGTTATTTTAGATAAATCTGACCACTAGAGACTTAGAGCTAAAGTCCCAAGACCCCCCCATATGGAGAGGTCCAGTGGGTAAAAGAGTAAAGAAATATAAAGAAGAAAAAAAAAAAAGAGGTCCGTAATTTGGTTAGAGGAACAGACCAGATCTATCATGGTCCCAGTGATTCCCTGTCAATCTCTGACTGTGTACATTTGCATTGGAGAAGTCTGATTGGCCCGCCCAGGATGTGCCTTTATATGCTGGGGTTTGGGCACTTGTCAGTTGCCCTTTCGTGGTGTTCATGTTGCTGCGCCTAGTTGCTGATCTCCAGTGTCTCCTGTGTACCGACCCGGCTAGTCTGACTCTCCTCCTGTTCCTGCTCCGTGATTTGACCCGGCTCTGGCTGACGACCCTGCACTGTGATCTGACCCGGCTCTGGCTGAAGACCCTGCTCCGTGATCAGACCTGGCTCTGGCTGATGACCCTGCTCCGTGATTCGACCCGGTTCTGGCTCCTGATCCTGCTCCGTGATTGATCCGCTCTCCAGTGGTGTTCCTGCGACTCTGTCATCCGGTTCCGGCTATCGCTCCTGTCCGGTTGCTGCTCCAGTGTCCTCCGGTCGCGCTGGCGACATTCTGAACTGTTCTTTGTTTCCTCTAGCTCATTTAGCTGTAGCCGAGGTTGCCTGCCTTGTACTCGCTGAGCATTGCTGTTTTAAATGTACCAGATTAACCCTTGCACTGCCTGTAGTCTCCGATTACGTGCCACTTGTTATATTGCCAAGCTCCTGTTGATTCTCTGAGCCATTACACTTTGAGTATCCTCTTGACGCTATACCAGTCCTTGCAGAGCTCCGCTTGTCCGGTGTTCGGGGTGCACCGCGATCACGCCGGTTGGCGCTGGCAGTCTGTTCGCTCTTGCTATAAGGATTCTGAGCGACACCAGAAGGGTGTCTGGGCCATCTCTTGTTTGCTTAAAGTGCACAGTTCCAGCTGCACTACTCTGTGCATCGGCTCTTCTTAAGCTTGGGCAACTACTAGCTACTGTGGCCTCCCAAGGTCTTGCATACTTTCCGTGGCACACGCAGGGTTACTCACTACTCATTTTGGGCAATTCCTATTCTGGTTACATCAGATTGGCAGTAGCATTCCTCCTAGCCCTCGGTGGTGGTACTGGCTCAGCTCAGAGCAACAGGGGCTCATCCTGCTTCTGCTTCGAGAGTGATACAGCGCTGATCCTGTGTTCCTGTTCTACATCTAGAGACTGTTTTCAGAGACTGATATATCTCCTGGGCGTTGGCCAGTCTAGCCTGAACCTCACCAGTTGCTCATGTTAACCCTCTGAGTAGCTACAGTCTGTAGCTATAGTCATCCTCTGTTTATATTGCCTATTCTTGTCTGTTATTGTCAGCATTGTTCTTACCTATACTGGCCCCTAGGGGCACTGTTTATCATTCTGTTTCAATAAACTGTGTTTTTACTTTACTACCTGGTCTGAGTGTCAGAAAAACAGTAACAAGATCACACTCAGCCCTTCATAATAGGATTCAGGATATTGTTTTGTGTATATATGTGCTTTTATTGTATGTATTGAATTCTTGCTTGCTAATACTAACAATTGCATGATATAATCTTTTTTACTTTATAGACCTTGGTAAGTGCTCTCATTTTTAATTTGTAAAAAAAAAAATTTTGTTGTACTGTCTACGTTTGGTTACAACTGTATTACTGTTTTATTTGTCTAGGTGTTGTTTGTATTGTTATTGGTATGCATATATAATGTTCTGACAATAGGGGTATGGGTCAGATGAATTAAGGTTAAAATGATGGATAACTCTGGTAAGACAATTAAAGAGTTAAAATGAACTACCTCCCCCACATCAGTAAAATGTATATAACATTACTAGAGTCCGTACAGTTAAGTGATGAAGAAATAGGTTTACTTTTAAAAAAGAGCTACTAGAGAAATTGTTAAATTTGAGACAGGAAGTAAGACTGATAAAATTGACCTGGACCTAGAAATACCGTTCATGACTGTGGGAGACCAGGTTGTTAATAAGCTTCCAGATGTGTTAGTAATGAATGTATGGGCTAAATATTGTCTTAATCCCATTAAATCTCTATGGCCACTATAGTTGATTTAAATATTTATATATTTATATATGTGACAGCATATATGTGACAGCAGTTGACTGCCCCTGATCACAAGGTTTTTGTTAGATATGGCTGTAAAATGCATGGGTATCAGATGACCATTGTTTATGATACTTTGAGTGAGAAATATGATTTCCCTTTTGACTGACGTAGGAGGTGATAAATAGGACACTTAAAAAAAAAAAAAAAAAAAAGAGCATGTAGACAGAAGGAACTGGAAAGTGTATGTTTTGGAAATGGTTGAGAAATGGTTGAGAAAATGCATGTGGACTTGTTAAGGCAGGCGATTTGGGACCACTTCATTCTGAAGTGGCTCAAGTAGTCAGAATGTGTATTGATAATTGACATAGTTGAGAAAGTTGACAAAGTGAGGTCTTGAAAATGGCGATAAGAGTGATGAATGTGACAGGTTGTTTTAATAAAGATACATAGAAAGTGGAAATATACTGAAACAGAGGTTAATACAGAGATAGATGGAATTAGGGTACTAGAGAACCAGGAAGAGGTTTCTATGGATGCTAATATAATGTATTTGCAGTGTGATGGTTAGGAACATGTTAAAAATGCCACACTTGCAAAAATGTTCCTCTATGAGAAGAGAGCTTTTCTGACTGCGCAGCTGTTAGACACCCCTCCCTTTTTGTTTGAACTTGTCTGTATCCTAGCCTTTCTCTACTTCTTCTTTTATACTTTCTGTATTACTCAACAATTTGAAAGTCGCAATTACAATTGTATGTGTTATACTAAAATATCTATTGCTAAGACATTTTTCAGCTAGCAATGAATGGGTGAATAGATGTTACTAAGGGATATATAGATAAGTGTAGATGCTAAGGGATGTGTGTATAATAATGTTGCTCTGCTTTTGGAGTACAAATGTATAATGTTTATAGTTTTTAGACCATAATGCATACAGTACTTAAGAATGCCTTTTTAATTACTTCCAATTGCCCAGTTAACATGATAAGACGTGACCTAATGATGTAACTTAAAATATCACTTATAATGACAGATACGGGTGGTGTGATTTAATTCTTCACCCTATAGTTTGATGGTTGCTTATTCACACGACTAACCCTGTAATGTTTGCATGTTCTTTACAATTAACCCTGGATATCAGCATATTATTGAAAGGAATATTTCCTTGTGTATGCGTTCCCACAATTGGAATTAATGCTTGGTTTTGGACCCCTTTAAGTATGCATGGTGATTTATGTAATAATGTCATAATTTAAGTAATATGGGTGATTCTGTTGATGTTTCCATTGTTGCACATGGAGGAGTGTTTCTATGGATGTGTGTGGAAAATCTGATTCAGGCATCAGTGTTTGTATCATTAGACCCTATTTACACTATGGTATCTATAACACATTTTACCTGACACATTTCACACACTTCACAATTATTTGTTGGCTGAAAGTTCCACATACCCAGGTTTAGACCGAGTTCTTCCCCCATGTACATTAAGTAATATCCTTTGTTACAAGAAAAATAAAAGGGCAGTGAATAAGTTAATTCAGCCATCTGCACTCCTAGTGCCTGATGTAAACTATATGTTGTTTGCAGTACCATCATTTGCCACATGCTTTCTTTGTGCAGCATTTTTTTCTTTAGCATTCTGGGGTGCCCTGACATGCAACCACTGTTTGCTTTCACGTATAGAGGGGATCAGTGTGTGTGGAATAGATTCTGTGATCGATTCCCCCACTGTCTATTTTGCCCTAGAGTCTTGGTCACCTGATAGTGGCTCCATATTGCTTCCATATGTGGTTGATGTGTAGCCCAGATGAAGAGTCTTGTGTGAAAGATGCATCTTCCTTTTTGTAACATCTGGCAACGACTGTTCATAAGGTATCGCCTGTTAAGCTACAGTATTGTCAAGAGACTGTGAACTACCTAGGATTCATGCTGTCACATGGACAGTGGCAGCTGGCTCCTGAATGAGTAAAAGTCATTATCTTGCTCCCAAAGCCAAAGACTAAATCTGCAATGTTATTTTTCCTATGCATGGTATTTACTGTAGACCAAGGATTTCAGAGTGATCTCACCACAATTACACATTGAAATAGGGTACCTTGAGAGATGTTCTTGATGTAATACAATGGATTATGGACATGGCATATAAAGTACTAAAAATCTACAGCCTTATGTTTTTTTCCTGTTCTGGGACTGCCCAACTACTCTCTTCAGTTCATCTGTATTATAAGGAGGGAGGTCCCACTGTTTCAGGATGTCCTTGCAAGGGAAAATGGCTGCTCTGTAGATCAGTGGTTTATTATTTAAAGTAATATTATTAGTGGTTCAGGGCGTGCCTGAATGCTTAGGAGCAGTAGCAGTCTGATGGTAAGAGCAGTTCAGACATATGAGTGCACGGAGAGAATTTGGTTATGACACTATTTACACATTCAATATTATCTTTCACACTCAGTATTCTTTGTGACCTTACATACATTACTTTTACATTCTACCTCTGACATAGCAGAGGCTGAGGCACATGATTACTTTTAGGTCATTCATATGGATACCTCATTATGACCTGACCTGTAGTCTGTTCCCCTTGAATGCCGTAAGACTGTATATGTGGATGGGTCATGCATAAGACTAGCTGCTCGGTATTCTATATAGGGTTTTCTATAGTTTAATTACTAGATAAAATATTAATTACTAACTCCTTCTCTTTTGTATCCAACCAGACTGCTGAACTAATAGCTTTAACATATGTGACCCTATTTTTGTAAACAGAGATGTGACTACAGTGACAGATTTCATGTATATTTTGGTGTAGTATATGATTTAGGAATTCTATGGAAAAATAGAGGATTTGTGACAGGTGACAGAACAGGAATTTCATATGCTCAATTGAATAATGATCTGTTAGCTTCTCTATTACTGTCATAAACTAAATCAGTAGTTAAATGTAAGGGCCATTATACAGTTGAATCTGATGCTTCCATATCCATCCCTAGATAGCTACTCATTGAAAGTATTAGCTTCTAAAAGATGACCTACAGTCTTGTGAGAAGGAGGGTCTGGCACCAGACCATCATGGTTTGGAGTCAGACAAGGAGGGAACAATGGGGATACCGCAAAACAGCTGCCCCAATTTTTTTTGTAATTTTTAGAGATTTAGCCATATTGGTAACAAATAGACGTATAACTCCATACAGACCTGATTTGTAATTATGAATTTGACAGAACTAGTAGAGAATTAAATATATAGAGGTCTCATATATGTAATAAATAATGTACAGAAAATAATGCATAGTGCTCATGACCAGTTGCCACCCCCTGAGGGACCAATGCAACAGTTACAAATAGATTTTACACACATGCCTAACTCATTATCACGGTGCCCTGTGATTGGCTCTTGCAGAATTGCCATAGAGCAACATTATTTACTTCCTAGCTGTCGCTTTTGCTGAGTTCTTATTCTTATAGGTCACCATGTTGGTGAGGTAATCGCTCCACCCACCTGTCAGGGTTTTTAAACCTCAGCCTGTGTGTGCCTTTGCCCTTACGTGGTGTAACTGAACTTATTGCTGTGTTGGTCCATTACTGTTCCTGTGTGTATTGCCTGGCTATGTCTGCCTACCCGTTCCGGTTCTGACTCCTGGCTATGTCTGACTATCCGTTCCGGTTCTGACTCCTGGCTATGTCTGATTACCCATTCTGGCTCTGACCCCTGGCTACGTCTGACTACCCATTCCGGCTATGAGCACTGGCACCGTCTGACTATCCTATTCAGTTCTGACCATTGGCTGCCTCTTGGTATACTCTCCGTTGTTGCGCTCCTTTACCATTCCGTGCCTCAATTTGGTTTCCGTGTTGACTGTGCCTTCCGCTGTGCGCTCGCTTCCGTTAACTGCGCTTGTCAGTCATTCCGTGTGTTTGACCTCCCGTGGCCGTCCCGGTTTGTGTGTTGCCTTACCAAGCCTCAGTACTGGCTACCAGCCTATTGTATACCCTGTTTGGGTATTGGTGCGCTCCTTTATTCCTGCTGACTGTGTGTGTGTGGGAGTGCTCTGCACTGCCCTCACCTCTACCGTGTAAGTCCAAGGTCCATTCTGTTACTGTTCACCTGCCTGGTGAAGGGTGAGGAAAGTGAGTCCACTGTTCCTCCCTGGTCTTGTGAAGGTGTGCCATTTAGCTGTACGCATGGAGTACTCGCACTGCTATTCCATCTACCTGGGTGAGTCCCAGGGCCTTTCCATTTTCACTCATCTGCCTAGCGAAGGGTGAGGAAAGTGAGTTCACTCTTCCTCCCTGGTCTCGTGAAGGTGTGCCATTTATTCTGTGTATGCGGTGTACCCGCACTATTCTCTCATCTACCTGTGTAGTCCAAGGGCCATTCCATTACTGCTCACCTGCCTGGTCAAGGGTGTGGAAAGTGGGTCCACTGTTCCTCCCTGGTCTCTTGAAGGTGTGTCACTATCTACTGCCACTTTGTGTCATTACTAAACTACTGTTCTGTCATTTGTTGCCACCAGCCTGTTTCCTTATTTCCTGTCATTATTATACTTAATAAAGTTTTATATTAAGTTCATCTGTACTTGTCAGTGTGTTAATTTCCTAGTCACCCCATGACACTCAGGAAGCATCCAATACCTGTTGGTTATATGTGATTAGATTTTCAAATGGGTTGAAGCTTTTTCATGTGGCCAAGGAAAACGCCAAAACCATTGCAAAAGTACTATGTACAGGAATAATTCCCAGATTTGGATGCCCTCTTATGATCAATAGGACAATAAGATAATTAAGGATAAATTGAGCAAAGGCACTAGGCCAAGTCACACGGTGCCCCAAAGTCCTTAGGTGACTTGGGATGTTCTAAAAATGAATAAGTATTGCAGTTAATTGATAAATTGAATGGCATCAATGGTGATGTTAGTCTTTTTCTTCCCTTACCCACAGGCAAGGCAGCGCCCACATTCTAACCAGGTGACTCTGTATTGGTCAAACAACTTGTCTGGAACAAGACGTTGGACCCCCCATTTGGTCACCCAACTACCGTCCTCTCAGTAACCCAAACAGCTGTATTGAATGATAACAGCCCAACATTGGTACATGCATGCCGCATCAAGGAAACTCCCCTGATGAAATAACCTCCCTTGATGAACATTTTATTGATACATTTCTTTCCATTTATTTGCCCCTATGCCCTCAGGAACAACCCCCCCAAGACAAATCTGATGATAACTCCGTTGGTGGGGCAGAATATACCCAGTTGGGGTTAAGTGCATCCGAAATACCATGTAAACATATTGAGAGTATCTGTCACTTGATTATGGGTATAATCCTCATTACCACTATGATTATTATGATCACTTATGTGCACTACTCAGATATAATGATAACACACATTGAAACTGGACAACCACACTAGAAGTTTTGGGGGAACAGAGACTCCAAATGTATGGGCATACATGGCTTTACACATAATGAACACCTCAGACTTTTGCCTATCTTGCGTGACTAGTGTTGCAGACATTCTAAGCACCTATCTGATCAGCGTCCCTACCCCGCTAGCAACCCTCATGAATCTTACCTTTCTCCCACACAGTAATCGCCTAGCCACATATGCTTTTTTGGACTCTTGTGACTGCTCTCACAACAGGCAATGCTGCAAATATCTTAAGACCAGCCAATCCAGCATGGCCAAATATGACGTCAATACGTACTGTATCTGTTGGCCCAGTGGAATTCTGTATGCGCAGGGCCGGATTTGCCATAAGGCAGAGTAGGCACCTGCCTACAGGTGTACCCCACAGAGGGGCGTCTGTCTTTGAAATATATATATTTTTTTATATATATTTACAGCGCTTCTGTGCTGCGCACAGTAACCCGCCACCCGGCCCGCCCCTTGCTAAGGTCTGTGCCGAAGGCTGTAGCTGCTATTGCTCCCCCTCGTCGGCTCTAATGCAGAGCGCTGGGAGATGACATCATCTCCCAGAACTCTGAATTCCTAAAGAGAAGACCACGTGGGGTGCAACAGAAGCTGCAGGTGTGTGCAGAAGGCGGCACAGACATCTCCTGTCGCTGTACCACCAGGGAGTTAGGAAACGGATATGGGGGGGAGGGACAGTTTGGAGTTGATGACAATGTGAGGGCAAGTTGGTGCTGATGCTGATGGGGACAATGTGGAGCTTGGAGGTGATGGGGGCAAGACAGTTGGAGCTTATGGGGGCAAGTTGGAGCTGATGGGGCAAGACAGTTGGAGCTGATGGGGGCAAGACAGTTGGAGCTGATGGGGCAAGTTGGAGCTTGGAGCTGATGGGGCAAGTTGGAGCTGATGGGGGCAAGACAGCTGGAGCTGATGGGGGCAATGTGGAGCTGATGAGGGCAAGTTGGAGCTGATGGGGCAAGACAGTTGGAGCTGATGGGGGCAATGTGAGGGCAATATGGATATGGGGGGGTAATGTGGAGTTGATGACAATGTGATGGCAAGTTGGTGCTGATGCTGATGGGGACAATGTGGAGCTTGGAGGTGATGGGGGCAAGACAGTTGGAGCTTATGGGGGCAAGTTGGAGCTGATGGGGCAAGACAGTTGGAGCTGAAGGGGGCAAGACAGTTGGAGCTGATGGGGCAAGTTGGAGCTTGGAGCTGATGGGGCAAGTTGGAGCTGATGGGGGCAAGACAGCTGGAGCTGATGGGGGCAATGTGGAGCTGATGAGGGCAAGTTGGAGCTGATGGGGCAAGACAGTTGGAGCTGATGGGGGCAATGTGAGGGCAATATGGATATGGGGGGGTAATGTGGAGTTGATGACAATGTGAGGGCAAGTTGGTGCTGATGCTGATGGGGACAATGTGGAGCTTGGAGGTTATGGGGGCAAGACAGTTGGAGCTTATGGGGGCAAGTTGGAGCTGATGGGGCAAGACAGTTGGAGCTGATGGGGGCAAGACAGTTGGAGCTGATGGGGCAAGTTGGAGCTTGGAGCTGATGGGGCAAGTTGGAGCTGATGGGGGCAAGACAGCTGGAGCTGATGGGGGCAATGTGGAGTTGATGAGGGCAAGTTGGAGCTGATGGGGCAAGACAGTTGGAGCTGATGGGGGCAATGTGAGGGCAATATGGATATGGGGGGGTAATGTGGAGATTTGGAGCATTGTGGAGATGGCCAATTGGGGGGGCTTCAGATTTCTTTGCCTACAGGCTCCTGAGATGTAAATACGGCCCTGTGTATGCATCTTAGTGCTCTCCCTATATCCCAGGGAACACCACGGGACAACCATGTGCCATTAGAATTGCCATAGTACACACCTCCCGATCTACCCTTCAGACAGAACCACCCAGCCAAGACATGGGGCGGGATAAAAGACAGGCCATACAATTACCAGAAGATTGTGAGTCCAGGGTGAGACTAATGAGTGATGCAGAAATTCTATCATTGGGTATCTCAGTAATTGGGGTTCCCGGGTTAGCAGTAGGTAATGCCAAGGCTATTAAAAGACTTGCCTGTGCTGTGGCCAAGGTAATTAACCATACTTCCAGAGCCTTGGAAGGTCTCTTGACTGATGTCAGGAGCCTTCGGTTAATGACACTTAAGAATAGGTCCACAATTAACTATCTCCTACTCAAACACAACCATGGGTGTAAGGAGTTTGAGGGAATGTGCTGTTTCAATCTGTCTGACCATTCAAAATCCATACATGACCATATTCAGGGATTACATGACATAGTCAGGGACAATAGACAGGATATGATCAAAGAGGGTTGGTGGGATTGGTTATGGTCATGGCTTCCTAACCTTGCCTGGCTTAAACAACTTGTAGTTGGTCTCCTTTTTGTGTTTTGACCCTGGTCTTTGTTTGTTGTTTTGCCCACTGCTGTCCATTCCTCATCAGTTGCGCCCCTTCTGGCATGCCCACATTCAGCAAACTTAATTACCCTGTTTCCCATGTCCCTACAAGCCCGTCCCATAAGGGTTGCAGTTATGAGGACATCCCCCTCTAGATGCCACCTATGACATCCCCCTCCAAGTGCTGAATGATGCCTCTGACAGAATTCTCCCCCTTTACCAGTTCATCCTCACAATAAGACAATCAATAAACAACCCCAGGGGGTCCCCTGATGCCATCATGATGCCCTCAGGGTGGGATCCTGTTTGCGGTTAGGATCTTGATACCTCTGTGTAAGGCCAGAGACTGCTGTTTTTGATTGTTCTTTTAAAAGAACAAAAGAAGGGATTGAAAGGGGAGATATTTTGCCCTTACACACATACTTGCCATAACCAGACATATTTTGCTTTAACCCTTAGAGTGCCAGAGGGGTATGGAATACATTGCTTTGCAATGCATTCCTTACCCCTCTGGCACTCAAAGGGTTAACACATAAGCTTGCTAAGGGTTAATTTAGAAAATGATCTTAACACAGAATATTACGGTGTTACATTAAAGATGCTAAAAAAAAAGTTAGGTACTTTCCGCTTAACACTGGAACAAATCTTTTTGCTGTGGGAGGCATTCTGCCAGAGTGATGAGCTGATTCCAGGTTCAGTATGTCCGAGGCTCTGGCCTATGCACAAGGCATGAGTGACATTCCCCTATTTTCTTCATATTGGTGAAATAAATTATAATGTCTATATATGCTTATGTATCCGGGGAGGGAAAACAACCACCCCCTTTATTAGTATGATCACCATCCCTTTTTTAGCATTATAGAAACTCACGCATTATGACAATAAAATCAGGAAGAGATTATAACACAAAAACCTTGTGTCACGTGTTTAATTCCTTCCTCCAGACGTTTGTGTTGAGTAAATCTAAAGGAACCAGGTGTTGCGTCTGAGGTCCCTGGGGAATAGATGTCAAAAGACGAGCAGTAAAAGCAAAAGACCTAACAATGGCCAATCTGGTGTACATTTGATCCAAGGTTGAGGGATGATGTTCTTGACATGCTAGGGCTATGTCAATGGGTCATCCTGTGGAGTGGAACAGATGGTTATTTTTGTTGTGGGTGTGTTTGCATGAATTCCACAAGCACAACTTGCTCACATATGCATGTTACTCACAGGTGATGTAGTCCCTAATGATCCTGGTTCACATTTGTATCCCGCTCAACATAACCTCCTCTCCATCAATGGGAACAGGGACCTCCATGGGCTGTTGTGGCTCAACATCCTCCACGAGATGTATGTCCACATCAATGTTATTTAATAGGGCACGTGCCAGACTCTCTCTCACACTACATCTGGGGAGGATGGACTGTCAGTTTTCAACAGCTGTAAGGTATTGTCCATGAGCAGTCATGTGGTCCCAATAGACCAATGGTATGGTGTGTGTTATACAGGTAATTGTTTGCTGGTGTGTCCGTGGTTGGTGGTGTGATGTGTTGTAATTGGTATGTACCTGTCAGGTGTGTGTTTTGTCTCCATTGGCTGCTGAGGTTACATAGACAAGCTGGATTTATTTTTTGACTGCCAGGTGTGCATGTTGTGTTGTGTGTTAAACCCTGTTCCAGGGTGTGTTGTGATGGCTTATGTTGTGTGGCTTTGTGTCCCCTCTGTTCCTGTGCGGAGGCTGGATTCTTCTTTGTCTGTGACTTGTTTGTATGGTGTAGGCCAGTGGTTCACAACCAGGGTGTCATGGCATGTTGGTGTGCCATGTTCACCAGCTTAGGGTGCGTCACTTTTCACATGTTGCTATATTCTGCATTAGTAATTAGTAGTATTCATTTTACACATTTTGTGGGGAGATTTGTGTATGGGACATATAATGCACTATATTCTCCTTATTGTCATTGACACAGTGAGACCTGATGTTAGGCATATGTTATTTTCTGTTTGGGAATTTCCTTGTGCCTTCAAGGGGTGCCCTGGAACATTAAGATTGCATGTTAGGGGTATCTTAGATGGAGGGGTTGTGAACCGCTGGTCTAGGCCTTGTTGTTCTATTTGCTAGGCATTGCAGGGGTTAATATTTGACCTCCGAATGCTTGAGTTATGTACTTGAATGACCTACTTCTCTTTTTTTTTTTCCTCAACGGAGGTTTTTACTCTGAGTTTTGTGGTGCATGGTTAAAAAACATGGGTTTATTGAAAAGAAAGGGTTGCAACAGCACTCGCTCAAAAAACATGGGTGTTAGGTTTCTGATGGCAAACGTTGCAATTTAACTCATGTTATCCCTAAATCAAACATTTGAATGGCTCTGGGGTTAGCTTTTACATTGTCCTCAACAAGCAATTTTTTTATATTTTGGCAACGAGTGTTGTGTTTTCAAAACCGTCGCTATTTCTTACTTGTGGGAACATTTGCATCACATTCTTGACTTACAAAACCACCGTCGCCAGTTTTTTCTGCCGACGCCAATATTTGGATCGAACCCTAGGTCTGTTAGAAGAAGCAATGGTTTGTGTTGGCAATGACAATAAGCAATGCTATTGCCCCTATGGTATTATGGGTAGCAGAGTGGTGTAGAAAAAAGCACAAGAGTGTGAAGGTGAGAAGGTATTAGATTTGAACCTGCTGATAACAGTTATGTGGTCACCTGATAGGGCTTGCCTGGAGGTGTGAGTTTTCAGGGAGTGTATTAAGAGTATAATGGTACAGAGGAGGCTCAGGGGCAGCATGGTAGAAGTCTTGCAGTCAGGCATTGGAGGATGTAATGAGAAACGTGGAGAGAAGAGAGATAAGAGATAAGATGGCAAGTGTGGGTGAATCTGGAAACGTGAGTTGTGTTAGCACGTTAATCCTATATAATAATTTGCTAAATGTGTGTTTATCAGAAGTCGTCATGCGCAGTAGAGATGGCTGCGCATGATGTAGTCATGTGCACTACAGACTGCCCGCGCCACAGCTGATAATGGATCGGGGCTCCGAATTAGTACTATGGTCTAAATTCGGAGTGCCCCGCTCTGTATCAGCAGTGGCGCGGGCAGTCTCTACTGTGCATGACTACACCGTGGCCGTTGCTGGGTGGCACTGTGGCCTTTGTAGATGGGCTCTTTAACTAATATTGGACTATAAATTTGAAGGGTAACAGAATTCATCATAAGGCTGGAAGACAGGAATAGAATTAGAAGTGCTAAATGTTAAGGAGAGCTCTGCAAATTTCTGTTATGGAAAACCCCACATATTTTAGGACTTTTCGAGCAGAGTAAAGTGCTGCTGCTTTATTTTATTCAGAAGTTATAACAGTTCAGAATTCCACAAAACGGTGGAGATGTTATCAAATTATATGAAGAATTGTAGTCAGTGGATCATCTCTTCCATAGAATGGAAATAATAACTTCCTGCATACCAGGTGAACTGTTTGGACACTATGTGGCACTGTTGTTAAGTTTACTAAACAAAAAACAAAAAAAAACAAAAAACAATAGTTTGAACTGTAATAAGTTTGAAAAATTATCTTGCATTAACACGAGTACCCTTGATTCACTCTGCAGTAAAATTTACAATATGTTTTTTTTTGCTCTTAATAAAGTTTTACTACACTTTGATTTGTTAAAGACCACATCAAAATGATTGAAAGAGAAGAACACATCAGTAATGTATTAATACTTTCTTTTAAAAGCCAAATGTCTTTTTTCCACAGTGGGAGGAATTTAAATTGATGTAAAACATGATCAGTGCACACACATTCATTGTCAGTTTGTAGGATGGGGAAAATGTGAGGTTTGGAGTGTGAGAGCGTTGATTTGTATAACAAGAACACACATTTCTCTCTTTGCAGATGCAAATTATTTCCTACAGAGAGACTGTGGCCACATTTCCATTCTTAGGCTGGTACTTAAATAAGTTATTGGTAACATCTGTGTCAAAGACAATGCATTCAATGAAAACAAATGTTGTATACATTCAGATAGAAACAGCTTTAGCACACAAAAGCGTTGCATGCATTATTATTAGCCCAGAAAAATAATGGATGAAAAATAAACACTATATAGTGTGAAATAGTGAATTTCACTTGTTGCAGAACAAAAGCCTCATCTAGTAAATAATGGATAAATTATTAAATTAAGTGTATTTATATATTACTTGAATATTACTGTTAACTAACCCCTTGGATGCTAGAAATGTCCCCAACGCATTGCTTAGCAATGTTTTGGATGTAGCTCTAGCATCCAAAAGGGTTATTAATGATTTTTCTCCATCTGATCAACTTGGCAGAGCTGTTCAAGGAACACTATCACCTAACCCTGGATTATATGATTTGAAATACCCTTTACTTCATGCTAGCATCATGTTTCCTGAGACATTAACCCTTTCAGCACCTGATGGGTGTGCAACACATTTATTTTTAAATTTAGTTTTAGATATGCTATATATGGGAGGGCTGATTTTTTACTTTTGCATGTCTCTTTGGGGAAGATTCACTAAGCAGTGATAAAGAGGTGATAAGTGGAGTTAACTTCTCCAGTTTATCACTTTTGCAGTTCCTATGCTATTCTTTAGAACTTATGCACTAAGATTTCCAAAGCTGAAGAACTCTTAGTGTATAGGCTCCATAGAATAACATAGGAATTGGAGAAGTGATAAACTGGAGGTCATCTCTACTTTATCACCACTTAGTGAATCCACCCCCTTGACTCCCATTGCCACAACAATCTTTACAGTTATCTAAGAAATGATAATAATGTATTCTTTGTAAATGTGCTGAGATAAGGTAGCAGCTGTATCATTAAATTTACTAATATTCCTTTTGTCTCTCATTAGAGAAAATTAAACAAATGTTCTCTGAATAGTTCACACATGCATTAAATAATGATGTTTAGGATTATATTTTAGGGATCTAAAATAAAATATACACTAAAGACAGAAGACAATCTTGCACTGCTCCACAAACGAAATGTGGACTGTGAGTAGACAATATATTATATCAATGTATTAATTCACTTGTGTCAAATAATGAGGGTTTTGTTTTATAGTTTGACTAAAATATGTTTAAGCTCCACCAAGGCACGACATTGTGAGCAAGTCCTATCTAATTTGTATTGAAATCATTATGGCTTACAGAAATGTTTATATTAAAAGCTAAACCTATCTAGTACCAACATTACTGAACTGACCTGCTTTCAATCAGGGATCGCCTGGAGTGAGTGGGAAGAAGCCTCAAAAACTGAAATATTTCTATCAATCAATTTAAATAGACATCTATGCCATCTTTCTCATTCAACTGTTTTTTCATCATATCTCAGAAAATTTCACTGTTGTAAATCATAATAATGGTATATAATGATTGCACTCAAAAATGTTTAAATATGTACAATTGTTGATTATTGCAAGAGAAGTTTTTAAAAACATAGTGCATCAGGTCTGGTTATCAACTGGTCCAGGTCTCACGTATTATTTTTAGATCAGCATTCAGTAGGATATGAGGCGCAGAGCTTTCCAATGATATGTGGGCATTCCTTTAAATATCTAGGTATCCGAATATCAACTAATGCAAATACTTACATAATGGATAATCTGGACCCTATCCTTTCGTAATTTAGGGATAAAACTTGTGCGTGGATGAAACTCCCTCTTAACTTGCTGGGGAGATCGAACCTGGTTAAGATGATATTTCTACACAGGTTCCTGTATGTATTCCAGGCCTCTCCCATAACTATTCCCAAACATTATTTCAAAATTATTGATACAATCTTGTCTAATTTCTTGTGGTCCGGAGGGAAGGCAAGGATTAAATTAGCAACTCTTAAGCGTCCAAAGTCAGAGGGGGGCATAGCACTTCCAGATTTCTATAGGTACTATTTGGCGGCTCAGGGCCAGTATGCTGTAGCTTATTTAACACCCAAGTCCTCGCATATGTTTCCTGTTATTGATGAATCCTATCTTAAAGAAGGATATTCGAGGCAACATCTAATTCTTTTGGGAACTGAGGTAAGTGCAGACCCTATTGCGGCCACTAAATCAATCTATGTGGCTTGGGAGAAGATATAGGTCATGACAGGTTTTGACGAATTAGATCCGGATATTCCGCTTTGGGGGGAGGCCAGTCTCTTGCACCTTAGGAATTTGGACTTTGGACGTATATGGGCAACATATGGGATACGCACTTTAGGACAACTATATCAGGGAGATCAAATTAAAACATATACTCAGTTACATGAGGAGTTTGGAATTCTGCATGCATTGTTTTACTCACACTTGCGACTTCGGCATGCACTAACAGCCCAGCTTCGTGACCGTTCGGGGGGGCTGGACTGTAAGACCAACGTGTCGGATGGGCAATTGAGACTGAAATGGGAGGCTGACGTGGGTAAATTGGAGGATTGGGAGTGGGAGGCAGCTAAAACGGGCCCTGCACAGGTCTCCATGTCTAGTAAAGCTCATCAAATACAGTTGAAGATCCTCCATAGGTCATATTACATGCCGGTCCAGCTCTTTAAAATGGGGAGAGCTTCGGATGACTTATGTAAATAATGCAGGTCCAATAGGGGAACTTTTTTTCATCCGATATAGGAATGTCAGCCTGTGCGGGAGTTTTGGGAGAGAGTGGTAACCAGATTGGGGGTGACTTTGCTACATACTGTTCCACTGGATCCTAGGATATGTATCCTTTCTATCCTTCCGGACAAAATGGCATCTGGCCCTGGGGGGTCCATGATCAGGGAACTACTGGTGATGGCGAGAAAGGTGGTGGCAATGGCCTGGATGGCTGACAGTCCTCCTGGTGTCAAAGCGTGGTTGGGCGTGGTAACCCATAATCTCCCATTCTATAAATTATCCTACATGCATAGAGGATCTCATGGGGGCTTCCATAAAATTTGGGGTCCATTGCTGTCGAATCTTGTTTAGTCCTTGGGGGATTGTCCCCCTCGGAGAGATGCTATGTTTCCATATTTGAGGGGTGCCATATGGGGTGGTTGATACTCTCAACAAGGTTCCTCTGAAAATAGAAGGTGGGCTCTCCTGGATCATGTTGGTTAATGTAGTACGTTTTCTTGATATGTGCTGATGGTTCATTCTTAGGGGGGGCTGGGGGGGGTGTACCGTTGGCCGCTGTGTGAGGGGTATAGGTTCAGGGTTAGGTGTGCTGTTCTTAGGTTAGCTTATAAAATGCTAGAGGCATCTGGATTACTTTTTATGTGTATGATGAATATACGATGACTCAATTCTCCTGTGACACAATGTAGTTAATAATATGTGAATTGTTTGCATTAATCTGTATTGCCTCTAACAATAAAAAACTTTAACGTTAAAAAAACATAGTGCATGGCATTACTTTTCTAGCTTGCCAAGTTTATGTTTGCATGTAATCGCTCCAAGGTATTTGAACAAGTGCTTCATGCAGTTTATAGTAGAGCAAGGCTGTCCAAGTTCAGTTCTCAAGGGCCACTAACAGGCCAGGATGTAAGGATTTCTCCTGATTAAGCATAGATGCATTAATCAGTAAGACATTCATTTTGATTGACTAACCTGTGCTTAATCAGGGAAATCCTTAAATCCTGTACTGTTGGTAGCCCCTGAGGACTGAACTTGAACAGCCTTGTAGTAGAGGATAGGTCGACTTCTATATACATGGACTGGTGGGAATGTTCCAGTACTTGAGGTCTCTACAAAATCACTGCAAGTTGTCTCTGATTGAATGCAAGTCAGTGCAGTTAGGGAATTAGACATATTTCACTTTTAAAGAAATAGTAATACTTGAATTAAAGTTCAGGTCCAAGTCTCCTTTATATTTTTTTAAACACATAATGCTATATTTCAGCACTTACAGATTTGTAGTTCAAGTGCTATTCAGTCAGAAAGTATCCCCCTCCCACCCCTTTCCCCTGTGGCACTCTGCCTGTGTCTGGCCCGGATGGAGCGAGGCAAGGGACAATCTTCAGTAAGCAAAAGAAAAATCTTGCCTCCTTTGTCAAGAGGCACACTGTTTTCCTTATACTTACTTTGTGAAGATTGTCCCTTGCTGCATCCGACCGCTCCCACGACTGGATTCCAGATCTAATGGGAGGCGGCCAGAACGGGCAGGAGGGGGATCTTTTCCAAATGAATAGAGCTTGAACTACAAAACGGAAAGTGATAAAATACAGAACTATGTATTAGAAAAAATATAGAGAAGACTTGGACCTGAATTACTATTCCTTTAATATAAAGCATTTTTCTAAACCATACTGATGGCAACACTTATTAGAAAGAACTTAAAACAGGGTACATTTGTAAGGTAAGCGAGTTTAAGCATAATTTGGCCAAACCATGAAACAAAACCCTTATTATTTGAAACAAGTTTATTAACCCTTTCAGTGTCAGAATGGAATAAAATGAATTGGACACTCCTCTGGCACTCATACGGTTAATCCATGGGTCCAATATATGATCTAATATATGACTATCTATAAGGATATGGTATTTAAAATGATATCAGCCAATTTCATTTTTGTGTTAAGGTTCCATTAAGCTTTTCCATTCAATATTTCATTTTTACCTCAGCTGTTTTTTTCAGCAGTGAAAAGGTTCAGCTACTTCACAGACTAACCTTACTTTTGTAGTTTATTGCATTTCTTTAATAAGTCGAGTCATAAGTAATAGTACTAAGTCAGGAATACATCAGAACAGCACATCCATTTCCTGGAAAAGATGTAGTTTTGCACAAACAGGACTATACAGAGCCTTAATTCTTAAATTCACTATTCAAGCACATCCATGTGTGATCTGGGGGAAAGGATGGGCATCCATTAGAGGAATAAATTGAATGAAGTGTCTTTAAGTCATGGCAACCATGACTCTACTCTTCTACTAGAGTTGCCTTTCTAATCATTCTTCTCAGTGACACTTCGTGAGAATGGAGGAAATTGAAAAACATTTCTTAAAATAGAAATTATCTCTTTTAAAAACATATGAAATTGTCCTTAACCCTTTGGATGATACAGATAACTGCAGTATACGGGATATACATTTAACATCCAAATGGTTAAAAACACCATAAAATAGCATATTAAAAAAAATGTAATTACTTCAGAGCTTACCAAAATGTTATGAAAAAAATCTCTCTCATCATCCTCTGCTTTTCCTGCTGAGTATATCATTGACGGAAGATACTTAAAGGGATAGTAATGTTTGAAATAAACTAGATTGCCTGAAGGTTTCTCCCTCACTGCTCTGTACCACTGGAACTGGCATCCCTACCACCCAGAATTTACCAAGCCTCAACCATCAACAACTTAAAATTCAAGCTAAAAAAGCACGTCTGAAATGCAGCACTACAGTAATAGGGAAACATTATCTCATATGTCAAAACTGCACTTCCTTCTCTACCTGCTTGTAACTGTGTGTCACCCTTCCTATACTTAGGCAGGGGCCTTTTTCCCTAATGTATACTCACCTGGTGTTACCATTATGATTGGCTATATAAGCACTTAATCCCTGCACTTATTGTACCCCTTCTATACTAAATGCAAACTGTAAAGTGCGAAGTACACAGGTTGGCGCTATTACCGTAAAATCTCGGGTATAATACGCACAATTTTACCCCACTTCACCTTATGTGAAGTAGGGGGTGCGTATTATACACGAGAGTTTAAATAATAAAAAAAAAATTAGGGTTGGCTGACCCCTTCCCTCCCTCCCCCGGGTCAAACCCGCGTGCCACCCGCAGGGAAGCTGTGCATAATGCTGTATTTTGCCTTCTCCACAGCAAAAGACGCGGACTTCAAGTGGGGGCGTTAAACTTCAAGCAAGTAAGGCTTGTTGTGACAGTGGGTTTGACCCAGGGGAGGGAGGAAGGGATCTGCCAGTCTTTATAATTTTTTAGCAAGGGGGGAAAACAAGGGTGCGTATTATACATAGGCACTCGTGTTTTCCCCCAAAATCTTTGGTATAATATGCACCTGCGTATTATACACAGGTGCGTATTATACCTGAGATTTTACGGTAAAATAAAAATATACATACATACATACATCACTGAGTATTCTGTATAATAAATTTAACAGAATGCTCTATTTTTAACAGCTTACTTTTCTGTAGTTCATAAAATATTAAATGTAGGAGGATCCCCCTCCTGCAATCTAGTTTATTGCTAACATTACTATCCTTTTAATTCAAAAGTTGTGACAATACATTTTTTATATATAATTAAGTATTATCATCAGCACATACAGGTATTCTTTAATTTCTCTGATTGCACTTCAGGTATCTTGGTAAAAGTAAAACAATTGTGAGGCACAACAATCACACCTCATTTATCAAATGAACCCTTTGAGTGCCTGAGAGGCAATGCGTTGGATACGTTTCCGGCACACAAAGGGTTAAAAAAACCTCTTTAGTTTCAATTGTACATTTGCCCCCAGATTGTCCTCATTTACCTTGATAAATATGGTGTATTTTTTTTGCCCTGATTTTTCCCAAGTTTTAACTTCAGGAGAACTTAATACATAACCATAAATTATTTCTATACAATGGTTAGGACCATAGAATTCAAACATTTACCAAACTTTATTAGGGTGGAGTGGGTGTACTGGTATAAACTATAGCAATTATACACTCTAGTACATACCCTGATGTTCAGCCACTCACACCGGTGCAGCTGAGCTGGCAAATTTTTAAAATAGTCACAAAATTTGGAGGAAAATACCCAAAGCAATGTTATTTTAGAAAAACGATGAAAATTAGATATTCAAGAGCATTAACCCCTGCTTGCAGAAGAGATATCCAAAGCATTGTGAAACATCTCATGGGTTAAACAAAATGCATGACTTTTATCATGGGCTGCTCTCTTTAATAAAATCATCCTAAACACATAAATAATGAAGTTTAAGCAATGAATTATAAAAAATTCCTATATACCCTATGATAACATGTAATAATTTGCCAGAACATTCAGAATACTTCAGTGCTTGATGATTACCTTTGTGATCCAACAAAGTAAATATGCCAATTAAAGGAGCAGTAGTGGTCAAATTCCAATTAGTTATTCTGTTACATTCTAATGGAGAAGAGAGTCATAGAATGTGATAGAAACTGCAGAGTTAGTTAGAACTATCAGGAAGTAAATGCATAGTAAATTCACTTCCTGGTTATTTGAACTGTTATAACATTTCAATAAAACAACTGACAGCGGTGGGAGTGGCCCTGTTTTACTCAGCAGGAAAAGCTCTATAATATATAGGTTTTCATTAAAAAAAGAGGGGAAGTTAGGTGGCCCAGTGATTTTATTAATGATTTTTCTAAAAAGCTTCTAAAGCTAGTCCCCCTTACCTTAATTTAGATAAAACATTTAACCTGGTCACTAATGTATGTTTCTGCCAAATAACAGATTCATAGAAGTCTCAGGATATGCTAGAGTTTCTTTGGTATTCTTATAAGTGCTCAGGAGGACTATAGACAAATAGATTAAATAAAGTGACTTTTATGCAACTCAATCCCACAAGCCTTTGCACTGTAAAATGATTTTAATAAGATGCTAGGCTTCTGCTTGCCTCTCTCCATATGCTTGAGCAAAATGCATGCTGCATGATGAGGTTGGAGGTTGCTAATTAGCCTATTATTAATGTATGGAAGCTTTCTTCACTGGACATTTAGAATGTCATTTACTAAAGGTCAGATTGAAAATGTGCTTGAAAATATATCAGTTTTCTGACATGTTCTCAACTCTTCAATTCATCGAGTGATTGCAAGCAGATACCAGAAATGTATACCAAAAGACCTATGTAGCTGCCACATACAATGGTATCCTATGGGGAAAAAAACACGCATTAGCAAACTGCTGGACTTTTATAAGCATTTTCCATGTACCAATGTAAGAAAGCTAGATTCATCAAATATGACTTATAACAGGGGTTTGTCTGTGGAGATGTGTATGTGTTTATGTATGCATACAGCTCTGTATCTATATGGATATAGACATGTGTATGTGTTTGTGTGTGTGTATATATATATATATATATATATATATATTTATATATGTAGCTATGAATGTGTATAAATAATTATCTGTATTATGGCTTAAGAGATACAGTTAGAAGTCTGTTTCCTTAATTAAGAATTCAAGAATATTTCAGCCTTCCGAAACTCCAGGGGAACAATAAAGGTTGCTTCAATGGAGTTGACAGGATGTACTTCCTTATTTAGGCATTTGAGAACTCAAAGGAAGGTCTATCCTAGGTAAATATGACAATAGTGACGACAGATGTCTAAACTGTCTTTGTCGACTAAACAAAGAGTTCAGATAGAGAAACAAATGCTTCTGATAAACCTGTTCCTTGAGTCTTCCCCCCATTAATAAAATCTATTTTGAGGCCACCATGAATTTGCAAATGGGTCTGGTGAGAAAAGTCAGTTGAGCTAACCAGTTTTTACCAGATCTAACTGATATGAAAATGGTATAAAGGAGGCATTTTTTTGGGGTGGAATCAGATCAGATGAGAGCAGAAGAGAACAGAATGAGAGCAGCATGAGTACAGCAGTCCTGATTCCTGTCCTGATGTGAGTCCTGTAGAGCAACAGAGCAGATACTAAGTTCAGTGCTGGAGGATGTGAGGAGAGATTGTCATTATATTATTTACTGGTATCTTATTTAATTCCATCTTTTTCCATTTCTGTGACTCCTGATATTGGTTTATTCATGTATATACCATACAAACTGCAACAGTATTTTGATTCTGTACATAATAGAATCATCTTTAATATTATCCCTTATCTGTGTGTTTTCTTAGTTACAACCTATCCCGAAAGAATAATTGTACCCTTGGTAAGAGGGGCTATATAGAATTTCTTACACCTGTATTTCTTTAGCATTTCTTCATTCAGTCCTGGATGGACGTGACATCGCATTTGCTAGCAGGAAGCCAGGCTACAAGCTCTGCTGACAGCTAACGGCAATCTGAAGTAGGTGCATGCACTTTTTCTGCATCAGTTTGAAAACTGCTGGCCATGGTTATGTCTGTCACCATGGACATGACATCTAGGACTGACTGAAGAGGTCATATCTTGATTAAAGGGTAAAATTCTAAGAATGTTCTGTTCATAGTAAGGCAAGAGAGGGGTTATTATTAAGAGGTATTAGTTATCCTTTAAATGTAAAATGTTTTTCTTAATGCGTGCACCAAACAGCTGCAAAGACCAGTGTCTCAGATATTTAAACTCTGCTGTAGTCTATGGGGAACTATTTAACTCTTTGAGTGTTAGAGGGCTATCCAATGCATTGTTTCAGGGAATCATTGTTTTCGCTGCATCATCTAACCTCTAAACACACAGACCTGTACAGTAACCTGATCCTGCCTCTTCAGCCAACTTTGTCATTGTTTCATACTATCCAGAATGTGGGTTACAGTATGTCCTTGCAATCACTTACTATTTCTCCACACTGACATGGGCACCTATAAGTTTCCTGATATTCAGGACAAAGGGCCTTGTGTATAATAATGAAAGTGGATCAATTCTGGGACAAACATAAAAGTCTCCAAATTCCCACTGACATAAATGAGGCTTTAAACCTCATGAATGCTAAAGAAGGTCTCCATCAAATTGCTTCCCTCACGAGCATTAAATACCGCATTTATATCAATTTAAATGTGTATGTGTCCCCTATGGTGATGTTAGTTTTCCCTAGAATTGTTCAGTTGGTTGACTGAGGATAATAGGATTTGTCGTCATGAACAGATGGAGGACCTCAGGTTGTCCCAACACTCTGAAATCAGGATGGTGTACATAACAAATTATTTATAAATGTTCAAGGAGAAACACTGCCACCATACAATACATTTAGTAACTCTAGGTTTTTCACTCTTCCAGATGACCTGGGGCACATAAAAATCGTATAAAAATGATTCCAGGTATGAACATTTAACATTGTTTGAAGATAGATATGTATACTCAGTGAGACATATTTACAAAGGGAAACTGAGGGGAAAAATCTCTAAATTCCTATGGACTTATATGGCAAAAAACAAGTGAAGTAATGTATCCAGTAACACAATACAAAAGAGCTGAGTATATCCAATCCAAAAACTTGGAGAAACATAGAATTTGATTTTTGACGGCAGATAAGAACCATTGGGCCCATCTAGTCTGCCCATTTGCCTGCTGTAAAAACCTCTAACCTTTTTGGTCCTTTGTCTTTTCTTATGTTAAGGACAGCCTTATGCCTATTCCATGCATGCTTACATTCTGCATTGTATTATCTTCTACCATTTCTACTGGTAGGCTATTCCACTTTGCTACTGCCCTCTCAGTGAAGTAAAACTTTTTTACATTACGTCTAAACCTGTGTCCCTCTAGTTTTAGACTATGGCCTCTTGTCCTAACATTTTTACTCCTTTTAAATGTACTTCCATCCTGCACTTTGTTGAATCCCTCCATGTATTTGAATGTTTCTATCATATCCCCTCTCTCTCTTCTCTCCTCCAAACTATACATGTTCAGATCCTTTAGACTATCCGGATATTTCTTTTCTAAATAAGTTTACAGAGAAGGATTATAATGAGGCTTCTCTGGTAGAAGCCTTAGCAAAAGTAAGAAGTATGGACAGACAGGAATTATTAGTTAAAAAAACAGAAATAAGAATCCCAATAAAGAACAGCCACCCCACCCATTTCACTTCAATTTATAATCAGGAATCACAGCAGATTTGGAAAATAAAAAACATTGGCCAACCCTGATGCGAGATAGACAACTAGGAGAAACAATAAGATAAAGACCAAAGATAGTTTTTAGAAAAACTAAGAATATAAAAAATATGGTTACACCAAGTAACATCTTTGGAAAGACAAAATTAAATAATGTGTTTGGAGAATTACCAGGAAGCTACCAATGTCACAAAAAAGATTGTAAAACGTGTACATATGGGAAAAAAGAAAACAAGAAAAGTTTAGAAAAACAAAGAATATGAAATAAGGCAATTCATTAATTGTGAGACTACATATGTGGCATATCTTCTACAATGCAGCTGCAGGATCCAATACATAGGTAGGACAAAAAGAAAATTAAAAGTCAGTTTCTGAGAACATCTGGGAAATATTAGAGTTGGCTTACAAACCCATAGTGTTTCATTGCATTTTCTGGAAAAAAACATGCCCAGGACTCAGGAAACAGATAGTCTATTGGTCATGGGGATAGAGAAGGTAATGGACCACTATAGGGCAGGAGATAAGTTACGTCTTCTAAGACAACAGGAGATGTTCTGAATAAATGAATTAAATACAATGTCACCTAAATGATTAAATATAGAAATTGATCTAGCGCCATTTTTACGATAAATAGGATGAGTATATGGAACTTATGTAGTAAGTACTGGGTAATTTCCCTTTGGGTATGGTGGGTGTCCTTGAACATATTCCTAATCTTACATTTTCATTTTATCTGGGTTGTAATTTTTATTATAGATATATATATGGGTGTATTTTAGCTGTTAGGACTGGAGAAATGATTATGCCCTTTTTTAGGGTGGTTCTGGTAAATGTATCAGTTTCCCTAAATGGATTTGAGGTCAAACCTTTTAATACATTTTTCAATATATTAAAATGGATGCGGATCATTTTAGAATTTTTGGAGTATAATGTGTATAAGAAATAGTTTTTATACTAATATGGTGGGGCATTCATTCATTCTCACTATCAGGTTCATGAAGGGTTATGGTTTTTGAGGTTGGTGGAAGTAATTGTGGGATGTGATTATTAATTGAATACCTACCCTCACTATAGAAGCCCCGAGGAAGCGGACGGGTGGCCTGCAATATAAGTCAGGTGTTGCCTTTTTCTTTTATTGAGTATTGTTTTTATATATTCTTTATATGTGTTTTTACTTGTTTAGCATTATTTAATATCTTATACTGACAGATAGTCCTGTGGGCAGGAATATAAGTCACACTTTAGGTCCCTATAATAGCCCCATTACAGACTTGGGGATTCTCTGGTCCCGTATGCGATACCGGCTCCCATGATATTAAACAGTAGAAGCTAGAGAGATTTATGTGACTGTTACCCTTTATTCCTGATTGGGACCTGAGAGTTGAACCTGAGAAGTACCAGATGCTTTGGAGGAAGATCAGAGGACTCTGGGACCTTATACATTTTGTGATATGCATAATGCCCAAGAGAAGGACAACGTGAGTAGATACTGTATTTTTTATATATTCTTCTAAATTATTAAACGCTACACTTGTGCTATTGTGTGGTGAGAATATATACTTTTGTTAATTGAACAAACAATCATCTGCTACAAGATGATATAAAACTCACATTTGTCTTCCGCCACTGTCTAGGCACTGATGGCCTTGTAGGCTTCGGAGAATATCACGTGCCACTGTCCAGGTATCTCCCATATGTACCAGAAATGGAAAAATAATTAAAAAAAAAAACAACTAAAAACAATATACATAGGGACTAAGCTGGTCAGGGCCTAGACACTCACCATCTGATGATTCATTTGAATTCTATATTGTCTGGTGACAGCTAATTGTCTCTTTTTTGGTACCAAGTGTTCCTAATAGCTTTTCTAAATTTATTTAAATGGAGCTTTTTTATTGCTTGAATGTTAGTAAGGTTTCCAATACATTCTAAAACCTCTCCAGTATTCAAGAGGTTAAAATCCCCGTTTGAGTCAATGTTAAATTTATCTGTCCCGTAATTTGTGGTTGGTTTGCTCCTGAATTTGCTCCAGTTCTTCTTAGTAGATCAGGCTCAGTATTTAGTCAGTTTGTTAGAGGTGTAACTGCTTAGCATTGGGCGCACCTAGGTGTTAGTGAACAAATTCAGTTAGCACCAGCTTCAGATTGTATTAAACTAATTGTTACTTGAATACTCACCTTTATAAGAGGGAGAAATAGGTCATGTTTTATTACCTAACCCCATGGCTGTGAGAGATCTCAAACCCACTGTGGAGGCATGCATTGGATGCCTCTCTGGCAATGTATGGAGCACAATACTACTACTACTTTTCTCAGTTACATTAGTAGATTAATTGGTAAGCAACAATTCCTTACAATAACTCCCATTTACTTTCCTATGATCAGAAAATCCTAATGACCCTTATTGTTTTTCACTTTGTTCAGACTGAAGCAGGTAGAGGAGTGTGCAACACATTGAGAAGCAAGGCATTAATACCCCTCTGATAAAGAGTTAGATTAAGATTACTATGTGCAGTGGGAGGAGCTCAATGGTCCTACCAGCAACTGTCATGAACTCCTCCATGGATATGACATCCAGGACTTATTGAATATGTTATCTCTTGAACAAAGTTACAATGTTAAAATTCAGAGAGACCATTGAGATTTTCTGGCTACAATAAGCTGTATGTGGGGGCTTATAATTAAGAGGTAATTCTGCTCCTTTAACCCCTAGAGTGCCAGGTGGGTACAATGTACGAGTGAGCACAGCTGTACCTGCTGTGCCACGCTCGTACATTTGACAGCTAAAATGCGGTCACTGCTTAAGCCGGTATAACCGGCTGGCAGTGGCCGCATTTCAGCTGAAATGCAGCCTGGCACTCTTGGGAGGACATGAGGATTACTCCTCATGTCCTCCCAGGTATTGATCTCCCAGCCGATCGCGCTGGGAGATCAATATCGCCAAGGGAGAAGCTCTGAGAAACAGAGCTTCTCCCTCCGCCGCCCTCCTACCCCGAACTTCCGGGTAGGAGTGGGCGGGACCGGGGGAAACCTCCCAACGTCATGATCACCGATGACGTTAGGGAGGTTTCCCTTAAGCGATTCACTCCTACCGGTGGTAGGAGTGAAAGGCAGGAGAGCTTCTGCTCTCCTGCAGTCGTCAAATTGGTCTCCCAGCCTATCGGCTGGGAGATCAATTACTTGGGGGACACCAGGAGGGATCCTGATGTCCCCCACGAGGTCTGAATACATAAAATAAAATAAAAAAAATAAATAAATAAACAATAGTAACCCTGTGAGTGCCGCAGTGGTCCCCAGAACATTGCTTTGCAATGTGCTGGAGACCCTTGTAGCACTCACAGGGTCTTTTCTTTGGGGTTTTTTTTTTTTTTTTGAAAGACCTCATTGGGGGGATCAGGGGGGATCCTGATGCCCCTCAATGAGGTCTAATATTAAAAAAAAAAAAAAAAAAAAATGTTAACCCTGTGTGTGCCACAGGGGGGGTCCAATGCACCCCCCCTCCTGTGGCACACACAGGGCTTCTATCATTACTTTGTTACTAGAGATTGTTGGGGGGCCATCAGGATTGGTCCTGATGGCCCCCCAACAAGCTCTGATTACAAAGTAATAATAAAAATAAAAATTAACCCTCTGAGTGCTAGAAGGGTCCAATGCATTGCTTTGCAATGCGCTGGAAACCCCTTTGGCACTCACAGGGACATTTATTTTGATTCCTTTTTTTTTTTTTTTTAAGACCTCATTGGGGGGAATCAGAGGGGTCCTGATACCCTCCAAAGAGGTCCATAATAAAAAAAAAGTCAAGAAAAAAAAATTAACCCTGTGTGTGCCACAAGGGGGGCCAATGCAGCCCCCCTTCTGTGGCGCACACACAGGGCATTTATCATTACTTCGTTATCAGAGATTGTTGGGGGGCCATCATGATTGGTCCTGATGGCCCCCCAACAAGCTCTGATTACCAAGTAATGATATAAAAAAAAAAAATTAACCCTCTGAGTGCCAGAAGGGTCCAATGCATTGCTTTGCAATGCGCTGGAGACCCCTTTGGCACTCACAGGGACATTTATTTTGATTCCTTTTTTTTTTTTTTTTTAAAGAACTCATTGGGGGGAATCAAAGGGGTCCTGATACCCACCAATGAGGTCCATAATAAAAAAAAGTAAAGAAAAAAAAATTAACCCTGTGTGTGCCTCAAGGGGGGCCAATGCAGCCCCCCTTCTACGGCGCACACACAGGGCATTTATCATTACTTCGTTATCAGAGATTGTTGGGGGGCCATCATGATTGGTCCTGATGGCCCCCCAACAAGCTCTGATTACCAAGTAATGATAAAAAAAAAAAAAATTAACCCTCTGAGTGCCACAAGGATCCAATGCATTGCTTTACAATGCGCTGGAGACCCCTGTGGCACTCTCAGGGTCCCCTGTTTGTGGACATATATTTTTTTTTACTAAGACCTCATTGGGGAGGGATCAGGGGGTCCTTATGCCCCTCAATGAGGTATATAATAAAAAAAAAAAAATTAAAACACAAATTAACCCTGTGTGTGCCACTAGGAGGGGAGTTCAATGCCGACTCCCTTCCTGTGGCACACACAGGACTTTTTATCAACACTGGTAGTCACAGATCTCCCATACACACTATCAAACACTGCCCCACCATGCTTGCTCCTCTGCTCATACCCACACACACTGCCTAATCCCTCACCCTCCCACATACTTTGTTACACTTGTAGTCACAGGTTCGCACGTACACCGGCTGACGCCCTAGCTTCTTTCATCTGTTAGCCATAAAATCACACATACACTGTTTGCTTTCCCATTCCTATTTCACTGGTAGCTACACTCCTGTCACTCAAATTGGTATGTCAACCCACAGCAGTGGGGTACCATTTTTCTTAGGCTGGCAAGAAGTCCTCCTAGGAAATCCCACGCCATTGAACCATTTTAGTATCTTTGAAGTGACTGATGTGTAAAACAATTTTTTTTTTCCTGTAGCACCACATTCTGGAAATAGTTGTGCCAACTAACTTAGGGGTAAAAAGGCAAGTGACCCCTCATTAGATGCGGCAGGTTGTCTTCTTTCCAAAATGGTATGGTTTATCTACCTTTTCTTCAATTCTGAAGGTGTTATAGTCATTTTTGTACAGGCAAGTCAGGTTTGAGAAAATGTTAGAAACATCAGAGGTTGTAGTAGGTGTAGTTTTCTACTTCTAGCACCCCCTAAGGTAGTTCAACTCATACCAATGGGGTGTCATTTGACTCCTAAGAGCACTAGCAAACAAATGCAGTTGAAAATCCCATGGTTTTCACAGCGCTCCATACATTTGAAGGGGCAGAAATGTAAAAAAATTCAATTTTTTTCCTATATCGCCTCCTTCTGGAAACATTTATGCACACCAGTATTGGGGTAAGAAGGCAAGTGACCCCTCATTAGATGCGGCAGGTTGTTTTCTTTCCAAAATGGTATGGTTTATCTACCTTTTCTTCAATTCTGAATGTGTTATAGCCATTTTTGTACAGGCAAGTCACATTTGAGAAAATGTTAGAAACATCAGAGGTTGTAGTAGGTGTAGTTTTCTACTTCTAGCACCCCCTAAGGTAGGTCAACTCATATCAATGGGGTTTCGTTTGACTCCTAAGAGCACTAGCTAATGAATGCAGTTGAAAATTCCATGGTTTTTACAAAGTTCCATACATTTGAAGGGGCAGAAATGTAAGAAAATGCCTTTTTTTTCACTAGCGCCACCTCCTGGAAGCATTTGTGTATACCAGCCTTTGGGTAAGAAGGCACGTGACCCCTCATTAGATGCGGAAGGATGTTTTCTTTCCAAAATGGCATTGTTTCTCTACCTTTTCTGCATATCTATTATGGTTATAACCATTTTAGTGCAAGCAGATAATTTCAAAAACAAAAGTGTCAGGTTTACATACGTGTTCCTAGCACCCACATATTGTATGTTAACCCACACAAATAGGCTACCATTTTTCTCATGTTGGTAGCAGGTACTGAATACAGCAGGAAATGTTATGGTTTTCAAAGATTTTAGTATCTTTGAAGTGGTGGAAATGTAAAAAAACATGTATTTATTCCCATAGCGCCACATTTTGGAAATATTTGTGCACTTCAGCCCAGGGGGTAGAAAGGCAAGTGACCCCTCAATTGATGCGGGAGAATGTCTACTTTCCAAAATGGTATACCTTTTATACCTTTCCTTCATGTCTGTAACAGTTATGGACATTTTAGTACAAGCCGCCATTTTCGAAGAAGCAAACAGGTAGGTGTAGTGATGTGCTTCTGGCACCCCTAAGGTAGGTCGACTCATTCCAGTGGGGTGTAATTTTTCTCCTAAGAGCACTAGCTAATGAATACAGTTGGAAATGCCATGGTTTTCACAAATTTCAGTACATTTGAAGGGGCAGAAATGTAAGAAAATGCCTTTTTTTTTCATTAGCGCCACCTTCTGGAGGCATTTGTGCACTCCAGGCTTGGGGTAACAAGGCAAGTAACCCATCATTAGATGCGGCAGGGTGTCTTCTTTTCAAAATGGCATGGTTTGTGTACCCTTTCTTCACTTCTGTAGTTGTTATAACCATTTGTGTACAGACAAGTAATGTTTGAGAAAATGTTAGAAAAATTTGAGGTTGTAGTAGGTGTCATTTTGCACTTCTAACGCCCCCTGAGGTAGTTAAACTCATACCAATGGGGTGTCATTTTTCTCCTAAGAGCACTAGCTAATGAATACAGTTGGAAATGCCATGGTTTTCACAAATTTCAGTACAGTTGAAGGGGCAGAAATGTAAGAAAATGCCTTTTTTTTCATTAGCGCCATTTTCTGGAGGCATTTGTGCACACCAGGCTTGGGTTAAGAAGGCAAGTTACCCCTCATTAGATGCGGCAGGTTGTCTACTTTTCAGAAATATATAGTTTTATATAGTTATTCCACTGTTTTAGGGTAGTTTTACCACAAAAACCCTAGAATGCGCATATTAGTTTATAAAGTTGAAAATGTCATTTTGCGCTGCTGGTGATTAGGGCTCTACGCTAGCCATGGATGTAGGTAAAACTATACAAATTTGGTATTTTTTTACTCGGGGGACTTGGGGCTTTTTCAAATAATTGAAACTTTTTCAATCAAGGTAAATGTTTTTGATACATATTATGTGATTTTAGGAAAATTAGTAAATTTTCACTTTTTTTGTCATTATGACATCATAGCTTTTTGCACGATGTAAAATTCTCTTCATGTAAGGTACCACGAGAAAGCTCAATTCATTCTGAAAAAAACAATATATAGTTTTCCATATTTAACTAAAAATCCCCAGAGGAAATCAAGCCTAAACGGAAGGATAGCAAAAATGCTGAAAAAGTGTCTGGCCTGCAGGGTACAGGAAATGGCACAAGCCTCTGGCACTGAAGGGGTTAAATTTGCCTTGCATACTAATAATGAAAAGTAGGTTCTCACATAAAAAGCAGCTTCAAATAGTTAAATAAAAAACTGAATATTATTATTATTGTAAATAATAATAATATGTAAAATAATAAGACCAAAAATAATATTAATGAAAGTTCAAACACACTGAAGAAAACACTGATGGATTCTTCTGAATACTTTAAAATACACACAGTAAAAACAGTATGTGTTGTATGGCACAGCTTGGGATTTCACAGTTCAAAAGTAAAATCTTGATTTCAAGTCCGAACAATGAAAATCAACGGAAACTGGCAATGGAATGAATAATAAGTGTTACATCTGTGGTGACAGATTAATTGAGTTATAGAATAAGAGTTTAAATAAACATGAAACACTCTGCTTACAACACCGGCTGCTGTAATAATTACTTATCTGAGAATGTTATCATTAAATTTATGGAAAACCCGGTAGAAACAGGAAGTTCATTTTTGAAAGTTAATAGAACAATAACACCTCCTAGCTATAAACCCAAACGTACTTTAATCTGGGCAGAAAATGCTAATGGCCACTGTGAATTAATTCTGTGTGGATTGTTGGGCCAAAATACATTTTTGATTAGCACTGGATATTATGTACTCAGGGCAAACCCAACCAAATGAGAGACCTCATTAGCTTCCTAAGTTGTTGAGGCTTGGTGGGATCAGGGCTAATTACAGTGGGAGGGTATCAGGAAGCAGAGCTAGATTATATGTGCAAATGAAGTTCAAGACACAGCCACGCCTATACTAACTGCTGTGCAAAGAGGCACTGGGTGTTATGTATGTCCCCTCATCAAGGATTCTGGAGTACTCTTTCCCCAAACCTCAATTCCCTGACTTCTCTCCTGTGGACCTCCCTAATAAGAGAAACCAACTTAGTATTTTGTATAGCCTTTTTGATTGACCTTAAATGTTCAAGAATTCTGTCCTTAAGTGGGCACTTTGTTTTTCCTATATAGAATCTACCACAGGGACAGAGAAGAGCATAGACTTCAAAAGTTGTACGGCAAGTTATCAAATCTCTGATACAATGCAAACATCCAGGAAGTGATATGTATCTACCAGTGATCATATATCTGAATGCCAGGCAATTTCACCTTATCTCGCAAATTTCTGGCATGCTAAAATCTGACCACCAGTTTATTCAAACATATCTCCTTTAGTTGTGGATCTTGTTGCAAGATGTACCACTTATTTAAAAATGTTTTTTTTTTTTTTTTTAACATCATTAGCCTTGGGTAGTATTCAAAGGTGAAACATACTTTTGATACAGCCTTTTCCTCAAAATTCCTATCAGACCAGTTATTACGAGTGAGTCTAAGAAACTGTCCATGTGGGATAGATGTAATAATACATGCAGGTTGGAAGCCAGAACCATATAGTATCAAGCTGGTTGCTGTATCCTTACGATATCCTTTGGTCTTTAATAAACCTTCACACAACTCAATACTCAAGTCTAAAAATGCCGCTCCTTCTTCTCCTAATACATATATAAAGCTCTTATTCCTAAGACAGACCTGCTTTTACCATTTGAGTGCCGGAAAGACATCCAATGCATTACACTGCAGTGCACTAGATAACTCTCTGGCACTCAAAGGGTTAATTAAGAATTTTGAGAATATGCTGTATGTATTGCCACACTATTTCAATATAAATCACATTTTTCAACAGCTAATCATCAACAGAAGTGGGAAATGTGCAACAGTACTGGCAGCAGGCACAGCACTGGTTGCAGCAGGTACAGAACATCTGACAGCAGGCACAGCACTCATGGCAGCAGGGACAGCACATCTGATAGCAAGCACAGCAATGGCGGCAGCAGGGGCAGCAGATCTGGCTGACCTTTCATGCTTTCACTACTACCCTCTTCTTCCTCCCTTGACATTAATTTCCTCAAGATACCTAGGGGTGGTTTAGGGGAACTGGCCAGCATTGCTTCTGTAGTGGTCACTTCCTCCTCAGACTCAGACTCAGTGTACACAACTCCTTTTACTCATTTTAAACTCGCTCATAGTTATAGCAGTCACTATGAGTCTCTCCTGCCTCAGTTTTGCCTCCAGATCAAAGCAGAACAGCACAGCACGTCTGCCTCACTCTGTAGCTGCTTCTGTTGTGTTACACGTCCTGGAATACATCATGTTTTTATAGCAAAAAGGCGAAAAACATATAAATTAATGGGTGGAAACTTTCTAGCCATTGAAAAAATGGCAAAGAATTTTTGCCAGTGGGCGAAAAATGCAAAGATTTTAATTGTGGTTTTTAAAGTGGATTTTCCCAACATGGTTGGTTTTCACTGAATTTTTTTTGCTGGAACATGACAGGACCTTTCACCCACTGCTAACTGTAGGTTACAGACCAACAACATCTCAACAAGTTGGAAAGAGGAAGTAGGTAGATCTGAAGGATCATGTGGTGTCTTCGAGCATCCAGAGGGGCTAAGGTGAAGTTCGAAACACAGATGTCAGAAGGGTAATCAGGAGCAGTCCGAGGTCAGTACCGGTCAGGCAATGTAGAACCAGGGGGTGAGAAGGAAAATGTAGTTGGAGAGGAAGCCAGGTCGAGACCCAGAAGTAGGGGAAGACTGGAATCGGCAGAAGGGAATCAGGATCAGGAAATGCAGGACTTGAGGTACTATGACACTCAGGAGCTGGGAATGAAGATTGAGAGGGGATCTGATTGCTAGTTAAATTGATGATGATCAATGGGAGACTGATGGAGGTGGAAAAGCAGGTAAAGAGGAGTGACAGGGCCCTCCCTCAATGTCCGACTTCTGGACGCCAGGAACGAACAATAAAATCCCAGCCTAGACCAGGAGCATGCACTTCAGATGCAGGTTCCCAAGAGCGATCCTCAGGTCCGTAACCCTGCCAGTCAATCAAATATTGTAGCCTTCATAGAACCAGACGAGAGTCCAAAATCTGGTGAACCTCAAATTCTGGATGCCCATCCACCATGACAGGAGCTTCAGATTTGAATGGCTGACAGAACTGGTTATGCACCACCGGATGTAGTAGGGGTGCAGGAAAAGTGTAAGACACCTTCATGGAGATTGGATGATCAAGAGAACAGGTGACTGGAGACAGGTGAGAGTGGACAATGAAAGGACCCTTGAACTTGGCAGCCAGTTTCCTGGAAGGCTGTTTCAAGATGTTGAGAGGACAACCAAACCTGATCACCTGGACGAAACATAGGAGCAGGATGTCTTCTCTTGTCAGCTACAAACTTAAACTGGACTACAGCACTATGAATCAACCTATGATTAGAGGCCCAGTGTCAATGCAGGTCTTTCACCCTCATATCAGCATGGAACATTGGAAGGAGGGTGGAAAGGAAAAGTCTGATAATGGTATCCCAGAGCAGCATAGAAAGGTGAAGTTTTGATGGATGAATGGAACGGGTTATTGAAGGAAACTCAGCCAATGGTAGAAGGGCCACCCAGATGTTATGATGGGCGTTAATTTAGTAGCATAAGTGGGTCTCAAGCATCTGAATGGTCCTCTCCTCCTGACCATTCGTTTGTGGATGGTAAGAGGAAGAAAATTGCAACTGTATGCCCAGGCAGGTACAAAAAAGCCTTCCAAATCCAGGATGTGAACTGGATTCCCATTTCAGACACATTTTGAATTGGTACACTGTGAAGGTAGAAGTCCTCTTTCAGGAATATATCAGCCAGTGACTGAGTTGTGTGTAACCCCTTTAAGGGTATGGGCATGTTTCGAGTACCTATCCATGATCACCAGAATTGTGGTACAATGGTCACAGACCAGAAAATCAGTGATGAATTCCATGGCCAGCTGAGTCCATGGAGCACTGGGTGCGGGTAGCAGATGTAGAAGTCCTGCGAGCCTCTGACTGAAGGATTTATTTTGGGAACATTGGTCACAGGCCTTAACAAAGGATTCAAAGTCTTGTTTTAGTGCTGGCCACCAGAATTTGATGGAGGAAATGCTCTGAATTTCCAAGAGCTCCTGGTTGACCAAACCTGGAGACTAGTGGAACTAACATAAGAGCAGAAGACGATACTTCTTGGGAACAAATAATAACCAAGGTGGTTTACCCCTCATAAATCTGCTATAGTGGTGATGGAGAGACTTGATATGCTGGAGAGTGGACAAGGAAAGACTGACAGCAAAATGTTTAGCTGGAATAATGGTTCCTGGTGGTGGACCTGGTTCAGAAGTGAAGAGGTGTGAAAGGGCATTGGCTTTGAGGTTTTTGGATCCTGGAATATATGTGATAATGAAGCTGAAACAAGTAAAGAACAAAGCCCCCAGGCTTGCTGCAGGTTCAAGTGCTGATCTTGTTCCACCAATTGGAAATTTTAATGGTCGGTTTGGATGATAACTGGAACTTGAGAGCCCTTCAGAAGATGTTGACAATCCTCAAGAACCATTTTGATGGCTAAAAGCTCCTGGTTTCTTGAATCTTAGTTCTTCTCTGAGCTGGTGAACTGTTTAGAGAAGTATGAGCATGGGTGAAAGGGATTAGTGTTATCATCCCTTTGAAAAGGAATAACCCGGCCCCCAACTCAGAAGCGTCCACTTCTATAAAAAGCAGCTTAGTCGCATCAGGATACTGGAGCAAGGGTGCCGAGACAAAAGTTGTTTGATTGAAGGCCAATGTGGCTTCAGCAAAACATACTTTTGGATTAGCACCCTTATTGGTGAAAGCCACAATAGGATACACCAGTGTGAAAAAGTTTCATATAAATCTCGTATAATAATTAGCAAAGTCGAGGAATCGTTGTACGGCTCACATGGTATTAGGTTTGGGCCACTGGGTTACAGCCTCCACTTTAGCCGTATCCATTTTGAGCTCTGAATGAGAGACCACATACCCCAGGAAAGGTAGTTGAGTGGCTTGAAAAGTGCATTTCTCTGCCTTGCGAGACTTTACAGATGTGTTCTCATTGTTGTTGAAGGGAAATGGAGAAAATCAGGATGCCTTCAAGGTAAACTACAACATAGTACAGCAAGATATCCCTGAAGATTTTGTTTATGAAATGCTGGATTACTGTGGGAGGCATTACAGAGATCGAATGGCATGACGAGGTACTCAGTATCTGCACCTGGTGTTGAATTCTGTCTTCCATTTGTCTCCTTCTCTTATGCAGATTCATTTGTAGGCCTCTCAGTTCCAATTTCTTAAAATTTTTAGTTTCCTTCAAGGCATCAAATAATTCCAGAATCAGCAACAGGGGATAATGATTCTTGATCGTGATCTTATTAAGACCCTGGTAGCCTATGCAGAGAAGTGTCCTTCTTAAAGACAAAGAAGAACCCTGCCCCAGCAGGTGATGTGGAGTGCCTAATAAAGCCACTGGCTAGATTTTCATATAGTCCAACAAGGCCCAGTTCTCTAGCTCAGACAAAAGAAAGGTTTTTCCCCTGGGTGGAACTGTCCCAGGAAGCCTATAGAACAGTCAAAGGTTCTGTGCTGAGGAAGCATAGCTGCTCCTTGTTTGGAGAAAATATCTGCAAAATCTCTATAAGCCTCTGGTATGGAGTACTGGAGAAGAGAGATGTTACCTACACCACACTTGGGGGTGACTTTGGACAAGAAACCTGTATGACAGGACGGACCCCAAGTTGTATATGTCCAGAACTATGTTCACAGGAGCCGTGGGACATGTAATGATGTCAAAGCTGACTAACTCTGACTGTAAGATTCCAGTGATAAGCTGAATGATGAGTCTCAAACATGACAAGTCCTGGACCCAAAGGGTTGCCCACTACCATGGAATCTGTTGCTATAGGGTGGCACTAGAGTCTATGAAAGCTTGAATGGAGACTGATCCTCCTGATCATTGAGGACAAACGGGTATCAAAAAACAACTTGGACTGGTCAGGATGGATTCAAAGTCATGGCTTAAGGAGGTAAAAATAGGTACACAAAACAGAAAAAAGGGGAGCCAATAGTGAAATACAGTTAAGTAGATGGTATAGTTATAATGCTATTAGTAACACTCACATTTCATAGTAGTCAGGACTCTGTTATCAGTGTCAACTGACAATCTCGCTTACGGAGAAATTGGCCCGTCTCCATTTGGGTATCACTCGTATTTCAGGCTCTTCAGATGAATACAGCAGGTGGAAAAAAGGACTGTATATAAGTACTAAAATATTTATTAAAAAATGTAAAACATACACAAGGCTATGAACGCCAACATGTTTTATGGCTGGAGGGCTTAATGAAGTGTCTCCATCCTTAGCTTTCAGAGGCAGATGTGGACAGAGTTTTTCTGCCAAAGTGGTAATGGCGAGAACGGCCTTCCTCCTGCTGATACTCTTGCAAATGCCTGTCTAGTTCTAGGCACAGGGTGATGAGACTCTCCAGGTCTGGAATCTCCCTGCTGGTTACAGCGTCCCTCCTTTGCTCATTCAGTCCCTAAAAGCAGCTTTAAGAGCACCGGTGTTCCAATTGGTTTCATAAGATAGAGTGGGGAATTCAACTGCATACTGGGCAATAGACCTGGATCCTTGACATAACTGGAATAGAGAGGCTTCAGCGGAGGCTCTGCTACCAGGGACATAAGACACAGGCACAGTACGGAAGGCTGTAATTAATCCAGTAGTGGAGACCACTTTTCAACCGAGGGTGAAGCCCAGGCCAAGGCCTTGTCCTTCAGTAAGGAAATCAGGAAGGCTACCCTGGTGGCATGAGTACTGAAGGAATTTTAGATTGTTTATAGACTGGCCATGGACCAGAGCCGGAAGCTCTAGTGGGGGTAGAAACAGAGGTGCTCTGAATATATGGAAATATAGTGGTAGAGTGTAACATCTCCAGGATAGTGTCTAATTTGTTATCAAGGGACTGAAGGTGAGAAACATGGGAAGACAAAATCTGATCCTGTTTTTTCCTGTCTGGATTGTAGACAAGAAACATCTGGTGGATCCATGATATGTGGATCGATCTTACTGTCAGATCTCAAGTAGGTACCCCTGAGTGATGAGGAAGTCTCAGGCTAGTGTGCCCTTGAATGGTCTCAGGGTGGTAGAAAGGATAACACTGGTGAATTCAACTGACTCAGGCAGGAGTAACAGTAGCTGAACACAAGGCCAGATGTAAAGCCCAGCAGAGCTAAGAGCTGGAGGCACTGGGTAGCCAAGCAAGCTGAAGAAAGATACAAGGTGCAGGAGGTTAAATACTCAGGTTCAGAACTGGAATAACAAGGAGAAACAGAGTTCAGGCTGGCCAATGAACTGGACATGATTCAAGTTTGAAGTCTAGGCTGAAATCCCTCTAGAGAGGATACTTGAATCCAGGATTGTCAACTACCACGCTGGAAGAGATAGTTGGAAAGACTCCGACTTCCCGGTTGTCGAGTAGCAGAGAGGTCCGACTCATGAAGGTTGGAGGATTCAACTACCTACGCCATCAACAAATCAGAACTCTGGAGGTTATTAGTTGTAGGCTACCAACCACCCTTGACAAGTTGGTAGGCTAGAGGCAGGTAGTCATAGGCTATCGACAATAACACCCTCGACAAGTCAGAACTCTGGAGGAGGCTAGTCATAGGTTACCAACCAATAATGCCCTCAACAAGATGGAAAGCTTAAGGCGGGATTCAGGAAGTAGGCTAGACTAGTAAGTAGGCCCGAAGCATCGGGAAGCACCGACCTGTGGTGTCTTCCAGCCCCTGGTGGGGCTGAGATGAAGTCAGAGAAGAAGGCTGAAAGGTAGTCAGGAACAGGCCGAGGTTAGTACCAGTTGGGCAATGTAGAACCAGAGGATGAGATTGAAATCATAGTCAGAATGGAAGCCAGTTCAAAAGCCAGAAATAGGAGAAGACTGGTAGCAAGGTCAGAAAACAAGCCAAAGTCGGAACAAGGTAATCAGTATCAGATAATTTAGGACTCAAGGTACTTTGACCCTCAGATACTAGGCATCAAGATCAAGTGGGGATCTGAGCACTAGGCTGGTAGTTAAAGTGGAAGCTGATGAAGGCTGAACCACAGTTAAGGAGGAGTGGCACTTAGCTATGATGAGTGGCTCTGCTGCTGCTGTAAGTGCCGCACATTTGACACCTAGTAGTAGTAGCAGTAGAAGTGCATCAACATCTAGCTCCAGTATTAGTAACAGCCCCACAGGAACCTCTCAGTTTATGAAGTCCACAGTATGGAGATACTTCAGTCAGTATCCAAAATCTAAAAGTGTTGTTATCTGTTGTCTGTGTAAAAAGCAGGGGAAAGGTGGAAAGCAGGCTCACTCTTCTATGAGATCCCACCTGAAGCAAAAGCACTGGTCTAACTGGGAGACACACTATCAACAGGTCAGTGGTGCCACAACTAACAGCAACAGAAGCACTCCAAAAAAGGTCCCAGGGATCTGATCAGATAAGGAAAGTAGTGATGTTATTTATGTGTCATGGAGTGTGCCACTGCAAACAGTTCATTCCAGACAGCACTTATGGTTCCTGCTGCAGAGGAATATGGTGACTTTGGGTTTGCTGTAGGAGATAGGAAGAGTAATGGACTGCCCACATTTGCTGCCTCTACCTACACCACCTCCTCTAGTCATGTTGTTAAAGCAATAACGCAATCAAAGGTTCTTTGTCATGTCCTACAAACCCACACTGACTGAGTTCCTGGGAAGGAGTCAAAAACCCCACAAAAAAATCCCATAGTACATCCGTGGAATGGTAAGGTTGCCAAGATGTTGGCAGTGGACATGCTGCTGTATTATTTTGTAGGTTTCATAGAAATTATGTCATGTGTAGCTCCATGCTGGCATATCCCAAGCCATAGTTATTTTTCTAGGACAGCTGTGTCTGAATTGTACAAGCAGAAAGCCAGGCCAAATGTATTAACTGTAGCATAGATGCAGAGGAGGAAGGATTTGAAGAAGGGTTACTACCATCCGCCACACTTGGGATCACTGCTATGACCAATAAGTAATATGTATCAGTTATCAGGGAAGAAGGATAGCTTACATTTGACGCAAACATGATAATGGTAAAAGTTGATGTAGGAATATATATATATATATATATATATATTACACACACATTAATCACACCACGTCAGTCCCCCACCACCAATACCATACACATCTGCCACATTGTTGGTTGTACTTTTTTTTTATCTCTTGATATCATGGGCTTGATTCTATTGCAAGTGCTAAATGTTAACACCTGTTTTAGCAAACATTTTCCTATTGAAATCTATGGGGAAAACTGGAGATAAATGCAGTGATAAAAATAGCACCTCTAATAGAATCCATCCCCATCACGGATATGTTCCAATGTCACTTAAGCAGGAATTTAGTGTTGTGGGCAAAGGACAAAGGCTCTCTGCATGCTAACAAATTTTTCAGGTATGTGTTGCCGTAGGACTCAAAACGTTGACTTTCAGCTACTTATTTCTCCACTGCAGCCCTCAGAAGAGAAGTCATATTGTGGTGGGAAATGTTGTACCATAGGTAACATAGGTGAAAATGTGTTGGAACTGGCAAAAAGGAGGAAAATGTTGCATTGGTGAAAGCTGATTGCTGTATTACTGCAAATGGCTGATGTGGTCTGATTGGCAACTGGTGGGTTCAGGGAGAAACTTTTGGGGAAACCCTTTCCCTCATTGATTATTGTTAAAATACATTTACTAATTTGAGTGCCAAAGAGGTGTACATGCATTGCACACATACATGGAATTCAAAGGGTTAAGGTCACATTTGTGTTAGATATGGAAGCGAGAGAACCACACAGGGGGTTGATAAGTGAGCAAGGGGAAGTAATTTGTGCTTCCTGTGCCCGCAGTGAAACACATAGCACAGAAAAGAAAAATACTAATAGCTTGAAAACAATAGTAAAAAATAAAACACGTGTGACACAACATATAATTGTGTGAGATGTTTTAAAATTGCCTTAGTTGTTTCAAGGTGACTGTTCCATTTTAAGGGATAATAACTTGACATCCTTACTGGTTCTTTTATAGAATGCATGGATATGCTATGTGAATTTTATTAAATTAAACCACAAGGCATATTAAAGATAGAGAGAGAAGATTCATCACAGATGAAAACAGGGGGAATAGTGAGCATAAAATGTGCTTTACAGTTGAGCTGTTTAGAAATGTTACAACCAGGATTTAATTAGGTCACATTATCACATATTTCAGTGTTCTCAGCACCCTGTTTGTTGCAAAACAAATAATTCTTTGAAACAAGCAATAAATACAATGCCTCTCAAGATAATCCTAATATCTCTTTTCACAAATTGCTTGAATAATATGTTCTCATACAGAAAACCATTATAGTGATAGTAATGTTTCAAAATAAAAGCATCTCCAATTAATCTTCATAGTATTTGGGCCATGGAAAGTATTATTTCAATACTGTCAGAGTTGTAGTTCAAGAGTAATTGAATGATAAAACATCCCCCTCCCACCCCTTTTATCTAGTGTAAGCCACCTCCCCTCAGATGTGGAATCTGGTCTTAAGACCAGACAGGTCACATCAAAGGACACTTTTCTTACTGTGAGAACAATGAAAACCCTGCCCCCTTGACAGGTTTTTCAGGTTTCTCCCTTATGCTAATTGAAGATTGTCCCTCTCTGCAAGCCATCTGAACACCACCTTTCTGCTCTGAGGTGAGCAGTGTTACATCAGTAAAAGAGGAGGAAGGAGGATACTTTATCATTCAGTAAGTCTTGAACTACAACACTGACAGTATTGAAATAACACTCTCCATGGCCCAAATACTATGAAGATTAATTGGAGCTGCTTTTATTTTGAAACATTACTATATCTTTAAAGTGGAACTGGCACCTTATAACACTTTAGGAGATTTTGAAAGAACTTTCAAAATCATCTATATTTCATATATGCTTGATGTATTTGTTAATGTATGCAAGTTAGCTATTACTGACTGTCAAGGAGTGGTTAGTGTCAGGAAAAGCAGTGTGGAAAATTAATGACTTGCTGGCATGTCAGCTAATACTGAAAAATAAATAATGCTAAACATTTCATAAATTATTGTTTAACCCCTCTGGCACTCAAATGGTTAAATAAGAAAATGACTAATATATATGTGATTCTAAAAGCCTGTTGAGAACAAAAACAGGTAACCAGAAGAAATATATACATTACTCCATTAGTCTCAAATTCTTTATTTTGCTTGCCTCTGAAAAATATTAAAGATAACTATTAAAATGATGCCCACATGCCCAAAATGTTTATATATTTTAATCTGCATTTAAAGCTGTCTGTATATTACATTTGCTTAACCATCTGAGTGCCAGAGAAGTGTCCAAGGCCTTGTAACACAATGTGATGGCTCTTCTCTGACACTCAGAAAGTTAATCCTTAGAGTGCATTGCATTGAATGCATTGGGTACCCCTCTAGCACTTCAATATGTCTTGAACCTGATTTATGGATTGTAATTTGGTACCTCTGCCTTGGCCTTTCAATCATCTTCTATCATATACCTGCCAATGGTAATCCATTTGAAGAGTTTAGAGCTCCAGAGAGATTATTTGACTCGTCAGCAGCTCCCTGTACAGAACTGTATTAGTGGCCTACCACTCATTCTCAAGAGCCAGAGTGGTGATCTCTAGAATGGCATTCTTGTTCGCCTGTGCTCATCCACAAATAACTGAGTGGTTATCACCAGCCATTGTTGATCCCCTGCAGGATGAAGGCCTGCTCACTGAGCCTCCAACAACTTTGGTCCCGTGTCTTTTGTTGCCACTGTGTACCAAAAAATTTGGAAATGTAATCTATCCATCGTGCCTTTGCTCTTCTTCTTGAGCATTTAGTATCCATTTCAGATGCATTACTCATTCAGTAATTTCATAGAATTTTTTTGCTGACAAATCCATGCACACGTCTCTTTTTTTATGTTTAGAATTCTCTACTCCATACTTCTCTGTGTAACCTTACGTTTTTGTATGGTTTGGCATTCAGTGTCCATGTTTTACAGCCTTACTTAAGGACTGGAAGGACACACTGTTCAAAATCCTTTTGCTTGAGGCAGAATGGTAAATTTGTCTTTAAGAAATTACAACTAAAATTTCTAAATGCTTGTCATACTACTTTTATTTGTTGCTCAATTTCCACCATCGTGTTTCCATCCGTTTCCTGTCCAAGGTAAACATACTTGTGAATTTCATCTAGTTTGTGTTTATCTGCTGTGATTTTCCTTGGCATGGTGTCACGGTTTTTAAGCAGTTACACACCAAAAGCTTGAGAAGGGATACATGGAACACGTTAAGTATCCTCATGGATGCCGGTAATTCCAAAGCATAGGAAACAGGGTTGACTCTACGGAGTTCCCGGAACGGGCCCACAAACCAGGGAGCAAATTTGTTGCAAGGGACTAATAACTTAAGGTTCTTGGAGGACAGCCAGACCCGGTCCCCCACCTGGAATACTGGAGCCGGCAATCTTCTGTTATTGGCATGCCACTGAACTCGTTGGAAGGAATCACGTAGGGAATTCTGGACCTGTGCCCATGTGGAGCGGAGCTGCCTAATATGCTTATCAGAAGCCGGAATCTGTTGTGCTTGGAAGGTGTCTGGGAGCAAGCATGGTTGGAACCCATAGTTGATAAGGAAGGGTGAGCTCCCGGAGGAGTTGCATACTGCACAATTCCTGGAGAACTCCATCCACAGCAACAAGTCAGCCCAATTATCGTGATGGTTAGAGATGAATCAATGTAAAAACTGCTCCAGTTCCTGATTGGAACGCTCGGTGGCCCCATTAGTCTGGGGATGATAGACGGAAGGCTCTTACAAAGTCTAAGGTGATAGGTTTAGCCGTCTCCCAAATTGGATTTGCCCAGGCTAGAGCTCTACCTGTCAGCAGGTAGCGGACAGCCCTTTACTGGACGGGTTTAGTGTGGAAACCTTCGCCAATGGGGTGGCCACTGAAGGCTGTACAGGTTTTTCAAGGCAGGTGGTACGCTCCAAAATAGTCTGAGTAGCCATGGACAACTGATCTAACCATTGCTCCTGAGTGTCCATTCTCCAAAGGAGATTCTGGGAGCTACCTTCACCAGCTTTGTCTGAGATCATGACCCTTTCGTACTGTCACGGTTTTTAAGAACTGTCAGACAATTTGGTAAGGTAAAATCAGCTTTATAAGAATAATAAAGAACACAGGATCCCTTCCCAGGTCCAGATCCGGACAGTACCAAGGCACTTCCAAAATCTGACACAGGTCAGGGTACAGATAAGCAAAACAGGCAATAATATAGAAGCAGGAACAGATGACAGGAACCAAGAACTGAACCTCCAGCTCATGAGCAGATGTAGGTACTTCAGGGCAGAATCCCCACCTAAAGTTGGGGAAGAGTGAGCAGGCAACTGGAACACTGAGAAGTGACACGGCCCTGGTGACAGGGGAGCACACCGACTGACAATAGTCTGCCCTAGATAGAGACTAGAGACACCGGAGATAGGACTGACAGAGTGGACAGGGAAAATCACTGAGGCCTGACAGTAGAGGAAGCTCAGGCAGACACAGGCACAGGACTAGCCCAGAGGACTGAGGTAGCCACAGGCAATATAGACAGGCACAGGCTACATTTCAGGAGATATAGGTAACCTCAGGCCATACTGACAGGCACAGGCTCATTCTCTGGAGATATTGGTAACAGAAGGCAACACTGACACGCACAGGCTCTGTTTCTGGAGATATAGGTAACTGAAGGCAACACTGACAGACACAGGCTCTATCTCTGGAGATATATGTAACTGAAGGCAACACTGACAGGTACAGGCTCTGTCTCTGGAGATATATGTAACCGAAGGCAACACTGACAGGCACAGGCACAGGCTCGGAAGCTACCGTAGTCAGTGAGACCTGGAAATGCACAGAGAGCTCTATAGAGCCACAGCCTAGATCGGTAACAGAGAGCGCTAGTAAGCCACATTCTAAATCAGTATGCGGAGAGCGGTAGTGAGCCACAGCCTGGATTGGTACACAGAGAGCGGAGTCAGCCAAAGCCTGGATCGGTAAACAAGTAGCAAACCAGTAGGTGCAAGGGCATGAACAGTGTCTATGATAGTCTCAATAACTTTTTTAATTGTGGGTTGAAATGACTCTATCTGGAAGGTCTTGCAGTACACTCAAGTGATTAGACAGTGATACTCAAGACTGAGCTGTGCACTCATGGATTTCAAAGTATAAACAAAACCAAATTTATTGGCAAAGTAATGCAATGTTTTGGCCCTCTCTTAGGGACCTTTATCAAGCAAACATAGAAAATGAGTGTACATTCATCATTTAAATACAATAGAGTACTCACCTCGTGTACCCCAAATGACCCCGCGTGATGACGTGTAGGGTAGTAAGAGAGAAGAGAACAAAAAGAAAAACCATCTCCCAAAGTCCACAGCACCCAAAGAGGGAACCACCAAACAGTGCCACCCTGTGTTCAGAAGAAAGAATGCACTACTAAGTATTAAATAAAAGTATCAAGCAATAGGCAATATCAAAATGTTACAGTGGAGGTGATCGCCATAAAAACCTTCTCCAACGGGAGTGCTTTTGGATCAAAGAGCTTAATACTCTCAGTCCCCATGGACTTAATGAACAAAGTGTATTTAATTGTTTTCTATCTGAGCATTAACCCCATTTTGGGTTAGATTTTGGGTGATGGTTTCCCTATCCGTTCTCTTCTTGTTTTCACTGGGTCATTTGGGTTACACGGGTAAGTACTCTATTGTATTTAAATGATGTATGTACACTGATTTTCTATATTTGCTTGATAAAGGTCCCTAAGAGAGGGCCGAAACGTTGCATTACTTTGCCAATAAATTTGGTTTTGTTTATACTTTGAAATCCGTGAATGCACAGCTCTGTCTTGTGTGTGTGTATATATATATATATATATATATATATATATATATATATATACATATGAATATATGGTCGAAGGCATGTGTGTATGTATGCATTTGTGTATATAATATACATTTACTGTATAAAAAGGGTTTACCATCCCTTTAACTAAAACCATAACTGCATTTCAGAAATTGCTACACAGACTATTTATGTATTTATTTGACTGTTTAGTATAAAAACATTCTTTAGTTCACTTTCTGGTATAAACTTTAATAATCTTTATGAAATCTTTCACCTTAACATCCCTATAAACTACATGTGGTACCATTGTTTTACTCAGTAGAAGATGTCCTATAAAATCTATATATCTTTTATAATAAGTGTTTAATCTCCCTTTTTAACAGCTTGGATGCTAGTTATATCTCCAGAGTATTAATAAATGTAAAATGTATTTATTTTTTTTGTACTAAGCAAAATTTGTACTTACCATTTGTTAAATTTATTAGAGGGGTTGCTACTCAAGTGTATTCAGTACCAGCACTTTTTTTTTGCACCAAAGTAAAAAAAATAATGCTATATATATATACTGCGCCACCTCCTCACCAAAAGTGCTTTTTTCAACTTTTTATGTCTTTTTTTTCCCTAAGAAAAAGAGCCCTGAATAAATACATTCCAAACATGCCGCATTTTTGTTAAATTTAAATAATAAACTCCCAGAGAATAACTTAATGACTACCTAGCGCATGTTTGCAGAACAATGCTTATCACTGAAAATGTGGTGTGTGCAGTCTAATATGTGAATAAAGTCCTTACTAATACCATAGTTTTGTATAATTTGAGGAGAATTGCTGTCACAGACATTTTCTAGCAAGAACAACAATTAATGTATTTATTTGTTGAATGCCACTTTATCTTCATTACACTATACCAAGCAGTTTCTAAAAATAATGTCTTTCTTTGTAGAATATGAGAAAAGGGATATGTGATGTGAGTCTGTTTCTCTAAAAATACTGAGGATGATGTACTGGAAAGAGCTGGAACAATAGGGGGAGAAAGCCAAATGTACCATAGACTGGTCATGCACTGCTCAAACCTGTCCTCAGAACCCCCCCCCCCAACAGTGCATGTTTTTAGGATATTTGCAATTAAACAAAACTGCAGGTCGGAATGATTGATCCACTGATAGATCTATTTATGTTCTTGTAAAGAGTAGGGGTGGGCAAAAGGTCCCATTGTGTTCCAGTGAGAAATTCCACAAAAAACACATGGATGTCTGCTTTTTAGCTTGAAAATTTGCCCTCAACAAACACCTTACAATTTTCTCCTTTTTTTGCCTACTCCAAGTTTGCTAACAGTATGACAACTGGTACGAAAAATAAAAGAAGGATCTGGTAGGATCTTGAAGCACCCATTGATTCAGAGGAGGAGGAAGGGACCACCACCACCAGCATGGAAGGAACTGGGAGCCCTCATTCAAGACCCAGTCCCCCTACATCATCCCTTTATCACAGTGCCTGTGATTCCTGTCACTCTCAGTTGTGGCTGTCACTGATTTGTTGAATGGGTTTGACCCGCCTCCTGATGACCTTTTTATACCTGGCTATCACATCTGTCAGATGCCCTTTCGTGGTGTTCCTGAGCCAGTAGTGCTGTTGCTGTGTTCCTGTATTCTGAGTTCCTGTGTACCGATTTGGCTTGTCCTGACCATTCTCCAGTGTTCCTGCTTGTGTATGACCCGGCTCGTCTGTGTACCACCCTTGGATCCTGACCCGGTTAGACTGACGTTCCTGCTTGTGTATGACCCGGCTTGTATGACTGCCTCCTACGTGCTCCGACCCGGCCCGGCTGACTTCCTGCTCCGAAGATCGACTTCCAGCTTGTTCCAGTGACCTGCGTTCCAGTTGTCGCCCGCCGCAACATTATCAGTCTCTGTTGCCCGCTTCAGTGTGACTACCTTGCCTGGTGTTTCCCTCGATTAAGTGCTGTGCCTCGTTATCTGTGCAGAGCTGTGTGTGAATCTGTGGGCCTTACTCTCCGTGCAGAGCCTTGCAGTAGCGCTGAAGCCTCGAGTAAACGTGCCTTTTAACTCTTGCAGTGCTGCCTCGATTTCACTCTCTCTATCTCCAGTACAAGCCTCGTTACCCGTGATACTGCTCCTGAGTTGGCCGCTCTCCATCGGCAACTCTAGTCCACCATTGCAGAGTGTTCACATTGTTTGGGATGTTTGGGCGCCTAAGGCTCTCTGGTATTGGTTACCGGCGATATCCGTGACACAGAGTGTTGGCAGTAAGGCTTCAGTGTTGGCTTATCCGGTACTACGCCCGAGGGGGCTAGTGGCTCTTGCATTCATATTCCAGCATTCGATTAAGCTTGAGGAGGCTGTTAGCTCTTGCATTGCTGGCCGATTCCCGTTACGCCCGTGAGGGCTATTTGCACTTGCACAAACCAAAGCAGTTCCTGTAACTACGCCCGTAGGGGCTAAGTTGATTCCTATTCTGCTTAATATCCAAACACCTTGGCAAGGCAGCTCGATCTTCAGCACTTGATGAACTTTGTCTCTCCAGCACAGCCTTTTTAACATCCAGGGCGTGTCAAACCTCCACATCTGAGACGGACTGTTATCTAGACATTAACCCCTTGGGGGTTCATATCATCCTAGTGCATACTGTCTTGCATGTATGTCTATTGTGCTATTACTATTGTAATATCTCAGTTTACTTGATCTGTGTATTACCTACCGCCTCTAGAGGGCGAACTTGTGCATTATTCACTTTAAATAAAGTGTGTTTTATTTTCACTTACTGGTCTGAGAGTCCTAAAAAACCGTGACAGTACGAAAGGGCCATGACCTCAGACGGTAAGGGTGAAAGTAATACTCAGAACATCCACTGGAGAATGGATGTCCATGAGCAGCGCCTGGACCAATTGGCACTGGCTCTACAGACGTTACTTGAACATACAGTACATTTGGACAAGTCTGGTCCTAATCCGGTGGTCCCCCCAGTCTTGACACCGGGGAATCCGTCTGTAATTCCCACTGCTAACTCAAGAGGGTTAACGGCAGCGGCGCCGTTACCCCTAAGATATGATGGCGAACCCTCCCTATGCAGAGGTTTCATTAACCAGTTGGAGATATTTTTGGAATTAGCACCCCAGGCATTTCCTAACGACCGTAGTAAGGTCAGCTTTATGATATCTCTGTTGACGGGCAATGCGTTGGCATGGGCAAATCCGTTATGGGAAAATGCCAGACCCTGCACACTGAACTTTAGAGATTTTGTGATGAAGTTCAGATGTGTGTTTGAGGTTCCTGGCAGGTCTGCCTCTGCTGCCAAAAGGCTGATGGAGATTCAGCAGGGCGAACGCACTCTGGGCGAGTATGCTATCGAGTTCCGGACCTTGGCAGCAGAGGTAGGCTGGAACGATGAGGCCTTACTTGCTGCTTTTACTCAGGGTCTCGCTGAACAGTTTAAGGACGAGATAGCCGCTCAAGATGTACCCAGCGAGCTGGATGAGTACATTGACTATGTCATGTTAATAGACTCCCGCATCCGGGAGAGACGCTTGGCTAAAAGGACCAAAGCAAAGAGTTATGGCCAGAACCATTTCCTTAACCCACCCACACCACCTGTTCTACCTGAGCGAACAGCTGACAGCACTGAACCTATGCAAGTAGGTTTTACTAGGCTCACTAAGGAGGAGAAGCTGTATCGTAGGAGGCAAGGCTTATGCCTATATTGTGGCAAACCGGGCCATTTATTACGCAATTGTCCAGTAAGGCCGGGAAACGAACGCACCTAGGGTACCTTGGGGGACAGGCCGTAGGTGGTGTTGAACAGTCCCTAGATGCTAACACCACTAAACCCACCATCCAGGTGGCATTTGCTTGGGCAGATAAGGTCATCGGGGTCCTAGCATTGGTGGACTCCGGGGCAGCTGGCTACTTCATGGATCAGTCCTTTGCTGATTTGCAGGGCATTCCGTTATGTAAAAAGAACTCTCCTGTGGCAATAGAGGCCATTGATGGCAGACCCCTGGATCCTGCTTTCATTACGTTCGAGACAATCCCAGTGACAATGACTGTGGGGGCTTGTCACAGGGAGTAGATACTATTTCAGATCATTCGTTCCCCGCATCATTCAGTTATTTTGGGGTTTCCATGGTTACAGGCACACAATCCCCAATTTGACTGGCAAAGGTGTGAAGTTAACTCTTGGTCTGAGTACTGTAACAAGAATTGTCTCTCTCTTCCTGTTAAGATTATGTGTACCTCTCCAGCTGTGCCAACAGAATATGGGCAATTCTGTGACGTGTTTAGCAAAGGAGAGGCCAGCGCATTACCTGACCATAGGCCATACGATTGCGCCATTGATTTGCCTCCAGGTGTGGTGCCCCGCAGGGGACGCACTTACCCACTGTCTTGTGAGGAAAATAAGGCGACGGAGGAGTATATCGCAGATGCCCTGGAGAGGGGAATCATTCGTAAATCTACGTCTCCGGCTGGTGCCGGATTTTTTTTTGTTAAAAAGAAAAATGGGGAACTCAGGCCTTGCATTGACTACCGTGGGCTGAATAAGCTGATGCCCAAGAACGCCTATCCCATTCCACTTATTACAGAATTATTCGACAGATTAAAGGGCTCTTCGATCTTTACTAAACTTGATTTGCGAGCTGCCTATAATCTAGTCAGAATTAAATAGGGTGACGAGTGGAAAACGGCGTTTAATACCAGAACAGGGCATTATGAATATCTGGTGATGCCATTCGGCTTATGCAATGCGCCTGCAGTATTTCAGGAATTGATTAACGATATTTTACTTGACCTGCTCCAGTCCTGTGTGGTAGTATATCTAGATGATATATTGATTCACTCTGCTAACCTTTCCCAACACATTAAAGATGTCTCAGAAGTCTTGCTCCAACTTCGTAAGCACAAGTTATTCTGTAAACTAGAAAAGTGCGAATTCCATACATCTCAAGTACCATTCCTGGGGTTCATAATATCCAAAAGTGGCATTGCCATGGATCAGGAAAAGTTGGCAGCGGTTCTGCAATGGCCTCGGCCTAAGGGGTTAAAGGCCATTCAACGATTCTTAGGTTTTGCGAACTATTATAGGAAGTTCATCAAGAACTTTTCCACGATTGTAAAACCACTATCAGATTTGACTCATAAGGGCGCTTCTCCCTCTCAGTGGTCTGAGGCAGCTGAAGACGCATTTGTTACCCTGAAATCTGCCTTTGCATCCGCTCCTATACTGTCCCACCCTAATCCCTCCCTGCCGTTTACTTTGGAGGTTGACGCTTCAGAGGTTGGGGTTGGGGCAGTGCTCTCCCAATGTCCTGTGGGAGGTGGCACTTTAATGCCTTGTGGGTTTTTCTCTAAGAAATTGTCCAGCGCCCAGAGTCATTACGAGATTGGCGACAGGGAACTGTTGGCCATTATACTTGCACTAAAGGAGTGGCGACACCTCTTGGAGGGCACTCAGACTCCAGTACTAATTCTTACTGACCATAAGAATTTAACCTATCTCTCTGAAGACAAAAGACTGTCTTCTTGACAAGCCAGGTGGGCACTGTTTTTGTCCCAGTTCAATTTCCTAGTATCCTATCTTCCTGGCTCAAAGAATATCAAGGCTGATGCGTTGTCACGTCAGTTCGCTTCTGACACTGAGAGGGAGGAAGTCCCGGTACCCATCATTCAGCCAGATCAGATCCTGGCTACTATTCGTACCACCATAACCTCGCCACTGGGGGAGGAGATACTGGCATCACAATCACAGGCACCTCCTGAAACCCCAGTGGGGAAGTGTTTCGTAGATGAGTCATTCCGTGTCCGTCTGTTGGAGACTTATCATGCTTCCAAAGCGGCTGGGCATATTGGTAGGGACCAACTAGTATGGTCCCTCTCACAGCTATTTTGGTGGCCTACTTTGAGAGCCGACTGCGCCGCTTTTACGGCAGCTTGCACCACTTGTGCCCGTGCCAAGACCCCTAGGCATCTCCCCGTGGGCTTATTGCAACCGGTGCCTAACGGAGACCGTCCTTGGTCTCATATATCCATTGACTTCTTGGGAGAATTACCTGCCTCTAGAGGTTACACGTTCATTCTTATGGTGGTCGATAGATTCTCTAAAATGGCACATTTTGTGCCTCTGACTGGCCTTCCATCGGCTCAGGAATTGGCTATAGTTTTTGCCAGAGAGGTGTTCCGTCTGCACGGAGTACCCAGAGTGATTGTCTCCGACCGTGGGAGCCAGTTCGTTTCTAGGTTCTGGAGGGCATTTTGTGGCCAGATGGGCATCCAATTGTCATTTTCCTCCGCCTACCATCCCCAGACGAATGGGGCCGCTGAGCGTGCCAATCAGGGACTGGAGCAGTTCCTGCGCTGCTTTGTCACCGATCATCATGATAATTGGGCTGACCTGTTGCCATGGGCGGAGTTTACCAGAAACTGTGCGGTTAACTCATTGTCTGGGAGCTCCCCGTTTCTCGTTAATTATGGTTTCCAGCCTTGTCTGCTCCCGGACTCCTTTCAGGCGGCAGCAACGGCACGCTAATCGCAGACGCCTTCCAGCGGTCTCATTTCAAGTTGGGTACAGGGTATGGCTGTCGTCCAGAAACCTCAATTTACAAGTGCCGTCCAACAAACTGGCTCCCTGGTTCATTGGTCTTTTAAGATTATCCGCAAGATTAATCCGGTTTCTTATGCTCTGGAGCTTCCACCCTCAATGCACATTCATAATGTGTTCCATGTGTCACTCCTGAAACCCTTGGTGTGCAATCGTTATACTACGCCAGTGATTCCTGGGCCGGTGGACGTCCAGGGCCAAGAAGAATATGAAGTCCAGAGTATTATTGATTCCAGGAGATTTAAAGGAAAGCTGCAATATTTGGTTCATTGGAAGGGCTATGGCCCTGAAGAACGTTCTTGGGTTGATCAAGGGGATCTCCATGCACCTAGATTAGTACGCAGCTTTCACTCTAAATATCCTTTGAAACCCAGACCTCAGGCAGGGAGAGGGGGTCTTTGAGAGGGGGGTACTATCACAGTGCCTGTGATTCCTGTCACTCTCAGTTGTGGCTGTCACTGATTTGCTGACTGGGTTTGACCCGCCTCCTGATGACCTTTTTATACCTGGCTATCACATCTGTCAGATGCCCTTTCGTGGTGTTCCTGAGCCAGTAGTGCTGTTGCTGTGTTCCTGTATTCTGAGTTCCTGTGTACCGATTCGGCTTGTCCTGACCATTCTCCAGTGTTCCTGCTTGTGTATGACCCGGCTCGTCTGTGTACCACCCTTGGATCCTGACCCGGCTAGACTGACGTTCCTGCTTGTGTATGACCCGGCTTGTATGACTGCATCCTACGTGCTCCGACCCGGCCCGGCTGACTTCCTGCTCCGAAGATCGACTTCCAGCTTGTTCCAGTGACCTGCGTTCCAGTTGTCGCCCGCCGCGACATTATCAGTCTCTGTTGCCCGCTTCAGTGTGACTACCTTGCCTGGTGCTTCCCTCGATTAAGTGCTGTGCCTCGTTATCTGTGCAGAGCTGTGTGTGAATCTGTGGGCCTTACTCTCCGTGCAGAGCCTTGCAGTAGCGCTGAAGCCTCGAGTAAACGTGCCTTTTAACTCTTGCAGTGCTGCCTCGATTTCACTCTCTCTATCTCCAGTACGAGCCTCGTTACCCGTGATACTGCTGCTGAGTTGGCCGCTCTCCGTCGGCAGCTCTAGTCCACCATTGCAGAGTGTTCACATTGTTTGGGACGTTTGGGCGCCTAAGGCTCTCCGGTATTGGTTACCGGCGATATCCGTGACACAGAGTGTTGGCAGTAAGGCTTCAGTGTTGGCTTATCCGGTACTACGCCCGAGGGGGCTAGTGGCTCTTGCATTCATATTCCAGCATTCGATTAAGCTTGAGGAGGCTGTTAGCTCTTGCATTGCCGGCCGATTCCCGTTACGCCCGTGGGGGCTATTTGCACTTGCACAAACCAAAGCAGTTCCTGTAACTACGCCCGTGGGGGCTAAGTTGATTCCTATTCTGCTTAATATCTAAACACCTTGGCAAGGCAGTTCAATCTTCAGCACTTGATGAACTTTGTCTCTCCAGCACAGCCTTTTTAACATCCAGGGCGTGTCAAACCTCCACATCTGAGACGGACTGTTATCTAGACATTAACCCCTTGGGGGTTCATATCATCCTAGTGCATACTGTCTTGCATGTATGTCTATTGTGCTATTACTATTGTAATATCTCAGTTTACTTGATCTGTGTATTACCTACCGCCTCTAGAGGGCGAACTTGTGCATTATTCACTTTAAATAAAGTGTGTTTTATTTTCACTTACTGGTCTGAGAGTCCTAAAAAACCGTTACACCCTTGGGATCTGGGTGAAAATTGTGAATAAGGCAGAACTCGGTAGTAGTGTGAGCAGTACAGGTCAGCTGACTGTGCCTGATACTACTGCTGCTACAGGTCCTTCTGATATTCAGGAGAGGGACCCTAACTGACACTTGCAATCTGCAAGCAGTCTCACATCACTTAGATAATGGTGGAGGTGAGGGAGGTGGAGGTGATGGTAATTGTGATGAAGCAGCTGGTGATAGGACTAGTGTGACTGTTGATCCTCCTAATGCCGAGTTGGAAGGGGAAGTGATGATGACAAGCAGCCAGGCTAGCAGTCAAGGGAGCCCTCAACATCCTCCTTCCCTGGCATTTTGCCTCTGGGACATGAGGCTGAGGAAAGCAGAACTGGATAGCAGTATTAGCATTAGCACACATCAGCTGCCTGTGCCTGCCGCTAGTGCTGCCAGTCTGACTTCTTCACATCAAGAAGAGATGGCAAGCTTGACAGTAGGTGACCTTCTGAGCCCAACAAATCACTGATTCCTCAGGGCTTGTTTAGGGAGTTTTGTATGCAGGACATTTGTTCTCTATCTTAGGGGAGTCTAGGGGAACTGAGTGTGTGTTAAGGAAGAAAGTAGGTGTACCCAAAATGCCCCAAAATCTTGGTTCACTGAGACAGCAACTGAGATCCATGTTTCTTCCTGATATCACTGTTATCTCTGTGTTAGGGGTGTCTGGAGTGTGTGTGAAGGGACCAAAGGAGATTTCCCTCAAATATCCCAAAATCTTGTATGATTGACTGGGAAACCAGAGGTACCTGTGATCCAGGTTCCTTCCTGATCTGGCTGTTATCTCTGTGTTAAGGGAGCATGGTATTGTGAAGGGAGCAAAGGAGACATCCTAAATACCCCAAAACTTTGTATAAATGACTGAGAAGACACAGGCAGCTGGGATCAAAGTTTCTTCCAACTGGCTGTTATCTATATTTTAGAGGAGTATGGGTAAAAAAACAGTGGTCAAGTCAGTGTTTCTTCTTTTTTTTGATGACAGGAAACCTGATGTGAGCTTTGACTGAGGTAGACTGATACTAGAAGAGGTAGGGTATTTAGCAAAAAGGCAATACGTCACACACACAATAAGTTCTATTATGTACTGTAAAAATACACATACTAGTTTGATAATGTCCTGCAAATGTACTCGGGGGACGTGGAGGGTGAAAGGAGTAGGAGAAGTGCAGGGACGAATTAGTAAAGTTGTAGTTCAAAAACTGACTACACCCATGATAACTACAGCATGTGCAATAAGTGATGACTATTCTTCTCCTCCTGAAATATGAAAATTTCCACAACCACTATCAGTAATATCAATAAACCATCTAAGAGCAATGAAGACAATAAAGAGTCACTTTCTACTATTGATGGCTTGATGGAATAAGGTGTACCAGTTCAACCAACTGCTGTATCTGACAGTGACACAAGCAAGAACAACACCTGTAATAAAAGCAATAGTAAACATTGTAAAAATAACTGTAAGGGGAAAGTAAAGAGTTTGAGACTTCACAAAGCCTAGAGGAATATAAAAGTAGAAGGGAAGAAGTGGCAGATGATGTGGAGGGTGATCAAATTACTAATTATGATGTTGATGTAGAATATATCCACCCAGTATCTTTCTCTTCTTCAGATACAGATGAAAAGGAATGAGTGAAAATGTTTGCCTCAAAAGAGAAACATGCGAGAAATGGCACATATTGCTAAATGGCAAATTTCCTGTTAAAATGGCTGTTTTTTCTGCTTTTCATTGATTGAAATAAATTGGAAGACTGATTTTCAACCCACCACATGGCAATTTTCCCTTATTTTCCTGCAGGCATAGTATAAAAGGGGTGTCAGGTTCCCATAGCGTGTCATTCTTTGTGAGATGAAGAGAGAGCAGAACATTTTAGTAGTAGTAGTAATAGTTTAGGGTGCCTTCTAGGAAGGATGTTTGTTCGCTGCCTTAGAGGAGTCGAGGCCACTCTGAGGGACAGGAAGGGAGAAAGGAGGTTGAACCCAAATACACCAACATCTTGTGTGACTGACTGCAAAGAAACAGGCAGCCGTCATCCAAGTTCCTTTGTGGTCTGGCTGTTATCTGTGTGTTAAGGGGGCATAGCAGAGACTATATGACTGTGACTGTTCACTGGGTTTCCCTCCCACCACCAGAATTATTAAAGGCAGCAGAAGGATAGCCCATACCACGCCACCTTAAATCCATGGGTAGGGTTTATTCCAACACAAATACAACTTATATGTTTAAATAAATTATTTCATTTAGGATAGGATGTATTTTAAGAATATTTAACATGCAGTAATCATACACTGAACATTTTTTGTACACTTTTATTAATTCTTTCAATTCATTATTGAATTGTGCATCTAATATTCATTACTTATGGTACCACAAATTCCTTTCAGCTCCTCAGTATATTTATTTTATATACAATATATATTTAGGCATATACATCACTTTTTTATTTTATGTGTATCGATATGTTCACCCATGTGTATGTATGTGTGGCCAACATGTCGATCTAGATAATTTTTGTTTTTATTTATATATTTAATTCATTTTGTTATATATATATTGTTAATATATTAGTATCATTAGACATTATTTACTGGCACCATATTTGTGCCGGCATATTTGTATTTTGGTTAACATGGTTCACAAATATACATATCATTGTATCACACATCTTACACATATATCACATTGTCTCACTTTACATTATCCAGATTATATTTATTGTAATACCTCATATTACATATCTGTAAGTATATAAGTTTATTGACATTTTGGCACATACCCCTTGTTAAAACAACATTTTCTAGGTTAGCTTATCAACATTTGTATTTTTGGACACTTTATGTTTATAGATCAGGTTTTATTTTTATTTATTTTTTGTAAAATTGGATAGTTATTTTATATTTATCTTTTAGTTTTATATATATATATATATATATATATATATATATATATACATATATATGGTATATTTAGGCATTTTTAACTTTTTATTATTATTATTATTATTATTATTATATATTATTATATACTTTTTTAGGGGTATTGTGTATGAACATCGGCAGGTTTCTCATATGTGCGTGTGCGGGCGGTGCATATATGGTCCACATTAGGGGCTCTGTATGAATCTGTTCACATATTGCTCATGTTTTGAGTGACACTCATTCCATTTTATATTATTTCATATAATATTTTTCATGTTTTATTTTTCATTTAATGTACTTGTTTGTAATGGTCACTGTTATATTTCTAACGCAAAGCTTGGGTTATTGGATCCATTAGTTAGATAAATCTTTTGGTATTAGTGGGGTTAATCTATTTAAGTAAGAGAAAAATGTCTTAGGCATTAGTGGGGTTAATGCATGTTAGTTTTATATATAAAAGATGCTTGTCAGCATGAATCTTGCCAAGAGTAAGAAAAAGAAAGAGTATTTACATTTACCGTGACTAATTGGATTAAATTGTTAACAATTTTGCACATTGCCTTTAGAAGGTGTTCATTTATCTTTTTTCCAGATCCAATCAATAAACTTGGCGCTAATATTTAAAGTCACTGTGTTACATAGTAACATGCAGGGTAACATAACAATACCCATACAAGGGGCTTGGCACTAGTCTCCTTTCCCAAAAGTGTCCATGCCATGAAAAACAGATTTCCACTCATTAGTGATACACAGCAACTCCTGCAAATTGTTTCACACCTTGAGTGGTGCTTTCTCAAGCAGAGGAGCTATACATTTTAAATCTCCTGAGCGAACAGTGTTTTATACTTTTTCTGTACATTTCCACATTTGTAAGATCCATCGGAGGAATCTTGAGCTGAGATGGGTTTATGCTTATATTGTTGGCCTCACAACCATCAATACATGTGAGTGAAACATTATTATTGTTTATTACCACTTTTTATCTATAATATAGCACCACTGACGCTTGTTCTGTGTTTTCTCTCTTTTCCATATACTTTGCCCTGTGTGGTGTGACGTGAAGAGGAGCTGCCTGACCAATCTACATATGGAGTATTCTGTCAAAGAGAAGCAGTATAAATATTCCCTAAAGCATTGTCACTGGTGGTCACATAAGTGCCCTCTAGACTATTTGTTTCTGATTATTATTCCAACAATTGGTGACAATTTGGTGACTTCTGAATTTGTGGAAGATTATTGCACTAGGAAGCAAAATCAGCAAGCAAATTGTACCCTAGCTGTCTGTGTCTTGGCAGTCAGTCACACTGAATTTTGGGGTATTTGGGGTCAACCTCTTTCCTCCCTTCTCCCGCAGAGTGCTCCCAGACTCCCCTAATAAAGAGAACAAATGTCCTACCTAAAGACTCTCTAAACCTACCTTCAATTCTCTTTTATTTGACTATCTTCTCTACCTCAAAAACGTGCTGCTTTCTCCTCTCACAGACACAGAATGGCACGCTGAGTGCCTGACACCCTTTTATATGACAGTAGAAAAGTAGAGAAAACTTTCATGTGGTAGGGAAAAATGTTTCTTCCCATTGATTTTAATGCAGCCAACGAGCTAGTCGAAAAAGCAGGAAAATTTTTTGGGAAATTAGTCTCCAAGCGGGATGTGTCATTTTTTGCTGATGTTGGTTTGAGGCAAAAGTCTTTGCCAGTCCCTAGTCACGAGACAGTCGGTGAGGGCATCCACCTCTGCAGCCTCTTCCAAAATCCCACCCCCTAAAAAATTGAAAAGCCCCATTTTTCATATTTCCCCCAAATAAAATTGCACTTATCCCATTTATGTCTGTTAATCTTTCGGGTTTCTGACAGGTCAAGTGGCACTCATGGTCATCATTTAATTAATAGACCTATAAGATTAGAGACATGCTTTCATAAATATATCAGATACATAACACATAACTATTTTGATATATGGAGAAATGGCTAATACAACATCAAAATAAACAGACATATATTTGGGGGTGATAGGGTTCCTTTAATATGTTTAACAATACAGTAAGCATAAACAGGTATGTATTTTACAAATATGCACTGAAGAATTTTCTCAAATACCCATATGGTAAGTATGACAAATGAAAACAGTTTACTGAAAACACCATGTTGACCTGCTCTTACTTTTTCCAAGAGGTCTTTGAACTGTGAAGACATGCAGTATTGCTGTATGGGTTTTTCATATTAGATCTTAGTCAACTCATACACATATACTTGAGTATTTTCTGATTTTCTGAAATCTTTGCCAGAGGTTGCTGACTTCAGTATATTTCATTGAATAAACAGTAACACTAGTGAGTAGAAGGAAGTGTGCTTCATGGAAGTGTAGTCAGTGTTTCACCAGGGTCACTTGGACATTCCTCTGTGATGGGTTATTCTGTAGATGCATGTGAGAAGGGATGACAGGAGTTGAAACTGTACTGTGTTAATATCTGTTATGCAAAGTATGAACCATCATTATCCCATAAACCCTTTGCTTTCCAGAGAAGTAGACAACTCATTGCTCCTTTGTTCACCGGGGGGGTGGATGATATCCTTGAAGTGGCAATGATATCATGGTTGAGGGAATGGGAAATGCTGGTTGATTTCATACCTTCAATGAAACACATTCATGGAATAGCTGCTGCATTGGTTACATACTGTAGCAGCTACCTGATTTTGTAGCACGCAATGTCAGGGCATTGTATGTCAGTCATCCTGTGGAGTGAAACAGATCATTATGTGTTGTGTGAGTGTGTTTACACATAGTCACCAAGTCTAATTATGGACATACATGTATTCTGTTTGATTCCTGTATTATATTCATGGTGGGTGAACAGGGACCTCCACAATTGTTGTGACTCTATCGACTCCACTAGATTTGTGTCGGAGCTATGTTATGCAACATGGCACACGCCAAGCACCTGAATCTTGATTTGAGCAGACCAAACTGTATCACATTCATTGTTCAGACATAGAGGTCCTGTGCAGGTGTTTGGGGATTTTGTACTGGTATGAGGATCCAGGATTTGCAACCATATCCAGAATCCTCTGTGGAAAAGAAGTGACATTGTGACACATGCACCACATATTTGTGTGCATGATGTTATGTAAGGGGTGCATGCTACTTTGTTCCATGACCATGATAAGCTGTGTTTTCATTAATCATGTGAGTAGTCCTGTGTGTGTGTTATGTGATATGTGGATTGGAGACTCACCCAACAGCCATCCTCCTGCATAGGTCCCATTCTCAAAGTCCCTGTTGATGGAAGAGTGCTTGATGATGTAGGAGTCATGACAGCTGCCAGGATAGGGGGCATACACATGGGTTATCCTTATGGTAGATTCAAACACCATCTGTGTGTTGATAGAGTGGAAATTCTTCCTGTTGATGAAGAGATGTCCCTCATGAGACCATAGGCATGACTCCCCTTGTGTAGGACTCCTGTTTTACATGAGTCCAATCCATATCAGTGGAGGGGAAGTAGATGTACTGACTGACCTTCCTCTTGAGGGCTGCAAACACCTGATTGCCTTTGAACATGTGGGCTGGGACATGCCAGATGCATACCCTTCTGTGGACTGGAAAGATCCACTTTCCATAAAATGTATGACACACAGCAACTTCTGCAAGCCAGATAGGGCATGGTTGATGCTTTATAGGGGGTCAAATGTTGATGCTTTATATGGGGTCAAAGTAATCTCTGATCACCTCATATAGGTCAATTATACTGTGCAACATCAACTTTTAGTGATCTCTCACTTCAGCATCCGATATTCCGAAGAACTTGACCCTTGTGTGGAATATCCTTGGTCTGGGAGGTCATCTGTTGTCCCTGTGCTGTTGCAAGGGACCTGGACCTCAGCTGCCTGCATCTTTCAAATCAAATTGGTCAGACAGATTGTTGGGGTATTTGGGGTCAACCTCTTTTGCACCACAAGACAGGTAATAACAGCAAGATCAGCAAGGAATTTGAACCTCAGCTACCTGTGTTTTTCAATTAAAATAATTGATACAGAATGTTGGAGTATTAGGATCAACCTCCTTTTCTCCCTTTCTGTCCCCCAAACTCCCTTAATACAGAGAAAAACATCCTGCCTACAAGACTCCCTAAACTACACTACACTGTCTTCTCTAACTCAAAAAATAGCTGCTTTCTCTTACCCTCACAAACACAGAATGACATGCCATTGGAATGTGCCACCACTTTTATATTATATCTGCAGGACAATTAGGGAAACTTGCCATGTGGTAGGTAGAAAGTTACTCTTCCCATTGATTAAATTTAATTCATCCCTTGGTCTCGTTGACTGGGATAAAATATTTTCAGGAAAAAACACAGAAGGTAAGTGGAATGCATTCAAAATAACATTGCAAAATATACATATAAATTTATCCCTGTTGGAAACAAATACAAAAGAAGCAAATTAAAGCCAATGTGGCTAACCAGTAAAGTAATTCATGAAATAAATAACAAGAAAGCGGCATTTAAACATTACAAAGCTGAGGGATCAGCAGAGGCATTTGCAGTATACAAAAATGTCAACAAAACCTGCAAAAAGGCTATTAAATTAGCTAGACTGGAGAATGAAAAAATATTGCTAAGGAGAGCAAGAGCAACCCAAAGAAATTCTTTAAATACATTAATGGCAAAAAATTAAAGTCTGATAATGTTGGGTCCTTGTTATCTGAAACAGGTGAGATGGTCAAGGGGGACAGAGAGAAGGCAGATATTTTAAATAATTTCTTTTCTTCTGTTTTTACCAAGGAAGACCCAATGGACAAGAATCTGCAGACTATTTTTACAGAACAGTCACAGCAAGCATGGGACTGGCTAACACAAGAAAAAATATTAAAACATTTGAATGGTGTTAAGGTAGACAAAGCTCCGGGGCCAGATGGTGTACACCCACAGGTACTTAAAGAGCTAAGCCAGACCCTGGCCAGACTGTTATATTTGATTTTCAGGGATTCTTTTATTTCAGGTATGGTGCCCATGGATTGGCGTAAAGAAGATGTGGTGCCCATATTTAAAAAGGGATCAAAGTCACAGCCAGGAAATTACAGACCTGTAAGCTTGACATCTGTGGTAGGGAAGCTGTTTGAAAGGTTGCTAAGGGAATATATTCAAGAATTCTGCTGGAACAGGAATATCATTAGCAATAGCCAACATGGCTTTGTGAAAGACAGGTCTTGTCAAACTAACTTGATCGCATTTTATGAAAAAGTGAGTAATAATATAGATGCGGGAGCGGTGGTTGATGTGATCTATTTAGACTTTGCCAAGGCATTTGATACAGTTCCACACAAGAGGTTACTGTACAAATTGAATGAAATAGGCCTAGGGGAAAATGTTTGTGTGTGGATTGGAAATTGGCTGAAAGATAGAATGCAAAGAGTGGTAGTAAATGGCAAGTTCCCCAGTTGGATAAACGTGATAAGTGGAGTACCTCAGGGATCTGTCCTGGGTCCTCTTCTTTTTAATTTGTTTATTAATGACCTCCCAGAGGGCATAGGGAGCCATGTATCAGTGTTTGCCGATGACACAAAATTAAGTAAGGTAACAAAGTCTGAACTGGATGTGTCTTCATTACAAGAGGATTTGGACAAATTGAGTAACTGGGCAGGCAAGTGGCAAATGAGATTCAATATAGACAAGTGTAAAGTTATGCATTTTGGGTATTATAATAATAAAAATGCAAGATATAGTTTAAATGGTGTTTCTCTGGGGAAATCTACAAATGAAAAGGATTTGGGAGTAATGGTAGACAATAGACTTAGCAGTAGCATGCAGTGCCAACTGGCAGCTGCAAAGGTCAATAAGATATTGGCATGTATTAAAAGGGGTATTGACTCAAGGGAGGAAGATATAATTATGCCTCTTTACAGGTCCATGGTAAGACCCCACTTAGAATATGCTGTTCAATTCTGGGCGCCCTTTCTGAAAAAGGACATTATGGAACTAGAGAAAGTGCAGAAGAGGGCTACAAAACTAGTAAGGGGAATGGAAAGCTTTAGTTATGAAGAAAGGCCAGAAAAGTTAAACTTGTACACACTAGAGAAACGGCGTCTTAGAGGGGATATGATAACACTATATAAATATGTTCAGGGCCCATATAAAGGGCTCTCCAAAGACCTATTCATTAACAGAACAGTATACAGGACAAGAGGCCACCCGCTTAGACTTGAGGAAAGGAGATTTAATCTACAACAGCGGAAGGTTTCTTTACAGTAAGGACAATAAAAGTATGGAATTCACTGCCTGAGGAGGTGGTGCTATCGAAAACATTAGATGCCTTTAAAAGGGGCCTGGATACTTATTTAAAAGAGCATAACATAGAGGACTATGTACGTTAGTATTGGGATGAATATTTATTTGGGCCTTGTTGATCCAGGGAGGAATCTGATTGCCATTTGGAATCAAGCAGGAATTTTTTTTCCCCCCATTCAAGGCAGAATTTTAAATTGTTAATTGAGGGGTTTTTTTTTGCCTTCTTTTGGATCAACGATGGTAAACAGGAATAGGAAAAGGTTGAACTAGATGGACGCAAGTCTTTTTTCAACCTAAATTACTATGTTACTATGTTACTATGATTACAATGTAATGAGATGAAAACATTGAAAAAACTTCACTTGGAGAAACGTGTCAATTTTCTCCTGTTTCATTTTTGAGAGGAAAACTTTCACCCATCCCTATTCATCTCTATATGCGAGATAAAAGGAAAAGTTTACAAAAAGGGCATTTCCATAGTCTAAATGCATAGAATCAATATTAAGGAAACCTGAGAACATAAGTAGTTAAAGCCAGCTTACACTGTGGCTGCAACCTCAGCATGCAAGGAAAGGCCAAGGTCAAAGAGAACTCCAAGATTGCACACTACTAGAACAGGCAAAGGACACACAACTTGGTTAATGGGATGGTAATCTCTTCATTCCCCCTCATTCCTCCTCATTCCCCCTCAGTCTGTTCTCTGCTCTCATCTCCCCAGCCGTACGCATATCCAACTTCAACCAGTTGGATTCCAGCCAATCAAACAGTCAGAGCAGCTATGCCTGTTACCAAGCTTCTCTGAAATTTGGCATAGAACTAAGTGTTATCATGCAGTTGGCATTCTACTCCATGCTGGGATTAGGGATGGGTGAAAATTTCCGCCTCAGACTGTAATTGGTGAAAAATGACACTTTCCACATGGCAAAAAAAAATTCCTGTGAAAAGTGCAGATTTTCCACTTTTTTTCTGCTTACTTTCACCTAGCTCATTCCATTGAAATAAATGGGAACATTGAAGTTACACACAACACATAGCAAATATTATCTTATTTCCCAAAGGCATAGGATAAAAAGGGTCATGAGGGTGCCTGTATTGATGGGGTGTGTGTCTGTCATGGTTTTAATGAACAGCAATGACCTTCACAGGTCCAGAGGATAGTACTTAGAGTCTGACACAGGTCAGGGTATAATAGCAATAGATATGTACAGAATACAGAAATGCAGAATAAGGACTGGAACAGGAACTGGAACAAAACCCCAGCAGTAGTGGTCAGGAGGAGCCCTAGTAGAGGTAAGTGCTGTAGGGCAGAAATCCCCAATAGAATAGGGAGAGAATAGGCTCTACCGGGCTTGCCTGTAGCCAGGTAAAGGCATCCCACGTGACAGCTCAAATCAACACACGGAGGAGATGCTCGGAGGGAACCGGAATAGGCACAGTCTGCACGGAGCCCAACCGGAGGTAATAGTAAGCAGACTGAGTATAGCGCAACCGGAGGCAAATAGAAAGTGCAACAGAACAGCAAAGCAACTGGAGGCAACAGACCAGTGCCAGACATTATAGCACAACTGGAGATAGCTGTAGGGCACCGGCAGTCCAGAAGCGCAACCGGAGGCAACGAATAGGTGCAGACAGACAGTCGTGCAACCACATGTGACCGCTAATGCACAGGCTGTATAGAAGTGCAACCAGAGGTGACAGTGAGGCACAAGCTGTATAGTAGCGCAACTGAAGGCAACGGATAGGCGCAGGCTGATAGGCAGTACAACCACTAGTGACTGCTAAGGCAAGGCTGTATAGTACTGCAACAGAGGCCACAGTGAGGCACAGGCTGTACAGTAGTGCAACCGGAGGCAACGGATAGGTGCAGACTGACAGGCAGTGCAACCACTAGTAACCACTAAGGCAAGGCTGTATAGTAGTGCAAACGGAGGCAGCAGTGAGGCACAGGCTGTATAGTAGCGCAACAGGCAACCGTAAAGCAATGGCTATCAGACACGAGACCGGAGGCAACAGATGCAGTAGCGGTAAGCTAATGCTAGGCGAGTAGCCAATGTCGGGACGGTACCCAGAGAGTGGAAGAGAACCAATGCCTGGATAGACACGGAGAACAGAGTCAGCCCCAGCCTGGATCGGTACACAGAGAGCTGTAGTCAGCCAAAGCCTGGATCGGTACACAGAGAGCGGTAGTCAGCCAAGCCTGGAACGGTACACAGAGAGCGGTAGTCAGCCAAAGCCAGAATCGGTACACAGAGAGTGGTAGTCAGCCAAAGCCGGGATCGGTACACAGTGAGCAGTAGAACAGAATCGGTCACGGGATCGTAGTCAGGCAAGCCGGGTCATAAACAATTCGGGCAGTGAAGAGAGGAGCAAGGTCAGATGAAACCGGATCATACAAGAAACAGCAACACAGCAACAAACGTCTGGTCAGGAACACCAAGAAAGGGCACCGGTATAGTGACAGGAGGGCGTATATAAATGCAAGCTCTGGGAGGGGTTGAAAACCCAGAGCCAATAAGCAAACCCGGAAGTAAGAATGTCGCTGAGGCAGAATCACGGCACCGTGATAGTGTCAAGGTTTGGCTGAGCTGCTCTAACTCTGCGGCTTGATTCTACTGTCTGAGCTAATCCAGTGCTCTGCTATCCATTACTGCTGCTTCCCTTTGCTGAATCAGGCTGAATCAGCTGACCTCTCTGTGTTTGCTCACCTGACTGTTATCAGCCAACCCTCCCAGGGTATTTAAAGCAGCTTGGCTCACTTCCTGATTGCCCTTGTGTCTGATTCTGGCTGCAATCGTGTTATCCTGAGTTGCTGATTATGTGTGCATGACCTGGCTTCCTCTGACATCCCTTCTGGATCCTGACACCTGGCCTTGTTCCTGACATCGCTGATCTCCATATTCCTGACCCCGGCTTGTCTTTTGGTTTACGCTTCTGGATCACGATTTTGCTTTGTTTGCTTTTGTTATTGCAATAAAGGTGTTTTACATTTTACATTTTTGTGTCTGTCTGGTTCCTGGTCCCTAAGAGTGTGGGGAAATAATCAGTTGAACAGGGGATGAATTTTTGGGGGGTTGTTTACTGGGATTGGGGTAGGACTGCAACTGCTGGCTCTGTCAAGTGGAACCTATCTTAGTATCGCATCACTTGTTGACTCCATTCCCACTGTGTCCACGGTGGTCTGTGGCACACTAGCTTGCTCCTCAGTTGCCCTTGCAACTCAGCATCAGAAGGAATTAGAGCAGTTGCAAATTCCTCAAATTCCAAGTTGTTACTGCTAGTGGTGGTGATGATGCCTATCATCATCCCTGTCTCCTATTCCTTCTCAGTTCCTGCTAAAAAGGCCATCAATGTCACTTCAACCCCAGCTTCTCCAGCATCATCTTCATCACCCCCATTAGTCCCTACGTGCTGCTGCTCTATTACAGACATCTCACTGCTGCTTGGAGAAGGTGACAAACAATGTGACAGAGGGTCCCCTAATGTCACACTTGTCATTTCTTGGTGACATGAAGATGGCAGACTGGCAGTGGCAGCACTAGCAGCAGGGACAGGCAGCTGATCTGTGCTTCTGCTGGTTTGTGGTATTAATGTTGTCCCTGCTCTCCCCCAAGAACAGTTCTAGTATCTTAGTCTTCGGGATCCTGTTCCATTTGGACACTTTAGTTAAGGAGGAATGGTGTGGACTCCCTTGACCGCTACCATTCTGGCTACTTCACCATTACTGCTACTACTACTAACAGCAAACACATCAAGTTCAGCCACAGAGTCTTCCTCCTCAGTCTCTTAGTCACTAGTAATATGAGGATATTGTTGATTACCCCCTCCTTTACTCCTAATGCTAACAAGCTACTTGATCTTAGTAGCAGTAGTATTAGCAGTGGCGAGACTGCTTGGGAATGGCAAGTGTGATTTAGGGTCCATTGCTGTCAAACTTGGCATCATCTTCTCCTTCCCCACCTCCTGAGTACTACAAGACACACTAGCAGCAGGTAAAGTATTGGAAGGCAGGTTTATCACTGTCAGCAGATAGAGCAATGGTAGTTGCAGGTACAGCACTGGTGGCAGCAGGGGCAGCACATCTTGCAGCAGGTACAGCAATGGTGGCACTGGCAGCTGGGGCAGCATGTCTTGCAGCAGGCACAGGAAGCTGACCTGTTCTGCTCTCACTAGTACTACCCTTTTATTCCTCCCTCCCTTCCCATTCCCTTTTCTCCCTCCCTTCCCATTAAATTCCCCAAGATCCCTTGTGGTGATTTATGTGGACTGGCAGCATTGGTTCAGTACTGCTAGTCACTTCCTTTTCCTTCTCAGACTCAGTGGACACATAATAAGGGTCCTTCCAGTTCCTTCTTTTACTGCTCATAGTGATAGCAGTCACTCGTACCTCAATTTAACAAACAGTTCACAGCAGAACAGCACAGCAGAAGAGCAGTTCGCTCTGTAGTTGCTTCTATTGTGTTTCACTTCCTTGAATAATCACATTTTTATAACGAAAACGCGAAAACAACATAAATCAATGGGCGAAAACTTTCTAGCCACTGAAAAATTGGCTGGGAATTTTGGCCAATGGGTGAAAAACATGGAAATTTTACTCGATGTTTTAAAAGCAGAATTTCCCATGAAAAAGCGGACACTAACATGGTTATTGTGGAATTTCTCACAAGAACATGGCAACAACTTTCGCCCATCCCTAGCTGGGATATGACATCCCCCAGAAGCCTCATATATGGCCACATGGTGGGATCCCTTGAGGGCGAAGGGCGCCGACCCAGAAGAGAGAGGAAGAGGGATCCCTAAACTAACAACTGCCCCAACCCTTATCAAAACGTCCCACCCTATCTCTATCACCCCCAACCCGACAGATTTTATCCCTTAAACAAACCATTCCCGCGGCCTGGCAGCCAAAACTCCTGACCCTTCCCTCCCACTCACCAGACATGAACCAATTAACTTGTAATTAAATTGATCAACAGAACATAAACGATTCCATCTACACCACCCGCCCCACACAGCAGCAGTATAAAGCAAATAATAAGTATACCACCACTTAATATTAGTAGGTAAAGAAAAACATAGTAATCACACCACCCCAGCTTCCCATAGAGCACAGCATCTCCCGTACAATAAGGGGTCATGCCCTCCAACGTCCCCCAGCATTATTCTAATCTATCCTCCCCGGCCTAGCATCCCCCGGGCAAAGCAAGACGTCAGCAAACCAGCAGACTCCAACAGCCTCAAGAGCCTTCAGTGCCAAAACATGGCAGTATAACAACCACTCCTTGCCCAAGGCATGCAAGGCGTGATCAACTGAACAGTAGAAATTGACAATAATAGTGTCAGACTTAGCAGTATAAGAAATCGCCCTCAGGCTACTAGACCCATCCCCTGCCCATTCACCCCTCCTCGTCCACCTCGGGCGGAACAGAGGCAACCAAATACTAGATAAATAGAACTTAACAACACTGAAGGTTACAATTGCCAAATAACGGCCAAAAGGCATCCAGCCTCCGGCCAAGGCGCGCAAGAGAGTATCAATAAAGCCCTACAACCAGGAGCAAGGTCTGAAAAAGTAACAGAACAGGAGGGGGAGGAAGAGGAAAAAAAAACACACTCCCCCCCTCCCTCCGCATCCACAAAGGGACACAGCTACCTATGCACATAACAGGTTTTGAAACATTTAAAGGGATAGTAATACTTCATTTTAACTTTATTTTATTTTGTAGGCACTAAAAAAACATGAAGAATGATATATGTCTTATCTCTCAAACCTTTATGGTTTAAGAGATATTCACAAGCAAAGTTTCCCCCTCCCGCCCCTTTTTCCTAGTGTAAGCCATCTCTTCTCAGATGTGAATCTGGTTGTAAGACCAGACAGATAACAGAAGGGGACAATCTTCTATGTATGAAAAGAATGAAAGCCCTTCCCACCTTGACAAGTTTTTCAGCTTTTTCCCTTATCTTAATTGAAGATTGTCCCTCTCTGCAGTCTACCTGGGCACCTCCCTTCTGATGTGGCGGAACGGGGGGGATACTTTGCTTGTGAATATCTCTTAAACCATAAAGGTTTGAGAGATAAGACTTATATCATTCTTCATGTTTTTTTAATGCCTACAAAATAAAATAAAGATAAAATGAAGTATTACTATCCCTTTAAATAGCAATATATTGATATAACAAATTGATCCCCCCCTCAACCTCTCAGCTCCAGCAAAGGCTTCAGAACAGTTCATCACGGAACATGAGCTGAGAGTCTCTGTGAAAGCAGTGTTCTACACTCACCAGGGATTAAGACTATTGCATCATGTCCCTCAATTTTCAACCCCTATCCTGGTGGGTCATCAGGAGAGGGACCAGTCCAAAGGGAGAATGCTTCAACCATGAGCCGCCTCAGGGACCCCATGGAACAAAGGGAGCAAAGCAGGGACTCCGTCGAATAAGGATAATGAACTGATGAAAACTCAAAAAGTGGAGACTGTAGTATCGGTGTTTTAACCCTTTGAGTGCCAGAGTGGTACGGACTGCACTGCTTTGCAATGCATTCCGTACCACTCTGGCACTCAAAGGGTTAAAATGATGAAGTGAGAAAGTGAGTTCATTGAGCGTCCACCCATTCTCTAGCCTCTGAATCTGAAGTGAAAAAGATGGTATAATTCGCAATCTAGCAGGGAACAACATGGAATAGGAGATGTTTTTCTCTCGAAGCTTGCGCTTCACCTCCAGAAACTTGCGCCTTTGGCATTGGACATCAGCTGAGAAGTCTGGATAAAAATAGATATGTTGATTTTCAAATGAAATTCGATCTTTCATCTTTTGATCCCTGTAATTCAGGAGTTTGATAATCAATAGTGTTGAGCGAGCATGCTCGGCCGATGCTCGGATCGGCTCGAGCATCTCTCTGCTCGGCACATGGCGGTACTCGTACGAGTACCGCATGTGCTCGCCCGCCATGTTCGGGTCTCCTCCCCGCACGTTTTGCGGCTGCTGCGCAGCCAATAAACGTTCAGGGAGGCTCTGACATCAGTGTAATGCCAGCAGCCATGTTGGCTGCTGGCATCACACTGATTGGCTGGCCAGAACCCGTGGTCGGGTGCTGTATAGCACCTGACCAGCGAGTTCGGCTCAGTCTTAGCCAGGGAGAGATGAGGATAGGAAGGGAAAGTCAGTGTAGGGAGAAAAAAAGCAAATTTGTGAAAAAAAAAGAACCAAAAGTCCTTTTTAGGACTACTGTGTGTGGGGGCAGCAGTTTATTTTGTGTGGGGGGAAAAAAACAAAAACAAAAAATGTCATATATTCTGTTTAGTGTGCAAAGTTGCAGATTAGAGCACATTCTGTTTAGTGTGAAAAGTTGCAGATTAGAGCACATTCTGTTTAGTGTGCAAAGTTGCAGATTAGAGCACATTCTGTTTAGTGTGCAAAGTTGCAGATTAGAGCACATTCTGTTTAGTGTGCAAAGTTGCAGATTAGAGCACATTCTGTTAAGTCTTCAAACTAAAATATCAAAGTCACATATTCCATTCAGTGTGCTTCGCCGCAGTTTAGCAGCATATTCTGTGTACTCTGCACAGTTGCAGAATAGGAAGAAATACTGTTAAGTCTTCAAACTAAAATATCAAAGTCACATATTCCATTCAGTGTGCTTCGCCGCAGTTTAGCAGCATATTCTGTGTACTCTGCACAGTTGCAGAATAGGAAGAAATACTGTTAAGTCTTCAAACTAAAATATCAAAGTCACATATTCCATTCAGTGTGCTTCGCCGCAGTTTAGCAGCCTATTCTGTGTACTCTCCACAGTTGCAGAATAGGAAGAAATACTGTTAAGTCTTCAAACTAAAATATCAAAGTCACATATTCCATTCAGTGTGCGTCGCCGCAGTTTAGCAGCATATTCTGTGTACTCTGCACAGATGCAGAATAGGAAGAAATACTGTTAAGTCTTCAAACTAAAATATCAAAGTCACATATTCCATTCAGTGTGCTTCGCCGCAGTTTAGCAGCCAATTCTGTGTACTCTGCACAGTTGCAGAATAGGAAGAAATACTGTTAAGTCTTCAAACTAAAATATCAAAGTCACATATTCCATTCAGTGTGCTTCGCCGCAGTTTAGCAGCCTATTCTGTGTACTCTGCACAGTTGCAGAATAGGAAGAAATACTGTTAAGTCTTCAAACTAAAATATCAAAGTCACATATTCCATTCAGTGTGCGTCACCGCAGTTTAGCAGCATATTCTGTGTACTCTGCACAGTTGCAGAATAGGAAGAAATACTGTTAAGTCTTCAAACTCAAATATCAAAGTCACATATTCCATTCAGTGTGCTTCGCCGCAGTTTAGCAGCATATTCTGTGTACTCTGCACAGTTTCAGAATAGGAAGAAATACTGTTAAGTCTTCAAACTCAAATATAAAAGTCACATATTCCATTCAGTGTGCGTCACCGCAGTTTAGCAGCATATTCTGTGTACTCTGCACAGTTGCAGAATAGGAAGAAATACTGTTAAGTCTTCAAACTCAAATATCAAAGTCACATATTCCATTCAGTGTGCTTCGCCGCAGTTTAGCAGCATATTCTGTGTACTCTGCACAGTTGCAGAATAGGAAGAAATACTGTTAAGTCTTCAAACTCAAATATCAAAGTCACATATTCCATTCAGTGTGCTTCGCCGCAGTTTAGCAGCCTATTCTGTGTACTCTGCACAGTTGCAGAATAGGAAGAAATACTGTTAAGTCTTCAAACTAAAATATCAAAGTCACATATTCCATTCAGTGTGCTTCGCCGCAGTTTAGCAGCCTATTCTGTGTACTCTGCACAGTTGCAGAATAGGAAGAAATACTGTTAAGTCTTCAAACTAAAATATCAAAGTCACATATTCCATTCAGTGTGCTTCGCCGCAGTTTAGCAGCCTATTCTGTGTACTCTGCACAGTTGCAGAATAGGAAGAAATACTGTTAAGTCTTCAAACTAAAATATCAAAGTCACATATTCCATTCAGTGTGCGTCACCGCAGTTTAGCAGCCTATTCTGTGTACTCTGCACAGTTGCAGAATAGGAAGAAATACTGTTAAGTCTTCAAACTAAAATATCAAAGTCACATATTCCATTCAGTGTGCTTCGCCGCAGTTTAGCAGCCTATTCTGTGTACTCTGCACAGTTGCAGAATAGGAAGAAATACTGTGAAGTCTTCAAACTAAAATATCAAAGTCACATATTCCATTCAGTGTGCGTCACCGCAGTTTAGCAGCCTATTCTGTGTACTCTGCACAGTTGCAGAATAGGAAGAAATACTGTTAAGTCTTCAAACTAAAATATCAAAGTCACATATTCCATTCAGTGTGCTTCGCCGCAGTTTAGCAGCCTATTCTGTGTACTCTGCACAGTTGCAGAATAGGAAGAAATACTGTTAAGTCTTCAAACTCAAATATCAAAGTCACATATTCCATTCAGTGTGCGTCACCGCAGTTTAGCAGCCTATTCTGTGTACTCTGCACAGTTGCAGAATAGGAAGAAATACTGTTAAATCTTCAAACTAAAATATCAAAGTCACATATTCCATTCAGTGTGCGTCACCGCAGTTTAGCAGCATATTCTGTGTACTCTGCACAGTTGCAGAATAGGAAGAAATACTGTTAAGTCTTCAAACTAAAATATCAAAGTCACATATTCCGTGTAATATGAAGAAGGCGGGTAAAAAGGGACGGGGAAGTGGACGTGATCCTGATAGTTCAGGGCGCGGGTCAGGACGCGGAGAAACTGTGCCTGGTGCCAGAGCACAAGAAAGAAAGACATCCACCATACCTAGCTTCATGTCTCATTTTACAGGGCGTCGCAGGACATCACTCTCGAGGTCCGACCACTGCGAACAGGTGGTCGGTTGGATGTCAGCTGATACTGCTTCCAGTCGGTTAAGCACCACCCTGTCTTCCACCAAGTCCACTCTCAGTAGCCAAGAGTCTGGTCAACATAATCCTCACTCTGATCATCCTTCCTCCCACCATAGACGGTCTGGTCAAAGAAGTGATCCCACACTGGGATATAGTGAGGAGCTCGTCTCATCACCAATCCTTCATTTGACCCTCTCTCCAAGCACGCTTGCAGAGGAACATGACATCTTATGCCCTGATTCACAACCTCTAGAGGGTACCCAATCACAAGAAGATGACAGATGTGAACGGCATTTAAGGTCAAAGGAAGTAGTGGATGATGATGATGATGAGACACAGTTGCCATTAAATCAACCACTATTACTGTCTCAAGACCTTGTTGAGGAGGATGTTATACAGTTGTCAATGACTGAGTATGTGGTGGGATCAAGACATGAGGAGGATGATCAGAGTGAGGAAGTGGAGGAGGACTTGGTGGACGATGAGGTGACTGACCCCACCTGGGAAGGTGTAGAGCCGAGCGATGACAGCAGTCCTGAGGGTGAGCCATCTGCAGCACCGCAACAGGCTGGAAGAGGCAGTGGTGTGGCTACAGAAAGAAGGCGGACCGCACCAAACCGGCCCGCAAATGTTCCACGGAGCACCCCCTTGCGTAAATCTACCTTGCCAAGGGGTAGGTGTTCCGCGGTATGGCGTTTTTTTAAGAAAAGTGCGGACGACAAAAGAATTGTAGTTTGCAACCTGTGCCACACCAGAATGAGCCGAGGCATGAACACTAGAAACCTCACCACCACCAGCATGATCCGACACATGGCATCCAAGCACCGTAATAAGTGGGAGGAACGCCTGGATCGCCCATCTGTGTCTGCAGGCCACACCACTGCCTCCTCTTCCCCTGTTTTCGGTGCCGGCCAATCGCCTGTCGAAGGCGCAGGCCCGCATACCTCCCGCCCTGCACCTGTACCATCTGAAGCACCATCAGCGACCACATCCACTTCCCTGTCCCAGCACAGCGTCCAAATGTCGTTACCCCAGGAATTTGAGCGCAAGCGAAAATACCCAGCCACCCACCCACAGGCCATAGCACTAACCTCACACCTTTCCAAATTACTGGGCATCGAAATGCTGCCATTTAGGCTTGTGGACACTGAGTCCTTCCGCAGCCTGATGGCAGCAGCTGTCCCTCGGTACGCGGTCCCCAGCCGCCACTACTTTTCCCGGTGTGCCATCCCCTCATTACACCACCATGTGTCCCGTAACATCACCCGTGCCCTGACCAACGCAGTTACTGGGAAGGTCCACTTAACGACTGACACATCGACAAGTGCTTGTGGCCAGGGACGCTACATTTCCCTGACGGCACACTGGGTGAATGTCGTGGAGGCTGGGAGCGACTCGGACCCTGGGATGGCACGGGTGCTACCCACGCCGAGGATTGCGGGCCCTACCTCCATCAGGGTTTCCGCCAGCACCTACGTTATTGGCTCCTCCTCCTCCGTTTCCACCTCCGAATTCTCTACATGCAGCGCCACTCCCCCATCAGCCAGTAGCTGGAAGCAGTGTAGCACTGCAGTGGGGAAGCGTCAACAGGCCGTGCTGAAGCTGATCTGCCTTGGGGACAAACAGCACACGGCCTCAGAGCTGTTGCAGGGGATTAGTCACCAGACCGAGCAGTGGCTCTCGCCACTCAACCTGCAACCAGGCATGGTTGTGTGTGATAATGGGCGTAACTTGGTGGCGGCTTTGGAGCTCGGCAAGCTCACACACGTACCATGCCTAGCGCATGTATTTAATTTAGTGGTTCAGCGGTTTCTAAAAACCTACCCCAATGTGCATGATCTCTTGACCAAGGTGCGCCGCGTGTGTGCACATTTCCGTAAGTCATCTACAGCTTCGGCCGGCCTGTTGAAGCTGCAGCAGCGCTTACAATTGCCAGCTCACCGGCTGCTGTGTGACGTGTGCACGCGCTGGAACTCCACCTTCCACATGTTGGCCCGGCTTTGTGAGCAGCAGAGGGCAGTAGTGGAGTACCAGCTGTTACACGGTCGTCGCCTCTCCGTTCAACTTCCTGTAATCAGAAGTGAGGAGTGGGAATGGATGTCAGACCTCTGTGAGGTTTTACGCAATTTTGAGGAATCGACACAGATGGTGAGCGTCGATAACGCTATTATCAGTGTAACCATCCCACTTCTGTGTCTACTGAAACGCTCGCTGCTCACAATTAAAACTGACGCTTTGCATGTGGAAGAGGTGGAAATGCGGGAGGAAGAGCTTACACAAGGTGATAGCCAGAGCACCCTCACTTCGTCTTCTCAGCGACAATTGGAGGAGGCGGAGGAGGAGGAGGAGGAGGAGGAAGACACGGTTGCCTCCGCTACAGAGGGTAGCCATGGAACTTTATTTCCATCTCTTCAGCGTGGGTGGGCAGAAGAGGAGAAGAGGATGAGGAGATTGAGAGTCATCCTCCTGGTGAGGACAGCGAAATCTTGACTGTTGGTACTCTGGCACACATGGCTGACTTTATGTTAGGCTGCCTTTCCCATGACCCACGCGTTATACGCATTTTAGACAACACGGATTACTGGGTGTTCACCCTTCTGGACCCCCGCTACAAAGAGAATTTCTCATCTCTCATTCCTCCGGTGGAGAGGACAAGCAAAATGGTGCAATACCAGAAGGTTCTTGTCGAAAAATTGCTCCAAAATTTTCCATCTGACAACGCTGGCGGCAGAGTACGTGCTACCTTGGCCAGCCGAGAAGGGGAGAAAAGGGGAGCACACAGCAGTTCCGAGAAAGGCAGGGCAACACTCTCCAAGGCGTGGGACACCTTCATGACACCCCGCCAGCACCCTCACCCTGATGCGCAGCCTAGTGTCACAAGGAGGGAAAAGTTTTGGAAGATGGTGAAGGAGTACGTAGCAGACCGTGTCAGCGTCCTCAATGATCCCTCTGTGCCTTACAACTACTGGGTCTCCAAGCTGGACACGTGGTATGAACTGGCACTCTACGCCTTGGAGGTGCTGGCCTGCCCTGCCGCCAGCGTTCTGTCTGAGCGGGTATTTAGTGCTGCTGGTGGCATCATAACAGATAAGCGTATCCGCCTTTCCACCGACAATGCTGATAGGTTGACACTTATAAAAATGAACAAGGCCTGGATTTCCCCTGACTTCTCCACTCCACTGGAGGAAAGCCCCGGGGGAACATAAACTCACTTTATATATGTTATTTACAATGATGGGAATACTCTGTATTCCCATTCACCCCTTCCACCCAAAAAACGGGTATATGGTTGACTCTTAATCTTCTCATCCTCCTCCTCCTCTTCCATATGCCCTGTGATATAATTTTTATATAGGGCCAGCTCACCAGCGGGCCCTGTTTGACAATTTTTATATAGGTCAGCTCACCAACGGGCCTTCTCATATAATGTTTTATTGGGTCAGCTCTCTAGCGGGCCCTCTCATATAATGTTTTATAGCGTCAGCTCACTAGCGGGCCTTCGCATATAATGTTTAGGATGGTCAGCTCCGCAGCAGACCCTCACCCATAATGTTTTAGATGGTCGGCTCAGCGCACGTTTCCCTCTTAATCATGGCCCCAGTTCAGAAAAAACTAAGGAAATTTTTGGGAGAATTTGCCTCTGCGCACGTTTCCCTCTTAATCATGGCCTCAGTTCAGAAAAATCGAGGAAATTTTTGGGAGAATTTGCCTCTGCGCACGTTTCCCTCTTAATCATGGCCTCAGTTCAGAAAAATCTAGGAAATTTTTGGGAGAATTTGCCTCTGCGCACGTTTCCCTCTTAATCATGGCCTCAGTTCAGAAAAATCGAGGAAATTTTTGGGAGAATTTGCAGATGATACACAAGTAAATATACAGCAAATACTGTTTGGTAACAATTTTTCGCCTAAAGTCGTTTTTATTTTCCTTTTTGTGTGTTTTACGGTCAGTCTGTAAAAATGGCGTACTACGGGCGAAAGATCGTTCCCAGCAGCGATGTTGGAGTCCAAGATGCATCCAGACATCCTCCCTATGCTGTCCCTGAACCATTTCTGTGGTGTTTCCATCCTTTTCTGCCCTTTTCCTATGGACCAGGCACCCTCCCCTCATCAGAGCAGAGGGTGCCTGGTGTAATGCTCGAGTCCTCCCATTGACTTCAATGGGGCTCGGGTGCTCGGCCGAGCACTCGAGCCTCCGGGGGCGCTCGGTCAGAGCACCCGAACACCCGAGCATTGGGGTGCTCGCTCATCACTAATAATCAACTGACGGGGAGGAGATCCAGGGGGCCTGGGGCGTATCGGTATACGATGTACCCTTTCAATAGTGAAAGATGGTGAAAGACCCTCCATGCCAACATGTTCCTATATCCAATTTTCCATGTATTGCTCAGGAGCATGACCCTCGCTGCCCTCCGGCAGCCCAATTATACGAATGTTACTGCGTCTAGATCTGTTTTCAAGATCATCCACTTTGGATTGCAGAGAACGCACATGGTTCTTCAATTCATCCACCGTGGCAACCACAGGGGGAAGTGCATCTTCCACAGTAGACACATGTTGTCGGACGTCAGTAATACTTTCACGTAAATTTTGTTGGTCTGCACGTAAGAGATTTATCTCTACCTGCACAGTATCAATCTTGTTGGTTAAAACCGCCTGACAAGTAGCAATTGCAGACATTATTTCTGTAAATTGGGATTTCGAATCATCTTCCTCAGAAGCAGAAGATTGGGCCGGCGAAACAACCGCAGAAGGGGCCTCCAACATGGCCGTTACTTCCTCCACCGCCATAGCTCTCCTAGCAAATTTACTTAGCTTCTTCCTGTATTCTGATGACTTTTTAACCATACTGGGATTGGGAAGACAGGTGCAGATCAAATCAACATATGACAAGGTCAGCGTAGGGTGGACAGTAGCTGCTGAGGCTGGCAAGTGCAGACAGGATCTCTCAAGATTCAAATGACATGCATAATTCATCTTATGTCATGTGACAAGGGAATTAAATCATACATGGGATAGCAGGGGAGTACACATAGAGGAAAAAGGACAAACAGGGAAGCCAGCAACTTCAGAATTTGCAGTATCAGATGCTCAGACAGCAAATAAGGTCATCAGCCACAGGTAGGTAATAAAACAGCAGCAGTTGGCTCCTCAGCCGGAATCAGGCAGCAATCAGCAGAAGGATCTCTGAGGTTCAATTATACATGGGGCAGCTGGGGGGAACATACATAGGAGAGTAGACAAACGAGGGAGCTTGCAGCATATGCTTCAAAATTATCCAACTGATGAACAGAGTTGAGAAGTAAGGACCACATCCAGATAATGGCACAGCAATAAGAGACCCTCCAGCTGTTTCTGTCACCCAAGGAAATGCCAGGCATCCCAGAAGAAAAGGCTCACAATGCCACCAGGCTGCAGGTATGGCATCAGGAACCAGCATGCATCCAGGTGGGTGATGATAGCCCAATGGGCAAAGATAGGGAACACAGGAGAAAAATAATAAACAGGAGGGTACACTAAGGTATTCAGCAAGGGCATGGACTGTCAATACAACCCCAGACAGGGGCACACACCAGGCAGAGCAATACTGTGACTGTGTAGGATGTAACAGCACCAAGTCCACCAGCGTATTGTATAGGCCTTAAGCCACTCCAAACCCGCCCGTAGACTCCACTACATTGTAGAACATCTCAAAGGGAGAGGCCCACGGCACTGCTAAGATGCACTGGCAACAGTAAGAGTCAGTGGGCTTCCCAGTTGGTTATGTTGGCCTACTGGGCAGGGACAGGGGACACAGGAGACGGAAAAAAAAAAAACAGGAGAGCGCGCTAACTGGGCATAGAGGACAAAGGCCAAGCGTCTAGCACAGGTGCCCGGCAGGAGCACTCACCAAGCGCAGCGCCGTCATAGCAACACAGCCGCGACACTCCAAGGCAGGGCCCACTCCAACTCCAGGCCCGATGCAGTGCCGCTCCGTTGGTCTCATGCGCCACCTCTATCACAGGCCCCAACACCAGGTGCAGTCCACAGCACAGCCCGGACCAGAAGACAGACCGCGCCTCCTCCTTCACCAACTGGGCCCCCCTCCTGGCCGGGCCAGCAAGCAGGCTGCAGCGGCGCGGCCCGAATCCACGCCGCAGCAAACAATGGCCTCACAGTGCAAACCAGGTATCCACAGATAGCTCTGAACGTAGTGTATATGAGTCTGACAGTCTTATAGCAAATAGAAGCATTACAGAGGGCAGATACTGAAGGATATTAATAGATTTTAGCGGAGCCTCTCCACAATGTGTCTGCTCAGTATGACTGCCAGGCCACGCCCCCCGGGTATTTACTAATTTAGTTACTGCTGCATTATCTGATAATCAAATCTCACAGCATCAGGCTTATCTTGACATAGGCCTCAGCCTGCTATCCTATTACAATATAATCCTTGAAAAAAAATTGCAAGGTAATCCTTGAAAAAAATTGCTAGCTCTTTGTGCGGGCATTCGGTAACCTTAGTTGAATGTATGTTCTTATTGGTGGGATGGTAGAATGACAACTCATAACAACAAGCGATTGGTCAAGGTGGTTTTGTTGTTGCATGACTGACTTACCAGGGGTCATGAAATGATTCACCCTTCCTACAATGAGCAATGAATATTCTACAGGGTGGACAGTATATAGATTACACCCTGCATCCTATTAGTCTCTACCACATTGCCGTGTGTAGTCACACAATGTGAAATGTGTACCAACATATTGCCATAATAATTTCCCATATGCAGAATCACTGCTTGCGTTTGGTACTAGTAATGTCAATGTCAGGGGAGCCATGGAAAGTATCACTATTAGTGATGAGCGAGCACCCCAATGCTCGGATGTTCGGGTGCTCTGACCGAGCACCCCCTGAGGCTCGAGTGCTCGGCCGAGCATCCGAGCCCCATTGAAGTCAATGGGAGGACTCGAGCATTACACCAGGCACCCCCTGCTCTGATGAGGGGAGGGTGCCTGGTCCATAGGAAAAGGGCAGAAAAAGATGGAAACACTACAGAAATGGTTCAGGGACAGCATAGGGAGGATGTCTGGATGCACCTTGGACTCCAACATCGCTGCTGGGAACGATCTTTCGCCCGTAGTACGCCATTTTTACAGACTGACCATAAAACACACAAAAAGGAAAATAAAAACGACTTTAGGCGAAAAATTGTTACCAAACAATATTTGCTGTATATTTACTTGTATATCATCTGCAAATTCTCCCAAAAATTTCCTTGATTTTCAGAACTGAGGCCATGATTAAGAGGGAAACGTGCGCAGAGGCAAATTATCCCAAAAATTTCCTTGATTTTCAGAACTGAGGCCATGATTAAGAGGGAAACGTGCGCAGAAACAAATTCTCCCAAAAATTTCCTTGATTTTCAGAACTGAGGCCATGATTAAGAGGGAAACGTGCGCAGAGGCAAATTCTCCCAAAAATTTCCTTGATTTTCAGAACTGAGGCCATGATTAAGATGGAAACGTGTGCTGAGCTGACCATCTAAAACATTATGGGTGAGGGTCTGCAGCAGAGCTGACCATCCTAAACATTATATGCGAAGGCCCGCTAGTGAGCTGACGCTATAAAACATTATATGAGAGGGCCCGCTAGAGAGCTGACCCAATAAAACATTATATGAGAAGGCCCGCTGGTGAGCTGACCTATATAAAAATTGTCAAACAGGGCCCGCTGGTGAGCTGGCCCTATATAAAAATTATATCACAGGGCCCGCTGGTGAGCTGGCCCTATATAAAAATTATATCCCAGGGCACGCTGGTGAGCTGGCCCTATATAAAAATTATATCCCAGGGCATATGGAAGAGGAGGAGGAGGATGAGAAGATTAAGAGTCAACCATATACCCGTTTTTTGGGTGGAAGGGGTGAATGGGAATACAGAGTATTCCCATCATTGTAAATAACATATATAAAGTGAGTTTATGTTCCCCCGGGGCTTTCCTCCAGTGGAGTGGAGAAGTCAGGGGAAATCCAGGCCTTGTTCATTTTTATAAGTGTCAACCTATCAGCATTGTCGGTGGAAAGGCGGATACGCTTATCTGTTATGATGCCACCAGCAGCACTAAATACCCGCTCAGACAGAACGCTGGCGGCAGGGCAGGCCAGCACCTCCAAGGCGTAGAGTGCCAGTTCATACCACGTGTCCAGCTTGGACACCCAGTAGTTGTAAGGCACAGAGGGATCATTGAGGACGCTGACACGGTCTGCTACGTACTCCTTCACCATCTTCCAAAACTTTTCCCTCCTTGTGACACTAGGCTGCGCATCAGGGTGAGGGTGCTGGCGGGGTGTCATGAAGGTGTCCCACGCCTTGGAGAGTGTTGCCCTGCCTTTCTCGGAACTGCTGTGTGCTCCCCTTTTCTCCCCTTCTCGGTTGGCCAAGGTAGCACGTACTCTGCCGCCAGCGTTGTCAGATGGAAAATTTTGGAGCAATTTTTCGACAAGAACCTTCTGGTATTGCAACATTTTGCTTGTCCTCTCCACCGGAGGAATGAGAGATGAGAAATTCTCTTTGTAGCGGGGGTCCAGAAGGGTGAACACCCAGTAATCCGTGTTGTCTAAAATGCGTGTAACGCGTGGGTCACGGGAAAGGCAGCCTAACATAAAGTCAGCCATGTGTGCCAGAGTACCAACAGGCAAGATTTCGCTGTCCTCACCAGGAGGATGACTCTCAATATCCTCATCCTCTTCCTCCTCTTCTGCCCACCCACGCTGAAGAGATGGAACTAAAGTTCCATGGCTACCCTCTGTAGCGGAGGCAACCGTGTCTTCCTCCTCCTCCTCCTCCTCCGCCTCCTCCAATTGTCGCTGAGAAGACGAAGTGAGGGTGCTCTGGCTATCACCTTGTGTAAGCTCTTCCTCCCCCATTTCCACCTCTTCCACATGCAAAGCGTCGGTTTTAATTGTGAGCAGCGAGCGTTTCAGTAGACACAGAAGTGGGATGGTTACACTGATAATAGCGTTATCGCCGCTCACCATCTGTGTCGATTCCTCAAAATTGCGTAAAACCTCACAGAGGTCTGACATCCATTCCCACTCCTCACTTCTGATTACAGGAAGTTGAACGGAGAGGCGACGACCGTGTAACAGCTGGTACTCCACTACTGCCCTCTGCTGCTCACAAAGCCGGGCCAACATGTGGAAGGTGGAGTTCCAGCGCGTGCTCACGTCACACAGCAGCCGGTGAGCTGGCAATTGTAAGCGCTGCTGCAGCTTCAACAGGCCGGCTGAAGCTGTTGATGACTTACGGAAATGTGCACACACGCGGTGCACCTTGGTCAAGAGATCATGCACATTGGGGTAGGTTTTTAGAAATCGCTGCACCACTAAATTAAATACATGCGCTAGGCATGGTACGTGTGTGAGCTTGCCGAGCTCCAAAGCCGCCACCAAGTTACGCCCATTATCACACACAACCATGCCTGCTTGCAGGTTGAGTGGCGAGAGCCACTGCTCGGTCTGGTGACTAATCCCCTGCAACAGCTCTGAGGCCGTGTGCTGTTTGTCCCCAAGGCAGATCAGCTTCAGCACGGCCTGTTGACGCTTCCCCACTGCAGTGCTACACTGCTTCCAGCTACTGGCTGATGGGGGAGTGGCGGTGTGTGTAGAGAATTCGGAGGTGGAAACGGAGGAGGAGGAGCCAATAACGTAGGTGCTGGTGGAAACCCTGATGGAGGTAGGGCCCGCAATCCTCGGCGTGGGTAGCACCCGTGCCATCCCAGGGTCCGAGTCGCTCCCAGCCTCCACGACATTCACCCAGTGTGCCGTCAGGGAAATGTAGCGTCCCTGGCCACAAGCACTTGTCCATGTGTCAGTCGTTAAGTGGACCTTCCCAGTAACTGCGTTGGTCAGGGCACGGGTGATGTTACGGGACACATGGTGGTGTAATGCGGGGATGGCACACCGGGAAAAGTAGTGGCGGCTGGGGACCGCGTACCGAGGGACAGCTGCTGCCATCAGGCTGCGGAAGGACTCAGTGTCCACAAGCCTAAATGGCAGCATTTCGATGGCCAGTAATTTTGAAAGGTGTGAGGTTAGTGCTATGGCCTGTGGGTGGGTGGCTGGGTACTTTCTCTTGCGCTCAAATTCCTGGGGTAACGACATTTGGACGCTGTGCTGGGACAGGGAAGTGGATGTGGTCGCTGATGGTGCTTCAGATGCTACAGGTGCAGGGCGGGAGGTATGCGGGCCTGCGCCTTCGACAGGCGATTGGCCGGCACCGAAAACAGGGGAAGAGGAGGCAGTGGTGTGGCCTGCAGACACAGATGGGCGATCCAGGCGTTCCTCCCACTTACTACGGTGCTTGGATGCCATGTGTCGGATCATGCTGGTGGTGGTGAGGTTTCTAGTGTTCATGCCTCGGCTCATTCTGGTGTGGCACAGGTTGCAAACTACAATTCTTTTGTCGTCCGCACTTTCCTTAAAAAAACGCCATACCGCGGAACACCTACCCCTTGGCAAGGTAGATTTACGCAAGGGGGTGCTCCGTGGAACATTTGCGGGCCGGTTTGGTGCGGTCCGCCTTCTTTCTGTAGCCACACCACTGCCTCTTCCAGCCTGTTGCGGTGCTGCAGATGGCTCACCCTCAGGACTGCTGTCATCGCTCGGCTCTACACCTTCCCAGGTGGGGTCAGTCACCTCATCGTCCACCAAGTCCTCCTCCACTTCCTCACTCTGATCATCCTCCTCAAGTCTTGATCCCACCACATACTCAGTCATTGACAACTGTATAACATTCTCCTCAACAAGGTCTTGAGACGGAAATAGTGGTTGATTTAATGGCAACTGTGTCTCATCATCATCATCATCATCCACTACTTCCTTTGACCTTAAATGCCGTTCACATCTGTCATCTTCTTGAGATTGGGTAGCCTCTAGAGGTTGTGAATCAGGGCACAAGATGTCATGTTCCTCTGCAAGCGTGCTTGGAGAGAGGGTCAAATGAAGGATTGGTGATGAGACGAGCTCCTCACTATATCCCAGTGTGGGATCACTTCTTTGACCAGACCGTGTATGGTGGGAGGAAGGATGATCAGAGTGAGGATTATGTTGACCAGACTCTTGGCTACTGAGAGTGGACTTGGTGGAAGACAGGGTGGTGCTTAACCGACTGGAAGCAGTATCAGCTGTCATCCAACCGACCACCTGTTCGCAGTGGTCGGACCTCGAGAGTGATGTCCTGCGACGCCCTGTAAAATTACACATGAAGCTAGGTATGGTGGATTTCTTTCTTTCTTGTGCTCTGGCACCAGGCACAGTTTCTCCGCGTCCTGACCCGCGCCCTGAACTTTCAGGATCACGTCCACTTCCCCGTCCCTTTTTACCCGCCTTCTTCATCTTACACAGAATATGTGACTTTAATATTTGAGTTTGAAAACTTAACAGTATTTCTTATTATTCTGCAACTGTACAGAGTACACAGAATAGGCTGTTAAACGGCGGTGAAACACACTGAATGGAATATGTGACTTTAATATTTGAGTTTGAAAACTTAACAGTATTTCTTATTATTCTGCAACTCTGCAGAGTACACAGAATAGGCTGTTAAACGGCGGTGAAACACACTGAATGGAATATGTGACTTTAATATTTGAGTTTGAAAACTTAACAGTATTTCTTATTATTCTGCAACTCTGCAGAGTACACAGAATAGGCTGTTAAACGGCGGTGAAACACACTGAATGGAATATGTGACTTTAATATTTGAGTTTGAAAACTTAACAGTATTTCTTATTATTCTGCAACTGTACAGAGTACACAGAATAGGCTGTTAAACGGCGGTGAAACACACTGAATGGAATATGTGACTTTAATATTTGAGTTTGAAAACTTAACAGTATTTCTTATTATTCTGCAACTCTGCAGAGTACACAGAATAGGCTGTTAAACGGCGGTGAAACACACTGAATGGAATATGTGACTTTAATATTTGAGTTTGAAAACTTAACAGTATTTCTTATTATTCTGCAACTGTACAGAGTACACAGAATAGGCTGTTAAACGGCGGTGAAACACACTGAATGGAATATGTGACTTTAATATTTGAGTTTGAAAACTTAACAGTATTTCTTATTATTCTGCAACTGTACAGAGTACACAGAATAGGCTGTTAAATGGCGGTGAAACACACTGAATGGAATATGTGACTTTAATATTTGAGTTTGAAAACTTAACAGTATTTCTTATTATTCTGCAACTGTACAGAGTACACAGAATAGGCTGTTAAACGGCGGTGAAACACACTGAATGGAATATGTGACTTTAATATTTGAGTTTGAAAACTTAACAGTATTTCTTATTATTCTGCAACTGTACAGAGTACACAGAATAGGCTGTTAAACGGCGGTGAAACACACTGAATGGAATATGTGACTTTAATATTTGAGTTTGAAAACTTAACAGTATTTCTTATTATTCTGCAACTGTACAGAGTACACAGAATAGGCTGTTAAACGGCGGTGAAACACACTGAATGGAATATGTGACTTTAATATTTGAGTTTGAAAACTTAACAGTATTTCTTATTATTCTGCAACTGTACAGAGTACACAGAATAGGCTGTTAAACGGCGGTGAAACACACTGAATGGAATATGTGACTTTAATATTTGAGTTTGAAAACTTAACAGTATTTCTTATTATTCTGCAACTGTACAGAGTACACAGAATAGGCTGTTAAACGGCGGTGAAACACACTGAATGGAATATGTGACTTTAATATTTGAGTTTGAAAACTTAACAGTATTTCTTATTATTCTGCAACTCTGCAGAGTACACAGAAAAGGCTGCTAAACTGCGGTGAAACACACTGAATGGAATATGTGACTTTGATATTTTAGTTTGAAGACTTAACAGTATTTCTTCCTATTCTGCAACTCTGCACAGTACACAGAATAGGCTGCTAAACTGCGGCGAAGCACACTGAATGGAATATGTGACTTTGATATTTTAGTTTGAAGACTTAACAGTATTTCTTCCTATTCTGCAACTCTGCACAGTACACAGAATAGGCTGCTAAACTGCGGCGAAGCACACTGAATGGAATATGTGACTTTGATATTTTAGTTTGAAGACTTAACAGTATTTCTTCCTATTCTGCAACTCTGCACAGTACACAGAATGTGCTGCTAAACTGCGGCGAAGCACACTGAATGGAATATGTGACTTTGATATTTTAGTTTGAAGACTTAACAGTATTTCTTCCTATTCTGCAACTCTGCACAGTACTCAGAATGTGCTGCTAAACTGCGGCGACGCACACTGAATGGAATACGTGACTTTGATATTTTAGTTTGAAGACTTAACAGAATGTGCTCTAATCTGCAACTTTGCACACTAAACAGAATGTGCTCTAATCTGCAACTTTGCACACTAAACAGAATGTGCTCTAATCTGCAACTTTGCACACTAAACAGAATGTGCTCTAATCTGCAACTGTGCACACTAAACAGAATGTGCTCTAATCTGCAACTTTTCACACTAAATAGAATATTTTTTTTTTTTTTTTTTTTTTTTTTTCCCCCCACACAAAATAACCTGCTGCCCCCACACACAGTAGTCCTAAAAAGGACTTTTGGTTCTTTTTTGTCACAATTTTTTTTTTTCCTCCCTACACTGCCTTTCCCTTCCTATCCTCAGCTCTCCCTGGCTCAGACTGAGCCGAACTCGATGGTCAGGTGCTATACAGCACCTGACCACAGGTTCTGGCCAGCCAATCAGTGTAATGCCAGCAGCCAACATGGCTGCTGGCATTACACCGATGTCAGAGCCTCCCTGCACGTTTATTGGCTGCGCAGCAGCCGCAAAACGTGCGGGGAGGAGACCCGAACATGGCGGGCGAGCACATGCGGTACTCGTACGAGTACCGCCATGTGCCGAGCAGAGCGATGCTCGAGCCGATCCGAGCATCGGCCGAGCATGCTCGCTCAACACTAATCACTATCCTCTACACCGGCCCTAGCATTATAATATAGCCATTCTGGGATTTTGGTTGCTGAGCAAACATTTCAGTGGGGAATTTTTGGACATCTTGTCCTCATCATTATTGGGGATGTACAGTGTGCATAATGACAGATCCTAATTTCTTGGGTAATGGTTTAACATCAGTATAAACTAAGTTGGTTATGTTGGCTATGCTTAATTAGAACAGACATGCCAAGGTAGGATCCCTCCTCCCTCCTTTTTTTGCAACCCTTTTGCACACTGCAGTTGTTGATAGCTGCTCATTTCTTGTCCCCATAGAAAAATATTCCTGCACCAAATAACTGGTTGCCACATATACTCAGTAAATCAAACCACTCCAGCTCCCTCCCTCTCTTTTCTGGAATGCTTACTCTAGCTAGCATCAACATTTGAGCAGCTTTCTCTGTCTCTCAAGCACAAATTTACAACTTGCAGTAAACTGACCTACCCATTTATTTTGGTGAGTTTGTATAGCAGGAAAACATGGAGAAATTCTTTAAATTAGGGAAACTTACTTTACTATCATTTATTTCTATACAATGAATGAAAAAAGCAAACAAAAAAAAAGCAGAAAAACTGATGTTGATCCAGAGGCAGTTTCTCCTTTTCCGTGTCCTAAGTTTCACGTTCACTCACTCTGTATGTACAATGTTCCAGGCACTTGTATACTCAAAGTTATGACTACTCAACCTGAGTGCCTGGAACATATGCATAGAGAAGGACTGGGAGACAGGCTTGGGATGTGGAAGTGGAGATACTGTCTCTGGATCAATATCCCAGAAGGGAGACTACTTCAGGTCACTACATGGAGGATGCCATCCAGCTGCTGCACACTTGATCCCTTGGACTGGGTTTGAAGTGCCAAATGGTATATATGTCCTAGAGTAACTTCAAGACCTGAAACATCAGAGAGTGAATGCCCTGTAAGGGTTCTTATACTTGGCTTATTTTAGCAAACAAGCAAGCAAATACTACACTGTCTCTTCTTTTCCCCCCCTTTCCTTCTCTATTACATTTTTTTACAATCAGACACAGCTTATTCAGGGGATCAGAGCAAACTATGAGGGTCTGTTGGACTGTATGGACATTATGGTTTGAGATCTACAGATATAATGTACATGTGTATATATATATATATATATATATATATACACACAGAAACCCCCTGGAGGGGGTGTACCAATATGGATACACTCAAAATTGTTGGATCTTGAGAATTACAGGAGCTATAGTACAACTGTAGCTGGAAGGCCTCACATTGACACCACTGAAGGAGATGGACCCACTGGTCCTTATTAAGACAGAAAAAATATGCTATAAGATTTTTGTTCGCGAGAAATGTGCCATTTTGTCAGATACAAAATAGATCTTGCAAAACAGGTGTTTACCTTTAAGTTTTGCTTCACAATATAACCAATCGGATAGTAGAACAATCTCAAGATGCCCATAACAGAGCAGATCTGCATTCCTTCAAACATCATCCAACCAGATTCCTGACTGGATGACATGTCTGAATAAGGTAGTGGACTTTTTCAGTGGTTGGTAGAACTGCTGGATGACTACCCTCTCACTTTTCATTTTGATCTCCTGCTCTTTCCCCTGTTCAATTCAATTCCCTCAGGTCCTGCTTCCTCTCTTTCTAATGCAGTGATTCTCAACCAGGGTGCCGTGGCACTTTGGTGTGCCACATGAAACTACTTAGGGTACCCTGTCCTTTGTAGAAAGACTTTGATAAAATGTGAATACTAAGTTTCAAAATGATATTTCTGATTTTTTTTTTTTTCTACACAATGTGTTTGTTTCTGTTATTCTGATTGTGAGACCTAAAAAGAATCATATATTTATGCATTTGTTTCCTCCATTATGTGTTTGACAAATGACCTATAAAATGTTAGGTGTCCCCGAATCTTCCAGACTGAGTTTTAGGGGTGCCATGACCAAAAAAAGGTTGAGAACCACTGTTCTAATGATTAGAGCCTCTCTATGGCAAAATAACTAAAAGGGCTTGTTAGAAAATGGACACATCATATAATTAGGTAAAGGAATTGCACCCAAACCATCCAAATAAAATAATATATTTTAATCAATGTCACTATTATTTTAAGGCTTAAATATAAAACTTTTGTTTCAAAATAATTTTTCTTTAAAAGACAGATGAAGCAACTGAACCATTGAAACATTAAGTTACAAAAAATATTTGTATTTCAGTAAGGCAGCTGATTAATGTGGCCCCAGAGTGTTATCCTATTTGTACATAAAAACCTTGACATTGTTTTGACAAATCACCATGATTTAAACACATGGGCATATACGTCTAGGGATACATACGACCAAAATGTTCTCAAATCAAATAACCTGAAAACAAGTGAAATAAAGCAGCGAGACGTTAATCTATAAAAAGCATTGTAATGAAAATGTTTTTACAAGGTATATATAATTATATTTCACCATCAGCTAAAACCCTTGAGTCTACGCTGACTGTAATAACTAATGGTTCATGATGTATATTAATCGAAATCCCTACTGTGCTCTGTATATGACAACTGATTAATTTCCACAGTTGCCATTTCATTTTTATTGGAGTTATTTTGACTCAAATCTGGTATAAACCTATTTTAATTAAACTTTTAAAAAGAACGTTCAACATTATTTACAATACTAGGCATAAGTATAAGATAAAAGATGAGCAATTCTGGACCAAACCAAATTCACCAAAGGCAAAACATAAAAAGTCTCAAACCCATCATTAAGTTAAATGGAGATTTTAACATCTGAAATGCTAGAGTGGTTACCAACTCAAGTGTTGGTAAGCTCTCTGGATTTCCAGATGTTAAAAGTCACATTTCTATCAATGGAAACTTTTTATTTCTCCTTCATAGTGCAGTTGCTTTGCTCCAGGTTTGTTACCATTTTCAGTTGAACATAAGACTTAGAGGTTTAACCCTTTAAAGAGGAACTTCCTTTCAAATTATAGTGCCCCCAAAATCATTATTCACATAGTTATAGGCATATCAATACTTTTATTATCCTGAATAAGTCTGGCATTATTGGGAAATCCAACTTGTTCGTAGACTCACGGCAGGCATTAAAACATACTTGTGCTTTCTGTGTATATTGCCTAAATGCATTGAACACATGTATGAGTACACAAAAGGTACATTTAAACTGAATATGAATACTTTGGAAACACTACTGAACTGCTCAACCTTGTGTTGTCCACAAGGTATGATAACTCTGTAGATGAGCATTCTTAATGTACAGGTTTGATACCTGGATGTTAGTACACACATGCATTAGTGTCTTCTGTGTATATGTGAATGTTTCAGTAGAGGCTGATGTGAACATCAGGTCAAACATTGCATCATCAACACAATCACTTGGAACATCAAGGGGTGAGCTTCATGGAAGTGTTGTCTCCGCTTCAGTCGAGTCACATGGAAACTCCTCTGTTCAAGGATGGATCATGCTATGGATTCCTGTGGGACAAGATGGCAGGATTTGGAACAGCACCCTTGAAATGATTGTCATGCAACAGCTTCAACATCATTACCCCCTTAATCTTTTCCGTTACAGGGGAGTACACAGCCCATTGTTTTATAATGTGTTGCTTACTAGTCTGTAACCCATTATGGGGAGAACTAAGGGGATGTCAAACAGTCCTATGGATATGTGCCCCTGACATAAATACACACATCAACAAATATGTTCTTATAACTCCATGAAAAAAATGAATATGGGCTGCCATTGTCAGAGTGACAGTGGCAGCCCAGATTTATTTGTTTCATGGAGCTATCAGGACAAATTTGTTGATGTGTGTATTTATGCCAGGGGCACATATCACTGCACACACATACACACATACACACATAGGTTAGCATGGTGTCCCTTGAGATCTGATCCACTTTTCATGCCCATCATGTTGTGTAACACTGACGCTACCATTGTAGATCCATCCCTCTGCTGCTCTTTTCAGCTATAGCTACCTAGAGGTCCCATGTTCACTCCAATGACCCTTTAAACCCTGATGTGACAGAGTGTTATCCAATGCACTGCATTGGCTAACGCTCTTTCACTACAAGGATACCATGGTTGCTATGGCTTTGATCATGGCAAATCACGTTAGTTGCTGTCAATCAAGGCCTGGAACATGCTAAACATGGGGAATGTGTACCTTGGTTCTCATGGGGGTATGCATGATATCCTTGGTAGCAATGTCAACATGGAGGATGGAATGGAAGATGGTTTTGGAATCCTCAGCCACAATATGCCAAGTCCATGGTATGAATGATATTTGTGGCCACACTGCTGCCAGTGTCAGGGCTGTGTCATAGATCCTGTAGGGGTGAAACAGAACATCATGTTTGGTGTGGTTAGTGTGTTGCCACCAGTTCACAGGACTGATGATGGACATGCATGGATTGTGTGAATGCCTGTGTTATACTCACAGCTGAAGTGGTCCCTGATCAGCCTGTCTCTCATCTGCTCCCCTCTCAGGGTCTCCTCACCATTGCCAATGTCCACGGGCACATCAGGTATGGGGAGTGCTGGGTATCATCCACCAGCCTAATGTCCACTGTGATGTTGTGCAGTATCGAACATGCCATTATAAAGTCACACACTTTGGCTGAGGCATACTGCAGGGCTCCCCCAGTGTGTGTGGTTCAGACATCTGAATTGGGACTTGAGGAGGCTCTCTCTCTATCTCCCTGAGTGGAAAAAAAAGCCACAAGTGAGTGTGGTGAGCTGTCCCTTTAAGTATGTGGTAAGGCATTGTCTAGGTGTGGTGATGCAGTGAGTGATGACCAATGGGAAGGTGTTTGTTGTCCAGGTAAGTGTTTGCCGGTGTGTTTGTGTTTTAAAATGTACTGTGTTCTGATTGCTGTTTCTTTGTCAGTTGCAGGTGTGGAGTTGTGGGGTGCTGGACCATCTGGTGATGTTGCACAGGTGAGTTTGTTTTGTATTGGCAGGTGTCCTTGTTTTGTGATAACCCCCATTGTTCTGTGCCATGTTATGTTGGTGTTTTATTGGAAGGCCTTGTCCCTGTGGTGTTGCTTGGTTGTTGTGTTGTTTGTGACAGTGATTTGTGGTGCATGGACATGTTTTTTGTGTTAATTTGGCATTGCACAAGTTAATTTTTCCATTTGCATGCTTGTGCCGTATGCGGTTTCTCTTTAACAGGTTTTTCTTTTTGACCGTTATGTGTCTAACGGCTAACAAAACTAGGTCTTAACGTTTAGCCATTAAATGTATCTTTTTTTCTGGCGTTAGCAGTCCTTCACTCCTTTGAATGGCTCTAGGAAATCTTGTTCCATGAGTCTCAATGCATGTAAGTCTATCAGCCGTAAGGATTATCAAACTGCCGTTAGCTGTTCTTAAGACTGACCTTTAAATGGCTTACAACACGTTAATGCACCCGTTAGAGTTTTCTTTGCCTAACGCCTGACTTTAAATCTGCCGCTATGTGTGGGGACATTAAATCTTAATTGATCCTAACTAAATGGAATTGACATCTGTTATCTCAGATTGATACAATAAAGGATATTTGTGAACGTCTAAGAATCTTGTGAGACATTGTATAATATACTAGTTGAAGGGCCTTGTACACGGGCCACAGTGCCACTGCCAGCCGGTCACGGGGCAGTCATGCGCAGTAGAGACTGCCCGCACCGCAGCTGATACAGAGCTGGACGCTCCGAAGTTAGTGATATAACTATGTTAACAGAAATGACACACTTAACTTAGTTAATACTTCAGAAGTACCTGTTTTACTACAATTTTCCCTATATGTATGCTTTGTACAAATGCTTTATCAAGCAGGAGAGCAGTGGATGCAAATTACTGAAGTGGCAGAGCATTGATAAATCTATTGGCAGTCAGATTTCCAATTGCATATTTATATCATCTCAGTACAGGACCATTTATGTACTTTTTTGATAATATATCACTTTTTGTGTGAAATTACTCCCAAAAGGCCTGTGATTACCTGTACTTCTGGTCACTTGGTACCCCAAGACCTGTTTGAACTTGCTACAGACAAGTCTCAGTGAACGTGTAACTGTTGCTACTGATTGGTTCCAGTGTCTAGGATTCTGATTCATGTGAATGATTCTTGCTTGATTATCAACTGCTCCTGTCTACCTCCAGTCTTTCTCTTCCTAGTGTGCCATTGTCTTGGAGCACCAGAGTAATGATGTTTGAGACATTTAACAGTGGAGATAAATATTGCACCCCTGAAGAAGTGCAATGGTAGTTCCACAATACACATTGGGTCCTTTCTCCACACTTAACTCTTGAAACTGTCTCTCCCACAACCCTTGTGTGAATCCTCTCCTGTTCCCCATATACAGCTACTCAATTAACAGTCACACATTTGAGCTTACAGTTGTTCTCCACTGGTACATCACATATCATCACAGACCAGCCATGTGGAATAAAAACATGGATACCAGCAGAATCCTCACAGCAGCTCAATATCTAAGGACAGTGTCCTAAAGACGACTGGTTGGTGGGCTATATGGTTAGATGTTCTGTTGGGTATAATTCAAAGGTTATAATTGGACCCTTTTTTTGTTCTTCATCATTCCTAGAGCACAGGACCTGTTGAGCCTGCTGTGGGAATTCACAGAGATGATCAGTAAGTAAATATGTGTGTGCGCACATGAACAGTTGAGAGTGTTTGCTTGTGTGCACGTGTGCTTGTGCATGTGGGTATGGATGCCAGATGGTAACTTAAGACCATTAAAATGAACCCTTTGAGTTCCATAGGGGTATGGAATGCATTGTGAAGCAATGTGTTCTATACCCCTCTAGCACTCAGAGGTTTAAAGGACTTAACCTACTGCCATAAGACTCAGCTTTTTGCTTACCTTTTCATTCCTGAAGGAACTTCCATGGGAAGGAGAAGCTTGTGTCTTATTCCACATAAATTCCAGAAGGAAAGAGCTTACAGTTTTTAAACATTTCTACCCATAAGGTGTAAAGCTGATCCTCACTATGATTAAAATCATGCCAAAGTGGTTATGTATGTATCTATTAAGCACTTTGTGACATTAAAGAAGGGCTGTCATCTCCTTATAATAAACCTTCACTCATGTTATTCTGGCCAGAAAATCCTAATGGCCCTATGAATTTTGCTTTTTTGCCTTTTTTTCAAGAGATAACATCTTCAGTCGTGGATGTCATATGCATGGACGAGGATATGACAGTTGCTTGCAACACAATAAGAAGTAATAATCATTTTAAATTGGCTGCATTCGCCGATGATGTTCTGTTTTTTGTCTCCCATCCTATCACCTCACTCCCTCCTCTCATAGAATTGTTACATCAATACTCTACGGTTTCCCAAGTCTTGATCAACTACTCAAAATCCGAGGTCCTTAATGTTACTCTCTCTCCACTCTCAGCTTCTTCACTCCAAGGAAAATACCCACTTAGTTGGACTGATTCGGTCATCACTTATCTGGGGATTCGGATATCGCCGGATCTCTCTTCCTTGCCCGAGCGTAATCTTTCCCCCCTCTTAAGCGAACTGTCCCGGGACCTGTCAGCTTGGAACTCCTTATATCTCTCATGGCTTGGTCGAATAAACGTGGTCAAAATGTTGGTACTACCCAAGGTCCTTTACATCCTAAATGCATTGCCGTTGCATATCCCTAGACATTTTCTCGACTCACTTACCTCTATCACCCTCCATTTTATCTGGGCCCAGCGTAAATCTAGACTTCGTCAGGACATACTCTCCAGGCCCATACACTTAGGTGGTTTGGGACTCCTGGACTTCCATAGATATTATAAGGCAGCGACGATATCTAAAATATTCTACTTCATGACTTCTCCTCCCAAACGTTGGACCAAGTCGACCTCTCACTTATTGGGGGATGTTGATTTTATCCAACTCCTATGGTGCGAATCTCCTGAACCTTCCACTCCGTATATGAGACATATAATATTAGGTCATATTCTAAAAATATGGAAGGAAGTGAATAAAGAATTCCAGCTGGGCCCTCCCCCTTCACCGCTCCAATCCTTCCTAGGTAACCCGTCCTTCCCCCCTGGGCTCTGCTCTGAACACTTCTCCCGTTGGAAATCGCTCAATTTTCATACTCTGGGTTTCCTCACTACGGACGATGGCTTTGCCTCTTTGGGTTATATTTCTTCTAAAGTGGCGCCGTCTACTGCTCCATGGTGGCTCCTTTTCCAGCTTCGACACTGGTATCAATCGTGCTGCAAACCTGGCTCACCAAACTGCGACCTTACTAAACTAGAAAGTTACATGGTTCAGCCCCCAAATAAGCTTCGATCTCTCTCCTTTTGCTATTCCATCTTATGTGGAAAAGATTTACCTACCAAGCCCTATTTTCTCACCAGGTGGGAGTCGGAACTCTCCTTTCATCTTGACTGGCCCAGCTGGTCACGCATATTTAGGTCGAATTTCCTCTCACACCGAGATACCCACTCCAGAGAATTAAATTATAAGATCTTAACGGGTTGGTATAGATCCCATTCGCAAATAGCCAGATATGCTCCCTCTGAATCCTCTACTTGTTGGAGATGTCTCCAACATAAAGGTTCCCTCTCTCATATCTGGTGGCACTGTCCTTTGATACAACCCTTCTGGGTTGCTGTGGTCGCGGAAATAAATATCCTCCTAGATGTTTCCCTCCCCGTCAACCCTCAACTGTGTCTCTTCTCTGACAAAAGTACTTTGCAGCCCCCTGTCCCATCGCTCCAATGGTTACCCATACCACTCCTCCTCACTGCAGCTCGTTCCCTTATTCCAAAACATTGGAAGAGCACAACTGTCCCTACTGTACCTATGTGGATTGCCAAGGTTGACTATTTAGTTGATATGGAGAGACTTCACGCGATTACTAAGCACAATATGACTACGTTCGTAAACACTTGGACCTTTTGGCAGAAGATTAGCCCTCAGCGTCCTAGACCTTAGAAGTTTCTCTTTTCTCCTTGGGACTTCTAAGTTAGTTCTCAGGCGGAGTGCCCTTGGCCTTGGAGGTGAGAACCGAAGCCCCTTACTCTTACACTTCTTAAGTTGATTTCCCTTCACTCCTTCTGTGCCACACGGAGACTTATCCCCCTCCTCACTATTTTTTTTTCTCCCCCCTCCTTCTTTTCTTTCCTTCTTCATTCTTCTTAACCATAGGTGTACTATACAGCCTTTCCTCAATTACCACCACTAGCCCTTATGTGTCAACCTTCAATCCTTCCTTGTTCCAGGTATAGGACTACTTCGATCCTTCATTAACTATCAAACTTTCATCTCATTGTATTTTGATATACTTCACCCATGGCTTTATTCCTAACATGTCATGCTGTTTTGACTCAATCACTTTTGGTTTGTATTATCATATACCTGTTGATAATCTGTCCTGTTTAATCACTTTGATTCTAATCCTCTTATATTCAATAAAGCTATTATAAAAAAAAAAAAAAGAAGTAATAATCAGTCCCGAATGGGCATGACATCACTAGCAAAAGAACCACAGGTCTGCAAACTCTGCTCATTGCATATGGCAATCAAAAATATGTTGATGCTCTATGTCTGCATCACCTTGGAATTACAACTGTCCTGTCCTTCTCCATAGATACAACATAAAAGACTGATTTAAAATGTTACCTATAAAACAAATAAATGGGCAAAATTCATAGGGACATTAATGACTTTCTGATCATAACAAGACAGTTGGGACATTAATATTAAGAAGTGTTTGTTCTCCTTACGGCACAAAGGGTTACTTCAAGTGCCAGTGGGGTATGCAATGCATACTTTTGCCATGCATTGCATATCCCTCTGTCACTCAAAGAGTTAATGCAGACAAACCACAGCACATGTAAAAGAATCTGTAGGATTTGCCCTAAAATTCTAAAATACATGTAACTGAGGAGGGGTGAAAATGTTTGGCTCAAACTGAAATCAGCACTTTCCACTTGGCAAATAATTTCCAGTGAAATGTGCCATCTCCGCTTCTTCCTGCCTTTTTTGCCCATTTAAATCAATGCGAACCAAAATATTTCTCCTCCACACAAAAGTTTTCTACAGCCATATAAAAGGTTGTCATGCTTTCACAGCACGTCATTTTGTGTTTGTGAGAGGAGAGAGCAGTACATTTTTTGAGCTAGAGAAAACAGAGAGGGGAATTGAAGTTTAGTTTAGGCAGGACATTTGTTCTGTTAGGAGAGTCAATGGGGCACTCTGGGGAAAAGAAAGGAGGAAGGAGGTTGACCCCAAATTCCACGTGACTGACTGGCAAGACCTAGGAACCTATTTGCTTGCTGATCTTGCTGTAATTGTCTCTGTGCTGGGTGAGGAAGTCTGGGGAAAGACGTTGTTGATTTTGTTTTTGAGTTATAATTTTTTTGGACAGACTGTGATAAGACAACAGGGTGGACAACTTAAAAAAAAATGAAAAAATAAATAAAAAAGAATAAAGAACTAACTATATTAGGTGACAGTGAAAGACAGCTGACTGGGCTTAAGCGTTGGGCAAGCATTAAACAGCTCCATCAGTTGTGTTGTGTACCTTACAGTAAGAAAACACAGTGTAGTTGCATAATGTCCAGCAAATGCAAAAGGGGAAGGGGGAGGGACATGAGAGTAAAGTAGTAGTTCAAAAACTGACTGCAGCAATGGTTGCTGCAGTGTGTGCAATCAATGATGATGATCCCTCTACTCCAAGGGAGGATGCAGTTTGTCAAGGTCCCAGCAAAACTAGTTCCAGCACCACCAGTGCCAGTAGAAATAAAGAATCATATAAGAAGAACACTGAAGACAACAACAAGTCACATTCAAGTGTTGATGATGCTGGTAATAGCATAATAGAGGGAGGTGTAGAAGTTGAACTGCTTGCTGAGACAGACAAGCACCAAAATACCTATAGTAGGGAACTTTGTTACAGTAAAAGTAAAAAGAAATTGTTTGAGACCTCCAAAAGCTTAGAGGAATATAAGGGTAGTGGGCAAGAATTATCAGGTGATGTTGATGCTGCTGAGGATACTTTTCTTAGTCTAAAGCACACAGTGGCCTATATTGATGCCATTAGCACAGACGGTCGGGCAATATTGGCTACAGACCGCCCAAAAAAAAATCTAAGTCTGTATACAATTGTCCTACCAGCTGAAAGGAATGTGAGGCCACAGAAATGGACTTGTGGCCGAATGTTCATTTTTTTGTCTTAAGTTCCCATAACTAAATAACTTGAATAATGGGAACATCAAAGGAAAAGAGCTAACAATCTCTTCCTTAAATACTGTCAAGCACCGATCATTCAAACACACAGTCACACTCCATATACTAACCTTAACAGTAAACTGCAACAAGACTACCCTTAACACTAGCCTAAAACCCAAATCTGTGTAATACTTACCTGTCATCCACTGTCCTTCTTCAATCTTCTTCATTTCTCTGTAATCTTCTTTCTTCTTTTCTTTTATCTTTTCTGTAAAAAAAATAAAAACATCCATGCAAGTATTAAAAATAAAGTTGCCCCCAAGATATGCCTGGGTTAACCCTTTGAGTGCCAGAGGGGTACCACTCCTGCATCCACAGGGTTAAATGCATTGTGACATAGCTCTAAAAAGTAAACTTCAGCCAATCTTGAGATACAGGAGCAGCTGAAGGGCCTACTGTTGCTGTACCACTATCCAGCTGTGACCAATACTTTTCCATACTGTCTATGAATTAGATACTACTACTTCATACGCTGCAAACTCCCCTGTTCGTCCTCTCTCTTATATATGTTCTCCCCTGCTGTCCCATGTATAATTGGGTTTCAAGGTTCCTGCTGACGATTGTTGCTCGCTTATTCCAATTCAAATATGTGACCTTGAGACACATTTTGTTTCACAGCTAAGTCTTAGGAGTCCCTGCTTACTCTAGACTCTGGCAGTTCTTCACTTACTTCAGTTTAAATGTGAAAACATGAGACAAGTTATGTGTGTCATTTGAACTTTGAGGGGTCCTGTCTGCACCTATCAACCTTTGCAGCAGTTGTCCACCCTACGCTGAATCTGGCATGTGTTGATCTGACCTACACTTGCTTTCTCATTCCCACTATGGTTAAAAAGACATCAGAATACAGGAAGAAATTAAGTAAATTTTCTAGAAGAGCTATGGCAGCGGAGGAGGTCACGGCCATGTTGGAGGCCCCTTCTGCGGTGGCCTCGCCGGCACAGTCCTTAGTTTCCGAGGAAGATGACTCAAAATCCCAATTCACAGAGATAATGTCTGCAATCGCTACCTGCCAGGCAGTCTTGACTAACAAAATTGACACAGTGCAGGTGGAAATTAATCTCTTACGTGCTGACTAGTGTTGAGCGAGCATGCTCGGCCGATGCTCGGATCGGCTCGAGCATCGCTCTGCTCGGCACATGGCGGTACTCGTACGAGTACCGCCATGTGCTCGCCCGCCATGTTCGGGTGGCAGGGATCTGTGCCGAAGGAGGCACAGATCTTACAGACGCTCCGCTGGACCACCAGGGACTGGAGGTAGGGGACATGTGGAGATGGAAGGGGGCATTGCGGAGATGAAGGGGGCATTGCGGAGATGAAGGGGGACATTGTGGAAGGGGGACATTGTGGAAGGGGGGCATTGCGGAGATGAAGGGGGCATTGCGGAGATGAAGGGGGACATTGTGGAAGGGGGGCATTGCGGAGATGAAGGGGGCATTGCGGAGATGAAGGGGGACATTGTGGAAGGGGGACATTGTGGAAGGGGGGCATTGCGGAGATGAAGGGAGCATTGCGGAGATGAAGGGGGACATTGTGGAAGGGGGACATTGTGGAAGGGGGGCATTGCGGAGATGAAGGGGGCATTGCGGAGATGAAGGGGGACATTGTGGAAGGGGGACATTGTGGAAGGGGGACATTGTGGAAGAGGGGCATTGTGGAGATGAAGGGGGGCATTGACCAGGCACCCTCCCCTCATCAGAGCAGGGGGTGCCTGGTGTAATGCTCGAGTCCTCCCATTCAATTCAATGGGGCTCGGGTGCTCGGCCGAGCACTCGAGCCTCCGGGGGTGCTCGGTCAGAGCACCCGAACCCCCGAGCATCGGGGTGCTCGCTCAACACTAGTGCTGACCAACAAAATCTGCGTGAAAGCATCACTGATGTTCGACAACGTATCTCTACTGTAGAGGACATGCTTCCTCCTGTGGTTACCACGGTGGATGAGTTAAAGAATCAAGTACGTTCTCTACAATCCAAAGTAGATGATCTTGAAAACAGGTCTAGACGCAGTAATGTTCATATAATTGGGCTGCCGGAGGACAGCGAGGCTCGTGCCCCTGAGCAAAACATGGAGGCCTGGATAAAGAAACATGTTGGCACAGGTCTCTCACCATCCTTTACTGTTGAGAGGGCACATCGTTTGCCAACAGGCCAGAGACCCCCTGGATCCTCTCCTCGTCAAATGATTATCAAACTCCTGAATTACAGGGACCGAGATGCCAGGATGAAAGGTCAAATTCTTTTAGAAAATCAACAAATTTCCTTTTATCCGGACTTCTCAGCTGATGTCCAACGCCAAAGACACAGGTTTGTGGAGGTGAAGCACAAACTTTGAGAGAAAAACATCTCCTATTCTATGTTGTTTCCTGCTAGATTGAGAATTAGCCATGTCGGTAATACCATCTTCTTCATGTCGGATTCGGAGGCTAGAGAATGGGTGGACACTCATCAAAGCCATTTCATCACTTCATCATTTCATGACACTGTTGCCACGGTCTTAAATTCCTGAGCTTTCATCTATTTAGTCTCCCTAGTTCTCGGTGACCCCTAAGGCAGATCCCGGGGGACATGGCGGCCACTTGGACTAGTCCTTCTCCTACTGGTGTACTTGGGTGTAGGCTGAACTCAGTAGGACATGGCGACATGGCCCCTGTGCGATGTGAATGCAGGGCAGAGCTGATGCTGAATGCCACCCCTCCAAGGCTCACGTCCTGTGTTGGACTGCTTTGGGATCTCTGCTGGGGGTAGGGGGAGATTGGGGGAAGGATAACATTATATAATTCCGTAAACCTGCCTAAATGCCTGTTTTAATAATGCTACCACCAACATATATCTAAGTGCATATGTATATGTCTATATGTCTGTTTGTGGGAAAAGGAGAACTTTTTTTTTTCTTTTTTTTTTTCCCCATCATACTGATATTGTGGGCACTGTTCCAAAATGTTATCAATGTTCTGGTATTGTCTTGCATGTCTTGGGCGGTGGTTTGATACTGTATTGCCGTGATTCGGCACTTGGATTCCTTGAAGCTGTTAGATTATGTTCATATATTTTATGACGCCTCTGATCCGCCCAAGGGGTGCTAAGACAGGGTAAATAAGTGGGAGAAATATCTAGTAGCTCCAGGGGGATTTGCTTTGCTACTGAGTTGTAATAATGCTATTGCTAGCATATATATGAGTGTGTATGTATATGTTTATATATCTATCTATGGGAAATACATTTTTTTTTCTCCACCATACTGATACTTTGGGTTACTGTTCTAAAATATATCATTATACTGGTATCGTCTTGCATGTCTTGGGCGGTGGTTTGACGCTGTGCTGCCGTGATTCGGCACTTGGATTCCTTGAAGCTGTTGGAGTCTGCTCATTTAATGACGCCTCCGATCGGCCCGGGAGGTGCTAAGACGGGGAGAATAAGTGGGAGAAGTATCTGGTTGCACCCGGGGGATTGGCTTTACTACTGGGCGGGGGATGTTCTGTTCTGGGGGTGGATGTGGTGGTATGGTCATTGGGTTCTCTTTCAACAGTTGCTATGAAGTGATAGTGTGTTTACTTTTGCTCTATTTTGCTGCTGTGGGGGGCGGGGGGTGTGGATGGGACTATATGTGGTCAGTTTGATCACTAGTTTATTGGTTTATGTGTGTTGGGTGGGAGGGAAGGGAAGGATGTTTTGGCTGCCAGGCCACGGGAATGGGTTGGTTATGGGATAAAATCTCTGTCAGGTTGGGGGTGATAGAGGTAGGGTGGGATGTTCAGATAGGGGTTGGGTTAGTAGTTAGCTTAGGGATTCCTCTCTCTTCTGGGCCAGGTGTTCCTCGCCCCAGCGGGCCCCGCCGTATGGCCAGAGATGTAACATATAATATTTATTTCTGTAATGTCAACACTAAATTGTAGGTTTTAGGCATGGAATGTGTGTGGCTTGAATGATGCCGTGAAACGATCCTTAGTCTTAAACCACGTCAGGAAACAGACCCCAGGGGTGGTTATGTTGCAGGAGACCCATCTTACTGCAAGCAGAGTTCTGTCTCTTAGGAGGCAATGGATACAGGGTCATTATCATGCCACATATTCCACGTATGCCAGAGGTGTTTCCATTCTTATTACTAAACTAGTTTCATTTGAATTAATTGATCTCAAAACGGATCCACAGGGACGTTACATCTTCTTAACATGTAAATTACAGGGAGCTCTGTTTGTTTTACTGAATGTTTATATCCCGCCGCCTTTCGGCCCTTCAATTCTTAGAGACATATTTATATATATTTCTGACAAGTCACATCACCATATAGTATGTATGGGCGACTTGAATATAGTTACCAACTCTGACTTCGACAGATTAGGTGGGACAGCAGTTGACTCCAATTTGCATAGAGATTCCTTCCTCAGTCTCATAGGTGACATGGGATTCAAAGATGTATGGAGGACTCTTCATCTGCAGGTTCGGGAGTTCTCGTGCAACTCGGACACTTATAAAACTTTATCTAGAATTGATTATGTGTTCGCTAACCAGTTGACTTTGAATTGGGTTACAGGTTGCTGTTTTCTGACCAGGGTAGCTTCCAACCACTCCCCGCTATTGCTGACGCTACAGCGAGACCAGAGACCTAAGTCTAGAGTGTTTAGATTTAGTCCTGTATGGTTGACTAATACGCATCTGGTGTCTAAACATAGAGAAGATCTATGTGAATATTTTGTCAATAATGTTAATACTGCTGATCACGGCATTGTTTGGGAGGCTGCCAAGGCGAATGCAAGGGGCTCCTTAATATCTTTCATATCTATGCAAAATAGACTTGGGTTTAGGGAGGTGGAGACATTGGAATCGGATGCTGCTGAGGCGGAAAAACAGTTTGTGGAAAGAGGGGATTTGACCTCTTATACTAATTTTGTTTCTTGCTCATTAAAATATTCTATAAAACTGTCTGAACTGAGTGCCCGTTGTGTTTTTCACTTGAAACAAAATATATTTGAAAATGGGGATAAGGCAGGGAAGTTAATGGATCATCTTGTTTGTCAAAACAGGGGGACTTCATCGCTTTCTTCACTCCAAGATCCCGGGGGTGAACTGGTACTAGACCCACAGATGATTAACTCGCGATTTCGGTGCTTCTACTCTCGTCTATATGAATCTCGATTGATCCGCTCTGAGTCTCAAATTTCTTGTTTTATTGATCAATGTGACCTTCCGCAACTTTCATTCGATCATAAACAAATGCTGGATGCTCCTATACTTCTGAGAGAGGTGGTGGAGGCTATCCGTGGTTTGCCGGCAGGCAAGGCATTGGGTGTGGATGGTCTTCCTGCAGAATAGTATAAAGAATTCGTGGATGTCTTGGCCCCCCATTTATTGAATACCTTTTTTGCTGCTATTGACGATGGACATCTTCCGGATTCTATGAATAATGCTTATATTATTGTATTGCCCAAACCAGGAAAGGATTCGGAGATTTGCAATTCTTACAGGCTCATTTCCTTGTTGACTACGGATGCTAAAATTGTGGTGAAAATCCTGGCTACCAGATTAAATATGGTGCTGGGAACCATAGTACACGAAGATCAAACTGGCTTTATCGCAGGTAAATCGACATCACACAATCTTAGAAGGTTATTTATGCATCTGCAACTTCCTCACGATAACATGGGATCTCGGGTGATAACATCTCTTGATGCATCTAAGGCCTTTGACTCTGTCGAATGGCCATATCTTTGGCACATGCTCCGGGGATTTGGGTTTGGCCAGTCCTTTATCAAATGGATACATATTTTATATAGCAATCCCAAGGCTTCTGTGGTGGCAGGTGGACTGAGTTCACAGTCCTTCTCCTTGCATCGTGGCACTAGGCAGGGCTGCCCACTCTCACGCGGCCTGTTTGCATTGGCCCTAGAACCCCTGGCTGTTCTAATTCGTGCAAATCCATTGATTAGACGACTCAGTGTAGAAGGCAGAGAGGAAAAGCTCGCACTGTATGCTGATGACATCCTGCTTTTTTTAGGTGATGATAGGAATTCCTTGGAGACCACATTACAGCTGGTGGACGATTTTGGTACATACTCCGGATTTCAAATAAATTGGACTAAGTTTTCTTTGATTCCAATTGATAGTAATCTGTGGGAATCTTATCCAACTGACAGCCCTCTTTCGTATGTGGCTGAGTGTACATATTTGGGGATTAGGGTGGCAGCAACGACAGACTCCTTTTTGGAGATGAATTTGATACCTAATATTCAATACTTTAACAACAAAACAATGACATGGCTTCATCTGCCCTTAAATGTTATCGGTAGATCGAATCTTATTAAAATTATTTTTGCCTAAATTTTTGTATGTTTTTCAAAATACGCCAGTCCCTGTTCATAAAAAATATTTCCGACAAATGGACAAAATGATTTCACATTTCATATGGCGGGGGGGGGGGGTCGGGCTGGACTCAAACTAAGTACTCTCATGAGACCCAAACATGAGGGGGGTCGTTAGATTTTGTTTCTCCCCAACCTCGCTACCAGACTACTCAAATAGATAGACTATTGTTACAGCCTGCTTATAAGCTGCCCCACTTTTTGCATGGAGGCCCCGCAGTTTTTAAAATTCGGACTCCATTAGCAACAACCCTACATGAGTCGTGGGTGGAGTTAAAAAAGCTACTTGGATATATTGCCATGGATCCGGATACCCCCTTATGGGGCACCGCGGGGCTACACCATCTACTTGGCAGCGATTTTGGTCCCTTGTGGGCTAGATTTGGGATTACCAACCTTGGACAGTTATACCACGATAATCAGCTGAAATCCTTCGCACAGTTACATGACGAGTACCGTATACCGCATAATCTCTTTTACTCATATTTATGTATTAGGCATGCTCTTCGAGCTCAGTTTTCTACGTTCCCGCTTCTTACTAGATTGATGATTCTTTATCCTTCGAGACCTCTTTCTTTCATTTACAAGTGGCTGGAATCTCACATGGGGTATCAGGTGTTCCCTTCACGGAACAAATGGGAAATGGATGTGGGTCTATTAAAGAATTGGGAATGGGATTTGGCTAAGGCGGGACCAGCCCTGGTGGCGACGTTGACTAGACACCAGATGATACAGTTGAATATCCTACATAGAATTTATTATACGCCGGTCAGACTGTATAGAATGGGGAATTCTGGTACCGACTGTTGTCTTCAATGTGATAATGTTCAGGGCACATACTTACATATGATCTGGGAGTGTCCTGGAGTCAGGAGGTTCTGGAAAGAAATAATGCATATTGTGGTCCTGGTGTTGGGGAGAACTGTTGCTGTGACTCCAAAGATTTGCATACTGTCTGTTTTTCCCGATGAGATTGAGGATGCAACTGACAGGTCTCTACTGAGTGAGCTCTTGGTGATGGCGAGAAAGGTGGTGGCCTTGAAATGGATGTCAAATACAGTTCCCAATTGTAGGGTGTGGATAAATCTAGTTTTACAATGCATTCCACACTATAAATTGGTTTACTTACACCGGGGTAATCCAACTAAGTTTGACAAGATATGGGGTAGATGGCAGAACTGGTGGACAAATAGAGCAGATAATGCTGTGGCACCTGATGATGTGCAACTTACTGGTGATGGTTGATTGAGGTCACACCTGCTTGTTGCGTGGATGGCTGTGATGTATAATTGATGAGAGACATTGTGTATGGACCCTGTACATGCTGGGATCTCGTAAAACTGCGGGCTGGTGTGTGTGTGTGGGGGTGCTGCGGGTTCGGGAGGGAGAGAAATCGGGGTCGGGGGGTATAGTAAAATTTAAGTTAGGTTAGATTTTAGGAGTTTTGGTTATTGGAGGTTAAAATAATACTAAAATCCTCAGGCTGACGCTGTACGCCCTACTGATATGCATATGTTACAAATGTCTACATACTTTTGCTGTACCTGAACAATTATACATGTATTTTTCTGTATTGAGATGTGTATGGAGCAATCTGATAATAAAATATATTTGAAAGAAAAAAAACTTCAGCCATTCTGTTTTAAAATAAATAGGTATTTTCTGTTTTTCAATAAATAAAATGCTCAAAGATATTGCTGCTGCAGCGGAGGCAGAGACGCCCCACCCCATACCTTCCGCAACCATTGCCCAAGTCAGAGACTTGCTTTTTATATGGCCAGTCCCTGTTCAAAATGGATGCCAGTCTACCAATGGCTGGGATATGTGCTGGGATGTGTTGTGTGTGTGTGTGCGTGCAGCACAATAACAATGGACGGGCACCAGACACCAGCTTCTGCATTATATGCCAGTTCATTTACTAGGTTATATATTGCTATAATGTCCAGTTCACTCATTAATTTGGCCGGTCTTCATCCCCTTATTCTTAACCTTATAAGTTTCAGAGGGGTATACAATCCATTGTGAAGGAATGGGTCGGATACCCCTCTGGAACTGAAAAGGTTAAAAAGATAATAATGGTAAATCCTTTGAGTAACTGAAAGGTATGGAGTGCAGTTTCAACTCCTGTCATTCCTTCCTACAGGCATTCATGGCATTACCCATCATGGGATAGAGGGGTGTTCAAGTTACTTTGGTGAAATGCTGACTCCGCTTCCATACAGTGCTCCTCCTGCTGATTGTTAGTGATACTGAATGATAATACAGTATGGCAAAATGTCATGTCACTGATATGAGCCATATGGTAGGACTTGATAAGGCCACATCTGTTTCTGCTCAATGGAACAAAAGAGAGACATGACAAATCCCAAATAAGCCATGTGTATGTATTGGCCCTGAGACAAAGTTCACATATCAGAGGCCATCCACACCATGAAGAGGAAAGTGTTGAGGACCTGCACAACATCCATATGTTCTGAAACCTAATGGACATCATCTGAAATCAACAAATGGCCCCTGTTGGGAATATTAGACAGCCAGAATATACAGCTCCTCATCTCAGTGTAAATGAGAAGGAACCCATCCAGAAGATGTATGATTTGACTTACTGGGAGGCTGGAGGGTGCTGTCATCTCCCATGTCACAGCCACCTTGGATCCCCTCAATAGCAATCGTGGAGACTTTTTGTCGGAACATCGCCTCCCAGACATTGAATGTAATGTTGACTGGTGGACCACATCAAGTGCCTCTCGCATTCAGGGCCAGTTCTCCTGTCTTGTTTCTTACTTTTCTCTTGCAGTTTGTCCAGGGTGTTTTGATGGAGTCTGTGGTGTGCTTATAGTTGAAAATGTTTAATTTCTTAAACTGTCATGGCCGTGATCACACTGGGTAAAAATTCATGGCCATTGACAATGTGGAAATGTTCTGGAGAGGTTGTGACAGAAATGTGGCCTTAATGAAAAAGAGGCTATATGAATTTATTATTTGAAAGTAAAGCATTAATATGATCTTAATATACAATTTGATTTTAAACCAATTCCTTTGTTTACCTTCCAGTGAAGGATCACTTGTATTTAGGCATACACATTGCAGTTTTACTGTTTGGCTGAGTGAACTTTTGAGCTTCCAAGTCTGGAAACCCATTGGTGTGTGAGCTTTTATCCTTAAAAGAGGATCCTCTTCTGTTCCCGTGGTTTGTCCCTTATTTGGTTGCTGTTAGTGATAGTGAAGCAGCTGGTGGGACTAGAGTGACCACAGTAGATCCTCCTGCTGATGCTGAGGTGGTAGGGAAAGTAATGCAGAACAGCCAAGGGAGCCCACTACATTCACCTGGCCCTGGGATTCCCCTTCCCCTCACAACATTGACCCTATAGAACATGATACTGAAGATACTGGTGGCTCGCAGCAATAGTGCCACCATCTATATGAGCACAGATCAGCTGCCTGTGCCTGCTGCAATGGTGCCAGTCTGCCTTCTTCAGCTCAGCAAGAGATGGCAAATGTGACAGTACGGACACCTCCAACTAGTGAGATGTCTGTAATAGAGCAGCAGCAAGGAGGGACTGGTGGTAGTGATGATGATGATGATGATGATGATGGGGAAGCTGGGGTTGAAGAGACATTAATGGACTTTTTATTCCAAACTGAGAATGAATGGGAGACAGAGATGGGGATGGTCATTCCCACCACCAGCAGTTAGATTTTTTGGAGTTTGCTGCTGCTGAATTTCCCGCTGCTGCTGAGTTGCAAGGGCAGCAGGATGATGGCTAGTAGGCTAGTGTGCCACAGACCACAGTGGACACAGTGGGAATTGGGTCCAGTGATGCATGACTAGGACAGGTTCAACTTGCCGGCATCAATACTCCTGGTCCTAGTTGCAATGCTGATTCTAAGACAGTAGCAGTAACAGCAGCAAAATCATTCTCTATCCCAGCCAGTGAAGGTGAATGTGAGGAGAAGAAGAAAGAGGCAATTCTTCTCCACCTTTCCCTCCCCACTGAGGTCCTGGGTGTGGGACTATTTTTCTCTTGCAACAGGCACAATGCAGTTATCAGCGATGGAACTGTACACAATTTGTGAAAAGTCTGAGAAAAGGTGAAAGGAGGGAACGCACCTTCCTGATACCACACATGAAACACAGACTCCATGAAATTTATATGAAGCATGTTAAAGTCAAACCCCCACCAAAGAAATCAGGCACTGTTGTTGCTGTACCCCCTGACTTTCCACAAAGGCAACAAGAAGCGAGACATAAATCAAAGAGCAGGAAGAAAATAGCAACCCATCCAGAGCCTGAAAGTTTGATAGCGAACGAAACACCTGGCTCGCCATCACCTTCTTGCTCTGGGGTCTGGCCGTGGGAAGATATAACCACCTCATTCATATTTACCTCCCTAACCAGTTGATACCCATTCAACAGATGTCAGGATGTGGCATTTTGTGTCCACCCATTGCACACTATGTGATGCGCTGACCACACATGGCAGTGTGGCGGAAGATAATCTCAACTATGGCATCAAGCAGCATCTGAGGAGATTCCATCCAACAGAATATGCTAAGCTGGTTGCAGGGAGGGTTCATCATTATTATTAAACTGCAAGTTGTCATGTCTCCTTAGTGGACAAAGAGCATAGTGACAGCTGCAGTACTTGATTTCTGGTGACATGATTTCACATTGGGGACCCTAAGAATCATGGTGTTTGGTTAGAGTTGTGCCAGGTGTTTAATGTGAGTGCAGATGTGCCCATTGTTCCCAGTACTTATTTACCAAGCACACTATGCACATTGCAGTTGCTGGTGAGATGCACAGTTCCTTCTTGCTCTCAAGGGAAAAATTACTATTCCAATAACACACCCATGATTTTGGAGTTGGAGCAGGTGGAGAAGCATTCTTGGCCAACTCCTTTTCTTCACATATACTTGAACTGGTGGGGGCTGGTTCTGTTGCTTCTATTGCCTCAGGCACATCACTGGAGCTAGTAGTGGTAAGGCAAGTGGAACCTTGATCATCATCACCCACATCACTGATGTTGTTGATCCCATTCAATTGGGTTTCCTAATCATTCTGCTGCCTAAACAACTCAGTAGCAACAGAAAGAACAGAAGTAGCAAATGCCGCAATGACACCAGGGCTTTTGATAATGTCCATTGGCCACTGGCCACCACAATATGACCTGCTGACACTAGGCCAGTAGGGCATTTTTTTTCACACAAGTGTAAGTCCTACAACAAATAAAGGTTTCCTTAGGGCTTGTGCCAAACAAACCTATGACCTACAATTCAATGTTTCTTCAGGGTTTTGGCCTAACACAAGTCTAAGTCCTACATCAAATCAATGTTTCCTCAGGGAGTGTGCCTCTAACAAAACTAAGTCCTACAAATCAATTTTTCCTTGGGGCTTGGACCTCTAACAATAAGTCCTACAAATCCACCTCTAAAAATTATCTATAAAATCAAATGACAGCTTATGTCAGGTATCAGTCTGCTACAGTCACAGATTATATTAGGGGATCCCTGTCTCTGCATGTTACATACCAGTTTCTTTTTTATTTTTTATTAACTGTCCCCCCAATAACAGTCAACAATCCCCCTCCACCCACCAACACAGACACCCTTCTCAGATCCCTTTTTTACCATGTCTTTTTTAATTTTTACATTTATTTATTATTTTTATTAACTGCCCCCAAATTCCAGTAAACAACCTCCCCAGTAAAATTCATGGTTCAGCTGATTCTTCCCCATATTCTTCCACAGACTCCACCAACGCTTGCACCCTCATACCCCTTTTATACTATGTCTTTGGGAAATAAAATAACATTTGGTATCTGTTTTGTATAAATTCGATGTTCCCATTGATTTCAATGCAATAAGCTAGGTGAAAAAAAAATCTGACAAACTGCATTTTTCACAGGAAATTATTCTCCAAGTGGGAATTGCCATTATTTGATTTTGGTATGAGGCAAAATTTTCACACATCCCTATTGACTAGTACCATGATTCTGCTTGAACTCCACCTGCCCTGACCACCAGCTTGACCTTTCATGAAACACCTGGTTTCCAAATCTGTTGTGATGCTACTGAGAGTCCTGTTTGTGTTGAACTCTACTATTTCTTCAACCTACAAGAATATCCATCCTTGTCTGGCTCCAGTTCAACTGGGATAGGTTGGTAACTCTATCTACTGGCTTTGAGAAACAGCAGTGATATACTTGTGGTTGGCTATGCTCTCCAGCATTGTTTCTAATCTACTACGTCCTCAAGCTACTACTTGGGAGATACCACAATTCACAGCCTGTGTTTTAGGTCAGAGCAGCACAGGTTCCTGTCTTTGGACAAAGTCTGAGCGATAACATTAGCATGCCATGAAAGATATAATCTGTGATATCTGATGTCATCAGGAAAGCACATGGGGTTTGAAGTTACATTCCAAGCGCTTGTATTTCCTGGCTTTTCACTTTTTGAGTGAGATAATAACTTTGGCTTTAATGGATGTTTTTGATATTGAAAAGATATATTTTTGAAACATGCGCACACATTAAGAAACATAGACACTTTATGTGTAATACATAAACACACAAAGATAACACATAAAGTAAGTGCTCAATATAACAGATAGGATGAAAAGTATTGACAAAATAAAAGGTAGATTAATTTGTATAATTTTCTCATTGAGCCTATGTAAAAGGCAATGCCACTACATCTGACACATTAGTGCATAGAGTAGATCAGTGCAATGTCTCACATTCATCACTTCATTAATGTGAATACAAATAAGTACTATTAGACATAATTCTCATTGTAAATTCATATCTTAAGGATGTAGTGATGGCAGATGCATTACATTTATTGAAAAGAAGATAAGGTATGTTTCTGACATAAGGGACTATACAGGGTCACAAACAGGAGGTTGTTCTGGTAAATAATCAAACAACCATCTTGGAGTTTTGAGGGATTATTTTGCCAATATATTTATCTTTTCTTGCATATACTGTGGCAAAGGCTGAACTTGCTGGACTTTTAAACCCAATAATGCATGAAAACAATACATATTCATCAAAAAACATACTTTCATGTTTATAATTCACCATATAGACACATTGCAGTATGTACACCTGATAATGTAGCATGTGATCAGACAATAGCAGAGGCAATGAGAAATAGCAGTATATTTACTGTGTGCTCTCATTCCCTTCTAGAAGAAAATATCTTGAGATAGTACAATTTTTATTAGTATGGGCAATCCTGACCAGTAATTCCATATGTTTTTTATACCACAAGCAATAGACCTCTGATTGACATCCACCCACGAAAAACCTCTGTTAGTCATCTGAGTCCCCTTATTAAAAATCCGCATGCCTCAAAATCACAGCAGAAACAGATCTGAAAGGGAGGTATGGAGGGAATTACTATTCCTGCATTGGGGTCTGCCAGGCAGAGTCCTGGGGGTATAGCTGTTGTTGGCAGAAAAAAGCATAGCTTTTCATTGTGAGATTTGGGTTCAAGCTTCCAGCCATACATATACTTTGTGCTCCTGTCCAGAGGGGCCCCTAATTGTAAACCACATCTATCCTGTATATGTTACAACCAACTTGTTAGCCCACAGAGCAGGGGGAAGAGAAAAGGGATAAGGCCCTGGCCCCCTCCTGGTTATTGTGGGTGCAGGGGACCCCATTTATTTATTACTCCCACTCTCCATCACACAAAGTCAGGGAAGAGAGAGGTGGCAATGTTTTACTCCTTCCTGGTTATTGAGCAAAAGGCAACCCCTGTTTCATTTCTAAAATTCATTATTTATTTATCACCCCCTATACTTCCACACATATCAAGTACAAGAAGAGAGAGGGGGTCTCTGTTAGCCCTCTCCTGGTAATTGAGGGTCTTGTTTTGCACAGGTTTATGTTTTCTTTTTAAAATCCTTCAATTGCCAAAGCAGTAAATAACCCCATTGGAGGGGTTATATTTTTGTATGGGGGCTGAAACAGGTCTTATCTGCTTGTTTCAATTTCAGTCATTGTAACTGGGACCTTTAGATGTTCTTTACTGCACCAATTACATTATATTCCCTAGCTGCTGCTGCCAGCTTCAAATGAATATTCCATAAATTAACTTCTTTTTTCCTTCAGCTTGAAATGTGGATATTTCTGGTTTACCTCTTTTGATTTTCTAGCTTAAAAAAAAAAGCAAAAGTTAGACAATACTCATCAGGGTGTCTTTCCCTGTCAATCAGAGAATCCATAGGATAGTTTGGCTAATAGGTTATATGGCATCAAATTGGAAACATTTAGATTTTAAGCAGTTTAGTACTCAGAAACTACCCAGTCAACGTTTATGAAACATGCATGGTCCCAAGGAACTGTCAGTCTGACCTAGAATTGGGATAACCTGTCTTAACCCTTTGAGTGCCAGAGAGGTATCTAATGTATTGCAGCACAATGAAATAGATGCCTTTCTGGCACTCAAAGGGCTAAAATGTTTGAGAATGCAACCGCCTATACAAAAGAAGTTGGGGTGTTTCCAAACCAGAAGACTGAACAATATTAACCCATTCAGTGTTTTATAGTGATCTTCATCTGGGAAACCACAATTAACCCCATAATCACCTCACTAAAATGTAAAAACAACAGCATATAACATAACTAAACTTAGCAGTGGATTTAGTTATGTTATATACTGTTGTTTTCACATTTTAGTCAGGTAATTATGGGGTTAATTGTGGTTTCCCATGTGAGAATCACTATAAGACACTGAATGGGTTAATATTGTTCAGTCTTTTGTTTTGGAAACGCCCCCACTTCTTTTGTAAAGGCGGTTGCATTCTCAAACATTTTAAGACAGGTTTTCCATTTTATTTGATTTTAGATAGGTTTATATTAGAATGGCTTTAGCTGTAACTGTGTCTATGACTAAGCGCTATATTAGCGCGAAAAGCGTCAGATTCTACATGGGGGTCATGTCTTAGTAGGAGTACTGTATGTCACGTCTTTGTCCTGCCTAGTATGCCATTTATTTTTAAAGGGTTATAATAAAGCTTCACATTTTAATTAAATGTCGGAAGTGCCGCCTACCCTTTTTGTATGTGTTGGAATTACCAGGGGTGATGATCCTGTGAAGAGCGTGCACCTGACAATGATTCTTCAGTGGTGAGTCCCGGGAATTATTTCAATATTTGCACAGTTTATCTTTGGAAATGTAGAAGCACTCTTTGTTCTTTTCTTTAATGTCTGTGTGTGTGTGTTCTCAGACACCAAGCACAGAGCACAAGTTGACATATCTTCAAAAAATCAAGAGTAAGTGACATGAATTCTGTAGTCAAGTGTCACAGTGATATTGTCTTGTCAGTAAATGTGGTCAGTATCTGTGAATGGCCTGTCATCCTAGATTCAGACGCACATTCAAAGGCATTTCTTTTGCTTCCATTACCTACAAGTCATGAATGTCAGCAGCAGAAAGAGAACATTAGAATTGTCTCATGAGCAGCAGTGCAGCAACACTTCAGATGCTATTGCTTTTTTACTCTCCATCCTTCATGTTAAGAGAATTTTTCAACTACATTTGATAGCCCTATATGTGTTGGAACAAAAGAGACCATATGCAGCTATTGCACTAAATTGTAATAATAACGCTAATGTTTTGAACATATTAAGTTAACCTTTGTTTTTTTAATGGACTATTTTAAAAGAGCAGTAAACTTTTTATTAAAAACCTATATGTTATACAGCTTTTCCTGCAGAGTAAAACAATGGCACTTCTACTGCTGTTAGTTTTATTCAAAAGTTATAACACCAGGAAGTTAATTTACTGTGTCTTTACCTCCTGAAAGTTGTAACTCACAGCATGACATAGCCATTTCATCACAGTCTTTGGAGAGCTGTGTGTCATTGACTTTCCTCTCAAATAGAATGTAACAAAATAACTTATTGGAATTGGACATCTAGGGTACACTGCTAATGTAAAAGAAAACATGGCTAAAAGTATAATGACTCTGGAAATATGCACCTCTTAGCAAGGGGATTACTATTATTTTACTCAACAGGGAAAGCCCCACATTAGGAATTATTAATCCTGGGGTTAAAGCATGCCTATCATTAGTAATAATGAACACTTGTGGAAGAGAAATGTGTGAATTAGGCTAGGTTCACAAAGCTTCACATACTCACAAACTCTACCTTCTTCTAGAAATATTGGAACAAATAGTTTTGTCAAATGGTGTCCATATAGGAGACTTCCACAGGGAATGAAGCAGACAATGTCTGCATGCTGTACCTTTGCTTTGTTACCAGAGTTAGGACTCGATTCAATTGATCCCGTTAAAAAAGCCAGTAGGGCAAAATGGATACCGACCGACAAAAGAAAATGTCTAAGTTAGTATTCAGTTGTCTTACCGGCTAAAAGCACAAAGGACGTTAGGCCACAGAAAGGGATTTGTGACCAAACATCTGTTTTGTGAGTTAAGCTTCCAAAACACCACTAAATAGTGGCAATATTGGGAACCAGCAGGGTCGCGGCCTGCTTCTTCTTTTCTTCAATATTCGCTTCTTCCTCTGATCTTTTTTCTTCTCTGAAAATAATAACAAAAAATCCATTAGTGTTTTGTTAAAATAAAAAAAATTCTCCCCCCAAAGATGCTACTGTTAACCCTTTGAGCACCAGAGGGTTAGTCCTCCAACGCTCAAAGGGTTACTATTTGTGGCATCTTGATGAACCCTGCTAGAAGCAGATTGGCAATATATTTTTATTTTTTTATATGCCAGTCTCAGTTCAAAATTCCAGCAGTCTAACTCGGACAATGACCTGAGAGGTCAGAAGCGGAATCCTTCCGCCGTCAGAGGAGACACCGGCGTCGGAGGCAAGGGGGTAAAGAATTTTAAGCTTTTAAACATATTGACACACAAGCAGGAAATTGTATAATTAAAATTAAAAAGATGCCACATATATATTTACTACTATACTTTACTACTATTTTACAAATAGTAACCCTTTGAGCACTGGAGGGCTACCCCTCTGGAGCTCAAAGGGTTAACAGTAGCATCTTTGGGGGAGTGTTGTTTTTATTTTAACAAAACAAAATACTAATGGATTTTAATTTCAGAGAAGAAAGAAGAATGAACATCAGAGGAAGAAGAGAAGACTGAAGAAAAGAAGACAGAAGAGAAGAAAGATGGAAAGATAAATGAAGACACTGGACAGCGGACAACAGATAAGTGTTACATTTTCTGACTAGTTTTTTTGACACTGTCAAACAACGATAGTTTGATTTTTTCTTTGATGTTACCACAATTTGCTCTATTTATCACGAGTTGTGGAAACAAAAATACCATAAAGAGCATTTTGCCAAAAGGTGACTTTTGGACAACAATGCTCTTTTTGCCATGTACCTCTCCTGCAATAGAATAGCTGGGATACATGGTTGATTTTTTTTTGGTGCTATTGTTTTTGCTATTACCACTGTTCAGTGCAGTTGATACCAACCAATAATTCTAATGTTAGAATTCTAAAGTGTTCATGCTAACTCATATGATGTCCATAACACAAAACTGGTAAGAGACACCACATGACCCCCACTGCATCAACCCCGCTGGCGAAAAATTCATGCACATGACCAGGCATTGCAAGGGTGAACTAGGGGCTGGATTCTGTTGCAGGTGATAAATGTTACGACCTGTTTTATCAAATATTTTCCTATTGACATCTATGGGTAAACCTGAAGAAAAAAAGCAGTGATAAAATTAGCACCTGCAATAGACTCCAGCCCTAGGTGTCATGATTTTTTTACCAGTCTTTTTTCATAGCACAGGTAATTGAAAAGCTTACGGTGCTTGAAAAAAAATTGTCTCCTGCTTTGTTTTACCCAATTGAGTCAAGGCCAAGAATGGGTCCTGTGTGCATGCAACACTGATGGAATGGCACTGAGAAACAAGATTTTTAAACAATTATAAGGGGCAGTAATAGCAAAACATACCAGCTCACAAGAAAGGAGTATCTCATATGCTGCCCAGAGTTTAGTGGGCAACAGCACATGACATTGTCAGCCACCCAACCCCACCGTGGCATCAATAGCAAACTGTCAATGTAAACATTTTAAAGATAATGTCTCATTTAACCCCCTAGGTACCACAGTGTCCAAATAGTCAATCCATTTAGCTTCTTTTTGCAGCAATTTTTTTAGCTCTATCAGCAGTTCTTGGGAGACTTGGCACCAAGTCTATAATCATTCAGCATAATGTTGGCAATGAGTGGTTAAAATTTGCAAAATTTTGTGCTACAAGCTGTTCCTTAATTTTATAAACATAGTGTAATGTAGTTTTTTAGTTGGGTTATTGCCACCCACTCCGTATTAGTCTGCCTTGCCCGGTATATTGGTAACGCCGGTAGAACCTATTCCTCTTCGTACCATCTTGGGTTGCCTTACCCGGTATTGGCAAGGCCGGTAGATCCTTTATACTTGCTGTTTGCCTATAGGCTGCCTTTTCCGGTATATTGGCAGGGCCGGTAGAGCCAACTATCCTTCAAGTGCCAGTCTGGCTGCCTTGCCCAGTATATTGGCAGGGCCGGTAGAGCCGACTATCCTTCGAGTGCCAGTCTTGGCTGCCTTGCCCGGTATATTGGCAGGGCCAGTAGAGCCAACTATCCTTTGAGTTCCAGTCCTGGCTGCCTTGCACAGTATATTGGCAAGGCCAGTAGAGCCTACGAATTCTCCTTGTATTAGTCCCCAGGCTGCCTTGCCCGGTATATTGGCAAGGCCGGTAGAGCTTGTATTGCTATTATTATTGCTTTCCCTGTCATTGCAATATATATGTATGAACGTGTATGTTACCCTATGGGGTTGTCTTTAACTTTTCAGTAAAGTTGTGTTTTTACCTAACTTTGCATCTGAGAGTCTTAACAAACCGTGACACTGTGTTACAGTTGCCTATTGTCGCCTCGATCCACCCCTAGCGTTCTAGGGTCTGTCTCTAGCAGCTGCCTTGGTCTCAGTTACCCTTCCGGAGGGTAGTGTTGCCATACCATACAGTCTGGGTCAGTGTTGCCTTGTTGCCATACCTATCAGTCTGGGCCAGTGTTGTCTCGCGCCTCTGGGTTTGGTGCCCAGGCGTCTGGGCAGTGCCAGTTCTGTTTCAAGTGCACCTCCGGTGTACGCTCACCTGGTCAGCTCTCCAACGGGTTGCCTTCGACCTCACTAATCATACCAGAGACTTCTCTGCTAGCTCTTAACCTGTGATTCCAGTCCACCTCCTCTGATACTGCAGACCTATTTCTATTGTATATTTGTATATCACTGTGTGATTTGCCTTGTGGGCCCCAGGGCCTTATTCCGTGTATGCTCTCTTTCAATAATGTCATTTTAACCTTACCATCCTGTCTGAGTGTTCATCTAATAACAGTGACACCAGCCAATAATTTCCAACTCACATGTCTGACATTACTAATTAAATATTGTGCGTCACCACAGATATATTCTTTTGCAAACATAAGTCCGCTGAGTGCTGTCTCGTCCTTGATGGTGATCTACACCACATCAAATGCTACATAATTTTTTGGGACATAGCAACAATGTAAGTAGTCACAGTCTAAGTGTAAGTTTTGGAGTGCCCATCTTCACAAGTTTTAGATAGATAGATAGATAGATAGATAGATAGATAGATAATGTTGTACTCCTTAAGGGATTGCTGGAGTTTCATGAAACGTAGTATGAGAGCTACTGTGGTAGAATGTTAGACTTCATATAGTTACTGCCAGAGTATTCGTCCTATACGTGTAACTTATATTCAGAACTGAAACTGCTGAAGTCATTTTGCCTCAGTCCAGAACGTGGGCTGCACTTGCATTTGTTTTTAGAAGTGAAGATCATTGTGCTGGAGAATAAGCAATTATCGTACAAGCTGTTTGTCCCATATCTGGATTGTAAATATTATTACAAAAGACAAATGGAGATAATTTTGTTATTCTTTATAAGGAAGGTTTTTTTCCACATGAGAGTGAGAGCAAACAGCTGTAACTAACAGTGATCTTAATCTATTTAGTAGCTGGTATCAAAAAGAGAGGTTTTTCACATGTATTACTTTCTACGTAGAACCAAGGTTTATTCTAGGCACAGAGGCCCAATTATTATTAATTTGATGAATTCCTAGAACTTAGCATGTATTTAGATATTTTACACAAAATGATTTCATGGATGATTCCCTTTAACACCATAGCCGGTCAGCCAAATTGAATTTGTTTATGCTAAAAAATAGGCACTCAGTAGAGAATATTATTACTATATACACATGCTTTCATGTAAATAAAATCACTTGTTAACCATGGATAACATGGACACGTGGAAACCGCTATAGGTACATTAAAAAAGAATATGCTTCAAGGTTGTGTCTTAAACATATAACTTATGGGTATGCATGATTTGAGAGTTTCACTCACCCACGGTGTACAGGATAAAGGGTAACTCCTCCTCCTCCAAAAGTACGAACAAATGATCAAACATCCTCACTCAGACTTCAATTCATATATAAAATACACAGACTTTATTCAAAGATTAAAAGTACAGTAACATGTATAACAGACTCGGGATACTAGTTCACAACAATCTCCTTACAGGTTTTGGACTTATATCTTCCTTACTCATAGGCAATATTACTGGAAATGGCAGTGGTTTAAGTACAATGTAACATCCCCAAACTTCTTGATTGAAACATATCTAATATCAGGAGTGGATTAAAACACAAATAGGTTAATATTTAATAATAATGGGATAGAAGTATACATCCAATCGTAATGGGATATATCACATGGGAAAATAAAAAAATGTGCACTTAAATATCAATTGCCGCACACGTAGGCCTTCCAGGTTCATCCAAACACGTCACCAGATCCAAGACAGGAGAGAAAAATAAAACAATAAATAAAAATAAACAATGCAAAGTAATAATAAATACAAAAACTTCACCCGAATGCCAGAAAGTATAAAGAATAATACAAAAAGGGTCCCAAGTAAAAAAACAAACTAAAATCCTATTCTGATTTTAGACCCATTGGTATCCTGGTATTGAGTTGGTGAATCCAAAACATCTCTCATCTGCCTAAAAGTGACAGACTACTACCTCCTCTCAAATGCTTGGTAACCCTTTCAATACCTTGGAAGGTAAATGCGTCTGAACCCTCTTCATGAGATAAAAAAGTGTCTAGTCACTGGTGACCCATTATCCCTATTCTCAGGGGAATTTAAATGCTCCCTAATTCTCTCCTTAAGTTGCCTAGTGGTTCTCCTCACTTATTGTTTTTAAAGGAGCAGTAAACTTTTTTTAATGAAAACACATATTTTACAGAGCATTTCCTGCTGAATAAAACAAGGTCACTCCCATCGCTGTCAGAGGTTTTATTCAAAATTTATAGCAGTTTTAATAATCATAAGTGGATTTACTGTGTTTACTTCCTGATAGTTCTGACAGGAAGTGACAGGCAGTTTCTATCACATTCTATGGAGAACTGTATGTCTCCGACTTTCCTCTCCATTAGAATCTAACAGGAAATCTAATTAGAATTTGACCACTAGAGGGCACTGCTAATGTAAAAAAACATGGGTTTAAACTGTAATAACTCTGGAAATATAAATCTCTCGGCAGTGGGAGTACCCTTATTTTAATCAATAGGAAAATCCCTACAATATATATTTTTTCATAAAAAAGTTTACTGCTCCTTTAAGATAAATTACCCCAATGGTACATCTGTTGATAAAGTACACAATATCATATATATTTTTTGTAACGTAACTAGTAAAAGATTTAGAAAATCCTACATATTGACAACCATGGTCCATTGTTAATTTACAGTAAGGGCAGCCTAGGTAGGAAATAAATTACCATTAATGCTTCTGATGACAAATAGAGAGAACAGGCTAAAATAAACCATCCATTGTGCAAGGCAAGGAATTTTATAGTCTTTAATGAGCCCAACTTTAAAATAAATAGTAAAAAAGTACTCTATATGATAATATTAGAGATTAAAAACATGATTCTGAACTGTTTTTAAACTGCAAGCTATACATTATTCTCATAAAATACTTGAAATTAACAAAACTATTCAGTTTATTTCTACCTTAAAGGAAAAGTTACCTAGAAATAGAACAGAGACAACTAACCTATGTTCGCCTGTTTTATAATGTTCTGAAAGCCATATCTGACACATTTCTTTTGCAAATTATCTTAGAGATAGAAGTACAAGCAAAGACAGGGGTATATATCAGGATCCCCTTGGCAGGGCATCCAAGGGGACCTAATCTCCTCCCATGACCACCCCCTAACTGTTATTTGACTCCAACCCCTACTTCCACTGACTGTTACCTTGTATACTACATACACTTTTCCTCCGCCACACAAGATTACAATATGGATGTCGCCAGCACAGCTAGGGTTGAATGTTCTAGTTTCCTACTCTATCTAGTAATAATAACAAGATTTTATATCTACATATGTAACCTTCATTATGGAATCCATCTTGATCTGATAAGCAACGTCCATTGACTTGCATGGGATCTTTGTTTATTTAACAATGAAATAAAAGATAAAAATCAAAAGAAAAAAGCAGCACTTCTGGAAAAAACCAACTAGACCATAGGGGATAAATAACAATTCCCAAAAACTCAATAGATTTTACAGGCACTTTTAATGCTTGAATGCTCTGCAATGTGTTGTAGTCTAGATCACCTTAGCAATAAAGGGGTTTAAAGACACTTTTAAATTTAAAGGGATAGTAATACTTCGTTTTAACTTTATTTTATTTTGTAGGCATTAAAAAACATTAAGAATGATATAAGTCTTATCTCTCAAACCTTTATGGTTTAGGAGATATTCACAAGCAAAGTTCCCCTCCCCGCCCCTTTTACCTAGTGTAAGCCATCTCTTCTTAGATGTGGATCAGGTTGTATGACAGGACAGATAACAGAAGGGGACAATTTTCTTTGTATGAAAACAATGAAAGCCCTTCCCCCCTTGACAAGTTTTTCAGCTTTTTCCATTATCTTAATTGAAGATTGTCCCTCTCTGCAGTCTACCTGGGCATCTCCCTTCTGATCTGGTTGAACAGGGGGGGGATACTTTGTTTGTGAATATCTCTTAAACCATAAAGGTTTGAGAGATAAGACTTATATCATTCTTCATTTTTTTAATGCCTACAAAATAAAATAAAGTTAAAACAAAGTATTACTATCTATTTAAGGGAATTTTAGTAACACTTATTTGTTCACAGTTATGCAGATGGTTTGCCCCAGAACTGCTTCTCTTTTTATTTTGTACATGAGATCCATAGCATAATCACGTCCACTTTAGGACTTGGACATCTTCATCTGTAGCACAGTTATTGTCATTGTTTTCATAACCGCAATGAACCAAGGTAACATTTTAATCCTTGGAACCAATCAGACAAGTGTATAATACCTCATCTGTATTGATATGATTATTCTGTCTAAAGAGGACCACAAAGGATAACATTGCATGATGCACTATTTGCATGTTTTCCAGTTTATTTCATAATTAAGCCTTCATTTTTGCATGCCTCCTAGTTTTCAGTTTTCAGTTTAATGGGAAATCATGTAAACTTATGCCAGATTTTTTTGGTTGTTTCTAAATACCACATATGGGAATTACCCAATTTCATTATCAACATAATACATAATTAAAATAATGACAGTAAATGATAGTGTGCTCAGCTAAAAACACATTGAAGTGGAAAAATAATTAGCATTTCTTTCCAACAGCTCTATATGCATTTATTCAAAACACACACATAATACTTTAGAGACAACATATCAAAGAGCACGTCATAGTGTATGATGTTTTAGTAGAATAAGGGGAAACTTCTGATTTAAAAAAATGGATATACTGATGCCACTTTCATTGCAATTTAATAGAAAAAGATGTTTACAAAATTGTGATGTTAAATTATAAATAACTTCCAATTACTTCCAATGCCAAAAAAAACAGCCAATGGCAGTTTTTTAAAGTCATACAATTAGCCCTCTTAAGAACAGCTAACAGCATTTTTAAAAATACAATGGACGATAATATTTCGGCCATTAAAAGCAATGGAACAGCTATACCCAGGAGTCATTCATTCCTGTGTGGTAGTGCCAATGGATGATAAATTGATACATGTAACAGCTGAAAATCTGCACCCAGTTTTTCTAGCCGAACAACACACAAAGGACAAAAAAAAGAAATGTTGGACAAAACAAAGCAGCTCACACAACACAAGCACATCAATGGCAAAATTAACCCCTGCAAAGCCAAGTAAACACCACAGGGACAAGGGCTTGACAGAGCAACAAAACACAATCCCAAGCACCATACCCCGGAACAACAGGGGATAACACACAACAACACAAATGTACACACAACACAAGATGTACACCTGTCAGTCCATAAACAACCCAAGCAAAACTGTGCATCAGCCAATGGAGACCCAATGTGCACCTCACATCACACACTCACCTGACAGGTACACAGCAATTACAACAAAACAGACAAACAAAAACAGCCACACAGCAAAACATTTACCTGGACAAAACACATCTTCCTGTTGGTTACTCTCTACCTGATGACCGAACCTGGACAACATCCACCAGTATCTTGAAGGGACATCTCGCCATCCTCAGACATGGGGTGTTCAAGGTGAGACCACTAGGAGCCAGAGACAAAGCAAGAGATATTATGATCAGTATGTTTGCATATCTATTCCTGTGAAGACACTGGAGATGAAGGCTTTCAAGGGCTAGGGATCACCATCAACCCCCAAGCACACCTTCAGAACAGCCTCCATTTGATGCAACTGCTGATGCTCCGGCTTGTCAGCCAGACAGGATACAGTTTTCATCTGGTTAACCACACCAGGCAGCAGCACGTCAACTGCCACATCCAGATCACCCACAGCTACCACAGTTGCCACAGGGACTGAAGCTGAAGTCAAAGACCACTACAGGTTGACATCACACAGCATCATCCACTTATATGAGGTGATTCCGAGTCCTGGCATGAGCTTGATTGTAGTGCTCCTGGGCATCCGTTCGGGGATTTGTGACTGGGATCAGTAGACATGGTTTGCATCCATAGCCAGCATAACCTGTTGAACGTGAATGACATGGTAAGACAGGGAGCACATGTTGTGTGAATGATGTTTTATGAGGTGAACGTACTAGCTGTGAGTGAGGAGCATGCTGAGCAGTGTGTGCACGTGTGTATGTGGTATGGTTCTGTATTGTTAACTCACCCAGAAGCTATCCCCCTGTATAGGTTCCATTTTCAAAATCTCTATGTACAGATGAGTTCCTGAGTATATAAGAATCATGACAGCTCCCGGGATATTTAGCACAGACATTCATGATGGCCATGTTGCTGTCACACACACTGCATGTTCATGGAGTGGAAGTTTTTGCGGTTGATGAACATCTGTCCCTGACGTGATGGTGCTTTGATACTGACATGGGTGCAATCGATTGCACCCATGACCCTGGGCATGCCTCCCCTTGCGTAGAAGCCCTGCTTCAGATGTGTCCACTCCATGCCTGTAATGGGGAAATGTATATAGGTAGTGGCCTTGTCTTTGAGGGCTGGCAAGACCTGGGCCAGCACCCTAGAGAATATGGCCTGTGACATGCCAAATGTGTAACCCTCTGTCGACTGGAAGGTGTCATTTGCCATGAAGTGTATGGCACATAGAGGTTTTTGCAGGCCAGTTAGGGTGTAGTTGTGGGTGCATATGGGATCCGCCTCATTCTTGATGACCTCATACAGGGCAATGATGCTGTGCGGCCTCAACTTGTAGTGATCAATTACCTTGTCACTGGTCATTCCAAAGAGAGTGACCTTTGGGCAGTATACCCGGGTCCTTGGTGGGCCTGGTCATACATCCTACGCTGCTTCAGGTGTCCCTGTGGCAGCTGGAGAGCATCCTGTTACTGCAGCTGTACATCTGTAGGCAGGTGCTGTCCTCCAGGTGGGGATGGGCTCCTGTGTGGCTGTTGAGCCAGAGCCTCCTCACTTGCAACAGGTTAAGGCTTCCCTAGCTCTCTCCCTTGCATGCCTTCTCTGCAGTCTTTGCAACAATATGTAACCTAACATACTGATTGCGTTCTCTCTATCTCTCTCTATCTCTCTCCCTGAGTGGAAAACAAGCCACAAGTAATTGTGGTGAGCTGTCCCTTTAAGTACCTAGTAGGGTGTTGTGTAAGTGTGGTGATGAGGTGAGTGCTGACCAATGGGAAGGTGTTTGTTGTCCAGGTAAGTGTTTGCAGGTGTGTCTGTGTTTTAAAATGTGGTGTGTTCTGATTGCTGTGCCTCTGTCAGTTGCAGGTGTGAAGTCATGGGGTGCAGGTTGCGTCTGGATCGTGTGGTGATGTTGCACCCCCATTGTTCCGTGCCATGCTGTGTTGATGTTTTTTTGGATGTCCGTGTGCCTGTGGTATGTGACTGATTTGTGGTGTCTGTCCATGTTTTTCTGTTCTTCTGGCATTGTACAGGTTCATTTTGTCATTTACATGCTTTTGCGGTGTGCGGATTGTCTTTAACAGTGGTTTCTTTTTGACCATTATGTGTCTAACGGCTAACAAAACTGGGTCTTAAGTTTTAGCCATTAAGTGTATCTTTTTTTCAACCATTAGCAGTACCGCACTCCTTTAAATGGCTCTGGGGAATCTTGTTCTATGCGTCTCAATTCACGTCAGTCTATCGGTCATAAGGATTTGTGAACTGCCATTAGCTGTTCTTAAGACAGACCTTTAAATGGCTTACAACACGTTAATGCACCCGTTAGTGCTTTTTTTTGCTAACGGCTGCCTTTAAATCTACCCCTAGCTGAGATCTAACTAGAGACCTGTAGAGTGGCATGACTACTTCCCTTTTTCTGCTACTAATACCCTAGCTATACAACCCAGCACCCTGCTTGCATTCCCCACCACTTTTTTACATTTCACCACTTTATTACAATAATTACTCCCAAATCCCTTTCCTCTGTTGTCTCTGACAGCACAGCACCCTTAATAGTATATTTTTCCTTTGGAGATTTATGTCCAAAGTGCATTATTTTACATTCATCAACATTAAACTGCAGCTGCCACACTCTTGTCCACACATTTGTCTTCAAAAAGGCATACTTTACCTTGAAGACCTTTTGCAATATCACTAATAAAAATATTAAAAAGAATGGGCCCCAGTACAGATCCCTGAGTTACCCCACTAGCAACACTCCTTTCATCCAAGTATTCTCCATTGACTACCTGTTAACAAAACTTTTGAATTGCTTCAGGTGTCACTTTTTGGGCTGTAGTAGATATGAGAGTTTGTGTGGTGTCTAGTTACGGAATTATGCACTTAACGGTAGTGTGGAGGGTTTATCCTTCCCATTGTTTGTCAGATCCTCCAGGGACCCCCTCAACAGCCGTTGAAGACAGGTTCTGCCTAAGCATGTCTTCCTAGGTGTTGTAGATAGTATGGACTGGGGGCCAACCTCTGGTGCCTCGGGAGTGCATGGCAACTTCACCCATCTTGTTTTTCACTAACCTCTTATAATCACCCCACCAATTCTTGATAGACTTGATGGTCTGCTTGCTGCTGGAGATGGCTTTTACTATGCTGAGCACCTGACTCCAGAGTGGTTCTTCTTAGCAGCCAAATCACTCACTATCACTTTCTGGTACAGGATGCTTTCTATGTGTAAATGCTCTGTTTGAGGACTTTATTTTCCTCTTAGGAATACTTAGGGTCCTGCAGCCTCTCCTCATTAGCACCTGTCTGGGATGTCTCAGATTTGTGACTTCCATGCCCTGCCTTTGCTGACCCTGACTGTGTGGGGTGCTCCCCATCATCAAACTGTCACTGCTGCCTCTGGCCTCTGTGTGCCTCGCCTCGCTCGGTTCCCCCTTCGCCCATCTGATCACTATCTCCCACTGCTTCGCTTCCCAGCGATTCCCTCCTGACCTTCCTCCTCTCCTGGTTCTCTCACTATCCCTCTCTCCTTTCTCTGCCATCTCTGACTGACTCGCACTCAGGCACTCATGCACTCATGCAGGCCCTCAGAGACACACTCCATCAGACTCACTCTCTGTCACTCTCTTGCAATCACTGTCAAAATAAAAGATAAAGTTGTGTAATGTGTGTGAAACAAAAAAGATGTGTGTACATTAGTGTTTATGTTTGTATGCATGTGTGGTAAATGCACAATGGTGTGTTATGTGTCACTATAGGTGTACAAACTCTCTCCGCTCCCAACTCCTTCTGCCTTGCTTGGTTGTGTACTCTTTTCTCTCTCTCTCTCTCTCTCTCTCTCTCTATGGCTATCCTCCTCTCCTGGGTCCAGTGCTCTAGCACACAAAAATTCAAAACACAGACAAGGTATGTCAGTTATATATGTGTACTTGAATGTATTTGATACTTTGGTGTGTTGTGATTGGCTGTTGTTTGAACTTGTGTTGACATTACATCGCTAGTTAATGTCGACCGTTATCTTTTTTCCTTTGCATTAGACATATTGTATACTAATTATTGACTGAAAGGGATGCATGATGAGTTGAAAATAGGTGCAGAGCAGGTTTTTGAGCTATGTGAATTTTTTGGGCTTACGCTCATTAGCCATTCTGATCAACTACATATTGAATGTTATGTATGTCAGAAATGGCTAACATCGGGCTTTTTTTACTTAATGACAGTTCAATCTAAGCCATTGTCTGTATTTCTGTAAGTTGTGTGTAAAAGTTCCTACATCTTGGCCAGTCAATTCTCAGACATATATTTTTTTACTAAAAATTGGACATGGTGTAAACCACACTGATATTGTACATTGTGTTTTTTGTTTGTTTTTTATCTTTTAGACATCATATCTTTGTAAGTTTTCATAAATTTTTTCCAACAAAATGAAACTAGTCTGAACTTGGAGAAGACAGTTTGATGTACAATTAGCCAATAGGAGACGGACTCAGTAGTATGGTATTCACTGATTAAAAAACCCTTGTCTTTATTTCTTTGAAAATTTGTAATTTTAACCCCTTAACGACCGGGGAATCCGGCCGCAGACGCGACTCAACGACCACGGAGCAAAATTTTTTTTTTGCTCCGTTGCGTTCCGGACTCCCCGAACGGTGTGCAGCCGCGGGGGGAGTCCGGAACTCGATGACGGTCATAGTACGTCATCGGTCGTTAAGTCAAATCGACCCTTGACGTACTATGACCGTCAAGGGTCGTTAAGGGGTTAAAGACAAACAAATTACTTTTTGAAAATCAGAATTTTTAAGGACAATATTCATCACGTTCATCTTACCAGTGTTTTCTTTGCAACACAGATTTACTTCTGCAAATACTGGTCGTCTTTTACAACTCACAATATTACTTTTTTCTATTACAATTACTTTTTGAACATTGTGCTCTATGGCCTAGATTTAAAGGCAGCCGTTAAACCATCCGCTAAGTAAAAAAGGCACGTCGGCCGCAAAGAACACATGTTTTACGGCAGATTCAAAGGTAAGCGTTCAAGAATAGCTATCGGGCGTAGGCACTACAAAAACACGTTAAACAAAAACCAGCGTCGCACCTGATTTTGCATCACCGTGCGTCCCAAACACCCGTTAAAACACAACTTAACTCAAAATGTTACATTACGGCTGCCGTTGTCTAGCAACCCTGATAGATGCACAAACAAAATTCAAACCTACAGCCAATCCCAAGGCCCCAAAGTATCAAAAATGTCCAAATACACCTATATATACCTCAAAATAACGGTTACACCCTGTCTGTGTTTCGAGTTTCAGCAAGCTAGAGCACAGGACCCAGGAGTGGAGGATAGCATTTAGAGAGAGAGAGAGAGAGAGAGAGAGAAGCATACAGAGGAGTAAGGTAGAAGGATTTTGGAGAGGAGAGAGTTACATTTAAATAGACACATAGCACACTTTTGCACATAGCACATACATCCATACAAACACATACACATACATACACATAGTCTTTTTTTTTTCATCACACCTTACACATTTTAAACTTTATTTTTACAGTGTGAATCCGTGAGTGAAAGTGTGTGACAGAGAGTGAGTGGGATCGAGTGTGTCTGTGAGGGTGTGTGAGAGTGCCTGGGTGTGACTGGGTGAATGATGGCCAGGAGAGGAGGACAGGAGAGAGGGATGGGGAGACTAGTGGAGGAGGAGGAGGAGGAAGGTCAGGAGGGGATCCCTCAGCAGAGCAGGGGTGGGAGAGGGAGATACGCAGGGCGGAGGGGGACCAGGCCCACAAGAACAGGCACACAAAGAAGAAGAGGGACAGATCCTGCAGTGGGACGAGGGGTAGTGCCTGGGGACCACCACACACAGGCAGGGGCAGAGCAGGCAGGACACTCCGGGTCTGACTCCTCGCATGCCGGAGCTGAGGGGGACAGGGTCAGGGATCCCCGATATACCGAGGAAGAAAACACGGCCCTCGTGGAGGCTGTGCTGGAGAGGGAGAGTGTCCTCTTCCCGGGGGACAGACTCCCTGGCCTGTCTGCGAGGAGGAGAGCTGCCTGGAGTCAAATCTGCAGCAGAGTTAATGCGGTGGCCACCTGCAGACGGGATGTGGACTCAATCAAGAAGAGATGGGGCGACTGCAAAAGGCAGGTGAAGAGGAAGATGGGGGATGCCGCCCTGCACGCCAGAGCCACCGGAGGTGGGCCACCTGTCCCCATCACCTACAGCGCATGGGAGGAGAGGCTGCGGCAGACACTGTCATCCACCCTCATTGAGGGGGTCCCTGGAGGATCAGACACTGGGGAGGAGAGGAGCCTCCACACCACCGGTAAGTGCATCACCCCAAAACCACACACCACCCCAAACCACACACCCATCACAAACAAGCACTCACATCCCAACATCTGCTCTTCATTCAACCACACAATTGCACCAACACAGCACCCTGAGGGTTTAAACAGGGATCAAGACAAGGACAAATGTCAATGTTCAACAAGGCCAAAACCTGTCCAACTCCCTGGTTAACCCTCATGTTGCTGTGCTCATCACACACAATACACACAAACCATGCTCAGTAAAGTGTTGTATGTTAAACATCACAATTGTTGTCACACAGTGTTACCCATGTTCACACAGGGAATCCAGCACATAACCCCATGAGTGCCAGAGGGATCATCAATGCATCGATCAACAATGCTTTGGCAACCCCTCTGGTACTCAAAGGGTTAACCAGACAACAAACACATGTCGATAGGTTAACAATTACATGACACATAGGGGACATTCACTAAGCGGTGAAAAAGAGCTGATGTAGTGAATTTGACACTTGCATACCCTCACTTTACCAATTACAATGTTAGTCTATGGAGAACATCCAATAACAGGATTCAAGCTGCACAGGCCCCATTGTGTGGACTCCATAGAAAACATTGCAGATGGTGAAATGAGGTCAGCGGAGAAGTCAGCATCATAATCAGTTCATCAGGTCCACTTAACCGCTTACTGAATCACCAACAGGATGGATCAGGTCACAAATCACAGTGCCACTGAGAATAAATGCTTGTATGTGCAACACACAGGCCAAAAACAATCACACATAAGTAAAGGTGAAAAAGTTGGCCTTGGTGTTGTGTATGCAATCATTTACTCTAACTTCAATTTACATAGCTCACATTTGATTCACATATAGATCCTCAGGAGTGCTGATGCCATGGATGGATGGTACACCAGACACTATTTGCAGGATAAATATGGGAACCAAATATGAACCATTGAGGTTTGGTCAATAACAGGCCAGGGATTATGGATATCTATGATCGGGTCTGGCTGCCTCACACAGAAGGATGGATGGGCTGATCCAGGAAAAAAAAGGCCTCAATCAATGATATCCTTCAAGACTGGCTTGATTGTTGCCCCTCAGGATTCAACTTGAACAGACCTCATGGACAGAATCCTGTAATGTACATCAATCCCTGATTGCCACGGTGGTATCCCATGCATCACAATGCTATGCATAGGATACCATCATGACAACCAGAGAGGGACATGTCTAATCTGACAAAATCCAGCACTGTACGGGATGAACTGATAACATAGGGATGAATACTACTTGAATCACACTGCAGATCTCTTCAAAAAAGATATGTACAGAAAGAAAAACAACCAGATTTGTATGTGGATATGTCCCTTTCAAATGGGTACAAATAGGTCCCAACAAGATGTAAACCCAGAGTTCGGTTCAGTACGTGTGATTGTCCAACTGCCCATATATGTGCACCCTCAACAAAATAACTCATATTGATATCATCATCACAGTACATATACCCAGTATATTACACTTACTTGGATGGGTATCACTTGTATCTATGAAAGTTCATTTGTGATGGCTGTACATATATAGGCAGTTAGACAATCACATGTTCTGAACAGATCTCTGGGTTCATATCTATCAAGGATATGTTTGTACCCGTATGAAAGGTACATATAAACACATATCAGACCATATTCCTCACTGTGTACCTTGGCATGGCAATGGTTAATTTCACTTGATGTAACCTTGCAGGCATCATAAAGAGATGTTTAGAAAGATGTTACTGTATGTGACAGCTGGAGATGTCAGTCATATGACCACACGGAGGCTCTTCAGCAGACCCAAAATTGAAACAATTGGAGATGGATCCATCATTGACATGGTCCACAGAGCGTGCTTACAAACCAGGAACACTTAGTAGACAATGGCAAAGATGTAGTTATCTCCAAATGGGTCAATGTGGAGTCTGCTGAAGAGCCTCCGTGTGGTCAAATGACTGACATCTCCAGCTGTCACATACAGCAACATCTTTCTAAACATCTCTCTATGATGCCTGCAATGTTACATCAAGTGAAATTAACCATTGCTATCCCGTTAAAGAGATAGTAATACCTAAAATGTGAAAGGAAAAATACATGTCATAGGATTGATCCACCGGGTAATGCAAGGGTATCCCCACTACTGAAAGGTGTTTCATCACAAGAGTATAACAGCTCAAAGTTGAATATTCCAGGGACAATATCACTGTGGCCTGAAAATGTACTATGCCAATGTTGCCAGACCATCCTCTGGCTAGCTTTGGTCCAGGGAACAGATATCCACAAAGGATGATGTGGCAACAGCGCAAATGTACAATTTCAGGCCACTGGGATGTGGCACCAAAGGAATTCAACTCTGAGCTGCAATACATGTAGAATACAACACCCATCACCAGTAGGAGTACCGTTGTTTCACACAGGGGGATACACCATACAACATATATGTTCCTTTACACATTTCAAGTATTAATATCAATTTGACACCATCATGGCTAAGTTTACTGATCACACAATCTCAATCCTCCACACAGGTTATGTGTCTCCAGCACATCAGGAGCCCATGGAGGAGGCCACCTCACCACCCAGTGAGGAGTATTTGGAGGAGGGGACCAGCCAGTGGGCACCGTACCCAACGACATCCACACCTCTTGGCCAGCTGGATGCACCAACTCTGCCTGCACCAACTCTGCCTGCATCAACTCTGCCTGCACCAACTCTGCCTGCACCAACTCTGCCTGCACCGACTTATTACAGTGACTGGATGCCCCCCACCATCTCCAGGAGCTATTATCCCCCAGCAGCAGCAGCAGCACCACCACCACCAGGGAGGCAATGGCTGCCCGGTGATGTGGCCACCACCCAATACGGGCCATACCCACAGATTGACCTACCCTCCTGGATGGCTCCCCAGCATGGCCCCAGGTATGATCCTAGGTGGGGGCCAAGCACATACCAGTGGCCAAGGTTTGACCCTTGGCCACTCGACTACCAACACCTGGGCCTGCTTGGGGAGCCCCAACAGCCTATGCGAAGGGACGTGTTTACCCCACCACCTCCACCAGCACAGACATCGGTGGGCAGCAGTGGGTCAATTGATGTGGTGGGCACATACCCATCTGCAGCACAACCAGCACCAGCAGAGGAGGACACAGCAGCAGCAGAGGAGGACACAGCACCAGCAGAGGAGGACACAGCACCAGCAGAGGAGGATACAGCAGCAGCAGAGGAGGATACAGCACCAGCAGAGGAGGATACAGCACCAGCAGAGGAGGACACAGCAGCAGCTGATTCACCAGGCACAAGCATCACCAGCAGTGAACGGCCCACGGGGATGGAAGCTGAGTGTATGGCTCTGCAAAGGAGACTACTCAGGTCAAGCCTCCGCACCAATGACAACATCACCAGGAGCCGTAGGGAATCCCGTATAAACACTAACAGGATAGAGGCAAGGATCCATGCCCTGGAGTCGGAGGTCATGAGGATCAACACTCAACTCCATCAGCTACACACGGGGGTGATGGACCTGCTTGCACAGCTACTGGTGGAGTTGAGAGAGCTGAACCGCAGGGAGGACTTACGTTTGGAGAGGGAAAACCTGCGCTCCACAGAGGGATCCACTGCCCCCACCACCCCCTCTAATGTGACCCCCGAAGCCACACCTAGGGGGCAAAGGGTGACCAGGAGATCATCCAGGTTATCCACTTCTGCCACACAGTCTAAGCCCCCCCCCCCCAAGAAAAAAAAATAAAATGCCCAACATGTTAAATTTCCCCTGAATAAAGGAACACTGTGCTTTTGAATCCTGTCTGATCTGCTTTGAATTTGGTCATAGATTTGGGTGGCAGAGTTGTCTCCAATGCATTGCCAAACAATTCAGTGAATACAACTCCTGCCTAGGTAAGATGTTTGTGGGATGTTACAACATGGGTTCACATACACATCGTTGTACAAAATCAACTGTAAAAACATCCCTGTTGCCATATTACACAACTGTGTTATATGGCAATGTTGTGTGTTGATTTTGCATAACAAAACATTCCCCTTAGCCCAACATTTGGTACAACATTGAACATTCATCTACATCATATGTAGTGTTTAACCCTTTGATATCCAGAGTGGTAGGCAACGCATTGCAAAGAAATGCGTTGGGTACCACTCTGGCACTCAGAGGGTTAAGGGGATAACCAAACAAACGGCTTAGCGGTGAGATAACAAGCAGGACAGATAAATGGGACATGTATCCATATTGTCTTGGATTCACACACTCATTGTGCAACAGACTGACTGGGGAAGCCAATGTTTTCAACCTAGGATTTCAATGTGTAGCACACACATTGATATCCTGGGGTGAGCATTGGGGCCTCCAGTAAGTTGACTTGTTGTTTTTTCTAAGGGTGTAACAGACTTCCCCAGTGAAAACACTTGTCCACTTGGTCATGTACTGTGATATGTCCCAGTGGAGCAATATCACTGAACATTGATTATACGGAGCAACACATTAACTGTGGACAGGAATTCACTGTGGAAGTATGTCCCCTTTATCACCTCTTTATCACTCCCACAACACATTAGTGTATCACTGCCACCATCTGTTAGCGTGAATACATCACTGAGTCCACTCACTTGCAAACAAGTGGTGGAGTCCTGTGATATGGGTGATGCCTTTCCATGTATGGGGATACTCTACCCTGGGTGTGGTAACGCATTGACAACTGTGTTCTCAAATATATCCTCCTACAGACACAGATAGAATGGTGATGGTTCATCTTTATTGTGTCTCAAAGTACATTAGGATGTACATGTGTTTTCTGTGTATTGCCTATATGCATTGAACACCTGTATGAGAACACTAAATGTACTTTGAAACAAAAAAATAGTACTTTAGTTACACTGCTGCCCAGCTCATGTGTTGTCCACAAGGTTTGACAACTCTGTAGCTGAGCATCCTAACTGTACAGGTTATAAAACTCAGGAATTAGTGTTTTCTGTGTCTATATGAAAATGATCCAGTAGAGGTTTGTGTGAACCTCAGGTCAAACTTTGCATCACCAACAACATCAACATAAACAGCAAGGGGTGATCTCCATGAAGGTGATGTCAAGACATCAATCCAGTCACATAGAAGAACTTCAGTTCAAGGATGGATCATGTTACGGATGCCTGTGGAAGAAGAGGACAGGATTTGGAGTAGTTGACTTGAACTGATCATCAAGCAACAACAATTTAGTCTTTTTGATCCCCTCAATTTTCACAGTTACAGGTGAGTACACAAACCATTGCTTGACAATGTGTTGTGTACTCATCTGTAACCAATTATGTGGAGAACTAAGGACATGTGCCCCAGCCCTATGGATATGTGCCCCTGACATGGATACACACATCAACAAGTGTTCTGAGAGCTCCATGGAAGTAATGAATTTGGGCTGCCACTGTTAATGTGACAGTGGCAGCCCAATGTCATTTGTTCCATGGAACTGTTAGGACACATTTGTTGATGTGTGTATTCATGTCGGGGGCACATATGTCTGCACACTCACAGGTCAGCATGGTGTCCCTGGTAATCTGATCTACGTCTCATGACCTCTACATTGTGTGCCCATACCACTGTACATCCACCCCTGTGCTGCTCTTCTCAGCTGTAGCACAGTACAGGTTCCATATTGAGTCCAATGGCCCTTTAACCCCTGATGTGACGGAGTATTATCCAATGCATAGCATTGGATAACACTCTTTCGCTACAAGACTAGCATGGTTGCTCTGGCTATGCTCATGGCAAATCAAGTTAGCTGCTGTCAATCAAGCCCTGTAAGGCGATGAACATGGGTTATGTGTTGTACCTTGTTTCTCCTGAGGGTGTGCGTGATATCCTTGGGGTCTGTATGTCAACGTGGAGAGTGGAATGGAGGATGGTTTTTGAGTCCACACACACAATTTGCCACGTCCGCTGCAAGTGCAGTGCTGTGTCACTGTTCCTGTGGGGTGAGACAGAACAAAATGTGCAGTGTGGTTAGTGTCACAGGACTGATGGGGGACTTGCATGGATTGTTTGCATGCCTGTGTTATACTCACATGTAAAGTGTTCCGTGATGAGCCTGTCTCTGATCTGTGTCCCTCTCAGGGTCTCCTCAACGTGTCCGATGTCCATGGGCACTTCCTGTATGGGGGGGGCCTGGATGTGCTCCAGCAGCCTGGTGTCCACTGCGATGTTGTGCAGTATTGCGCACGCCACAATGATGTCGCACACCTTTCCAGGTGCATACTGCAGTGCTCCCCCCGAGTGGTCCAGACATCGGAATCTTGACTTGAGGAGGCCAAAGGTCCGCTCAATGGCATTCCTCGTTCTGCCATGAGCCTGGTTGTAGCTTTCCTGGGCATGTGTTCGAGGATTGGCCAGTGGGGTCAGTAGCCAGGACTTGCATCCATAGCCAGCATCACCTGTGTAATGTGAGTGACATGGTGAGACAGGGAGCACATGTTGTGTGAATGATGTTTTGTGTGGTAGACGTAGTAGCTGTGGGTCAGGAGCATGCTAAGCAGCGTTGTGTGTACGCCTGTGTATGTGATGTGATTTTGTATTGTGAACTCACCCAAAAGCCATCCCCCTGTAAAAGTTCCATTCTCGAAATCTCTGTGGACTGAGGAGTTTTGGAGAATGTATGAATCATGTGAGCTGCCAGGATACTTTGCACAGACATTCATTATCCTCATATGGCTGTCACACACCATCTGCACGTTGATGGAGTGAAAGTTCTTCCTGTTGATGAATATCTGTGCGTCACGTGCTGGGGCCTTAATTCGGACATGGGTGCAATCTATAGCACCCATGACCCTGGGCATGCCTCCCCTGGCGTAAAAGGCCTGCTTGACTTGTATCCAGTCCATGTCGGTGGTGGGGAAATGTATATAGGTACTGGCCTTGCTTTTGAGGGCTGGCAGGACCTGGGCCAGCACCCTGGAGAATGTGGCCTGTGACATGCCAGATGCGTAACCCTCTGTGGACTGGAAGGCCCCGCTTGCCATGAAGTGCATGGCACAGAGTAGTTTCTGCAGGCCAGTTAGGGCATGGTTGTAGATGTAGATGGGATCCACCTGCTCCTTGATGACCTCATACAAGGCAATGATGCTGTCAGGCCTCAACCTGTAGCGATCAATTACCTCATCATCGGTCATTCCAAAGAGGGTGACCCTTGGGCGGTATACCCTGGGCCTTGGTGGTCGTCTATACATCCTGTGCCCTCCAGGTGGGGATGGGCTCCTGTGTGGCTGCTGAGCCAGAGCCTCCTCACTTGCAACAGGTGGTGGCTGTTGATCAGGCATGCTTGGAGGTTGCTGATGTTCCCTAGCTCTCTCCCTTGCACGCCTTCTCTTCAGTCTTCGCAACAATATGTAACCCAACATACTGTTTGCTCTATCTATCTGTCTCTATCTATCTGTCTCTCTCTCTCTCTCTCTCTCTCTCTCTCTCTCTCTCTCTCTCTCTCTCTCTCTCTCCCTCCCAGAGTGGAAAACAAGCCACAAGTGAGTGTGTTGAGTTGTCCCTTTAAGTACTTGCTAGGGCGTTGTGTGGGTGTGGTGATGAGGTGAGTGCTGACCAATGGTGAGTTGTTTTTGTCCAGGTAAGTGTTTGCAGGTGTGTGTGTGTTATAAGATGTGGTGTGTTGTGCTTGTTCTGTGTGTGCCATTTGCGGACATGCAGTTGTGGGGTGCAGGTGGCGTGTTGATGTTGCCCAGGTGAGCTTGTATTTGCAGGTGTCCGCTTTGTGTGATGACCCCCATTGTTCCGTGCCATGTTGTGTTGTTGTTTTTTAGTGTGTCGTTGTCCCTGTGGTGTTGGTTGTTGTTGTGTGTATAGTGATTTGTGTTGTGTGTGCATGTTTTTGTGTTGTTTTGGCATTGCACGGGTTAATTTTCACATTTACATGGTTGTGCGGTAAGCCTTTTGTGTCTTTTCCTATGTAACGGGTGTTTTGTTTTGGCCGTTAAGTGTCTAACGGCTAAAAAAAGTGGGTCTTAACTTTTAGCCGTTAGGTGTGTCTTTTTTTCAGCCGTTATCAGTACCGCAAGCCTTTGAATAGCTCTGGGGTATGTTTTTCCATGCGTCTGAATGCACGTAAGTGTATCGGCCGTAAGGATTGTACAACTGCCGTTAGCTGGTCTTTAGACGGATCTTTGAATTGCAACATGTCACTTAACGCACCCGTTAGTGATTTTTTTTGTTAACGGCTGCCTTTAAATCTACCCCTATATATCATATATTTTCAGTTGTTTTCAACAAATTACTAATACAAGTCAACATGTAAGTAACATAATGCTTTATAAATATTTCATTAAAAAAGAAAACAATGCATTTGATCAGCATTTCCAAACAATTCTTTATTTAATCTTTTAAGAACAGGAATATGTGGAGTGTATTGCAAAGCAATGTGATGCACACCCACCTGGAGCTCGATTTTAATCCCCATGGTAATTTAAAAAACTGGTGACAGTGGTTTTGACAGCACAGTTTGGTATTCTATTAACTGCTCTGTCAAAGACCAGCACAGTGTAAAAATGTCCAATGGACACAAAAACTAGTTGAATTTGTATTCTATTACACTTGGTGGCTTCAGCTCACATTAAAGGACATTAAAGAATACACTTTTATCGATAAAAAACTGCACCATGAAAGGAGGTGCAGAGCCACTAATGTGAGTTGAAAACCACCGGTGTGTGTTAGAAAAGTGGTTTCCAGCACACATTTGTGCTTAAAAACAAAAGAAGGTTAACCCTTTGAGTATCAGTGGGGATTGCACAGTGTTGCATACCTCACTGGCACTCACAGGGTTAATCTCCCTGGTGTTAACACATCTCCTGAAAAATAAAAACTGACCTGTAATCCTGATGTTCAGCAGGGTCCTCTCAGCACTGTCCGTCTTCTTCTTAATCTTCTGTTTTATGTAATCTTCTGTAATCTTCTTTCTCTTCTATAAAATCTGTTTGTTTAAAAAATAAAAAAAAATCCAATGAACGTTGGATAAAAAAAGACAAATTCCCCCAAGACATGCCAGACATGCTTTGAGTGTTGGAGGTGTACCCCTCCAGTACTTAAATGGTTAATTGCGGTGTGGCATATGTCTTAAAAACAATATCCTGCCATTCTGTTTGAAAAAAAGTGTAATAAAAGGTCTTTGGATATTTAAATATATGTCCCCCCAATTTATTAAGCAATGTATTCTTGCACCAGTGGTGGTGGTGGGGGATTGGGTCAGTCTATGTGCATTTTGGGAGGTTCTGTTCAATACACTTTTGATTAAAACTATGAATAGAGGAAGTGTTGTTACCTTACACCATATTGCTGAGCAAGCTATGGGACAGGTGGGAGAAGCCTGTTGGCATTACATTTCTAATGGCAGAGAAGTGTGGCCATCATTATGCAATATAGCGATTGATTACATACTGTAGTGAACACCCTGGTTTGCAGTCCCTAATTTGGAGGCTAAGGTCAGTGGAGTTTCACTAGAAAATTAGTACATTTGCCATACTAAGAGGTGAAATGTCCTATATTCCAGATTCTAGAGAATGGGGATGTTTTCATTCTGTTGTGCTCATATCACTATCTCTGGAGAAAACCATGCTATCAATGGGAGTGCTGTGCTTAAAGGTCAGTGTGGTGATACTTTATTGTATAGAGGTTGCTATTTTATTTTTTTGCGTAAGAATTCATTTATTGAGAACAAATGCAGATACAGATATAGTGTACAGCCACTTAGTATAGGAAGCATCTATGATGTATATAGTATGGAGCGGGGGTACATATAATATAAAAGGCCAGATGTATGAAGCAGTCATGCCCAGTACAGACTGCCCAAACCCACAGAATGCTGGCCTGTGTAGACAAGCTTTTACACTAGTATGTTAATAAATGACTATAGTGCATCAGAAGTGAACTAGATGCTACAGTCCAACATCCAGGTATGCACTTCTATCAGTAAAACATCCATAATGAGGACAGCTAGCAGTAAAGCAAAATATAGTAGATGTTGATAAGGGCCTCTGCACCTGAACAAGCAATATCATGTAGAAAAGGAAGGACGGGGGTCTAGCCCCCTAAAGAGAAGAGAGTAGAAAGCAAGGAAGGGGGGTTGAAGAAACCCTCCTGGGGGGGGGAAGACAGAGAGCCAGGTTGGGGGACAGAGGATGAGGGGAAGGTATGCCTAGTGGGTGTTAGTCCAGGAGAGGGAAGGAAGAGAGGATGTTCCAGTTATAAGTCTATCAATGGGACAGAGTGTCATAAAAAGAGAGCCAAGGCTGCCATGTCTCTAAGAAATGAGGCATCCTGCCTTGCATTTGGACAGAAGATTTCTCCAACAAGACCAAGTCAGCAACTGTATCCACTCAGAGTAGCTAGGAGGGTAGAGGATGCCAACGTTATGAGTGGCATGATCCCATAAAACCACCCCATTCCCCAGAATCAGTGAGGCTAGAGTGTATAACCTGTGTCTCTTCCATAGTGCAAAGCATGATGGGGCCAAACCTGGTGGGAAGGCAAAGTGTCCACAAATGTAAAGAAACAGAGATGTAAAGAAACAGAGATGGGTGTTAGGAAAGGGCAAATTTATTATTTACTGTGTGCCAGACTCAAACAAGATGGTATACCACTCGGTTATCACTGAGGTGTTGAGAGTGGTGTTTAGAGGGGAAATGAAGGTTGCTAGGATGTATACCTTTCAAGAATGGTTGTAGGCATTGGATCCGGTCCTTACCAGTCTCTGAACTACAGTCTATAAGTTTGACTAGGCTTGTGGCTAAATAGTATGACTTGATCCCAGGGAGACTCATACCTCCTTGTTGTGGGGGGGCCATGAGCAAAGTTGATTTGAGTCTTGGGTGTTGACAAAGTATCATGGTGCCTGTGATTCAGGTGTATGGCTTAACCTGTCCATTCCCTTGTGTGTGCTCGGCGGCAACAAAACGGGTCAGTGACTTCCTGGTTACTCGCTCATCATTCTGTGTGCTTGCTATTATTATGGTATATACTTGATTGACCTAGCTTGACCCGGCCTCTCCGGTAGGCCTTATATGCTGCTTCATGTCCTAGCGTCAGTGCCCTTTCATGGTGTACCTAAGTCCTTCTAGTCTTACGTTGTGATTCATTTCTGGCTGCTGATTCCTATTTGTGTATGACCCTTGTCTCCGTCTGACTACCCGATTTGTGTCTGAACCTCTGGCCTTGCCTTACTATTAGCTCAGTGCTTGTTTCCTGGCTACGTCCGACTACCCACTCCTTGTATGGCTTTTGGCTTGGCTGACTACACGCTCTGTGTATGACCTTTGGCTTGGTGGACTACCCACTCCATGCTAAATACTTTGTCTTTGTCTGACTACCCGGTCTGAGTATGACCTTGGCTTTGTCTGTCTTCACTGCCTCTCCCTAGGGTCTGGATCCCCCCGTGCAGGTTCCTACTCCTGGTCCTTGGTCAGGGTGGGTTCAGTCCATAGTCCAGCAGCACCTGGTCCTACTGTTGCTCATGGATCCTAGTGTTCTAGGGTATGTAGTAGTTCCGGTGACGCTAGCATTCTAGGGTGTGTATCTGTGACCCTAGCATTCTAGGGTATTGGTCCTCCAATATTCTGCATATCAGTACTGTGTCGCTTACCACTGGACGCTATCTCTATTGGTTCTGCTGACCTTACTGGTTCGCTTCCTGTCTGTTCGCACAGTCTGGCCAAGTTTAGTGTCAGCTCCTGGAAGTGGACTGCAGTACTGTCCTCACTCCTGACACCAGGGAGGTTGCGGAAGTGCTTATTACCATTCTCCTGTATTTGATCTTAATAAAGTGGTGTTGATTTTACTTGTACCTGTCAGAGTCGTTAGTTCTCTAAGTCTCCCATGACACAAAGGAATTGATGGCTGATTGGATTTTAGTAAGGGATGCAAATAAAATATGAAGAATTTTTGAGAGCACCACTATCTTGAGTAGATTTACTCTGTCCAGCCACAAGCTCTATGGAGTGTGATATTTGGAAAAGTACGAGTAAAAACTGGCTGGATAAACTGGATAAAGTCAGCATGAGAGCGGGACTTCCTCCACAGGCATTCAGAGGTGTGGGTACAGGAGTGGAGAAAGCGTGTTTGTGAGTTGAGCCAAGGGCGTGGGTTTGAGGGGCGTTTGTGGCGGAGAGGAGAGTGATGAGGAGAGGAGGTTGTTGTAGTATTCTATAAGTCTGTCAGGTTCAGAAAGAGTGTTGAAGGTAGAGAGGTTTGAGTGCAATACAGAAGATAAGGCAGAAATGTCTAGTGAGTGAAGGTTGCAGGTGTAGTGTGGGGCCGTAGTTGGTGGCGAAATGAGGGAAAGGGTTGCAGAGAAGGTTATGAGATGGTGGTCGGAGGGTGGGAAAGGAGAAATGGAAAAGTCTATTAATGAGCAGTTCTTTGTGAAAACCGAGTCGAGGGAGTGGCTGCCTTTGTGTGTGCTAGAGTCAGTCCATTGTTGAAGGGTGAAAGATGAGGTTAGCTGAAGCAGGCGTGAGACCCAGGAATGTGAAGGATCATCAGTGTGACAGTTGAAGTCCCCAAGTATGAGAGAAGGAATGTCAGAGGATAAAAATAATGTAAACCAGCATTCAAAATCTGAGAGGAAGGCAGAGGGTGTGGTTGTGGGAGGCCTGTATACTACTACAACACACATTGCTATAGGGTAGAATAATTGGATAACATGTACCTCAAAATAGTTAGTGGAAAAGGATGGGGGAACAGGTATCAGCTGAAAGCGATATGAGGAGGCAAGCAGTACATCTGTTCCACCACCTCTCCCCACTGTGCGTGCTGTGTGTGAGAAGTACAGGCCTACATGTGAGACTGCAGCCTCCACAACTGAATCATGTTGGGAGAGCCAGGTCTCAGTAAGAGCAAGAAGCTGGAGTGCTTGTGAGCAGAAAAGGTCATGTATGAGAGTAGATTTGTTAGTGAGGGAACGGACATTTGGTAGGCTACAGGAGAAGGACTGGGATGGGGACGAGGTTAGAAAAATTAGGTCCTCTGTGGGATGGGGAGGAAAGTGGCTTTGGGCAGTGGCATATGGGGATATGATTGGGGCTTGGGTCTGGGGACATATCACCAGCGATAAGGAGAAGAATAACACATACAGCCAGCAGGTGGGAATGTGATTTGTGTCTGCTGTGGGTTGGGGTGGAAGGATGGGTCCATCTGAGCAATAGATACAGGGTGTGGTTGCAAAAAGGATTTGATTAGAGCAGGAATAGGGAAATATGAATTTGGGGGGAAGTAGGCAAATAAATAGTGTGCTGGATAATGCAGTATAAGAGCAACGTTAAATATAGCAGTAAAAGGGCAGGCTGCATTGTGGGGTAACAGAGCAGGTAGAATTGAGAAATCAAAACAAACAAGAGTACTTGGAAGCAGGTGTTTCTGCAGGGAGGGTTGTTTATCTTCAGTCCCACTTCTCACCTCTGCTCCAACATCTCTGTAACTCCACTGAGTCCTTAACCCCTTAAGGACCAGCGGTCGCAGGGTATCCGGTCCTTTAAGGACCAGATAGGTGAGTTCGACGTGCCACCCCATGTGACTGATCATGTGTGCCGGCACGTCGAACGAGGGACTGAAAGAGATCGCTCCGGTCTTAGAGCGATCAACTTCAGTCCCCGGTATTACTCACCTCGCTCCTGCAGGAGCGCTGTGAGTAAAATATGTGAAGTACCAGGACCGTCATTGGTCCTTAAGTGCCGGACCAGTGTGAAGGTCCAGGTACGTCGCCGGACGCGAAGGGGTTTAAAGGATCACATGAGATGATAGTTCATTTTAGCACTGTGAGTTTTTTAATGTCCCAGACAGTCCAAGAGCTAAGAGTGTTTTGTTTTGTATTAAACTCCAGAGATTGTTGGTAAGTTTGGAAGCTGGCTCTTTAAGATGACTGCAGCAAATCCTGTTCAAGTCCTGCTTCAAGTCCTGAATTAAGTTTACTTTACTTGGAAAGTCTCACTTAGAATGGGGAACCCTTCAAGGGACTGACACCCTTATACTGAAGCCTCTATATAGTAAGTCTTACTCACATAAGCCAGTTTGAAATGAGATAATTAGCAAATCAAACTCTGACCATTTGCTTGCTCAGAGTTGCTTAACAACCTAATTCACACCTATGTGCAATAAGAAATTACCAACTGAGACTTAAGTCAGGACAGTGAGTAGTTAATACACAGATGGGGTAAAACACAGAGTTTGAAGCTGGATGAATGGTAGAAACATACCAGGAAAGTGAGTAGTTAATACACAGATGGAGTATAACACACAGTTTGAAGATGGATAAATGGTAGAAACATACCAGGACAGTGAGTAGTTAATACACAGATGGGGTATAACATAGGGTTTGAAGCTGGATGAATGGTAGAAACATACCTGGAAAACAGAAAGAAATGGAGAGTATGAAAATATAGCTGAAGTCCTGAATTAAGTTCACTTCACTTGGAAAGTCTCACTTAGAATCATGGAAATCTTCAATGCATTGGCACCCTTCAAGGGATTGACATCCTTATACTGCCAATATATATATAACCATACTTCCCAGGTTTTGGCAAGTATAGTTATATGCTCCTTCAAAACACCAGGGGGGAAGGGAAGGTGAGAACCAGAGGATATAGTATTGAAGAAGGTGAGTATTTGCCCACAGGTTTTATAATAGAATAAAGTGAAGTCATCTGGACCAGGGCTTTTATGTGTGGAAAAGACTTGATCACCTATACAAGCTCTGTCATAGTGATTGGGGCTTCCACAATGTCTAAGACTGCCTTAGGGAGTTTACTCATGCCCGAGTGGGAAATATAGATATGTATTATCTCTGTTGTAGGTCCTGAAGAGGAAGTGATTGCAGTAGAGTTTAAGTTGGACAATGGAAAAATCTTGAACACTTTAGAGAGTTGTGGAAGAGATTTGTGAACCTACCCTAAGGAATCTGATCAGGATATAATGTGTTTGCTGCTTTATACAAAATGTTCTCACCAGGACCTTCCCACATCTATTAAGTCATTTTGAAATTTGGGCCAGTGGCGGGATTTTGTAATTATATTCTGATGTAGATGGACTGGCTCACATTGTGACTCCTGGAAGATGGATAACTCCTCAGCGGGGAAAGTTTGTTTATGTTTGTAATCAAGCTTCTTTATACAGGAAAGAAGGTCATCAACTTGCTATGGTAAATGTTTCTTATGGATTGCTCTGAGCCTAATGATTTCCCCCAGCATAACACATTTGTGTGCTTCCGAAACTGTGGGGAAAGGCACTCCATGGTCTACATTAAGCTTGAAGCACTGCTTTAGACAACATGACACTATTGGGGTCCTTCAGTAACAGTTTGTTTAGTTTACAGGTGCGGGGACCCTCGGTCCAAGGCACTCACCGAAGACCGGACCCACACTAGTCCATGATCTGACCAGGTGATCACCTCTGTGTCTATTTGTGTAGCAGAGGTTGTTGGATAAAAATATAGTCTAGACTTGAGTACATGTTATGGCAAAAAGAGTAAAAAGTAGAATTTCTGTAAATGGGATAAAGGGTCCTTCAGGAGTCAAATAGACCTCTGTCCTTAATCATGGACCTCACCCTTTGCAAAACTGAAAATGGGGCCAAAAAAGGTCCGAAAAGGTCCCTGAGGAGAATTCAGAAACTGGAGTTAAGACCAAATTAAAATCGCCCCCCAGGATCAGAACTTATCCAAAGCAGGAAACATGGCTTTAAAAAAAGATAAATTAGATGTGTTTGGTGCATATATATTTATTTGCTGAGGTATATGTTTTATTATACAAAATGCCCTTAACAAAAACAAATAAAAATCTACCATCCGAATTGGAATTGTTTGATGACAAGAAAGAGAGGTGAGAATCAAATTTGCTACACCAGGTTTTTTCGCCATGGTCACGGAAACTCAGAACAGGGCAAAAATATCTGTAGTTAATATAGGAGCACTCCCCAACTTAAATTGCCATACTGCACAAATGCTATATTGCGTTACATCCTTGTAAGTTCACACAGTAATGTATTGGAAGGAGAATTCAATCCCTTGGTGTTAATGGTAAAGAGATTTATGTGTTGTGAAGTCATGTTACAAAGAGAGTAATGAAAAGCTCAGACCAAATCGTGATAAAGGAGCCACTAAGCTCTCCTAAACATATTCTTAGATACCACCTGGGTGACCCACTGGGTTTGGGGGAAGGGAAGAGGGAAATGGAACGAGGGGGGAAGGAAAGAAGCAACCAGAATATGGAAAAAAGAAGAATAAGAGAGAAAGAGGCACAGCCAGAGCTATACACATAGCAAAATGTGTCTTGGGAGAAGGGGGCACTCTCTCACCCTGAACCCACTAAAAGTAATTCATGTGTGTTCACGGAGGGGAAGAACCCACACCACTGAGTGCAGCATTAAGCAAGAATGAGCAAGAAAACAACATTACAGTTACACAACAACCATCCTTTTTTGAATGGATCATGTGTCCCAGGCTCTGGAGGGAGAAGCTTGTGCTTTTATGTGTGTCAGCCCTTTGACTCTGACCCATATCTCTCTGTTCTCTTTGCCTAATGGGTGGGGCAGTAGCTGCGTGGATGAGTGATCTGCTGAGGTTGTGAAGAGATTCGGTATAGTGATGCCTAAGGTTTTACAGAGATCAGGGGCCTCTTCAATATCTCCCAGGAGAGCTGTTACACCTTGGTATTGCACAGGCTAAAGGGGAAGCCCCACTTGTAGAGGATGCCAGTTATCTCAGGTGGGTTTTCAGAGGTATCAGCAAGCACCATTGCTGAAAGGTTCTTGGAGATAGGTCTCGGTAGAACTGAAGATTGCAACCAGTGTAGGAGATCTCAGGTAGCACTCTGCTTTTACGCAGAACCAATTACTTATCAGCAGAGCTTAACATGTAGAATACCATGTCCCTGGGCGTGTCTGTTGGAACCCCTCTTGGCCTCAAGGACCTATGTGCTCATTCAATGCTTACTGGTGGAGATGGAGGTAAGCCCAGTACATAAAAACACAGAGCCGAATGTTACATCTATGTCTCCTAGAGCCATCAGGAGTTTGATAGTATATTCTTGTTGAACAACCAGCTGCTGCAGGTTGTGTTGTCCCACCAGGATCTCTTCCCTTTCCTGTTCTAGGGTATGTATATGGGAGCCCAGCTGAGAAATATCTTTCCGTAGTTCCCATATCTCAAGCCACACCATATCTTTGATTTTACCTTTGTTGATAGATGGCTTATGCCCTCTTTAGTGAGGAACAGAGGGATTGGCTAAGGCATTATAACATCCTGTCCCTGCTCAAGTAGAGAAATTGCCTCCATGGGTGTATGAGCATCAGTCTGGGTTTCTTTCTTCCCCAAGGTCGGAAAAGGGATAATTGATGAGGCAGGATTGGGCAACAAGTCTAGGTCTGAGTCCATGCATGGATGGATTGGGATGAATTTTGTTATTTTAGCGGAGTGGAGACATTGTTTTTTACATCTCCCGGGCATCGAGAGAGAAGGAGAGCTCACAGTTCACATGTCCATCTTATAATGTGGTCACTCTGCCTCCCAAGGTTGTTGTTCATCTGCTGTGAGTTTTCTTGGCATGGAAAATGTGTTAAACATGAGTTGTGTTTTGTTGATATTCATCTTCAGATGCAAAATGCTGCTTTCTTGTTGTAGATCTTCAATGCATTCTTGCAGTTCTTCAGGACTACTCCCAAAAAGTATGATACATCTGCATACATAAGTGATGTAGGTATTCCTTTTCTTGTCTCAATTTAGTTTGTGAAAAAAAGTATTCTAAACTATGCCGTCAGGAGCATATACTCCTTGCAGGATCATCCAAGGTAGACAGATCAAAGCTAATACACCAGATTAAATCAATCCACAAAAATATATAAAACCCCACTGTAAGAACCTGGTCCACAAAGCCATGCTCTGCTATTATTTGCATATCTGCCTGTTTACCTCCACTTACTTCAGCTCTACTATTAATTGCATCCTAAGTGTTTTCCTGGACACACTGCTGGGGCCTATATCATGCAGCTTCACAGTCACTTCAGTGAATGTGTCTAGTGTCTTTCTGAATAGCATGCAACAACTTTAATTCAGGTATTCTGTGTTTGACCTTGGATTGTGAAGCCTTAGTATTATTTGCCACCTGCCAGAGTCAAAATAATTATAGCGCAATGGTTGGACTGAGTGTGTCCAAAAAACTTCAAAAGCTGCCTCTATCAAACCACCATGTCTTCAATGGTGACCACAAAGATACAAATTATATACATTAAGATATAAAGCGCTAACGGAGTTGGTGGGAAAAAGGAATACAATAAATCCACAATGTATCAACAGAATAATTTTATGCTGGATCAAAATTTAAACCAACCAAACAATGCCAGTAATATATACCTAAATACAGACAAAATCCTGTGTGTAACTCCCGACATGCGCAGTAGACACTGCTGCGCGTGCGGCAGTCATGCGCAGTAGAGACTGCCCGCGCCGCAGCTGATACAGAGCTGGGCGCCCTGGCTGCCAGAGGCACTGTGGCCCGTGTAACAGGCTGTTCAACTAGTTCTCATATATAATAGATTTACTGTAAAATATGACCAATTTAACCATCCATCCACGATACCAAACCTATATCTGTTATGGCATCTAGGATCCCTAGCCACACATATGGTAACAAATTGAGGCAAATAATACTAAACATAAGGTGATACAGTAAAACACATTCCCTAGATACCACCAATCTCTACCATGTATTAAAAAATACCAAAATAGTGAACCATGAACACTGCCACCATTCAAGCAATCATTCCTACAACAGGAGACAATCACAGCCAAACACGCCTGATCCACACTACTCCCTATGGATAAAGGACCCCATATACCTAAAAAAAAATGAGAAACTACCAAGCTGAAGTATAAAAGCAGGTCATGCAGTATTCAAATGCATCTATCCCCCTAATAGTGGGAATCAGCCTTCATCGCATACAGTAAATCTAAGCACCAAACATGCCAATAGCCACATTATAGTGGATGATAATCAACATAGACATATATTACACATAGGTAGAGTATAGGTCTAAATTCATCATACAATGAAAAATAATGTATTCAATATTGCAACAATAACAATCCCAAAACAAAAGACTTTTTGGAAGTGAAGCGATGCCCCGTCTGGATCATACCCCAAAGGGTTAAAATGTCTCCAGCTACAACGCATGGCTCACTTCCTCCAACCGTTATCAACACATATATTATCTAAATCGGCATTATTCACGGAAATAATATTCAGCTCAGGGAAGGGCTGGTCTGGGGGGCAGGGGGGCAATTGTCCCCTGGGCTGGCCATGTGTCTGGGCTGGTGGGCCAGTGCCTCACTCAATCTCCCACTTGCTGCTGTAAATGGAGCTACACTAGTGATACCACAGAACTTATGAAATTAATCTATATGCAAGTGATACCGCAGAGCTACAATCCAAACATTGCTGCACTAGTAGCATAATCCATTTCCCTTGCAAGCTCTATGGAATCACTATTCTATCTTCACTTAACCCTTTGAGTGCCAGAGGGGTACAAAACGCATTGAAAAGCAATATGTTGTGTACCCCTCTGACACTCACAGGGTTAAATTGTAAGCACTGTAGTATCACTAATGTAGCCCATTTCATCAGTAAGCTCTGTGGTATCACTTGCTTTAATTCACAGCATTAAGGACAATTTTAAAATTAAGGAAGCAGGGGTGGGCTGGAACAATGGGCTTGGACAATAGTAGATATGGGCCACTTAATTGTATTTGCCCCCTGGGCTGTATGTTGCCAGCCCTCCCCTGATTCCGCTCCAAATGTCAACTAGCTTAGACTTTCAGAATGGGCAAATAATTTCATAAAATAAAAAAATGAACTATACCAATGCAAGCAGAATACATTCATAGTAGCCATTAGGACTTTAAATGTAAGTGGAGTTTATTATTAGAAGGTGTAGTGTTATTTTAAAGGAAACATATCACCTGTATAGATTATCACATACATTTTTACAGTTTTTACTTGATTGTCAGTTTATGCAAATGATCTATCACTGACTGGCAGATTGAAGGAAGAGTAGTGTGGAACATTAGAAACTTGCTGGCAGGGAGTGACAGTAATAAAAAGTGAAGCATTGATTTTAGTATCTGACTGGCAGGGAGTAGCAGTGGTAGGGAGAACAGTGTACATTTTTAACTGTCCATCAGGGAGTGGCAAGTGGCAAGGAAAACAGTATGCTATGTTAGTATCTGTATTACAGGAAGAGGCAAGATGTACTAAATGTTAGTATCTGGCCAGCTTGGAGCATTGGTGAGAAGGAGAGCAGTGTGGAATGTTAGTATTTGGCTGACAAGGAGTTGCAGGTTGGAGGAACAGCAGTAAGGAAGTTACAATATAACATGTATAAACTCACACATAAATAAAACCAGATGTCTCAAAATATGGATTTAAATAAAACTATTTAAAATAAACTTGTTTGATTTTGAATGCTGTTTCACGTATTTTGTTGAAAGGTGTTCATTCTACTTTAAGTACAGCATTCAGTGGAAATCCTTATTTAGCTCTCTGCAATATTTTCTTTTACAGTAGCTAAATATGTACATTTGCTAACAACTTTCTTGCTGGGATGACAGTTAAATATTAAAATGAGCTGTTGTCTAAGAAGAAGCATCCAAGCAATTCCTCTGAAATATTTGTGAAGTCAAGATATCTGAAGATGCCAATCCTATGGCTGGTGCTCATCCAGCGGCATACAAAATAGCTTTAATTCTCTGTAATGAGCTGCAAATCTTAATTGAGCAAATATTGGAAAACGAAGATAAGCATTTTAGAAAGCCTGCCTGCTATATTCTGTACCACAAATAATCACATGGAACAATATTATGTTAAAGATCACATTTCTGAAGATCTAGAACACTTAAAAGCTTATATAAAATAAATATGTTCTTAAAGGGATAGTAATACTTAAAATGTAAAAAAAAATATGTTGTATGGTTTATCCCCCTGAGTAAAACAAGAGTACTCCCACTGCTGAAAGGTGTTTTATTCAAAAGTTATTAATTTTCAAAGTTGAATTTTTTAGGTGCAATATCACAGTGGCCTGAAATTGTACAGTGGTGCTGTTGCTACACGAGCCTATGGACAGCTCTGGTCCCAGGACCATAAGTCTCCATAGGATGGTGTAGCAACAGTGCCACTGTACAATTTCAGGCCACTGTGATATTGCACCTAAATATTCAACTTTGAAAATTAATAACTTTTGAATGAAACACCTTTCAGCAGTGGGAGTACTCTTGTTTTACTCAGGGGGATAAACCCTACAACATATTTTTTTTTTTTTTACATTTTAAGTATCACTATCCCTTTAAAGATACAGTATGGCTTAAAATGAACTGTGGCCATTAAAATGTAACATATTTCTTATCAACATTTGCATAAAAAGTCCTTCTTTGGTAACAGGAGGTGTGCCATCTGCCATAAGCATGCTCATCCTGAACAAGGTTTATATAATAGGAAAAAGCCTTATATTTGCATATACTTTATGTTTATTTTTCAATGCAATGTGAGTATTTTTTAACAATTCTCTCCATTCTCATCACATCATCCCTTCAATCAATGCTATCTTAGGCATAGCATTTAAATATTACTGGTTGAGTCACTGCTGCAGTTCTTTATATTCACCCATTCCCCTCAAATACTACAGCAAATTATGCCTTGAAAAAATTTGTTAGAGAAAACCTACAGTAAGTAGGTCTTGTAAAAACATTTTAGCACTTACAGCAGGCCTACAGCAAGGTAAGCATTAAAACATTATTTGTTCCTGGTGTTGGTAGGTTGGGGGACTGACAAACAAAGAGTAATTGTGGGGGTGGTAACTGACTTCCCATGACTAAAACTCACCACCAAATAAGTAATAAATGTAATTGACCCTCCCTGGTCTCCACAATGAGCAATTTTACTAGGTGAACAATATATAGACACTACCCTATATTATGCATACTATTAGGCTTTTCCAATATCAGGCATTTAAGTGTAGGAATTTGAGACACGTTGTGGTCATTGTTGAGAACAAATTAGGTGCATAGAGGTGAAGCAAGAGCACTTTATATTTTCTTGGGGGATGGCTTAACATTTGCAACACAAAGCTCAGCATGGTTATATTGGGTGTGTATACTGCTTAATTAGAGAAAATGTGCCAAAATGTGATCTGTACATCCCCCTTTTCACAATCTGTTCAAAATGTGATTTGTTGAAGTTGTTGATAATAAGTGTACAGTCACTTCGCCCAAAGACAAAATATTCCATACCCGTGATTTCAGGAGAAGGATTATGGTGACTGCATAACACATCATTTTATTTGTCAATCATTCATCATGCTATAACACTGGCCCCAATTGGCATAAATGGTGGCAACTATACTAATCCCTACTAATATATGTGAACCTCCGCAGTGCTTTTACACCACTAAATTCTTTTTTCTATACCACAATCTGCCTACACTGCTGCTGGATGTATGTGTCCTATGGAAATTAACTATGTAACCAGCTGCAATGGTGAACAGCTAAGGGTTTCCAGAGCAGTACTCATGAGACAAAAATCCCTCTAAGACCCAGATCCCTCTGTCCTCCTTTCTTTCCCTCATTTACCTCTTTTCATGAGATCAGAATGTGTGTGTGTTTATAAGCATATCACCTTGAACCACTGCAAAAAAACTCACATTAATGTTTGTATAAACTTCAATATATGTACTTATAAATTAGACTGTGTAAATAAAATACTTTGGTTTTGTTCTAAATCATTTATTCACTTACACAAAGAGGTGTCCATAAGTCATGACATAACCTACAATGTATTTGTAATGCCCCTCCTACCAGCCACACCCCCCAGCAACAACATCTAAAGCAAAAGTGTCCCACTTTGGCCATATGAAATATTGACTTGTATGTGTGAGTGTTGGGGATGTGATTTTATTGTGAAAGGTGGTGAAGATCTTACAACACCATAGAAAGCACAAGGAGCTGTGACGGGTGTATGAAGAGCTGGATCGAGTATGGACAAAAACAAAGGCATCACTGGAAAAAATAAAAATTGCCTTTGATTCAAATGGGGATTTTAATCTCTTAAATGCTGCTGATGTCTCTCTCCAACGCATTGCAATGAAATGCTTTGGAGACCCCTTTCGCATTCAAGGGACTAAAAAGTCCCATTTAAACCAAAGAGATTTTTTGGAAACTCTTAATGTCTCCTCTATCTTGCACGTCAATGATATCTGATGTTAGGGACACTTGATACATTGATCAGTTTCTTTGTACTTTATACATAGTTACCAGGATACGAACGTAGTTACTTTTTATAGTGACTGAAAGGTTCGCTACTATGTTGTTCTTCAAAGGTGATTGGTGCGAGTGTTCTGTCAATCATGGGTTTAAATAACCGGGTCTCTTTATCATTCAAGTGATTAGCCTTGAAAGAGCATTATGGCAAAACGTGCGTCGGCACTTTGACGTGATCAAAGAGTATATCTCTCTTTAACCATTTTACCTCCTAGTCCCTTTCAGTGAGATTCAATTTTGCTAATACCTTTGGGTTCACTGTGATCGGCTTTTGTGTGTAAGCGGCACAGTGTTAATAGGGTCATGTTTCAGTCAAGCTATGCGCCTCTGGATTAAGTTAACCTTTGTTTGATCACTATTTGTCACGTTTTACATGAATAGCCCTTTTTAGGGTTGGTAATCTAGTGTTCTTAAAAGCCCTTTTCAGGGCTGGTAATAGGATGGTAAACTAAAATCTCAGTTCTCTTTAATTATTGGCAAGCCGGTTTAGTGCCCCGGTATATTAGACTAGTCATTTTTTAGAGAGTTTTTTTGTAACCTAGGGGTTCAATAGCCCTTTCAAGGGCTGGTAATATGACTGTTACTCTCTAGCCAGTGATAGAATTAACCCACAAGTTATCCATAGCTTTGTTTCAAACTTGATACACGTTTTGGGTATTTCATCTATAACATTATTATTAGATCATAATTAACTATTGGCAAGCTGGTTTAGTGCCCCAACAATGGGGACTAGTCAGATTATATATTCTTTTGCTAAAAATGAGATACACACTGTGTATTAATGTAATACATCAGTGTTTTTTTTTCCCCTTGTGTAAGTGTTTTCATTAGATTACTCTTTAATCATTGACAAGCCTGTTTAATGACCTGGCATTTTTGACTAGTTACTTTTTCAAGAGAGTCTCAATTTGTTGGTCCATTATTCAAATTGGACCCACTTTTTTGTCCATTCACATCAAGGGCCCTTTTCAGGGCTGGTAACCTAGGGGTTTGGTAGCCCTTTCAAGGGCTGGTAATAGGACGGTTATTCCAGTGACTCTCTATTTACTAGTATAATTTGTGCACCCACGTGTTATTGATAGCTCTATTGTAATCTTGATACATGTATGGGGTGCTTTACATCATATTGACAATTAAAAGATCAAAGTTAACTACTGGCAAGCTGGTTTAGTGCCCCGGCAATGTAGACTAGTCAGATTATTGCTCACACACTGTCTATTATACAAACTATCTGATGTGGTTTTTTTCACACAATGTGAATATGATTGCATTTTGATTACTATCCGGCTTATCCAGAAGCTTTGTAATTTTTATTCCGCGGCTCTTCTTCTTTGTTTTAATTATTGTATCATTAAAAGTTACGTTTTATCCTATTTTCAGGCTAATTATTCATATACCATATGTGTATATTTACTTTGAGTGCTATTTAGGCAGGGTTTTTTCTTTCTGATTTGTATACTCCTCTATCTTGAAGTTGGTTTCCTCCTTAACCATGGGTGTGTGCAGGGAGAGGCAAGATGGGGGCACTTGCCCTCCCCTCACACTTGCACTTGCCTCAGGCTGGTATTTAAGTGCTGACATAGACATTAGACTCTGCCTTGATTATGGCTTTGTTCCCCCACTGGAAAAAAATCTGTACAGAACTGCTCAGTTTGTTCTCAGCATCTGCCCTGTTAGTTTTTAGAACAAAGCAGCAAGAATGAAATCAATTTTCAGTAGAGCAATCAACATACACTGTGAAACTTCTAGACAGATATGCGTGAATTGTAAAAAAAAAAAGTTTATGATGGAAGAAAGTCAGGGCAACCTTTCAAAGATGTAAAAATATAAATGCATCTGTTTTTGTATGATCAATTTTCAGTCTCAAGAGTTTGTTCTTGAGCTTTTAGAAAGTGAAAAAGCTTTCGGTTGAGTCTAGAGTGGGAGAAAGGGAACATTAGCCTGCATTTAGCAAATAATCCACCCATGACTCACCATCACATTGCAACTTTCTGTACCTTACTGAATGGTCAGAATAAAATGATACTGGTGTACCAGAGAAGAACTGGAGTCTGGACTAAACTTAGTGCACCATAGGGGACAAATACAATTTCCAATTGATTTAAATGGGACTTTAACCCTTTCAATGTGAGAGGTCGCCAATGTACTGCAAAGAACACTCTAGCATTGAAGGTGTTAAAAACCTCATTCAAATCAATGAACATTTGTGGAACATTTTTTAGTCTCATATGGTGCAGCTGGTTTGTTCAGTGGAGAGATGTTGTGTGTGTAGCTGCTCCTACTCTACTACCACTATGACTGCTTCTCCAGCCTCAGGCTTTGGAGACCAGTATGCTGCCTTGCTTGAAACCCTGGCTTTGTGGCCTACCATGGAGGAATATGTTGAGGGCCTACCTAACAGAACTTGGGATTTTTTCCTTGTAGAAAAGAGGGATATGGATTTTGAATAGCAGAGCTATAGCATAGCAGAGAATGAAAAAAAAGTCACAGCATGCAAAACGGTGGTGGCAATCCCTGGAAGCCCCTCCTAATGCCAGATCTGATCTTTTGAGTCTTAAAGAGCCTTTTTATATTCAGAGTGGGGACTGAAAGACTGTCCTTGTTAAAAGATTTTGAGTATCCTAAATCCCAGCTCCTTCTAGAAACAAATGCAATGGAACCAGAGCCTGCAACGTATGCAGGAGTGATTAAAGGATCCCATGGTAAGGAGCACTTCTACAATATAAGCACTGGACACTCTCATGGCTTACACTTGATCAAGGCATATTACAAGAAGAACATCAGGCCAAATGGCTGAATTATATTAGCTACACAAACAAATTGTACATTTAGCACGGTTTGAGGTCCTGTGAGACAGAAAATGAATACTGTTGAGAATCCTGGGTGACTGTTTGGATGCACAAGAAAGCTTCTGTCCCGGGGAACTCAAAGCCAGAACCCAAACTGGGGAAGGAAAAAGTTATGAAACTGAAGACGAAGCAGATTTTGGGGTGGCAGAGGTATCCCTTGGTTCCCCCCTTAACCTGCCAAGGTCTGAATCCCAAACCTTGTGTACAATACCTTATGAACAACACCTTATACTTTGATAAAAGAGTGCATTAAAATATGAAATTAACATCAGACAGTGGTGAAACTGAGATCCAGTGTGATGACATGGTATGCTGAATCTCTGCCTCAGACTTAATTACCTAGATAGCCCATAAAGCCTGTACTAGGGATGGAGAAAGTTGTTCCAGTTCAGAGATGATGATTTCTGAATTGGGTCCTGTCGTAAACAAGGAACCAGAACATTGCGTTCTACCCCGTGAAAATGTTGATCTACCTAACGCTTTGGAAGCAGATGGTGACCAAGTTTTTGTTTCTGTGTGTTGATATATGTTTTATTTTATTAATCTTGAAGTATTGTGATATTTTTTTCTTTCTGTTGCAAGTATATAATTAAAATATCTCCAGAATTGCTCCAGTTCTTTTTTGTGCATCAGTGTGTTAAATGGACAATGTCACCCAAAATTAATCTGATGGTTTTAAAACTGCTTTCAAAATCACTCATATGTTGTATTTACCATTTTTTATTTAAATAAATAGTATTTGAGTAATTTAGTTGTATGTTAATTAAGGCATGTCATGCAGACATTTCATTTCTCTGTTTTACCTTCTCCATTGCTGAGAAGTGTCTATGAGTGGGGGAGGTTATTCGTGTTTTCTCTTTGTGAGAATTTACACTGAAATTCCCTCATATAGAAAATCCATAAAAATATGTCTGTCTTTTTGCTACCACCAATTACATTCCTGTGATAGCTTAGTAATTTTGTCTATGCTTTCTGTGGCCTTAAGAATTCTTATTGTAGAATTAGCAGGATCCAAGCGCCTGCAGATATTACTGCTGTCTTCGCATACTCAAGGTGAGTTGACAAATGTCTGCTGCAGAGTGGCAGTGATTATTATTGAGTTGAAATAGTTCCCATGTATCGATGCAGCAGGCATTGTTAATATGTGTCTAGTTTTAAAGGGCTAATCTGGCAATCCTACCTCAGGGACCTGATGTGTTTCTAAAAAGGGGAACCTTAGTTTCCCCAGGAGGCTGTGTGCAGTAGCAAGACGGAGGTGCATCCTGATATGTCTGTTGGGGTGACTACAGGTACACCACCTACGTCATCTCCAAAGAGGAGGAAGAGTTTTGTAGTGGTGCTAATGACAATATGGACTTTGAGGTTGATGACAGTGAAATTATAGCTTTCTTATCACAAACAAACAAAAAGTGGATAAACATACGATGAGTAGGAAGGAATGTTAGGAAAATGGTATGCAGTGCATATGATTTCAGTATCACACTGCATTATTTGTCAGGCATCCATCAATGATCATTGCACTGGTCCTAGCTATAGTAGATTGGGAAAACTGTACAAGTCTCTCCTGAGTGTTATTACCACTACTACATGTACTATATGGTTCTTTATCATCTGGTATTTATTTCTATGTCTGCTACATACTTTTATGGTATATTGTGCTAGTCATTCATTTGCTTGTAATATAAATATTTTTTGTGAAGTGAACTTCTATTTGATGGATAGCTAAAACAAACTGTTCTTAAACACTGATAAAATGGACACAATGTTACACTTTCAAAAGGTTGCATTTAACATTTTGTGTGGCTGCATGCCGCAATCAACATGTCGCCTGGATGAAAAGGGTGACATAAGAATCTTGCCCTGCATATAAGGTCCAGATTCTCATGTCACCTCCATAAATGCGGCAGCATTTCCCATAGACGTGAATCTGGATCCAGCCCTCTTGAAATTCATCAGACAGCGGTGTACTGCTGCTGTAGAATCATTACAAGGGACTTTTAAATGGCTCATGGACTGCCTGTGATCTCCTGTTGCACAATTTCATTTTTTATGGCATTCAGAGGGTTAAGCTACATATGAAACAAAAGGACTAAAAATCCTAGATATGTTTGTTCTAAATGTAGCTTAAACCTTTGAGTGCCACACAAAAATATAAAAGTGTGCACCAGGATATCACCGGCAGTCCATGAGCCATCTAAAAGTCCCTTGTAATGCTTGTACAGCAGCAGCACACCATTGTCCAAGGGATTTAAGGAGGGCTGGATCCAGATTCAGGTATGCCGTCAATGCTGTGGCATTTAAGGAGGCAACATGATAATCTTGTGCTTATTTGCAGGGCGAAATTCTCATGTCTCCCTTTTCATTGAGGCAACATGTTGATTGCTGCATGCAGCCGCACAATATTTTAAATGCAACTATTTAAAAGGATGCCCAATGGCACAAAATACTTAAACTCTGCTACACACATTTAACCATTGTAACAAAGTTTAATCGTAACTTGTCTCTTGCAAATATCTTGGTATGTGGCTTGACTCCAGCCTCACTTTTGGTCTTTATTTTGATACATTCAAATTCAAAGTTTATCCTAAAATAGAAACAAATCTTGTTTAAGCCTCTTGTTTAACATATGTTAATGCCAGTCATAGACAATGGGGACATAGCAGGGCCATTGCTAGGTTCAAAAAACATCTGGGACTATAGTCCATGGCAAAATTAACCAGTGAGCCCACCACCCACAGTTGTGATAACTCTGTAGTCAGGAGCCAGTTATCCCAACACAAAGTAGCTGTGTATTTTGCCAATTTAATTATATGCAATGCAAAGAGAAGAATTTCCAGTTCGTACATGACCAATTTCCAGTTCTTACACTTAAAATGGAGCTACAGCACTAATAGCATGGAATTTTCAATTCAAATGGATATACAATACTGATACCCATTAACCCATTCAATGCTACATTTCTCTACAATGCAGCTGTTTGAAAGTCCCATTTTAATTGTTCCCTATAGTGTAGTTTGTTTGCTCCAGAATGACTACTTTTTCCTGTACATATGTGTACAGACCAACACCAATAATAAAATAACATAATAATCTGTAATATATCATAGGTCAAACTAAAAAATTCATAACTTCTGAAAGGCATTAACCCTTTGTGTGCCAAAAAGGTATCCAACGCAACCTACCATGTTCTTTTCTGCCTCTCTATGTGCCTCTCATAATTTAAAGGTGGTCAGACTTCTCTTAGTAACAGACCTGTATATGATGATTCATGTGACTCTCAGCAATCCATTGTATGCTGGGGCTTTCATCATCAGCAGGGCACCACTTGTTCTGAGGACACAGACTCTTAGTGCAAGTTTGAAAGTGGCACCCCTTTTGATGAAGAAAGCCCCAGCATGCAACGCATCACCCTCATCATGTAGATCAGCACATATAGGTCCCTGTTCCTGCAATAGTTCAATGCAAGCAGGGAACACAGATGCAGCTGTACATTCAAGCCACCTTAGCCCCCAAATTTCTCCCAGATATAAAAACATGGATATTTTTTAAACTCTACATTTGCTGGACCTTTGGTCAACATGACACATGAAACGTTTTGAATGAAGTTTTCATATATGTAAAATAATCTACGGTGACAGGTCTAAGGTGCAGAAAATCTGCTAGTATGATATAAACAGATTTCAACAAACTGGAAAACAAATGAGAGATGGCTCAGTTGGTTAAGGCACTAGCTATAGAATCTGCTCAGACCATGAGGTTGCAGGTTCTAGTGCTGGCAAGGTCAGATCAGTCTTTTACCTTTTAAAGGTAGATAAAATGAGTCCAGGACATACTTGAAAATGAGAGACAATCTTAATGTATTCTTCCTGGTAAAATACTTTCACAAAAAAAATTGTCTTATAGTGACAGGTCCATGTATTTGCAGTAGCAAAAAGACAAACTGTCCTTTACAGAATGAAAAAAAAAATTCTGTGTTCTGGGAGGAATTGGAAATGTTCATTATGATTTTATATGCAAATTATAGGTATTGGAAATAAAACATAATTCAACATATGGCCTTGACATATGAAAAAAGTACAATTATAAAAATGCATTAACTCAAATCAGGTATTCTTGAATAATTCATTAAATCAGTAATGTGAATGTGGAATTAGTTGCTTTCAGAATATTTAACAAGAGAAAGTATGGTAATATTGTAAAACATATCAACAAGAATGAAAAATGCACAGTATTGTGTAAGTAGAAAGTATAGACTAAAGAATAAAGAAATCCACTTTTTTTTCTTCACTTGTCCTCTTACTGTTTAAAAGGATAGTAATCCCTTGTTTTGACTTAACATATTCTGCAAGTGTATAGTATGTAATCTTAAATATACTTTTTAATATTTAATTTTGCATCTACACATATTATGTAAGCTTACTTACATCGATAATCAATAAATAACTGGAGATGATTCGAGTTGTAGTCCACACTAGCTGGAGGTTCTCAGGTTGCCAACCCAGATTAAAAGTTTAATTTATGTCAAGTTATTGATAGTACTGGTGGATTATGTCAGTCCATTTATCTAATGCAGTAAACCATAAGTAGCATCTTCAAAAGGAGAAAAAAAAAGGTGATAGTAGATTGAGAAAAAAAAATACAACTTTCACCAGTCCAAGATAGGAAGGTCTTGATTTTGAATGCTAATTATGGGTAACTGAAATAAAATTTTATTTAAGATGCTAACATCTGAGAAGACCATATATCAAGGATGTGCAACTTACCAGCTTCCAGCTGCTGTTGCTTGCATCTCCCATCATCCTCATCTGTCGGCTCCCAGTCCCAAATCTTTTCATTCACTTTGGGATATCAACAGACATCCAGCACCGAAGCTCTGCAGTTGTTGTTCCTATACTACCCTGGAACTAGATACAAAGAAGAAGCATTTCTGGTACCCAGGACTTTACATCACTACACTGAAGTACAAGAGAGCTGCCCTCTTAAAGAGGCTAACCACTACTCTAACCAGCCTTCAACTGCTCAACTTAACACTTTGAGTGCCAGAGGAGTATGCAACGCATTGCTTTGCAATGTGTTGCGTACCCAGCGGGCATTCAAAGGGTTAATTCATGATTTGCTTTTTGCAGCAGAGTCTGACTACTAATAATCCAGAATGCAACACAGTTAACTGATCCTACAGTAGACTTGTGCACGGCCAAAATTTTCAATTTAATTCGAATTCGGACGAAATTATTATTTTTTTTTAATTCGGAGGATCCTAATTTCACACCGGACCTATTCTATTCGGATGAAATTCTGATCCATTCCAAATTATTTGGCCAAATTTAACATGGGTTAAATGATAGCTGTGCATCTCCGTGCACGCTGCTATCATTCTCTCCAGACAGGGTGTGCATATAGAAAAAGATCCATCCCAAAAATTGACATTGTCGTACATTGCAAGTCTGTGCATGTCACCTCTAGTCTAGCATGGGTAGCCAGTCACAATCCATGTTACATGTGTTCAAACATCAACAACCCATGCCCATCACATTCAATTTAGCATATGGTCGAACATCAAAAATCCATGCCTGTCACATTCAATTTAGCACATGGCTGAACATCGACAACCCATGTCTGTCACATTCAAGTTAGCATATGGTCGAACATCGACAACCCATGCTTGTCACATCTTACTCAACATAAGTGGTACATATAGTGCAAATAATTAATAACTAGTGTATAGAAGGCTGCAAGGACTAGCAGGGTTCTCCAGCCCCCCAAGAATTTAAGCCAAGGCTTAAAGTACAAGTACAAACAGAAAGAAGCCCTGCACTACGCCACACAATAGTGCTATAATGTGCCCTGTGCTAAGAATCTATAATAACTTCAGGGCTCAAAATTTCCACTTGCCACAAGCCAATGGCGAGTAAAAATTTAGCCCTGGCGAGTAGAAATTCAGGGTATGTTTTGGCTTGCAGTGGCGAGTAACTTTTCAGGTCTGGCTAGTAGCAATGGACTTAAAATTATAAGCCCTGATAACTTTATATAAATAAAATTGAGGATTTAGTTATGTTTTGGCCAAAAGATATAAGCTCACCAACCCCATCACAGTACATCAATATATGGTGAGTACCTACACTAATATACTGAACAAACCTATCTAAAATAAAATGTAGAATTAAAAACAAGCCCTGAAGAAATATCACGAAACTAGCTGGTATGGACCCTATAAGTATTGTCTATGTATGTCTTGTAGGTTCTCTGAACATGTACACAATGTGTGCAATTAAAGGGATAGTAATACTTCGTTTTAACTTAATTTTATTTTATAGGCATTAGAAAAACATGAAGAATGATATAAGTCTTATCTCTCAAACCTTTATGGTTTATGAGATATTCACAAGCAAAGTTTCCCCCTCCCGCCCCTTTTACCTAGTGTAAGCAATCTCTTCTCAGATGTGGAATGCAGTCCATAGACTGGACAGATAACAGAAGGGGACACTCTTATTCCTATGAAAACAATGAAATCCCTGCCCCCCTTGACAAGCTTTTCAGGTTTTTCCCTTACCTTAATTGAAGATTGTCCCTCTCTGCAGTCTACCTGGGCACCTCCCTTCTGCTCAGGTTGAACAGTGTGACATCAGTAAAAGGGGTGGGAGGGGGACACTTTGTCATTGAATTACTCTGGAACTACAACTCTGACAGAATTGAAATAACACTCTCCAAAGTCCAAATACTATGATGATTAATTAGAGCTGCTTTTATTATGAAACATTACTATCCCTTTAAAAACAAGTATAAAGTGGGACTCACCTAACATATAGAAAGCCTGTTACAGGCCTGGGATGTGGGTGCCCATCCAAAAGGACTGTGTACACTCCAGTTCTCCTATATATGCAAATTGTTCCCACCTCCAGGCCTATAGAGGAATTACTGTTCACAAGTAGACAGGGTAATGTGAGCTGAAAAATCAAATTGACCCCAACTTAAAGGGATATGAATTTAAAGGTCCATACCAACTAGTTTTGTGATATTTCTTCAGGGCTTGTTTTTAATTCCACTTTTTATTTTAGATAGGTTTGTTCAGTATATTAGTGTAGGTACTCACCATATATTGAGGTACCGTGACGGGGTTGGTGAGCTTATATCTTTTAGCCAAAACATAACTAAATCCTCAATTTTATTTATATAGAGTTATTATAGATTCTTAGCACAGGGCACTTTATAGCACTATTGTGTGGAGTAGCGCAGGGCTTCTTTCTGTTTGTATGTGACATTTTATGTTAGTACATGGTTAAAGGTTTCATTTTCTCGTACCAGCCTCCTGCCCTATTGTCCTTCTTCGGTACCCAGATTCCTCTGTCTCATTTTCCTACTCTGATTTCCCCTCAAATCAGGTCAGTTTATGTGTATACATTAGTGTTTCATACCAGGTCAAGAATAAACACATCAATGTTTGTTTAAACTACAGTATGTGTATCTAAATTAATTTGTGTATTGAAAATACATTAATCTAGTGCTAACTCATCAACTCACCTACCCAAAGAGTTGTCAGTAGGTTATGAAGTTAACTACAAAGTGACTGGAATATCGCACCAGTCACACCACCAGCAACAGTTATATATGATCTCTGTATATCCATCTCCCTTCACCACTTTAACTGTAATTCTTCATCCTGTATTGTCCAAACCCTTAGCTGCTTTCACCCTTTGAGTGCCAGAGCAGTATCCAATATATTGCTTTTCAATGCGTTGGCTAACTCTCTGATACTCAAAGAGTTAAGTAATTTGTTCACATGCACCAAGGGCTAGCAAGAGTTCAACCAATAGGTCGACAACCATGCCCCATGCACCACTAATGCAAAATAAATTTCCCCCATCTTTGGCCATTTATTTTCCAGTTAGCTCCATGCTCTGCTTGTGTCTTCCTAGCTAACACTGTAAGTACAGTAATGTTATGTACAGTATACATTTGGTTCACCCGGTAGAGTTGTCGCGTAGTAGTAAGGTTCGAAAGATACTGAATGTGCTGGGCCTGGAACACTCAGTTGCCACCCCAGCATGATCACAGATTGCCATGCATAGTTTGTTGAACATCAAAAACATATGTCTGTTACAATCTAACCTGCATAGTTTGTCGAGCATAACCAACCCGTCCGTCCCCTCCCACCCTATATAGTTAGTCGAATACAAATGAAGCGAACATCACCAACCCATGCATGTCCCCGCTTACCCTGCACAGCTTGTCGAACAACCCATATCTGTCACTTCCTACCCGTGCTTAGTTTGCGACATCACTTTGTATCTTCCTTGAATCGTATTGGCTATATTGAGATGGCATCGCCCATTCCAGCTCCCTCTTTCGAATACTATTGACTCAAGTTTCGAACGCTTAGGATTCCCATTGCTTGTTGGCCAGGTGCCTTACTAGCAATGCAAAATAGTTAAAGATGACTCTATGACCTGGGAAAAAGGTGGTGAATACCCCCAAACATGAACCAGCCTCCAACAGACAACCATTTTAGAGAAGCAGCCACCATCTACAAAAGGAGAGCACTGCAGAGCAAGAACAGCAATGGTCAGAAGAGGAGAACTACCCTTCAGCATGGAGGAGAATGAGGCACTAGTGGGGGCACTGCAGGGCTGTTATTCCCAGCTCTTTGGCCCATTGGGCAGCTTCCACCACAGTAGTGGATAGGAGCAAAATGTGGGATACTGTGGTGGAAGCTGTCAATGAGGTGGCAGTGTCCCTACACACATCAGACAGGTGCAGGAAGCGGGTTTATGACATGAGAAGGTAGGTGCTGCGGAAAAGTGCGAAGATGGAGGTAGTACGGTCATCTGGGGCCTCCAGTAGACCTGTTCAATTCCATCACTATGAACAGGTCCAGGATGGCCTCATTGCAGCATCTGCTCCTGCTTCAGGTGGTGATGAGGCTGTTGCTGGTCCATCACATGCTGCACCAGCTCCCATCACCCCTGTAGCAGGACCAGTGGATTCCTCAGATGCTGAGGATGACCACACTCCTGCATCTCCCCCTGCCCCTCCAGTACGCTGGTGTCCACATGCCCGCTCCTGTTCCTGCTGCTGATGTGAGTGTCCATTCTCCAGTAGAAGGAGGGAGTAACTCTTCTTCTGGTCTGGTGAATTGCACCAGTTCAGCCAGGAGCAGTGGCAGTAATGTTCCCTCCCTGCACACCTCAGAGTTGGGTACTTCAGCACCAGACATCCCCTCAACTGAGGAGTCAGGGCATAATGGCGTGTTTTCTGGTAAGTAATTGTATTCTGATACATGTGTTCATGTAATGTTGTTAACCCCTTTGAGTGCCAGAAGGGTACGCAATGCATTTCATATGTTGTGTAACCCTCTGGTACTAAAAGGTTAAATATCTACCACTAAGCAGATAAGTGTACAATGTATGATAAAGCACTGCAAATCACACATATCTGCTCTGTGTAAATTAATCCTTTGCTATGCAATGTCCATGTGTGTGTAATGTAATGTAGTACTTTGTTATTCAATGTCCATGTGTGTGTGTGTACTGTAACGTGGTGTACTCTTCTCATTACAGATGACCCTGATGGAGTACCTAGCTCTGGCAGGGAGGCAGAAGAATTCATCACGCTGGAGCTGCAGCCAGTCACTGCCACTACTCTTGCCAGTGTGGAGGAAGAGGTGGCTGCTGGTATGTTGTTTTTAAGATGTCTCCCTCACGTACAAACATGTTTTTAGTCATGTTACATTGCTTCATATGTGTATTAGCAACCCTAGCTTGCTTTAGCCATATCCAGTTTATATAACTATTGCATTGCCACAGGGGTGAGCAGCAGTGCATTGCTAAGCTATGCTTTGCTCACCTTCCTGGCACTCCAAGGCTCCAAAGGCTTCCCTGGGGCTGCTTCAAAATCAAGAAGCAATCCGCGGCCACGGTCCTGTTACCTTGCGGGCTCAAATTGCTTCTTTATTGCAGGAGTGCTGGCCGCAGCCACAAGATGACAGGACAGTGGCTGTGAGATTTGAAGCAGCAGTAAAGAGTTCTAAGCAGAAGGAGGAACAGACCTCGCATGCCACACCTCCGGACCACCAGGGAGGTAGGAAATGGACATGGGCGGGGCAATGTGGACATTGAGAGGCAATGGGGAGCTTGTGGAAATGTGGAGATTGGGGGGGCAATGTGGAGATGGAGGGGCAATGTCGAGACTGAGGGGCATTCTGGAGACTGAGGGGCAATGTGGAGACTGAGGGCAATGTGGCGATTGGGGGGCAATGTGGAGACTGGGGGGCAATGTGGAGACTGAGGGGCAATGTGGAGACTGAGGGGCCTTGTGGAGAATGAGGGCACTATGGATATGGGGGGCAATGTGAAGATTGGGGGGCAATGTGAAGATTGGGGGGCAATGTGGAGGCTGAGGGCAATATGGCGACGGGGACAATGTGGAGATTGGGGGGCAATGTCGAGACTGAGGGCAATATGGAGATGGGGGCAATGTGGATATGGGGGCAATGTGGAGACTGAAGGCAATGTGGAGATTGGGGGGGCAATGTGGAGACTGAGGGCAATATTGAGATGGGGGCAATATGGAAACTGAGGGGAAATGTGGAGATTGGGGGTGCAATATGGAGACTGAGGGCAATGTGGAGATGAGGGGCAATATGGAGTGACATCAAATGCAGCGTTAAGAAGAGCACTGCATCTGCGCACCAGGTCGGCCGCACTGCAATAATATGGGGCTGGTAAGCAATTTTTTCCAGGGCTGGTTTTTATTCCCAGTCCGGCCCTGCTCCAAGGGTTAAATATCCCACTAATGCACATATGGAGACCATGTAAGAAATTTTTGTCATGCTCCTGCCATTCTCATGATGACATTGTAGGTATGATGGACACAAATAATGCACCATGATGGATGTTTTGGTATGTTGAAGCCCTGCCATGCATTACAGTGATGCTTCGTAGGCCAAATTTGCCTCTCTGTTGTTGAGTAAATCCTGATAACTAGGTTATCCCACCTTGGTGCAGTTGTTGTGAACCTGAATGCTGACACAACTGAAGCATTTAATGAAGTCAGTGTTTCTCATCACATGTTAATTTCCTCAATATCCAAAATAGGTCCAGCTGACATGCCGGAGGAAGTGGAGGAGTGGAGACAGGAAGGAAGATGGTGGTGTGCAGGCCCCTGTTGGTGCACCTGGGGACCACCACGTGGAAAGGGCAGGTGAGGATAGTAAATTGTAATATGTCCTCCAGCAAAAACATGTACATCCGTTCAATGTCTAATATGTCTTTTGTTGTGTGTTGTTGGTTTATATTTGTGGAAAGGGTTCTGTGTTTTGTGTTTCTGGTTGTTGTAACCATTTCAATGGCAGAGGAGTACCCAGTGCATTCTCAAAAGTGTTGCTCACCCCTCTGGCACTGAAATGGTTTAAGGCTCCATACAATTATCTCACCCTTGTGAAAATGTCCTGTATCTCCTCAGGGTCATTGCAGGCTGTGTCTAGTGAGGAGGATGATAAATCACCTCTGGGAGTGTCTGCCTCTACTCCTGAGGCTATGGAAGAGGAAGCGCATGGTAAGTAAAATCCTAAATCTGCTGTCCCATATGTGTTTCACATGTCTCCTCTTCCCTTACAAAAGTCCCTGTAGTGATCTATGTTCTTGTCACACATACCTCCTTTTACTGCTACGGCAGTGTGCCATTGGCCTTGTCTCCGTTACTGCTACGGCAGTGTGCTAGTGGCCTGGTCTCCGTTACTGCTACGGCAGTGTTATATGTTGCTCAGTTCCTGATATTACTCTGGCAGTTCACATTTGTCTGCCAACCTATTTCTGGGCGTTACTTACCCTTAAGCTCTCTATTTTGAGTGAGCTCCATTACAGACCTCTCTTCACATGGGACTGTTTACACTCGTTGAAGACCATTAACCCATGCAGTACCTTTCTCCTGGGAATTCCTTGTATTCTGCCTGACCTGTGTCAGTATATGCTGTTATGGACTCTATGGCTATACTGGACCTGTGTAGGCATATGTATATGTAACCTGTCGTGTGTCTGTATTATTCTGCTTAAATACTACAGGACCTGTGAGGGTTATTATATTACTGTGATTTCAATAAAACTGTGTTTTATCCTAAACCACTGTGTCTGTGTGTCAAACAAACTGTTACAGGTGCCCTGCCTGCTTGACTACGGCACCTGAAATTGATGTTGCTATCGGTGTGTCTTGCAACACATTGGGCTGCCACCAATGCGCCGTCAATGACAGGAAGCCATGCTGGCCACTAGGAGCACTCCATAAGTCAGTGGTAAAGTGCACTGACTGGCCAGCAGCCTTTCCTAGGAGTTCCTTCAAAAGACCAACGTTCGACCGGTACAGTGAGGGCACTATAGTTCTACTAAATGTGGTGAGGGATGGAATTTTATATCGGGGTGCAACAGCCTCCATAAGTTGATGGAAGGGCTCCCAGTCCACCAAATTGAGAGTTGCATGCCCAATGGCTATGAGTTGCGCAATGAGGTGTGTAATTTTCCTGGCCTGCTGTCTGCACATCCCCTTGGAATAAAACCCATCAAAATCTTCCAGTGTGGCCTATATTGACTTTGGGATGGGCTGTGACTGTCTGCTGTTTTACTAGAACCAGATGTGGCATGATCTCCCTGCCCTTTCTCCTGCCTACTGGTGTTGAGTGTGACACTGGTAAATGTAGTAGCGCCACCACATGCTGCACTCATCAACACTGACTTGTGATAGTGGATCAGGTGTTGGCTCATCCCAGAGGTTGTTAGATGACCCAACACCCACCCACAGATGACTTCCCTGTCACAAAATTTACATCGCCAAGTGTCACAAAATGGTCCCATGCTTTTGGGCGACGGATGACTTTGGAAGGTGGTGAAGAAGAAACTGATGTGACACTTTCTTCATCTTCACATGCTGGAGCAACCTTATTATGCTTTTTTTTCTAAATACCTTTACAGGGGTACTAGTAGACCCAAAGATGACAGCAGGGATGTTGGGATTGGGATTGGAGGAAGATGGAGTAACACTGGTGACAGAGAGACTAGCAGCTACTACCTGCATGGGATACTCATTTGGAACTGGAGAGGCAGGTGGTGAGTTTTCATCAATAGAAGACAGAATTGTAGCTGGAGAAACAGGAGGAGTTTTATGGGCAGCAGTGGAAAAATGAAGCTCAAGAGAATAATCAAGGTTAGTGGAAAAATCAAACTCAGTGAAAAAATCAAGCTTAGCAGGCCTTGGTCCCTCATATTTGTTACGGTTTTCTGACACTCAGACTAGGTTTAAGTAAAAACACAGTTTTATTGAAATGAAAACCAGGTATAGTGCCCCTGGGGGCCAGGAATGGCATGCACAGACAGATAATGGACAGGAGTAGTAATAATATGCAAACATGCACAGAAGAACTGGATGGACAAGGGTTAATGCGTAAACCACTGATCAGTCACAATATTGGTTAGCAGCCAACGCCCAGCTGAACCTATAAGTCTCTGAGGGTGCTCTCGACTAGAAAGTAGGCATGTACAAATCACTCTCATATAGCTGTATAATGGAACGCCCAAGGAGACTGCACAGATATAACCAGAGCTGAGAAATTCCTGCAAGAGGAGTGTGATGGATAACGCCACTGCTGAGCCAGAGACTGGAACCAGACAGCCCTTAGTACTACAAATGGAAATACCCTTGTGTGTCAAAGGAAATAAGAGCCGGTCACCCACTGGGTGCCAATCGAAGTCGACACTACCCAAGCTACAACGAGCCACGCACAGGTAGTGCGGTAGATGGCAACACACGTAGAGCAATGACCAGAGCCCAGATACCCTTCCGGTGCCGTTACGGAACAACACACTGCGAGAGCACACAGGAGGCCACAAGCACCAGGAGGTGCAACCACGGTACTACCACGTACCGGAACGGATACTGCTCTGCTTATGTATATGTATAGGCTAGGTCAAAACGGTACGGCTCAGAACATGTTAATGGGCTCGAATGGTACGTATCAGCTTGGCAAGTGATCTGAGGCTCAACAACGGAGGCTACACACACAGTAAGGTATAGGGCAGGTTCAGACACGGAGAAGCAGCTCAGCAAGGCTACAACAGCTCGGTAATCGAAGGCCACAGCACAGCTAAACTGAGAGAGATTGAACAGAGCACTACCGATACAGTTCAGAATGTCGCCGGCAGGCGACCAGGATACTCAGGAACTCAGGAAACCAATGATGAGCAGGAAGCTTCAACCGGAACCGGGAACTCACGGATCAGGAACGTCAGGTGAGCCAGGTCGATACACTGAGCAGGAACGTCATCCAAAGCTGGGTCAATCACGGTGCAGGAACGTCAGCCAAAGCCGGGTCAATCACGGAGCAGGAACGTCAGCCAAAGCCGGGTCAATCACGGAGCAGGAACGTCAGACAAGCCGGGTCGGTAAACTGAGCAGGAACGTCAGCCAGGGAAGGGTCCTATCACGGAGCAGGAACGGAGAATAGTCAGACGAGCCGAGTCGGTACACAGGAACGCAGTAACACAGCAGGAAGGCTCAAACTCAGGAACACCACGAAAGGGCATCAGGCAGATGTCATAAGCCCAGTATATAAAGGAACATCCTGGGCGGGCCAATCAGCCTGCTCCAATGCACAGGTACCATAAGTGTGACTGACAGGGGTTTACGGGCACCGTGATAATATTCTTCTTCTACCGCTTGTAGGTTTGGACAGGAAGAAAAATCATCATCAGCAGATTTTAGGGAGAGCTGATGAATTCCCTCTTCTGCCTGGTGGCTACCGGGAAATGGTAAACTATCTCCCTCAATAACCTTTTTTGGAGAAGATATGCACTCAGTGTCAGTGACAGTGGTGGCAGGAGAAATTTTCTCAAAATACTCCAATAATTCAAGTTTGGGTTGCTTACCAGGACGTTCCCATGTTGATACTGCCCACAGTTTCCCATCAGTAGTGTTCATGTTCAACACGTTAGTTGTCCCCAGGATTATAGAACTGGCTGTAGCGGAGGTGGTGACAGAACTGGCAGTGGCAATAGACATTGTGCAGGTGGTTCGAGGGGATCATCACAGAACAGCTGACAAGAGACGGGTGACAGCCACTTCGTGGTCTTAGAAGAGGAAGTGGACCTCTCTAGTAGAGGTAGAATGACCTGCAGTTCCCTTCTTCTTTCTAGTTTTTGGTTTGGACTGCTGTTGCTGAGTCTGACTAGTACTACTCAAAGTACTTTTCTTTCCCCGCCTGCTGCTGCTAGCTCTGCTTGAAAGCAACTGCACTGTGGTGGTTTTGGTGGTTGCAAGGTCACTGCAGCTGATACTAGCACAAGGACTATCAGGTTGTTCACTAAGACTCAAATCCATTACGGATAGGTAGGTAGTGATCTATTATAGTTTTACAACTTTAAAACCTGCCCACATGACAACTGTGGCATTGGCAGTGTAATTCTGAAGATTATTCAAACAAATAACTTGTATTTTGAATATTTTTAATAAAACCATCAAAGGTGACTCTCCCATGCGGTGGTTAAAAGGCACCCTGTCTACCTATAGAACTGTGACACTGGCAGTGTGACTCTGAAGATTATTCATACAAATAACTTGTATTTTTTATATTTTTTATAAAACAAACACAGGTGACTCTCCCTGGCGGTGGCGAAAAGGCATCCTGTCTGCCTATACAACTGTGACACTGGCAGTGTGACTCTGAAGATTATTCAAACAAATAACTTGTATTTTTAATAATTTTAATAAAACCAACACAGGTGACTCTTGCTTGAGGGGGCTAAAAGGCACCCTGCCTGCCTATACAACTGTGACATTGGCAGTGTAGCTTTGAAAATGCTTCAAACAAATAACTTGTTTTTTGAATATTTTTAATTAAACCAACACAGGTGACTCTCGCTTGAGGGGGCTAAAAGGCACCCTGCCTGCCTATACAACTGTGACATTGGCAGTGTGGCTTTGAAAATGCTTCAAACAAATAACTTGTTTTTTGAATATTTTTAATTAAACCAACACAGGTGACTCTCCCCTGAGGTGGCGAAAAGGCATCCTGTCTGCCTATACAACTGTGACACTGGCAGTGCAACTCTGAAGATTATTCAAACAACTTATATTTTGAATATTTTTAATAAAACCAACACAGGTGAGTCTCCCTTGCGGTGGCTAAAATGGACCCTGCCTGCCAATACAACTGTGATACTGGCAGTGTGACTCTGAAAATTATTCAAACAAATAACTTGTATTTTTTATATTTTTAATAAAATCAACACAGGTGACTCTCCCTTGCGGTGGCTAAAAGGCACTCTGCCTGCCTAAACAACGGTGACACTGGCTGTGTGACTGAAAATTATTCAAACAAAGCACTTGCATTTTTTATTTTTTTTAAGGAACACTGATGACTCTCCCTTGCGGTGGCAATAAGGCACCCTGCCTGCCTATACAACTGTGACACTGGCAGTGTGACTCTGAAAATTATTAAAACAAATCACTTGTATTTTGAATATTTTTAATAAAACAAACACAGGTGACTCTCCCTGGCGGTGGCGAAAAGGCATCCTGCCTGCCTATACAGCTGTGACACTGGCAGTGTGACTCTGAAGATTATTTAAACAAATAACTTGTATTTTGAATATTTTTAATAAAACCAACACAGGTGACACTCCCTTGTGGTGGCTAAAAGGCACCCTGTCTGCCTATACAACTGTGACACTGGCAGTGTGGCTTTGAAAATTCTTCAAATAACTTGTATTTTGAATATTTTTAATAAAACCAACACAGGTGACTCTCCCTTACGGTGGCTAAAAGGCACCCTGCCTGCCTATACAACTGTGACACTGTCAGTGTGGCTTTGAAAATGCTTCAAACAAATAACTTGTATTTTGAATATTTTTAATAAAACCAACAAAGGTGACATTCCCATGCAGTGGTTAAAAGGCACTCTGCCTACCTATAGAACTGTGACACTGGCAGTGTGACTCTGAAGATTATTCATAAAAATAACTTGTATTTTTTATATTTTTTTTATAAAGCAAACACAGGTGACTCTCCCTTGTGGTGGCTTAAAGGCACCCTGCCTGCCTATACAACTGTGACACTGGCAATGTGACTCTGAAGATTATTCAAACACAACTTGTATTTTGAATATTTTTAATAAAACCAACACAGGTGACTCTCCCTTGAGGTGTCGCACTTGTATTTTTTATATATATTTTTTTAAGAAACACTGATGACTTTCCCTTGCGGCGGCAATAAGGCACTCTGCCGGCCTATACAACTGTCAGACTGGCTGATGTGACACTCTGAAAATTTTTCTAAGAAATCCCTAATATTTTTTATATTTTGCACAGGAACAAAGATGACTCTCACTTGCAGTGGCAATAACTGTCGCTAATGCTGGCTGCCTGCCTATGTCTAGCCTAATGCTACCTGCTTTCCTACACAACAAATGGACATTCTCTAATCTCTTCTTCTCTCTTTGAGCTCCAACAATGCAATGAGGAAATGCAGGCTGTCTGCCTGGGTGACTGTGTCATTAGTCCAACCCCCATCATGAAACAAAGAAGCTTATTGGAACAAAGACAAAGAGGGAAAGTAGTGCATGAAACAGAGAATGGAATTGGACTAGAGAAATGGAGGGAAAGTAATCGAGCATCGCAGGGAGTACAAAAAAGATCCAACTCCAAACAGTCCTGGACCAAACATAATCGAAACTATCGGAAATTTGTTGAATGTCAAAATTTCCAAAAGTTTCAACTATTTTCGGACCAGGGCTGCTCGGAGTTGGATCTTTTTTTATCAAACGACCCTTGAGTGTCGGATGGTCCGAATGTGTCCGAATGACCCCATTTTCAACTAATTCTGAATGTCGCACAAGTCTATCCTACAGTCCTTACACTGACTATTTCTAAAAGATCCCAGGGATCCCTACAGCTAACCTCCTCCTGCAGCACTACATTATTTCACACACATCATCCCGCAGCTACCCCTAGTTCACTGTGCCCATTTCATTCTGTGTTACACTGCTACCCCACTTTACTCTTCCTTACTTCTCCTGCTTCACATCCATCTTTAGTGTACCACATGTTCCTTTACTCTTCTACCTGATTAAGCCTGGAAAACTTTCCTGTCATGCTATAGGACAGATACATAATAAGGAAATATAATAATCTCACCTGTCATGCCATGGCATCTCAAGAGGATGTCATACTCACACCTGACCTTTTAGGAATAGTATCACCATTTTAATCAGAAATGTTATTTTATTAAAAACAAAAAAATATATAGGGAGCCCTGGATCTGTAACCTATTATTATTATTATTATTTCCTTTGTTTTTTTTTCATACTTTGGAGGGCTGTAAAACACATAAGGGGTTAAATATGTTTTGTCACAACAATATACAATGCTTTATATTCAACAGTACTGTTAAATAAGATGTTACTTTATAAATACATTGTAATAATAGTAGTATAACAGTTTGAGCATAATCATAAGAATGGACCAACAAATACAAGCACAGTCTCATTCACAGAAGTGCCAATTTCTTCCATACAAGCTTCATCAACTTATGTACATGTAATCCTAACGACTCATTACCACCGCCTGCTCCATCATCTAGAATATAAAGATAATCATTTTATACTGATATGAACTTGTACCATTAACCTAATGTCATTGCATGTTTTAATCAGTGCACTGTCGTCCTTGTCATTGATTTTTTAAAGCTGTGAACTTCTGTTCTTTGAAACCGAGTGAATCTGTAATGCAATCAAAAATCCTAATTTTGCTATGTGATTGCAAAATTCCATATGCTTATAATTCTTTATTTAAACCTTAAATAAGTGGCATTTGAAAATGCCTGATGTTTGCCCTTGTTGATAACTGCTGCCCTCAGTCACTCTGAAGATCTCAATCTTCCCTAACAATGGAGGTCCTAGAGAACATGGGCATAGTTCTTCAAATGAATAAATTACTGACTGATTTACATGTGTGAGAATATGCTTAAAAGTTACATTGCTGATGAAGGGAGGCTTGAGGACAGAATTTGAACACCTACACTCAATACACTCTATGTATACAATATGAAGAACATATTCCATCTTCCACTGAGACATTCGTTCATGGCAGTGGAATCAGTGGAAACCTCTGCAGTCCTGTGGAGAAGTTGAATGAGCCATTTTAGGGCTTTATTTAGGCCTGCAGGCTCTGAGAAAAGAAATCTGACAGCTAAATTGGGAGCAAGACAGACGTGCTTGTTTTTCTTGTAATTTAGATAACAAATTAGGTATCAAGGTTCTTAATGATTATTTATAATCTATTGCACTTTTGTGTTTCCACCCTTCACTAGTTTCATTTTAGTTCATTAGAGGTAGAGAACGAAGACTAAAAGAATGTTAAATTGCACCAAAGTGTTGGGTTACACAGAGATTCCTTGACAAGCCAGGGGATTCCACTATCATAAAAAGGAGATAAGTATGTGGAAGACTTGAAGCACAAGAATGGCTCACATAAGATCAGAGATAAACCATTTATTACTGAAACAAAATATTTGTTATACTGTTTTTTCCTGTTTAGTGAAAATAAGGGTACTACTATTACCAGGGAACATTTACCAACATCGCCAAATTGTTTCCAAAAGATAACTGTTTTTAATAATGCCCTCTGTGTGAGAGCTTCAGTCATAGACTACATGTCAGGTCTGTGCCTTGCTTTGTTCTGGCATTTACCTATTTTTCTCACCTTAGCCACTGTGGCTTGGTGGTTCCTGATTGGTCCTGGATACATTTTAAGAGCTGGATTTAATCAGAGCCTTGCCCAAATATTTGTTTGTTGTTATTTTGACCAGATTTTGTTGCTGCTTCAACCTAGGCTTGTGTTTTTTTTGGATTGTCCTTCTGGTTGTTTATTCCTTGGCTTACATTTACTGACTACGGATTTCAATTATCTCCTATGACCCATTCGTTCCTGGTGACCTTGGCTTGTACTGATTATTCTTCTACTAGATTCCGATCACATCTTCAGGTACATTTGTATCTTGGACCTTAGGGCCAAGGAGGAGTATATTACTCATTGAACTGCCTATATTTCGGTGTTCTCTAACCCAGGATAGAGGAGCACTTATTATTGTCTTCTCTGACACCCCCATAGTTACTTTCGACTTCTGCTTCTGTCTGAGAAGCCCTTGGCCAATTCAGCTCAACAGTGTGTTCTCGCCAAGTTAAAGCTGGGTCTACTACGTCTATCAGTGATTCCATCTCTTAGCATTCTGGGGTATTCAACTAATTGCTGTGGTCCTAACCTTAGTGTCAGAATTAGCAGGGGTGAGTGCTGTTCTTCCTTATTGCTCAGTTAACTTTAATGTCAGCCCTATATTCCTGGGATACGAGTGGTGTATGAGTCGTATTAGTCTATATCGATCACTTGGTGGGGGAAGTGCTCTGCGTTTTCCTATATCTAGGGTCTTTTGAGAGTTGTAGATCTTGGTCATAGTCTGTTTGAACCATGGACAGACTTCCATTACTCTTGTCATATTTGTCAGATTTATTTTGATTCCCAGTCATCGGGTACTGTTCTCATACCTTGTTGGATACTCTTCAACTATTAGTCATAGAGATATATTTCTGACATTGAGTGGGTTATATCCGAACCCTGGTCATGTCTGTCTTTCGGGTGATACTAGAGTTATCCGACTGTACTCCCTTTACCATTGTCTAGTGAGAGATATTTCAGTTAGATCCTTGTTGAATCCTGAGCAGTCCCAACCTGCTAAGCCTAATTTCATCTCATATCTTGCTGGGGTTCTACTTGAACAGTCTCAACCTGCTAGCGGTACTAGGCCTCTCCTGGTGGTATAGTGATTCTCCTCATCTTTCTATTCCCTCATTCATCTCCTCTTATTCTCTTAACAGAAGTTGATCTACATCTGGGGTTCTACTGGGTCCTCAAACCTAATTCAATACCAGTGCACATTGTATCCTATCCTGGTCAGGGTCACAACTCAACTGGGATTGGACATTTGGCTTCAAGGCCAGCACCTTTATTCTGGCTTTGGCCGCAGCAAAGGATCAGTGTGCATGGCTTCGTTTCCAAGCCACACTTTCAAACATAGCTCCCCATCAACTAGGGTTAAGACACTGGGGACACCCTGACACTATTGCTCATCATAGTAAGTAAAAGGAACAGCACACCTGGTGGCACAACAAAAACTTGCTGCTTAATGTGAAAAAAACTGAGCAGTATTATCTTTTGAATGAAAAATCTGAAAAACAGTGGAATGGTCCTTGTTATACACAGAAGGAAAAGTCATATGACCTTTTTTCCATTAAAAAATATAGTTTACTGCTTCTTTAACCTCTTGAATGCTACACAAATGACTAACAATTTGGGGATTTTTATTTCTCTTCTGTAGCACAGTTGATTTGCTCCATAATTTCCCCCTACTTTATACATATAGCCCTTAGTGTAAATGTCATTTATTTTGTAGAAGAGAGAAACGTGAAAATAATATTTAATCCTTTGAGTGCCAGAGAATAGCCAACTCATTACAATACCTTTCTCAGGAACTCAAAGTTATTATAATATACATAATATTGGTCTGAAGTCACAGACAGCCCGAACTTTGAGTAACAAAATATATTAGTTCTAGTGGAATAATGTCGCTACAATCTTCTTGCTGTGATTCCATTCAATTCCTCCTTCTACTAAAATAAGTTCTCATAAATACACATATTCAAAGGTCAAAAATAATGACACAAATTCAAAGGTCAGAGAAAAATGTAAGTCAAATCACTTTATTGCCGCTGTAATAATATATATTTTTCCTAGTATTTTGGCTTTCATCTTTGAAAAGTTATTCGCACAAGAAATAGTAAGAAATCATTTTGATTACATTTCAATAAGCTATTCTGTTAACTGTAAGTTTATATTGGGCCAACACATTATAATGTTATAGATGTTGGCATGACGAGACTGAACATTAGCCCTGGGTGTATGGAACAGTTTGCGCTTTTTTCAGTAAAATACAGAGCACTCTGTTGTGTAAAATACATAACCGTATGATGTCTACTCACAAGCAGGTTGGCCACAACACTTATGTGCCTTTTGGCTGTGGTTTTTAATGTGTGTAGCATGAATCCCTACAGTTCTCAGAAGAAGTGTAAAAAATCCCTGAATCAAAATGTGTTAATGTCAGATTTGGCTGAAGTAACCGACAGTGTTTGCGGGGGTGGGGGTGGGGTGTATGAGGTCTGTTACTACCACTAGATAGTTGAACAAGGTTGGGTGACTACAACAGAGAGTTAAACAAGACTGTCAAGGCTGGTGTATCAGACACAGTATGTGTGGTTCTGTGACTAAGAGTGGACAGAGGGCAAAGGCTGAGGTGAAGGACATAAGAAGAAACAACAAGGCTTTGCCCTCTGTCACTCCAATATTTAAAAGATATATATATATGTATATATATATATATGAAAATAATAAAAGCATATAAAAGAGAAGACTATAGAGGTATACTATAAATCTATGTACTGTAATAAGAGTACAGTGCTACTATTACCTTTAAATGGGTGTGTGTAACCCACCAAATACTGTAGGTGGAATATAAAGGGTAAACCCATAGAAAAGGGTAAGGAGAGAAGAGCACTATTATATTATATAGTTTTCATTTTTATTAAAACATATATACAATAGTAAGAGGGTACCCTCATAAAAACACATATAGCAATAGCAATACAAATATATATATATAACATTTTTAAAACCAAATACTGTATTAATACTGACTCATCATTCCTAGTATCTATCAGTATATGCAGTTTCCTACACAGTATTGTTCTTGTAGCCAAAGTCAGTCAATATTAACTGGTGGTAAAATGAGCTGATGAATGGATAATGTTGATGAAAAGTTAATACAGAGATGGAATGATGAGTCAGTATTAATACAGTATTTGATTTTAAAATGTTATATATATTTTTACATTGCAATATGTGTTTTTTTATGAGGTTACCCTATTAATATTGTGTATGTGTTATAATAAAATTGAAAACTATTTAAGATTATAGTTCTCTTCTTTCCTAACCATTTTCTTTGGGTATACCCTTTAGATTACTCCTGACTGAGGTGAAGGACAGATAGTGTATATATAGTTCAGTGGCTACCTGTGGGCAGTGGGTCAAGGCTGGCATGTCATATAGTGTATGCATGGTTTTGTGTCTACCAAAGGATGTATGATAGGTTTAAACATTTCACACAGTGTAAGTGTTGTTCTGTTTTCCTTTACTCTGCAATATATAGTCCCCTAAAGTAAAAAAAAAAAAAAACTACAAAAAAGAAATTACAATTACCTTACCAAATATTTTAATTAAAAGTAATTAAAAGTTATTGATTTCATTAAATAGCTATACTGCCTTAAACCCATGGATGGAAGAGAGGTATCCAGATTATTGCGTTGCAATGTATTAGAGCCCTCTCTGTTATAAAAAGTGTGGTTAAAAGCTTGGTTTGCCTGGTTTACGCTGAGATTGCAATTCAAATTAAAAGGTCCCACTGCAAATAAGAGCATTAAAGGGTTAAACTGCAATGAAGACCATTAACCCTTTCACTGTAGATGGGTATTCAATGCATTGCAAAGCAATGCATTGGATACTCCTCTGGCACTCAAAGGGTTAAAGGACGATGGAAAGCCTCCTCACTAGCCCTGTAGCCCACTGTGATAAATCCTGGCATCTGCTCCTTATGCTTCAAGTAATAAATCCCAATCATATGGAAACACAGTCACACAAGCCACAGCACCATAATTTATATATGGGTTTATATTCTTTGCCTGTGCCTTTATCAGGCTAATTGATATCACATTTATGAGTAGATGCCTTGAAATGATTACTATATATTTAATATTGTAACTGAGTTACACTATATGGGTGCCCTCTTTTTCTTTTTTGTTGTTTTTACACGATCTTCTGTTTGGGAAGAGATAGCAGTAGAAAAGCAGGTGAGCCCTGAATTTGAGTTGCTGCAGCTGGTGCGGTTTTAATCTCAGAAAACTCTTCCAGTTGGAACTTATGGATGTGAGATTTAATTAACTTTTTTGAGTATCGGCCTAATCACAAATGTTTTTTTATTTTATCCTATTATGGTCGATCTGCACTAGGGGCACTTTCGCCTTCTCCCTCTTCTGTTTCTGATTTTAGTATCTCCTACATGAAGAGCAGCCCCTGTTTATTGTGCAAGATATTACATCTACACTTTATCAACTGGACTCTTTATTTCAAGAGGGTGGCATTTTGCAAATGTGGTTATATTTTTATTGATTATTGATACTTGTGTTGTTTTTTTTTTCTTTTGCTATGCAATTTTATAAAGACAACATCTACTAGATCACGTCTGAGCCATGGCTTCAGGATTTGAGGTGATAATGTTGATACCAATGTTCCTACCTTTCCTAAATATGTAGACATTGGTAAATGCTCAGAATTTGAAAACTTATTCAGGCCTGAATGTAATCATTAGTGGTACTTCGAAACTTCGAATAAATATTTATGTGTTAAAATAGTACCTAGAGGTCTATGTATAGGGCTTTACCTACATTTAAAAATGATATAACATTTGTTGACAAATGGTATAAGATACATGATGTTTGCTCCTTTTTCCTGATGGAAATCCTTATCAGTTATTGAGAACAGAAGGTAGTTAACATCAGGAGTCATATTGAAGCAAAAATCAATGATCTGGATAAATGTAAGTCTCACCATGAATTTAGAGAGCTAGAAGAATGAACTATAGGAATATTACAAACTATAAAATTGAGGTTATTGAGAGGAAAAACAAAATATGTAGTATAACAAAATATGTAAAATCAACTCATCTTTCTTGTTAGTAATCGTGTTCCTAGATTGCTGGACAATATGATAGATAATCAACCCCATAACAGATCTAACATAGCAAATGGGGTTCATGCTACTATGGATTCTATGATTCTCTGTGGTATCTGTGGTGGTGTTGAGCCTATTTCATCTTCTCCTCCGTCCTCTTCTTCCTCTTTTTTGGACATAGGACCCCAGATTTCCCTCCCCCAGTGGATTACCAATAGTGGGGAGACAGAAACAGGTTCTTGTCCCCAAGAGAGGAGGAACAAGTAAAAAGAGTAAACCTTGGGGTATATGGGTAACAGGGGAAATTCCCCAAAAAACAAGACTGTAAGAATCGTATCATAATTAAACAATGTTATAAATTTATCCAGCTACCAATTTAACCAATTAGAGATGTCACTTTTGTCTAAAGGTATATCTTTTTGTCCTTCAGCAACACCTGATTTATTTGACCTGATCTTAGATCTCAATGAGCTTGTTTATAATCTCTCTTTACAGAGATATTTTGCTAAGAAGTCAATAAGCACTTCTGGTTGGTCATATTCAAATTTTAGTGGAAAACTAAACTAATAAGTTAAAGTGGTAGAGAGATCTTGAAATATAGAGATGTTCAGACAGAGTACGTTCTAAATGGCACTCTACCCTCTGGTTTAAAATTGAAATGGATACTAATGTTTCAAAATAAAAGCAGCTCTAATTAATCATCATAGTATTTGGGCCATGGTGAGTGTTATTTCAGTACTGTCAAAGTTGTAGTTCAAGAGTAATTTAATGATAAAGTATCCCCCTCCCACCTCTTTTACCTAGTGTAAGCCACCTCCCCCCAAGGGGCAATCTTCTTATTGTGAGAACAATGAAAACCCTGCACCTTTGACAGGTTTTTCCCTTATGCTAATTGAAGATTGGCCCTCTTTGCAAGCCATCTGGACACCACCTTCCTGTTCTGAGGTCAGCAGTATTACATCAGTAATAGGGGAGGGAGGGGATACGTTATCATTCAATTACTCTTGAACTACAACTTTGACAGTATTGAAACAACACTCTCCATGACCCAAATACTATAAAGATTAATTGGAACTACTTTTATTGTGAAACATTACTACCTCTTGAAGTCTAAGTTTTTTCCTATGGGATCTAAAGGTAATTTTGTTGAGACCTTTGCAACTATAGTAATGAATGATTTTAGATCAATGACTACAAAAAAGCATAAGAATAGGAATTTTGTTAAAAACCTCTCAAAGCAAGAATTAAGAGCTATGGATAATCTGAAGTCCAATCACTCGTTAATAACAAAACCTGTCAACAAAGGAGGAGCTATCGTTCTTCAAGATCTGGATGGTTATCTATCAGAGGCTAAATGTATCCTAGGTGGTACAAATTATTATTCAACTTTCAAAGGGGATCCCACTCTACAATATATGAAGGATATGAGTTTACCAGTTGAACAGTTGTATCTTGACGGTGTCCTGGAGAAGAGTGAGAGAGACTTTTTGTATGTCCACCATACATATATTATCATCTTCTGAAGGCTCATAAGACTCTCTCATCTCCTCCTGGTAGACCGATCATCTCAGGGATAAATTCCCTGACTTGTATCATGTCGGCATATGTAGAATTCCATCTACTAACATTGGTCCTAAGTTTCCCGTCATACCAGAGAGACTCGTCTCATCTGTTGTCACTATTGTCTAAGTTAATTTGGTCTAATGAAAATAGATAAAGATGGGGAAGAGAAGGACAGGGGGAATGAATGGATGGGGAATGACCAACCAAGTACGAGGTACCTGTCACGGTTTTCAAGACACTCAGACCAGTGGGTAAAAATAAAATGCAAGTTATTTAAGAACAAAATAATGACAGATAATATCGCCCCCTAGGGGAGACACTGTGAAATAGCGGGATAGCAGTAGTATGCACAGTATACAATATACAGAAATTAACAGGCACTGAGTACTGATATACAAATGGTTAATAGAATAATCAGTCCGTCTCAGTTGTGTAGTTTGGCACGCCCAAGGTGTTAAAGGTGGAGAATACTCAACACCCACAGTCTGTAAAATTGAAGAAAAATGTCCAGCAAAGAGAAACCTGCCTCCTTCCTGCTGTATGGCAATGTTAGCCCCCACGGGCATATGAACTGAGCGAATAGACTGCCAAAGCCTTGAACGAATAGCCCCCACGGGCGTAACGGAGATGACTGAGTACCGGAGCTGAAACCACTAGCCCCTCCGGGCGTCGTGGATGTACTGGATTGCAAGAGCTTGGGCCAAAAGCCCTACGGCCTACAGAGATGACCTGATACCAGAGCTTGAGCTTATAACCCAGACGTGCGTGATGGATTTGCAAGAGCGTAAGCCAATAAACCCACTGGCGAGAGAGAGACTGGATTGCAAGAGCTTGGATCAATAGCCCTACGGGCTTAACCACAGAGATGTGCACAGAAATAGCCAGAGCCGGGCGCCACCGGGTGCGGTAACGAGCTACACCGGACTGCAAGGAGAGAACTGGCTCAGCACAAGGCAACTCTCTGTATGGGCTGCGCGCCCTCACTGGAACACAGCTCTGCACGGGTTAATGGCAAGTAGTTGTAGCACAGCTCTGCACTGGAGACAGAACGATAGTAGGAACACAGCACTGTACGGGTTAACAGCTCAGAAATAGGAACGCAACCTCTGCATGGACTAACAGCTCGGTAGTAAGCCACAGCTCTGCACGGGTTAACAGCTCGGTAGAGAGAACACAGCACAGCAGTGATTAGCTCAGTGGCAGGAATCAGTAGGCACGGAGCCAAGATGAAAAGTGAGAGCACAGTCACTATGTCGCCGTGGTGACAAGGCAGGACAGGAACGGAGACCAGCCGCAGAGACCGGAACTGGAATGTCATCAAGCCGGGTCGAATCACAGAGCAGGTATTCAGGCAGGCCGGATCAGGAAAACAGACAGGAACGTCAGCCAGGCCAGGTCGAATCACGGAGCAGTTTCTCAGACAAGCTGGATCAGGAGAGTGAGCAGGAACGTCAGCCAGGCCGGGTCAGATCACGGAGCAGGTACACAGGAACGTAGTCAGGGATAGCCAAGTCGGTAACCGGAGATCAGGAACACAGGAACACAGCACAGCAAAACTGGCTCAGGAACACCACGAAAGGGCAAATGACAGATGCCACTAGCCCAGAATAAAAAGGTCACCAGGGGCGGGCCAAACAGGCTCAACCAATCGGAGCGCAGCACAATTGAGAGTGACAGCCTGAGAAGCTGCACAGTGATAGTACCATGGCATTGAAACTCGTCTGTAGGGCCGCTGGTGAGGTGAGGAGTTCTGATGAATATGTATGGAGGCTAGGATGACCTGATAGGAGCTAGTATGATCTGGTGTACTAAAGTTCCCATGGAGTCCAGATAGAATGGAAGGCTTAGTGGCCAAGACGTGAACATGATCTAGTATGTAGACAGACTGTGCATGTTTTTTCCATTGAATGAGGGTTGGTGGTGGAGCATTTTTCCAGTAAAGAGGTATAAGATTTTTTTGCTGAATTAGTGATAATATAAAAGAGAGAGAGAGAGGGGGGAATGACCCCTCTGTCTCATTTCTTTTTGTACTATGTCATGTACCATGTTTTTGATGAAAACATAATTTTTGTAAATGTATATCTGACTTTGCTTTTTGATCCTCTGTATGATTCTCATTTTTCAATAAAGCTTTTTTTTTTTTTTTTTTTTTTTTTTAAAGAGAGAGAGAGAGAGAGAGTGAAATATATACCGGGTTGTGGTACTTAATCATGTTCCTGTTTCTGGTTATTTACCACTTGGTTTACACCGAGGTCCTACTAGTAGGGTTCTGTTTTGTTAAATTGGAAATTTGGTTGGACCCCTCTGCTGGGATTCGGTCTACTGATCTGGCTCCTGCCCTGGGCTGTTGGCTACTGTTTTGAATAGTAATAATTAATGCCTATGGTTAAGCTTTTGTTTTGTTATGTTGGGGCTTGGTTGGAACTCCTTGGCTGGGGCTGGATGCCTCTCCTGCTGGCATGGTCTTGTCTTGGGCTGACGGTTCCTAGCTTGGCCGACTTTGGGTCTCTTGATTTTGGCCTGACAGATACTGCACAGGATCTTCATCCTGTGGATGCTGGATCAGGCCCCTGGTCTTGTGTGGGACAGCTGTTTGGAGGCCATTTGCATCTTACTTTCTTTTTCAGACAGCTTCTACTTTAAATCTCTTACTGCTCCACTGAATGTTTTTTATAATATATCTATTTTATGTTTATGCTGCTTAATACATTGTTTTTTCGTGTGATGAAGTTGGGGATGCCTGACCGAGATGAGGGGTGGGTCATGTGGTGTGGGGTCTTTCCCTTTGCTGTAGTGTCCCCCTTATGATATATTACATCTCTGAATTGTGTTGCATTTGCATGGTGGAATGGGGGTTGGCCGACAGTGGTGGTGGTGATAGTTCTTTGAGCTGGGGCCCTTCCTTAGTTGGAGGTACTTCCCAGGTTTATTCTGTGGTTTGTGTATACCATGACCATGGGAAGGGGCCTTTTCATTGGTCAAGGGATTTTCCCTTACAGGTGCTATTGATTCTGTCAGCTCCATCCTACACTTGGCTCTCCCCAATTACTGCAGTAGGCTATTTCTGATGTTCAATGGCAGATTTTACTATTGCATGGTATTGTATATGTACCCCCCCTATTTTTTTTATTTTTTTTTTTCAAAACACAAGCCCTGAGGAAAAAATAAAAATGCCCTACTGGCCTAATGTCAGCAGGTCATGTTGGCCAGTGGCCACTGCTGTTCGTACTGCTGCTGCTGAATTGTTTAGGGGGCAGGATGATTAGGCAGCTGAAAGGGAATGGGGTCAACAATAGCAGTAACATGGAAGATGGATGATGAAGGTTCCATTTGCCACAACTGGCTCCAGTGATGCACCTGAGGCAGTAGCAGCAGAATAAGTAGTCCCCAGTATTTTTGGAGAAAAGAACAAGTTGGCCATTAAATCCTCTCCACCTGCCCCTCCTCCAAAATCATCATGGGTATGTTGATATTAGAATATTTTTTCCCTTGACAGCAGGATCAGTGGGTCTCCTCAGCAACTGCAATATGCACAGTATGTATGTGGTAAATAACATCTGGGGGCACAACTGTATCCAAACACCATGACACCCGAAACCAAGTACTGCTGCTGTCACTGTGCCCCTTGTCCAGACCCCGCTAAGAACAGAATCCTAGCATATTCTGCAGGATGGAATCTCCTCAGATTCCACCTGATGACCTGGTATTGATTCTCCTCCACCACACTGGCATGTGTGGTCAGTGCACCACACAGTGTGCAATGGGTACAGACGAACTGCCATATCCTAACACCAAAAGAGCGGCTATCATTTGGTGGGGAAGGTAATGATGAACGAGATGGATTGGCAGGAGATGTACTTGTTACTCTAGAGGAAGGTGATTTTGGTGGTAAGCTAGTTGTTTTGCTCATCATGGAACTTCCAGTGTCTTTCTGGGTTTCTTTATTCTTCCTCCTCTTTGATCTCCACCTTTCTGGAGAGTCAGGGGGTACAGTAACAGTAGTGCTAGATTTCTGTAATGGGTGTTTGGCTTTAACATGTTTGATATAAATGTCATGGTGTCTGCATTTCATGTTATCAGGGAGGTTGTGCCAAGGTGTGTTCCCTCCTTTCCCCTTCTCATAAATTTTTCACTGTACCGTTGTTGATGATAACTGCACTGTGCCTGCCGGAACAGAATAGTCCCACACCCATGACTTCTGGGGTGAGGGATAGGGAACAGGTGATAGGGAAAAGGTGGAGAAGAATGGCCTCTTTGTTCTTCTTCTCCACATTCCCCTTCACTTTTTGTGGCAGCAGATAATGTTGTTGCTACTGCCTCAGATTTAGCACTGTAACTAGGACCAGAAGTTGTTGGTGCTGGCAAGTAAAACCTGTCCTAGTCCCGCATCACTTGTTGACCCCATTCCCACTGTGTCCACGGTGGTCTGTGGCACACTAGCTTGCTCCTCAGCATCATGATGCCCTTTCATCTCAGCAGCAGCAGAAATTAAAGCAGTTGCAATTCCCTCAAATTCCAAAAGCTGATTGCTAGTGGTAGTAGTGATGCCCATCCTCATCCCTGTCTCACATTCCTTCTTACTTTCTGATAAAAAGGCCATCAATGTCTTTTCCACCACAGCTTCTCCAACAACACCACCACCACTAGTCCCTACGTGCTGCTGCTCTATTTCAGACATCTCACTGCTGGTTGGAGGAGGTGATGAGCAGTGTGACAGAGGGTCCCATGCTGACACACATGAAATAATTTTCTCCCCGCCCTCAGTACTACAAGAAACATTAGCAGCAGGCAAAGTATTGGTGGCAGCAGGTTCAACACTGGCAACAGGTTCAATACTAGCAGCAGGTTCAGCACTGGCAGCAGGTTCAGTACTAGCAACAGGTTCAACACTAGTGGCTGCGGGATCAGAACTGGTGGCACTGGCAGCAGGGGCAGCACATCTTGCAGTAGGCACAGGCAGCTGACCTATCCTGCTCTCACTAGAACTACCCTTTTCTCCCTCCCTTTCCATTCTTTTTTTCTCCCTCCCTTCCCATTCCCTTTTCTCCCTTCCTTCCCATTCCCTTTTCTTCCTTCCTTCCCATTAAATTCCCCAAGATCCCTTGGGGTGATTTAGGGGGACTGGACAGCATTGGTTCAGTACTGCTAGTCACTTCCTCCTCCTCAGACTCAGTGGACACATAAGGGTCCTTCCAACTCCTCCATTGATTATTTTTCACCTTGTTCATAGTGATAGCAGTCACTATTAGTGATGAGCGAGCACCCCAATGCTCGGGTGTTCGGGTGCTCTGACCGAGCACCCCCGGAGGCTCGAGTGCTCGGCCGAGCACCCGAGCCCCATTGAAGTCAATGGGAGGACTCGAGCATTACACCAGGCACCCCCTGCTCTGATGAGGGGAGGGTGCCTGGTCCATAGGAAAAGGGCAGAAAAGGATGGAAACACCACAGAAATGGTTCAGGGACAGCATAGGGAGGATGTCTGGATGCATCTTGGACTCCAACATCGCTGCTGGGAACGATCTTTCGCCCGTAGTACGCCATTTTTACAGACTGACCGTAAAACACACAAAAAGGAAGATAAAAACGACTTTAGGCGAAAAATTGTTACCAAACAGTATTTGCTGTATATTTACTTGTATATCATCTGCAAATTCTCCCAAAAATGTCCTCGATTTTTCTGAACTGAGGCCATGATTAAGAGGAAAACGTGCGCAGAGGCAAATTCTCCCAAAAATTTCCTTGATTTTCTGAACTGGGGCCATGATTAAGAGGGAAACGTGCGCTGAGCCGACCATCTAAAACATTATGGGTGAGGGTCTGCTGCGGAGCTGACCATCCTAAACATTATATGCGAAGGCCCGCTAGTGAGCTGACGCTATAAAACATTATATGAGAAGGCCCGCTAGAGAGCTGACCCAATAAAACATTATATGAGAAGGCCCGCTGGTGAGCTGACCTATACAAAAATTGTCAAACTGCGCCCGCTGGTGAGCTGGCCCTATATAAAAATTATATCACAGGGCCCGCTGGTGAGCTGGCCCTATATAAAAATTATATCCCAGGGTATATGGAAGAGAGTCAACCATATACCCGTTTTTTGGGTGGAAGGGGTGAATGGGAATACAGAGTATTCCCATCATTGTAAATAACATATCTAAAGTGACTTTATGTTCACCCGGGGCTTTCCTCCAGTGGAGTGGAGAAGTCAGGGGAAATCCAGGCCTTGTTCATTTTTATAAGTGTCAACCTATCAGCATTTTCGGTGGAAAGGTGGATACGCTTATCTGTTATGATGCCACCAGCAGCACTAAATACCCGCTCAGACAGAACGCTGGCGGCAGGGCAGGCCAGCACCTCCAAGGCGTAGAGTGCCAGTTCATACCACGTGTCCAGCTTGGACACCCAGTAGTTGTAAGGCACAGAGGGATCATTGAGGACGCTGACACGGTCTGCTACGTACTCCTTCACCATCTTCCAAAACTTTTCCCTCCTTGTGACACTAGGCTGCGCATCAGGGTGAGGGTGCTGGCGGGGTGTCATGAAGGTGTCCCACGCCTTGGAGAGTGTTGCCCTGCCTTTGTCCGAACTGCTGTGTGCTCCCCTTTTCTCCCCTTCTCGGTTGGCCAAGGTAGCACGTACTCTGCCGCCAGCGTTGTCAGATGGAAAATTTTGGAGCAATTTTTCAACAAGAACCTTCTGGTATTGCACCATTTTGCTTGTCCTCTCCACCGGAGGAATGAGAGATGAGAAATTCTCTTTGTAGCGGGGGTCCAGAAGGGTGAACACCCAGTAATCCGTGTTGTCTAAAATGCGTGTAACGCGTGGGTCACGGGAAAGGCAGCCTAACATAAAGTCAGCCATGTGTGCCAGAGTACCAACAGGCAAGATTTTGCTGTCCTCACCAGGAGGATGACTCTCAATCTCCTCATCCTCTTCCTCCTCTTCTGCCCACCCACGCTGAAGAGATGGAACTAAAGTTCCATGGCTACCCTCTGTAGCGGAGGCAACCGTGTCTTCCTCCTCCTCCTCCTCCGCCTCCTCCAATTGTCGCTGAGAAGACGAACTGAAGGTGCTCTGGCTATCACCTTGTGTAAGCTCTTCCTCCCGCATTTCCACCTCTTCCACATGCAAAGCGTCGGTTTTAATTGTGAGCAGCGAGCGTTTCAGTAGACACAGAAGTGGGATGGTTACACTGATAATAGCGTTATCGCCGCTCACCATCTGTGTCGATTCCTCAAAATTGCGTAAAACCTCACAGAGGTCTGACATCCATTCCCACTCCTCACTTCTGATTAGAGGAAGTTGAACGGAGAGGCGACGACCGTGTAACAGCTGGTACTCCACTACTGCCCTCTGCTGCTCACAAAGCCGGGCCAACATGTGGAAGGTGGAGTTCCAGCGCGTGCTCACGTCACACAGCAGCCGGTGAGCTGGCAATTGTAAGCGCTGCTGCAGCTTCAACAGGCCGGCTGAAACTGTAGATGACTTACGGAAATGTGCACACACGCGGCGCACCTTGGTCAAGAGATCATGCAAATTGGGGTAGGTTTTTAGAAATCGCTGAACCACTAAATTAAATACATGCGCTAGGCATGGTACGTGTGTGAGCTTGCCAAGCTCCAAAGCCGCCACCAAGTTACGCCCATTATCACACACAACCATGCCTGGTTGCAGGTTGAGTGGCGAGAGCCACTGCTCGGTCTGGTGACTAATCCCCTGCAACAGCTCTGAGGCCGTGTGCTGTTTGTCCCCAAGGCAGATCAGCTTCAGCACGGCCTGTTGACGCTTCCCCACTGCAGTGCTACACTGCTTCCAGCTACCGGCTGATGGGTGAGTGGAGCTGCGTGCAGAGAATTCGGAGGTGGAAACGGAGGAGGAGGAGCCAATAACGTAGGTGCTGGCGGAAACCCTGATGGAGGTAGGGCCCGCAATCCTCGGCGTGGGTAGCACCTGTGCCATCCCAGGGTCCGAGTCGCTCCCAGCCTCCACGACATTCACCCAGTGTGCCGTCAGGGAAATGTAGCGTCCCTGGCCACAAGCACTTGTCCATGTGTCAGTCGTTAAGTGGACCTTCCCAGTAACTGCGTTGGTCAGGGCACGGGTGATGTTACGGGACACATGGTGGTGTAATGCGGGGATGGCACACCGGGAAAAGTAGTGGCGGCTGGGGACCGCGTACCGAGGGACAGCTGCTGCCATCAGGCTGCGGAAGGACTCAGTCTCCACAAGCCTAAATGGCAGCATTTCGATGGCCAGTAATTTGGAAAGGTGTGAGGTTAGTGCTATGGCCTGTGGGTGGGTGGCTGGGTATTTTCGCTTGCGCTCAAATGCCTTTGGTAACGACATTTGGATGCTGCGCTGGGACAGGGAAGTGGATGTGGTCGCTGATGGTGCTTCAGATGGTACAGGTGCAGGGCGGGAGGTATGCGGGCCTGCGCCTTCGACAGGCGATTGGCCGGCACCGAAAACAGGGGAAGAGGAGGCAGTGGTGTGGCCTGCAGACACAGATGGGCGATCCAGGCGTTCCTCCCACTTATTACGGTGCTTGGATGCCATGTGTCGGATCATGCTGGTGGTGGTGAGGTTTCTAGTGTTCATGCCTCGGCTCATTCTGGTGTGGCACAGGTTGCAAACTACAATTCTTTTGTCGTCCGCACTTTCCTTAAAAAAACGCCATACCGCGGAACACCTACCCCTTGGCAAGGGAGATTTACGCAAGGGGGTGCTCCGTGGAACATTTGCGGGCCGGTTTGGTGCGGTCCGCCTTCTTTCTGTAGCCACACCACTGCCTCTTCCAGCTTGTTGCGGTGCTGCAGATGGCTCACCCTCAGGACTGCTGTCATCGCTCGGCTCTACACCTTCCCAGGTGGGGTCAGTCACCTCATCGTCCACCAAGTCCTCCTCCACTTCCTCACTCTGATCATCCTCCTCATGTCTTGATCCCACCACATACTCAGTCATTGACAACTGTATATCATCCTCCTCATCAAGGTCTTGAGACAGTAATAGTGGTTGATTTAATGGCAACTGTGTCTCATCATCATCATCATCCACTTCCTTTGACCTTAAATGCCGTTCACATCTGTCATCTTCTTGTGATTGGGTACCCTCTAGAGGTTGTGAATCAGGGCACAAGATGTCATGTTCCTCTGCAAGCGTGCTTGGAGAGAGGGTCAAATGAAGGATTGGTGATGAGACGAGCTCCTCACTATATCCCAGTGTGGGATCACTTCTTTGACCAGACCCTCTATGGTGGGAGGAAGGATGATCAGAGTGAGGATTATGTTGACCAGACTCTTGGCTACTGAGAGTGGACTTGGTGGAAGACAGGGTGGTGCTTAACCGACTGGAAGCAGTATCAGCTGACATCCAACCGACCACCTGTTCGCAGTGGTCGGACCTCGAGAGTGATGTCCTGCGACGCCCTGTGAAATGAGACATGAAGCTAGGTATGGTGGATGTCTTTCTGTCTTGTGCTCTGGCACCAGGCGCAGTTTCTACGCGTTCTGACCCGCGCCCTGAACTATCAGGATCACGTCCACTTCCCCGTCCCTTTTTACCCGCCTTCTTCATATTACACGGAATATGTGCTGCAAATCTGCAACTTTGCACAATACACAGAATTTGCTTCTTAACTGCGGCTACGCACAGTGAATGGAATATGTGACTTTGATATTTTACAGTTTGAATACTTAACAGTATTTTTTCCTATTCTGAAACTGTGCACAGTACACAGAATGTGCTGCTAAACTGCGGCGACGCACACTGAATGGAATATGTGACTTTGATATTTTACAGTTTGAAGACTTAACAGTATTTTTTCCTATTCTGAAACTGTGCACAGTACACAGAATGTGCTGCTAAACTGCGGCGACGCACACTGAATGGAATATGTGACTTTGATATTTTACAGTTTGAAGACTTAACAGAATGTGCTCTAATCTGCAACTTTGCACACTAAACAGAATGTGCTCTAATCTGCAACTTTGCACACTAAACAGAATATATGAAGTTTTTTTGTTTTGTTTTTTTTCCCCACACACAAAATAAACTGCTGCCCCCACACACAGTAGTCCTAAAAAGGACTTTTGGGTCTTTTTTTTTTACAAATTTGCTTTTCTTCTCCCTACACTGACTTTCCCTTCCTATCCTCATCTCTCCCTGGCTAAGACTGAGCCGAACTCGCTGGTCAGGTGCTATACAGCACCCGATCACGGGTTCTGGCCAGCCAATCAGTGTAATGCCAGCAGCCAACATGGCTGCTGGCATTACACTGATGTCAGAGCCTCCCTGCACGTTTATTGGCTGCGCAGCAGCCGCCAAACGTGCGGGGAGGAGACCCGTACATGGCGGGCGAGCACATGCGGTACTCGTACGAGTACCGCCATGTGCCGAGCAGAGCGATGCTCGAGCCGAACCGAGCATCGGCCGAGCATGCTCGCTCAACACTAGTCACTATGAACCTCTCCTGTCTCACTTTTTCCAAAATATCACAAGAAAACAGCACAGCACGTCTGTCTCACTCTGTAGCTGCTTCTATTGTGTCTGACTTCAGCAAAAAGTCACATTTTAATTTTGGCCAATGGGCAAAAAAATTTTAACCGCTAGTTTTAAAGCTGATTTTCCTGCGAAAATGCAGATAACAGCATGTTTTTTGTGAAATTTCCCGCGGGAACACGGTGACAAGTTTTGCCCACCCCTAGAGATTAAGTTCAACATATGATGCTGTAGAAGTTTTTTCCGACGGGAACCTATCCGAATCAACTCCCCTCGGATGACACACTTGTGTGCCTCCCAAAGGACCGTGGAGGACACCTCAGGAGTGGAATTAATTGTAAAATAATCTCAAATGAAGGATGAGAGGGAGTTGAAGACTTCTGTGTCCTGAAGTAATTTCTCATTCAATCTCCAAGAGGGAGCTCTAGAGGAGAAGGAGGGTAACTGGATCGTTAGTTGAATAGGGGAATAATCTGTAAGCAGCCTTGGAGCAATTCCAGCCCGTACAACATTATGAAGTTGAGCCTGATGCAGGAGGAAATAGTTATTTCTAGAGAAGGAGAGTTGGCTTGAAGAGTAAAAGGTATAGTCCTTGGCGGTCGTGTAAGAAAGCCTCCAAACATCTACAACCTGGAACTTCGTTAGCAGAGATTTCAACTTCCACAAAGACTCCACAGAGTATTGAGAATTGCCCAATGAAGTGTCAAGGGGTGGCTGCAATGCTACACTTAGATCTCCTCCCATCAACAAATCAAAAGATTCAGGAGAGAAACGGTAATATGCCAGAATTAGGTGTGTAGAGGTTGGCTAGCTTAAAAATAGTGTTGTTTAGTTTACCCTTGGCAAAAAGGAATCGACCCTCTGGGTCTGCTTTCTGACTCAAATGTTCCCAAGGGACATTCTTATGAAGGAATATTGCTACACCTTGTTTCTTAACAGAGGCTGAGGCGTACCTGCCTCTGGTGAAGTTAGATTTTAATAGTGAAGGATGAGAAGAGTACAAGAAATGCATCTCCTGCACTAAAGCCACATCTGACCTCAGCCTCTGTAACTCCCGTAGGACCGATGACCTATTTTCTGGAACATTAAGACCTCTTACATTGAAAGAGGTCAAGGTCAATGAATTTACCTCCATCTCCGGTGAAAGAGAGTAAAATAAATGAGAGCATCCAGAGTCAAATGGTAACCACAGAGTCCACATTCAGCATCCCGCCCATATGTCCCCCACTGTGTTCCATCAGGTGTCCCGTCCATGGGGTAAGGAAAAGAGGGGAAAAGGAGAACAGGAATCAGAAAGGGAGCGAAAGAGAAAAGAAGAGAGAGAGAAATTGATGCATAAGAGAGCAAATAGGATCAAATCCTGTAGATTGTACAAGTCTGAGACCAACAATAATCTCAGAAATATCCAAAACCATGGTATATACTGTGAGACAATGGGGTAGTGAAACATGGGAAACACATGCCATGGAGTCCATGTTAGAGACACAGCTAGACAAGCATGGTCCCCGGGCTGGAATATGGTGGAAACTTAACGTCTGAAGATGGGAAAGGAAGAATGTCAGCAGACAGGTGAGAGCAGAGAGAAGCTAGAAAGGGTTGTCAGGTAACAGGTGGAAGTAACATGAGGAAAGGCAAGAGACCAGGCTTCCAAGAGAGGTAACAGAGGTGGAAGGAAAGCAAAAAACATTAATAAATAAATAAATAAATTAATTAATTAAAAAAAAAAAAAAAATACTTTCCATTCCCACAGCTGAAAACACCAGACTGGGTTGGGGTGTAAGAATACTCCCAACCATCTCTCTACACAGAACAAAACCCTCAGGACTAGCTATCACTGCACCATGGGGGCCAAACCCCAGTAGGCCCATGCAGGCATCAGCCCAACAGGCATTCCGCCCACAGGAGGCTGCGAGCAACTTGATGCATCACCAATGGACACCACTAAAGATTCAAGAACTGGGTGGAGAGATGGAACATTACAAAATGCTCTGCAATAATTATAACAACGCCCACTTTAACAACTATATTCCCTACTCAAGTTTCCACAGTTTTCCAAGAGGTGGAACCAGAAGCAGCACAGTTCCCCCCTGATAACTATGTCTTAACATTCCAAAAGGCTCCAGACCGGGGTTGGATACCAGAGGCCCTAGTATCGGACCATCTGAGTGGCAACTCCAGCAAGGCCCGAGCCCCCATACCTGACAATCAGTACTACATAATCATCTTTAGAATAAAACAAAACTCTGAAGGCGAGCCCATCTCTTCTCCGTGGCCGGTCCCCGGAGCCCGGAATTAACAGGGCCCGGCGAGCGGCCCAGATAGGCAATCCCGACCACCCATATCTCAGGACCACCTCCATCTAAGAATCATTTACATTCCCACAAAAATAAGGCACAATGTGTAAGGCCTTCCATCAGCAATAGCGCAGATGGGGCAGATCACCATAAGCATTACCGTATCCAGTCCCAGGAGGCCCAAACATCAGGCAGCCGCGGACTGAGCACATCAGGACCAAGTATAGCAGTTGAAAGTTTTTACAAACAATGGGGTAGAATTAAACACATAGGGAAGTCCAATCTTATAAAGAAAAAGACCCCCCCCCCCACTGACTGAACTCAGTGATGTCTGTATATGCAACTCTAAGGGGCGGCACACACTATCATCATCAATATGCCCAGTAAATTAACCAACCTGAGGTGTCACCACGGCCGATCCCAGAGGACAAAATCAGGCCTCGATGAGCGGCCCCGGCGAGACCCAGGCAAGCATTTTCAACCCTCGAAAGCCCAAGATTTCCCTCAGTAAAACAATCACATATAATGCAACACATATCGTGCATAAAGCGGGAGAACCTTCTACCGGTAATCAAGAAATAGACATGGTATACATCCCAAGGAGTCTCACTCCCAGTCCTCGAAGGCCAAAACATTGGACATCCATGAAGTGACCACAGCAAGACCAGAGAAATCAAATGAACACCTAGTAAATCATAGTAGCGTCCCGGAGGCACTAGATCAAACCATCTGAAGCACCACCGTAGCCAGTCCCCAGGGACCCGAACAAGCAAGCCCCGGCGAGTAGCCCCAGCAAGGCCCAGACAGGCCATCCCGACCACCAAGACCCCAAGACCCCCCATCCAACATTGACATAGACTGTATCAAGAAACATATATGGTAGGCCCCCAGATGAGTCGCTGTGCCCAATCCCCAGAGGCCCAACTTCAGGCATCTGAGAAGTGACCACAGCAAGACCCCGGAAGGAGCCCCTTGTAAACGGCAACCTTCAATGGATCAACTATGGTCACCCTTGAAGACACATACTAGAAAACCCCAGTAACGACCTGGCGAGTTCCAACAACTAGGGTAGTTGCAAGCTGTAATCAGTCCCAGTCCCGAAAGGCTTCGGCCACCACAGAGTAACCCGCTGAGAGGGACCTCTTGGGATCCGGACCCTGGACTACCTCCCAATGCTCGTGTTGGTCTCAAGGGACATAATTTGGTAATGGGGTAGTTGAAGGTCCCCTAGGCATCTTCGGGGGCTCCACTCCCAGGTTCCTACAGAAGTCCTTGATCTCCGAAACATCCCGGACAATAGCAGAAGTCCCGCTGTTCATAGCTGAGAGCTGAAAGGGAAAACCCCAGCGATACCTCATGTTCAAGTTCCATAAATGGTCCGTCAGGGGCTTTAAGGAACAATGTTTCTGCAGAGTTTGTTCGGAGAGATCCTGGAAAAGTTGCACCACGCAACCAGAAAATTTTATCTCCGGGATATGTCTGCTTTTTCCCATAATACGATCCTTGACTACGAAGTTATGAAAGCAGCAAATAACATCCCTTGGCCTGGAGCCTGGTGGTCCCCTAAGACGAAGAGCTCTATGTGCCCTTTTGATTTTGATAGTTGTAGGGTCAGAAACCACCAGAATATTAGCGAACATGCTCTGCAATGCTGCAGTAAGATCCTTAGCCAGGACAGTCCTTTACTCGAATGTTCCTGTTATCCAAGTCCTCCAGCTTAGAGGACAGGGAGTTGATGACTCATGGTTTGCGCAGGGAACTGCATTTGGGACCAGGACACCTCTCTATCATCTTCCAAGACATGAATCCTCTGGTCCAGTTTGCCTAATTCTTTCCTTAAGTCAGCGATTTCAGACTTCACAGTAAGTTGGAGATCCTTTTTCATGTCATTTAGGAACGTGTGTTTATCATCCCTAGTGAGGAAGGGCACCAAATCCTCCTTGGTGACCGGAATAGGTGCACATGCAGAGGTAGGTCTATTTTTCTTCTCCATCACCTCCGTAACATTCGTCTGACCAGGAGTATGTATACTCGCTTCCAAAGTACCTGTTACGGTTTTCTGACACTCAGACCAGGGTAATAAGTAAAAACACAGTTTTATTGAATCAGGATGATAAACAGTGCCCCCAGGGGCCAGCACGGGTAAAAACAGTATTGGCAAATACAGACAAGTATGTGTAATAGCAGAAAAAAAGAAAAACTCACAGCGCTAACTCATCATAAAATATCCATATAATAAATATAGATTAAATATAAATATAAAGATGAAAGATATAGATAGCAGCAAGAAATGAGAGGGTTCCCTAGTCCCCCTTACTTTAGGCCTAAACCCAAGTGAAAATACATACAAACAAGCAAATCTGCGCTTCTCTATATACTATAAAGTATGTGTGCCCTGTAATGGGCATATATCATAATCCTTAGTAAATCTCAGTGAAATAAGTGAGCGTTTCGTCCCACGAATTGGCCAATCCATGTGTAAGCTTACCAACCACGCCAAGGTATCTCACTTTATGGTAAGTCCTATTCTAATACACCTACAAATACTATCTAAATTAAAAACTTGAAAGGAAGGAGTTATTTAGAAACGCGTTGACTGGGACCCTTTAAATGATATTATAAAGTTTTTATTTTTATTTTTTATGGGTCCCAATGTAACGCAATTAAAAACAGCAAACATACAATTAAAATAATAAAGGTGTAAATGAAAGACCTACCTGGTGCAGGACCCATAAGGGCCTGTAGTAATAAAGTGATTACATAGAGAACTATGTTCCATTTATATGGATATTTTATGATGAGTTAGCGCTGTGAGTTTTTCTTTTTTTCTGCTTTTGCACATATCTCCTATCTCAATTTAGCAGCTTCTCATCTTATCCAACTTAATCACAAAGAACAAACACACATTATGTTTTTATTTCATTTCACCATTCCTTTCCTTTTCTATCCCACTTGGCCTTTAAGAACTAGGCTTTTTGGTCTGTTCCAATGTGTATGCCCCCTGTGTGTTTGGTATCAACCATTCCTCACATGACCTGTGAGGAAGACTATAAATGGAACATAGTTCTCTATGTAATCACTTTATTACTACAGGCCCTTATGGGTCCTGCACCAGGTAGGTCTTTCATTTACACCTTTATTATTTTAATTGTATGTTTGCTGTTTTTAATTGCATTACATTGGGACCCATAAAAAATAAAAATAAAAACTTTATAATATCATTTAAAGGGTCCCAGTCAACGCGTTTCTAAATAACTCCTTCCTTTCAAGTTTTTAATTTAGATAGTATTTGTAGGTGTATTAGAATAGGACTTACCATAAAGTGAGATACCTTGGCGTGGTTGGTAAGCTTACACATGGATTGGCCAATTCGTGGGACGAAACGCTCACTTATTTCACTGAGATTTACTAAGGATTATGATATATGCCCATTACAGGGCACACATACTTTATAGTATATAGAGAAGCGCAGATTTGCTTGTTTGTAAGTATGTGTAATACAAGCTGGAGTATAAGTACAAAATAAAGACTGGAATAACCCCAAAGGGTTAACAGGAGCAACTGGAGAAACTCAGTCTTAGATTGGCCAATGCCCAGGATCAAATAACAGTCTCTGGATAACAGTCTCTGAATGTAGAGAAAGGAGTCAAGTGTCTGCACTGAATCACTCTCTAGGTAGAAACAGGGAGCACCCCTATTGTGCTGAGCTGAGCCAATACCACCACCGTGGGCTAGGAGGAATGCTACTGCCAGAGCTGAAGTAACCAGAATAGGAATCGCCCAAAACAACACTAGTTAGTAACACTGCGTATGCAATCTGGATTGTGCCAAGACACCCTTGGGATGCCAAGATGGATGGTTGCTGCACAAGCTACTAGGAGCCGATGCACCAGGAAGTGCAGGAGGAAATGTACACTCTGAGTGAATGTGAGCCAGCGCCAGGACACCTGTCCGGTGTCTCACGGAATCCTACAGCAAGAGCGAACTGACTACCGGCGCCAGCCGCCGTGGTCACGGTGCACCCCGAACACCGGACAGGTGGAGCTCTGCAAGGAATAGTATGGCGTGTATAGAAGTCTCAGAGAGTAGCGGCTCAAAGGCAAACAGAGGCTTGGCAAGCTATACAAGTGGCACGTAACCGGAGACTACTGGCACTGCACGGGTTAATCTGGACACACAGGAGAACACAGCTCAGCAATGCAGACGGCAAAGCAACCTCAGGCCACAGCTGAAATGGCGAGAGAGGATCAGCGAGATACTGAACAGTTCAGAATGTCGCCAGAGCGACCGGAGGACACTGGAACTGCAACCGGACAGAAGCAACCACCGGAACCGGATGGATACAGCAGCAGGAACGTCAACCGTAGAACGGAGCAATCACGGAGCAGGGTCGTCAGCCAAAACCGGGTCAATCACGGAGCAGGGTCGTCAGCCAGAACCGGGTCAATCACGGAGCAGGGTCGTCAGCCAGAACCGGGTCAATCACGGAGCAGGAACAGAAGAGGAGTCAGCCAAGCTGGATCGGTACACAGGAGACACTGGAACTCAGCAACGAGACGCAGGAACAGGAACACCACAAAAGGGCAACTGACAAGTGCCCAAGAGCCAGTATAAAAAGGAACATCCTGGGCGGGCCAATCAGCCTCCTCCAATGCAAAGGTAACACCATCACAGATTGACAGGGAAGCACGGGGACCGTGATAGTACCACTCACTCCTGCCTCTCAACTCCGAGAGATGATAGTGTTGCTGAGTTGTTTAAGCGGTGAGGCCTGAAAACCAATTCTCCTGCATCTCACAGGGAGGTATTCTGATATTTTCTTTATAGAGGAATTCTTCGCACCCTGTTTCTTAGAACACTACATATAAAAGATTGATCGTGGCATAAAAATCCCCACCATAAACACCCATTTTGCTGAAAAGAAGCTTAATTCAGCCCAGAGGCCAGAGTGAGATCAGCTCAAGCAGCCATCTTCCTCGGCACTGTCTGTTAGGGAACCAAGAAAACCAGATGGAAACAGGAGATGCTGGTAAATAAAATACCTTTTATTAAATAATAAAATTAATTTAAAAAATAAGCAAAAATACAAAAATACAAGCCAGGGATCAAAGCTAAAACTGGTAGTCAAACAAGCTGAGTCAGGAGCACAGGAAGCAGCAGTGTCAGGAACGGAAGTCAGGATCAGGAACCAGACTAATCAGTCAGCCAGGCCAGGGTCATACACCAGAACAATAGCAGCAGTAGCAGGAATACACAGGGAGGTCATAAACCACACAAGGGCAAATAGATACTGAACCTTAGCAGCTAAATAACCAGTGCACAACAGGAAAGAGCTGGGTAATTGACAGGTAACCGTTGTAACTGAGATTGACAGACAGTAGTAACCTATCAGCTGAGTAAGCCTGAGACAGAGAAGTAAGGCCACTTGTTAGTGATCAGCTGAGGTGTGTGCCTGTATTGCTGAGCAAAAAGCAATAATGGAGCTGGGGAAGGGTGTGAACCCTGACACTGTCTCTGTCATGTTTCATACCAATTTCATATTTTATTTTTAATTTTATTTTTTTATTTTTTTATTAACTGTCCCCCAAATACCAGTCACAAACACCAGCAAACAAAAAAATCCATGTTCAACTGATTTTTTGTCTGGACTTCACCCACCAACACAGTCACCCTTCTCACACTCCTGTTATTCCAAGTCTTACTTTTTTAATTGCATTTATTTTTTTATTTTTTTTATTAACTGTCCTCCCAATCCCAGTCAACAACCACCACCCCCAGAAAAATTCCCTTTTCAGCTGATTGTTTTCCCACACTCCACCAACACAGGCACCCTTAGACCCCCTTTATTCTATTCTTTTGGAAAATAAAATAGCATTTGCTCTGAGTTGTGTGTAAATTTTATATTCCCACTGAATTTAATGCAATGAGCTCGGTAAAAAAAGTGGAAAAGACTGTACTTTTCAAGTGAAAGTATTCGCCAAGCGGGAAGTGCCATTATTCACTTATTTTGGAGACTTTTTCATGTATTCTGCACAAGGTTTCTCCTGAAGAAAAAGCAGTGTGCTTAGAAATGCATAGAGTATTTTTGGCTATAGATGTACTATTGTTTTTATCATATTGAAATTAAACACTTCAAATTTTTTTAAACAAGCGGATCCATTGATGTGACGCTAATAAGCCTGAGTGGTAAAAATGATCTCTTATTCCTCAGGGCTTGTAACGCTAACAAGCCAAAGTCCTACAAATCAATGTTTCATCAAGGCTTGGGCCTAAGTCTAAGTCCTACAAATCAATGTTTCCTCTGTTCTTGGGCTTAAGTTGAAAGGGATAGTAATGTTTCATAATAAAAGCAGCTCTAATTAATCATCATAGTATTTGGACTTTGGAGAGGGCTATTTCAATTCTGTCAGAGTTGTAGTTCAAGAGTAATTCAAATGACAAAGTATCCCCCTCCTGCCCCTTTTATTGATGTAACACTATTCAGCCAGATCAGAAGGGAGGTGCCCAGGTAGATTGCAGAGAGGGACAATCTTCAATTAAGATAAGGGAAAAACCTGAAAAACTTGTCAAGGAGGGCAGGGCTTTCATTGTTCTCATAGGAAGAAGATTGTCCCCTTCTGTTATCTGTCTGGTCTTACAACCAAATTCCGCATCTGAGAAGAGATTGTTTACACTAGGTAAAAGGGGCGAGAGGGGAAACTTTGCTTATGAATATCTCTCAAACCATAAAGGTTTGAGAGATAAGACATATCTTTGTTCATGTTTTTTTAATGCCTACAAAATAAAGTAAAGATAAAATGAAGTATTACTATCCCTTTATCACGGTGCCCATGATTCTGCCTGAGCGACATTCCTACTTCCGGGTTTGCTTTGGCTGCTTCTTTTCTTATTGGTTCTGGGTTTTCAACCCCTCCCAGGGCTTGCCTTTATATAAGCCCTCCTGTCACTATGCCGGTGCCCTTTAGTGGTGTTCCTGACCGGACGTTTTTTGCTGTGTTCCTGTTCCGTGTATGATCCAGTTTCATCTAACCTTGCTCCTGTCTTCGTTGCCTGTATTGTTTTGACCCGGCTCACCTGACTACAATTCCGTGACCGATTTGGCTGGTTCCACTCTCTGTGTACCAATCTAGGCTTTGGCTGACTACCACTCTCTGTGTACCAATCCAGGCTTTGGCTGACTACTGCTCTGTGTACCAATCAAGGCTTTGGCTGACTTCCGCTCTCTGTGCACCGTTCTAGGCTTTGGCTACTCGCCTAGCGTCCGCTTATCGCTAGTGCTTCTGTTGTCCTAGTCTAGTGTCTATTGCCTTTTCCATACGGTTGCCTGCCAGTCTGCACTATCAAGTTGCCTCCGGTTGCGCTACCTTTCGGCCTGTGCCTCCCTGCAGCCTCCGTTTGTATACTATACAGCCTGTGCTTTACAGTCACTAGTGGTTCTACCACCTGTCAGTCTGCACTTCTCCGCTGCCTTTGGTTGCGTTACCGCTCAGCCTGTGCCTCCCTGCTGCCTCTGTTTGCATACGATACAGCCTGTGCTTTACGGTCACTAACGGTTCTACCACCTGTCAGTCTGCACTTCTTCTCTGCCTCCGGTTGCGCTACCTTACAGCCTGTGCCTCACTGTAGTCTCCGTTTGTCACTATACTGCCTGTGCCTTAACGGTCACTTGTGGTGGTTCGACCTGTCCATTTGCACCTATCAGCTGTCTCAGATTGCGTTGCTGTACAGCTGCTCTCCGTATTGCCTCCGGGCTCGTTAGACTCAGTCTGCCTACCATCACCTCCGGTTGCGCTCCGTGCAGACTGTGCCTACTCTGCTTGCCTCCGGGCATCTCCTCAGTATACTCATTTGTACCGTCAAGTGGGCTGCCTTACCCGGTTATAGGTAAGGCCGGTAGAGCCTATCCGCTCCCAAAACTATTGGGGTGTCTGTCCTGCAGTACCAGCCCCTCTTAGGGCTTCTCCTGACCTGTACTGCTGAGTTTTTGTTCCAGTTCCTGTTCCAGTCATTTTTACATTTCTGTATTTTGTTTTATTCTGTTAATGCCCTGACTTGTGTCAGATTCTATAATGCTATCCTCTGTTTCCATCTAGACCCGTGAAGGGCATTTCTGTATTATTTGTCTAATAAAGATTCATTATTTTACCTTAACCAAATTGTCTGAGTAACCACAAGAAAGAAGAAGTGGTCAGCAGGCCATGAAACATGTTAGGATAATATATTTTATGTTGTTTAAAGTTTGTTTTTAAAATAAAACATATTTTATAGAGGGTTTTTTTTTTTGGTCCATTTTGTATCCAGTCTTTCTTCGTACTTTTACCATTTCATCACTAATAGGTCCATTAGTGGGGAGGACTGGCAAACTTCCCCCACTGGAGTTAACACCGGTTCCGATTATCCACAGACCGGTGGGAGCATGAGGTGTAAGTACCTTTCTATTGCTTAGGGGTTACTGAAGAAATATACTTTGGATTTAAAGCTCTTCTCCTGTGTGTTTTCTTGTGGCTTACTACTTTCCAGTGTTCGTTTGGATCAAGTGGAGATTGGAGCGATCGAGCAGTCTTTCCTTTGGAGTTTTATCTGTGTGGAGGCAGTGATAATATCCTTCACAGGCTCATACGCTGCTTTATATCAAAAGTAGCATTCTACAAATGTGAGTGGATACAACTATATTTCTATATCATTGCAAGTTTATATAGTGATACACTATGATGGTCTCTCACCCTTTTGTTTTTTGGGTGATAAATTGTCTGAGTGTTCAGTAAAACCGTGACACCCTTTAAGTCCTACAAATCAGGGCTTGGACCTAACACAAGTCTAAGTCCAAGTCCTACAACAAATCAATGTTTCTTTAGTGCTTGTGCTAAACAAATCTAAGTTCACTTTTCTCAGGAAATTTTCCACCAGGCAGGAAGTGCCATTTTTTGCCGATTTTGGTTTGAGGAGAAAATGTTCACCCATCTCCTAGACTTCAGTATGAGCATATAATCTGTATAATTGCTATTCTGGTCATTAAATGCAATTTCTTCCTCCCACCTGGTGAGGCACAGATTAGTGTATGCTGTTTCTATCATGTTACCTCAGATTTACAGATAATACTGGTTATTAAATATGAAGTCATTGTGGTTGAATATAAACCACTACTAATATTTAACAATAAATGCAATCTCATCTTCACAATATTGTTTGAAACCAAATAACATGTTTCTTATTGCTTCACACCCTGCCTTGTAGTCAATAGTGGGTAAAGGTATTCTATATCACAGGTGCTGTAAAGGACATCATTATCTAAGGGAATATCTTGGATGCCTGAAGTATCCTTTATATGAGTGCTATATCTATGATTAGTTGGCATTGTAATATACTAGTGGATGTCACTGTACATATGGATATGTGAGAATATATACATTTTGATGTTCAATTATTTTCTTCTGGTAAAAGCCACAGAGATTTTTTTTAATGGAGATGAAAACACAGGCTTTAATTCAACAGTAGAAGAGAGTGAAAATATTTTGTATAATTTAACTAGTATGAATCTAGTTGGTTCACCTTAGTGACGCTTAAAAAATATATTATATATTCTTTCTCTAAGGGATCTTACCAGAGGGAGTGGAAAACAGCAATATATTAACCATTTGAATGCAAGAGGGGTATGCTTTTCAATGCATTGCATACACCCCTGACACTCAAATGGTTAATTGGAGCTAAACAAGATTAATGGTGACATGGTATTCACCTCACATATATGGTCAACAAACCCATGATCATTCTATTATAGAGACAACTTATTGATTTTGTATTTTTGAGTTTATTTAAAAAAAGTATCATCTTATACCAGCATGTTATAAAAAAGTGCTTTCTGAAGGACATACAAGTCTTTTGTGTTACAAATAAAAACCACAGGAGAAGGCAGGGACAGAAGAGGAGAAATGGAGAGGAAAAGAGAGCATGTGAGAAGGGGAGAGGAGGCATGTGAGAAGAGAAGGCACAAAGCATCGGTGAAAGAGAGAAAAAGCAGTGTCAAGTGAGAGAAAGGGGAGACTTGTCTAGCAGTCCTCCCTGCCTGGAACTAATATTAAGAAGAAGCTCTCCTACCTTATTAAGACCTGTGACTCAGACAGGGTCCTGTATGATGGATGACTTATATGACATTGATCACTTTTCCTGCAATCTGTTTAAATCAGCAAATGAAATGGTAAATGAAGCACTTATTTCTTAAGATGTGTTAAGTGTCTTTGTTAAACTTCATGTTTTGTATGAATTCTGAACTTACATAGTATCTTCATTTATCTCTAGTCTCTAGCCATGGGTGTAGGAACTAGGGAGGGTTCATCCCAAATTTAATCCAAAAGTGATATAGTAGAATTTCACAGAGCTGGTGCTAGCACTTGTTCTCCCTAAACACAATGCAGCTTATTAAAAAAACACATTTTAGTGGAGTTACAAATCCCATACATACAGCCAGAATATCAGTCTCTATCCATCTATTGATAATCTAAGTAAGCCAACCTGCCCTTTCCTGTAATTACTTCATTTTTTCCAAGAAGCAAGTGGCAGCACTGGAGGACCAGACAGGTGAATGTAAAGTGATATTGTCTGTGTGAGAGAGAGTGTGTTGGCGTGTGTGTTGGATTATTACTACATCAATTTGTCTCTATCCTTCTTCTGCTGCATTCTCTTTCTATATTTCTACTTTGACCCTCTATCCACTACTTCATTCTTTCTCACAGTTCTTCTCATTTGTTCTGTGCCTGCTACCTAATTTTTCCTCTTCTCTCTCTCTGCTTCTCCTGTGAAATAATGCACTAGAGACCTATGTCTAGCATTCAGTACGTTTTAAAACCTCATTGTAATCTTTTCTTTCATGTGTCCACAATGGTGAAGTTGGTTTCCTCTTGAATGTATCCTTTTCTTTCTGCATACTGCCGAGAGAGTCAAACCGTAGCAAAGCTATAACAGGCAGGTGAAATGTAAATGGGTTTAATAAGGACAGATAAAGCGGGCAGAGAGAGAGAGGTAAATGAAACAATGTAGAAGAACAGAAGGGAAGAGGGTTGAAAACAGTGACGGAAAGGCAAGAGGGTATTGTATGGAGAACTAAAAACAGAAAAAGGTAGAGAGCATTAGAGAGGTGCAAGGTACTGAAGAGAAGGATCCACATCAATAAGAGAAATTCAGTTAGGTCCGATGGCTGTTTTTTAAGCCAACAGCATTTTTTCAAGCACGGTAAGCTACTCAGTTATCAGTGTTGTAAAATAATGGAGGCAAAAAAAACCTGCTGGGCGAAATATTTAGATGCATTTTTGTCCATAGAAAATAATGAAAACGCTGCAAGATGCAATTCAATTGATTGTGTTAGCTCTTAAGATTCGATAAGGGACTCACTTTATTGCAGGAAATTCAAAACCCAGGTTTTTTGCGCGTAGCATCCCTTATCGAATCTAAAAACCACAGATGCAGCAATTGAAATGAAAAAAAAAAATTGTGAAAAAAAATGTAAGTCCCCAGTGGATGTATTGATATGGGGCTGAGGTGGAGAAAGTGAATAGCTCCCCCCCCACACACACACACACACTTTCCATTGGGAGGGAATTTGAACAGAGAATGCTTTTATATATGGGCAATCTCTGTTCAAATTCCCTCACAGCTATTGCCTGGGATGTGTGCTTACACACCTCCCAGTCAACCAGCAGTGAGCAGGGATTGGAGGAACCTGCTTGAAGCTGATTGGCTGGGAGGTGCATAAGCACACATCCCAACCTATGGCTGTGAGAGAATTTGAACAGAGACTGACCATAAATAAAGGCAGTCCCTGATCAAGGTCCCTCATAATGGAGGGATAATATGTGGATTTATCATGTTTTGTTTTAGAATGTGGACAGAACTTTGGGCATGTTTTGAAATATTAACCATCATGTCTCAGTATTGATGTTCCCTTTGAGTTCTAGAGAGGTATGCAATGCATTGCATTGCATAGATACACATTGCATTGTGTAGACCTCTGACACTCAAGAGGTTAAACTGTGCATGGATGTGTGGGTTATGTGTATGGATCATGTACTACTATTGCTTGATTTATATTACAAGTTATGGGGAAGATGGAAGAGAGAAGACGGACCACAAGAAAACAGATGAAAGAAGGATAGAAGAAGAACAGTGGATGACAGATTAGTGTAATAGAGATGAGCTAACGATCAGTGCTTGACAGTGTGTCAAGAACTGATCATTACATATTTTCTTTGAAGTTCCCATAATTCACACTATTTAGCGTGTGTTTTGGGGAAATTAGCTCACAAAACGGATGTTTGGCCACAAGGCCTTTTCTGTGGACTAACATCTGTTGTGCTTTCAGCTGGAAGGGCAATTGAATAATTATTTTTTTTGGTCAGCTAGTATCCATTTTTGCCCTACCAGACAATTGAATCAAGGCCATAAACTGTAGTTTGTGCATACAGTTAAGTACAATATACATTAATTTTGTTGTAATCTGTGTATTATATTATATTAATATCATATTTGCTCAGACTTCAAAAATTGTTTCTCATCTAGCATGGCTGATCAATTTCTATTAAAAAAATCAGAGGAAATTTTGCCTGTGGTGGGGAGATATAGGCCAGAAGGGAGGAAAGTAGACATTATGTGTATGGATGGGGGGGACTGTGTGTGCATGTGATGAAAGAAACCTGTGGGGGGAAGGAATAACCCTGTGAAGATAAAGGAGGGACAGATACCTTAGAGTAAAGGAAGAGTTGCATGGAGAGAGACAAGAGGGTGCAGGGTAAGGGGAGCAGAGAAAGACCTAGATATATTTTCACTGCATGTATACTGAAAATATTAGTGTAGCACTGACCATATTCTTTACCATGGTCATTGATGCCATTTTATCAGTGATTATATTTTTGTCACTTTTTAGCTCTATTTATAAACAGATTACCTCTCTTTACAACAGACCCTGAATTAAATCTTGATTTAACTTATCATCAAGGTAATATGCCATTTAAAATGCATATTTGTTCTATTTTGCAAGAAAAAATTGGGGAGAAGAACCTTACCCCCAAACCCTGGATGCAGTGGTTTCATTTGAAGGTTATACTCACTCATTCAGGTACATATGAACTTAGGTACTCTTTTAAACCTTTGATTGCTAGAGAAGTATCTCACTTTTCACTGGGACTTAAAGGTATTAAAATTTTATATCCCCATCATTTTTTGAGGGGGGTCCTATGCCTTTGCTCCAGCCTATTCTATTTTATTTATTTATTTTTTTAAAGAAAATTACCATTACAGTAAATAATTTGTAGTATGTTGAAAAGGAAGCAGTAGCTACATTAGATGTGAGCTTCTCAATTAAGTTGGCCTGAATTTATCAAATCATGCATAAAATTTCCAAAAATTCCCATTGATCTAAATGGGGGTTTTAACCCCTTAACTCCTTAAGGACCCATGATATTCCTGGACCATCATGGAATTCCGGGCTCCCCATGCGGCTGCACGCCATTCGGGGAGTCCGGAATCAGATTGTGAAAAAAAAAAAAATGGTCCCTGGTCCTTAAGTGACCGCCGTGTGCGTGCACGGCCGGTCCTTAAGGGGTTAAATGGTAGACAGGTCTTCAACGCAATGCTATAGCTTTCAAGGGGCTAAAATACCAATTTAAATCAATAGGAATTTTTAATTCTGCCCTTCTCCACTAATCATTTGAACATATGGTCCTGTTAGAATATCATACAAACTGATGTTTAGGCTACAGTACTCTGGATGAGCTGCAGTAAAACTTTGCTCATAAAGGGAATTTGAATGTACAGATTCTGCAGGTGGATCTCTGTTTTCCAGGGAGGTTTCAGTCAGGGAATGGAAACTTGAAATATTTGCAGAATGTTTCAGTCTTTATGCATTTCTGAGGGATGTGTATGCTGCAGAGGAAGCTTTTCTACATTGTTCCGCTACCATTTTTTTTACATTTCACATTTTTTTACATTGTTGCACTCTTTCTGCTTTCGCAGTCCCACATAGAAAGCTTTCTGAAAACAAATTCAGAGTACAAAAATAGGTGAACATAAATAAAAATAAAAAATATAGGCAATTTTACTTTACATATTATGTGCTCCTATAATATGTGAATCAATCCATATAGTACAGATAGGCACTAGAAATAAATAAAGTTACCATAAATCTACCATGTGGTAGGGTGCACTCTAGAGCTAAACATGTAAACTAAATCGTGAGAATGTAAGGGAGGACTCTAAAAAAGAAAAAAAAAAAAAAAAGAAGACCCTCTCCAACAAAAACACCAAAAGTAGCTCTTTTATAGAGGCACTCCTCAATAAGTAACTACAAAAACAATATAGAAAAAATATATAAGTGTTTATTAGTATACAAATGTAAAGATCACATCTAAAAACAATGAAAATATATACCAGCCGGACTAAATCCTTCAGTTAATACAGTCCCCAAAAAGATTTTACAATATATGCAAATATATACACAATCTATAATAGAATGATATAGAAACCATCAGTCCTGAAAAAGAACATTGAGGTACCCCTAGTGTTAAATACATGCCACTTATAAGTGAAATATACAAAAAGTATCCGTACTTAATAAGGTATAAAATGTGTTGGTATAACAAAGAGAATATAAACAGATAATTATTGACCCCAAAATCTTGAACAGGGTATGGAAAAAGTAGGAAAAAGGGTCTGCAAACTGGAAAGGATCATCCGGCCATGCTGACCATCCCAGATGTTATACCAACACATTATTGTACAATCTTTTTGGGGACTGTATTAACTGAAGAATTTAGTCCGGCTGATATATATTTTAATTGTTTTTAAATGTGATCTTTACATTTGTATACTAGTAAACACATATATTTTTTCTATATTGTTTTTGTAGTTACTTATTGAGGAGTGCCTCTATAAAAGAGCTACTTTTGGTGTTTTTGTTGGAGAGGGCCTATAATATGTGAAATCAGATAGGAAGTTGACTGTCACTTTAGAACAAATACTGCAACACTGTATAATGTCATACTTATAAATGGATTTTATGTTTCATTATAGCAGTGTTTCTCAACTCCTGTTCTCAGAACCCACTAACAGGCCAGGATGTGATGATTTCCTTGTTAGAGCACAGGTTAGTTAATCAATGTGAATGAGCCTATGATCACCACACCTGTGCTCTAGCAGAGAAATCCCGAAGTCCTGGCCTGTTAGTGGGTCCTGAGGACAGGAGTTGAGAAACACTGCATTATAGAATCATATTCATGTTTTATTTTATATTTTTGCAAAGTGCTATTTTTGGCTACACATTTTATAGCATATCAATGATTTAACAAATTATAATGATCCATGCAGTATTATAAGAACATGCATATTGTATATTAATGATTTAACCTATTGAAATGATCCACTGAAGGACAAGGTCACTAGATATGATCTGTATAAGAAAATATAGCAATGTAGTCAATAAATATTATTTCTTTGAGAGGACTATCATAAAAGTGCATTGTATTTCAATAACTCTGTTATCATTGCTTGTAATATTTACCAAATATAAATATACTATATCAGAAAAGAGGCAACATTTTGCAGAGTGGAGGTCTTCTGTATTTCTGCAGGTAGATTCGCTGCAGTTAATCTTGCTGATTGGTGTCTACCTTTTTGATGTAGGATATAAAATTCCAGGAGAGTTTAGTTGCACTGAGTGATACAGTCTCTCAGTTAGTGTATTATTGTATACAGCTTAAAGCAGTACTAGTCCCTACTCATTTTTCCTGTATTGATTTTTTTTTTTTTACACAGTTAAAATTACGGCTCTTATACTCATGGGCCATGAAGAGGTTCCCTGGATTCCTAAAACTCAGCAAAACAAGTGATCGATAAGTCAACCTTGAGTCAGTCATAGTCAGCCAATGGGAAGTTGTAACATCATCCACAGGGATAAAACTGATTTTTATTTCTGTTGGATGACTTAGGGCATCATGTGTGAAAATTCAACAAGATGATAAAAAAAGCCTAGAAATGATCTAGAGAACCAGAACTACCTGAAATAGATCTATTATGGTTCATTAATGTTTCCTTAGTGCTCATTCATAAAATATAATTGAAAAAGACTTGCTTTTAAAGGAGAACTGCACCCTCGGAACAGTTGTTTGTTAATTTGCTCAGTATAAGTAGTAACCTAGGTAGGTTTCCCTCATGCAAAACTCAGTGTGATTATTGTGGTTTGCAGTGTATAACTGAATGGGAACATTTAATACCCTGAAAAAGTATATTAGGCCCTTTGGCATCATGGGATTATCTCTCCTCTCTCTCTCTCTCTCTCTCTAACTGTAGACCACCCCACCCACCTAAAGGATGAGGCTCTCTCTTTGTCTCTATGTTGCCCAACTCACAAATCTGCAGGGTTAGGCACTCTTTAAAACTGTAGCCAGCACCACCCATCATTCTTAAGGGGGGGGGTTCTCTCTACTGCTGTTGCCAGCCTACAAATCATTGTAAAGGAAGTAAAATGTCCCCATTTAGTTTAAACTACAAAAGAGTTTAAATGCAAAAAACAAAAACGGTTCATATATATATATATATATATACATTGTATAGTCCTGTGATTGTAAGGAACCTGTTCTCCGATATATTAATATATGCTTGTGTCTTTAATATTAATAGTTAAAGCATCTGTAAGAGCAGGGTATTTTGGTTGTATGTTTTACTCTATCTGCTCATGGATCCTAGGTGCACGTACCGAACGGTTCATTTAGAGTTGACACCGGGCTTGTTGCCCGGTAGCCATATGTTTATTTTGCCGCATTGATACTCAGCTCTATTAGGTTTAAAGTGACGTGTATTGAGTGAATGCATGTGCAGCTAGAGTTATGTGGTAACCAATGAGTTTCGGTACATTGAGAGATATGGAAGTCTCCGACGTATTGCACAGCCCGCTCTTACCCTTGTGTTGCAACAGCTTTGGATGCACGGTAAGAATGATACTGTTAACTATGTATCTTTGGAACATGACTATGGGTGCGCACGGCTGGGAATGTTGTGAATTGTTGTAGATTCTAATTTTTTGTATATTTTCATTATCTTCTTTTATCTGGCTGTGCTTGCGCGCGTACATGATTTAAAGATTATGCTCATCTTCGGAGGAGATCAGTCATGTCAAATTAGTATTATAATGATACTGCACAATCCCATTATTTTTTCTATGCTTATGTTTAATATTTTGTTGCAATACATTATCGACACATGCTGCAGACTTCTACAATTGCTTCCTTTTGATGTTTATTTTAGTTCTTTATGCTAATTAGGCATGCTTGATTGGATAATCTCAAGTTTGGCACCTTCACATGGTTGTGGTTTTTTTTTAAGGGACGCTGTTTGTTAGTACACTTTATCCTGACGAAGGCTGTGTGGTTGACAGCCGAAACGTTGAATAATTAAATCACTTTATTCATCACTACTTCGTTGAAGTCCTGTGTGTGCTTACTCATATTTTGGATTGATATATATATATATATATGTAAAATAACAAACAAAATAAGTATCTTGTAATACCTTTTTATTGGACTAACAGAATTTTGGATTGACCAATAAAAAAAGTATTACAAGGTACTTATTTTGTTTGTTATTTTACATCTGCATCACTGGACAAATACGGCTACAATCTCCTATATATATATATATATATATATATATATATATACTAGCAGTTTGGGACGGCGTTGCCCGTCATGTTATGCAGGAAATGTTTCTTTTTTTTTAAATAAATGTTATGATAGTGAATTATAGCGTAGGGTGTACGTGTCAGAAAGGTACACACAGTGATAGACAGAGACACATGCAACACACACATATACACACACATGCACTGACAACACAAACAGTGACACACAGCTGCAAATCAGAACATAAATACATACAGTGTGAGCAGTGTAAGTAACATACCTCCCAACATTTCATATGGCCAAAGAGGGACACTTGTGTTTTCGGTGGTGTTACTGGGGGCGTGGCTGGTGGTGTATTTTAGAGAATTTTTAACCCTTTGAGTGCCAGGGGGTAAGCAATGCATTGCATCCCCTCTGGCATTGAAATGGTTAAGTTACTCTTTCTGTAAGTGAATGATTTAGAAGAAGATGAAAGTATTTTTTTTACACAGACTAATTTAACAGATATATACAGAAGTTTATTCCCACATTACTGTGGGTTTTATTGATGTGGAGCAATCTGATACACTGGTATATACACCACACAATGTGATCTCCTAAATAGAGGAGCAGAGGGATTTGGGTGTCAAACAGGGACTGTCCCTCCTATACTGTATAGTGCCAGTCCTTATACACAGACACATGCAGACTGTATACTATACAGCAGAGGTTCTCAGCCCATGCCCTCAGTGGCCACTAACAGGCCAGGACTTAGGAATTTCACTGCTAGAACACAAGTGTGTTGATCAGAGGCTCAGTCATATTGATTAACTCACCTGTGCTCTTAAAAGGAAATTCTAAAATCCTGGCCTGTTAATAGCCACTGAGGGCACAGATTGAGAACCACTGCTATACAGTGCCAGACCATTGTAGAGAATTTTTAACCCTTTGAGTGCCAGGGGGTAAGCAATGCATTGCATCTCCTCTGGCACTGAAATGGTTAAGTTACTCTTTCTGTAAGTGAATGATTTAGAAGAAGATGAAAGTATTTTTTTACACAGACTAATTTAACAGATATATACAGAAGTTTATACCCACATTACCGTGGGTTTTACTGATGTGGAGCAATCTGATACACTTGTACATTAGGCTGACCAGACCTCACCTTTAACCAGTGACACATATGAAAAATGCATACTGCAGGGCTGCTTTGATTTTGGTGCACTCCTGAAATATGCTTATTTCCTATGTGTCCCCGGTTAAAGGTGAGGTCTGGTCAGCCTACTGTATATACACCACACCGTGTGATCTCCTAAATAGAGGAGCAGAGGGATTTGGGTGTCAAACAGGGACTGTCCCTCCTATACTGTATAGTGCCAGTCCTTATACACAGACTGTATACTATACAATGCCAGACCATATATAAATAGTTTGTCATACATGCTATACAGTGAGCTATGTACAGCATGGAGATGATTGCAGGAACTGGCACCTCTACTTACAGACAGACTGACAAACAACCTGCTCTCTTTCTCTCTCTTTGTGCAATGTATAAATACAGTCACATTCATGTCTCTGCCATTTACCAGCTCAGCTGAAGCCTTGCTCTGCACTGCCTGATCACCTCTCTGCCGTTGTTTCCACTTTCTCAGCAAGCCAGTATCCTCCTGCTGATTGTTTAGAAATCAGCTCACTTGTAGTAATTAGCAGAGCTGTGTAGGCTCAAAGACAGGGAATGAAGAAGCTGCATAATACAGATTGGACCATGGCCTTCCAGCTGTAGCTTGAACATTGTTCCCATCATCCTCAGCGTGCATGTGTGTATATGTGTGTATGTGTCTGCTAGTGTGTGTGTGTGGGAGGGCATGTGCATGTGTCTGTGGTGTAGGAGTGTGTGGCAGCCATTTTTTTTTTTCAGCCTTAGATAGTGGTGGGCGGGCTGGATAGTGGGGGCAGGCCAAAAATCACACTCCCACAGAATCACCCAATGGCAGCAGTAATCCTTTTTACTGCCGCCCCTGGGTGTGTTTTGCCAGGCACAAAGTCTTCTTTTATATATATAGATATATATATACTGACTACTGTATAAATCACACCTGCTAAGGTAAGTACTTCTGTTAAACAAAATAAGAGCCACTTAATACATTTAACAAACATGTTTTTTCTGTTTTATTTTCAGGGTTGGTTCTTATATAAACCACTTCGCTCAAGGACAGATTTCCCAATAGGCAACTACAACTTTGTGAGCGACACCCATGTTCTGACCTTTAGGTGTTATGAGAGCAATCATAATGTTTTTCAACCAGATTTAATCCCATTTACAGGCTAATATTTAACCCACTGGGTGCTATAGAGGTCTCTAATGCATTGTGGAGCCATTGATCTCTCTGGTAACCAAGGGGATGGGTTTTTTTCTCTTCTGCTTGTTATAGGCAAAGGGAAATGTTTGTGCCAGGAAACAATGATGAGACTGGGGTTGGGGTCATGTGAGGAGTGAGCAGTGTTGCTGTGGACAGAGGTAATGGTGCCTAAAGTGCCTTGCCCAGGGGTTCCTGAAAATTTAAATCTGGAACTGCTTTGTATTCTAGAGAGTATGGAACATTATTATCTCTAGCATCCAAAGGGTTAAAGCAATACTGAATATTTACACATTTATTTCAGCAAAGTAAAAGTGTAATGAAGAAACATTGGCAGACTACTTTTAGCTGTAGAGAAAGGAGGCTGATAATTGCTTATGCAGAACAAAGTGGTGAGATTAAATAATCCAATTATTGTCAGCACAATTATTTTTAAAAAAAGGTATTTGAAGAAGTGACCTTCTTTTCTGTATTCTGACTTTGCTTGTTCAAAAGATGTGTTAAATATGTACCTTTTGCAGAGAGATGTGAATAACTGGAGTAACTAGTCTTTGGAAGGTCCTGGCAAAGATGTTATTTTTTTGGGGCCCCCTAACTCTGAGATATTCTCCCTGGAGCATAACTAGAACCTATTGGTCCAGGGGACTAATGTCTCCTTTGGATGTTGGGCCTTGTCACAACTGCACCCCCTACACCTCCTCTAGTTATATCTTTGTTTTGGATGTAGGGTAGAGGGCTTATATTTTTTTGTCTATCAATGTGTTAGTAGCTTAAAGGGATAGTGATGTTTCAAAATTAAATCAGCTCAAATTAATCTTCATAGTATTTGGGCCATGAAGAGTGTTTTTTCAATACTGTCAGAGTTGTAGTTCAAGAGTAATTGAATGATAAATAATCCACCTCCCCTTTTACCTATTGTAAGCCATCTCCCCTCAGATGTAGAATCTGACCAGACAGCTCACAGCAAGGAACAATCTTCTTACTGTGAGAACAATGAAAACCCTGCCCCCCTTGATAGGTTTTTCAGGTTTTTCCCTTATGCTAATTGAAGATTGTCCTTGTCTGCAAGCCATCTAGCACCACCTTTCTGTTCTGAGGTGATCAGTGTTACATCAGTAAAAGGGGCGGGAGGGGATACTTTATCATTCAATTACTCTTGAACTACAACTCTGACAGTATTGAAATAACACTCTCCATGGCCCAAATACTATGAAGATTAATTGGAGCTGCTTTTATTTATTTTTTTCAAAGGTTTTATTGAAGAAGAATGGTTACACTACAATAGCGTAGAAACAGTATCATCAACATACAAATTGCATGTTGTCGAAGATACATTTCTTAATATTTCAGAAATTGAATCAATTCAGAGTGGTTTACATTGTAGTAGAAATAGATAATAGGTACTAGAAAAGACATCATGAATAGAAGGGACTGGAACATGAATCAGCTAAGTGAAGTGTGAATAGATAAAATAAGGGGAAGGGTGAGTTAGACCAACCTGAACAAACCTCGAGAAAGTAATGTAGGAACTTGTATAGAGATTTTAGGGGGAAAACGAGTGTAGCATATCAAGGCAGATATACTGACAGAAAGAAAAAAAAAGAGGAGAAAGAGATGGGGGAGGAGAGGGGCTAGAAGACTGAGGGAGGAGGTTGGGTATGTTGGTGGGCTCGTCGACAACTCGGTCCACTTCTGGAGGCAAAACCTGGACCTATCAGACTCAGGCATGATATCTATGAAAGCGCTCATCATGGAGCTGCTTTTATTTTGAAACATTACTATCCCTTCAATTTGTTGCCACTCTCCAGCCCTTGGGAAAGGCTGTTTATTATTAGAGAGTGATTCACACTCTCTTTGACATTTGTGAGGGGTTGATTAATATATTGTAACCTCACACATCTACTGAGCAACAATAAGGAGTTTTTCCTTTAAGGTTCAATTCAGTAAAAAAGTGGCCAATTCTGAAATGCTGTCCAAAGACCTGTCCATTAAGAGAACAGTACAAAGGACAAGGGGTCACCACCTGAGGAAAGGAGATTTCATCTACAACATTGGCAGGGATTCTTTAAGGACAATAAAGGTATGGAATTCACTACCTGAGGAGGTGGTGCTAAGGAATACAGTAGATGCCTTTAAAAAAGGGCCTTTTTTAAAAGAGCAGAAACGAGAGGGCTATGTATGTTATTATTGGGATTAATGTTGATTTAGTGCTTATTGAGCCAAGGAGAAATCTGATTATCTTTTGGGGCTAGACTTAAAGGTTTACGTTAAAATATCCGCTGAGTAAAAAAGGTGTAGTGTGAGGTGTATACACTTGAGGCAGAAGGAGTTTTTGGAGTTTGGAGAGAGGTGTACTAATTTGACACATATCACACTTTTGCACATATTACATACACCCATACAAACACATACACATACATACACATAGTCTTTTTTTTATAACACCTTACACATTTTTTAAACTTTATTTTTTCAGTTTGAATCTGTGAGTGACAGAGTGTGAGAGAGAGTGAGTGGGATCGAGTGAGGGCCTGTGGGAGTGCCTGGGTGTGAGTGGGTGAATGATGCGATGAGAGGAGGACAGGAGAGAGGGATGGGGAGAGTAGTGGAGGAGGAGGAGGAAGGTCAGGAGGGCATCCCTGAGGAGAGTAGGGGTGGGAGAGGAGATCCGCAGGGCGGAAGGGGGCTGGGCCCAAAAGAGCAGGCACACGGAGGTCAGGGAAAGAAACTGTAGTGGGAAGAGGGGTACCTGCTGGGGACCACCACACACAAGCAGGGGTGCAGGCAGGACACTCTGGTTCTAACTCCTCACAGGTCAGAACTGAGGAGGACAGAATCAGGGATCCTCGCTATACAGAGGAAGAGAATAGGGCCCTTGTGGAGGCTGCTTTGGAGAGGGAGAGTGTCCTCTTTCCAAGGGAGAGGGTCCCTGGCTTGGCTTTGAGGAGGAAGGCCATCTGGAACCAGATATGCAGCCAGGTGAATGTGGTGGCCAGCTGCAGATGAGACGTGGAGTCCATCAAAAAAAGATGGGGTGACTGCATGAGGCAGGTGAAAAAGAAGATGGGGGATGCACCTGAGGCACCAGAGGTGGTCCACCGGTAGAAATCACTTTCAACCACTCGGAGGAGATGCTGCGGCAAACCATGTCCTCCACAGTGATTGAGAGGGTCCCTGGAGGATAGGACACTGGGGAAGAGAGGAGCCTCCACACTACCGATAAGTGCATCATCACATAACCACACACCACATCAACCCACACAACGATTACACACAAACACAGTCACATCTCCACATATGTCCATCATTCATCCACACAACTGCACCAACACAGCACCCTGAGGGTTAAAACAGGATACAATACAAGGACAAATTTCAAGGTTCAACCAGGCCCAAACCTGTCCAAGTCCCAGGTCAACCCTCATGTTGTTGTGCTGATCACACACAATCCACACAAACCATGTTTATAAAAGTGTTGTATGTTAAACATCATAACTGTTCCTACACAATGTCACCCATGTACCCACAGGGAACCCAGCACATAACCCCTCGAGTGCTAGAGGGATTATTAATGCATCGCTCAACAATGCTTTGGCAACCCCTCCAGTGCTCAAAGGGTTAACCATAAAACAAACACAAATCGATAGGGTAACAATTACATGCTAAGGCGACATTCACTAAACGGTGAAAAAGAGATGGTGGAGCAAAATTAACCCTTACATATCCTAACTTCACCAATCCCAATGTTAGTCTATGGAGACTACTCAATTAAATTAATCAAGTTGTTATGGTCCCATTGTATAGACTCCATATAAAACACTGGAAATGGGAAAATGAGATCACTGGAGTAGTCATCATCATGTTCAGTTCATCAGGTCTTCATCACCGCTTACTGAATTACAAAAAGCATGGATCAGGTCACACATCACAGTCCCACTGAGAATAACTGGTTGTATGTGCAACACACAGGCCTAAAAGAATTCCCTGGAATTAAAGGAAAAAAAGTAGGCCTTGGTGCTGTGTATGCAATCATTTACTCTAACATGAAATGACATATCTCACATTTGATTCCCACATGGATCCTCAAGAGTGGTGATCAAAGATATCCTTCACTACTGGCTTGATTGTTGCCCTTCAGGATTTAACTGTAACAGACCTCATGGACAGGATCCTGTCAAGTTCAACAATCTGAAATTGCCATGGTGGTATCCCATGCATCGCAATGCATAGGATACCATAATAACAATCAGAGACTCTCATGTCAACTAGTTAGAAATCTTGCATTTTACGGGATAAAACTAAAAAGATAGGGATGAATAACAGTTGAATCGAACTGCAGATCTTTTAAAAATATATATGTACACAGAAAGAAAATTGGTATAAAATCTATGTGAAAATGTACCTTTTATATGTGTACAAATATATCATAAATAAAAACATACCTAGTATATCCCATCTAAGTAAGGTGGGATATACTAGGTATGTTTTTATCTATGATATCAATAGAATTTAAGTTTAGATGGTTGTACACATATAGCCAGTAAGGCAATCAAATGTACTGAACTGATCTCTGGGTTCATATCTTGGTAGGATATATTAGTATACATTTGAAAGGTACATATCCATATATATATTAGACCATTTTTCTTTCTGTGCACATTGTACGGGATAGTAATAGTTAATTTCACCTTGATGTAATATTGTAGGCATTCTAAAAAGCTGCAGATTCCAGTCATTTGACCAGATGGAGGCTCTTCAGCAGTGGCAAAATTGCACTGTTTAGAGATAAATGCTTAATTGGAATGGTCTACAAAGTGTTCCTGGTTTGCAAGCACACTTTGTAGACCATTCCAATGAAGTATTTATCTCTAAATAACACAATTTTGCCTCTGCTGAAGAACTTCCGTCTGGTCAGATGACTGGAATGCGGAGCTTTTTAGAATGCCTACAATATCACATCAAGGTGAAATTAACCATTACTATCCCATTAATCCTGTCATTATTACATTTAATAATCACACCATCTCATTTACCCACACATCTTACAGGCCTCCAGCACAGTAGGAGTCCATGGAGGAGGCTGAATCACTACCCAGTGAGGAGTACACAGAGGAGGGTACCAGCCTGTTGTCACCGAACCCACCATCAACACCTGTTCCAACACCTGCTGCTCCACCTGCACCACCTGCACTGACACCTGCTGTTCAACCTGCTGCACCACCTGCAACAACACCTGCTGCACCACACCAATACAGTGCCTGGATGCAAGAGGAAGAAAGGTGGGTGCATCCCATAACCTCCACGAGGTACTACCCTCCAGCAGGAGCACCACCACCACCAGGGAGCCAATGGCTGCCTGGGACAGAGGCCACCCCTCAATATGGCCCATATTGCCATCAGATGGAACTACCCTCATGGAAGGCTCCCCAACATGGGCCCAGGTATGATCCCAGGTGTGGACCAAGCACCTACCAGTGGTCAAGGTATGAGCCTTGGCCATTGGATTATCAACACCTGGGCCTGATTGGGGATTCTCAGTGCCCTCTACCAAGGAAACACTTTACGCCATCACCACCACCACAGACATCATTTGGCAGCTCTGATTCCCTAGATGTGGTGGGCACATACCCATCATCTGCAGCAGCCTCTCCACCAGCAGACTCAGCAGTGGCAGCAGACACAGCAGCAGACTCAGCAGCAGCAGAAGCAGACTCAGCAGCAGCAGACACAGCATCAGACTCAGCAGCAGCAGACTCTCCAATAGCAGCAACCACACTAGCAGACTCACTAGGCACATCCACCTCCAGCATTACACGCATCAGGGGGATGGAAGCGGAGTGCCTGGTGCTACAGAGGGGACTAGTTCAGGAATTCCAGAGGACCAACAGGAACATCACAAGGCTCAGAAGGGAATCCCAGAGGAACACCTCAACAATTGAAGCCAGGATACATGCCCTGGAGGTAGAGCACACGGTACAGACCACACAACTCTGTCAGTACCATACAGGGATGATGGACATGATGGGGCAGCTGCTGGTAGCAGTTCCAAGACCACAACCGCAGGGAGAACCTGCATGTGGAGAGGGAGCAGCAGTCAACAGAGGGGTCCAGTGCACCCAACATTCCCTCCAGTGTAACCCCTGAAGCTACACCTAAGGTGAAAAGGGTGACCAGGCAGTCAGCCACAGCATCAACTTCTGGCACCCAATCAAAGGTCCTCCCAACTTGTTATTTTCCCCCTAAATAAAAAAATTGTGATTTGGAATCCTGTCTGATATGCTTTGTGTTTAGTGATAGATTGGGTGGCAGAGATTTCTCCAATGCATTGCCAAGCAATGCAGTGAACACAACATCTGCTGAGGTAACATGTTTGTGGGATGTTACAACATAGGTTCTCACACACACCATTGTACAAATTCAACTGGCAATCCATCCCTGGAGCCAAATAACATGACAGTGTTATATGGCCACGATGTGGATTAAATTTGTAAACAAAACCTACCCCTTAGCACAACAACTGATGCAACACTGTGAACATTCATCTGCATCAATTGTTGGAGTTTAAGGGGTTCGGCAAACAGCTATTCAACTTAGCAGAGAATGAACAAGCAGGATAGATGGAACATACAGCCAAATAGCTGTGATTCTAACTCTTATTATGAAACTGACTTACTGGAGAACCCAATGCTCCCCCTAGAATTTCATTGTGCGTGCTACACATTGAAATCTTAGGGGGAGCATTGGTTTCTCCAGTAAGTCAGTTTCACAATAAGAGTTAGAATAACAGCCTAACTTACTGGATAATCCAATGATCAGGCTAAGATTTCAATGTGTAGCACACACATTGAAACCTTAGGGTGAGCAGTGAGTTATTTAGTAAGTTGTGTTGATGTTTCACTAAGGTTGAAACAAACTTCACCAGTGGTTTCACTTCTCCACTTTGTTTGTTTGGTAATGTAGCCCATGTACTGAGATATGTCAAACCAGAGCAATCTCAGATTGATCAACATGTGAACCATGGGCATGACACCTCTGCGGAAGTAATGTCCCCTGTATCACCTCTGTATAGCTCACAACACACATTGGTGTATCACTGCCATTATCTCCTTGCATGAATACATCACAAAGTCCACTCATGGTCTAACAACTAGTGGACTCCTGTGATGTAGGTCATGTATTCTTATGTACGAGGGATACTGTAGCCTTGAGTATGGTTCCACACTGAGACATGTCTAATCCAGCATGTATTCATACAGACACAGATAGAACCATGATGGTTCTCCTTTATTGTGTCTCAAACTACATTAAAACATACATGTGTTTTCTGGGTATATTGCCTATATATGCATTGAACACTTGTATGAGTACACAAAAGGTACATTTAAACTTAATATGGATACTTTAGAAACACTACTGAACTGCTCATGTGTTGTCCACAAAGTTTGTTAGCTTTGTAGATAAGCATTCTAACTGTACAGGTTTGATACCTGGATGTTAGTACACACACAAATTTGTGTCTTGTGTGGATATGTGAATGTTCCAGTAGAGGTTGCTGTGAACATCACGTCAAACATTGCATCATCAACACAATCACTTGAAACATCAAGGAGTGAGCTTCATGGAAGTGTTGTCAACGCTTCAGTCCAGTCACATGGAAACTCCTCTGTTGGATGGATCATGCTATGGATTCCTGTCGGACAAGAGGACAGGATTTGGAACAGTACCCTCAAACTGATCGTCATGTAACAGCTTCAACATCATTATCCCCTTAATCTGTTCCGTTACAGGGGAGTACACAAATCATTGCTTTGTAATGTGTTGTATACTCGTCTGTAACCCATTATGGAGAGAACTAAGGGGATGTCAACCAGCCCTAGTGATATGTGCCCCTGACATGAATACACACATCAACAAATATGTCCAAATAGCTCCATGAAACAAATAAATTTGGCATGTCACTGTGAGAGTGACAGGGGCAGGCCAAATGTATTTGTTTCATGGAGCTATTTGTTGATGTGTGTATTTATGTCAGGGGCACATATCACTGAACACACAGATCAGCATGGTGTCCCTTGAGATCTAACCCACATTTCATGACCTCTATGTTCTGTAACGATACCAATGTAGAACCATCCCTCTATTGCTCCTCTCAGCTCTTGCAAACTACAGGTCCCATGTTGACTCCAATGGCCCTTTGAACCCTGATGTGTCAGAGTGTTATCCAATGTATTGCATTGGATAACACTCTTTCACTACAAGGGTACCATGGTTGCTATGGCCATGATCATAGCAAATAACTTTAGTTGCTGTCAATCAAACCATGGAAGATGCTGAACATGGGTTATGTGTTGTACCTTGGTTCTTGTGGGGGGTATGCATGATATCCTTGAGGTAGCAATGTCAAAGTGGAGGAGGGAATGGAAGATGATTTTGGAAACCCCAAACACAATATGCCACATCCATTGTATGGATGATGTTTGGGGCCATACTGATGCCAGTGTCAGGGCTGTGTCATTGATCCTGTGGGGTGAAACAGAACATCATGTGCGGTGTGGCTATTGTGTTGACACCAATTCACAGGAATGATGATGGACATGCATGGATTGTGTGAATGCCTGTGTTATACTCACAGCTGAAGTGGTCCCTGATAAGCCTGTCTCTCATCTGCACCCCTCTCGGGGTCACAACATGGTTACATTTGAGATTAATCTGGCAAAGCAAAACTGAATAGGTTCAACCAAAACTCTTAATTTTAAAAAAGCTAAGTTCAAATTGTGAAGGGCTTCAATACAACACATAGACTGGGATACTTTATTTAAAGGGATAGTAATACTTCGTTTTAACTTTATTTTAGTTTGTAGGCATTAAAAAAACATGAAGAATGATATAAGTCTTATCTCTCAAACCTTTATGGTTTATGAGATATTCACAAGCAAAGTTCCCCTCCCAGCCCCTTTTACCTAGTGTAAGCCATCTCTTCTCAGATGTGAGTCTGGTTGTATGAACAGACAGATAACAGAAGGGGACAATTTTCTTTGTATGAAAACAATGAAAGCCCTTCCCCCCTTGACAAGTTTTTCAGCTTTTTCCCTTATCTTAATTGAAGATTGTCCCTCTCTGCAGTCTACCTGGGCATCTCCCTTCTGATCTGGTTGAACGGGGGGGGGATACTTTGTTTGTGAATATCTCTTAAACCATAAAGGTTTCAGAGATAACACTTATATGTATGTATGTATGTATGTATGTATCTTTATTTATATGGCGCCATACAGTGTACGCAGCGCCTTACAATAGACATATATTACAATAAATAAGAGGTGATGAAATAAGTGCGACATTCATAGAAACAATGGGAGAGAATTCCCTGCCCCAAGGAGCTTACAGTCTAAATGGATAAAGGGAGACATACAATGGGGTAAGAGGGTGTTAACTGCTGAGATTACAAGTGCTGAGTTTGGCCAAAGGCAGTGCATGGTCCTAGTGCTCCAGAAGATAAGACTTCAGGGTAGACTTAAAGACAGAGGGGGATTTTTCTAGGCGTAAGGAGAGGGGTATGGAGTTCCATAGGTATGGAGCAGAAAGCGAGAAAGGTTTGAGACGGGAGAGGGCAGAGGGTGTGGATGGTGCAACAAGAAGTGCATTGTGTGCTGAGCGAAGGAAGCGGCCAGGAACATAATAGGAGATGAGGGAAGAGATGTAAGGAGGGGTAGCAGTGTGGAGAGCGTTAAAGGTGAGAAGAAGGACTTTGTAATTGATGCGCTGCTGAACTGGGAGCCATGACAGATGTCTGAGAATTATGTGGGCAGGTTCAGTTTTTGGGGAGAGTGTGGTGATTCGTGCAGCTGAGTTTAAAACAGATTGCATAGGTGAAAGATGAGTAGCAGGGAGGCCAGTTAGTAGGATATTGCAATAGTCTAAGCGGGACAGAATGAGGGCACGTATAAGAGTTTTAGTAGTTTGTTGGGAGAGGAACGGGTGGATTTTAGCAATGTTACGGAGAAAGAAGTGAGATGATCTAGCCACAGAGTTAATGTGAGGGGAGAAGGAAAGAGAGGAATCAAATATGGCCCCAAGGCAGCGTGCTGAGCTGACCGGATCAATATCAATTCCATCAACTGTAATGGTGAAGCTAGGGGTTCGGCAAGGTCTTGGTGGGAAGATTAGCAGTTCGGTTTTGGCCATGTTAATCTTCAGCTGACGCTGTGCCATCCAGGAGGAAATGGCCAAGAGGCAGTCTGAAATTTGCAGCTGGATTTGTGGTGAAAGATCAGGAGTGGAGATGTAAATTTGGGTATCGTCAGCATATAGATGGTATTTAAAGCCAAATGAACTAATAAGTTCACCCAATGAAAGAGTGTACAGTGAGAAAAGCAGAGGACCCAGAACGGAGCCTTGAGGCACCCCCACAGACAGAGGGACCGTGGAGGAGGTGTTATTGTTAGAGGACACAAAAAAGGAACGTTGTGAGAGATAGGAGGAGAGCCATGAAGCAGCTTGATTTCGGAAACCAAGACTGTGGAGAATTTGAGCAAGCAGAGAATGGTTAACTGTGTCAAAGGTAGAGGATAAATCGAGTAGTATAAGTATTGAAAACTGTCCTTTGGCTTTTGCAGTCTGGAGATCATTAGCCACCCTGCAGAGAGCGGTCTCAGTTGAATGACCGCACCGGAAACCAGACTGCATCGGATCCAAAAGACAGTTAGAGTTGAGGAATTTGGTTATTTGGGAGAAGACCAGGCGTTCTAGGAGTTTTGAGGTATGTGGCAGAAGGGAGACAGGTCGATAGTTAGAGAGACAGGAGGGGTCGAGGTTAGTCTTTTTGAGCAGGGGTTTAATTTGGGCCTGTTTGAAGGAAGAAGGGAAGGTGCCTGTGGAGAGAGAAGTGTTGAAGATGTGTGTTAATATAGGTGTAAGGACTGGTGCAAGTGGTTTGAGTAAGTGGGAGGGCAAAGGGTCCAAGGAGCAGGTAGTGAGGTGGGTAGATAGGAGAAGTTGAGAAACTTCTTCCTCTGTTATTGGGGTAAAACTATCAAAGTATGATGAGGGGGGTTTGGGGAGAGAGAGTTCGGAGGCAGATGGAATAGTAGGAATCTGTTTTTGAATAGATTCCACCTTGTGCTTGAAGTGATCTGCAAAAGCTTGAGGTGAATGTATGGGGTGAGAGGAAGCAGTGGAAGGATGGAGCAAGGAGTCAAAGACCGCAAAGAGACGGCGCGGGTTTGATTTATTGTTGTGGATTAGTATGGTGTAGTATTCTTGTTTAGCTTTTGATAAAGCAGAATGCAGGCAGGACAGCATAAATTTGAAGTGGATGAAATCTGCATGTGAGCGAGCTTTCCTCCAAAGGCGTTCAGCAGAACGAGTGCAGGAGCGTAGGAAGCGGGTGTGGGAGTTGAGCCAGGGTCGTGGATTGACTTGACGGCTCCGTTGTGGTTTCAGTGGGGCAAAGGAATCAATAGCAGAGGATAGAATGGAGTTGTAGGAGTTAACTAGAATGTCTGTGTCAGAGATGGCTAGCAAAGAGGAAAGATTAGAGTTAAGTGAGGCGCTCATCCCAGCAAGATCAAGTGAGCGGGTATCCCTTATAAATCTGTTGGTGGGAGGGATGGGGGAAGGGGCAGTGTGAGAAAGAGAGAAGGATATAAGATGGTGGTCTGATAGAGGGAATGGGGAAACTGTGAGAGAGGAAAGGTCCAGACCCTTAGTAAAAACAAGATCGAGGCAGTGACCAGCTTTGTGAGTGGCACTGTCGGTCCACTGCTGGAGATCAAGGGAAGCGGTTAGATCTAGAAGACGGGAAGCCCAGGGGACAGAGGGGTTGTCAATATGACAGTTAAAATCACCCAGAATAAGGACAGGATTGTCAGTGGAGAGAAAGAAGGAGAGCCAGGATTCAAAATCTGAGAGAAAGTTTGAAGGAGAAGAGGAGTTAGTAGGTGGCCTGTATATTACAGCCACGCGCATAGACAGGGGGTAATAGAGCTGGATTGCGTGTACTTCAAATGAAGAAAAGTGCACACATGGTGGGATTGAGAGGGTCTGGAAGCGGCAGCGGGAGGAGAGAAGGAGACCTACCCCCCCACCTCGACCAGTGGATCGAGGGGTGTGTGAGAAGCAGAACCCTCCATGAGAGAGTGCAGCCTCCACAGCTGTGTCCTGTGCAGATAACCAAGTTTCTGTGAAGGCAAACAACTGCAGTGATTGCTCACAGAAACAATCATGAATGGGGGTTGTCTTATTAACTATGGAGCGGGTGTTCAACAGAGCACAGGAGAAGGGGAGAAAGGAGGGTGAATAAAGAGGAATGTTTATGAGATTTGAGGGGTTAGAACCCTCCAAGTTGCGGTGGGAGGAAATGGTGGGCCGTGGCTGATAGCAGGTGGGTATGGGGATTGGGCCGGGATTGGGAGCAATATCCCCTGCAGCAAGCAGAAGGATAAGACAAAGGGCAGAGATGTGGGAGTGGGATTATATCATTCTTCATGTTTTTTTAATGCCTACAAAATAAAATAAAGTTAAAATGAAGTATTACTATCCCTTTAAATACTGAGGAAAAATGGTCAGAAATCAAATTTAGGTTGCAGAAATGTACCCAACAGTATATACCAATGGGGAACAAATGCAAAAGAAGTAAGTCACAGCCAATGTTGTTAACTGCACATGTAAAGAAGAAAATGGCAAGAAAAAAAACATTCAAACCATATAAGTCTGAAGGAACTGAACAGTTTTTCGTAAAATACAGGGAGTGCAACAAAGATTGCAAAAAGGCAATTAGGGTAGCAAAAATTGATAATGAAACTTGAATTGCAAGGGAATGCAAGACTAATCCAAAAAAGTTTTTCAAATATATAAATAGCAAAAAACTTAAGAGGGAGTGCATTGGACCTTTCAAAAATGAGATGGGTGAGTTGATTAGTGAGGATCAGGAAAAGACCGATGTTTGCATCAGTATATGTATAGTATATATCAGTATATACCAGGGAGCAAGGAATGGTAGAAGAGCCTCAAGCAACAAATAAAACAATACAATTATCAGATATTAGGTTAAGATATTAAGATATTAGATGTCATGGGAAGACTGAACAAAATTAAGACTGAGAAAAGACGACTGAGAGGAGACCTTATCACATTGTACAAGTATATGAGAGGCCAATACAAGGATCTCTGTGGTAAGCTATTTATTCCGAGGCCTGATCAGGTGACCAGGGGACACCCCTTGAGATTAGAGGGAATGAGGTTTAGACTTCAGCAGAGAAAGGGCTTTTTTTACAGAAAGGTCTGTTAAATTGTGGAATTCCTTGCCCAAGGAGGTGGTTATGGCAGATACAATGGATACATTTAAGAGAAGATTAGATATATATCTTTAAAAAGGGAACATACAGAGTTATACTGTTTTGTAGCAGGAAGATCAGGAAGGTCTGATAAAGATTAACTTATTTGGTAGCAGGAAAGCTGTGAAATTCTCAGTCACTAGGGATGAGGCAAAGGTTGAACTTGATGGACTTGTGTCTTTATTCAACTTAATTTACTATGTTACTATGTTTCTTAATGATATTGCAAATAGCTCCAAACTGGGAGCTAAACCCTGTAATTAACCTAATATCATGCCTCCCAGACCCAGGACCATCTGTGGTAGGTTTATCTTTTATAAGATCGGCCCTATCCTGGTATCCAGCAAAGAGGCATGCTTCATCCAGAATCTTCTCTTTATAACTTCTGTCAATAAACCTCTATTTTAGGCCAGCCACCGCACGTTCAAATTCAGCATCCTTGGAGCAGTTCCTACTCAGACGCAGAAACTGCCCTTTTGGAACATTGTTGACCTGGAACCTTGGGTGGACAGATCTAGCATGCAAGAGGCTGTTTCCTGAGGTGGGCTTCCTGTATACATTGGTCTGAACCCTCCGTAAGCTAGCGTCCCCCCTAAGGGTCAAATCTAGAAAGGAAACCACAGACGCTTCATGGGAATAAGTAAAGCGTAAATTGAGTTCATTAAGGTTAAGATACTCCATGAAATCCTTAGCTTCTGCATTGGTACATCCCCAAATAAAGGTTGTAGGTGTACCTCCCATACCACAAGATCAAGCCCTGATTGCTGTTATCACCCACAAAGATGTGGGTCGCCTCCCACCTGCTCATATACAGATTGTCGAGAGAGGGAGCAAAACTTGCCCCCATTGCAACCCCACATTTATGGAGGTAAAACACCCCATCAAAAGCAAAAAAATTGTGGGACAGGCGGTACATCGACGATAAAAACAAGTCAATAAGTGTAGTATCATATTTGGAAAAATGCTCCATTTGCGCAGGGAGAGCAATAAGTCCCTTGTCGTGGGGCATGGAGGAATAAAGGGCCGTCACATCGTCCTTCAGCCATGAGCAGCCCTCATGCCACTCAAAAACCAAGACCTGCTTCAGCACTTGCTTCGTATCCACCACCGATCTGTCACCGTTTGGTCTCAGCAGGTAGCTCCCTCACTCGCGGAGCGTTGCTGTTCCGTGCCGGCTTGTCGGTGCCTGGCCTTGCATATGCAAGCGTCTGCGCATGCGGCCGGCTTGGCATCTATATTGCGGGTTCTCACCTATCAGGATCTAACATGTCGTGACATCCCTGATGGACTGGAAGATTTAATCTCCTCGTGCCTCGATCTGGACAGGCACTTGCAGGAGAGACAACAGGAGAGAGACTGCGGTAGGTGACGTTTCACCCCATCCACTACCCCAATGGAGGAGAACACTGCGGCTGAGACACCTATGGAGGTCGGGGGCATCACGCGGCTGACCGACGAGGAGAGGAGAAGACGCCGTACCCTTGGTCTATGCTTGTATTGTGGGCAAGCCGGTCACATGCTTCAACAGTGTCCCACCAGACCAGAAAAAGACACGACTTAATAGACTTCTGAGGAGGTCTGTTAAGCCCAGACCTTCAGTCTCCTCACACTCCTTTCAGGCTGCTGGTTCCGGTATCCAGCCAGTGGGCCTCCAGGACCATTCATGCCACCGTCTTTATTGATTCTGGGGTGACGGGGCTCTTCATGGACATATACTAGGTCCAGGGCCTTGGGGTTCCTTGTCAACTCAAGAAGCAGCCACTGCAGGGGTCCATATTGGATGGTGGGCCCTTGGGGAATGGTCAGATAACCCAAGAGACCCACAGCATTGACCGCACTACCAGAGTGTTGCAAACCTAGGAGGTGGTCTTTGATTTAGTCTCTTCTTTCTTTATTCCTGTCATTCTGGGACTCCCCTGGCACCAGAGCCATAATTCTGTTTTTGACTGGAGTACTGGTGATCTCTCCCAGTGGAGTGAATCCTGCTTTCAGACGTGCCTTCCTCAGAACCTGATTACTCCTCTACAGTCAGTCTCCGCTTCTGTGTGTCTCCAAGATACCCTGCCTGTGGTCTATCACAAGTTCAGAGATGTCTTTTCCAAAATACAAGCCGTACACCTACCCCTGCATTGGCCATACGACTCTCCGATTGAGGCTTCATCCATCTGTCCACCTGACCTGCCGGGCGGGATTCTTCTTCATTGGCAAAAAAGACAGTTCTTTTTGCCCTTGTGTGGACTATTGTGAGTTAAACTGCATAAAGAACAAGTACCCCTTGCTGCTCATCTCTGAGCTGTTTGACCTCCTCTGGGGGGGGCTACCTGTTTTACTAAGTTGGATCTGAGGGGTGCCTATAACCTGTTCCGTATCCGGAATGGGGATGAATGGTAGAAGGCCTTCAACGCCAGATACGGGCACTATGACTACCTGGTTATGCCTTTGGGCTCTGTAATGCCCTGCCCTCTTCCAGGTGTTCCTTAATGGCATCTTCCGAGATATACTCACTTCACATGTCGTGGTGTACGTTGACAATATACTTGTCTTCTCGTCCACGCTCCAGCAGTACAGGCTACACATCAAAGTGGTTCTTCAACACCTTCGGAAGAATGGCCTCAATGCTAAGCTCGAAAAGTGTGAATTTGAGAAAAACTGGCTTCCCTTCCTAGGGTACATAGTGTCCAGGTCTGGACTTGAGATGGATCCCAGCAAACTTGCAGCTGTTGTCAATTGGCCGCAACCCATGGACCTGAAGGCCATACAATGCTTCCTTGGGTTTTCCAATTACTATAGGAGGTTTATCACGAACTACCCACCCTGGTGGTTCCTATTACTTCCTTGACCAAGAAAGGGACTAATCCACAGACCTGGCTTTCTCTGCCCTCAAGACCGCTTTTAGGACTGCTCCTGTTCTCAAGTTAATAAAACTTCTTTCAGCCCTTCAGAAACCAACAAATTCAGATGAATGCTGAACTTAATAATTGGTTCACCCACCTCAAAACGTAGAAAAATCAAACAGGAAAGTGTCATTAAAAGTGTATCAATGAAGTCATGAACACCAATAAATAAGATCTGTTCATATACTGACAAGAAATGCCTTATAACGCACACTACTGGAATTAATACCTGTCACCTAATAGTTGATGAAATAGCCTTAAGGCTTTGTACTGCATTGAAACTTTACTGTATGTATTTTTTTAATAAATACTTTTTATAATTTTATTCTGTCTACCTTTGTTGGAATCTTACTTATTGCTTATAAGTATAATCTATGGAACCGGTGACTGGTTTAAACTCCACATAAGTTGAAAGCCTATGAATATTGTTACACAACAGGTTTTGTGAGTAAATGAATAGGAGATATATTGAGGCTCATTATTTATTGATACATCCCATTGCTCCTTTCTTCTTTATTTGTTTCTCTGTTTTTATCAGAGGGATCTATGTGGAGATTCTTGTTGGCTACCTTGCCATATATTCGGAATGTTTTGTTTAAAATAGAGAAGCAGAAACAAGGTAAAAATTAGACAGTACACACATAACTACAATCTGCTGGTCCCTGTGGCAAAATCTGTGGCTGGGCCCCTGTCATCATGGCCTGGAGCAAGTTTAAATCATACACTGACAAAGAGCCAAGGGGCATTAGATGATCCCAGAAGGTCATTGCATTATAGAGATAGACAGGGGGCTTTATATGCATAAGAATTGAGGAGTAATTCTGGGGCAAAGCAAATGGAGGAGAGATAAACATTACATTAATGTAAATGGGGCTTTTAACTCTTTTTATGCTACAAAGATCTTTGATTCATATGAGTCCCATGACTGTCATTCAATATGTGAAACATACCAAACAGTATAATTCTGTACTATAACCTAGGCCATGGGTGGAAAATGAGATGTCCTCCAGCTGCTGTCAGACTACAATTCCTATCATCTTCCACAAGTGGAGGATGATGGAATTATTGTCTGGCAGCAGCTAGAGGACCTCATATTGACCATTCTAAAAATAATAATAATTGTCAAAAACAATTTCCTGGCAAATGTTTTCAAATCCATTTGATACTGATGCTACTTTAATTCTTGAATACTAGAAATGCATCCAACTCATTGCAAAGCAATACTTTGGAGAGTTTTCTAGCACTAAAGAGGTTAAAGTTTTTATTCTTGAAGTTCCAATGGAATTTCATTTGAGATCTAAGTTTTCTACCACACGTACATTTTGTGAACCACTGCCTTTGCCTATGTACAAAGCTCATTGACACTACGCACACCATATTATCAAACTAAATGAAAATGCTGAAATTGTTACCAATATATTAACAAACTAACAAAAATCCCATGGTGCTTTCTTTACAATCATAGAAATAGTTGAATACATAAAGGAATGACTCATAAACATGTAATGGATGCTAGAGACATAACTAATACATTACTTCTTAATGTGTTTGAAGTGAGAGTTCTCTAGCAACCAAATAGCCAATACAATTTGATACTGAGAAAGAATGTCACATACTATTATAACCACATTACATACACATTGATCATAGGAAGCACTGATCCATAAACATGTCACTTCCTTTTGTATACTTAGATTTTTTGTAGGCCTGACAATAAACTGATTGTTGTAATTAGTACACTTTGATCTTAGGAAGGATGAACCCATAAACATGTTATTAGAATACTTTGATCATAGGAGGGACTGACAGAGAAACACATTGGTGGCATTGGAACACTTTAATTCTGGAACTAACTAACCATAAACATGTCACTGACATTAGTACACTTTGGTCTTAGGAAGGACTGCCCCAGAAACACATCAATGTGATTAGTGAATTTTAATTGTGAGAAGGGCTAACTGTAAACATGCCAATGCCATTAGTACAATTTGGTCCTAGGAAGGATGAACCCAGAAACACATCACTATGACTGATTAATTTTAATCATGGGAAGGGCTGACCATAAACATGTCTCTACCATCAGTACACTTTGGTTCTAGTTAAAGTTTACGATAAACACATCAATCCAATGAGGACACATGTAACTGATAAATTAATTTTGTTTTTTCTTAATATGTTTAGAACCTATAAGGTACCAGACGTTTCTTGCAGTCAAGAGGTTAAAACCAATAGCTTTAACCATGGAAATTGAGGGAAGTGTAATTTCTCCCCAATGCTGTTCTTGGGTCGGGATGCTCAAAAATTACTCCTCTTTTCTTCCCTGAATGAAATCCTTGTACAGAGGCTGATGTACGAAGAAAGTGGTGTAATTCTGGGGAAAGCCAACTGGACAACAGAACACAAATAAACATTCCTATTTAAATATGGGCTTTTAAATCCCTTGCATTGGATACCTCTCTGGCATACAAAGGGTTAATATCTTCAATGCTAGGAAAGTCTCTAAAAACAAGACATTTTTTTTACCATAAGGGCAGTAAGAGTGGAGCTGTTTGCCCAAACAGGCTGTGTTTGCAGATACTGTTGATGCTTCAGAACTTGTACTGGATACCTTATAACTCAGAACAATATTGAGAATTGTGACAGTTGGTTTCAGTGAAGACGTTGATCAGGGGATTTATCCAACTTCCTTTTAGAGTTAGGAAGGATTTTTTTGCCCACTTGAAAATGTCTTCAATAGGTTTTTTTCCTTCCTCTGGATCAAGAAGTGTGATATGACAAAAGATGAAGTTAATGGGCATGTCTTTCTTCAGCCTCATCAGCTATGACACTATGTAATATACGATATACACAAGTTCATATTTAACAAATATAAGACATAAAACATGTTTGCGTTGTTTTTCATTTGTGTATTTATTTTAGGGATTTGTGAAGAGTCCCCTTATTATTTGCAGCTCTTCACACTTTGTGTACCCAGGTCACTCTTTGCATATATATATTGTAGTGCCTTAGTGCTGAGAGTTTGTTTTCTTTCATTAGAATTTTCTATACAAATTCCAATAAATAGAGATTTACTCACTATTAGGTGTAGTTAGTGATCCTTTAAATAAAAAATGCAATGTAATATTTGTATTTTCTTTGTATACTTTATATTCCATTCAGTGACCTCATCTTGTTTAACCCCTTAGCGCCTGAGGACGTACAGGTACGTCCCGAGAGGATGTCCCAGGTGGACAGAGGACATAAATGTTTGGCGGGCGTTAAGTGCTGACCGAGTGCACGAGTGGTCAGTCACAAAGGGGTTAACAGTCATTTCATATTTGCAGTGTCACATTTAGAAATTAAAGTGAGGTTGTTTTTGACCTCAAAGGTTAAGAGGTGGATGCTTTATTTTTCAAACTGTCACCTAATTATGTATAATGAGTACACTGCAGTTCATTGTGAGGCACAGCGAGACACTATGGGGTAGATTTAAAGGCAGCCTTTAGCAAAAAAAGCACAGGGGTGCAGATCAGAGACTGGCTCATCACGGACCACTTTAGCTGTGAGTATAAAACAGGCACCCAAACAATCCATGCAAGTCCTCCATCAGTCCTATGAATTGGTGCCAACACACTAACCACACCACATGATGTTCTGTTCCACCCCACAGGATCATTGACACAGCACTGCACTGGCAGCAGTATGGCCTCAAACATCATGCATACCATGGACGTGGCATATTGTGTATTGGGATTCCAAAACCATCTTGGGTTACAGACGAGTACACAACACATTACAAAGCAATGGTTTGTGTACTCACCTGTAACGAAAAAGATTAAGGGGATTAAGAAGTTCAAGTTGTTGCATGATGATCAGTTCGAGGGTGCTGCTCCAAATCCTGTCCTCTTGTCCCCCAGGCATCCATAGCATGATCCATCCTTGGACAGAAGATCTTTCATGTGACTGGACTGATGTCTTGACAACACATCTATGAAGCTCACCCCTTGGTGTTTCAAGTGTTTGTGTTGGTGATGCAATGTTTGACCTGATGTTCACAGCAACCTCTTCTGTAACATTCTCATACATACACAGAAAACACAACTTCATGTGTGTACTAACATCCAGGTATGAAACCTGTACAGTTAGAATGCTCATCTACAGAGTTGTCAGACCTTGTGGGCTACACATGAGCAGGACAGTAGTGTTTCAAAAGTATTAAGATTTAGTTTCAAAGTACATTTAGTGTGTTCATACAAGTGTTTAATGCATGTAGACTATATACCCAGGAAACACATGTACGTTCTAATGTACTCTGAGACACAATAAAGAAGAACCATCTCTATTCAATCTGCGTCTGTATGAAGAAATGTTGGATTACACATGTGTAACCACACTCCAGGCTAGAGTATCCCCCCTACATTAGAAGGCATGACCCACATCACAGGAGTACACTACTTGTTTGCCAGTGAGTGGACTATGTGATGTATTCATGCAAACAGATAATGACAGAGATGCACTAATGTGTGTTGGTGATCCAGGGGGCATACTTCCACAGTGATTTCATGTCCACGGTTTCTGTGTTGCTCAATATAATCAATATTCTGAGATAGCTTTAATTTGACATATCTCAGTACATGGCCTACATCAACAAACAACCAGACTAAGTGGACAAGTGTCATCACTGGTGAAGTCTGTTACAACCTTGGTAAAACAACAACTAAACGTACTGGAGAACCCAGTGCTCACCCATGGATTTCAATGTGTGTGCTACACATTGAAATCCTATGGTGAACATTGGGTTCCCCTGTAAGTCAGTTTCACAATAACAGTGTGAATCAAAGACTATTTCCCTGCATGTTTCATCTGTCCTGCTTGTTAGTTCTCTGCTAAGTCAAATAGCTGTTTGTTTGGATAACCCCTTAAACACAAGAATTGATGCTGACAAATGTTCAATGTTGCACCAGTTGTTGTGCTAAGGGGTATGTATTGTTCAAATTCAACCCACAACATCGCCATATAACACTGTCATGTTATATGGCTCCAGGGATGGATTGCCAGTTGAATTTGTACAACAGTGTATGTGTGTGTGAACCCATGTTGTAACATCCCATAGACATGTTACTTAGGCAGCATTTGTGTTCATTACATTGTTTGGCAATGCATTGGAGACAACTCTGCCACCCAAGCTATCACCAAACACAAAGCATATCAGACAGGATTCAAAAGCAAAATGTTTTGTTTATTGAGGGGCACATGACAAGTTGGGCAGTTTTTTTTTTCTTGGGGGGGACCTTAGACTGGGTGCCAAAGGTGAATGCCCTGGCTGATTGCCTGGTTATCCTTTGACCCCTAGGTGTGGCTTCAGGTGTCACGCTGGAGGGAGTGGTGGGTGCAGTTGATCCCTCTGTGGACCGCAGATCTCTCTACATGCAGGTTCTCCCTGTGGTTGTGGTCTCTCAACTCCACCAGCACCTGCTCCAGCATGTGCATCATCCCTGTGTGGTGCTGATGGAGTTGTGTGTTCAGTCGTGTGTGCTCCAACTCCAGGGCATGTATCCCTGCCTGGGTTCTTGATGTGTTCCTCCTGGATTCCCTTCTGCTCCTTGTGACATTTTCCTTGATCTTGTGGCATGCTCCTGTCCTCCTCTCCTAGCCATAATTCACCCACTCACACCCAGGCACTCGAACAGGCCCTCACAGACACACTCGATCCCACTCACTCTCTGTCACACTCTTTCAATCACAGATGCACACTGAGAAAATAAAGTTTATAAAATGTGTTAGGTGTTATAAAAAATGACTCTGTGTGTATGTGTTTGTAATGGTGTACGTGATATGTTCAAAAGTGTGCTATGTGTATATTTAGGTGCAACTCTAATTCTCTCTCTGCTTCAAAAACTCCTTCTACTTCCAATGACAGCTCCTTTCTCCTTTGCTCTTGACACTATCCTCTGCTCCTGGGTCCTGTTATCTAGCTCGCCAAAACTCGAAACACAGACAGGGTGTGACCGTTATTTTGGGGTATATATATGTGTATTTGAACATTTTTGCTACTTTGGGGACTTAGCATTGGCTGTAGGTTTGAATTTTGTTTGTGCATCTATCAGGGTTGCTAGACAACGCCAGCCATATTGTTACATTTTGACTTATTTAACGGATGTTTGGAACACACGATGATGTGAAAACAGGTGCGACACAGGTTTTTGTGTTAAGTGTTGTGCCTACGCTCGATGGCTATTCTTGTACTCATACTTTTAAATCCGGCGTAAGTCATGTGTTATTTGCAGCCGTTGTGACTTTTTTACTTAGCGACTGGTTTAATGGCTGCCTTTAAATCAAGCCCTATATCAGTAGTGCACCATTGTAGCCTTAACTTAGGTCAAGGAAGTAACATTAGGTCCCCAAAGAATGTCATTGGTCCTGTGTAGGAATCTTCCATTTATTTCCTAATCATTGTTCCACTTTCGACCTTGTTCATCATTCAGACAGAAAATTGATTTACAGACTTACACTAAATCTATCCAACATTATTTATATTATTTTAATCTTTTGGATGCTAGAGATGTCACCAATGCATCAAAAGGGTTACTAATTCCTATGTATTTGTGACTTAAATGAGACTCACAGAAAAATTAAACCTTAAAAAAGGTTAAGGTAAAAAAATCTTCAAATCATGAAGGCATTCTCGATTTAATAATAGTTTTATAAAGCAACCATAACAATTAAAAAAAATGTAGGAATGAAACAGTGTGATTAGAAAAACTATTCTCAAAAACAATATGTAGACAAACCAGAGAAATATGGAAAGAACTTAATTGGAAATGCTTAGAGAATACAAATGTGTGGAAATAATTGAAACTACTTGAAAAGGTAACAGAAAAAAAAAAATATTTGGAAATAAGAACATATGAGTGAAGTATTAACTAGAGTAACTAGGTAACTAGAGTGAACATATCAAAAGTAGAAGCTAAAAAGCACAACTCTGCAATTACTGTAGGATCAACTGGAATGTTTTATTAACTTTTGTAACTGTATTATATATATATATATATATATATATATATATATATATATAATACAGTTACAAAAGTTAATAAAATATACTCAGCCTGGGGTGACCCTGGTTGCAGAGAGAGACAGCACTCATCCAATATCTCCAATCGTTTTATTAAAGAAACATTGTATCAAACGACAGCATACACGCTAGATCTATTTAGCCAACACGTGGACCTTCATCAGGGCAAATGAGCACACACATTACAACCTTTCCATAAATACCTGTTGATCGCAGCGTGGCGTTCCAACACCTTCACAAGCGCCAAAAGTTCGGCGCTAGCTAGTGATCGATTGTGCGCTCCACGGTACAGTGATGTCCTACGGGTCCGTTACTAAGCAACGGATACCCAATCTCAACTAAAGCAATGCTGCCGGCTGCAGGCCAGCATTGCACATTACAGCACTTGAGATAACAATAACCAAAGTATCGAACTGTATAAGATCTGGATACATAAAACACAAGTGACGAGGCAAAAATATATCAATGATTCTAAGTGGCAATAATGAATATATATACACAAGTTCTCAATGAATATACCAGTGCATAAAGCACAAATGATACAACACCAATAGCAATAGTTCGATATAAATAATTATTATGTATGTCCAAATAAGGCACTTAATCACTGGCAAAGAATATCGACACCCCCGTACCAACAAATTGATTACCATCCAAGACTTTATGAACTGCAAAAGCAGATATGTTATTTACATGATCCAATGTCCCTGTAATCTTGTATATATTGGCAAAACTACTACTATGCTAAAAGAAAGGATGAATAACCATCGCTCGGCAATTAAGAAGGCATTGGATGGACAAATGGATGCCAAGGATTACAAATGTCAACCTGTGGTGAGACATTTTGAATTAAGCAGACATTCTATGGCAGACTTTCATTTTATGCCAATACTGATGATTCATAAGCCCAGACGTGGTGGAGATAGACATCAAATTCTATTGCAACAAGAAACTCGAATGATCTTTGAGTTTGAAACTTTGGCACCTAAAGGTTTGAACCATGAAATCTCATACTCCAGTTTCTGTAACTGGCTTTATACCCGCTCATACAGAAAAATGTGGGCACTCCTTGTGAATAGGTCACAGGAATGGGCCCTGATGGGACTCTATATTAATGAGCAGGTTTCAAGTTCATGTTGCTCCAGGAACCTTATGGCCAATGATAATACTTCATTACCTCTATTGTGGATGCTACCTTAATACTTACCAAATACATGGGCACTCCTTGTGGCTGAAGCACAGGAATGGGCCCTAAGGGAAGTGTAAGTAAATAAGAATATTACTAAACGTACAGTAGTGAAGATGGAAGTTTATTTTTCCTGACTTACATATTTATATCTATGGGTCAGATGAATGTGGAAGTACGGGATGCAGATTAAGAAGGCATACTTTGTAAGGACTTATTTGGACATACATAATAATTATTTATATTGAACTATTGCTATTGGTGTTGTATCATTTGTGCTTTATGCACTGGTATATTCATTGAGGACTTGAGTATATATATATGTATTCATTATTGCCACTTCGAATTTAGTTGAGATCGGGTATCCGTTGCTTAGAAACGGACCCGTAGGACGTTGCCGTACCGTGGAGCGCACCGTGGAGCTCTAGCTAGCGCCGAACTTTTGGCGCTTGTGAATGTGTTGGAACTCCACTCTGCGATCAACAGGTATTTATGGAAAGGTTGTAATGTGTGTGCTCATTTACCCTGATGAAGGTCCATGTGATGGCTGGATAGATCTAGCGTGTATGCTGTCATTTGATACAATGTTTCTTCAATAAAACGATTGGAGATATTGGATGAGTGCTGTCTCTCTCTGCAACCAGGGTCACCCCAGGCTGAGTATATTTATATATTCATACGTATGGGACATGCACCATTATAATTGAATTAATATAATTTGGTTTTGCAGTAGTGTGTGCTACAGTCATATATTCTATATATATATATATATATTTTTTTTTTTTTTTTTTTTGTGGGGGGGGTAGCCGTGTTAGTCCAGTGGTGTACACATACATACAGGCCACAGTGTCACACAGCAATAGCCGCATTGCAGTATGCAGAGCAGGACCATCCTAGTACACTAGTATATATATATATATATATTAGGACAATAACTGAATAACATTAACTGGGACATTTTTGGCTTCTGTGAGATACGTAAAAAAGATGACGATTTAGTCAAATTAGAAGACTGACACTGGCTATTCCATAAAGGAACCAATATGGAGTAATCAGATTCTTGATCCACAAAGGACTGACAAACTAAATCAAAAAAGTGCTTCATATGCGATCAAACTAAACAGTGGCTATGTTCCTCAAATCATTCAAGTTTATGCCCCTACAAGTAACCACAGAGATAATGAAGTTGAAAGATTTTATGATGATTTATTACTGTTCTACAAACAAGACAATTACCTCCACAAATTTATAATGGTAGAATTCAATGCAAGAACTGGTAAGATCCAAAATGGGGAAAAATCGATCAGACCACATGGAACTGGAAAAGACATGATAGAGGCTACAAACTGATTGAATTTGCAGATGAACAAAATGTGATCATGATCATTCTACAGGAAAAAGGCCCAGAGAAAATGGACATGGGAAAGCCGTAATGGTAATCCAAGTGAAATCGACTTCATACATGCAAATAATAAAACAATATTCACTGACTGCTCAAATCATTGTAATGTTGGAAGTGACAATAATCGAGTGAGAGCAGAAGTCAAAACTGACTGCAAGAAGGAATGAAAGAAAATGATCAACATTTACTCATTGTGAGTTTAGTTTAACACTGTCTGATCACTTCAGTATGCTTCAATACCTTCTAGATACAAACATTTAAACCCACAATGAAAAAGATTTTAAGACTTTCATACTGCCCATTCCCTTGCATCTACTGTGAAACAAGAAAAACTAACTGGAATATCAAAACAAACAGTTGTCATGATGAAAAAGTGATGAGAAATTAAGCAAAACAGTAATATTAGACACCAGGTAGATATATAGAAATGTGCAACACCATAAGGAACAGCATTAAAGAAGAAACGTTCAAGTTCAAGGTTGAGCTCATCAAAGACACTAGAAGAGAATCAATAGCTAAAGAAAGCAAAATGAAAGATGGCCACATATAGGAGCCAAATTTTTACATTAAAGCTTGAAGATGGTACAACAGCAAAAGCTCAACAACAAATAATAAATCAAGTGGAAGAATTTTATACAAATCTTTATGAGGATGAATGACAACAACTGAATGCTGAAACAGTGCCAGAAATTTTTGTAGGAGTAGAAGCTTCATTGAAATGAATGAAAAATTACAAAGCAGGTAGACCTGATGAAGTCTTTATTGAAATGGTGGAAGCCAGAGATTAACTCTTATTCAATGCCCTAGCTAAACTATTTTCAAACTACCTGGTACGCTTTAAAATGCCTGAAAGTCTCTGTACTGCACAGAAAGGTTGATAAGGCGGATCTAAAAAAACTACCAACCAACAAGACTATTGCCGGTCATCTGCAAGGTTTTAACGCAGGTACTGTCAAAAAGAATAGACAGAATACTCAATGCAGCACAACCTAAAGAACAAGCAGGCTTCAGCTTTCAGTATAATGGACCATATCCAGACAGTGGAATACATTATAGCAAAACATAATGAATATAACCTTCTAATATGCATAGCCTTCATTGACTACGAAAAGTCCTTTGATTCAGTGAAAAACCAATAGGTTATACCCTCATCAACCAAGGACTAGATATAGTTTACATCAATATTATCCAAAAAATATATGAAAATATGACTGCATCAGCACAGGTCAATAATTAAAATAAAGTCCCGATCAAAAAAGAAAAAGGTGACTGAAAAGGAGAAACAATCTCCTCAAAACTAATTTCTGCTTGTTTAGAAAAACATTTCTGCAAACTAAATTGTGACAAAGCAAGGAGCAACAATTTCTACAGTCAGTTTTTGCACTAACACTTTACTTATACATCCCTGCACTTCCTCCACCTTTCCCCCACTCGCTTGTGCATTTGCTGAACATTATTCAACTACTGTATGTGTGATGGAGTGTGATGTCTTGCCTTGGCCCTCAACAAAATTTTCAATGTGATCTGCTATCTATCAAGTCTGCATCAGTCACAGAGCGCTCGGTCAGCTGTCTAATATATTTATTTGTTTCATTATTTATGTTTTTTATTATTATTTTTTTTTTTTTTAAGTTTTCCACCATACCTTATCACAGTCCCAAAAATTAAATGTAACTAAAAAAAACCAACTTCTTTCACCAGACTTTCCCAGCACAGAGACAATAAAAGTAAAATCAGCATGCAGTTTGGACCCCAACTGCCTGTATCTTGCCAGTCAGTCACACCAACATTTGGGGTACTTTGGGTCAACCTCCTTCCTCTCTTCTTCTCCCCATTGTGCGACAGACTCCCCTACTACAGAGAACAAATGTCCTACCTAAATGACTCCCTAAAAAAAATAGTTACCTAAACATTCTCTTATTTCTTCTCAGTGCCTTGTTTTAATGTAGACTTTATATCATCCTTTAAATAAAGAATAACTCCTCTTTTCTTCTTCCCTTGTCTGCTTTTCTGTGAACACTGTATCCAGGTTTAACCATGTCCCAGTTGTGTTTCATTGCACAAAGACTCATGCTTACAAAAAAGAACATAACTAAAATCTGTGAATAGTAATCCCACTTACCTTACCAATGCCAGAAAACCCCAATGACTCCTATAAATGTGCCCTTGTGCCTTTATTACAAGCCAAATAATTTGTCCCTAAATGGACTATGAAATCATACTCTCCATTCTGTCTTGCTTCCTTAACAACTTTTAAAATGTGTCTTCTATTTATGTGAGCTGTAGCACCAGGAAGACATCTGGCTTCTTTGACCATGACCATGAGTCACACCTCTTTATATAAAATCACCCAATAGTAGTTGCTTCCTCTCAAAATAGTTTGAACTTCTTACCTTTGTCAGGTTGTCAGTAGTTGCACTCTGATTTACCTGTGGATTACAAGTTGGTGAACCAGTATTCTCTGCTTCCGGAGTTGCTCCAATATTAAGGCAGTGTTCTGAAAGTGCAGTAAAAGAATTATGATGAGGCACAGACTTTGGAACATGCCTCTTGTCCACAACTCTTACCCTTCCAGAACCAGCTGTAGTTCATCTGCCATTTCTTGGAAGTCTCTGAGTCAGTGGCACTTATTGCTTTTGCATCTGTGAGGAGCTCACAGACAACTTCTAGATTTCAGCCTTCAAATTGTCACTCTCCTGCTGTAAAACAAAAAAAATTGCTGACAAACTGGGCAACTTCTGAACCTCCAAAAAGTTTCATGGGGAAGAAAAGCAAAACATCCATTCCAATGCAACATGCCTGACATGTTCACAGCACTAATGTAATCAGGGGACAAAGAATAAAATACCTTCAGATTTCTGACTTTAATCACCACAGATCACCTCCAGAATATCTTCTTCTATACTTAAAATTGCACTTGAATTGCTGCTCTACCCAACTTGTGATATGACAATGGTATGCAAAACACAACAGTTTTTTTTTAAACCTCTGTTCTCTACAAAAGAATAGAACAGTACATCAACATTGTCGGCATTGTCTTATTTCAACTGTCAGCCAGCCCTCCTTCTCTCCTGATTGGTCAGCCTGGCTTTTTAACTCGCCTGTAAACTCTGTTCAGAGTGTTTCACTGTTTGTTTCTGTTCTGTTACTACCCTGGCTAGTCTGATTACTTTTTCTGGATTTGTGATTCTGCACTCTATTTGACCTGATTGTTTTTGACCTAGACCTGCCTGACCACCCATTTGGATCCATATTTTCCTATGGTTACCCCTGTCCATCCAGTATTGACCTATGCTTAGCTCTGACTCTACCCTGTTTTAAATCCCAGCTTTGACTTCATCCAATTCACATTGAATTCTGTTATCTGGACTTCCTCCAACTTCTGGAGCTATTCTGTCCCCGTCTCTGTGACTTCAGGATCAGCAGCTCCAGAAGCCAGCACTCCTCCAGGCAAACTTTTCAGCAGATCACACTGTCCATCTGTAGCTTGATCTCTCCTCATTTAGTTCCCCTCCTCTGCTTCCCTCTGCTCGTTAGTAGCAACTTTATAACCTTTGCATTTACAGTTCCCAGATACTCTATCTCCTGTTGTCCAGCATTAAATAGCAGCCTTCAGGTATCCTGCTTGTCCTGTACTTCTAAAGAGTCTGATTCATTACTGGTACACTATTGTCATAAACCAATCTGGTACTATTAGTTCCTGGTCTACCCTACTTTCCCATCCTGGGAACCCCCAACACCAGGCACACAGGTCCACCTTCAGTCCATTCATGTTAGCCTTACTGCCTATGCAGAGTACTGGTTCCTGAATGCCCTTCACCAAACACAAACCTCACTCCCAAGCAATGCTGGCCAGCATCCTCAGCAATAGGTTAATGGTGTTACAGAAAAATTGGGTAATACTTTTGAACCCTTCAGATCTGTCTTGCCTCGTGACTTGACAAGATCAACAGTAGGGATAGGCAAAAGTTGTTGGCACGTTCCTACAAGAAATTCCACAAAACTACGTTATTGTCCTCTATTTCAAAAGAAATTCCACTTTTAAAACAGCAAGTAAAATGTTTGCGTTTTTTCACCCATTGGCCAAAATTCCCTGACAATTTTTCAGTGGCTAGAAAGTTTCCACACATTGATTTACATTGTTTTCGCATTTTCACTTTAAAAATGTGACGTATTCTAGGAAGTTAAACACAATAGAAGCAGCTACAGAGAGAAGTAGACATGCTGTGCTGTTCTGTTGTGAACTATTTGTTAAATTGAGTCAGGAGAGGCTCATAGTGACTGCTATCACATTGAGCAGTAAAAGGAGGAACTGGAAGGACCCTTATTATGTGTCCACTGAGTCTAAGGAGGAGGAGGGGGAAGTGACTAGCAGTACTGAACCAGTGCTGTCAAGTCCCCCTAAATCACCCGAAGGGATCTTTGGGAAGTTAATGGGAAGGGAAGAAGAAAAGGGAATGGAAAGGGAGGGAGAAAAGGGTAGTACTAGTGAGAGCAGGAGAGGTCATTTGCATCTGCCTGCTTCAAGATGTGCTGCCTCTGCTGCCAGTGCCACCATTGCTGTACCTGCAGCCACCATTGCTGCCTCTGCTGCCAGACATACTGCCCATGCTGCCACTGGTGCTGTACCTGCTGCCAGCCACAGGTTGCTGATAAAGAGGTGCTAAAGCTGAGATGACTTCTACAGTGATATCACTTCTATGTTTCCTCTGTTGTTCTATAGAGCCTATGCGCTAACATCTCCAAAGTTGAAGAAATCTTAGTGCATTGGCTCCATAGAATAAAACAGAAACTGGAGAAGTGATATCACTGGAGAAGGCATCTCCACTCTTTATCCACCTCTTTATCACACCTTAGTGAATCTCCACCAATGTCTCCTTATAAGTAATCACATAATGGAATTCAAGTGGTTAAATGTGCCATTTCAATAAATTGGAATTTGTATTTCTCCCATAAGGTGCAGTCGATTGGCCCAAGAATTGGTCCACTTCTATTTTGTGCCTATGGCTACAAATCTCAAAACAGTATTGTACCAATAGAGACAAAGGCAATATGTTAAGATAGATTAAATGTCAAAGTTGTGCCACTGCCAAGCTGTCAGTTTCTTGTTTATAGGTTCTGGAGAGTGATATTTTTTTTCTGTTCTGTCTATTTTTCCCTCACTCCTATGGAGATTATGACAGCTGAAAACCTAGCTGTTCATTTCATCAGTGAAATGACAACATTTAAATAGATTCAGAAAACTTTTTTATCTCTATTGAAAATGTCTATAGATTGAGCAATATTTGCATGAAAATCACTTTCTTCATTGAAAGTGTGACTGTTAAAAAAACGGAATCTGAGCAAAAGTTTGATGAGTCTTTTCATTGTTCCAGAAACTCAATTTTCGTATACCATTATATATGTGTCATTAAACTGTCTGCTACTCACTGTTCTCAAAATATATTTAAAGTCTTTGAATGAAATAGGAATTTTTCTGAAATATTTTGAAGACTGATTGTTTTTTAAACTGGTTCTCTGTTAAGACATTGTATCAAACTGTATGAAAGCAAACAAAGAGAGAAACATATTCTTCTTTATTATGCCATGTCTTTGTCTACATATTGCAAAGTTTGGCATTTAAAGGATCAGCAATTTTTTATTATGACAAAACATATACTGTATGTCTTTTCCTACTGAGTACTACAAGGGTACAGCCACTGCTGGTAGTTTACATTTCAAACTACCACAAAGTGTTAAAGGGATAGTAATACTATTTTTTAGCCCTTAAATAAAGAAGAAAAATGCCACCAGAGACATCTCTCAAACCTTTATGGTTTGAGAGATAACCTCTTACAAAGTTCTCCCATGTCTGACATCAGCATTCTAGCTTATTGATTTGGAATCCGGTCTGCAGATCAGCCGGCAGCTCTGCAGCAGAGCCAAGATTGTGTTAATGAAAAATAAATATTTCACTTAAAAGGTCTTCTACGTGTGTTTGCAAACCAAGCACACGTAGAAGAACTTTTTAGGGAAGGATTTATTTTTTATTAAAGCAATCTTGGCTCTGCTGCAGAGCCGGCAGCTGATCCCAGGAAAGGAATTACCTGCTGTCAGCTAGAACGCGGACGTCAGGCAAGGGAGAACTTTGTAAGCGGTTATCTCTAAAACCATAAGGGGTTGAGAGATGCCACTGGTGGGTTTTTCTTCTTTACTTAAGGGCTGCAAAATAGGGACAAGTAATTTTTAAGTATTACTATCCCTTTAAGCCGTTACTCTCAGTCTGTAGCTAGTTGCTCTCCCATATAATGTAATAGAATAACTTTCTGGACACCAAGAGAACTCTCTGTATACCAGGTGGTGCTGTCTTTAACAGTTTAATATAAGAAAACAACAATTTGAACTATAACAATGTTTGATTGAAGCAGCTCTACACAGTAAAGCAACCTTGCTTTCTGCATCAGGAAAACTCCTACATTATATATGTTTTCATATCACTCATTTAATAATCCCTTTGATGTTGGAGATGTCCACTGGATCCAAGGGATTAACTCTTTGAGTGTCAGAGAATTATCCAGTACATTGCATTGCAATGAGTTGAATACCTCCTGGCACTCAAAGGGTTTTTTATGCTAACACCAACTAATAATATACCCCCTGTTTATTTTAGTCTGACCAGAATATTCTACTGGATGCTAGGAATCAATTCTGCTTGAACTGTTTCTCTAAAATTCATTTTTAGTCAGTCATGGATATATTTTCCATGGAGGAAGACATGATTAATTTTGTAGCACTGCAGGACTACAAACAACCCCTCCCACAGAATTCTTCTTAGGAAACCTTCAGTGGGAGTGGTTTGGGGTCTGCCTCCTTGGATAGGAGAATAAAATCTAATTGATTTATTTGGGCCTTTTACCAAATCCTCTAACATATCACTAGCCTTTTCCATTACCACCGCTAAAAAAAACACAGGCGTTGTGGTTTTTTTAAGTAAGGTTTTGTTTTCCTATTACCCAAGTTGTTAAAACAAAACCAGCAGTAATTCTATGCACTGCCAGTAAAAGAAAAAAGCCCATAAGAAACAACTAAAAACAACATGCAAGTAGCATAATATTAATATTATTACCACGTGTTTTGTGATTACATTTTCTGCCGGTAATCCTGCGCCTCAAAGTTGAGGAGTAGAAGCAACAACAACAATGGTTTTAAACTATTGTTGTTTCAATGAAAGCAGAGCAGAATACATACACGCATGCTGTGTAAGAACAAAATGAATGGAAAACTGGCAAGTTAACCTCTGAATGCACCCAAACCAATGGACAAGCGTCAAGTTAAACCCTGAAAGCACCCAACACCCACACGCTGTTCCAGTGCTCTGCATGTGACTGTCGCTTGCAGGGTCCCCCTCCTCCCACCTGCTCTCCATCTCCCCCTCCTTCCATGCATGGGGATGACCTGCACACTTGCCTCATCTCCCTCACCTCTTCCTCCAACTTTCACTACTCTTCCTGCTATCTCTCCTCTCCCTCTAACCTCCACTCCTCTCCCTCCTGCCTATACTCCTCTCCCTGCCATCTCTCCTCTGCCTCACACTGACTCACACACAGTCACTCACACAGGCACTCACTCACGCACTCGATCAGAATCACCATCTAGCAGTTCCTTGCACTCAGTCACACTGTGTAGTGTTAATAAATAAAAACTGTGTGTTTGTGATTGTGTGTGGATGTAATGTGTGCAATATGTAATAAAGTGTAATATGTGTTTAATTGAATGAATGAATGAATGAATGTGTTTATTTATATAGCACCACAAGTGTATGCAGCTCTTTACAATTTCAGGGTTTAATTATGATGCAACTGTCGCCTAAATACTCTGCTTCTACCTCTCTCACCACTGTTATGCGCCTCTCTATCTCTCTCTTTCTCTAATATCCTCCGCTCCTGGGGCCCTTTGCACTAGCTCATAGAATGTGATACACAGGCAATGTTTGGCAGGTTTTTTGAGCTTGTTTTGGGTCTCATTTATACTTTTGTGGCTTATGATTGGCTGGGGCTTGGATTTGCCCTTGCTGTCTCTTAACTCGACCTTTCTTTTGCCAAGCATACAGTCCTATTTCCTTAGACATTGATGTTTAGAGCACCTTTTGATGCAGAAGTTTAATGTGTTGTGGAATAAAAGCAGCCAGCGTCATTTTTGTTAGTACAGTGACATGTGTGACCTAAGCCGGTTTTGTTTTACTGTGGTTCTAAAATAGAAAACAGGTAAAACACATGTTTGCAAAATACATGTTGCTTGTTTTTACCGTAACTCTGGTTTTGGAGCAGCTAATCATATCATGCCCCTAGACCGCACAAATGCATTTACCATAGAATTACAAAGCAAACCCCTACCAATTATAGATGCTGATTTAATAAGAAGAAATTAATACATTCTGGAGTTAGCAAGCCATATCAAAGAGTTAAAAGTAAAAACCTTCATTAAATGGGGCCTTTAACCCCTTGAATACAAGAGAGGCCCCTAACTCATTGCTTCTCAATGCATTGGAGACTTCTGTAGCATTCAGTTGTCCTACCAGCTAAAAGCATAATGGACGTTAGGCCACAGAAAAGGTCTTGTAGTCAAATGTCCATTTTGTGCTTTAAGTTCCCAAAATGCCGCTAAATAACGGCAATAATGGGAACATCAAATGAAAAAAACTATCAGTACCTGAGATACTGATAAGTACCAATCGTTAACCTATATGTGTTAAACTTACCTGTCATCCACTGTCCTCCTTCTTTTGTCTTCCTTCTATAATCTCTTCTTTCTTCTGTTTTATCTTCTTTTTTCTCTTCTGTCTTCTCTTCTTTCTTCTTGTCTTCTGCTGTAACAGAAAAGTATAAATAAAAGTTTTGCACAAATAACCTGCATACTCATACATAGTTTAACCCCTTGCGTGCCAGAGGGGTATGCAATACATTGCAGAGCATACCTCTCTGGAGCTCGGAGAATTAAATCGTGTATTAGTGTGATGTTCCAAAATATGCCTCCACTTAATACAAATGTTTCCCCTTTTGTTATAATATATCTTTCACATAAATGTGCAAAAAAATGTATTCTTCGTATGTCTCTGCCTCTGTGTGTGTGGCCACAGAAGTGGTGTCCGTGGAGAAATTAATATGCAGCACAGACACCCCTGTTCTTCCCTCACGGGCCGATGCTCATTCCACACTGAGGGAATTTGAATAGAGACTGAATAGAGACTTACGCACATCTCAGACAATCAGTTTCAAGCAGCGCCGCTCAAAGCTGATTTGCTGGGATGTGAGTAAGTACATCCCAGCCAATGGCTGTGAGGGAATTAGAACAGAGACTGCTCATATATAAAGACAGACTCTGTTCAGATTTCCTCAGTGTGGAACAGGCATCAGCCCATGGGAGAAGGATGGGGGAATCTGTGCTGTACATTCATTTCTACCCCACCGCTTCCGCTGCCACACACAGCTGCGGAGAAATAGGGATGTATACATTTATTTTGCTCATTTATTGGAGGATATATTTTAAGAAAAGGGGAAACATTTGTATTAAATAGAGGCATCTTTTGGAACATCCCCCACACCCTCATACATGATTTAACCCTTTGAGCCCTAGAAGGACACTCAACGCATTTCTCTGAAATGCATTGTGTACCTCCTCTGGCACTCAAGGGGTTACACTATGTATGAGTGTGTGGGTTATTTGAGCAAAACTTTTATTTTTCATTACAGCAGGAGAACAAAGGAGAGGAGACAGAAAAGAAGGAAGAAGATACAAGACAGAAGGAAGAAGAGAAGAAAGAAGACGGACAGTGACTGACCAGGATGCTGAGGACTCCACTGGATATCAAGTTTAATGGTGTTACTTTTTATGTGATGTTGATTTGTACCTTAGTTGGGTTAACCCTATGAGTGCTGGCAGGTTAATTATACCCTACTGGCACTCATAGGGTTAATTCTACTAACATTGAACACTTTATAGGTACTTTGGATGTATTGATATGGGGCCTAGGGTCCCATATAAATACATCCACTGGGGAATTAGTTTTTTGTTTTCTTTCAATTGGTGCATCGGCTGATTAAAGATCCGATAAGGGACATTAGTCAGAAAAAAAAATAGGTCTTAAATCTAAGTGCTAAAGTGAGTCCCTTATCAGATCTCAGTAGCTAAAGCAGTCAGTTGAATTGCAACTTATGGCTTTTGTTTCATTTGTCAATGGGCCAAAACGCCTCTATCGGCGAGGGTATTTTTTGCTGGCATTTTTACATAGCACAGTGCTTGAAAAAATGCCTTCTGAGTTTTTTGGACTAATGGGGACAATTGAATCGAGCCCTCAGCGGGGGATCTGATGCATTGCAAAAGCCTCTGGAACTCAAAGGGTTAAAAAAGTTTAAACCCATTTACATTTTTATTACTCCGCCGAGATGACATTAGTTTGCCCCAGAACAGTTAACACAGTAGCTAAAATCAATGAAAATGTTGATATTTTTTATTGTTCAGAATGGTGCAGTTGGTTTGCACCAGAATTGCCATATTTCTAGCAGTCTTATGGTGTGTTATCATGGACAATATATTTTATTTGAATCATTTAATAATCGGGGGGAGAGTGTGCAATGCATTACTTCACAATGCTCTTCTAGTCCTTAAAGGGTTAAAATAAGGATTAAAGTACAAAAATAAAATATGAAAAAAAATAGGTAGCAAAATTCTAATTTAAAATCCATTGCTTATTCTGAGCCAGGGACAGGGTAGTCAGCATTCATTAACTAAGAGACAGCAAGCATGCCACTTTGCCTTTAGGGTGTCTCTGGTTCAGTAAAGGAATTGAAAACATTGGCCTAGGGGATATGCTGTGAAAAAAAAGTTCTACATAAAAAGAACAACTGTCAAGATGTAATTATTTTTTTCTTGTTTGTTCCACTTCACAAAGTCAAAGGAATTGTGGCCCCAGCATTTCATTTCTCAAACGTATCGCCCAGGGTCTATCTCTGGTGCATGTCAGGAGTATGGATGATAATGTTCAGCGAAGTCCATTGCAAGAACACAGACTTGGCTTTCTCTACTGATCCTTAGAGGCACACAAACAAGACAAGTAATTTGACAATGTGTGAAAAAAAGACTACAATAATTATGTTTATACATGTCTGTGTCTAGAAATGTTATATTTTATTAACCCACTAATGCTAAAGAGTGATTCTGTGAGTTCTTATTTCATATGAAAGAGGCTAATACCCAGGACCTGAACCTCTTGTGAAATTGCTGTTTTGTCTTTATTTTCATTTATTTTGATACCCAATCAGAAAGATGGAAATGTGCTCACCACTAAAAATGAATATATAAATATGTTTAGAGGTCAATCATAGTCAGTCCTTTGAACTTGTCTCTCCCTTGGCTTGAGCTGGTGACCTTCAGGTTGCGGGCCCTGTGGCCTTCATCACTGCCACCAGAGGATCTTTTCATTAGCATGCTATTCTGAATCAGCATTATCCATTTTTTCTTCGTGGTTCCTGTGTCTGCCACCAAACACTTCTTGATTAATGACCTCTAGCTGTATCTTATTTTGGAGACTAATGATAAGGCTGTGCCTGTAATTGTAGGAGGAGCTGGAGGTCTATTTAATCCCCAACTTCCTCCCTTACTCCTCTTCCGTCACTGATCAATTTCGTCAGTACGTCGGCTACGCGGTCACGTGAGTCAGTCCTGTATGATCCCTGTCAGCAAATATCACGGCTACAGTTCCAGGAAGTGACGACACTACTTGCGTCACTCCTAACTTCCCATCACTATAGCGTTTCTCCTCTTCGATCCCTCACAAGCCAGCTCACTAGATAAATATATCTGGAATTAATTATTCATCTACAGTACAAGGTAATAACAGTTTTCTATATTTTAGTCACCACAATAATCTACACTTGGTCAATTTTCATCTAGCCATCACAGAGGCCGAAGGTCCTGGTTACCCTGTCTCAATCTTGAGGTTGGGGGTTACCTTCACCTTACCTCTTTTTCAGAGACAAGGGTCACATTCACCTTACCCCATTCAGGGGCCGAAGGTTTATGTCACCTTACCTCTTCAAGTATAAGGTCACTGTCTCTTTACCTCTTCACAGAGGCCGAAGGTCTTGGTCACCCTACCTCAATCACGAGGCCGAGGGTCACTTACACCTTACCTCTCTTTCAGAGGTCGAGGGTCACATTCACCTTACTCCATTCAGGGGCCGAAGGTCTCTGTCACCTTACCTCTTTCTGAAACCCAAAGGTTGCTGTCTCCTTACCTCTTCACAGAGGCCGAAGGTCACCGACTCAACTCACCTTAGGAGGCCGAAGGTTAACCATTTCCTTACCTCCTAGGGATCACTATCTCCTTACCTCTCTAGAGGCCGAAGGTCACTGTCACCTTACCTCTTTTCGAGGCCGAAGGTCACCGCCACCTTACCTCTTTGGAGGCCGAAGGTCTCTATTTTCTTACCTCCTGGAGGCCGAAGGTTAATCAGTACCTTACCTCCTCTTTCCATAATTTCACCATCTTTGCTCTTCATTATATGATTCACGTTTACAGTGTAATTTCTTACCTCGATGTACTACAGATATGGCTACAATTATTCATGCCTTTCTTCATGCACTCCAGCATCATCCTCTACAGTTGAGCTCGTCATACAATCCACGTATTTACGAGCTCATGTTATTGGATTTTGTTGCAGCATCTGGTAGGCATACTAGCGTCACAGGATAAGTTCATCAATTCTTCCGGGAAAAAGATTGGTGTGTTAGGTCCTGTTTTCGGTTAATATTAAACCCTTTCATTGGAACAAACTCAATTTTCCGGTTACGGTCAACCAAGGTACACTTGTCTTAAATTCCTGGTGAGTTCGACTGTCCTGTTTTATAAAAAAAAAAAAAAAAAAAAATTCACGACGAGGTAATTCTCATTCACCATCTCCCCTATTTTTCACTTCATTAATTTTTCATTCACATCTCCTGGATCAAGATATCTGGTCTCTAATTCCAGGTAAATTATTTCCTTGAATAATCCTTTAAAATTGTGTTTGGTAACACAGGTCATGGAAGATTCCAACACTCCAGGGACCTCAGGTCCTGAAACTCCAAGACCTATACAAAACACACCTCGCAAACGTTCAGCTACCACTACTGGCTCATCCTACAGATCATGGACAATCGCTAAACTATCGCCAGAACTTAATAGACGAGGAATTCATCACTCGGCATCCGCTAGGAAGAATGAACTTTATAGATTACTGTGTGATAACACTATCACATCACCCATTCCAACTTCTCCTGTTGTTAATACGGGTGGTTCTCCCTCCTTATCCCTCCATCTTTCTCCTAGTGTATCTCTGCCGCAAACAGATCAGTCACAAAAAATTATTCAGATGCTCACTGAACTCACTTCTACAGTATCCAACATTCAAACTAGGTTATCTAACCTGGAAAACAATAACTCTCACTCAATTCCATCCATTGTGTCTTCAAACACGATGGAGCAATCAGGTAATTGTAATATGCCACCACGCATTACACCTGTTCACATGATCCCTCAAAACTTACGTAGGGATATATTGGAAGGCAAGGAAGTCAACTTAGCAGCTATTTTGATAGCATCTCAGGATCTCATGGAAAACAAAACAGTAAATTGCGGTGAAGTATCAGTCACACTAAAAACGAAAGATCCTAGGCTAGCTCGGAAGTTAACTATTCCTGAATTAGTTTTAGTATTTAGTGTTTACAGAGATATTATCTGCTCTATCTCTCCTAATAGATGCCAGGAACTAGATACCTATATGTACACTCTGGTTGATCTGGGTCATAGATACGGTGGTTTTGCATATTATGATTACCACAAATCGTTTGCCGCTAGGGCCGCCGCAGCTTTGTCCCAATTCAACTACCATACAGACTGGAGTTTCCTAGACAACGAGCTATTCTGTAGACATTTCGCAGGTCTAAAATTACCTACCTGCCAAATCTGTCAAGCAAATTCCCATTCCACTCAATTATGCCCATCTTCTATTAACTCCAACCAGTTAGAACTCCCATCTACTAGTAGACCACAGGAATTGTATCCCTCATCTGAACTAACTTCTCGCCCTTCCAAAGACAAGTTAGGTAGGACTATTCATTACATAGGTAACTCTCCTATATGTAACAACTTCAATAGCAAAGGGTGCTTTTACAGCGCATGCAGGATGTTACACCAATGTTCTCTTTGTCATAATGCCCATTCTAAGGTAATTTGCCCTAAGAATTTCTCCATTAATAAAGGATTGAAATCCATTAACCTGTCAAAGTTGCAGTTTCTGCTTCTTCAACATCCGAACACCAGTCTTTCCAATTTTCTCATCAGTGGATTCAAGTTAGGTTTCCACACAGGTATTAATCGATGTCCCAACACATCTATTGAATGCCCTAATTTACTTTCAGCTATTTCTGATCCAGATACCGTTCTTAAACTCCTTCAAAGAGAGTTAGATAAAGGGTTTATCATAGGCCCCTTCTTGTCTCCTCCATTTCCCATATGGAGAATAAACCCATTAGGGATAGCCACCAAGACATTTCAACCTGATAAAAAGAGACTGATCATAGACCTCTCCGCTCCTCATGGTTCTACTCAACCTAGCTTAAACTTCCTTCAGAAGATATGTCCATGGAATACGTTAGGTTAGATGATGCTATCACACACATTCTTCAATGCGGCCAATTTTATATCAGACTCATTTAAATTATTACCAATAGATCATTCCCTTTGGCATCTTCACGGTATTCGTTGGGATCAAAAATATTATTTTTCAACAAAATTGGTGTTCGGTTCAAAGAGCAGCCCAAAACTCTTTGAATTTTTCGCTGACACTCTGGCATGGTTAATACTCAACATAGCCAAATGTCCAATTGTAATCCATTACCTGGACGATTTCCTTTTAATTGAACCACCTAATATGGAACCTCTCAGTTTGTCTAAAACTCTTGATTTATTTAACGAATTAGATATCCCTACTGCAGCTCACAAAACACTTGGACCTACACATATCATTGAATTCTTAGGGATCACGCTAGACACCATCCGAATGGAAGCAAGCCTACCTGCAGACAAACTAGATAGGATTAGATCCTTATTACACAAATTTACTTCCAAGGAAGCATGTCATATTTCAGAATTGCAATCTCTGCTAGGTCACTTAAATTATGCCACAAAAATCATGCCCCAAGGTAGGTCATTTACCTCTCATCTGATCAAACTACTATCTACCAAATCCCTGAAGGTAATATTAGACAATGAGGCTAGATCAGACATAGCCATGTGGGATAAATTCCTTAAGAATTGGAACGGACGTTCCTTGTTTTTACCCCAAAGATACTCTGACTCAACCCTCATATATTCAGATGCTGCGGTTGGGAAAGGTTTTACTGCTATTTCTAATTCACAGTGGTTTGCTGAATCCTGGCCAACAGAGGTATTCCACATCCCAAATTTCTTTACTACATCTATATTGTTTGAAATTTACCCAATAGTCGCCGCGGCAGCCTTGTGGGGCCTCTCATGATCAGGCCAATATATAATTTTCCATACTGACAATCAAATTCTATCCGACACTATTAAGAAAGGCAGATCTAAAAATAGTTATTTCATGCAGTTCCTCAGGAAATTAGCCTTTTTGGCACTCACATACAATTTCCACTTTACATGTACCAGTGTTCAGGGTCACACTAACAAAGCAGCTGACCTTTTCTCCTGTCTCAAATCTCAACAGTCTTCCCGGTTTTATCAGCAAACAACTCTTCAACGGATCCCACCACCACCTTTCAAAGACCTGGTTTTGACTTAAATCACTATGTTCGAAAATCTGAAGGAATCATCAGTCAGGCCCTCGCTCCTAACACCATAAGAAATTATAACAGAGCTTGACAATATTTCAATAAATTCACAACCAAATTCAAACCTCCAGAACCTTATAGCATCACCAGTATACTAGCATTTGCTACCCATTGTGCCTCTGACCTGCGACTCTCTCCACTCACGATTAAATTATATTTGGCAGGGATATAACATCACATTAACCTCAACTCTTCCAATCAGATATCTATCTTTGCTTCTTATAAAACAAAACTGTTTCTCAAGGGTTTGGCTTAAACACATTCCTCTTCATTCTCTCACCGCTTACCGATAGATGGTAAACTCTTTAGGAAAATGGTCATTCTTTTAAATTCTCAACCTTTTGACACTATGACAAATCATGTAATGCTAGCGGCCATTCATTTGGCTTTCTTTGGCTTTTTGAGACCTAGTGAGTTTACCATCTCAAATTCACATTCAACATATCTCAAACTGGGTCATCTTTCACTGTATAAAGATTCATTCACTTTATTTAACATAGAAACATAGAATTTGACGGGAGATAAGAACCATTCGGCCCATCTAGTCTGCCCAATTTCCTACTGTGTAAAAAAAAAAAAAAAAAAAAACCTCAAACCTTTTTTGGTCCTTGGTCTTTTCTTATGTTAAGGACCACCTTATGCCTATCCCATGCATGCTTAAATTCTGTCACTGTATTGACATCTACCACTTCTGCTGGTAGGATATTCCACTTGTCTACTACCCTCTCAGTGAAGTAAAACTTTCTTACATTACATCTAAACCTGGGTCCCTCTACTTTTAGACTATGGCCTCTTGTCCTAACGTTTTTACTCTTTTGAAATATACTTCCATCCTGTACTTTGTTGAATCCCTTCATGTATTTGAATGTTTCTATCATATCCCCTCTCTCTCTTCTCTCCTCCAAGCTATACATATTCAGATCCTTTAGTCTATCCTGATATTTCTTTTCCTGTAGACCAGTCACCATTTTAGTAGCCCTTCTTTGAATTTTCTCTAGAGTATCAATATCCTTCTGGAGATGGGGTCTCCAGTACTGTACACAATATTCTAGGTGAGGTCTAACTAGAGATCTGTACAGTGGCATGACTACTTCCCTTTTTCTGCTACTAATGACCCTAGCTATACAACCCAGTGCCCTGCTTGCATTCCCCATCGCTTTATTACATTGCCTGCTTACCTTTAAGTCATTAGAAATAATTACTCCCAAATCCCTTTCCTCTGTTGTCTCTGACAGCACAGTACCCTTAATGGTATATTTTTCCTTTGGATTTTTATGTCCCAAGTGCATTATTTTACATTTATCAACGTTAAAGTGCATCTGCCACACTCTTGACCATTCTTCTAATTTACCTAAATCATTCGCCATTTGGCTTTTTCCCCCTGGAATGTCTACCCTATTGCATCATCTGCAAAAAGGCATACCTTTCCTTGAAGACCTTTTGCAATATCACTAATAAAAATATTAAAAAGAATGGGCCCCAGTACAGATCCCTGAGGTACTCCAGTAGTAACACTCCTTTCGTCCGAATATTCTCCATTGACTACCACCATCTGTCTCCTGTCACTCAGCCATTGCCTTATCCATTTCACTATTTTTACATCTAGACCCAAACACTGCAATTTATTTATGAGTCTTCTATGAGGGACAGTGTCAAATGCTTTACTGAAATCTAGATAAGCTATATCTACTGCTCCCCCTTGATCTATTATTTTAGTTACCCAGTCAAAAAAATCTATGAGGTTAGTTTGACAAGATCTCCCTGCTGTAAACCCATGCTGTTTGGTATCTTGCAAGCTATTTATATTCAGATATTCAACAATTCTTTCCTTTAACATAGTCTCCATTAATTTTCCCACTACTGATGTAAGACTTACTGGTCTGTAGTTACCAGACTCTTCCCTGCTACCTTTTTTGTGAAGCGGTACTACATTTGCTACCTTCCAATCTTCTGGAACTATTCCTGTTGCTAGTGACTGATTGAATAAATCTGTTAAAGGTTTTGCCAGAACACACTTAAGTTCTTTTAATAACCCATTGATTTATCTGTTTTTACCTTAGAAAGTTGAATTAGAACTTCTTCTTCTGTAAACATGCATGTTTCCCGTGTCTTGCCATTTCTTTTTTCTAACAGAGGTCCCTTCCCTTCATCTTCCTGTGTAAAAACTGAACAGAAATATTCATTGAGACAGTCAGCTAGCCCTTTATTCTCATTTACATAGTTTCCATCTTTTGTTTTTAGTTTAACTATTCCGTGTTTCGTTTTCCTCCTTTCACTTATATATCTAAAAAATGTTTTATCTCCCTTTTTTATTGACTGGGCAATTTTTTCCTCTGTGTGTGCTTTGGCACATCTAATAATACATTTGGCCTCCTTCAACCTAGTTTTGTACCGATACCTATCTTCTTCCTTCTGCGTCTGCTTATATTTCTTAAATGCTTCTTTTTTCTCTTTTACTATATTTGCCACTTCTGCTGAGTACCACAGTGGTTTTCTCTTTCTTTTACCCTTGCTGACATGTCTAATGCAATGCTCTGTTGCGTTTAGTAAAACACATTTCAGATAATCCCATTTCTCCTGGACTCCATCTAAAGATCTCCAAGTTGTTAAAGACTGACATAAAAATGTTTCCATTTTAGAAAAATCAGCCTTTCTAAAGTCTAGAACCTTTGTTTTTGTGTGGTGCAACTCAGCCTCTGTTTTTATATTAAACCACACAGAATGATGATCACTGGAGCCCAAACACTCTCCTACAGCTACATCTGATACCAAGCCTCCATTAGTAAATAATAAATCTAGTGTGGCTTCCTTCCTAGCCGGCTCTTCTACTAATTGACTAAGAGCTAATCCTTATAAAGAATTTAGGATATCTCTACTCCTGGCTGAACCTGCTACTTGGTTTTTCCAGTCCACATCTGGAAGATTAAAGTCCCCCATAATTATAACCTCACCTTTCACAGTCATCTTAGTTAGTTCCTTGACCAACAGTTGATCCAACTCCTCTGTTTGTCCTGGGGGTCTATAGATCACACCTATACGAGTAACCATCTTATTCCCATATTCTAAAGTTATCCAAACAGTCTCTGTGTTCTCCTCCATACCCTGTATAAGAGTAACCTTTAAGCTATTTTTGACATAAATGGCAACCCTTCCTCCTTTTCTGCCTTTCCTGTCTTTTCTGAATAGAGAGTACCCCGGTATTTCTACATCCCAGTCATTTTTATCATTGTACCAGGTCTCGGTAATTCCCACTAAGTCCACATCTTCCCTAGTTATTATTGCAATGAGTTCAAGGATCTTGTTCCCTAAACTGCGTGCATTTGTACACATGGCTCGAAGTCTACTGTTTTTTGACCTATGTGCCACAGACATACCTTGATCAAATTCATCTGTGCAATGCTGTGGGGGGCAATTGATTATCTCCTGTATCATTCCATTGCCCCCCTCTACTAGTTTATTTCTTCCACGATCCAAAACAGATCAATTAGCGACAGGCACCCATATCACCTATCACGCCACTAATAATGCTTGGTGCCCAGTATCTGCTATTAAATCACTAGTCTATCTTTTGCATGACAAACCCTCTAGTTTCCCACTTTTACCAATCAATGGAGCACCTATATCCACTTCCACGTTTATTCAGCATGTCCGTCTCCTCCTGTCACTATTAGGTTTAAATGCTTCCTTATGTTCGGGCCATTCATTTCGCATAGGAGCAGCCACTACAGCCTCCCGTCAACAAGTTCCCCCGCACATTATTCAAAGATTAGGCCGATGGAAATCAAACTGTTTTACCCGCTATGTTCATAATCCTGTGTTGGAGATTAAGAGAGCTCAACAAGCAATGTTAAAATAATCCATGTACTCCTTTCAGTCATTGTCTCATTAAATATTAATTTGGATATTTTGCCTCTATTCAGGTTTACTTCTTTTCACGCCCCTCCTGACCATTCAGGCTGGGGTTTTAAGGCACATATCACTACTGGTCGGTCTTGTTCCATCAATTCGCTGTATAGATCCGACCACAAATGATAAGGCTGTGCCTGTAATTGTGGGAGGAGCTGGAGGTCTATTTAATCCCCAGCTTCCTCCCTTACTCCTCTTCCGTCACTGATCAATTCCCACCCAGATTCCCCCCCCTATACAAATTGTCATTTCAGTTTAGTAAACCCTCTATTCAGGTTTACTTCTTTTCACGCCCCTCCTGACCATTCAGGCTGGGGTTTTAAGGCACATATCACTACTGGTCGGTCTTGTTCCATCAATTCACTGTATAGATCCGACCACAATTTAAACCAGCCTGCCTGAGTTCCCAGTACTCAGTTGTTAGCCCTATTGGTGAAGACTCAGTTTCCTGTTTCCTGTATTTGATTATCTGATTGACCCTGACTTGTCCATTGACTTCACTTTAAGTCAGTCCTGTCTAAATCATGGTTTGTACCTGACTTCACTTGAACAACACCTGTCTCGAACTTGACCTGTACCCAGACTTCACTTGACCTCCGCATACCTCAACATATTGGCTTGCCTTGTCTACTGCTCAGTATCCCACTCCAGTCTCTTTTGCTTCCCCAGACTGCCAGTATACCTATCCTGGTCTTGCCCCTAGCTCAACTGGGTGTGGAATATTGGATTTGCAGCCAGCACCTTTAATACAGTTTTGGCTGCAGCATCTTCCCTAGCACTTCCCCTATACTTTCCATATTCTTCAATCCCTCTCTCCTGCTTTCTTGTCACATTTTTGGTACTTCTATTCTTTCTCTCAGGCCGTTTTCACCCTACTTACTGCCTTTTTCCCACTCCTTGTAGCCTTCTCTTGCTCCATCCTATTGACCTTTTCTCTCTCCTGTTATGTCTTAATGTGCTAACTTTATCCTTTTCTTGCTTAGGGATGAGCAAAACATTTAGCCTTGAAAGTGGCACTTCCAGAGGAGTTGGAAAGTGTTTGTGAAAAGTTCCTGCCTAGCTCATTATATTGAAATCAGTGGAAAGACTGAATCATCCCCCACCATCACCACCAAATGTCAAGTTTCTGATAGGCATACTATAAAAAGGGTGTCACATTTCCTCAGCATGTCATTCTGTGTTCTTGAGAGATAGAGTAAATATCATAGTTTTGAGCTACTTGGGCAAATAAAGCAAAGCTGGAGTGTAGTTTAGGCACCCTTGTAGGAAGGAAATCTGATCCCAAATACCCCCAAATTCTGTGTGACTGATTGGGAAGACACAAGCAACTGTGGTCCACGTTTCTTCCCGATCTGGCTGTTATCTCTGTGCTAATGGAATCTGGGGGGCAAAGGAGATTTGTCCCAAGATCTTGTGTGGCTGATTGGGAAGACACAAGCAGCTGTGATCCAAGTTTCTTCTTGATCTGGCTGGTATCTCTATTCTAGGGGCATCTGAGGGTGTGAGAAGGGAGCAAAGGAGATTTACCCCAAATACCACCAAATCTTGTGTGGCTAATTGAGATGAAACAGACAGCTGTGACCCAAGTTCCTTCCTGACCTGGCTGTTTATATCTCTATGCTAGGGGAGTCTGGGGCTGTGTGAAGAAAGCAAAGGTGATATACCATAAATACACCAACATTCTGTATGACTGGCTAGGAAGACACAGGCAGCCATGTTCTAAGTTTCTCTTTGATCTGGCTACTATTATCTCTGTGTTAGGGGAGTCTTATCACGGTGCGTGCCCGTGCTTTGTGCAGCAGGCGGCGACATTCTGACTGCTAGTTTGCATTACTGGTTACTGATTGGCTAGCACCTTTTGTCGCCGCCTAGTGATGGCCTTTATATGCCCTGTCATTTCCTCGGTATGGTGCCCTTTCATGCAGTATTATTACTGCATTCTGATCCATTATTGTTGACCGTGTATGACCTGGCCTGCCTGATGACGTTCCTGATTTTGCTGTTCTTCGACTTCTCCGTTGCTGACCATATCCGGCTGAGGACCCACTCCGTTGCTGACCGTATCTGACTGAGGACCCGTTCCCGTTACCGACTGTATCCGGCTGAGAACCTGCTCCGTTGCTGGCCTGGCCTGGCTATGAACCCTCTTCCATTACCTACTGTATCTGGCTGAGAACCCGCTCCGTTGCTGACCTGGTCTGGCTGAGAACTTGCTTCCGTTACCGAGTGTATCTGGCTAGAACCTACTTCCGTTTACTCTGTGCTGGTCTGTGTACCGGTTCCGTGTCTGACCTCTCTGACTACCTGTTACTCTGTGGGCTGCCTTGTCTCAGAGTGCTGTGCATTTCCAGCTGTAATGACTACCCCGCTCAAGCCACCCAGAAAGGGGCTCCACCAAGAACCCCCTTACTAACCAGAGGAGTAGATGAAGGGCAACCTCCTCCAACAAAGGATATGATAGCCAGAGGCTGGGGAGCGACGCTGGGGCGCGATGCTAGTGGGCGGTGGTTGCCTAGAGGGAGCTGTGCTGCAGCCGAAGCTGAATAGAGTTGCTAGCCGCAAAGCTAGATTAGCCCCCTTCAGTTGAGCCAAAGGGGGCCCTCGATAACCGCCCCTAGACAAACTATACTACCCTATCCCCAGGGAGAAATACAAACACTCCAACAGGAACCTGTACTCACTCAGGTAGTAAGGTGGAAGGTGAAGAGAACAACAAGGAACCGGAACGTGGACAGGCAGCCAAGGAATCACAGGGGACCCTGGAACATGGAGCAGGCAGGAGAGAAGTAAGAATCCAAACCGGGTCATACACGGAGCAGTCAGGAACACAAACAGGAACTGCAGGCAGAAGAGGAGTCTTGAACGAGCCGGGTCATACACAGGAGATCTGGAGGGCACAGAAAGCAAAAAACAAGCAGGAGTCAGATGGACCAGTCTGATTCATACACAGGACCAGGGAAACAGAAAGCAATGGACAGACTGGTCAGCACTGAGGAGAGCAGGGCACAGCAGGACACAGCGGGACACAGCAGGACATGGCAGGACACAGCAGGACACAGCAGAGCATAGAAAACAGCACTGAGACGCTATACTAACGCGTCCCAGTGCTGAACTCACCACACTAAGAGGCAGCAGGGCCGGAAAGGGCAGGGCTGGAAGGGCAGGCAAAACCAGAGGCGCACATGCGCCCCAACAGGAGAGAGAGAAGCCCGGCCGAGATTGGGCGCGCCATCACAACGCGCCGCACGAGCCGCAGAGACCCGGAAGAAGCGGGCATGCGACAGAGGTACGACACCAGCATACCACTTGTGGTCTCCGTTTGCTCTAGTTTTACTTGGTGGTTGCTGTATGTTAGTTGGTTGCGCCGCGTGGTGCTATATCTCTGTTGACCATTAGCTAGGCATTCGTGCTAAGCTTCTCTCCATACCACCGTTGGCGGAGTGTACAAGCGAAGTACCGTTGCAATGTTCTATCACTGACTGTGTTACTCTGATCTCTCTGTGTCCACCTCTCATACCTCGCCGGGCTCACTCCCTTTGGGAGTTGCAGTATTCTGGGCGTTACCGATTGACCCCTTGTGTACCTGGATGCTCCAGGTAGGGTGTTGCATATCTCCATCTGCAGGAGCCTCAGGCTCAAGAGCCAGCGTACACTGCACCATCCTCATAGAGGGTACACTGGTTGCCTACATCACTATACTTGCTGTGCTGCGATCCACCCCTAGCTTTCTAGGGTTATTTCTGGGAGAGTTATCTCAGTCTGTTGCCATCCAGTGCCAGGGTCAGTGGTGCCTCGATCGTTGAGTTCTGTACCGCCCAGGCGTCTGGGTTGTGCCAGTAGTGTTGCCTCACTCCTTGGGTTCTGTGCCTCCCAGGCATCTGTGTTGTGCCAGCAGAGTTGCCTCCTCTGGGTTGTGCCAGTCACCTTCCTCTGGACAATCTACCATCTAGGTCCTGTGGTCAGCCCACTGTCTACTTATCCTGTCACTTGTCCTGATCCAAGCCTCCACTGTCTAGAGATTGTCATTATTCTCACATATAACTCCAATATTGGCCTGATACTGTTGTGTATACTTGCCTGTATATATACTCTGTAGTGTGGGCCCATAGGCCTATCTATGTCTTTGAACGTTTCTCTAATAAAGTTATTTTAACCTTACCAAACTGTTCTGAGTGTTCATCAAAAACCGTCTGGGGAATGAAGCTGTTGAACACTGAGTATGTTTTTTGTTTTTGGTTGACATACGGATTGGAACAATTAAAAAAATTAACAAAACAAAAAAATAAAGGTTTGGCTGATCTGAGCTGTGACTGAGGCAAACTGATACTAGAAGAGTTATAGTATTTTGTTAAATAATGTCCAGCAAGTATACTAGTGGCAGTAATAGGGCAAAAGAAGTAATAGCAGTGCAGAGAAATGCTTTTAAAGTGGTAGTCCAAGAACTAACGGCAGCCATGGTTGCTGCAGCATGCACAATAAACCGTTATAATCCTTTTGCTCCTGAGGAGGCGGTTTGTCAGAATCCCATAAAAATTTCAACCACCACCAGAAATTTTAAAGAGACATGTCTACATTTACCATGCATGCAAGGGGGGGTCTCGCTACTAGTTCATAGATTACTTTGGTTTGACTTTGTTGACCTAAAATCAGACCCAAAGGGGAGATGCATCTTCCTAGACTGTTTATTGCATGACATCCCTGTCATTTTAATGGCATTCTATATATCACCACCTTTCATGATATATGTTTATCACGGTGCCTGTGCTATTGCTGGCAACATTCTGTCAGTTCTACTTCCTGATGCCTCTTATTGGTTGGTGTGGCTTTGCTCCACCCAGTATTTGTCCTTAAATACTGAGCCCTGTTACTTCTCCGGTGCCCTTTTGTGGTGTTTCCGTTGCTAGCGCTTGTTCCAGTATTTCGTGTGATTCCTGTGTATGACCCAGACTGCCTGACTATTCTGCTGTACACGTTCCTGCTCTGTGTACCGACCTGGCCTGGCTGACGTTCCTGCTCTGTGTACCGACCCGGATTGGCTGATGTTCCTGCTCTGTGTACCGAACCGACCTGGCTGACGTTCCTGCTCTGTGTACCGACCCGGATTGGCTGACGTTCCTGCTCTGTGTACCGAACTGGCCTGGCTGACGTTCCTGCTCTGTGTACCAACTCGGATTGGCTGACGTTCCTGCTCTGTGTACCGAACCGGCCTGGCTGATGTTCCTGCTCTGTGTACCGACCTGGTTTTGGTGAACATTCCTGCTCCGTGTATCTCAGGTCCGGCTTGCTGCCCCATCCGGTATCTGGCTAGGGGCTGTCATCCGGTGTCCTCTATGTCTACGGACAGATCCTCTGTTGCCTCATTGCTGCTCATGCAGCCTTGTTACTGTGATCCGGTCACCTACTGTGTCGCGTGGGTGTCACCCCGGTGTGGTAGATCCATCTGGTTGCACCACGGTACGCTTGACCTTTTACTGCTGCAAGCTGAGGTTGGTCTATTCCTGGGTGCCTCAGGCTGCTCTCACTATCTGGCAGTCGACTCTAGGTCTGAGCTTTCGTTAACCCCTTTGGGGTTGATGCCATATTCCATTGGGTCACAGTCATTGCAGTCTCAGTTGGGTGTTCCTCTGTGCCTACAGTTGCAGTCCTCCATTACTGCTACGGCAGTCTACCGCTTGTCCTGGGCCTCCGTTTACTCCTGTGGTATTACTCCCTATTGTGTCACTCTCTGTATATAGAGTGTCTTGTGGGCCTCGCGCTATTAGGGCCTGTCAGTCTTCCTGGCCTAATAGTAACCATTTCACTGCTGTCTCATTTGGGAATCACACAAACTATACCTGACCTGTGTCAGTATTATATTATTGCTGTTATATATATATATACTGGACCTGTGTGGGTATTGAATACTGTAACCTGACCTGTGTCAGTACTATATTGTGTACATATATTACTGGACCCGAAAGGGTCATTCTTTTCTGTGTTTTTTCAATAAAACTGTGTTTTAGCTAAACCTACTGTGTCTGAGTGTCCATAAAACCATTACAACGTTTTGCAGGATGCTCTCTGCTTTGTAATATCTAAATTTAAAAGGTAAGTTATATGTGTGGGGGATCTCAACATCACCCTTGATTCTGACCTTTACAGGATGGGAGGCCTATCTTCGGAATCCAGGAAATCCAGGGACAGGCTGCATACTCTCCTTGATGACATGAATCCGATTGATATGTGAAGGGGCTGCACCCTGCAGATAAGGAGTTCTCTTGTCACTCTGCATCACATAAGTCGCTTTCTCGCACTGACTATGTGTTGATGTCTTGGGAGGCATGGGGAATGGTGAATGGTTACTCTTTTCTTCCGACGGTGGCCTCTGACCAGTCTCTACTGCTACAACCCACAAGAATGGGACTGGATACCTCCGTTACTAGATGGCGACTATATCCACATTGGCTGACTGTTGATCATATGTCGCAACAGCATACCTCAGATCTTGCTGTTTTCCACACTGATTCTGCACAACAGGGTATGGTATGGGAAAAAAACAAGCTAGGGCTGGGATTAGTGTTGAGCGAGCATGCTCGGCCGATGCTCGGATCGGCTCGAGCATCGCTCTGCTCGGCACATGGCGGTACTCGTACGAGTACCGCCATGTGCTCGCCCGCCATGTTCGGGTGGCAGGGATCTGTGCCGAAGGAGGCACAGATCTTACAGACGCTCCGCTGGACCACCAGGGACTGGAGGTAGGGGACATGTGGAGATGGAAGGGGGCATTGCGGAGATGAAGGGGGACATTGTGGAAGGGGGGCATTGCGGAGATGAAGGGGGCATTGCGGAGATGAAGGGGGCATTGCGGAGATGAAGGGGGACATTGTGGAAGGGGGACATTGTGGAAGGGGGGCATTGCGGAGATGAAGGGGGCATTGCGGAGATGAAGGGGGACATTGTGGAGATGAAGGGGGACATTGTGGAAGGGGGACATTGTGGAAGGGGGGCATTGCGGAGATGAAGGGGGCATTGCGGAGATGAAGGGGGACATTGTGGAGATGAAGGGGGACATTGTGGAAGGGGGACATTGTGGAAGAGGGGCATTGTGGAGATGAAGGGGGGCATTGACCAGGCACCCTCCCCTCATCAGAGCAGGGGGTGCCTGGTGTAATGCTCGAGTCCTCCCATTGAATTCAATGGGGCTCGGGTGCTCGGCCGAGCACTCGAGCCTCCGGGGGTGCTCGGTCAGAGCACCCGAACACCCGAGCATCGGGGTGCTCGCTCAACACTAGCTGGGATTGAACGAATGGAGGGAGAAGTGCTGGATGTGTAAAAGGCTTATATTCAAACAGGGGACTCAGTATCTTATGATGCTTTCATCTCTGCCTCTTTCAGTTATAACTTGGAACTGGCAAACGTGCATTACCTCCTCTGTAAGTTCCAGGTTCTCTTTGAACACAGAGACAGAGCGGGGAAGATGATGGCACATCTTGTGTGGGGATGTGGAGGTGGAGCCTCTATTTCCTCCATTAAAAACGATCAGGGAGAGATAATTTTTGATAGCCAGGGTATTGCTCGGGAATTTTCGGAGTTTTATTCTACTCTCTACAGCTCCCTAATTATGGTATCTAACTCGGCACTGGAGGAATATCTAGAGGGGACTGTGCTCACGTGGCTCCTGGATGAGGACACACGTATGCTTGACTCCCCCATTATGCTAAGGGAAGTGATGGAGACCATTGGAAACCTGCCACTGGGTAAATCGCCAGGGGGTGATGGACTACTGGTCGAATGGTACAAGACTTATGTAGGTATTCTGACCCTGCAACTGTTGAACACTTTCTACTCATTATATGAGGATGCCATGCTTCCTTGCTACATGAATGCGGTGATGATAGTTGTCTTCTCGAAGCCGAATAAAGATCCACAGAGATCCGAGTCCTAGCGTCCGATTTCACTGCTTACGGTGAATGCCAAAGTCCTTGCTAAGATCCTTGCACATAGAATTTCCTGAGTCTTTGTGTCTATTGTTCATTCTGATCAGCCTGGCTTCATGCCAGGTAAGTTTATGTTTCACAACCTGCGATTCCATTTCTTACAATTGCAAATGCAGCATACAAACTCTGGCAACAGGGCTGTTGTGTCTCTGGACGTGGCCAAGGCTTTTGACTCAGTTGAATGGTGCTACTTGTGGAAGGTCCTTGCTGTATATGGTTTTGGTTTGAGTTTTATTAGGTGGGTTCAGCTGTTGTATGCATCTCCAAAGGCCTGTGTTGCAGCGTGTGGGGGTAGGTCTGAGTGCTTTCCGCTGGGTAGGGGTACGAGGCAGGGGTTCCCCTTATCTCTCGGCCTGTTTGCATTGGCTATGGAGCCTGAGCCGCTTGTGACCCAGATTAGGGTGGACTCAGGGATCAAGGGCCTAAGAATGGGCAATAGCTAGAAAAACTTGTATTATTCGCAGATGACATTTTGTTGTTTCTGGGGGACACAAATGGGTTGCTGCTCTGCATGCTTCAGTTAGTGGAATGGTTTGGCACTTACTCGGATCTCAAAATGAATTGAGATAAGTCGTATATATGTCTTCTGGATAAACCATCGGCCGGAGCAGTGATTGCTGACACCACCATGAGTTTGTCATGGTTTTCAGGCAAAGAAGGACAGACGAAATCATAAAATATATAACCACCTTTATTTATTATGTACAGAAATCATAGTAATAGCCCACACAACCCCAGACCACAGGATTATAGGACTCAGGCTCCTACCCGGAGCTGCACACTGTGCTGCGCACTGCACTACTGCAAGATACCAGAGACTAAGACAGAGATACAGATGGAACACCAGTGGGAACAGTAACTGTCAAATTTACGCCCCGGCTCACTCAACCGGAGGCAACAGGGAGCGAGAGCAATCAGCCAGAGCCACAGGTCAGAACCGATGTGGGTAGTCAGACAAGCCGGATCATACACGGAGCGGATTCTCAGATAAAGCACGGGTCACAACAGAGCACAAGAGACACTAGCCGAAACACCACGTAAGGGCAATCACTCCTAGGCCCAAGAAGGTTAAATATAGGTGCTGATAAGGGCAGGAACCAATTAGGCAAAACAGAATAGGCCCATAAAAAGGCGCACGATGCTGCGCCCATTCCATGACGTCAGAAATGTGGAAGTAGCCACAACATGCAGGCCAACCTCCCAACAGAGGAAGGAAGCACAGGAACACTAAGGCCTCCTTAGGGGGATTAAAGGGATAGTAATACTTAAATGTTACTATCCCCATCTTGTAGCCCTTAAAAAAACTGAACAAAATGAGCCCAGCGGCATTTCTCAAACCTTTATGGTTTGAGAAATATACATTTTCAAAGTTTTGCTTTTTTCCCTCTCCCCTGATGCCTACTATGTAAGAGCTTGCTGATATCCCCCACGGGCGTAATAACAGAGACCAACCGTAAAGTGATAGCTTGAGCCAATAGCCCCCATGGGCGTATAACGGAGACAACTTGCACTGCGTGAGCTTGAGCCAATAGCACCTACGGGCATAGCAACGGAGACCGGGTACAGCAAGAGCTTGAGCAGATAGCCCCCTCGGGTGTAGTAATGGAAACCACCTGCGCTGCAAGTGCTTGAGCCAATAGCCCCACCGGGCAGTAATGGAGAGTAACACTGATAGAGCGAGAGCCAATAGCGCCTGCCGCAGGCACGGTAACGGAGACCGACTACACTGCTTGGTTGACAATATGAGCCTCTGTCTAACTAAGGCCCACCACACGGCCGGCTCAGCAGATGAAGTGGATAACTGCAACAGCTCTGCAAGTGTTAACAGGCTCAGGTCAGGGAGACAGTAGCACTGCAAGAGTTAACAACAGCACAAGGGTAGGATATGTAGCTCTGCAAGTACAACCTCAGGCTCAACAGGTGAAGGTATCGCTCTGCAAGTGCCAAGGAAGACTCAGCTATGGTAGCACAGCTCTGCAAGTGTAAGAGGAGACTCAGCTCAGGAGACACGGCTCTGCAGGAGTTAATGGTTACAGTGATCTCTCTCTGTCACTCTCGCTTGTGCTGCTCTCCTATTGGTTGAGCCTGTTTGGCCCTCCCCTGGTGACCTTTTTACACCTGACCATTGGCACCTGTCAGGTGCCCTTTCGTGGTGCCTAGTACTGTTCTAGGTAGGCATCCATTGCTTTTTTTTTTGCAGTTGCATTATCTGCAAGCACAACATCCCGAGGCAAAGAATTTCATAGCTTTATCACCCTTACTGTAAAGAATCCTGCCTATGTTTTAGTCGAAAGCGCCTTTCCTCAAGTCTTAATGGATGACCTCTTGTTCTTAGCTCAGCTCTTTGCATAAATAATTCATTGACCTTGAATGTATTTGTAAATGGTAATCATATCACCCCTTAGACTTCTCTTTTCTAATGTAAACAAACCCAGTTTGGCTAGTCTCTCTTTGTAACTCAGATCCTCCAAGCACAAAATTGTACTCCATATTCTAGATGAGGCCTAAACAAGGATTTATACAGAGGTAGGATAATATTAGCATCCCTTGCTTTTACACCTCTTTTTAAGCAGGCTAGTACTCTATTTGCTCCAGCTCGCCATCACCATCACCTTCTTCCTCTAGGGTAAAAGCGACATCTTCTGCCAGTCCACCTCATTCATCATTACCTCCCCACCAAATGATAGCTACTCTGTTGTTGTTCGGATATGGCAGTTTGTCTCTACCCATTGCACACTGTGTGGTGCACTGACCACACATGCCAGTGTGGTGGAGGAAAATCAATACCAGATCATCAAGTGGCATCTGAGGAGATTCCATCCCACAGAATATGATGCTGGCAGGGAGGTTCATCATTAAACTGTCAGCAAGTTGTCATATGTCCTTAGTGGAGTCTGGACAAGGGGTATAGTGACAGCGGCAGTACTTGGGTTCTGGTGTCATGGTGTTTGGATACAGCTGTGCCCCCGGATGATAGTTACCACACACACTGTGCACATTGCAGCTGCTGATGAGAGCCACAGTTCTTGCTCTCAAAAGAAAAAAATATATTCTAATAACAAAATACCCATGATTTTGGAGGAGGGGCAGGTGGAGAAGAATTATTCTCCAACTTTTTATTTTCCCCACATAGACTGGGGGCTACTTATTGTGCTGCTACTGCCTCAGACGCATCACTGGAGGTAGTTGTGGTAAGTGGAACCTTCATCATTCATGTTACTGCTATTGTTGATCCCATTCCCTTTCAGGTGCTTAATCATCCTTCTGCTTAAACTTCTCAGCAGCAACAGCAAGAACAGCAGTTGCAAATTCCACAAATATGGACTCAGACTCAGGAGGAGGATATTTGACAATGGCCAGTTGCCACTGACCAACATGACCTGCTGGCACTAGGCCAGTAGGGTATTTTTTTTTCTTCAGGGCTTGTGCTTTGAAGAAGAAAAATCCTAAATAACATTTTAAAAAAAGCCCATAAGGCATGGTATAAAAGGGGTTTGAGGAGGATGCATGTGTTGGTGAATGAATGAATCAGTTGAACAGGGAAATTGTTTTGGAGAGATTTCTTGACTGGTATTCGGTGGACAGTTAAAAAAAATAAATAAAATAAGAAATGTGTATGTAAAGTGATAGACAGGAACCCCCTGACATAAGCTGCCACTTTACTTTATGGAGTATTTTGTAAAGTATGATTTGTTAGATTTGTTGTTAGCGGTCCAAACCCTGAGGACACATTGATTTGTAGGACTTAGGCTTGTTTATTTATTGTTTATTTTTTTCTAGGACTATATTGTGTTTTTTAATTATTTTTTTGTTAATTGCCCCCAATCCCAGTAAACAACCTCCCCAAAAATCATCCCCTGTTCAGCTGATTCTTTCCTCACACCCCATCAACACAGACACCCACATGCCCCTTTTATACTATGCCTTTGGGAAATAAAATAATATTTGCTATGTGTTGTTTGTAACTTAAATGTTCCCATTGATTTCAATGGAATGAGGTAGGCAAAAGAAGCGGAACAAAGCTGAAAAAATCAACACTTTTTGCAGGAAATTTTTCACCAAGGGGAAGTGTCATGTTTCACCAATTTCAGTTTGAAGAGAAAAGCTTTGCCCATCGCTACTAACACACAGTATAACCCTGTATTTTACCTTAAAGAAATGTATCTAATCTTCTCTTAAACGTATCCATTGTTTCTACCATAACCATATATTTGGGCAAGGAATTCCATAATTTAACAGACCTTACTGTACAAAAAACCCTTCCTATGCTGAAGTCTAAACCACAGAAATCATTGCATTGATCTATCATATATTGTTGTGCAATGTGAAAAGATCTCCTATTAGTCGTTCTCAGCTTGTTAATATCACAATCCCTGAGGAATTACAGATAATGTTTATCAATTCGGCTTGTTAGCGTCTCAAGCCATGTTTTGTTTTTTTTGTTTTTTTAATGAACAAGCCCTGAGAAAAACAAATGCCCTACTGGCTTAGTGCCAGCAGATCATGGTGGCCACTGGCAATTGTTAAATGTCCCAGTGTGATTGCAGAATTGTGCATCTGCTGTTTTTGTTGCTGCTGCTGAATTGTTTAAAGGGATAGTAATGTTTCATAATAAAAGTAGCTCTAATTAATCATCATAGTATTTGGACTTTGGAGAGGGTTATTTCAGTTCTGTCAGAGTTGTAGTTCAAGAGTAATTCAATAATAAAGTATCCCCATCCCGCCCCTTTTAATGATGTAACACTGTTCAGCCAGATCAGAAGGGAGGTACCCAGATAGACTGCAGAGAGGGACAATCTTTAATTAAGATAAGGGAAAAACCTGAAAAACTTGTCAAGGGGCGCAGGGCCTTCATTGTTCTTATAGAAAGAAGAATGTCCCCTTCTGTTATCTGTCTGGTCTTACAACCAGATTCCCCATCTGAGAAGATATGGCTTACACTAGGTAAAAGGGGCAGGAGGGGAAACTTTGCTTGTGAATATCTCTCAAACCATAAAAGTTTGAGAGATAAGACTTATATCATCCTTCATGTTTTTTTAATGCCTACAAAATAAAATAAAGATAAAACAAAGTATTACTATACCTTTAAGCATCAGGATGATGAGGCAGGTCAAAGGGAATGGGATTAACAACAGAAGTAACACGGGTTATGGATGATCATGGTTCCACTTGCCATGACTAGCTCCAGTGATGTGCCTCAGGCAGTAGCAACACCACAACTAGCCCCCAACATTTCAGGTATATGAGGAGAAAAGAAGTTGGCCAATAATGCTTCTCCACCTGCCTCTCCAGAATAATGGGTGTGTTGTTCGAATATACATTTTTCCCTTGAGAGAAGGAACTGTGCCTCTCAGCAGCAACTGCAATGTGCAGAGTGTGTGTGGTAAATAAGGGAAAAACAGGGAACAATGGGCACATCTGCACTCACATCAAACACCTGGTATAACTGCAACCAAACATTATGACGCTTTGGCCCCCGGTGGGATATCATTCCACTATCGACCAAGTACTGCTGCTGTCACTATGGCTCTTGTCCACACCCCACTAAGGACACATGACAACTTGTAGTTTAATAATAATGAACCCTCCTTGCCACCAGCTTAATGTATTCTGCAGGATGGAATCACCTCAGATGCCACTTAATGCCCTGCTTGCGATTATCCTCCACCACACTGCCATGAGTGGCTAGAGCAACACACAGTGTGCAATGGGTGGACACGAACTACCACATCCTGACATCTACTGAATGACTATCAGGTGGTGGGGTAGGTAAAGATGAATGAGGTGAATCGCCAGAAGATGTAGCAATATGATCTTCTTGTGCCTGGATCCTAGATTCAGAAGGTTATGGTGAGCCAGGTGTTTTGCTCACCATCAAACTTTCAGGCTCCTGCTGGGTTTCTCTATTTTTCCTCCTCTTTGATTCCGCCTCACCTCTTGTTGCCTTTGGGGAGAGTCAGGGGATACAGCAACAGCCGTGCCCAATTTCTTTAGTGGGGGTTTGGTTTTAACATGCTTCATATCAATGTGAAGTATGTTCACATTTATTTCATGTGTGATGAAGGTGGTTGATTTATCACAAATTGTGCACAGTGCTGTTGTTGATTACTACATTGTACCTGCCACAAAAGAGAAAAATAGTCCCACACCTATGACTTCAGCAGGAGGGCAAACGTGGACTCTTTTTTCTTCTCCTCCACATTCCCCTTCACTGGATGGGACAGAGGATGATGTTGTTGCTACTGCCTCAGAATCAGCACTGCAACTAGGACCAGGAATATTGCTGCTGCTGCTGGCAAGTGGAACCTGTCCTAGTCCTGCATCACTTGTTGACCCCATTCTCACTGTGTCTATGGCACACTGGCCTGCTCCTCAGCATAATTACACATCAGCAGAAGCAGGAATTACAGCAGCAGCAAACTCCACAAATTCCAAAATCTTACTGCTGGTGATGCCATTAATGTCTCTTCCAACTCAGATTCTCCACCATCATCCTTACCAACACCAATCCCTCCCTGTTGTTGCTACTCTATTACAGATGTCTCACCAGTTGGAGGTGATGAGAAATGTGACATGGAGAAATGGATCCCTTACTGTCAATCTTTCCATATTTTGTTGAACTGAAAAAGGCAGACCGGCAGCACTAACAGCAGGCACAGGCAGCTGATCTATGCTTATAATGGTGGTGGTATTATTGCTGCTATGCACCAATTCTGCCTTCTTCAGGATAATGTTCTATCTAGACAATGCCGTGGGAGTAAGGTGACTACCTAGGTCACGAGAATATTGTGGGCTCCTTTGACCTCTACTCTGGATGCTCAGCATTATTTCCCCTACCACCTCAGCATCAGTATGAGGATCTACTGTGGTAACGCTAGTCCCACAAGCTGCTTCACCATCACTATTACTACAAATTACAACCACATCAGTCTTCCTCCTCACTAGTAGAATGATCATCCCTGCCTCATTACTAACACTCTGAGTCCGTAGCTGATGTAAGTTCGTAGAAGTAGTAGTGGCTGGACTAATTGGGGATGGCAAGCGTGACATAGGATCTCCTGCTGTCACATTTGGCATCGTCACCTCCTCCCCCCCCCCTTCTGAGAATCACAAGACACCCTGTCAGGCGCAGCACTGGTAGAAGGCACAGGTAGCTGATGATACTACTACCCTCTTCTTCCTCTGCCCGTGACACAAATTTTCTCAAGATCTCCAGGGCTGATGTAGGGGGACAGAACATCATTGGTTCTGGGAATCAGGGTATCTAGACTCTTTAATGTTGGTAGTGGTCACTTACTCCTCCTCAGACTCAGATTAATGATCAATATACAAAATTAATTTCTGTTAGATACTTTCTTTTAACTGTCTAAATGACAATCAGAGGTCTTGAATTATTATGTGAATAGGGACTGATTACATTGGAAATTTCAGCTGAGCTGCAGTGTCAGTGGCACTATATGTTATGCAGTAAATGGGGAGGAAGAGATAAAATTTTAGAAAAAATCAAGGTGATATTTAAAGACAATTTAAAAATGAAAAGAGCACTAAAGATCATATTCAGAAGGCAAAAATCTTAGGTAATTCCAGGGGTGATGAATACAATTCACATTGATTTAAATGGCGATTTTAATCTTTTGAATGCTAGAGGGTCTCCAATTCATTGCAAGCAAATGATCAGCAATTCCAGCTGCACCATAGAATAAAAATATAAATTCATAATATTTTCATTGATTTAAATATGGATTTTAACCCACTGAATGCTAGTGATGCTATGCACTGTGCTGGCAGTGGAGAGTGGAGACACTTAGGCCTAGATTTAAAGGCAGCCGTTAAACCATCCGCTAAGTAAAAAAGGCACGTCGGCCGCAAAGAACACATGTTTTACGGCAGATTCAAAGGTAAGCGTTCAAGAATAGCTATCGGGCGTAGGCACTACAAAAACACGTTAAACAAAAACCAGCGTCACACCTGATTTTGCATCACCGTGCGTCCCAAACACCCGTTAAAACACAACTTAACTCAAAATGTTACATTACGGCTGCCGTTGTCTAGCAACCCTGATAGATGCACAAACAAAATTCAAACCTACAGCCAATCCCAAGGCCCCAAAGTATCAAAAATGTTCAAATACACCTATATATACCTCAAAATAACGGTTACACCCTGTCTGTGTTTCGAGTTTCAGCAAGCTAGAGCACAGGACCCAGGAGTGGAGGATAGCATTTAGAGAGAGAGAGAGAGATAGAGAGAGAAGCATACAGAGGAGTAAGGTAGAAGGATTTTGGAGAGGAGAGAGTTACATTTAAATAGACACATAGCACACTTTTGCACATAGCACATACATCCATACAAACACATACACATACATACACATAGTCTTTTTTTTTTCATCACACCTTACACATTTTAAACTTTATTTTTACAGTGTGAATCCGTGAGTGAAAGTGTGTGACAGAGAGTGAGTGGGATCGAGTGTGCCTGTGAGGGCGTGTGAGAGTGCCTGGGTGTGAGTGGGTGAATGATGGCCAGGAGAGGAGGACAGGAGAGAGGGATGGGGAGACTAGTGGAGGAGAAGGAGGAAGGTCAGGAGGGGATCCCTCAGCAGAGCAGGGGTGGGAGAGGGAGATACGCAGGGCGGAGGGGGACCAGGCCCACAAGAACAGGCACACTAAGAAGAAGAGGGACAGATCCTGCAGTGGGACGAGGGGTAGTGCCTGGGGACCACCACACACAGGCAGGGGCAGAGCAGGCAGGACAGTCCGGGTCTGACTCCTCGCATGCCGGAGCTGAGGGGGACAGGCTCAGGGATCCCCGATATACTGAGGAAGAAAACACGGCCCTCGTGGAGGCTGTGCTGGAGAGGGAGAGTGTCCTCTTCCCGGGGGACAGACTCCCTGGCCTGTCTGCGAGGAGGAGAGCTGCCTGGAGTCAAATCTGCAGCAGAGTTAATGCGGTGGCCACCTGCAGACGGGATGTGGACTCAATCAAGAAGAGATGGGGCGACTGCAAAAGGCAGGTGAAGAGGAAGATGGGGGATGCCGCCCTGCACGCCCGAGCCACCGGAGGTGGGCCACCTGTCCCCATCACCTTCAGCGCATGGGAGGAGAGGCTGCGGCAGACACTGTCGTCTACCCTCATTGAGGGGGTCCCTGGAGGATCAGACACTGGGGAGGAGAGGAGCCTCCACACCACCGGTAAGTGCATCACCCCAAAACCACACACCACCCCAAACCACACACCCATCACAAACAAGCACTCACATCCCAACATCTGCCCTTCATTCAACCACACAATTGCACCAATACAGCACCCTGAGGGTTTAAACAGGAATCAAGACAAGGACAAATGTCAATGTTCAACAAGGCCAAAACCTGTCCAACTCCCTGGTTAACCCTCATGTTGCTGTGCTCATCACACACAATACACACAAACCATGCTCAGTAAAGTGTTGTATGTCAAACATCACAATTGTTGTCACACAGTGTTACCCATGTTCACACAGGGAATCCAGCACATAACCCCATGAGTGCGAGAGGGATCATCAATGCATCGATCAACAATGCTTTGGCAACCCCTCTGGTACTCAAAGGGTTAACCAGACAACAAACACATGTCGATAGGTTAACAATTACATGACACATAGGGGACATTCACTAAGCGGTGAAAAAGAGCTGATGGAGAGAATTTGACACTTGCATACCCTCACTTTACCAATTACAATGTTAGTCTATGGAGAACATCCAATAACAGGATTCAAGCTGCACAGGCCCCATTGTGTGGACTCCATAGAAAACATTGCAGATGGGGAAATGAGGTCAGCGGAGAAGTCAGCATCATAATCAGTTCATCAGGTCCACTTAACCGCTTACTGAATCACCAACAGGATGTATCAGGTCACAAATCACAGTGCCACAGAGAATAAATGCTTGTATGTGCAACACACAGGCCAAAAACAATCACACATAAGTAAAGGTGAAAAGTTGGCCTTGGTGTTGTGTATGCAATCATTTACTCTAACTTCAATTTACATAGCTCACATTTGATTCACATATAGATCCTCAGGAGTGCTGATGCCATGGATGGATGGTACACCAGACACTATTTGCAGGATACATATGGGAACCAAATATGAACCATTGAGGTTTGGTCAATAACAGGCCAGGGATTATGGATATCTATGATCGGGTCTGGCTGCCTCACACAGAAGGATGGATGGGCTGATCCAGGAAAAAAAAGGCCTCAATCAATGATATCCTTCAATACTGGCTTGATTGTTGCCCCTCAGGATTCAACTTCAACAGACCTCATGGACAGAATCCTGTAATGTACATCAATCCCTGATTGCCACGGTGGTATCCCATGCATCACAATGCAATGCATAGGATACCATCATGACAACCAGAGAGGGACATGTCTAATCTGACAAAATCCAGCACTGTACGGGATGAACTGATAACATAGGGATGAATACTACTTGAATCACACTGCAGATCTATTCAAAAAAGATATGTACAGAAAGAAAAACAACCAGATTTGTATGTGGATATGTCCCTTTCAAATGGGTACAAATAGGTCCCAACAAGATGTAAACCCAGAGTTCGGTTCAGTACGTGTGATTGTCCAACTGCCCATATATGTGCACCCTCAACAAAATAACTCATATTGATATCATCATCAGAGTACATATACCCAGTATATTACACCTACTTGGATGGGTATCACTTGTATCTATGAAAGTTCATTTGTGATGGCTGTACATATATAGGCAGTTAGACAATCACATGTTCTGAACAGATCTCTGGGTTCATATCTATCAAGGATATGTTTGTACCCGTATGAAAGGTACATATACACACATATCAGACCATATTCCTCACTGTGTACCTTGGCATGGCAATGGTTAATTTCACTTGATGTAACCTTGCAGGCATCATAAAGAGATGTTTAGAAAGATGTTACTGTATGTGACAGCTGGAGATGTCAGTCATATGACCACACGGAGGCTCTTCAGCAGACCCAAAATTGAAACAATTGGAGATGGATCCATCATTGACATGGTCGACAGAGCGTGCTTACAAACCAGGAACACTTAGTAGACAATGGCAAAGATGTAGTTATCTCCAAATGGGTCAATGTGGAGTCTGCTGAAGAGCCTCCGTGTGGTCAAATGACTGACATCTCCAGCTGTCACATACAGCAACATCTTTCTAAACATCTCTCTATGATGCCTGCAATGTTACATCAAGGTGAAATTAACCATTGCTATCCCGTTAAAGAGATAGTAATACCTAAAATGTGAAAGGAAAAATACATGTCATAGGATTGATCCACCGGGTAATGCAAGGGTATCCCCACTACTGAAAGGTGTTTCATCACAAGAGTATAACAGCTCAAAGTTGAATATTCCATGGACAATATCAGTGTGGCCTGAAAATGTACTATGCCAATGTTGCCAGACCATCCTCTGGCTAGCTTTGGTCCAGGGAACAGATATCCACAAAGGATGATGTGGCAACAGCGCAAATGTACAATTTCAGGCCACTGGGATGTGGCACCAAAGGAATTCAACTCTGAGCTGCAATACATGTAGAATACAACACCCATCACCAGTAGGAGTACCGTTGTTTCACACAGGGGGATACACCATACAACATATATGTTCCTTTACACATTTCAAGTATTAATATCAATTTGACACCATCATGGCTAAGTTTACTGATCACACAATCTCAATCCTCCACACAGGTTATGTGTCTCCAGCACATCAGGAGCCCATGGAGGAGGCCACCTCACCACCCAGTGAGGAGTATTTGGAGGAGGGGACCAGCCAGTGGGAACCGTACCCAACGACATCCACACCTCTTGGCCAGCTGGATGCACCAACCCTGCCTGCATCAACTCTGCCTGCACCAACTCTGCCTGCATCAACTCTGCCTGCACCAACTCTGCCTGCATCAACTCTGCCTGCACCAACTCTGCCTGCACCAACTCTGCCTGCACCAACTCTGCCTGCATCAACTCTGCCTGCACCAACTCTGCCTGCACCAACTCTGCCTGCATCAACTCTGCCTGCACCAACTCTGCCTGCACCGACTTATTACAGTGACTGGATGCCCCCCACCACCTCCAGGAGCTATTATCCCCCAGCAGCAGCAGCAGCACCACCACCACCAGGGAGGCAATGGCTGCCCGGTGATGTGGCCACCACCCAATACGGGCCATACCCACAGATTGACCTACCCTCCTGGATGGCTCCCCAGCATGGCCCCAGGTATGATCCTAGGTGGGGGCCAAGCACATACCAGTGGCCAAGGTTTGACCCTTGGCCACTCGACTACCAACACCTGGGCCTGCTTGGGGAGCCCCAACAGCCTATGCGAAGGGACGTGTTTACCCCACCACCTCCACCAGCACAGACATCGGTGGGCAGCAGTGGGTCAATTGATGTGGTGGGCACATACCCATCTGCAGCACAACCAGCACCAGCAGAGGAGGACACAGCAGCAGCAGAGGAGGACACAGCAGTAGCAGAGTAGGACACAGCACCAGCAGAGGAGGACACACCAGCAGCAGAGGAGGACACAGCACCAGCAGAGGAGGATACAGCACCAGCAGAGGAGGACACAGCAGCAGCTGATTCACCAGGCACAAGCATCACCAGCAGTGAACGGCCCACGGGGATGGAAGCTGAGTGTATGGCTCTGCAAAGGAGACTACTCAGGTCAAGCCTCCGCACCAATGACAACATCACCAGGAGCCGTAGGGAATCCCGTATAAACACTAACAGGATAGAGGCAAGGATCCATGCCCTGGAGTCGGAGGTCATGAGGATCAACACTCAACTCCATCAGCTACACACGGGGGTGATGGACCTGCTTGCACAGCTACTGGTGGAGTTGAGAGAGCTGAACCGCAGGGAGGACTTACGTTTGGAGAGGGAAAACCTGCGCTCCACAGAGGGATCCACTGCCCCCACCACCCCCTCTAATGTGACCCCCGAAGCCACACCTAGGGGGCAAAGGGTGACCAGGAGATCATCCAGGTTATCCACTTCTGCCACACAGTCTAAGCCCCCCCCCCAAGAAAAAAAAATAAAATGCCCAACATGTTAAATTTCCCCTGAATAAAGGAACATTGTGCTTTTGAATCCTGTCTGATCTGCTTTGAATTTGGTCATAGATTTGGGTGGCAGAGTTGTCTCCAATGCATTGCCAAACAATTCAGTGAATACAACTCCTGCCTAGGTAAGATGTTTGTGGGATGTTACAACATGGGTTCACACACACATCGTTGTACAAAATCAACTGTAAAAACATCCCTGTTGCCATATTACACAACTGTGTTATATGGCAATGTTGTGTGTTGATTTTGCATAACAAAACATTCCCCTTAGCCCAACATTTGGTACAACATTGAACATTCATCTACATCATATGTAGTGTTTAACCCTTTGATAGCCAGAGTGGTAGGCAACGCATTGCAAAGAAATGCGTTGGGTACCACTCTGGCACTCAGAGGGTTAAGGGGATAACCAAACAAACGGCTTAGCGGTGAGATAACAAGCAGGACAGATAAATGGGACATGTATCCATATTGTCTTGGATTCACACACTCATTGTGCAACAGACTGACTGGGGAAGCCAATGTTTTCAACCTAGGATTTCAATGTGTAGCACACACATTGATATCCTGGGGTGAGCATTGGGGCCTCCAGTAAGTTGACTTGTTGTTTTTTCTAAGGGTGTAACAGACTTCCCCAGTGAAACCACTTGTCCACTTGGTCATGTACTGTGATATGTCCCAGTGGAGCAATATCACTGAACATTGATTATACTGAGCAACACATTAACTGTGGACAGGAATTCACTGTGGAAGTATGTCCCCTTTATCACCTCTTTATCACTCCCACAACACATTAGTGTATCACTGCCACCATCTGTTAGCGTGAATACATCACTGAGTCCACTCACTTGCAAACAAGTGGTGGAGTCCTGTGATATGGGTGATGCCTTTCCATGTATGGGGATACTCTACCCTGGGTGTGGTAACGCATTGACAACTGTGTTCTCAAATATATCCTCCTACAGACACAGATAGAATGGTGATGGTTCATCTTTATTGTGTCTCAAAGTACATCAGGATGTACATGTGTTTTCTGTGTATTGCCTATATGCATTGAACACCTGTATGAGAACACTAAATGTACTTTGAAACAAAAAAATAGTACTTTAGTAACACTGCTGCCCAGCTCATGTGTTGTCCACAAGGTTTGACAACTCTGTAGCTGAGCATCCTAACTGTACAGGTTATAAAACTCAGGAATTAGTGTTTTCTGTGTCTATATGAAAATGATCCAGTAGAGGTTTGTGTGAACCTCAGGTCAAACTTTGCATCACCAACAACATCAACATAAACAGCAAGGGGTGATCTCCATGAAGGTGATGTCAAGACATCAATCCAGTCACATAGAAGAACTTCAGTTCAAGGATGGATCATGTTACGGATGCCTGTGGAAGAAGAGGACAGGATTTGGAGCAGTTGACTTGAACTGATCATCAAGCAACAACAATTTAGTCTTTTTGATCCCCTCAATTTTCACAGTTACAGGTGAGTACACAAACCATTGCTTGACAATGTGTTGTGTACTCATCTGTAACCAATTATGTGGAGAACTAAGGACATGTGCCCCAGCCCTATGGATATGTGCCCCTGACATGGATACACACATCAACAAGTGTTCTGAGAGCTCCATGGAAGTAATGAATTTGGGCTGCCACTGTTAATGTGACAGTGGCAGCCCAATGTCATTTGTTCCATGGAACTGTTAGGACACATTTGTTGATGTGTGTATTCATGTCGGGGGCACATATGTCTGCACACTCACAGGTCAGCATGGTGTCCCTGGTAATCTGATCTACGTCTCATGACCTCTACATTGTGTGCCCATACCACTGTACATCCACCCCTGTGCTGCTCTTCTCAGCTGTAGCACAGTACAGGTCCCATATTGAGTCCAATGGCCCTTTAACCCCTGATGTGACGGAGTATTATCCAATGCATAGCATTGGATAACACTCTTTCGCTACAAGGCTAGCATGGTTGCTCTGGCTATGCTCATGGCAAATCAAGTTAGCTGCTGTCAATCAAGCCCTGTAAGGCGATGAACATGGGTTATGTGTTGTACCTTGTTTCTCCTGAGGGTGTGCGTGATATCCTTGGGGTCTGTATGTCAACGTGGAGAGTGGAATGGAGGATGGTTTTTGAGTCCACACACACAATTTGCCACGTCCGCTGCAAGTGCAGTGCTGTGTCACTGTTCCTGTGGGGTGAGACAGAACAAAATGTGCAGTGTGGTTAGTGTCACAGGACTGATGGGGGACTTGCATGGATTGTTTGCATGCCTGTGTTATACTCACATGTAAAGTGTTCCGTGATGAGCCTGTCTCTGATCTGTGTCCCTCTCAGGGTCTCCTCAACGTGTCCGATGTCCATGGGCACTTCCTGTATGGGGGGGTCCTGGATGTGCTCCAGCAGCCTGGTGTCCACTGCGATGTTGTGCAGTATTGCGCACACGACAATGATGTCGCACACCTTTCCAGGTGCATACTGCAGTGCTCCCCCCGAGTGGTCCAGACATCGGAATCTTGACTTGAGGAGGCCAAAGGTCCGCTCAATGGCATTCCTCGTTCTGCCATGAGCCTGGTTGTAGCTTTCCTGGGCATGTGTTCGAGGATTGGCCAGTGGGGTCAGTAGCCAGGACTTGCATCCATAGCCAGCATCACCTGTGTAATGTGAGTGACATGGTGAGACAGGGAGCACATGTTGTGTGAATGATGTTTTGTGTGGTAGACGTAGTAGCTGTGGGTCAGGAGCATGCTAAGCAGCGTTGTGTGTACGCCTGTGTATGTGATGTGATTTTGTATTGTGAACTCATCCAAAAGCCATCCCCCTGTAAAAGTTCCATTCTCGAAATCTCTGTGGACTGAGGAGTTTTGGAGAATGTATGAATCATGTGAGCTGCCAGGATACTTTGCACAGACATTCATTATCCTCATCTGGCTGTCACACACCATCTGCACGTTGATGGAGTGAAAGTTCTTCCTGTTGATGAATATCTGTGCGTCACGTGCTGGGGCCTTAATTCGGACATGGGTGCAATCTATAGCACCCATGACCCTGGGCATGCCTCCCCTGGCGTAAAAGGCCTGCTTGACTTGTATCCAGTCCATGTCGGTGGTGGGGAAATGTATATAGGTACTGGCCTTGCTTTTGAGGGCTGGCAGGACCTGGGCCAGCACCCTGGAGAATGTGGCCTGTGACATGCCAGATGCGTAACCCTCTGTGGACTGGAAGGCCCCGCTTGCCATGAAGTGCATGGCACAGAGTAGTTTCTGCAGGCCAGTTAGGGCATGGTTGTGGATGTAGATGGGATCCACCTGGTCCTTGATGACCTCATACAAGGCAATGATGCTGTCAGGCCTCAACCTGTAGCGATCAATTACCTCATCATCGGTCATTCCAAAGAGGGTGACCCTTGGGCGGTATACCCTGGGCCTTGGTGGTCGTCTATACATCCTGTGCCCTCCAGGTGGGGATGGGCTCCTGTGTGGCTGCTGAGCCAGAGCCTCCTCACTTGCAACAGGTGGTGGCTGTTGATCAGGCATGCTTGGAGATTGCTGATGTTCCCCAGCTCTCTCCCTTGCACGCCTTCTCCGCAGCCTTCGCAACAATATGTAACCCAACATACTGTTTGCTCTCTCTATCTGTCTCTATCTTTCTATCTATCTATCTCTCTCTCTCTCTCTCTCTCTCTCTCCCTCCCTGAGTGGAAAACAAGCCACAAGTGAGTGTGTTGAGTTGTCCCTTTAAGTACTTGCTAGGGCGTTGTGTGGGTGTGGTGATGAGGTGAGTGCTGACCAATGGTGAGTTGTTTTTGTCCAGGTAAGTGTTTGCAGGTGTGTGTGTGTTATAAGATGTGGTGTGTTGTGCTTGTTCTTTGTGTGCCATTTGCGGACATGCAGTTGTGGGGTGCAGGTGGCGTGTTGATGTTGCCCAGGTGAGCTTGTATTTGCAGGTGTCCGCTTTGTGTGATGACCCCCATTGTTCCGTGCCATGTTGTGTTGTTGTTTTTTTGTGTGTCGTTGTCCCTGTGGTGTTGGTTGTTGTTGTGTGTATAGTGATTTGTGTTGTGTGTGCATGTTTTTGTGTTGTTTTGGCATTGCACGGGTTAATTTTCCCATTTACATGGTTGTGCGGTAAGCCTTTTGTGTATTTTCCTATGTAACGGGTGTTTTGTTTTGGCCGTTAAGTGTCTAACGGCTAAAAAAAGTGGGTCTTAACTTTTAGCCGTTAGGTGTGTCTTTTGTTCAGCCGTTATCAGTACCGCAAGCCTTTGAATAGCTCTGGGGTATGTTTTTCCATGATTCTGAATGCACGTAAGTGTATCGGCCGTAAGGATTCTACAACTGCCGTTAGCTGTTCTTTAGACGGATCTTTGAATTGCAACATGTCACTTAACGCACCCGTTAGTGATTTTTTTCCCTAACGGCTGCCTTTAAATCTACCCCATAGAATCCAAGGAATTAAATCCTAATTCTTGCAATAGCCATTGATTTTAGTGCTTTTGATGCTGGATATCTCTAGCATTCAGGGGGTTAAAAGTGCCATTTTAAATCAATGAGAATGTTCTGTTTGTACTCTGTGGTTCCATTGATTTATTCCAGTATTGCTCATCTTGGTCTTTCTGCATAGACCCTTAGATCCAGAAAACATAAGATTAATGATTTGGAAGCAAACCAACTGCTCCATGAGGTAGGGAATTAAAATCCCCTAAATTAAAAATGGGTTTTCATCTCAGGTTTCTAAGTTAAAAAAATGGGTACGGGAGGGCAGAAGGGGAAAAACAGAGGGGCTGTAGGCATATTAACACAAATCAAAGAATTCAGTACTCACCTATAGTAAAATGCAATAGATACATGCATAATTTTAGAGTCCTAGGGTTAGATTTAAAGGCGTGCGTTAAACCAGCAGTAAAAAGTAAAAAAGGCACATCGGCTGCAAATAACACATGATTTATGGTGGATTTAAAAGTGTGTCCAAGAATAGCTAACGAGCATATGCACAACAAAAACACGTTAACAGAAAAACATGCGTCGCACCTTTTTCAGCATCACAGTGCTTCCCAAACACCCATTAAAACAAAACTTAAGTCAAAATGTAGAATTACGACTGGCGTTGGCTAGCAACCCTGATAGATGCACAAACAAAATTCAAACCTACAGCCAATCCCAAGGCCCCAGGGAGAGGGAGCCGGCCCAGAAGAGCAGGCACACAGAGGACAGCGACAGAACCTGCAGTGGGACAAGGGGTAGTTGCTGGGGACCACCACACACAGGCAGGGGCAGCGCAGGAAGGGCTCACTGGTTCTGACTCCTTGCAGGCAGGAGCTGAGGAGGAGAGGATCAGAGATCTACGTTATACAGAGGAGGAGAACAGGGCCCTTGTGAAGGTTGTGCTGGAGAGGGAAAGCATCCTGTTCCCGAGGGAGAGGGGGATGCGCGGAGAGGGGGCTGCGAGGAGGAAGGCTGTCTGGAACCAAATCTGCAGCCGGGTCAATGCGGTGGCCAGCTGCAGATGGGACGTTCACTCTGTTAAAAAGAGATGAGGTGACTGCAAGAGGCAGGTTAAGAAGAAGATGGGGATGCCGCCCTGCACGCCTGAGGCACCAGAAGTGGTCCACCTGTTCCCATCACCTTCAGCGGATGGGAGGAGAGGCTGCGGCAGACCTTCTCATCTATGCTGATTGAGGGGGTCCCTGTAGGATCAAACACTGGGCATGAGAGGAGCCTCCATACTACCGGTAAGTGCATCATCACACCACACACCACATCAGCCAACACAAACTGCTCACTCAGATACAGTCACAACTCAACACATACCCATCATTCATCCACACAACTACACCAACACAAATCCTTGAGGGTTCAAACAAGACACAATACAAGGACAAATGGCAAAGTTCAACCAGGACCAAACATGTCCAAGTCCCAGTTTAACCCTCTTGTTGCTGTGCTGATCACACACAATCCACACAAACCATGCTTATAAAAGTGTTGTCTGTTAAACATTATTACTGTTTCTCCACAACGTCACCCATGTACCCACAGGGAAGTCAGCGCATACCCCCTTGAGTGCTAGAGAGATCATCAATGCATCGCTCAACAATGCTTTGGCAACCCCTCCGGTACTCAAAGGGTTAACCAATAATAAGAACACGAGTCAATAGGGTAACGATTACATGCTACACAGGGGACATTCACAAAGCGTTGAAAAAGAGATGATGGAGAGAAATTAACCCTTACAAACCCTCACTTCACCGATCCCCATGTTAGTCTATGGAGACTATTCAATAACATGATTCAAGTTGCTAAGGTCCCATTGTATAGGACCTGGACACTGGAAATGGGGAAATGAGATCACTGGAGAAGTCAGCATCATGTTCAGTTCATCAGGTCTTCATCACCACTTACTAAATCTCAAAAAGGATAGATCAGGTCACACATCACAGTGCCACTGAGAATAACTGGTTGTACATGGAACACACAGGCCTAAAATAAAATAAATAAATGTAGCCATGTGTATGCAATCATTTACTCTAACTTCAAATGACATATCTCACCTTTGATTTCCACATGGATCCTCAGGAGTGCTGATGCCATGGATGGATGTCACACCAGCCACTATTTGCAGGATCCATAGGGGAACCAAATATGAACCATTGTAGTTTGGTCACAAACAGGCCATGAATGGTGGATATCTCTGATTGAGTACGGCTGCTTTACTCAGTAGGATGGATGGGCTCATCCGGAAAACAACAGGCCTCGGTCAAAGATATCCTTCACTACTGGCTTGATTGTTGCCCTTCAGGATTGAACTGGAACAGACCTCATGGACAGGATCCTGTCTAGTTTGTCAATCTCTGATTGCCAGGGTGGTATCCCATGCATCACAATGTAATGCATAGGATACCATCATGACAACCAGAGAGTCACCTGTAAAATAATTAAAAACCTTGCATTGTACGGGATTAACTGACAAGATAGGGATGAATAACACTTGAATCCCACTGCAGATCTGTTCCAAAAAGATATGTACACAAAGTAAAATGGTCAGATATGAATGTGGATATGTACCTTTCAAATGGGTACAAATAATGTCCCAACAAGATGTGAACCCAGAGATCAGTTCAGTACGTGTGATTGCCTTACTGGATATATATGTGCACCCATCACATACTAACTCTTATTAATATCATCAAAATACACATAACTAGTACATCCCACCTTACTCAGATGGTATATACAAGGTATGTTGGTTATGATATCAATAAATGTTAGTTTGTGATGGGTGCACATATATAGCTGTAAGGCAATCACACATACTGAACTGATCTCTGGGTTCATTTCTTGTGTGGATATATTTGTACCCATATGAAAGGTACATATCCACATACATAGCAGACCATTTTTCTTCCTGTGTACCATTAATGGTATAGCAATGGTTGATTTCACAGTGATGTAATATTTTAGGCATTGTAAAAAGATGTGGATCAATGTTAGTCCTATCCCTCCAACCCTCATGGTTTGACAGATATTGCTCTATGTGACAGATGGAGATTTCACTCATTTGACCACATGGAGGCTCTTTGGCAAAGCCAAGATTACGCCATTTACAGATTAATACATAATTGGAATGGTCCACAGAGTGTGCTTCCAAACCAGGCACACTTTGTAGACCATTCCAATGAAGTATTGATCTCTAAATCGGGCAATTTTGGCTCTGCTGAAGAGCCTCCATGTGGTCAAATGACTGAAATCTCTATCTGTCCCATGGAGCAATATCTGTCAAACCATGAGGGTTGGATGGATAGAACTAACATTGATCCACATCTTTTTACAATGCCTAAAATATTACATCATTGTGAAATCAACCATTACTATCCAGTTAAAGGGATAGTAATACTTCAAATGTAAATAAAAAAATATTTTGGAGGGTTTATCCCCCTGACAAAAACAAGGGAACTCCCACTGCTGAAAGGTGTTTCATTCAAAATGTATCACAACTCAAAGTTGAATCTTGTAGGTGCAATATCACAGTGGCCTTAAATAGTACAGTGGCGCTGTTGCTACACCATCCTATGGTCAGCTCTGGTCCCAGGACCTGAAATATACATGGGATGGTGTAGCAACAGCACCACTGTACTATTTCAGGCCGCTGGGATATTGCACCTCAAAATTCTACTTTGACCTGTAATAACTTTTGTATAAAACACCTTTCAGCAGTAGGAGTGCCTTTTTTTTCTCAGGGAGATGAAATAAACCCTACAACATATACTTTTCTCTTTCACATTTTAAGTATTACTGTCCCTTTAATATTATTATGGCTACGTTTACTAATCACATCATCTAATTTCTCCACACAGCTTATAGGCCTCCAGCACAGCAGCAGCCCGTGGAGGAGACTATGTCACCACCCAGTGAGGAGTATACAGAGGAGGGGACAAACTGGTGGTCAGCATACCAACTATCCACATCTCCTCCAACACAGGCTGCTCCACCACAGGCTGCTCCACCACTGGCTGCTCCACCACTGGCTGCTCCACCACTGGCTGCACCACCACAGAATGCTCCGCCACATCACAGTGCCTGGATCCAATAGGAGGAGAGGTGGATGTATTCCAACAACTTCAGGATCTACTACCCTGCAGCAGCAGCACCACCACCACGGAGGCAATGGATGCCCGGGACAGGCTCCACCACACAATATGGGCCATATTCCCCACAGATGGACCTACCCTCCTGGATGGATCCCCAGCTTGGCCCCAGGTATGATCCCAGGTGAGGGCCAAGCACCTACCAGTGGTCAAGGTATGACCCTTGGCCACTGGACTACCAACACCTGAGACTGATTGGGGAGCCCCAGCACCCTCTACCGAGGGAAGACATCACTCCAACACCAGCACAGACATCACTGGGCAGCTGTGGGTCACTTGATGTGGTAGGTCTATACCCATCATCTGCAGCAGCCACTCCACCAGCTGTAACAACAGCAGCAGCCACAGCACACTCAGCAACAGGAGAGGATTCAGCAGCAGCCACCACAGCAGCAGAGGACTCACTTGCAGCAGGAACCCTACCAGCAGGGTCACCGGGCACATCCACCTCCAACATTGCACGCCTCACGGGGATGGAGGTGGAGTGCATGGCCCTACAGAGGAGGCTACTTTGGGCATGCTGCAGTACAGATTTGAACATTTCAAGGAGCTGAAGGGAATCCTGGAGGAACACCTCAAGGATAGAGGACAGGATACATGCCCTGGAGTTGGCGCTCACCAGGATAAACACACAACTCCATCTGTACCACATGGAATGATGGGCATGATTGGGCAGGTGCTGGTGGAGTTGAGAGACCACAATGGCAGGGAGAATCTGCATGTAGAGAGAGAGCTGCATTCCACAGAGGTGTCCACTGCACCCACCACTTCCTCCAGTGTGACCCCTGAAGCCACACCTAGGGTGCAAAGGGTGACCAGGCAATAAGCCATGACATCCACCTCAGGCACCCAGTCAAAGGTCCCCCCCACAAAAAAAAATGGCCAACTTATTATCTTCCCCCTTAATAAAGAGAACATTGTGCTTTTGAATCATGTCTGATATGCTTTGTGTTTAGTGATAGATTGGGTGGCAGAGTTGTCTCCAATGCATTGCCAAGCAATGAACACAACTCCTGCCCAGGTAACATGTTTGTGGGATGTTACAACATGGGTTTACACACACATACACACACACATAAAGCTGTGCAAATTCAACTGACAATCCATCCCTGGAGCCATTTAACATGATAGCATTATATGGTCATGATGTGGGTTGAATTTGAACAAAACATACTCCTTAGCACAACAACTGGTGCAACACTGAACATTCGTCTGCATCAATTGTTGTGTTTAAGGGGTTAACCAAACAAACAGCTATTTAAGTTAGCAGAGAAGTAACAAGCAGGGCCGATGAAACATGCAGCAAAATAGTCTTTGATGCAAACTCTTATTGTGAAACTGACTTACTGGGGAACACAACGTTCACACTAGGATTTCAATGTGTGTGCTACACATTGTAATCCTAGGGTGAGCATTGGGTTATCTAGTAAGTTGTACTGTTTTTTTTACTAAGGTTGTAACACACTTCACCAGTGATAACCCTTGTCCACTTAGTCTGGTTGTTTGTTGATGTAGCCCATGTACTGAGATATGTCAAACTAAAGCAATCTCAGAACATTGATTATATTGAGCAACACAGAAACCGTGGACATGACAGCACTGTGGAAGTATGTCCCCTGTATCACCTCTTTATCACTCACAACACACATTGGTGTATCACTGCCAACATATGTTAGCATGAATACATCACAGAGTCTACTCACGGCCAAACAAGTAGTGGACCATGTGCGCCATGCCTTCTCATGTCTGAGGGATACTGTAGGCTTGAGTGTGGTTCCATATTGAGACATGTCTAATCCAACATGTATTTATACAGACACAGATAGAATAGTGATGGTTCTCCTTTATTGTGTCTCAAACTACAGTAAATCTACATGTCTTTTCTGTGTATATTGCCTATATATGCATTGAACACTTGTTCAACTACATATGAATACTTTAGAAACATTACTGAACTGCTCATGTGTTGTCCACAAAGCTCTGTAGATGAGCATTCTAACTGTACAGGTTTGATACCTGTATGTTTGTACACATGAATTTGTGTTTTGTGTGGATATGTGCATTTTCCAGTAGAGGTTTCTGTGAACATTAGGTCAAATATTGGATCACCAACACCATCACTTAAAACATCAGGGAGTGAGCTTCATAGAAGTGTTGTCAAGGCTTCAGTCCAGTCACATGGAAACTCTTCTGTTGAAGGATGGATCATGCTATGGATGCCTGTGGGACAAGAGGACATGATTTGGAGCAGCACCCTCGAACCGATCATCATGCAACAACTTCAACTTCATAATCCCCTTAATATTTTCCATCACAGATGAGTACACAAACCGTTGCTTTGTAATGTGTTGTGTACTCGTCTGTAACCCATTATGTAGAGAACTAAGGAAATGTGAAGCAGCTCTAGGGATATGTGTCCCTTACATGAATACACACATCAACAAGTATGTTCTGAGAGCTCCATGAAACTAATTTATATGGGCTGCCACTGTGAGAGTGACAGTGGCAGGCCAATTTTATTTGTTTCATGGAACTATTATGACATTTGTTGATGTGTGTATTCATGTCAGGGCCACATACCACTACACACTCACAGGTCAGCATGGTGTCCCTGAAAATGTGATCCACATTTCATTACTTCTTTGTTGTGTAACAATACCACTGTAGATCCATCCCTTTGCTGCTCTTCTCAGATCTAGCATGGCCGATGCCCATGGACACTTCAGGTATGGGGGGGGGCTGGATATCATCCACCAACCTGGTGTCCTCTGCGATGTTGTGCAGTATTGCACACGCCATTATGATGTCACACACTTTTCCAGGTGCATACTGCAGTGCTCCCCCCGAGTGGTCCAGACATCGGAACCGAGACTTCAGGAGACATTCCTCGTTCTACCATGAGCCTTGTTGTATCTTTCCTGTGCATCTGTTTGGGGATTGGCGACCGGGGTCAGTAGCCAGGATTTGCATCCATAGCCAGCATCACCTGTGGAAAGTGAGTGAATTGGTGAGAAAGGGAGCACATGTTGTGTGAATGATGTTTTATGAGGTGGACGTACTAGCTGTGAGACAGGAGCATGCTGAGCAGTGTTGTGTGTACACCTGTGGATACGGTGTGATTTAGTGTTGTTAACTCACCCAGAAGCCATCCGCCTGTATAAGTTCCATTCTCAAAGTCTCTGTGTACTGAGGAGTTTTGGAGAATGTAGGAATCATGACAGCTCCCGGGATTCTTTGCACAGACATTCATAATCCTCATGTTGCTGTCACACACCATCTTCACGTTCATGGAGTGAAAGTTCTTCCTGTTGATGAGCAGATGTGTGTCACGTGCTGTGGCTTTGATACGGACATTGGTGCAATCTATAGCACTCATGACCCTGGGAATGCCTCTCCTTGCGTAAAAGCCCTGCTCCAGATGTATCCACTCCATGTCGGTGGTAGGGAAATGTATATAGGTACTGGCCTTGCTTTTGAGGGTTGGCAAGACCTAGGCCAGCACTCTGGAGAATGTGGCCTGTGACATGCCGGATGCATTAACTTCAGTTGACTGGAAGGCGCCACTTGCCATGAAGTGTATGGCACACAGGAGTTTTTGCAGGCCAGATAGGGCATGGTTGTGGATGTAAATGGGATCCACCTGATCTTTGATGACCTCATACAAGGCAATGATGCAATGCGGCCTCAACCTGTAGCGATCAATCACCTCGTCATCAGTCAGTCCAGAGATAGTGACCCTTGGGCAGTATACCCTGGTACTTAATGGTCGACTATACATCCTACACTGCTCCAGGGGTCCCTGTGGCAGCTGGGGAGCATCCTGTTGCTGCAACTGTGCATCTGCTGGCAGGTACTGTCCTCCAGGTCGTGATGGGCTCCTGTGTGGCTGCTGAGCCACAGCCTCCTCACTTGCAACAGGTGAAGGCTGTTGATCAGGTGTGCCTGGGGCTTGCTGGTGTTCCCTAGCTCTCACCCTTGGACGCCTTCTCCGTAGTCTTCGCATCAATAAGTATCCCATCATACTTATTGTTTTCTCTCTCTCTCTGTCTCTCTCTCTTTCTCTCCCTGAATGGAAAACAAGCCACGAGTGTAGTGAGCTGTCCCTTTAAGTACGTGGTAGGACTTTGTGTAGGTGTGGTGATGAGGTGAGTGATGACCAGTGGGAAGGTTTTTGTATCCAGGTAAGTGTTTGCAGGTGTGTTTGTGTTTTAAAATCTGCTGTGTTCTGATTGCTGTGTTGCTGTCAGTTGCGAGTATAACTTTGGTGGGTGCAGGCTGTGTCTCGATCGGATGATGATGTTGCACAGGTGAGCTTGTTTTTTATTGGCAGGTGTCCCCTATTGTTCCGTGCCATGTTGTGTTGTTGTTGTTTTTTAAGTCCTTGTCCCTGTGGTGTTGTTTGTTGTTGTGTGTGACAGTGATTTGTGGTGTCTGTCGATGTTTTTGTGTTAAGTTGGCATTGCAAAAGGTTAATTTTGTCATTTACATGATTGTGTGGTAAGCATTTTGTCTGTTTTCCTATGTAACAGGTGTTTTTTTGATCGTGTCTAGTGTTGAGCGAGCGTGCTCGGCCGATGCTCGGATCGGCTCGAGCATCGCTCTGCTCGGCACATGGCGGTACTCGTACGAGTACCGCCATGTGCTCGCCCAACATGTTCGGGTGAAGAGGATCTGTGCCGGAAGAGGCACAGATCCGAAGACGCTCCGCTGGACCACCAGGGAATGGAGGTACGGGGGCATTGCGGAGATGAAGGGGGCATTGCGGAGATGAAGGGGGACATTGTGGAAGAGGGGCATAGACTCTATGCCCCTCTTCCACAATGTCCCCCTTCATCTCCGCTATGCCCGTCTTCCACAATGTGCCCCTTCATCTCCGCTATGCCCCTCTTCCACAATGTCCCCCTTCATCTCCTATGCCATAGAGGAGATGAAGGGGGACATTGTGGAAGAGGGGCATAGCGGAGATGAAGGGGGACATTGTGGAAGAGGGGCATAGACTCTATGCCCCTCTTCCACAATGTCCCCCTTCATCTCCGCTATGCCCCTCTTCCACAATGTCCCCCTTCATCTCCGCTATGGCATAGGAGATGAAGGGGGACATTGTGGAAGAGGGGCATAGCGGAGATGAAGGGGGACATTGACCAGGCACCCTCCGCTCATCAGAGCAGGGGGTGCCTGGTTTAATGCTCGAGTGCTCCCATTCATTTGAATGGGGCTCGGGTGCTCGGCCGAGCACTCGAGCATCAGGGGGTGCTCGGTTAGAGCACCCGAGCACCCGAGCATCGGGGTGCTCGCTCATCCCTAATCGTGTCTAATGGCTAAGTGAACTTGGTTTTGAGTTTTAGCCATTAACTATATCTTTTTTTCAGCTGTTAGCAGTACCATACTCCTTTAAATGGCTCTGGGGAATCTTGTTCCATGAGTCTCAATGCACGTAAGTCTATCGGCCATAATTATTTGTGAACTACCATTAGCGGTTCTTAAGACAGACATTTAGATGGCTTACTGCACGTTAACACACCCCTTAGTGTTTTTTTTACTAACACCTGCCTTTAATTCTAGACTCCTGTTGTTGGAAATGTCATAGAAAAGTCTCCTGGATATATAAAGTGAGTTAAATCTAGACTCCCGTTGTTGCCAATGTCATAGAAAAGTCTCATGGATATATTAAGTGAGGGTGTCCTTTTCAGATATTATTAAATACTGTGTAAAAGGATGGGGTGGTTGTTTATTTCTGGATTGCATCCATTTCTCTCTAATGCCAAGAAATTTTGTTCTGTGGTGGGTTGAGGTGTGAGTAGTCAGGAGAAAATAAAGCATACTGGAACTAGGTAAGCCTGTGTACCTAAGCAGGTTGAGATTAGATCCCTTACTGACCTCCACAATAGAAAAATCACTGGACAGAATGAACAGCAGTGCATGTCTGTGCCTAGTTAATACTTAAGCTGCCCATCTGATCTAATTTGGAAGGAATAAGGTTTATAGGCATTTTTTTTTATGGGTCACACAGATTGACAGTGCAGATGTGACAGATCACATATCCATACAGACATCTGGGGATAAGGGGTGTCCTAGGTTTGCACACCCTTTTCTGGAGTATTAAGCACAAGGTATATACTTGAGATTAGGCCCTTGGGGACTGTTGTATATAAATAGGCTTGTTTGTACTGGGTCAGGACAGCCAATTTATTTTGTGGAGTTAAAAAATAACTTTATTTGTAGGAAACATATAAAATGCTGTTTCTTGAGATGGTGGGAGATTGCAATGCAGTCAAAGGAAAGGAGTGAGTCTTGTCCCTATAAGTCTATAATGCATTTTATGCCAGAATCAAAGTCAAAGTTGTGGCGCTATTAGCATGTTTGTGTGTGGGCGGGAAGTTGTCATGCACTACAGGAGTCATTGTTCATAAGCCGCTCTAGAAATAACCTAAACTGTGAAATAATTATTTGTGAAAGATAACGGCAATATTCACACATACAGCCAACTTCAACTAGAGTTCCTGTGTAAAGAAGGGAGTCCAGCACAGCACCTGGCAATGTATCGTTACCATGCAGTGAGAGCACAGCATAGAAGCAGCTGTCTTTGGGGATAGATGATCCAGCTGTGCAGCTTGACAAATCATCCTCTGCCATCTGTTCACATCTGCTCACCTCCCCAGACACTGGCACAGCATAAAAGCATATAGACAACATGTATTAAAGTACCACCCTTCAATGAAATGCAAAGTCCTTCAGATCAGTTCATAATTGTTAGGATGAGTCACTCTGGAAAATTAGTTTGCCATCATAAAGGTAGCCTGAAGTAGTCCATGGGAATTTCAACATCAACAGTTTCTTGTAAATATAATGTGCATAGAGATTATTTTGGAGTTACCTGTGGGTAGTTTCTCCCTTTTTCTGTTTTGTATCTCTTTGAAGTTGTGCTTGATTGCACCCCCCCCCCTAAATGTGTCTTCTCTTGACCTAGAATTGCTGAATTATGCATGGATGGAGGGTGTTCTGTGATGGGATAATGTCCCAGATAATGTCTTGAGGAATAGTTATTCCCTACTCTAATAACTCTTATAAGGGTACTAGTGATCACAATAGAAAGGGCCAAGAGTCGGGTATAAAGTAAAGCATAACAGTATACTATGACTAAAATAATATATACAGTAAAATTGCATGTATAATATTCAAAATGTTGGCCCTTTTGTTATGTGAAGTGGGTGGGGTGTGTGTGCATATTATTTGCAATAAAAATTATATATATATATCCACATCTGCTTCACTTCATCCACCCACCTCAATATACTACCACCATCCCCTCTCTCTACTCACTCCTTCCAGGAGCATCTGGGATGTCTGCTCAGCAGGCGGCATGCTTGCATTTGCAGCCCTCTTCCTGTATTCTCCACTGACCTTTGTTAATTCAAGAAAATGGTAGTGCCTTTTGAGGACCTGAAGGTCCTTGCAGGGCACTACTGCAGTTTTATTGTGCAGAGATCTATGCATTGGTTCTACACAATTTGTTTGGTGGGTAGAGGGAGGGAAAACAAGGGTGCATATTATACTTATTATTAAACCTGCATAATATACACAGGTGTGTACTATTTCTGAGATTTTACGGTATATTATAGTATGACAGATATATTATAATATAACTAGAATAGCATATATTACAAGATTTAATAATTAAGCATTAGTGTTGAGCGAGCACCCCGATGCTCGGGTGCTCGGGTGCTCTGACCGAGCACCCCCTGAGGCTCGAGTGCTCGGCCGAGCACCCGAGCCCCATTGAAAAGCATGGGGCGACACGAGCATTTCACCAGGCACCCCCTGCTCTGATGAGGGGAGGGTGCCTGGTCAATGCCCCCCTTCATCTCCGCTATGCCCCCTACATCTCCAAATGCCCCCTTCATCTCCGCAATGTCCCCCTTCATCTCCGCTATGCCCCCTTCATCTCCGCTATGCCCGTCTTCCACAATGTCCCCCTTCATCTCCGCTATGCCCCTCTTCCACAATGTGCCCCTTCATCTCCGCTATGCCCCTCTTCCACAATGTCCCCCTTCATCTCCTCTATGCCATAGAGGAGATGAAGAGGGACATTGTGGAAGAGGGGCATAGCGGAGATGAAGGGGCACATTGTGGAAGAGGGGCATAGCGGAGATGAAGGGGGACATTGTGGAAGACGGGCATAGCGGAGATGAAGGGGGACATTGTGGAAGAGGGGCATAGAGTCTATGCCCCTCTTCCACAATGTCCCCCTTCATCTCCGCAATGCCCCCTTCATCTCCGCAATGCCCCCGTACCTCCAGTCCCTGGTGGTCCAGCGGAGCGTCTTCGGATCTGTGCCTCTTCCGGCACAGATCCCCGCCACCCGAACATGGCGGGCGAGCACATGGCGGTACTCGACGAGTACCGCCATGTGCCGAGCAGAGCGATGCTCGAGACGATCCGAGCATCGGCCGAGCACGCTCGCTCAACACTATTAAGCATACATAAATTAAGTGATAAAATGATTACATATAATCAGTCTTGATTCTCAGTATCTCTCTCTGTTCAGTACTAACTCATTGGATCCAACCTGTCCTTTATATACATTTTCATCAGGATAACCATTAGCTACCAACTAGCAAATTTAGCATAACTAATAACTGTCATTATGCCAAGCATATACAAAGGTCATAATGGTTTTATACTTCCTGATAATGTTTCTGTCTTATCACTTGCAGGTGCATGGTTTTCAGTGAAAATTTGATTATGTTCTGATGTACATTTAGTCTACAATTAGGCTATCATACAACATATGTATAGTTATAATCAGCTTATGTTCTGCTGTAAGCAGATTAGAGTTGAAAAGGGTCAGAAAGTCTAGTAAAATCATTTAACTCTATTGTGGTAACTATAAAATTACATAGTGCTTATAACAGAAATCAATTGGTGCCTGTAACACACTTTTTGTGAACTGCAAGTCTATTGTTAACAACATGAGTTTGCTTCCCTTCATAAGAAGTGAAAATAGTATATATTGTGGGCTGGAGGTACACATTTGAAAAGCTTGCATATGTTTATTCATACATTGAGAACATTGTTGATCAGAATTCAGCATATCCTTGGTCTGACAGAAATTGTAAAACCATTTGTAAACTGTCATTAATAGTTAATTCTTTCTACTTTTCTTTCTGAAGTCAGGATAATTTACACATATATACACATACACACACACAAACATACATACTAAAAATATATCTACAGTTACATATTGTTTTTAGATATAAAGAAGCAGTTATTTTTAAGGAGTTTTAGCCTTGGAGAATATTTGATTTTTTCGGGCAGGTTATTCCAGACTTTCTGAACTCAGAGAGAGAAAGCAAATCGACCAGCTTCTTTCTTGTAGTATGTATACTCAGTGAGTTGTTACAAGTGTAGCTGAGGTTATAGTTAGTATGGGGAGCTGGAGTGAGCATACTGCTCAGGTAGTCTGCTGGCTATAAACCAGGCAAGAAAGGTGAAGGGCACATCTAGATTTGAGTGTTAACCAATTTACTTCTTAATACAAATCACAATGATGGGTTGTGTAATTACACTGAAGGATAAATTGGCATAATAAGCTATAGAGTCTCAATTTTAGCAAGATGGCTTTGTGGAATGGGAAAAAATACTATGTCCCCATAGTCTGTGACTGGCATTAACATCTGTTGTACAATATGTTTTCTTACCTGGCGACTTATACAGGATTTGTTTCTAAACAGAGCATCTATTTTGGGAAAATGTTTGGATGTTAATTTATCAATATAAAGACCAAAAGTGAGGTTATGGTCAAGCCACATACCAGGATCTTAGTAGGAGTCCACCTGGGCCAAGTTACGATTATTATTATATTATTATAAAATAAGTGGGTATTGCAGAGATTACAGTTTGTGCTTTGTACCAAATACCATTATGACCATTTTGTCAGTGTTTAAGAACAGTTTGTTCTTTGCTATCCATCTTTCAACTTCAGAGAAACCATGTTGTAATACAGCTTCTAGTTGAGATACATTTGATTTTTTTAGCATAGATTATGGTGTCATCTACATACATGTGCAAAGAAGATGTTTTGCAAACCATGAGTAGATCATTTAAAAATAGAGAAAATAGAAGAGGGCCAAGAATGGAGTCTAGGGGAACTCCACTTGTTACTTTGAGCGGAAGGGAAATACTGTCAGCAATAGACACATATTGCATTCTGATAAATCGGATCAGAATCAGTGAAAATGATTACCGAATCCTGTCTTCGGAGATTACTTATCAGAAAACTATGGTCAAAGGCCTTTGTAAAACCTAAGAAAATAGCTTCAGTGAGTTTTCCGTGCAAGTCTGGTAATCATTGCATGCTTTCAGTAGAGCAGTGACTGTTGAGTGATTTGATCAAAAGCCTGAGGGGAGTACTTATATTGTTGAGCGTGGGCACATTTCTCTTGAATTTTAGCTTATTTATTTATTTAGAAAATGTTTTACCAGGAAGAATACATTGAGATTTCTCTCGTTTTCAAGTATGTCCTGGACAGTTTTCAGTAGAGGGTTGCATATTTACACAAATTGAGAAACATTATATATTACATGTTATTAAATATACATACGAATATACATACATATGGAAATTTTAAAATTATAAACAGTTACACTCTGTTTTTAGATATAGAGAAGCATTTACTTTTAAGGATTTTAGACTGGGAGCATATTTGATTATTTCAGGCAGATTGTTCCAGTCCTTTGGCTCTCTGAAGGAGAAGGCAGATCTTCCTGCTTCTTTCTTGTATTGTGGTATACGTAGCAAGTTGCTTGCGGTGGAGTGGAGGTTATACTTAGTATGGAGAGCAGGAGTGAGCACACTGCTCAGGTAGTGTGGTAGTTTTCCAGAGAATATTTATTTAGTTGCATGTGTACACATTTCTGGATAACTTGGGGAGTAGGGATATTGGTCTGTAGTTTGATACTACATTTTTATCCCCGCTTTTGTGGATAGGCACAACTCTAGCCACCTTCCAGGATTTGGGCATGTACCCTGTTGCCAAAGAGGTATTAATTAAAGATGCAATTGGTTTGGCCATTACCATAGCACTGAGCTTTAATAGCATTACTGGTAGTTTGTCATGGCTAGATTGGCATTTCATTTTTGAATTGAGGAGGTGATCATATATTTTGCTTTCATTTACTGGCATGAAATTGAATTCATTTTCAGAATTGGACTGGGCAACAGGTGCCAGTGAATGTTCTATAGATGGCTGAACTTCCGAGTTATCTTTTTTTGCGTAATCAGGGTGGTGGCACATCCAAAAAAGTAGCTGTTAAATGCATTGGCTATGGCTATGGGGCACTGTATTGTTTCATTATCTACGATTATAGTTGATGGGTGAGTATGATTAGGAGGGTTATAGAGGTTTTTAATAACCTTCCAAATGTTTGCTGGCTTTGAAATGTTACTGTTTAAGTCAGTAAAATATTTTGTTTTTGCTAATTTTGTTTGTTTTGTACATGTATTCCTTAATTGTCTGTATGCAGTGTGATCATATGCGGAGCCGGTTTGTTTAAATTTTGTCCATTAGGCATCTCTGAGACTGTATAAGTGAATCAAGTCAGCTGAGATACAGGGTAGATGTGCCCCCCTAACCCTGACCTTCCTTAGTGGGGCATGTGTATTACAGACCTGTAAGAATTCAGAGTTAAAGAATTCTATCGCTGAGTCTAGGTCTGGTATTAGCTGTATTCTCTGCCATGAGCAATTTCTTAAATCATTTAGGAAGGACTGAAGATTAAAATTTCTAAATGATCTCGTGAGTATGACTTTGGAACATGACTGGTTTTATTTTGCGGACACAGTAAACTATGGGGTGATCGCTAAACACATTTGCTAGTACAACTGAATCTTGGATTCTGCTTGTGTAGGATGAAAGGATCCAGTCTAGCAGAGTATGGTTGGATGTTTTTAGATTTATGTGAGTAGGGGAGGATATTAGTTGTGATAAGTTCAATGTTTTAAACAATGAACACATTTTTTCATTCCTGGAGTCTAGCCAATTAATATTAAAGTCTCCAAGAATCATCAGCTTGCTTTTCTTGTTTTGAGTGGCAATCTCCCTTAGGTGTTGCACTATGTCTGAAAGGGTATGTGCTGGGGTATTTGGCGGTCTGTAGATACCAACAATTATGATTTATTTTGAATATGGAAGACAAATTTTGCCAGCAATGTATTCATAAGAATCAGTATTGTAAGAGTCATTTAGAAGTGTAAAGTTTACTGATTCCTGTGTGTATATGATTACCCATCCTCCTCACTTTGCACAGTCGTTTCTAAAGCATGAGTATCCATCTACTTATGTGGTGAGTAGGGTTATTAGTCTGTAATTTGATACTACATTTTTATCCTCACTTTTGTGGCTACGCATAACTCTAGCCAGTCTTTGGGCAAATACCCAGATCACAGGGAGGCATTAATTAGGGATGCAATAGGATAGGCTTTGGCCGAGGCATTGAGATTTAAAAGCATTGTTGGTAGTGGGTCAGGGCCAGATTAAGATTTCATTTTTGGATTAAGGAGGTGGTCATGTGTTTTGCTATCATTTACTGGCATGACATTGAATTCATTAGTATCATTGGACCAGGTTTCAGGTATCAGAAACTGTTCCATGCAAGTTACTACTTCAGAATTACCTTTGTTTTGTTTAATCTAGGAGGTCACACATCCAACAAAGTAACAGTTACATGCATTAGCTATTACCATGGGGCACTGTATTGTTTCTTTGCCTATTGCTATAGTTGATGGGTTAGAATGGATAGGAGGTTGCAGATTCTTTTAATAACCTTCCAAAAGTTGACCAGTTTTGATATGTTTAAGTTGACAGTAAAATATTAAGGCTTTGCTAGTTTTGTTTGCTTTGTGCAAATATTCCACAATTGCCTGTATGCAGTGTGATCGTAATCTGAGCTAGTTCATTTAAACTTTGTCCATAAGGCATCTCTGAATCTGTATAGCTCAAGCAAGTCAGCTGAGACCCAGGGTAGACAGGCCCCGCTTACTCTGATCTTCCTTAGTGGGTCATTGGTATTACAGACCTGTAAGAGCTAAAAAAGAATATTAGATTATATACCACAAACAATTCGTTATATAGTTTAGGAAAGACTGGAGATTACATTTTCTAAATAATCTAGTAATGATGACTTTGGGACATGATTTAGTTTTATTTTGAGAACACAACAGACTATTGAGTGATCTCTAAACATATTTGCTAGTATACCTGAATCTTGCATTCTGCATTTGCATGATGAAAGGATCCATTCTAACAGAGTCTGGTTTGGTATTTTAAGAAATATGAGAATAGGGGAGGACAGTAGTTGTGATAAGGTCAATGTCTTAAATAATGAATATAATCTTTTATTCCTGGTGTCCAGCTAATTAATATTAAAGTCTCCAATGAAACAACAGCTAACTTTTCTTATTTTGAGTGGCAATCTCATTGCGATGGTGGGTTATGTCTGAAAGGGTCTGTGTGGGCACATTTGGCAGCTGGTAGATGTCAATAATTATGTGAGAATGGAATAACAATTTTGCCAGCAGTTTATTCATAAGAATCAGAGTTATAATTTCCCTGCACTTAGCAAAGTTTGATGCATACTGTAATCCATGCAAAAACACCACAATGCAAAGAAAGATGTTTTACGAGAGGAACCAAGGGGGCAGTGAATCAGTTGATGAATGGGTCACACAGTTACAACTACTTTCTAAAGACTGTGCTTTTCATGATTCTGGAGACATGATAAAAGACAGGATACTAATGGGCAGCCAGTTCAAGGAAGTGCAGGAAAAGTTACTGCAGGAGGAGGATTTAACCTTTGAAAAAGCTGTCAGAATTGCAAGAGTATGTCAAGAAAAGACTTGCAGGTACTGGGAGGGCCAAAACAACAGATCAGTGCAATTGTGAAGCAATCTAGAAGTCACATAACAGAAAAAAGGCAAGACAGGAGAAGGAATAGAAGAGAAAACAGAGCAAGAGCAAGTGACACAGAAACATCCTGTGGATATTGTGGAAACTCACATAGCAGAGATCTATTATGCCCTACAAGAGGCCAAACATGCAATAAATGCAGGAAAAAATGGCACTTTGCCAGAATGTGTTGTAGAGGAACAGGCACTATGAAGCCTCAGCCATGACCAGTGTATACTATAGATGATGACAATTCAGATGCTGACACAGACAGCTCCCAGATATACCTTGCATCTGGGCAGGACACACAAATCGCTGCAGATGAAGCACTGGTCACTTTACATCTAGGGGTTTCCAAGGTCCCTGTCAAGTTTAAAATTGAAACAGAAGCACAGGTAAATTGTGTGCCAGGTCATATATATCACAAATTCCTCCGTAATGAACTTCAACTTGAAACACAAGGCCTACCAAAGTTGATGGGGTATGGCGGAGAGGTCCTGGATATTATTGGGTGTTGTCATACAAACTGTGCATATAAAGGATCTGAAACTAACTTACAGTTGTTTGTAATAGAAACACAGGCCCCTTCCATGTTAGGTCTGTGGACAAGCCAAGAGATTGGACTTATCAAAATTATAATGACTCTTAATGGCAGCGACAACATACTTACAGCTAACAGCATTAAGCAGGATTTCAGTGATGTTTTCAGAGGACTCGGATGTCTTCCATGGATATGCAAAATTTGCATAAAAGAAGGTGCACACCCTGTTATACATGCACCAAGGAAAATACCTTTCGCTCTTCAAAGCAGAGTGGACAAGAACGGTCAAGGATGGAGAAGTTAGGAGTGATCAAAAGGGTCAGAAAACCATCTGAATGGGTCAGCTCTATGGTGGTGGTAGAAAAGAAAAACACAGGAGCAATCAGAATATGCATTGACCCATGTGATTTAAACAAGGTAATAATGACAGAACACTACATATTACCCACTCTAGAGGACATAGCACACACACTTGTTGGGACATCAGTTTTTAACATACTAGATGCACAGTCTGGGTATTGGCAACTGTATCTAGATGAATCTAGCAGTTGCCTCACCACATTTAACTCCCCTGTTGGACAATGGCGCTTTACATAAGTTCCATTTGATGTTGCATCTGCTCAAGAAATATTCCAGAAAAAATCACATGAGCTCATTTCAGGTCTGCGGGGTGTGGAAGTCGTAATTGACGATTTGTTGGTCTATGGCAAAGACCATGTTGAACATGACAAAAACCTAATTGCATTACTTGAGCGATGTCGTGAGAAAAACCTGAAACTAAACCCAAACAAACTTTAGATTGGCATTGTAGAGGTAAGCTACTTTGGTCACATTATCAGTAAAGAAGGTTTGAAACCTGATCCCAACAAAATGCAAGCAATTACTAAAATGCAAGCACCAACCTCCAGGAAAGAGCTACAAACAGCACTAGGTATTTTCAACTATCTGTCAAAATTCTCACAGGGCTTAGCTCAGCAAACAGCACCCCTAAGAACTCTGCTGGAGAAGAATGCATGCTGGTCTTGGGATATAAATATGCAAAAAACATCTGAGAAAGTAAAGGCAACAATCAGTAAAGGGCCTGGGCCAATTTTGAAATGTTTTGATGTCAACTGTGACACGGTCCTTCGAGTAGATGCTATCACGGTGCCCGTGATTGGTGCTGTTCAGTGTCAGTCACTTGCTGAGTAGCATGATTGGCTGTCTGTGATTAGCCCTCCTCACACAGCCTTTTTAAACCCAGGCTGAGCACTTCCAGGTTGCCCTTTCGTGGTGTTTCTGATTTCATTCTGCCTGACCTGCTTGTCAGGCTTCTGGGCCTGTTCCTGCTGTACTTGCTGATCCTGTGTTCCAGTGTTCCAGTGTTCCTGTATGCTAGTGTTCCTGTGTTCCAGAGTTCCAGTGTTCCTGTGTTTCAGCACCTCGCGGGTTAATCTTACTGAGTTCCTGTATCTCCTGCTCCAGCCGTCGCTCTGGCGACATTGTTCTTCTCGCTGCTGATCATACTTTGTTGATTCCAGCGTGCGGACGCTGGTTTACTCCACTAAACCTGGTTGCGATATACATTGTTGGTCCCACCGTGCGGACGCTGGTTTACTCCACTAAACCTGGTTGCGATATACATTGTTGGTCCCAGCGTGCGGACGCTGGTTTACTCCACTAAACCTGGTTGCGATATACATTTTTGGTCCCAGCGTGCGGACGCTGGTTTACTCCACTAAACCTGGTTGCGATATACATTGTTGGTCCCAGTGTGCGGACGCTGGTTTGCTCCACTAAACCTGGTTGCGATATACGTTGTTGGTCCCAGCGTGCGGACGCTGGTTTCTCCACTAAACCTGGTTGCGATACACATTGTTGGTTCCAGCGTGCGGACGCTGGTTAGCTCCATTAAACCTGGTGGCGCTATTACCATTAGTCCCAACGTGCGGAAGTTGGTTTGCTCCTGAACATCCAGTACTGTGGTCAGTCGCTGTCCACTTCCTTGCAGTTGTCTGAGTATCCCTGGCAATAGACTCCTGCTGAGTAGACCTCTATACTTATGCTCTATGCTGTCTTAGTCACCTGACAGCTGGGCTACTTGCTCAGGCTGCCCTGCCGGTATTGGTGAGGCCGGTAGAACCTTGACGATACCATCCTGTAGGTTGCCTCACCCGGTATTGGCAGAGCCTGTAGTGCCTACTCCAGTACTCCTTTGGGCTGCCCTGCCCGGTATTGGTAAGGCCGGTAGAACCTTGTAATTCACCATCTTTAAGGTTGCCTTACCCGGTATTGGCAGGGCCGGTAGAGCTTACATTCAGCATTCCGTGGGGGCTGCCTTGCCCGGTATTGGTAAGGCCGGTAGAACCGGTATATGTCATCTCACGGTTGCCTTACCCGGTATAGGCAAGGCCGGTAGAGCCTGTCATTAAAACTGTCACTTGGGTTGCCTTGCCCAGTATTTAGGCAAGGCCGGTAGAACCTATTATATGTTCTATTACTATTGTATTGTTATGTATGTTTACCGTACGGGGACTGCCTTTAACTTTTAATAAAGTTAAGTTATTTTACCAAACCTTAAGTCTGAGAGTCTTCAAAAACCATGACAGATGCATCCCAATATGGGTTGGGTGCAGTACTGATACAAAGAGATCACCCAGTAGCCTATGCCTCATGAGCACTCACAAAAGCTCAATCCTATTATGCCCAAATTGAAAAGGAAATGCTAGCCATTGTGAACAGGTGTGAAAAATGTCACCAATATATCTATGGACGTCCACTATTAGTGGAAACTGACCACAATCCTTTAGAACACATAATGCTGAAGCCACTCAGCTCAGTTCCTCCATGCTTACAAAGAATGGTAATGAAACTGCAACCATATGATCTTACTGTAAAATACAAGCCAGGGAAGGAAATCCCAATGGCAGACACACTGTCCAGAGTGTTTCCAGCAGGACATGAAACACGGGAGGAACCTGATCTGGAGGAACAAGTGCATACAGTCTTAGGCAATGTACCAGTATCAGATGCCAGACTGGAAACAATACGTCAGGAAACAATACAAGACAAACAACTAGAATAACCGTGTCGAGTCATGTGCAATGGCTGGCCGGAGAAACACAAGAAACTGCCACCAGAACTACAGGTATTCTGGCCTGTGAGACATGAGTTGTCGAATAACGAGGGGATCATCTTTCTGGCTGAACATATACTTATTCCTAAAACTCAACAGAAGCTAGCTGTGGAACAAATTCACCGAGGACACAGGTATTGCTCTGTGCAAACGACGGGTACGCAAATTGGTGTACTGGCCTAATGTGGACTCTGACATTGAGAGGTCCAATAAATTTCAAAGACATAACATAAAAGAATCACTTATCCCTTGGAGTATCCCTTCTCTTGCATAGCAGAGACTAGCCACAGATATTTTCATTAATGAAGAGAACAACTTCCTGATCATTGTTGACTATTACAGCAAATACTTTGAAATAGTACAACTGAAGGATTTGAAATCATACACTATTGTATTGGCTTTCAAATCAGTACTCACTACTTGCTAGGCATGATGTGTGTGAGGAACTCATCTCAGACAATGGTCCACAATATTCCAGTGCTGAGTTTTAAACCTTCCTCCGGAATTGGGGCATCAAGCATAAACCCGTTAGTCCATATCTACCAAGGGCTAATGAATTGACTGACAAATATGTAGGCATAGCTAAATCCATTCTATTGAAAGCTTTCTCTTCCTCTTACGTAATGGCATGCTGCTGGAACCTGACAGACACCATTTTTATGCTATGCCTGTGTTAAAATAAGGGAAACGATGTGGTGGGCAGAAATTCAGTCTTCCCATTGATTTTATTGCAATGAGCTAGGACAAAAAAGTGGGAAAACAGCACTTATTGCAAAACATTTTCCTCTCTACAAAAGTGACAGTTTTCGCTGGTTTCTCTTTTGAGAAAAATACTTACACCCATCTTTTCTCACATACGCAAATCTAAGATACACACACAATTTACCACTTCAGTTTCCTAAGATAACTACACAAACATAAAACAATAAAAATAATTATATTATGGGCAACACTGTGCAAAACTAGGTTGTTCTTATTATTAGGGGTGGGTGAAAAGTGAGAAAAATTTCCCGTATGACTTTTTGCGAAAGAAGGATGATTTTTAGTTTTTTTCCAGAAAGTTTTCTCTTTTTCTCCAATGCAAACTTGTCCTCCTTTTCACCTATTCCAGCAAATTTTTCACCTATTCCAACACATTATTCTTCTATTCTAACACATTTTTCGCATAGTCTAACACAATTTTTGCCTATTCAACACATTTTTCTCCTATTCTAATTTTTCTCCTATTCCAACACATTTTTTTTCCTATGTTTAATATGGTGCAACATTTCCCAGCACAATATTATTTCTTCTGAGGGATGTAGTGGTGAAATAAGTAGCTAGAAGTCAAAGTTCTGATTCCTACAGCAACATATACAGTGGGGCAAAAAAGTATTTAGTCAGCCACCAATTGTGCAAGTTCTCCCACTTAAAAAGATGAGAGAGGCCTGTAATTTTCATCATAGGTACACTTCAACTATGAGAGAAAGAATGGGGGGAAAGAATACAGGAAATCACATTGTAGGATTCCTCTGTAAAATAAGTATTTGGTCACCTACAAACATGCAAGATTTCTGGCTCTCACAGACCTGTAACTTCTTCTTTAAGAGTCTCCTCTGTCCTCCACTTGTTACCTGTATTAATGGCACCTGTTTGAACTTGTTATCAGTATAAAAGACACCTATCCACAACCTCAAAGAGTCACACTCCAAACTCCACTATGGCCAAGACCAAAGAGCTGTCGAAGGACACCAGAAACAAAATTGTAGACCTGCACCAGGCTGGGAAAACTGAATATGCAATAGGCAAGCAGCTTGGTGTGAAGAAATCAACTGTGGGAGCAAATATTCGTAAATGGAAGACATACAAGACCACTGATAATCTCCCTCGATCTGGGGCCCCATGCAAGATCTCACCCTGTGGTGTCAAAATGATCACAAGAATCGTGAGCAAAAATCCCAGAACCACACGGGGGGACCTAGTGAATGACCTGCAGAGAGCTGGGACCAAAGTAACAAAGGCTACCATCAGTAACACACTACGCCGCCAGGGACTCAAATCATGCAGTGCCAGACGTGTCCCCCTGCTTAAGCCAGTACATGTCCGGGCCCGTCTGAAGTTTGCTAGAGAGCATTTGGATGATCCAGAAGAGGATTGGGCGAATGTCATATGGTCAGATGAAACCAAAGTAGAACTTTTTGGTAAAAACTCAACTCGTCGTGTTTGGAGGAGAAAGAATGCTGAGTTGCATCCAAATAACACCATACCTACGGTGAAGCATGGGGGTGGAAACATCATGCTTTGGGGCTGTTTTTCTGCAAAGGGACCAGGACGACTGATCCATGTAAAGGAAAGAATGAATGGGGCCAGTCTCCCCGTCTTCTGTCAGCAAGGGCATTGAAGATGAAACGTGGCTGGGTCTTTCAGCATGACAATGATCCCAAACACACAGCCCGGGCAACTAAGGAGTGGCTTCGTAAGAAGCATTTCAAGGTCCTGGAGTGGCCTAGCCAGTCTCCAGATCTCAACCCCATAGAAAACCTTTGGAGGGAGTTGAAAGTCCGTGTCGCCCAGCGACAGCCCCAAAACATCACTGCTCTAGAGGAGATCTGCATGGAGGAATGGTCCAAAATACCAGCAACAGTGTGTGAAAACCTTGTGAAGACTTACAGAAAACGTTTGACCTCTGTCATTGCCAACAAAGGGTGTATAACAAAGTATTGATATGAACTTTTGTTATTGACCAAATACTTATTTTCCACCATAATTTGCAAATAAATTCTTTAAAAATCAGACAATGTGATTTTATGGATTTTTTTGTCTCATTCTGTCTCTCAGAGTTGAAGTGTACCTATGATGAAAATTACAGGCCTCTCTCATCTTTTTAAGTGGGAGAATTTGCACAATTGGTGGCTGACTAAATACTTTTTTGCCCCACTGTACCTTGAAAAATGTGTGCCTTTATCCTTTGCCCACAACACTTACTTCCTGCTTAAGTGACACTGGCACATATTCATGATGATGTCAAGTAATTAAAAAAAAATAAAGTACAACCTCCAATGTGGCAGATGTGGATAGTAGTGGGGTGGGGGACTGGCATGGTCTGATTGGTGGGACCATGACAAATTGCATCCACCCTGGGAGGAGAGGGATCATCATCATTTATTGCACATGCTGCAGCAACAATTTCTGCAGTCAGTATTTGCACTAACACTTTACTTACACATCCCTGCACTTCCTCCACCTGTCCCCCACTCGCTTGTGCATTTGTTAGACATTAAACAACTACTGTATATGTTTTTACTCTCTAGAATACACAACTGATGGAGTGTGATGTCTTGCCTTGGCCCTCAGCAAAATTATTAATGTCGTCTGTTGTCTATCAAGTCTACCTCAGTCACAGAGCTCCCAGTCAGCGGTCTAATATATTTAATTGTTTAATTATTTATGGTTTTTGCTTTTTTATTTATTTATTTTTTTAAGTTGTTCACCATATCTTATCACAGTTAGTCCCAATAAAAAACAAAATCAACAACTTCTTTCCCCAGACTTCCCCAGCACAGAGACAATAAAAGTAAAATCAGCATGCAATTTGGACCAAAACTGCCTGTGTCTTGCCAGTCAGTCACACCAACTTATGGGGCATTCGGGGGTCAACCTCCTTCCTCCCTTCTTGTCCCCCATTTTACCCCCAGTCTCCCCTACTACAGAGAACAAATGACCTAATGTCCTACCTAAATGACTCCCTAAAACTAATCTTCAATTTCCCTTTATTAAACTATCTTCTGTAGCTCAAAAACATGCTGCTCTCTTCTCTCACAAACACAGAATGGCATGCTGTGAGAGCCTGACAGCCTTTTATATGGCTGTAGAAAACTTTTGTGAGGTGGAGAAAAAATTTTTTACCCATTGATTTCAATGCAATGAGCTAGGAAAGGAAAGAGTGAAAAAGTTTAAAAAAACTGCACTTTTCGTGGGAAATCTTTCACCAAGTGGAAAGTGCCATTTTTCAGCTATTTCAGTTTGAGGCGAACATTTTCTCCCATCCCTACTTAGTATAGAAGTGCTGAAGAAATATGTTTGAAATGTCTAGCACTGAAGCAGTTAAAAGGCCCATTGATCAATGGGAATTTGTACTCTCCTCTCCACAGTGGTGCTAGGTTGTTACAGAATTGTTCATATTTCTCTTTCTGCATAAAGCTCTTTAATCTATACTTTTTTAGGTGTCACTGTTGTTTTAATTAGATCCAACATATTTTAAAACATTAGATAGAATTTCTAAGTATTGATAAATACTGGGATGTATACCGAAAAGAGCTGCTTATCATAGCACACCACATTGATCCTTGTTGCAGATTTACATTGATTTCTTTTTGTTGTGTATAGAACACTAATTCTAACTTACAGGTCTTTAAGCATTCAATTTATGTTCTTGTGTAAACATGCACAAAGCTGTCTTATCAGTGATGTCTTGATAATTTGATTTATATAACACGTTGCATGCTTGTAGTTCAGGTTGGGATAACAAACCAATGTATCCTTATCAAAACAATCTAAGAGTTGACTTTTTGTGAAGCAAACAATTTGGTTTTTATTAAAGTAAAAAAAAAGTTAAATACAAGTTGATCTTGTATGAAAGCTTAAAGCGGATTTGTCACTTACCAGCTTTCAGTCTCATTTAATGTCTATATCTATTTGTCATACCTGTTGAATTTTCACCTTTTGACCTTACTTCCTCCTTGTCTTTTGCTGGACTCCTCCTCTCATTTTGATTGGTGCTGACTATTTTTTATAATGCTTAGACAGTACTGTCACTGCCTGATTATTCGAGTTTGTTGTTAGTCCAGGTCTTGTTGAGGTTCGACCTTGGCTTGTGTATTTTGGATTGTCCTCCCAGTTCTTTGTTCCTTGGCTTATGTTAATTGACTACGGATTCTTCTTATATCTGACACCCTTTACACTCCAGGTTATCTCGGTTTGCTTGACTATTCTTCTGTTTGACTCCTTTCACATAGACAGGTACGTTTGTATCTTGGGCCTTCATGCCTGGGTGGTATATTATACCCACCATTCTTTGGTATTACACTGTTCTCTTTCAGACCCAGGCTACTGTCATTTCTTTGAAGTTTACAGCTTACACCCTATCGTTACCTTCGACTTGAGCACCCGCATCTGTCTTAGTAGCCTCTGGCCGACTTCCCTTGACAGCGTGTTTCCACTGCAGGGCAAGTCTAAGCTATGAGTGTTGCATCTCTCTGCTGTCCCTTCTTTCTGTGTTACAGGGTTTCTACTGTTGGTTTCCCGGTCTTGGTTTCGGAGATTGTGGAGGTGAGTTGTTACTATTCTCCTGGTTGATCAGTTACCCTCACTTGGTTGTCCCTGTATAACTAGGGTTGCAAATGTACAATCAAAAAAACGAAGGGGGAGAGCATCATAGTGTATCACTCAAACAGAGTTACAGTGGCTAAAATCAACACAATGTATCCACTCACATTTCACAGATGCTAGTATAGATACAAAGTAGCGTATAGGCTTGAGGAGGATATTGTCACTGCCTCCACACAGATAGCCTCTGAGGGAGACACTCAATCACACAGTATCCACTCTGTCACACCGGATGCTGGAAAACAACAAGCCAACACAGAAGGAGAGCTTCACAACTGAATGTGCATGTTTAAAACACACTTATGTAACAAATGGTACTTACACCTAGTGATCCCACCGGTCTGTTGGTAGTCAGAACTGGTGTGAATACTAGTTGGGAAAGGTTGCCAGTCCTCCCCGCAAATGGACCTACCAAATCGAATGGCTCTGGCAAAAAGGACTGGATGCAAACGGACCAAATGAAGAATAAAAACTGCTTTATTGTAAATAAAATTGAATAGCATATAGTATGCTATTGTAACATGTTTCCTGGCTGGCTGGCTGGCTGGCCGCTTCTTCAGAGGAATTGAAGATTCCAAACATTCAGCCAAAGTAATTAAGAACTATCTTCAATGTAAAGAAGAAAAAGGAGTCCTGGAAGTTATGGTATAACCCCACAGAGCCCTGATCTCAACATCATCAAGTCTGTCTGGGGTTACATGAAGAGAGAGAACCAACTAAGGCTGCCTAAATCCACAGAAGAACTGTGGTTAGTTCTCCAAGATGTTTGGAGCAACCTACCTGCCGAGTTCCTTAACAAACTGTGTGCAAGTGTACCTAGCAGAATTGATTATATTTTGAGGGAAAAGGGTGTTCATACCAAATATGGATTGGCTTTTGATTTTTCTTCCATTCACTCACTATGCATTTTGTTAATTGATAAAAATAAATTATTATTTTTGAAAACATTCTTACTTTACAGAATTCTTTCCCACCTACCTAAAACTTTTGTACATTACTATATATATATATGTATATATATATATATATATATATATATATATATATATATATATCCTATATAATAATTCGCTAATTTGTGTGTAACGCACGACATGCGCAGTAGACACTGCTGCGTGTGCTGCAGTCATGCGCAGTAGAGACTGCCCGTGCCGCGGCTGATACAGAGCTGGGCGCTCCAAAGGAGTGTCCAGCTCTGTATCAGCCTCGGCGCGAGCAGTCTCGCGCGTGACTGTCCCGCAACCGGGTGACAGTGGCACTGTGGCCCGTGTAACGGGCTGTTCAACTAGTATATATATATATATATATATATATACATACATACATACACACACTGAAAGACTTGCTCATATTTAAGAGGGCTTTATACTTCCCTCTCCCCACTGTGCTCTGCGGTGAGAGTGATCCTAAAGGGGGTAACACAGAGGACTTAAGGAGGTTTTTGGTGTTTGTTATTTTAGCTCTTATGCTTTCCACTGATGTAGGTCCTGTGTCATCATACTATATGTAATGCAGGGATGGGCTACAATGTCCCCCATCCTCAGGCAGCTGCTTCAGGGTGATGGGAGCTTTAGTGTAGCAATAGGTTGGATAGCCTCACATTTTCCACCCCTGATGAAATGAGTGTCCCGGGAGATACAAGAAGGATATGGGGAAGTGTGGTGCAGGGGCAATAGGACAGTGAAATAAATGGTGGAAGTACAGTTGCAATGAGCTGGGGAGATAATGATAGCAACAGGAGGATAATGTGTGCATACATGTAGCAGGCTGGGAATATGAAGGAAGAGCTGAGGGAAGTTGAGTGTGTGCAATAAAGTAGAGAGTGGTGCAAATGAATTGGACATGAAAGTAAAGACGGTGCTTGGCCCGCACTGTGCCCTTATGCCAAAATCACCAACAACAGGAGACATTAAATATAGGGAAGGGTTTAGCTGTGTACGTTGGCCCCATTCTACACATCCCACCATTAGCCATCAGTTTGCCCACACAATGGAGGGATTATAATAACTTCTCCTCTCTTCTGCGGTTGCCAGTAAATCAGAAATTCTTATCTTTATATATATATATATATATATTACCGTTCAAAAGTCTGGGACACTTAGATATTTCCTTGTTTCTGTTATGGGAGCAACTTGAACGTATGGTACATATGAAGTGCCCATCAATCCAAATCAATTTGTTGGAGGTGCTTCTGGAAGCATGAGATGAACTCTCTTCATATTACCTCAACAAATTGATAACTTAGGATGCCAAAGGTCTGCAAGGCTGTAATTGCTTAAAATGGAGGCGTTTTCGACAAAAGCAAATTTTGAAGTGTATAATTATTATTTAAAATTCATTATTTCTAATATCGTGACTGTCATTTTGCAACTCATTTGATGGAAAACAAGGACATTTCTAAGTGACTCCAAACCTGTAAATGGTAGTGTATATATATATATATATATATATATATATATATATATATATATATATATATACAGAGAGAGAGAGAGAAAGAGTTAAGGTTGTAGCCGTATTAGTCCAGTGTTTTAGCTGTAAAATAACAAACAAAATTAATATCTTGTAATTTAATTTAGTGATTTAGGCACTGAAATGCGTAGAGCCCACAATGTGAGTTTGCTCACTTCTCTGGTCAGGACACACACCCCCGTCAATCAAAATATGTAATATATTGAGGCATTTGAAGTGGTAATAGATGCTCCTGGCTCCACCATTGCAGCAGCAGCACAAACGCAGGCTGAACCCCTCCTTGTTACCTTTCTGGCTATTGCCTGAGCCTTTCTATAGGAAAATTGAACAGAGACTGGCTTTTATATGGTCAGTCTCTGTTCAAAATGGTTCCCACTCTACAACTGGCTGCGATGTTTGCTTTCGTACCTCCCAGCTAATCAGCTTCTAGCAGGGGAATGACAGTTTTCTGAGGCTTTTGATGGCCAGCAAAGTGTTACTGTCTATAGCCCTTCACAGACTTCAGTATCCCCTGTATAACAGGAATGCCTCAGTTTTTTTTTTTTTTTTTTTGAGTTTTAAATTCTTTATTGAAGAAAGAGCATGAACAATAACAAGAATGAACGCCGCCGTAGCGAGCAATACAGAAAGTACACATAAAGTACAAGCAATTCAAAAAAATCGCAAGTGCATAGTCAATAATATCAGGAGATAATGATACATCACGGAATGTAATCTGGAAACATTGTTTAACGAGCGACGTTCAGCAGCATAGAAGAAGAGAAGAAGAAAGAAGGAGAAGAAGAGGAGGAGAAAGAAGAAGAGTGAGAGGGAAGGAGGGAAGAGGGGGGAGAAGGGGAGTAGGGGAGGATGGGAAATGGAAGCTGATACGAGGGTGTGCATCGAGGATCAGGGTAAAAGTCATGTGGCATGAGCCTTAAGTCATGTCCTGGGGATATGGACGAACAAAAAAAATACAGGCCGAGGTCAAAAAGAGCATGTAGCAAAAAAATTGTTAGTCATGTTAGGACCTCCACCTTTGGCAGTAATATGAATCCTTAACATAGATATATGCTGTCTGACTCCCAGTGCCCATTCTGAGAAGGTAGGTGGGGCAGCATCTTTCCAATGCCTTGGGATTAACGTTTTAGCTACTAGAAGCATGGTCCGTAGGATAGATTTCTGAGGATACAGGAGTCTAGGGAGTTTGAGGAAGAACAATGACTGCCAAATATCATGAGAAAGGATTATACCTAGACTTTTCATAATGGAATCCAAGCATGCAGTCCAGAATGGTTTGATTTTCGGGCAAGTCCACCAGATATGTGAGAAAGTGCCAGTGTTACTATTGCATCTCCAGCAAGTGGAGCTGATCGAAGAGGATATAGAGTGGAATCTAGAGGGAGTCAAGTACCATCTGGAGAGAAATTTATAGTGGGATTCCAGAGCAGCCGCCGAAATCGATGCTGAGGCTGCCTCTCTCCAAATTAAGTGCCAATCGTCTACGGATAAGAGCGTATTGAGTTCCTGTTCCCAAGCTGTGGCATGTTTTGGTTTGTAATAGGGAGGTACAGAAGAGAGAATAGCGTAGACCTTCCCCAACATCCCTGAAGGCTTTTTCGGAGCCAGCAAAAGAGATTCAAATTTAGTAGGCTGGGAATTCCAGACCAGTCGCAGAGACGGCTGGTCAAGGAAGTGTTTGATACACAGAAATCTCCAGAGTTCCGAAAGCAGAAGGTGGTAATCAGCTTTGAGGTCGTCGAATTGGCGGATTGCACCATCACAAGCTAGGTCTATAACACATAAGGGGATAGGAGTAGACCATCGGGGAAACGAGGATATAAGGAGAGTATATGGAGTTTGGATCTTATAAAACACTGGAGAGGCCAGAGAAGGCAACGGAGCAAGAGAAGCATTCTTATTACATATGGACCAAGTCGAAAATACGTGGGAAATAATAGGATGGGATTGCATAGATCTGCTCCTCATATTAGGACGAAGAAATAATTCGACAAGAGGATCCCCAGAGGTAACACAGTGTCTCTAAAGAGAAACCCAGGCCTTCTCAGTGGAGGCATGCGTCCAGTCTATAGCAGACATAAGCGCAGAGGCATAATAGTATTTTACAATATTAGGTAGACCCAGGCCACCTTTGAGCTTATGAATATGTAGACATCTAGCAGATAGTCTCGACGGTTAGTTTTCCATAAAAAATGGTGGATATGTCTATTGAGGAGCGAAAAAAAGGAGGAAGGTATATGTATAGGCAGAGTCTGAAATAAATAAAGGAGTCTCGGGAGTATATTCCTCTTGATCACATTGACCCTGCCATACCAAGACAGGAAGAGAGGGTTCCACCTATCGAGATCCCGCTTGAAATTGGACAATAAGGGGGGAAAATTAAGTTGGAAGAGAGAGTGCATTGAAGAAGATAAATTAATACCCAAATAACGAGTGAAAGAATTCGACCAGCGGAAAGGGGTTTGACGTTTAAGACTTTGAAGGAGCGATGGAGGTAAACCGATATTCAAGGCCTCGGATTTGGTGAAGTTAATTTTAAAGTTGGAAAGCGCAGAGAAGGTGTCCAATTCAGCCAAAAGAGGACTCAAAGAGCGTTCTGGGTCGGTAACAGAGATAAGAACATTGTCAGCAAACATAGTGAGTTTATATTCTGACGAGCCTAATCGCACCCCTCGGATAAGACCGTTCCAGCGTATATGATGCGCTAGGGGTTCCATGATCAAAACAAAAAGAAGTGGGGAGAGGGGACACCCCTGTCTGGTGCCATTGGAGATGTAGAACCTATCAGACAGGTGGCCATTGACCCGGACTTTGGCGTTAGGATTTTTATATAAAGCTAAAACAGAGTTAAGAAAGGAGGTGCCAAATCCAAAGGCCTGTAGTGATCTTTCGAGAAAGAGTCAAGAAACTCTATCAAACACTTTCTCAGCAACCGTTGATAGAAAGAGAGATGGAACATTCTGATCGGTGACGTAGTGTAATATGTTCAACAAATTGCGAGTGTTGTCCCGAGCTTCCCTGCCCGGTATAAATCCAGATTGATCCACGTGCACCAAGAAAGTCAAAAGGGGCTTAAGGAGTTCCGCTAAGATTTTCGCATACAACTTAATGTCTAAATTCAACAAGGATATAGGTCTATAACTTTCGCTGCGTTGTGGGTCTTTACCAGGTTTAGGGAGAACCGTTATATGGGCTTCCACCATAGACAGGTGAGAAGTGATATCTGACGGCAAGGCATTAAATGCCGTGGATAATAGCAGGAGCAGTTTATCCTGGAAAAGCTTATAATAGAGATGCGTAAACCCATCAGGATCAAGACTCTTCCCGGAGGGCATTGCAGCAATAGCTCTGCGGATCTCATGCAGTGAAATAGGTGCCTCCAAAGCCTCAGATGCTGCAGGAGATAAACATGGAAGATCAGCAGAGTGAAGAGAAGCAGAAATGCGGGAGTCTAAGTCCGGGTGACATGATGAAATCGGATCTTGCAAATTATAGAGAGAAGTATAATAATCACGGAAAACTGAAGCAATTGAAGACCTATCATACACTAAGGAATTGGAGGGCGTACGAACAGATGGGATATAGTGGGATTTGTATCTCAAACTTATTTGGCGCGCAAGAAGGGAGGCGACTTTGTTACCATGTTCAAAGAAACAACATTTAGTTTTAAAAAAGAGACGTTCCATCTTGAGGTTGAGCAAAGAGGTGAGTTGCGAACGGAGTTGAGTGAGTCGCAGCCGGCCATGTTCGTCAGCCTGAAGTTTATGGGCAGATTCCAATTTTGCAATGTCAGTTAACAAAAGTTGAATCTGCTGTGTGCGCAGCTTCTTCTGAAGCGATGCTATTTTGATAAATTCCCCTCTGAGGACACATTTGTGTGCCTCCCAGATTGAAAGGGGGGATGTGACATCATCAACATTGTTATAGACGAAGTCATCCAACAACGAATTGATACGAGCCTTCGCCTCCTTTTGCAGTAGGAGAGAATCATCTAAGCGCCAAGTAGGGGGTGATGGTGGTCCTTTGCGTAAAGATAAGTCCAGACGAATTGGAGCATGGTCTGACCAGGTAATGTTATCAATCGCTGCTGACTCCAGGAGATGTAGGTGTTCCTGTAAGATCAGAAAGTAATCTATACGGGAATATGAATTGTGGGGATGCGAATAAAAAGTAAAGTCTTTGCGGTCTGGATGACAAAGCCTCCATGAATCCAGTAGATTGTGGGTTTGGAGGGTATCCGTAACAGAAGCGAGAAAGGACCTAGAATAGGAGGAATAACCCGTAGAACAATCCACGGACGGCTGCAGTGGGACATTCAGGTCCCCCCCAACGATCAAAACCCCTTCACGGAAAGCGTCAAGTTTATCTAAAGTGCGGGAGAGAAAAGTGTCCTGACCCGAGTTGGTGGAGTATAAACAAGCGAAGGTAAATATCTGTGAATCGATAGAGCCTTTCACGAATAAATAACGACCCATAGGATCACGAAGGGATGCGGAAAGAATGAAAGGTATCCTCTTGTGAAAAACAATAGCTATCCCAAGTTTTTTCTGGGGGGCAGATCCCAAAAAGGCTTGTGAATAGAATCTATTTGTCAGTGACATCTCCCTAGAGTGCTTAAAATGAGTCTCCTGAATGAAAACAACGTCACCTTTAAGTCGGTGGAAATCATGCAATGCCATGGAACGTTTGATAGGGGAATTTAGTCCCTTCACATTATAAGACAAAAGGGTCAATGAGGAAGTCGCAGAAGTAGCCGCGGGTGGAGTTTGCAGCCATCACGTATGAGAGGTAGGACGGGCCGAGTCGACAAATCCCCAGGGCATGAGAGTGGCAGCTGTGGAGGGGAAAAATGGGGGGACAGGGCGGGGGAAGACGGAGAGTGGGGATGAGAGGAAAAGAGAAGGGAGGAGAAGAAAAAGGGAAGGAAAGAAGAATGGGGGGAGAGAGGGAAGAGCAAAGAGGCTAAAGAAGAGTAGGCTCACGTGAGGTCTGGATGGCGAGTATGTCGCCAACCGCCCACACATCAGGGAAGGAGAGAGTCCAAGGAGGGCGAAAAGGAACACAAGAGCAAAGAGTAAAATGTCCTTGACAGGACTAAGAGATAATGTTGACAGAGAAACAAACATAACGAGTAAGGAGAGACTACCGGGATGACAGGAAATAAAAAATACACAGCCAGCAGTAACATGTAATATAGGAACATTAGGGAGATAAAACATCGGTAACAGAGGAGAGGACCACACAATAGGAAACAGGTGAGCAGGTATCAGATGCCGCAGCTATAAATGGGCAGGGGAGGTACAGTCCACCAAATGGGGAAAAAAAAAAACAAAAACACCCAAGTGATAGGACCAAACCGTCATATCCAAGACTAGCATCGGGCCCTTCTCCGCCCCCGACAGCACAGTCCCCCAGCCAAGAGGCAGGAGGAATACAGGCGGAACGGCGGACAAGAGACCGATGCAATCCCACCCCAGTAAAATGGGCCCTGGAATCCACAAACCCCTGAACGCCCATCCCCTAGGGCAAAAGACGTGGCAAGGGCAAAGTCGTATACAACTAAGCAGAAAAAAGAGAAAAGAAAACCCAAAAAAACTAGCCGAAGCTGGGGACCCAATGGGTCAATGGGGAGTCCATAGCGAAAACGTAACCTGGATAGTGGGGAAATCCTCACCAATTACTAGAGTAGGTCTTAAAAGCGTGTAAAAAACACGGTAAGTTTACGCAGTCTACGTATCTTACGCATTGTATGCGTTACACTCAATTAATGTAATGGACGTACTGAACGTACCGGGCCCTTCTCCTCCGCCTGATATCACAGACCACTCCGACAAAAGACAGAGAGGGTGCGCGCAGAGCGATTGACAAGAGCCCAGTAGGACCCTATTACAGCAAAATGAACCCCCATGCCCATGGGCTCCCCAAAAACACAACCCCCCCAGCAATGTACGTAGAAGCCCCAAATATGGGAGAGAATACACAATATACAATAAACCGTGAACAAGAAACAGTGAACAGTTGACCCCATATGTAGTCTAAGCAGAGGCGTTACAGTCTCATGTTATGCAAAGAGGAGAGGCAAAGTTATAGGTATGAGACCCCCAAGCAGCATAATGTAACTGGGACAAAAAATATAGCACACTTCCCAAATCATGATAAAGCTATGCATCGGGCCCCTGCATGCCACCCGGCCCCACAAACCTCCCCGCTGTCACGGATTTGAAGACTCTCAGACTTAAGGTTTGGTAAAATAACTTAACTTTATTAAAAGTTAAAGGCAGTCCCCGTAGGGTAAACATACATAACAATACAACAGTACTATAACATATAATAGGTTCTACCGGCCTTGCCTAAATACCGGCAAGGCAACCCAAGTGACAGTTTTAATGACAGGCTCTACCGGCCTTGCCTATACCGGGTAAGGCAACCGTGAGATGACATATACCGGTTCTACCGGCCTTACCAATACCGGGCAAGGCAGCCCCCACGGAATGCTGAATGTAGGCTCTACCGGCCCTGCCAATACCGGGTGAGGCAACCTACAGGATTGTATCGTCAAGGTTCTACCGGCCTCACCAATACCAGGCAGGGCAGCCTGAGCGAGTAGACCAGCTGTCAGGTGACTAAGACAGCATAGAGCATAAGTATAGAGGTCTTACTCAGCAGGAGTCTATTGCCAGGGATACTCAGACAACTGCAAGGAAGTGGACAGCGACTGACCACAGTACTGGATGTTCAGGAGCAAACCAACGTCCGCACGTTGGGACTAATGGTAATAGCGCACCAGGTTTAATGGAGCAAACCAGAGACCGCACGCTGGAACCAACAATGTATATCGCAACCAGGTTTAGTGGAGTAAACCAGCGTCCGCACGCTGGGACCAACAACGTATATCGCAACCAGGTTTAGTGGAGCAAACCAGCGTCCGCACACTGGAGCCAATAATGTATCTCGCAACCAGTTTAGTGTAGTAAACCAGCGTCCGCACGCTGGGACCAACAATGTATATCGCAACCAGGCTTAGTGGAGTAAACCAGCGTCCGCATGCTGGGACCAACAATGTATGTCGCCACCAGGTTTAGTGGAGTAACCCAGCGTCCGCACGCTAAGACCAACAATGTATATTGCAACCAGGTTTAGTGGAGTAAACCAGCGTCTGCACGCTGAGACCAACAATGTATATTGCAACCAGGTATAGTGGAGTAAACCAGCGTCCGCACGCTGAGACCAACAATGTATATTGCAACCAGGTATAGTGGAGTAAACCAGCGTCCGCACGCTGGGACCAACAATTTATATCGCAACCAGGTTTAGTGGAGTAAACCAACAAAGTATGATCAGCAGCGAGAAGAACAATGTCGCCAGAGTGACGGCTGGAGCAGGAGATTCAGGAACTCAGTAAGATTAACCCGTGAGGTGCTGGAGCACAGGAACACTGGAACTCAGTAAGATTAACCCGCGAGGTGCTGGAACACAGGAACACTGGAACTCTGGAACACAGGAACACTAGCATACAGGAACACTGGAACACTGGAACACAGGATCAGCAAGTACAGCAGGAACAGCAGAAACAGGCCCAGAAGCCTGACAAGCAGGTCAGGCAGAGTGGAGTCAGAAACACCACGAAAGGGCAACCTGGAAGTGCTCAGCCTGGGTTTAAAAAGGCTGTGTGAGGAGGGCTAATCACAGACAGCCAATCATGATACTCAGCAAGTGACTGACACTGAACAGCACCAATCACGGGCACCGTGATACCCACCCAGAGGCGGAAAGGATATGCGCGAAATAGCATGCGAGGGGCCGATACAGCCCCACACTAGCAAATCTGTCCCATTTACCCTAAAGTCCCCACATGAAAGATCTCACAGAAACGCGGGGGATGAAATAGCAATTAACAGATGATCCTGGATCTAACTGACCCGGGGAGTGTGTCTAGGGGGGTGGGCATGGAGTAGGGAGAATGCGTCTGAAACAAGGGACTCCCTGTAAATAAGGGATAGCACAAGCTGTGGTACAATCCTCCCAAAGTATGCCAATACCCTGCATCGGGCTCTTCTCCACCATCCAGCGCCACAGTCCCCCTCGACAAAAGGCAAGGGGGGTGCGTGTGGAGGGATAGACAAGGGACTGATGTAACCATATAACCCCCAAGAGGGTCTGCAATCTCAAAAAGCACGTCCACAATAACAAGAAAGATATATGTGCACAAACATACAAAATAAAAAGAACAAATAACCCCCAACCCAGCCGGGTCAAGGATAAGTAAACTTGCGAGGGCTCAGAGGTGTATCGGCAGTCCGCACACAGAGAGTCCCAAGTTCAACAAACTTGTAGAAACAGCGTAGGACTGGTACAAGGGAGTCATCCCACTGCAAAAGGTCCAATAGATGGGGCAGGCTACATGGGTATTGCCCTTGCAGCTTTCCGTTTTTTGGGTGCGGGTTTCCACGGGGATCCAGAAGTGCTACAATCCATAGAGGTAGACTCATCAATGAAACCTGTGAGTACAGTCTCAGAGATTTGGAGATTTATTGAAGACAAGAAAGCCCGTACATCACCTCCGTATTGGAGGGAGTGGGTAGTATTATTCAGTATAACCAAAAGCGACATTAGGTACCCCTACCGATATTTGATCTGGCGGTTTCTAAGTTCCATAGTGATAGGCTTCCAGTCCTTCCTCCATCGAACAGTGGTTGGGGAAAGATCCTGGTATATAGAAATCGAGTGACCTTCAAATTGAATAGAGGGAGTCCCTCTTGCAGACCTGTATACCTCCTCTCTGTCCGGGAAGTCTCAGAAAAGTAGAATGACATCCCTAGGGGATTCAGAAGGTGGGCCCTTGGACCGAAGAGCTCGGTGTGCACGATCTAGGTAAAAGACCTTGTCCCCTGGGGCCTTGGTCAAATAAAGAAAGAGATGTTGGAGAAAAACAGGTAAGGATGCAGCTTCCACAGATTCGGGGATGCCTCTAATTCTCAAATTGTTGCGCCTGTTGCGATTATCCATGTTGTCGACTTTGAGCCATAGGTCCTTGTGGCGTTGTTGAAGTAGATTGAAGGATCTGGAGGACTCTAATCGTTGAGCTGAGAGGTGTGCCACACTTTCCTCCAGGGCCTCAACCCTCCCGCCGATATGTGTAATGTCGTGCCGAACTTTAAGAAGTTCCTCGCTGAAAAAGATCTTGAGATCGGAAAGGAGGTTGGAAATATCTTGTTTAGTTGAGGGCGATCCAGTATCATCCTGGATGGAAGGTGATTGGAGCCCAAATTGTGGTGCTGGAGCATCAGGGAGAGGTGAGCTTGAAAGATCCGCCATCTTGGCCTGTTTGGTGTCAGGCCACGCAGAGTTCTTACGGCTAAAAAATGTACTTAGCGAGGTAGGTTTTTTCAAATTTCTTCCACGGACCATTATCCACGGGCGTGGAGCTGAGAAAGGCCGTGCTCCAAAGAGCTTTACAATGGCTGTGGTAGTGTTGATGAGCGGTTAGGTTATCCGGTAGTCAGGAGCTCGTAGATCATGCGGCCATACTAGACGGCTGCTAGACCACGCCCCCTTGAATGCCTCAGTTTTTATAATGTTAAAGAAAAAAAAAAACTTTTGAATTTTAAACAAAGCATCTCCCAGGAGAAGTGTCATTGCTTTTCTTAGCTAAAAAAATCCATCATAATAAGTGTTAACTATCATTTGGGTCCAGATCCATACATTGGCACTCCTCTGACACACAGTGTGTTAAAGTGGATCTATAACTCTACTAAAGTTATGCTTATTATGTAGAGGATATATACATAAAGGTGAAAACGTTATTGATTTAAGAAAAAAAATGCTATTTGTGTTAAATAGACTTGTGCACAACAAAAATGTTCGGTAAAATTCCATTTCGGACAATTTGTTTTTTTTTTACCTTTCGGAGGATCCAAATTTCAGTATCCATGGCATGATCCCTCATGGTCCAGAGGTTTGTTCCGGTGACATGTTGACTCCATGTCCATAAAGATCATCTGTTAGTGTTGATGTCAATAAAACACATGATCGTATATGACTATCTTGTGTCATTGTTTACCTTTCCCTCATCAGGGTTTTAAACGAATAGTAATACTTTCAATGTTTGAAAATTTATGTAGTGGGGTTTATCCCCCTGAGTAAAACAAGTGAACTCCCACTGCTGAAAGGTGTTTGATTCCAAAGTTGTTTCAGCTCAAAGTTTACATTCATAGATCAAATATCACAGTGGCCTGAAAGTGTCAAATGGCGCTGTTGCTAAACCATCCTATGGACAGCTCTGGTCCCTGCACCATGAATCTCCATAGGATGTTGTAGCAACAGCGCCACTACACAATTTCAGGCCACTGTGATATTTCATCTTTCAAATTCAAGTTTGAGCTGCAATAACTTGTGGATGAAACCCCTTTTAGCAGTGAGATTTCCCTTGTTTTACTCAGGGTGATGAACCCTACTACATATGTCTTTAAACATTCTAAGCATTACTATCCCCTTAATTGTGATCATGTTGTTGATCTGTTGATCTATCTAATGTGTTTATGTTGTTCAAGTTCAAGTCACATCATGGAACAACACCCTGATGTTATTTGGCTTTGATATGTTTGTGAGTTGAACTTCTACAAACATGTCTTTATGTGATGTGTGTGTTCACCCCTGCTGTAAAAGCTTGTGACACCATTCATCGTGCATGAGTTGTGTTCACTGCATAGCTGTGCAATGCATTGGAGACAACTCACTACCTTACACCCATATTAGATGTGTTCCCTCATGTCCTCACCTGGTCCATCGAAGCTGACATTCGGTTGGTGTAGGTGACCAGGTGGTTGGTGAGGGTTAACTGCTGGGTCTCCATTGCCCTCATGCTGTCCAGGAGGTGTGCAACATGCTGCTCCAGCCTGTTGAGGGACAGCACAAACCACCTGGCCACCCAGAGTTGCCTCCTCTGAAGTGACACACACTCCTGATCAAAGATAATTGTGTTCGCAGGAGTGTGTGTTGATGAGGGTGGAGAGATCGGTGGTGGGGATGCAAGCTGTGGGGCAATTTGCTATCCCCTCAGGCACTGGAGATCTGGATCAGTGTCATGGTGGGGAGGGCCACCCTGGAGGGACAGTGGGGACAGTTCCAGTTCTATGATCTCCCCTTCACTTCCATGGGATCTCCCAGTGTACATTGGTGGTATGGGTGATGGTGGCGGGGTGAACACATCCCTAGCATGGGGACATTGTGGCTCCCCAATGAGCCTGATGTGCTGAAAGTCCAGGGGCCACACCTCGGATGCCTCCTGGCCTCCTGATGTCCACGTGGGTGGCTGAGGCCTGGCCCATGTGTTGTACTCCACCTGGCCTGGCATTTGAACAGTCTGTGGCATCCTGTGCCTCACCATAGGCTGTAGTGGTGGAGGAACCTGGAGGGTAGGATCAGGCTGTGGCTGCTGCTTCTGAGGACCCTGGGGGCCATGCTGGGGCCACTGCTGCTGTGGCTGCTGCTGGGGTCCATGCTGGGGCCACTGCTGTTGTGTCTGTTATTGGGGCCATGCTGGGGCCACTGCTGCAGCTGCTGCTTGGGTGGTGGGCCCTGGGACACATGGTGCTCCCACTGCTGCTGTGGTTGCTGTTGCAGTGGACCCTGGCTGCCATGGTGTGCCCACTGTTGCTGCTGCTCCTACTGTGGTGGCAGCAGCACCCTGGAGGTGGTGGCCTCCTCAGAGGAGGTTTCCCCTGACTCCTCCTCTTGTGCTGACTGCTATGCTGTGTGGGGAAATGACATGATGTAATTAGTGATGTGAGCTATGACAGGAGTGCTGCAAGACTATTACACTGACATGTGAACCATTGAGTGGCAGGATGGTTTCCATTTCATTGCTTTGCAATGCATTAGTTACCATCCTGACACACATTGCTGAGCTTCACATGATCCCATACATTGATTCTACTAACCTACAGTGGTGTAGATTTGGTCATCATGTATACCCTGAGCAGTGAGGATGGCAAGGCATATACCTCCTTGCTATTCCCATTCATCAGGATACATGTGGTGAGCTGAACTGAACCATCACACCTTGAGTGACACAAACCCATTGCATGTCATACGCCTAGGCCTCAACAGCAAACACACTAGGACATCTAAACACAGCAATGCACCGGTGATGACCAATGGCTACAGACTCCAACCAATGATGTCAGCAACAGTAACAGACACACCAAGCACACCAACCAACATGATCTGTGGAACCCAACAACCTAATCACCTTTTCCTATGTTATCCTATGGAACCTAAGAACTGTTATGTCACGAGTTGTTTAGATCTCAGTGCATTGGCTGATGACGCTGCAGTTGTCATGGACACATTGTCACCTCTTTCAGACACCCTAGTGAATGTCCTCTCCATCATGATTGAGCCTTGTGAATCACATATGTCCTGCAGAGTGGTGATGGAGGTGAATGCCCCCTGGTCATCCACACTCTGCAGGCTGAACCTTGGCTATTCCACTTGGACTAACTACCTACATGTACAATTCCTAGCCCTGACATGCAGTAACAATACAATAGGAAACACTCCAATTCCCCTCCTTTCTATTCTCTGGTAACCCTTTGGGTGCCAGGGGACTAGCCAATGTATTGTTGAACAATGCATTACTTATCCCTGTGGCACTCAAGGGGTTTTGTGCTGACCTCTTTGTCACTCTATGTATGACATTGTGATACACATAACAGTTACATCTTTGACTGAAACATGACTGTGTGCATTGTTTTTGTGCTGTGCATGATGTTGTTGTAGACAGCATGAAGAGGGTTCAACAGGGACTTGACCATTACCAATCAGGCTGGGTTTGTCAGGTATTCTGTCCTTGTTTGACATCCCTCCAAGCTGTGTTGCTGAATTGTGGTGTTGCATGCTGTCCATGTGTTCAGGTGTCACTGTGTTGGCCTCTGTCTGGTAGGTGTCAAGATTTGTGTGATGTGTGTGTAGGCCTTGATGCACTTACCGGTGGACTGGAGGCTCCTTTCATCCCCGGTGTCACTCCATCCAGGGATCCCCTGCACCGATATTGAAGACATCGCCCTGCGCACAGCCTCCTCCCACTCGCTGTACTCCACGCACAGGGGCAGACCACCCCCTGTGCCCGCAGCATGCAAGGCCTCCTCTCCCATTTTCTTCTTCACCTTGGCCTTACAGTCAGTCCACCTTTTTTAATAGATTCCAGCAACCGGCTGCGGCTGGAAACAGCATACACTGCAGACAGGCCTTTTGCTTGGCCCCCATGCTGACAACCTTCCTCTTGGGGAACAGGAGCCTCTCTCTGGTGATAACTGCCTCAACCAGGATGAGGTTCTCCTCCTCAGAGAACTTGGGGTCTCTCGCCTTGTCCTCCTCCTCACCCCCAGAGGTTCTTTGAAAGTCTTGATTCTCAGGCCTTGCCTGTGATGGCCCTGGCTGCTTGTGGTGCTCCCCATGCCATACCCCTCGTCCCACTGCCAGCTCTTGCCCTGCAGTCTGTGTGCCTCTTCTACTGGTGGTCCCCCTCCTCCCCAGGGCTCTCCCTCCCCTACCCTGTCCAGGGATGCCCACTTGCTCCTCTTCCTCCTCTCCTCCTACACTCCCCATCCCTCTCTCCTGTCCTCCTCTCCTCTCCATTTCACCCACCCACTCACACACAGGCACCAGTGGCGTAACTATAGGGGTCGCACCTGCGACCGGACCCGTCACTCCAGGGGCCCGGCCGTCCCCTGTGACCCCTCCACCTGGCACCCGCAATCTCCCTCCGGTGCTCTAGTAATTACATCATCTCCCAGCACTCTGCATTACTAAGAGGACCGCGTGTGAGCTCCAGGGAGGTAAGAGATGGGGGCATTGTGAAGATTGAAGGGCATTGTGGAGGGGGTCAATGTGGTCGAGTGGGGCCAATGTGGTAGGGGGGCCATGGTACTTCTTGCAACAGGGCCTGGAGGCTTCTAGTTATGCCTTTGACAGGCACTCACTCAGGCCCTCACACACACACTCACTCACTCTTTGTCACTCACTTGCACCCACAGACTCACACTGTCAAAAAAAAGGTAAAGTGTATGTGTTTTATTACAAAAAAAAAATGTGGGCTATGTGTGTGTGTTTGTGTATGGATGCGCGTTATGGGTATGTGCAAAGGTTTATAATGTTGCAAAGTGTGCTTCTAATCTCTCCAACTCCTCCCTCCTGTATGTGTGTGCCTAAAACTCCCTTTCTCTCTTTCTCTAGTCTCCACTCCTGGGTCCTGATATGTAGCTCTTGGAACTCAATAACAGACAAAGGTGCATCGGTTATTTTGGGTCTATATATAGTTTATTTGACTGAACTTGATACTTTGGGGTGCTGTGATTGGCCGGGGCACTAGGTAACGTCGGACGTTTCGCTTGTTTCTTTTATTGAGACATTTCTCTCATTTTTTTTGTGTGTTTTGCAGCGACGATGAGTTCAGTTTTGTAGTTTCTGTGTGTTTTGTAGGCCATTGCGTGTTAACCTTTCTGGGTAAGGAAGATTTGAATCTCACATTACCCTGTCTTGGTTAACTCGCGAAGGCAGTTTTTTTCTTCACGTTGGTTTTAACTCCAACATTTGGATTGAGCCCTAAGTCCTTGGCTAGAGACATTATTAACCCTTTGAGTGCCAGTGTGGTACGGAACGCATTGCTTTGCAATGCGTTCCGTACCACTCTGGCACTCAAAGGGTTAACACAATGTATTGGAGACATTGCTAGAATCCAATGTGTTAAGGCGTCTTTTATTTTGAGGCAGCAAAAAGAGAGTATGGAGTAGGCACCAGCTGTAGAATCTGCTCAGACCGTGAGGTTGCAGGTTCTAGTCCCGGCAAGGTCAGCTCACCCTTTCACCTTTCTAAGGTAGATAAAATGAGTCCAGGACATACTTGAAAACGAGAGACAATCTCAATGTATTCTTCCTGGTAAAATACTTTCACAAAAAAAAAAAAAAAAAAAAATACGGGCAATATTATTTCATAAGATGTTTGTGGCTCTGTTGCTACACCAGTCTATGGAAGGTATCTGTCAGGGAGAACAATCTTCCATAGATTACTGCAGCAATGCTGACACCCTAAAATGCTATATAAGTACTGCAGCCATGCAATGCGTTGGATACCTTAATATTGCTTAACGGTATTAAGGAAGGATCAGAGGGTTGTTCATCACATTGCCTTTCATTTTGTACATTCTGGTCCTTAACGGGTTAAAATCATTTATTTCTTATACATATACATATGAAAAATTGTCTAACTCCCCAGTTTGTGATGCCTGTAAAAAAAAGTAAATTCTCAGAAATATACAGTTTTTCTGCCAATTACCAAGAAGTATTTACCTTGAATGAAAATGTTCACAAAACACATATGTTTCATTACTGTTGCTTTACTGAATAGAGAGGATCACATCTTTGTGCAAATGAATGTTCCCATGATAAAGGCTTACAATGAATTATCTGTATTAAGAACTGAAGTCATTTTCTCTTTGTCATAACATAATTGCATTTCATTACAATAGTAACGCTCATAGAATTGCTCACAAGATGGATAATAATCATGTAGTTCTGTAATGCCCAGCACAAGAAATGACTGGGTATGTTTTCTTTTATTTACAATAGTATATATTATGTACAAATGTAATGTCTTTCTGCAAGAAAATCATATGTATTGTACTGTACAAGTGTTTGACTTTTAACTTCATCTCTCTATATTTCTTCTCAATCATTACAGTATCTGATTAAAAAGGTTAGTATAAGATTACATAAACCACCAAAATAACAATGGATCCTGCAGCTGTTTGACACAGTACAGGAACTGGACCTGTCAACTAAAGAACAGACAATTTTTTAAATATTTTTATTGAAGACAAAGTGAGCATGCAGAATAATAATTACATTGCATTAATAATACCAAAAGTATCAATTAATACACAGAAATTGCATGGACAATGTTTAACATTAGACTAGAATCCATACTTGTCTTCAGTGTTTTTCCTTCACTTGAATTTCCAACCTTTACCCTTTAACTAAAAACTTTGAAAGGAACCTTTTAACTAGAAACTCTGAGAAAAGGCACAGAAGCCCCCACTGCACCATTTTTGAACACAGCTCATAATACATCTCCCTGGGAATAGAGTAACATTCCATACCTGAATCATAGAGTCTAGGTGCCCCATCATACATTACTATGTAATTTCACTAGTCATAATCTCCAAATATCTTCAAACTTCCACAAGGTTCTCCTATGTATGTAGAATAGATGTCCTGATTCATTAGGTTTAGCCACAGAAGATGTGCAGGAGAACTATTGGACATCCTTAAGGTGGCTACATTTTTGAGTGCCATAATTAATGTTTCTTGAAGTAGTCACTTTATATGTTTAGAATTTAGTTTATTAGGGACATAGATAAAAGTCCTAATTTTGAGGTCATGTGTATCTTCTTGCCTAAATGTCTGATAAGGTTCAAAACACCTGAGTCCAGAAGTAATTTACCCCCAGACAGTCCCATATAATATGGATGGATGTACCATGTTCTGTACCTTACCTAGCACATCCACCGTTGTCACATCTACCCAACTGCTGTTGTTATATATTGCTATATTAGGCCTTCTGTAGGATTTTCAGTTGAATCAATTGATGTTTAACATGAATGGAGAGGGTAGTTAAACTACCCTTAGTCATAGCCCACTCTCATTCCTTCAGAATTCCTAGATCGCTTTTTCCTAATGAGAATACAGTGTATTAGTCTCAGTCAGAATATATTTTTACAGCCACTATAAATAAAAGAATCTGGCTTGGTTGGCCATTGAGCTTCAGCTACCGAAAAAGTCAAAATTTTTCAGTTGTTGGAGTATTCTTCATCCATTGTGCCCTAAGAGCATGTCAAATGCATAGCTAGGGGTAAAAGAATGATTTGGAATGCCATGTTCCTTATGGAGTTGATCAAAAGTTTGAAGATGATATAAGTGATCCTGGGTGGTGATATTATATGTAGTCCAGATATGTCCAAACTCAAGATTAGTTAGATGGTTCAGAGCTCTATTGTTCCATAGAGGAGATGAAGGATCATCCAGGCCTTATAACGTGATGTCTGTTAATATTTTAAATATACCGATGTCTGGGTTCATTGTTAAGATCTGGTGTAAATAGTAACTTTCATGAAGGAGAGGCTCCTCCAATTTTACTAAGTTATGTGACATACCTGGGTACAGAGACATGAATAGGGATGGGTGAAAAACTTTGCCTCAAACCAAAATAGTCAAAAAATGTCCCCTTCTGCTTGGCAAAAAATTTCAGCTAAAAGTGCAATTTTCCTGCTTTTTTCACCTAGCTCATTGCATTGAAATCAATGGAAACATACATTTTCCCCACCACATGAACATTTTCTCTACCTTTCTACAGACATATGAAAGGGTGTCAGGCTCTCATAGCATGCCATTCTGTGTTTTTGAGAAGAGAAAGCAGCATTATTTTGACATGAGTTAGAGAAGAAGGCAAATAAAGGAGAATTGAAGCTTAGTTTTGGAAGTCTTTTAGGTAGGACATTTGTCCTCTGTTTTAAGAGAGTCTAGGGGCACAACATTTGATGTGACTGACTGGCAAGACACAGGCAGTTGGGTTTCAAATTGCTTGCTGATTTTGCTTTCATTTTTTTTGTGCTGGGGAATTTTGGGGAAATAAATTGTTGACTTGATAGACAGCAGAAGACATTGAGGGCTTGATTTAAAGGCAGCCGGTAGCAAAAAAAAAAGATTAACGGGTGCGTTAAGGTGCAGTAAGCCATTCAAAGCTCCGTGTTATGTTCAGCTAACGGCAGAGCACAAGTCACAACGGCCGATACATTTACATGCATTGGGACCCGTAGAACAAAATTCCCCAGAGCAATTCAAAGGAGTGCGGGACTGGTAACAGCAACGAAAAAGATATATTTAACGGCCAAGAGTTAAGACCCAGTTTTGTTAGATGTTAGATATCTAACGGACAAAAAAACAATGCTACATGGTAAAACAGACAAATCGCTCCCCGCACAAGAATACAAATGGGAAAATTAACCCGTGCAATGCCAAAATAACACAAAAAACATGTCCACACACCACAGATCACTGGTACACACAACACAACAACCAAGCAACACCAAATGGACATAGCCCAACAAAAAAACACCAACACAACATGCCACGGAACAATGGAGGTTAGCACACAACACGGACACCTGCCAACACAAAACAAGCTCACCTGTGCAACATCACCAGACGATCCAGACACAACCTGCACCCCACAGCTCCACACCCGCAACAGACAGGGACACAGCAACCACAACACAGCACACTTGTAAACATAGACACACCTGCAAACACTTATCTGGACAACAAACACCTTCCCATTCGTCAGTACTCACCTCATCACCACACCTACACAACGCCCCACCACCTACTTAAATGGACAGCTCACCACACTCACTTGTGGCTTGTTTTCCACTCAGGAGAGAGAGAGATAGAGAAAGAGAGAGAGAGAGCTCAATCAGTATGTTGGGTTACATATTGTTGCAAAGACTGTGGAGAAGGCATGCAAGGGAGAGAGCTAGGGAACACCAGCAACCCCCAGGCACACCTGATGAACAGCCCTCACCTTTTGCAAGTGAGGAGGCTCAGGCTCATGAGCCACACAGGAGCCCATCCCCACTCGGAGGACACCTGCCTGCAGATGCACAGCTGCAGCAACAGGATGCTCACCATCAACAGGATGCTCCCCAGCTGCCACAGGGACCCCTGCAGCAGCCCAGGATGCATAGACGACCACCAAGGCCTAGGGTATACCGCCCAAGGGTCACTCTCTTTGGAATGACTGATGACGAGGTCATTGATCTCTACAGGTTGAGGCCACACAGCATCATTGCCCTGTATGAGGTCATCAAGGATCAGGTGGATCCCATATGCACCCACAACCATGCACTAACTGGCTTGCAAAAACTCCTGTTGCCATACACTTCATGGCAAGTGGCTATCACGGTGCCTGTGTTTCCTGCTCTGATGGTGACATTGTTATGCATTGCTGTACTCTGATTTTGCTCCACCCAGGGCTTGCCTTTATATACCCTGGTATGTCTTTCCTAAGGCACCCTTTCATGGTGTACGTATTCCTGATTGTTATCCGTGCTATTGCTTATAGTGTATGACCTGGCCTGCCTGACTACATTCCTGAGTTCCTATTTGCTGCTGTTCCGTTGCTGACCATATCTGGCTGAGAACCCACTCCGTTGCTGACCGTATCTGACTGAAAACCCGCTCCGTTGCTGACCGTGTCTGGCTGAGAACCAGCTCCGTTGCTGACCATATCTGGCTGAAGAACCCGCTCCATTGCTGACTGTATCTGGCTGAAGAACCCACTCCGTTGCTGACCGTATCTGGCTGAAGAACCCTCTCCGTTGCTGACGGTATCTGGCTGTAGAACCCACTCCTTTGCTGACCGTAGCTGGCTCTAGATCTGCTCCATTGCTGTCTGTATCTGGCTGAAGAACCCACTCTGTTGCTGACTGCACTAGGCTGCGAACCGCTCCGTTGCTAACTACACCCGGCTGAAGTATCTGCTCCGGTGCTGACCATGTCTGGCTGAGCTACTTGGCGACCCCGTGAGGTCACCGAGATTACTGGGCCGTGTTGCCATTGTTGGTGTGCACTGCGTGGCGCTATTTCAGGCTAAGCCCTGTGCAGAGGAGGGCTGGCCCGGGGGGCAGGGGGGCAATTGCCCCCTGGGCCTGTCATATGTCTGGGCCAGTGGGCCACTGCCTCACTCAATCTCCCACTTGCTGCTGTAAATGGAACTATATTAGTAATACCACAGAGCTTACAATGGAAATTAAGCTACACAAATGATACCACAAAACCATAATCCAAATGTAGGTACACTAGTAGCATAACCCATTTCCCATGTAAGCTCTATGGTATCATTAGTTCAGCTATACTTAAACTGTAAGTTTTATAGTAGCACTAGTGTAGCTCCACTTCAATTATAAGCTAAGTGGTATCACTTGCCTTACTTCACAACATTAATGACAATTTAAAAATTAACGAAAGGGGGTGGGCTGGGACAGTGGGCTCAGACTATAGTAGAAACGGGCCACTTGATTTTATTTGCCCCCTGGGCTTTATGTTGCCAGCCCTCCCCTGGCCCTGTGCTTATGCTGCTCTATTAACCGTCGATGGCGGTGTGCACAATCGAAGTACCAGTGCAGTGACCCATCACTGACTGTGTTACTCTGATCACTCTCTGTGTCCACCTCCATTGTAACGTTGGGCTCACTTCCTATGGGAGTTGCAGTTATTCTCTGGGAATTGACCATTAACCCTGTGAGTACCTGGATAGTCCAGGTAAGGGCGAGTACTGTTCCACTGCAGAAGCTTTGAGCTCTAGAGCCAACGTTGCATATACATCTCGTAGGCTGAGGGGACACTGGTTGCATTCCATCTACTTATCATTGCCTCGATCCACCCCTAGCATTCTACGGTTTGTCTATTTGCAGTTGCCTTGGTCTCCGGTAACCCTTCCCTAGGGTTAGTGCTGCCATTACACGGTTGCCTCGTTACCTTCTGTCTAGTGCCTGGGTCAGTGTTGCCTCGCTACCTGCAGCCTAGTACCAGGGTCAGTGTTGCCTCGCTACTATTGGTTCGGTACCCAGGAGTCTAGGTTGTGCCAGTCCTCCTATATTGGACTTCCTGTGTATGCTCTCCTGTTGTCAGCTCCTGAACTGTGTACTTCCAGCCTCACTGGTTTTGCCAGAACCTTCACTTCCAGTCTGTGCCCAGTCCATCCAGTCTACCTATACTGGGGCCTCTGGCTGTATCCTGCTGTGTATATATTGTATGATCTGTATTGTGGGCCTTAGGGCCTATATTCATATATGCTCTTTATTCTAATAAAGTCATTTTAACCTTACCATTCTGTCTGAGTGTACATCAAAAACCGTGACAGTGGCGCCTTCCAGTCGACAGAGGGTTACTCATCTGGCATGTCACAGGCCACATTCTCCAGAGTGCTGGCCCAGGTCTTGCCAGCCCCCAAAGGCAAGGTAAGTACCTATATACATTTCCCCAGCACCGACATGGAGTGGACACATCTGAAGCAGGGCTTCTATGCAAGGGGAGGCATGCCCAGGGTCATGGGTGCAATAGGTTGCTCCCATGTCCATATCAAAGCACCAGCACGTCAGGGACATATGTTCATGAACCGCAAAAACTTCCATTCCATGAATGTGCAGATGGTGTGTGACAGCAACCTGGCCATCATGAATGTCTGTGCGAAATATCCAGTGAGCTGTCACGATTCCCATATACTCAGAAACTCATCTGTGCAGAGGGATTTAAAAAATGGGACCTATACAGGCGGATTGCTTCTGGGTGAGTTAACAGTACTAAATGACACCACATTCACACGTGCTAGTACGTTCACCTCATAAAACATCATTAACACAACATGTGCTCCTTGTCACACCATGTCACTCACTTTCCACAGGTGATGATGGCTATGGCTGTAAGTCATGGCTCCTCACCCCGGTCGCCAGTCCCCAAAACGATGCCCAGGAACGATATAACCAGGTTCATGGCAGAACACGAAATGCCATTGAGTGGACCTTCGGCCTCCTCAAGTCCCGATTCCGATGTCTGGACCACTCGGGGGAGCATTGCAGTATGCACCAGGCAAGGTCTGTGACATCGTCATGGCATGTGCCATCCTATATAATATCTCGGTGGACACCAGACTCATCAACGATGTCTATCCCTCACCCAGACCTGAAGACCCTGTGAACATTGTTGAGTGTGAGGAAACCCCAACAGGGATGCAGACAAGGGACAGATTGATCAGGGATCACTTCAGCTGTGAATATAATACATGTATGCACACAATCCATGCATACACACCCACGACAACACACATGTTCTGTTTCACCCCACAGGATCAGTGACACAGCCCTGACACTGGCTGCAGTATGGACCACCAGCATCAACCATTCCGTGGACCAGTCATATTGGGGCTAGAGATTCCGATTACATCTGACAACCTGTCGTCCATGTTGATACTGCTACCTCAAGGATCTGATGCATGCCTCCCTGGAAACCAAGATACAGCACTTTAACCTTGTTCAGCATATCCCACAGCTCCCTAAGCACCAACTAAAGTGCTTTGCTAGGATCAGACCCATAGCAACCATGGCACCCCTGTAGAGAAGGAGTCCCATCCAAGCCAATGCATCGGATAGCACTCTGTCATATATAGGGTTCAGGGGGCATTCAAGGGGACATGGGACCAGTAGTTTGCTACAGCTGAAGAGAGCAGCAGAGGGGTGGATCTACAGTGATAGTGTGTTACACAACATGGAGCTCATGAAATGTGAATCACATCTCCAGGGACACCATGCTGCCCTGTGTGTGTGTGTATGCAGTGATATGTGCCCCAGAAAGAAATACACACATCAACAAATATGTCCTATTAGCTCCATGAACCAAACAAATTTGGGCTGTCTCTGACAGTGGCAGCCCAAATATATTGTTGTCAGGAAGCTATTAGGACATACCTGTTGATGTGTGTAACCATGTCAGGGGCATATATTCCTATGGATGGTTACCATCCCCTTAGTTCCCCCCATGATGGTTCATAGACCAGTACACAACACATTACAAAGCAATTGTAGCCCTATGTAACAAGAAAGATTAAGAGGATCATGATGTTGCATGACGATCACTTCGAGAGTGATGTTCCAAATCTTGTACTCTTGTCCCACAGGCATCCATAGCATGATCCATCCTTGAACAGAGGAGTTTCCATGTGACTGGACTGAAGTCTGGACAACACTTCCATGAAGCTCACCCCTTGGTGTTTCAAGTGATTGTGTTGGAGATGCAATGTTTGACCTGATGTTCACAGCAACCTCTACTGGAACATTCACATATGGACACGAATCCATGTGTGTTCTAACATCCAGGTATAAGGCCTGTACAGTAAGCCTGCTCATACACAGAGTTGCCAAATGATGTGGATAACACATGAGCAGTTCACTAGTGTTACTAAAGTATTCCTATTTAGTTCAGTTTGTGTGCTCATACAAGTGTTTAATGCATATAGGCTATATACCCAGAAAACACATGTATGTTAAAATGTATTTTGAGACACAATAAAGGAGAGCCATCACTATTCAATCTGTGTCTGTATGAATGAATGTTGGATGATACCTCTGTCAACGTGGAACAATACCCAAGGCTTGAGTATCCCTCAAACAAAGGAAAGAATGACCTACATCACAGGAGTCCACTTATTGTATGACCATGAGTGGACTTTGTGATGTATACATGCAATGACATGATGTTGTGATTGATTAAGTGGTGATATAGGGGACAGACTTAAACAATGATGTAACGTCCACGGTTTGTGTGTTGCTCAATATAACCAATGTCCTGAGATTGCTGTAGGCTGACATATCTCAGTACATGGGCTACATCAACAAACAACCAGACCAAGTGGATAAGTGTTATCACTGGTGTAGTGTGTTACAACCTTAGTTAAACAACAACACAACTTAATACATAACCCAAAGCCCAGCCTAAGGTTTCAATGTGTGTGCTACACATTAACATCTTAGGAAGATCATTGGGTTATCCAGTGAGTTAGGCTGTGATTCAAACTCCTGCTGTGCAACTGACTCACTGGAGAACACAATGCTCTCCCTAGGATCCCAATGTGTAGCACACACATTGAGATCCTAGGGTGTACATTGTGTTCCCCAGTAAGTCAGCTGCACAATAGGCATTTGATTTAAAGACAATAGTGATGCATGTTCCATCTGTCCTGCTTGTTATTTCCCTGCTAAGTCACATAGCAGTTTGTTTGGTTTTCCCCTCAAACACAACAATTGATGCAGACAAATGTTCAATGTTGCACCAGTTGTTGTGCTAAGGGGTTTGTTCTGATGAAATCTAACACACATCATGGCCATGTAACACTGTTGTGTTATATGGCTACAGGGATGGGTTGCCAGGTGAATTTGGACAATGGTGTGTGTGTTTGTGTGAACCCATGTTGTAACAAACATCCCACAAACATTTTTCCCAGGCACAAGTTGTGTTCACTGCATTGTTTGGCAATGCATTGGAGACAACCCTGCCACCCAATCCATAACTGAATACAGATCAGACAGGATTCAAAAGCACAATGTTCCCCACCTGGGATCATACCTGGGTCCATGCTGGAGAGCCATCCAATAGGGTAGATCCATCTGGGTGGAATATGGTCCATATTGGCTGGTGGCCACATTCCTGGGTAGCCATTGCCTCCCTGGTGGTGTTGGTGCTGCTGCTGGAGGGTAATAGCTCCTGGAGGTGATGGGATGCATCCATCTCTTTCCCTGCATCCAGCCGCTGTAGAGTTGTGGAGCATCCTGTGGTGGTGCAGCCAGTTGAGGGGCAGCCAGTTGAGGGACAGCCAGTTGAGGGGCAGCCAGTTGAGGGACAGCCAGTTGAGGGGAAGTCAGTTGGGGGGCAGCCAGTGGTGATGCAGCCAGTTGGGGGGCAGCCCGTGGTGATGCAGCCAGTTGGGGAGGAGGTGTGGAGGTTGTGTACGGCTCCCATTGGCTAGTCCCCTCCTCCGTATAATCCTCACTGGGTGGTGTGGTCGGCTCCTCCACGGGCTCCTGCTGTGATGGAGGCCCATAAGCTGTATGGAAAATTTAGGTTGTGTGATTAGTAAACATAGCCACGATGGGATTAAAGGGATACTAATACATGAAATGCGGAAAGGGAAATATATGTTGTAGGCTTTATCAACCTGAGTGAAACAAGGGTATTCCCACTGCTGAAGGGTGTTTTTTTAAAAAAGTATCCCAGCTCAGAGTAGAATTGCTTTGGCGCAATATCCCAGTGGCCTGAAGTTGTACATTGGCACTGTTGCTAAATTATCCTATGGGGATTTATGGCCCCTGGATGAAAGCTGTCCATAGGATGGTCTAGCAACATCACCATTGTACAGTTCCAGGCAACTGTGATATTGCCCCTGGAATATTCAACTTTGAGCTGTGCTACTTTTTGAATGAAACACCTTTCAGCAGTGTGAATACCCTTGTTTTGCTCGGGGGATGAACGCTGCAATATATTTTTCTTGTCACATGTTAGGTATTACTATCCCTTTTATGGAATAGCAATGGTTAATTTCACCATGATGTAATACTGTAGGCATCGTAAGAGATGTGGATCGATGTTAGTCCTATCCCTCCAACCCATATGGTTAGACAGATATTGCTCTATTTGACAGCTGGAGATATCAGTCGTTTCACCACACAGAGGCTCTTCAGAAGAGCCTAAATTGCCCCATTCAGAGATGCAAACTTCATTGGAATGGTGCACAGAGTGTGCTTGCAAACCAGGCACACTTTGTTGACCATCTCAAAGATGTATTCATCTCTGAATGGGGCAATTTAGGCTCTGCTGAAGAGCCTCCGTGTGGTCTAATGAATGAACTCTCCAGCTGTCAAATAAAGCAATATCTGTCTAACCATGAGGGTTGGAGGGATAGGACTAACATCGATCCACATCTTTTTACGATGCCTACAATATTACATCATGGTGAACTTAACCATTGCTATCCCATTACAGTTACACACAAGGAGAAATGGTCAGATATTTATGTGGATATGTACCTTTCATATGCATACAAATATATCCTTTCAAGATATGAAGCCAGAGATCATTTCAGTACGTGTGATTGCCTTACTGGCTATATATGTGCACCCATCAAAATATACATTGGATTGATATGATGGATATGAACATACCTCGTATATCCCATCTACGTAGAGTGGGCTATACTAGGTATGTGTATTTGGATGGTAACATTGTAAGTTAGTTTCTGATGGGTGCACATATCTGGCCAGTAAGGCAATCACAGGCAGTGAAATGATCTCTGGGTTCACATTACGTTGGGACATATTGTGAGCTATTTGAAAGGTACATATCTGACCATTTTCCTTTCTGTGCATATCTTTTTTGAACAGATATGCAGTGGGATTCAAGTGCTATTCAACCATATCGTCTTAGTTGATCCCGTACAATGCACAATTTTTAATTACTTGACAGGTGACTCTCTGGTTGTCAGGATGATATACTTTGCACTGCATTGTGATGCATGGGATACCACCATGGCAGTCAGAGATTGATGAACAGGACAGGATCCTGTCCATGTCGTGTGTTCCAGTTGAATCCTGAAGCGCAAGCATCACGCCAGTGGTGAGGGATATCTTTGATTGAGGCCGGTTTATCTTTGAGTATGAGCCCATCCATCCTTCTGAGTGAGGCAACCATACTCAATCCAAGATATCCATCATTTATGGCCTGTTGGTGACCAAGGTACAATGGTTGATATTTGGTTCCCATGTGTATCCTGCAAACAGTGTCTGGTGTACCATCCATCCATGGCATCAGCACCCCTGAGGATCCATGTGGGAATCAGATGTGAGATATGTAATTTCAAGTTAGAGTAAATGATTGCAGCCACAACACCAAGGCCTACTTTTTCCACCTTTATTCTGGGGAATTGTTTGAGGTCTGTGTATTGCACATACAACCAGTTATTCTCAGTGACACTGTGATGTGTGACCTGCTCCATCCTTTTTGTGATTCAGTAAGCGGTAACGTCGACATGATGGAGTGAACATGATGCTGACTTCTCCAGTGATCTTATTTCCCCATTTCCAGTGTTTTCTATGGAGTCTATACAATGGGACCTTAGCAACTTGATTCATCTTATTGCATATTCTCCATAGACTAACACTGGTATTGGTGGAGTGAAGGTGTGTAAGGGTTAATTTCTCTCCACCATCTCTTTATCACCGCTTAGTGAATGTCCCCTGTGTAGCATTTGATCATTGGTCTATTGACTTGTTTGTTGTCTGGTTAACCCTTTGAGTACCAGAGGGGTTGCCAAGGCATTGTTGAGTGATGCATTGATGATCCCTCTAGCAATCAAGACATTATGTGCTGACTTCCCTGTGGGTAAATGGGTGACACTGTGTGTGAACAGTGATGGTGTATAACAGACGACAATTTCAAGAAGCATGGTTTGTATGGATTGTGTGTGATAAGCACAGCAACAAGAGGGTTGAAGTTGGACTTGGACAGGTTTGGGCCTGGTTGAACCTTGCCATTTGTCCTTGTGTTGTGTCCTGTTTTTAACCCTCAGGGTGCTGTGTTGGTGCAGTTGTGTGGTTGAATGATGGGCATGTGTTGAGGTGTGACTGTGTTTGCAGCTTGTGTTGGTTTATGTGGTGTGTTGGTTGATGTGGTGATGCACTTACAGGTGGTGTGGAGGCTCCTCTCATCCCCAGTGTCCGCTCCTCCAGAGACCCCCTCTATGAGTATCAGTGACATGTTCAGCTGCACCATCTCCTCCCAGCCGCAGAAGGTGATAGGGACGGGTGGGCCACCTCCAGTGCCTCGGGCGTGCTTGGCGAGCATTGTGAGTTTGTTCTTCACCACCCTCCGGCAGTCGCTCTATCGCTTTTTGATGGACTCCACATCCCGCCTGCATGGAGCCACCGCATTCACCCAGTTGCAGATCTGGTTTCAGGCTGCGTTCCTCCTCGCTGACAGGCCAGGGACCTTCGCCATCGGGTGGAGAACACTCTGTCTCTCCAGGACAGTCTCCACGAGAGCCATGTTCTCCTCCTCAGTATATTTTGGATCCCTGATCCTGCCCTTGTCAGCTCCGACATGGGAGGATTATCAGCTGGAGTGTCCTGCCTGCTCTGACCCTGACTGTGTGGGGTGTTCCCCAGCAACTACCCCTCGTCCCACTGCAGGCTCTGCCCCTGTCCTCCGTGTGCCTGCTCTTATGGTCCGGGTCCCCCTCCACCCTGTGGATCTCTCTCTCCCAACCCTGCTCTGCTCAGGGATGCCCTCCTGACTTTCCTCCTCCTCCACTACTCTCCCCATCCCTTTCTCTTGTCCTCCTCTCCTGGCCATCATTCACCTACTCACACCCAGGCACTCCCACAGGCCCTCACAGACACACTCGATCCACTCACTTTCTGTCACACACTTTCACTCACAGATTCACACTGTAAAAATAAAATTTAAAATGTGTAGGGTGTTATAAAAAAAAGGACTATGTGTATGTATGTGTATGTGTTTGTGTTTGTATGGGTGTATGTAATATGTACAAAGGTGTGATATGTATCGTATTATGTGCAATGCTCTCTTCTCTCCAAACTCTAAAACTCCTTCTACCTTCAATGTACGCTCCTGTCTCCCTCTCTCTGATCACTATCCTCCGCTCCTGAGTCCTGATATCTAGCTCTCAAGAACTTGATATCAGACAGTGTGTGACGGTTATTTTTGGGTGTATATAGGTGTATTTGGGGCCTTGGGATTGGCTGTGTGTTTGAATTTGTTGGTGCATCAATCAGGGTTGCTAGCCAAAAGCAGCCGTTATGTTACATTTTACCTTTAGTTGTGTTATAAGGTGATTTGGCCTCACTGTGAGGCTTTAACAGGTGCAACAATGGGTTTTGTGTTACGTGTTTTAGATGTTCCTACGTTCGATAGCTATTCTTGTTGAGTACCTATTGAATCTGCCGTAACTCATGCATTATTTGCTAGCGATGTGCCTTTTTTACTTAGCGGCTATCACTGTCCCCGTGATTCCTTGTCACACTTTGTGGTGGTGCTCTTCCATTGGCAGAGCTTGACTGGCCCGCCCAGGGTGTCCCTTTATATACTGGGCCTATGGCACCTGTCAGATGCCCTTTCGTGGTGTTCCTGTTCCTGCGCCTTTGATGCTGTGTTCCTGCATTCCTGTGTACCGACTCGGCTCGTCTGACTACTCTGCTGTTCCTGCTCCGTGATTGACCTGGCTCTTGCTGACGTTCCTGCTCCATGATTGACCCGGCTCTGGCTGACTTCCTGTTCTGTGATTTGACCCAGTTGTGGCTGACGTTCCTGCTTCGTGATTGACCCGGCTTTGGCTGACTTCCTGCTACGTGATTGACCCGGCTCTGGCTAATGTTCCTGCTCCGTGATTGACCTGGTTCTGGCTGATGTTCTTGCTCTGTGATTGACCCGGTTCTGACTGATGTTCCTGCTCCGTGATTCATCCGGTCCTGATCGACGTTCCTGCCTGGCGACATTCTGAGCCTGCTCGCAGCTTGCACTGACTGATCACGCCTCCTGTGTTACTGTGGCCTCCGATACTGAGCCTGTTTGTTGCCTCCATTACCGAGCCAGTCCGAGAGTACTTGCTGAGCTATTGCCGTGGTTACCGAGTCTGTCTGAGAACACTTGCTGTGCTGGTTGCCTCCATTACCGAGCCTGTCTGTATACACTTGCCAAGCCATGTTGCCTCCCATCCTGAGCCATTTAACACTTGTTGAGCTGTTGCCTCCATCACCGAGCCTATCCGTTACCACTGCAGAGCAGTTCCTTTCTTTAGGTGCTCGGTTCCTAGGAGTTGTCGCACCGCATGGTGCTATTGGGCATTCCAGTACTCTGTCAGTGTGTTGCTCTGTTCTGGCACCGGAAGGGTGCCGTGGCTCTGGTCTCCTCTCGCTCACAGTGTTGTTCCATCAGATCGCACCTGGAAGTGCGTTTGGCTCACTGTATATTGGCTTGTGCAGTGTCTCCTCCGTTACCGCACCTAAGGGGTGCTCTTGGCTCCGCTCCCATTTGCATATGCAGTGTTTCCTCCATTACCGCACCTAGGGGTGCTCCTGTCTCTGGCTCTATTGGCTCTGGCAGTGTCTCTGCTCCCTTACTACACCCTAGTAGGGGTATTGGCTCTAGCTCCAGTTGGTCCTTGCTATACTATTGGGCATTACGATACAGCTATCTGGTTGTGATTCAGTTCAGTCACACTGCTTGAGCTTGCTTGCTGCACTACTACTACTGGGACTGTTTATAGCACCGGGCGTTGGCTAATCACCACCACAGAGACTGTATACCTGTTTGAGCATTAACCCTTATCTGTGTTACTGCTATATTCTTCCTGTTCCTGCTAAATTGGGCCTGTATATTATCCATTACTTACCTCACTGCATTACCGATTCTGGCCCCCAGGGGCACTGTTCCTTATTTTATCTCAATAAAACTGTGTTTTATTTCTAACCTTGGTCTGAGTGTCAGAAAACCGTAACAGCGGCTGGTTTAACATGAGCCTTTAAATCTAGCCCTGGGAATTTTGTTGAGGGCCAAGGCAGAACATCATACGCCATCAGTTGTGTACTAAGAGAGTAAACACACAAACAGTGTTTGAGTAATGTGCAGGAAATGCACAAGGGGTAGGGGGAAAGGTGTAGCAGCGAATGGATGTGGGAGTAAAGTGGTAGATCAAAAATTGACTGCAGCAATGGTTCCTCTGGTTCCAGGGTGGATGCAATTTGTCAAGGTTCCACCAATCACACCACTCAAGTCCCCCACCACCACTACCCTGCACATCTGCCACATTGTAGGTTGTACTTTATTTTTTTTTATCCCTTGACATCATCATGAATATGTGCCAGTGTCACTTAAGGAGGAAGTTAATGTTGTGGACAAAGGACAAATACACTCTGCATGATAACAAATTTGTCAGGATATATGTTGATGTAGGACTCCTAACTTTTACTTATTTCTCCACTGCAGCCTTCAGAAGAAGTAACATAATGCTGGGAAATGTGGTACCATAGGATACATAGGACAAAATGTGTTGGAATAGGTGAAAAATTTAAAGAAATATGCAAAAAGAAGGAACATTTTGCATTAGAGAAAAAGAGAAGACTTTCATGAAAAAACAGAAAAATCGTCAGTTTTTCGCAAAAAAGTCCTGTGGGAAATTTTTCTCACTTTTCGCCCACCCCTACACCTGAAGGCTAGTTCACCCTGTGTCTCCAGGTAATATTTCTAGAAATCGGGGCGAGCTTTACCTCCCTCCTTAAGTGACCTACTATCACAGTCTACCCTAAAGACTTAGTTATCGAATGCTTCCTTCCTCTGTGGTGTGTCGGCCGGCATAGTTGTAGCCACCTCCGCATTGCTGACATCATGAAACAGGCGCTGGGTAGGATGCCTGTTTATGGGGCTATTCTGTTTGGCCTAATTGGGTCCCGCCTTCTCCTGCTCCTTTATAAACCTTCCTGGGCCTGAGTGTCATGGCCCTTACGTGGTGTTTCTGATATTATCTTTTGCGCTCCGTTGTGACCCATATTCTCCTGAGAATCTGCTCTGTGTATGACCCTGCTTGTCTGGCTGACTACCCACATCTGTTCTGACCTGTGGCTCTGGCTGACTAACTCGCTCTGTGTAGTCCCTAGTTTGTCTGAACTCTGGCTCCTGCTGCCTATCGCTCAGATTAGTCTCTGGCATGTATGACCTGTAGCTCTGGCTGACTACTGGCTCTATACTCTCTGAACTTGCCTGATCATCAGTCTCAGTGTTTCATGGTTCAGGTCTGCTCTCCTCCCTGTTGCCTCTGATCGCGTGACCCAGGGTGGAGACTTGTGCCTCAGTTACCGTTCCCTCTGGTGTTCCACCCACACCGTGGTCTTAGTCTACAGTATCTCGCAGTAGTACAGTGTGCAGCTCTGGGTATTAGCCTTGGTCCTATCATCCTGTGTTCTGGGGTTGTGTGGGCTATACTATTTTACTGTACTTATTAATAAAGGTGGATTTATATTCTGTCCTTATTTGTCCTTACCGTGACAGTATGTAAGGGTCATGTCTACGGAAGGTTCAGGCAGTCCACCTAATGTAAGCATCCTATCCAGGATGGATTGTCAAGATCAGAGAATAGATCAGTTGTCTTTCACTATACAGACCCTGTTAATTCACACGGGTCACCTCGATCACTTGACCCAACAACAGGTGGTGCCTCCAGTACCTGCGCAGGTTGTGGCCGCAATCTCTGAAGCTGGCATGACTAGAGGTTTGTTGGGCTCTGCTCCATTACCCCAAAGATTTGATGGGGACCCTACTCTGTGCCAGAGGTTCCTGAATCAGTTGGGAATTTTTTTGGAGATGGTACTACACGCATTCCCTACTGAGCAAAGTAAGGTAGGACTCCATTGGAACCCACTATGGGAGACGGAGAAGCCCATCATCCACAATTTCACAGAATTCGTAGCCTCGTTTCAGAGAGTCTTTAGCGTTCCTGGGCGTGCTACCTCCACTGCCAAGCGTCTGATGACAATACGGCAGGGCGCACATACTGTAGCGGTCTACGCTATTGAGTTCCGCACTCTGGCGGCGGAGGTTGGTTGGAACAATGAAGCCCTAGTTGCTAATTTTCCCAGGGCTTGTGTGACACAATTAAGGATGAAACGGCAGCCCGGGAAATGCCTGGTGATCTGGAGGAGTTGATCTCAATCACCATCCTATTATATACGAGAATCCATGAGAGGCCTTCATTCAAAGAGCAAGGATGTAAAACTTTACCCTGGTTGGCACCTAGTTACACACACCCACCCTGTCCTCCCTCACCTGCCACACCTCCTAATTCTGATCCCACCAAGGAGGAACCTATGCAACTAGGCTTCACGTGACTTTCTGTGGAGGAGAGGGCTTGGCGCAGGAGGAGGGGCCTGTGCTTATACTGTGGGGAACCTGGCCATTTGTTGTGCGCTTGTCCTATACGGCCGGGAAAATGCCCGCACCTAGGGTCAAGTAGGGGACAGACCCTGGGTGGAATTTCACAGTCCTCAGAGAGAGTAATGGACAAGCCTATTTTTTAAGTCGTACTATCTTGGGCTGAGTCTTCTGTAGTGGCTCTGGCACTACTGGACTTAGGGGCTACAGGGTTTTTCATTGATGCAGACTTCACGGCCAAACACGCTATTCTGTTGTTGTCTCTCTCCACTCAGTTGGCCATTGAGGCTAATGATGGCAGACCTCTACAGCCAGCACACATTACTCATGAGACTCATCCCTTGTCTCTGAGGGTAGGTGCACTTCTTGTAGAGACACAACAGTTCCAGGTGATAAATTCTCCCCATCACGCTATCATTCTGGGGTTTCCCTGGCTGCAGACTCACAACTCTAGAATTGATTGGCAAACTTGTGACATCCTGTCGTGGTCATCTCTATGTATGAGGTCCTGCCTCCAGCAGCCTACGAGAATATTGTATATGTCTACCTTGCTGAGTATCAGGCCTACAAAGAGGTATTTAATAAGGTAGATGCCAGTGCATTGCCACCACACAGGCCCTACAATTGTACTGTTGATCTGGTACCAGGGGCCAGACCTCCTAAGGGCCGAGTTTATCCCTTGTCAATGGAGGAGAACAAGGCCATGGAGGACTATGTGGAGGACACCCTAGCTAGGCACATTATTCTGAAGTCTTCCACCCCTGCGGGCTCAGGCTTCTTTTTCGGTGAGGAAAAAGATGGGGAGATCAGACCATGTATTGATTTCAGGGACCTAAATAAGCTAATGGTAAAGAAAGCTTATCCTATACCATTGATCACGGAGTTATTTGATCATATCAAAAGCTCGACAATGGGGAGCATCGCTGGACCTCGATGATGGTGGACGTGTGATTCGTGAGTTCCTAGACCATGAGCTGCTAAACGCTATTAAAAGCTGTTTTTAATTTGGTTTATGGGAATTTATTTTGTACTAGCTGCTGTTGAGGGTGGTTATGCCTAATCGGAGACAGAAATCTGCCACTATAGGTGTTTACTTTCGCCCCACTGAGACTAGAACACGAGGCAGCCAAGTTCCTTCTGCTCCATCTACTCTATCTGGTGCCATGGCGGGAGCGGGAAAGGAGAACTAGCCTCCGGATGCTTCTCCAGCTCTTACTCAGCAAGATCTATGGTCTCTGCCAACCAAGGCTGATATGGTGGACCTGATATCATCTCTCCGAAAGTCTATCCGATGCGACATCTCGGATTTGCGGGCAGACCTGCAGCAGGTTGTCACTTGGGTAAAGGATTTAGAGGAGGCCCAGGATTCAATAATGGTTGCTTAGACTGACATACAACGTACCCTTGCTATGCAGGATGACACTATTGAAACCTTGAGAAATCAGTTGGAAGATTTGGAGAACAGGGGCCGTCATTCTAACATCAGAATCAAGGATTTGCCTGAATCGGTCCCTAACTGTGCACTTGTTTCAAAGCTTCAGAAGCTATTTGGTGGTTTACTGGAGATGACAGATTTGGAAGGGATTAAAATTGAATGGGCCCACAGAGCCATGCGTCCTAGTGCCCAACCCGCTGATCGCCCAAGAGATGTAATCTGCTGTCTACATTACTCAGAAGGATGCAATTATGCAGAAAGGTAGAAACCTTCCTTACTTTTCATTGGAGGATGCTCAAATAACCCGCTACAATGACCTGTCAATTCGATCTTGTAGCTCCGACGCCAGTTCAAGCCTTTAGCAGATGAGTTGTGCTTGAGGCGTATACCTTACCTCTGGGGTTTCCCCTTCTCCATGGTCATTACCTGCGATGGACAGCAGCATGTCATTCGATGCGCTGAGGAGATCCAGTATTTCTGTGAGGTACACTGTATTCCATCACCCTGGGCTCCATCATTGATGGTGCCTGGCAGTCTGCAGATGCCCCATGAAGGCTTATCTCCAACAGCACCAGAATGGCATGGTTCATGCACCTCCATCAAGAGACTTTCCTCTGACCTGGGAGACTTAGGCCTCCACACCTAAGTTGCTGATGATCTGGGTAGTGGTTGCTGTTCCTGAGAACTATTCTTGAGAACTGATTTGCTGTTGCAGTTCCAGATACTTGGTCCTGGAGTTGAGGACCTTCTATCTGGGATGTTTTTCAGCCCTTAAACTGTTTGTGTTGTGTGAATTTGCTGTTACCTGGCGCTAGAACTGTAACGGCACTCCAGATTTCGTGAGAGGTTTAATCTGTTTACTACTCACTGATGTAGTTGAATGTTATAAGGGTTAAGGGACTTAAGTGTTGAGGAGGCTTTTATTAGCATTCAACTGTTATCTTTTTATGTATAACTATTGTCATGTTTTTTGTGCCAGGAGATCGTCATGATCGGACATTGCTGGTCTTTACCTCTTCCCACTCCACTCCCCCCCTTTTCCTTATTTAGTGTATGTCTCACCGTTCCTTCCTTTTGTGTCCTACCCCCCCTTATCCCCCCTTGTATCTGGCGGTCGGCTTGTGAAAATCCGATGGCACTGGGTTATTGGGTACCGTGTTATTGCATTATTTCTCAAACAGTGTGCTCAAGTTGGGAGTTGCTTCTACTGGTCTACCCTTTTCTGGCCATGTGGACATTAGAGGGGTTCAGGGTGCTCTTACTTTGTGAACCACCATGTTCCCCTGTCTGAACAACTCTATTATGTATTTTTCTTCCATTATTGTATTTTACCTTAGACTTCTACTATGTATTATTACAGTTTGATCCTTCTTAACCTGTCTCACCTCTCTTTGATGGTTGGCTCCTGGGCTTGAAGAGGAGGTCTCCTGGGGAGAGGTGAAGCAGTGTAATGTGTTGGTGAAGTGTGTCGCTGAGCTGGGGTAGTTTGGGAGATGTTATGTGATGCATTTAGTTTGCATTGATTACCACTAGGCTTAAGATCCTGATGTCCCAGCTGTTTCTACCACCCCCCTTTTTTCACTCTGACCTGCTCCTGTCTCTTGCCTTCCTCTCCCCTTGTCTGTTAACACAGTGGACCTGTAATTTGAGACGGCCTCCTTCAGGGATAGTCTACCACTTGGATGGGCTGCTGCATATTGAGTTATTCGCTCTTTGTTGACAATGGTTCTGGCCTGGAATGGTTACCTCCCTGGATCTGTCCATCCTGTTCTTTCCTCTCTCCCTTGGCAAATTATCCCTAGTTTATATCCAGTTTTGTCTACTATGTGTCTGGAGTCACTGTATTGCAGTCCAGTTTGTTCTTTTATATCACACCGTCTAGTTTGCCTCTGATGTTTTACCATAGACAGTCTTTCTGAAGTGGTTTACTGGTCTTCTTTGATACTCTGCTACTCTTGCAGTTGTTATTCTTTTCTTTCTGGTGCTCTATCACCCCTTTCCTTTTTTCCCTCTCCCCTCTTTCTTCTCCCTTCTTTCCCCCTTTACCATCTTCTCTTTCCCTGTCCCTGAGAGCATACACCTATTGTAGTTCTATATTCCAATAGAATATTCTTTTATTGACTTCCAGTGTGTCTAGCTATGTCTTACTCTCTTGCAGCTGTCTCCCTAGGAGGCAAGGTCTGCTTTGTGCAGGGTACCCATTTTGCAACCTGCAAAGTTTCCTCCTTCAGCAGTAAGCAATATCTGTTGTCCTTTCTCAGTACCATTCCTAATAAGACTTCAGGTGTTGCTATATTCTTGCATCATTCCCTCGCGTTTCAGTGTGAAGATGTCCTTAGAGATGCTCAGGGAAGATATGTTTTTGTCAAAGGGTACTTGGGATCTCTTCGCCTTACCCTGGCTAATGTTTACGCTCCAAATACAGGTCAACTATCTTTCTTGCGCTCTACTCTTTAGGATTTGAGTGCCTTTGATGGGTGGTTGTTACTGTTTGGTGGTGATATAAACATTGCTCTGGATCCATTGATTTTTCTAGACTCCAGTCTTCTAATCATGCAAAGGTTAGGCAGTTGTTCCTGGACCATTCTCTCTTCAATGTTTGGCGGATTCTTAACCCCAGTGCTCATTCATACTCCTTCTTCTCTACCCCTCATTATTCTTATTCTAGGATCGATTTTCTTTTTCTCTCGCAGAGTTACTTGCATTATGCCTCTTTTGCTTCCATTCATCCAGCTACCTGGTCAGATCATGGACCGGTAGTGCTATAATTGGAACTGCCTCTTTTGCTAGAGGTGTCTAAGTGTTGGAGGATGCACTTCTCTATTCTGCAGGTCATCCATTAAGACTTGAGGAAAGGCGCTTTCGACTAAAACACAGGCAGGGATTCTTTACAGTAAGAGCGGTAAGGCTATGGAATTCTTTGCCTCGGGATGCTGTGCTTGCAGATAATGTAACTGCATTCAAAAAAGCAATGGATGCCTATCTAGCACAGAACAATATTGACAGTTATGACAGATGGCTTCAAAGCAAATAGGATATTGAGCCGGGGAACTATTTGACACACTCACACACACACCTACATTGGAAATTGCTCCAGAGGGCTTTTTTGTTGCCTTTCTCTGGATCAACAGGGGTGTTATTGGCATGGGCTGGACTTGATGGACGCATGTCTTTTTTCAGCCTTATCTACTATGTTACTATGTTACTATGCTTGACCCAGACGCGGTGGCTTTTCAGGATTATTTAACTTCCAATAAATATTCTGTTTCCTCTCCTACCACGTTTTGGGAGGCGCTTAAATGTGTGGTGCAGGGCACGTGTATACAACTTACGGCATGGCGTCGGAAAAAGGCTAAAATTGAACTGTAAAATCTTATAGATGCTCTCCATTCTTCAGAACAGTTTCACCATGCACGGGAGGGTGGCAGGCAGCTTTAAATCAGGTTAAATTGTGTTGGGAGAGGGTTAGGTCTTTTTTGATGATGCAAGTCAACATATCTGACGTCTGGTCCAAGCATTATTTCTAACACCTGGACGAATTCCCTGTTGAACCGATTCATTCCCCAGACTCCACCCACCAATACAGGCAGCCTCCTCAGTCCCCTTTTATACCATGTTTTTTTTTGTTTTTTTTAATATATTTAGGATTTATTTTTTATTAACTGCCCCTAATTCCAGTAAACAACCCCCCCAAAAAACATTCCCTATTCAACTGATTCTTTCCCCACACTCCACCAACACAGGCACCCTCCTGCCCCTTTTATACTATGCCTTTGGGAAATAAAATAATATCTTCTATGTGTTGTGTATAAATTTAATGTTTTTACTGATTTCAATGGAATGAGCCAGGTGAAAAAAGCAGATAAACTCCACTTTTCAAGGGAAATGATTAGTCAAGCAAAAAGTGCTATTATTCGTCGATTTCAGTTTGAGTTTAAAATTTTTGCCCACACCTACATACAACCCAGTTAATCATAACTGGGCCTTAGAATATGAGTCCAAGTGCTTTAGCCTATGTAAGTCCCTTATTAACCGATAATGTTTTAATCAAATAGATTGTTAATAGCCTTTTTTGCAGGATAAATGTGTCCAGAGTGATGCTAACATTTTTACCTTAGTACTTCCATAGCCAAGTGATCATAACTCAATCCCTGACAAACTCACAGCTCTCCCAAGCATGCCTTAGGCCCCAGCTGAAGAAAAAGGAGGAGGGGTAAAGGGAATGGTACTGCTGCTAGTACAAAGGCATATTTCATAGGATGGTACTGCTGCCCAGCAGACTGTGCTTGCAACCAAAGGATACTGCTTTAGCATTAACCCTTATAGGCAGTAGAGGGATTCTAGAATGATTTTAAATTGTAACTGTTTATATGAAATGCATGAATTGGAAGGAAGATAATTTAAAGATATCACTTTGCAAGATCTAGATGATTTAGTCATCAGGTCACTTTTGGATGATGTTTTCCAGGCCATTATTTTATCCAGCACATACCACCATGAAATCATGGAGCATGCCAAAGAAAAGCCTGTGTTAAAAGTATTTAATGTGTACTTATTAAGCATAGGAGGTAATCCTTTAAATGTGTTGGGATCCACATGGTGAAAATGTAAAACTGGAAACAAGTCATTCACACACAAAGTGATAATCTTGGGAGGTCCCCTATAACAGGTTAATTATAGATGCCGATGTTACATTATTTGAGCCCCATTATCCACTGTGTGAATAATGTCATCTGGTTATAGATTAAGATTCAAACCCAAACAAATATGGGAAAGCATTGAGACTCCAACATAGGAATGACCATGTGGTATCAGAGACTAGGTATGCTACTGAAGTTCATTTTGTCAATAGCCAGAACCCTAATCTCACTATCTTGCAGATGTGTGATACCAGTGCTGAGAATAGTGAAGGAGACCTTACAATTCAGTTTGAAGAAGAAAAAATGTATAGGTTCAACTAGGACTTGATTTTAAAAAGGCTAACTTCAAAATGTTGATAGTAACAATGCAGCACACAGACTGGGATGAATTTTTAAAAGGAAAAATACTGGGAAAAAATAGCCATCATTTAAATTTAAGTTGGAAATGACAAGGTAAAAAACTAGTAAAGTAATTTTAAGTTTGAAAAAACAGAGAATTAATTAATTCCCACAGAGAGTTCAACAAAAAGGCAATTAGGTTAGCAAAAAGAGAACATTAAACTTAGATTGCAAAAGAGAGCAAGACTAAACCAAAAAGTTTTTCAAATTCATAAATAGCAAAAAAAAAACTTAAGAGAGCATGCCTGGAACCTTTCAAAAATAGATGGGGGAGTTGATTAGTGAGGTTAAGGAAAAAGCTGATATTCTGAAAACATACTTTTCATTGGTCTATATCAAGGAATGAGAAATAATAGAAGAGCTTTGACAAATAACAGTTACAACCATACCATTATTAGATATAGGGTAAACAGATAAACTTATCAAGGGAAGACTGGACAAAATTAATACTGACCAAGTGTTGGCACCTAGACTAAGGAGAGCAAAGCTAGGAAGAACCTATCTACAAGGACCCAGGAAACCCAATACGCTAACAACCAGGGAGAAACCCCAATACATATATAGAAGTAAAATATATATATATACCCAGAGAAGACCTAAGACGTATATATACACAATACAACAAAGTAAAATAATTCACTTATATATGTATAAAACAAAAATGGTACCAGAGAATCTAGGTGTTGGCCACCTGAGTACTAGCTCCGTGTATGCCTCTTGGATACTGACTCTGTGAAAATGGAATAACACAGAGACTAGCAAGTGGCAAGGAAGTATGCTCTGGAGATGGAACAGACTGAGCTGAGCAATGAGAGGAAGAACCCCGCCAGAGGGACAAACCGAAAACCGAAGTGGGGGACAAGCCGAGGTCAGGGCAGGCTGATTACATGCAAAAGGTAAGGCCGAATCCGAGGTCAAGGGCAGGCTGAGACACATGCAAGGTAAGGCCGAATCCGAGGTCAAGGGCAGGCTGAGACACATGCAAGGGTAAGGCCGAATCCGAGGTCAAGGGCAGGCTGAGACACATGCAAGGGTAAGGCCGAATCCGAGGTCAAGGGCAGGCTGAGACACATGCAAGGTAAGGCCGAATCCGAGGTCAAGGACAGGCTGAGACATATGCAAGAGGCCACTGGCAAGGAAAGGAAAACAATCCGGTGAAAAATAAGCGAGAGCGCACTGAGGGACACTGGCATCAAAGGGAACTCGACGCAAGAGCGTGCGAACCCTACCGGTGCGGTCTTTTAAAGGCGGAGGCGTCTGACGTCATGCGTCATGACGTTGGCCGCGCCCGAAACCCGGAGGAGAGAAAAGAAAGGCCGCGCATGCGCACACGCGATGGCCAGACGCGAGCCGCCCGATGGAACGGGAGGAAGGTAACCAGAACGCAACACTAGGACAGGCCGAACAGGACACAATAAAGAAGATCCTGAAGAGACGGGTAGCTGAAGTACGTAGCACAGGCTAAACTGGAACAGAAGAATGGTCAAGTACAAAGCTGGACATCAGGGCAGGCTGGGAGCTGCAGAGTAGTCAGGTTTTAAGCTGGAGGTCAGGGCAGGCTGAGAGCTGTAGAGTAGTCAGGTTCAAGCTGGAGGTCAGGGCAGGCTGAGAGCTGTAGAGTAGTCAGGTTCAAGCTGGAGGTCAGGGCAGGCTGAGAGCTGTAGAGTAGTCAGGGACAAGCTGGAGGTCAAAATCCAGATCATCAATGGATAGCACGCAACACAGAGGAGCTCCAGGAAACAATAATTGAGCCCCGTCACAGTGTTTGAGCGCTGCTTATATGTGCAGGTTGACATCATCTTCAGGCGCCGACGCACACCTCCTACCAGCTGATCCTGGTATGTCAGCACAAAGAGGCACTAGTTGATCCCGGAAGTCACAGCGCAACAGATTGCAGTGTGGGAGGAGAGGGGAGAATACCACATTCTCCCCTTGCCACGGATCGTACCCAGGAGGCTTTGACCAACACTGGGTAGGCACTGACACCAAGCAACTGAACCTGATGGTGTAGATCCAAGGGTTCTTCAGGAATTCAGCGTAATGTTAGTAAGAACACTCTTGAAGAATATTATTATTATTCTTTATTATTCTTTATTTATATAGCGCCAACTAATTCCACAGAGCTGTAAAATTGGGAATAGACATACAGAGGTATTAATAGTACAATCAAATGGGGAGAACAAAAGGATCAGAGGGCCCTGCTCGTTAAAGCTTCCAGACTAGACTGGTGCACAGCAAAAAAAATTGTTTTGTCTAAATCATTTGATAAAAATTATTTTGTTTACTACACATTTTGGTTAGTCAGAAGTTCAGTGAGCAGTTTTTTTGCCATACAAAGTTCATTCATTGATATTCTGAACAAGTCTCCCCAGTCATAACACTTACCTTGATGTCGGAGGTCCACTAGTGTCCTCCACACTCTAGTCCTCCTTTATATTCTCTCTCCATAAAAACATAGAAATTAAAAAAACTACTACCAAGTCATTGCCATTGCCACCATTGCCACTGCCACTGCCTCAAAAATTTTCTTTTGCTCATTCTGGTTCAGGGAATGGCCAGAGCAGAGTTAGGGGATGTCATTTTGTAAAGGTGGCAGTGGCAATGGTGGCAGTGGAATATTAGGACTTTTTATGTTTATTTTTCTGTATGGAGTGCAAAGAAGAGCAACAAAATTAATTAAGGGAATGGAGGATATGACTATGAAGAACTTCTAGACAAACTAGGTTTATATGCTTTAGAGAAAATAAGCCTAAATGGAGATCTTGTTAGACTGTATATGTGAAGTTGATAAGGGACTCTGAGTTTTTCATTGCACAGCCTGATCAAATAACTAAGATCCACCTATTACAATTAGAGGAAAAGAGGTTTCTGCTTCATCAGAGGACGGATTTTCATAGTAAGGTCTGTTATGTTGTGGAATGCCATGCCCAAAAAATGTAGTATGACAGATACAAAGTAGAAGATTACATGCATTTCTAGCAGAAGGTAACATACAGGGTTATAATGTGCATTAGTAGATAAAAGTAAATTCTGGAATACAGTCTCATACCTATCTTGGAGTCAGGAAGGCTTATATAATTTTCATTTTCTTGTTTATATGGTGGCACATGTTGAACTTGATGGACTTGTGTCTTTTTCAATTCAATGTACTATGTAACTAGTATGTAACTATTTAATATAGCAAGAATAACAATGTCCACTGTGAATTTTGCTTAAAGAAGTAACATAAGTCCTGGATGTCATGTCCACTGAAGTGGATAAGACTCCTGTTGGCAGGACACATGGACCAGAAATTCCACCCATTGCATACATTTGATCTGCTGAAAGCTCACACACTGTGCTTGATTTAGTTCAAAAAATACTAAAGTTCCATGTAACAGATTAAGGCCTCTATTCAATTGTCCTCAGAGCCAAAAAAAACAGCTGACTGTAATTTTTCAGCACAGTAAGCCATTCAATTACCTGTGCTTGGAAAAAATACAGCTGGGAAAAAAGCATGTCTGGCTCTAAATTTTACACCCATTTGAAAAAGAGTCTGATTTTCCCATTCAGTTCCATGTATTAGGCTATAACATACATTAAGAGACCCACTTTATTGCCTGAAAAACTAGAGCTACTTTTTTGTAATGCAGAGTCCTCTATCGCATGTTTTACATTGCCAACAAAGGAACTGAAGGGGAAAAAAACAGTGAATGTATTGAGATGGAGCCCTAAGTCCCATATCAATACATCCAAAGTACTGAAGAATTTGTGAAATGTGAGCAAAATTAACCCTATGAGTGCCAGTGGGGTATGCAATGAATTGCAGAGCATTGCATACTTCACTGTCACTCAAAGGGTTAATCCCACAAAACATAAACCCTTATTTGTAATCCTGCAGGGTCTTTTTCAGCATCCTGGTCAGCTACTGTCAGTCTTTTTCTTTAATCTTCCATTGTCTTCTTTCTCTTCATCTCCGTATCTTCTGTCTTCTAATCTTCTTTGTCCCAAATAGTTCACTGAAAAGAAAACATAATTTGAAATTAAAGATTATAATTATGCCAAAATTATATGTAGAAGGTAACCCACTGACTGCTGGAGGGGTACACAACACATTGCAGAGCAATATGTTACTTACCCCTTTGACATTCCAAGGGTTAAATGTATGCTGCCAATCCAAGTATGAACTGTATACTGGCATTCCAAGTATAAAGATCATGCTGGCATTCTAAGTAAAAAAAATATAGTGGCATTCAAAAAGTTAATTGTTTGATGCCGACACAGGCAGGAATGCAAGGAAAAAAATCACCACCCTACTAAAGGTACCTCACGGGCTGTTTTGTCATCCCTTTGCTAGCAGCTGATTGGCTAGGAGGTGCATAAGCACATATCCCAGCCAACTGTAATGTGGGAACCATTTTGAACGGAGACTGGCCAAATAAAAGCCAATCTCTGTTCAATTGTTCCACAGAATAGCTCAAAAATGGAGAGAGACATAACTTTGGGTGGGCGGGGGTGTTTCCCTGCATTCCTGTCACAGACTGCAGTGGCAAGGAACAATTAACTCTTTGGCCTTAATTGAAGCCTTAGTTTCCAAAAGTTCTACCATCAAATGTCATGCTCAGCTCACCTCCACAGACTTGACATTTAGGGCTGAATTATAAATGTCATCTCTTGAACCAAGGCACAACGGCAAAACTCAGACTAGACTTGCTGGAAGATGTGTGTGTGTTCCACACCACTCTGGTTCTTAAAGAATTAAAATGACAGCAAACTTTCTTTTTGGCTTTACATATTCCACAAGTATAATATGTAAAGTCAAATTACCTTTAAGTTTATACAGCATACACACCGCTACGAATTGAAGAGAGATTGCAACATTGTATAAATACCTCTGCTCTCACTGTAGTTCTCTAAAAAAAAAAAGAAATAAAGGGAGTTTAAAAATGGGTGAAGATGAATAAAATATAATAAGTGTAAACAATTTTTCTTAATATATTATGCAATTACACAATATGTAAAGTAAAAAAATGATATTGACTCTTAAATAAGATTGACATAGAAGGTTGATTACAAGAAACAATACAAGCACAAGCCACTAAATCAAACTTTAACTAAAAAGTGTATTTTTAAAGCATTAAGAAGAGACAAGAGAAGTTCTTAAAACACTGATTTTAGAAATATGAAAACATGTATAAATATGTTTAAGGAAAACAGAAAAGGACAAACTGAACGTAAAAAAAAAGATGTTCAAACAGCATGAATCTATTATAGGTAAATCTTGACAAGCTAATCTTACACATTTTTGAGTAGCCAAAAGTGCTGTGCGTTGACACGTTTTCATAGTGATAATAAACTGATATATAACAGCACATGGAGCCACTTCTTAGAACATATGTGCAGTACAGATTGTTAAAGCCTCATAAGGCAATTTAATCAATAAAGAATAACTATTTTAAACACTTTTAAGTAACAAAAAATGATCACGATGGAGATTTTCTTGAATATACCCAAGAACATTCTCATTTGTCTTTAGGATAGTCACATGTTTAATAAACTTGTTAGACCAAAGTATCTGAATTAAAGTTCTGCTTTCACCTAAAATAACATTTGCTGTTAATAAAAATAAAATAATATTTTACAATATATCTAATATTCATTTTATACAGTAGTTCAGATGTGTCATATGTATGTATGATGTGTTGCCCTTTCATTGTCAGAGTGTTGTCTATCCCAATGCTAAGCAATGGGTTGGACACCCCTCTGATGGTCAAAATTATATTTTTATTTATATATACATTTGACGGTGAGTACTAAGGAAAATGTAGCAATGTTGGGGTGAACCAACTGTACTATAGGGAACAAATCAAAATTCCCATTGATTTAAAAATTAAGTCCCATTAAGATGATGGTGTGTTCGTTTGGGGATTTTTAAGCTGACAGTTTAATAGTAATGATGAACCCTCCCTGCCTTAGCATATTCTGTGGGAGGGAATCTCCTCAGATACTGCTTGATGCTCTGTTTGTGATTCTTCTCCACCACACTGCCGTGTGTGGTCAGTGCACACACAGTGTGCAATGGGTGGACACAAACTGACACATCCTAACATCTACAGAGTGACTATCATTTGATCTCTGCCTTGCCTCTTGTTGCCTTTCTGGAGAGTCAGAGGATACAGCAGCAGCAGTGCTCGATTTCTGTGGTGGGTGTTTAACTTTAATATGTTTGATATAAATGACATGGTGTCTGTCATGGTGCATGTTATCAGGGAGCTTGTGTCAAGGCGTGTTCCCTCCTTTCCCCTTCTCACCGCTGGTAGCAGCAGGGGAAACACTGGCAGCAGGCACAGCACTGGTGGCAGTGTGAGGGCCCCTAGGGATGTGGGGATGTATGCTGCGAGGAACGAGACTCTATGCAGAGGTAGCTGCGCAGAGAACAGGCAAGCAGCAACAATATTGAGAAACAGAAGACACCCCCACTAAACAAGAGTGAAGGATACCATTAGCAGGTAAAGGACAACAGATATATATATATATATATATAGAAATATATGCATATAACCGTGTACCTGTGAATATCCAAAGGAAGCGCCCAGGACCAGGCAGAGGGAACAGGAACACCAGTTAGATGAGGCGGAGGTAAGTCCAGGCAGGAGGTAAGTCCAGGCAGGAGGAGTCCAGGCAGGAGGAGTCCAGGCAGGAGGTGCAGAGCACCAGACTGAGGAGGCAGGAGGTAAGTCCAGGCAGGAGGTAAGTCCAGGCAGGAGGAGTCCAGGCAGGAGGTGCAGAGCACCAGACTGAGGAAGCAGGAGGTAAGTCCAGGCAGGAGGTAAGTCCAGGCAGGAGGAAAGTCCAGGCAGGAGGTAAGTCCAGGCAGGAGGTAAGTCCAGGCAGGAGGTAAGTCCAGGCAGGAGGAGTCCAGGCAGGAGGTGCAGAGCACCAGACTGAGGAGGCAGGGGAGAGGAAGCGACCCTGAAGAGAACAGGATGGCTCAGGTTGCAGGAGGAGAAGCCTGGAGGGGAACACAACCATACAGGAGCTCAAGGTATACTGAGCGCCAGCTAAAGCGGCCGCTCAGTATATGAAGGATGGGGAGGTGACGTCACGGCGGCCGGACCCGACGCCCACGGCGTGGTAACCTAGCAACACCACGCCGTGCGGGGTGACGGCCGCCCGACAATCCGGCATCGCGAACCGGAAGCGATGCCCGGCGCCGACAGAGCCCCCCACCGACGAGTGGCCTCCGGACACGACGCGGACCAGGACGGTCCGGATGCAGACGGTGAAAGGCGCGTAACAACCGCGGAGCATGGATATTAGCAAGAGGCTCCCAGGAACGTTCCTCCGGACCGTAACCCAGCCAATGTACGAGATACTCTAGCCGCCCCCAACGACGCCGTGAGTCCAAGATTGACTCCACCTCATATTCCCCAGCCCCATTCACCAAAACAGGAGGAGGGTGAGATACAGGAGGAGACGGACTAGTACTAGGTCTCCACGGTTTAAGCTGGGAAACGTGAAAGGTCGGATGGATGCGCCAACTGGAGGGCAACTGAAGACGAACAGCAACAGGATTTACAATCTTGAGGATCTCAAAAGGGCCCAGAAAACGTGGTCCTAATTTCCTGGACGGACAGTGCAAGCGGAGATGGGCAGAGGACAGCCAGACCTTGTCCCCGACTTGATACCCTGGAGCCGCCTGACGATGCTTGTCCGCTTGAGTTTTGTAGGCACACTGGGAGCGGTGTAACGTGGTTTTCAGGAGGGCATGGGATGAGCGAAGATTTCTGAGGCGTTGCGCTGCTGCTGGAACTGACTGGTCTTGCAATAGTTGAGGAAAGGATAGAGGATGATATCCATAGTTGGCGTAAAAAGGAGAAGTCTTTATAGAGCGGTGGTAGTGATTGTTGTATGCGAATTCAGCCAACGGAAGGAGTGAAACCCAATCGTCCTGTAAGTATGACACATAACAGCGGAGGTATTGCTCAAGGATTTGGTTGACTCTTTCTGACTGTCCGTTGGACTGTGGGTGGTACCCAGGAGAGAGGGCTCTATCAATGCCTAGATTACGACAGAACGCCTTCCAGAATTTGGATGTAAATTGTGGGCCCCTATCTGATACAATAGACGTGGGCACTCCATGGAGACGGAATATTTCCTTGATAAAAAGGGAAGCAGTGGTCTCTGCCGTGGGTAACCTGGGAACGGCCAGGAAGTGTGCCATTTTAGTGAAACGGTCCACCACGACCAGTATGGTGTTGTGTCTTTCCGAGATGGGCAAGTCCACAATGAAGTCAACCGACAGTGAAGTCCATGGGGAAGTAGGCGTGGGCAGCGGACACAACAGACCAGCAATTCGTGTGTGGCGTTCCTTGGATCGGGCGCATACATCACAAGAGGTGACGTATTGATATATATCTGTGGGCAACTTGGGCCACCAGAAGTGTCTCTGCACGAGCTCAGTAGTTTGCTGCACCCCTCCATGGCCAGCCGGTGGAGAGTCATGACAAAGACGGATAACCGTGGCACGAAGGGGTGCGGGGACGTAGATTCGGTTGTGATGTAACAGAAGTCCCTCGTGTGATACCAATGAATAACGTGTCCTAAAAGAGGGTTCTGTGGAAACAGAGTGCTGGATGATGTCCTGGCGAAGATCCGTGTGCAGGAGAAGGAACTGAGCTGGTTGGAGGATGGTGTGAGGAGCTGCAGTTTCTAGTGACGGTACAGAATACCTCCGAGATAAGGCGTCCGCTTTCTTGTTTCTTGAACCGGGACGATACGTTATATGTAGGGTGAACCGAGCAAAGAAGAGAGCCCACCTGGCTTGCCGTGGGCGGAGACGTTTTGCGGAGCGCAGATATTCCAAGTTCCTATGATCTGTGAAAATAGTAACCGGGTGCTGAGCTCCCTCCAGAAGGTGCCTCCATTCTTCCAGGGCGCACTTGATAGCTAGAAGTTCCTTGTCTCCAACATCATAGTTCCTTTCTGCGGCGATGAGGCGGCGTGAATAATAGGCTACCGGATGTAAGAGGTCTTTGACCCCAAAACGCTGAGACAGAATAGCCCCGACGGCGACATCAGAGGCATCTACTTCCACAAAGAAAGCCTTCAACGTATCTGGTTGAACCAGGATGGGAGCCGAAGTGAAGAGAGTCTTCAAATGTTCAAAGGCGGTTTGTGCTACCGGGGACCATTGGAATCGTCTTTTGCTGCTCGTAAGCGCCGTCAAAGGAGCCACCACCTTCGAGAATCCACGAATAAACCTCCTATAAAAATTCGCAAACCCCACAAAACGCTGGACTTCTTTAATGTTAGTAGGGGTCGGCCAGTCCACAACAGCAGAGATCTTGTGGGAGGCCATAGCCACTTTCCCGGGTGAGATTAGGAAGCCAAGGAACTCTATTTCTGTAGTGTCAAATTTACATTTCTCCAATTTAGCGTATAACGAGTGATGACGAAGACGTTGGAGGACTTGGCGAACATGGGATTGGTGTTCTGAAGGAGAGGAGGAAAACACAAGTATGTCATCCAAATAGATGATGACAAAAAGATCCAGCAAATCTCGGAAAACATCGTTAATAAAAAACTGAAAGGTGGCAGGGGCATTACACAGCCCAAACGGCATAACCAGGTATTCAAAATGGCCATACCTGGTGCGAAAGGCGGTCTTCCACTCATCGCCCTGTCTGATCCGAACCAGGTTGTAGGCCCCACGTAAGTCGATCTTAGAGAACATTCGGGCAGTAGCCAGGCGTTCCATCATCTCGGGGATGAGCGGTAAAGGATGCCGGTTTTTAATGGTGATCTTGTTTAGGTCTCGATAATCCACGCAGGGGCGTAGACCGCCGTCTTTCTTCTCTATGAAGAATATGCCCGCGCCAGCCGGGGACGTAGATGGACGTATGAATCCCTTCGTCAAGCTATCTGTCAAGTATGTTTGGAGATGTGCCAGTTCAGGCCCGGACAATGGAAAAATACGACCGTACGGAATGGGCGCCCCGGGAAGGAGGTCAATGGGGCAATCGTACGGCCGATGAGGGGGTAAGGAATCAGCCCCCTTTTCATCGAAGACATCTTTAAAGTCATGGTAATGTACCGGTAGCTTGGCCAGAGAAGAAGGAACAGCAATACAAACAGTCGATTGGACGGCAGATAGGCAATGGCGGTGGCAGAAAGAGGAGGAGAAGGACACCGTACCATTTGACCAGGTTATTTCAGGATCGTGTAACCGCAACCATGGTAGGCCCAAGATCACAGGAAACAAAGGTGACGGAAGGATATTAAACTGTATCTGTTCCGTATGACCCATACCACACAATAGACGGATCGGACTGGTCTCGAGCACAACTGGACCCAGATGATGTGTCCGTCCGTCCGCCATACGGACACCAAGAGGTTGAGACTTCTGCTGTGTGGGAATGGATAAAGAAGCGGCTAGATCGGAATCCAAAAAACAGCTGCTGGCCCCAGAATCAATGACAGCTGAGAGAGCGTGTGACTGATTATTCCACTGCAAGAAAACAGACAAGGTTAATTGAACCGAGGAAACCCCCCATGAAGAACCCACTACCAGGAGAGGAGAAGACATACCTCCCGACACACGAGGATGGGCTGACGAACGCGGTCTGCGGGGGCAAGTGCGCAGCAAGTGATCGGATCCCCCGCAGTAAAGACAGAGATTGTGCTGCCGACGACGACGACGTTCCGACTCGGAAAGTGGACCCCGTACTAACCCCAGCTGCATGGGTTCCTCGGGAGACCCGTCGGAGGAGACCACTGGTGAAGACGACGCAGGGGGAGACATCCGACGATCCATGCCTGACCGCTCCCGACGTCGTTCGCGCAACCGTCTATCTATCTGAATAGTGAGAGTGAAGAGTTCCTCCAAGGACACTGGGAGACCCACCCGAGCCAACTCATCCTTCAGAAGCTCCGAAAGCCCCAGGCGGTATTGGTCCAGGAGCGCAGCCTCGTTCCACCCAGTTTCAATAGACAAGCGCCGGAACTCTGCGATGTAGTCCTCCACTGGGCGACGGCCCTGACGTAGAAGTCGCAGAGCAGACTGTGCAGATGAGCTACGGAGAGGGTCATCATACAGGGTGTCCATTGCCCTGCGAAAATCTGGCCAGGAAGCTAGAAGAGGGCTATGGGTCTGAAGCAGATGGTGCGCCCATGCCTGGGGTTCTCCCGTGAGTAGGGTGACAACGGTGCGGGTCCTGATGTAGTCCGTGGCATATGTGCGCGGCTGCAAGGAAAACAGGAGATCACAGGCCGTGATGAAACCTTTGTAATGCTCACGGTCCCCATTGAATTTGTCAGGCAAAGGGACTCTAGGTTCTGGATCCGGAACAGCAAAGGGTTGACCAGAACGGGGGCTGGCTTGTAGGTCCTGCAAACGACGCTGTAACGCAGCTTGATTGGTCTGCAAATCCTGGACAGTTGCTGCCAAGGAGGAGATCTGATTACCCAAGGACGAAAGGGCATCCACTAAGCCTGCGGTATCCATAGTTGGCTCAGTATAACTGTGAGGGCCCCTAGGGATGTGGGGATGTATGCTGCGAGGAACGAGACTCTATGCAGAGGTAGCTGCGCAGAGAACAGGCAAGCAGCAACAATATTGAGAAACAGAAGACACCCCCACTAAACAAGAGTGAAGGATACCATTAGCAGGTAAAGGACAACAGATATATATATATATATATATAGAAATATATGCATATAACCGTGTACCTGTGAATATCCAAAGGAAGCGCCCAGGACCAGGCAGAGGGAACAGGAACACCAGTTAGACGAGGCGGAGGTAAGTCCAGGCAGGAGGTAAGTCCAGGCAGGAGGAGTCCAGGCAGGAGGAGTCCAGGCAGGAGGTGCAGAGCACCAGACTGAGGAGGCAGGAGGTAAGTCCAGGCAGGAGGTAAGTCCAGGCAGGAGGAGTCCAGGCAGGAGGTGCAGAGCACCAGACTGAGGAAGCAGGAGGTAAGTCCAGGCAGGAGGTAAGTCCAGGCAGGAGGAAAGTCCAGGCAGGAGGTAAGTCCAGGCAGGAGGTAAGTCCAGGCAGGAGGTAAGTCCAGGCAGGAGGAGTCCAGGCAGGAGGTGCAGAGCACCAGACTGAGGAGGCAGGGGAGAGGAAGCGACCCTGAAGAGAACAGGATGGCTCAGGTTGCAGGAGGAGAAGCCTGGAGGGGAACACAACCATACAGGAGCTCAAGGTATACTGAGCGCCAGCTAAAGCGGCCGCTCAGTATATGAAGGATGGGGAGGTGACGTCACGGCGGCCGGACCCGACGCCCACGGCGTGGTAACCTAGCAACACCACGCCGTGCGGGGTGACGGCCGCCCGACAATCCGGCATCGCGAACCGGAAGCGATGCCCGGCGCCGACAGGCAGAAAAGGCAGCATGTCTGATGGCAGGCACAGCAATGGTGGCAGCATGGCTGACAGAAGGCAGAGAAATGGTGGCAGTAGGGGCATCATGTCTGGCAGCAGGCACAGGTAGCTGGCCTGTCCTTCACTCACTACTATCCTCGTCTATCTCCCTTGATATTAATTTCCCCAAGATTCCTAGGGGTGTTTTAGGGGGACTGGCCAGCATTGGTTCTGTAGTGCTCACTTCCTCCTCCTCCTCCTCAGACTCAGTGGACACATAAGGGTCCTTCCAGTTCATCCTTTTTTATTTTTTGAACTTGCTTATAATAATAGCAGTTACTATGAGCCTCTCCTGCCTCAATTTTGCCTCAATATCACAGCATAACAGCACAGCATGTCTGCCTCACTCTGTAGCTGCTTCTACATGATAATCAATGGGCAAAAACTTTGTAGCCATTGAAAAAATGTGAAGATTTTAATTGCTGTTTTTAAAGCAGATTTTCTTGCGAAAAAGCAGACAACAATGTGGTTTTCGTGGATTTTTTCTCGGGAACCCAAAGGGACCTTTCGTCCACCCTAGTAGGGACTCCTGATGTGCTGTTAGCCCAAGGTATGCATTATATGTGTTACTGAGTGACATGGAAGACAAAGGCAACCATGATACAAGTATCTCCTGATCTGGCTGTTGTCTCTGTGCTAGAGAAGTCTAGGGAAGAAAGCAGTTGAACAGAAAGCATTTTTTTTTATTTTTAGGGGTAGGGATGGGTGGACAGTTAGTTAAAATAAAAAATAAATAAATATTTAAAACAGGTTTAATATGTGACAGAGATAGGGACCCTAATGTTTACTGTGACATTAAGCATAATCCGTTCTATTGTGTGCTTCACTGTAAAAACACACACAGTAGTGGAATATATGTCCAGCAAATGCATAAGGGGTAGGTGGAGGCTGAAAGGAGTAGTAGCAGTGCAGAGAAGTGGAGTACATTGGTAGTGCAAAAACTGACTGCAGCCATGTTGCATCACCAACAGTACTATTGATAAACCATCTAAAAACACTGAAGATGACAATGAGTCACATTCTAGTGTTCATGGCATAGTGGGAGAAGGTTTAACAGTTCAACCAACTGTTGTAGCTGACAGTGATTCAAACAAGCACACCTCCTGTCCTGAAAGTAATAGCAAATGTTGTGAAAATCCCTCTAAGGAGAACAGTAAAGAGAAATTGTTTGAGATCTCTAACAGCCTAAAGGAATATTAAAGTAGTGGGGAAGAAGCAGCAGGCAATGTTGAGGATGATGACCTAATTACAGATGAAGTTAAGAGTGAATGAGATGATGGCATGGATACTTGGCCAGTTGGCTGAAAGGCAAAGGCTCAGTCTTCCAGAGCACTGTGGCTGTCTATAAAGTGTTTAAGAAAAAACTGGAGAGTCTGACTCTGGATAAGCAAAGAGGCCAAAACAATACACAGTCATGCTATCTGTCTCTCACGGTGCCTGTGATCTTATGTGCAAGCGACATTGCTGTTCCTGCTCTATTCCTGCTGGGTTCTTATTTGCAGCTGAGTTCTGCCCAGCCCAGTATTACACTTTTTAAACTCAGTCCTGTCATTACTTTGGCGCCCTTTTGTGGTGTTCCTGTATCTGGCATTTGTTTTGCTGTTGATTCCTGCTAGGTGTATGATCCGGTTTTGCCTGACCTTGGTCCTGTCTCCGCTGTTTGTGATTCCGTTGCTGACCCGGACTAGCTGACTACCGCTCTGTGTACCGATCCTGGATGTGGCTAACGCTCTGTGTACTGATCCTGGCTTGACCGACTCCGCTCTGTGCACTGATCCTGGCTGTGGCTGACTAACGTTCTGTGTACCGATCTTGGCTTGGCTGACTAAAGATCTGTGTACCGATCCTGGCTGTGGCTGACTACCGCTCTGTGTACCGATCCTGGCTGTGGCTGACTACCGCTCTGTGTACCGATCCTGGCTGTGGCTGACTACCCGATTCATTGCCTCCGGTTATCCTCGTCTCCTGAGACTAGTACCTAGCCAGTGCTTGTCAGTGTTGCTTTTGGTTTCCCTAGTCTTGTGAGACTAGTGCCTTGCTAGTGCTTGTCAGTGTTGCCTCTGATTACACTAGTATCCTGTGACTAGTGCCTTGCCAGTGCCTGTCAGTGTTGCCTCCGGTTACCTAGTCTCAAGGGACTAATTCCTTGCCCATGCATGTCAGTACTGCCTCCGGTTACCCTAGTCTCCTGGGACTAGTGGCTTGCCAATGCCTGTCAGTGTTGCCTCCGGTTACCCTTGATGTCTAGGCCAGGTCACACTCCAGTGTCCCGGTTTGCCGCTATTCTATCCCTAGCCTACTAGGGATTCTGCCCTGCAGTTACCTACCGTCTAGCTATTGGGAACACTTCCTAGGTTTGGTACTGCTGAGGTTCTGTTCCTGGTTCCTGTGGTCTGATCCAGCCTAATATATTACTGTTTTGTTTTGGTATTCTCCTGTACCCTGACCTGTGTCAGATTTGGGAAGTGCCACAGTACTGTTCGGATCTGGACCTGTGAAGGGTGACCTTGTGCACTTCATTATTCTTGTTAAAGCTGATTTTACCTTACTAACTTGTCTGAGTGTTCTTACAAACCGTGACACTGTCATCATCGTCAGCATCATCACCACTTCCAAGTCCCACTCTACCACAAACACTAGTGTTGAGTAACCAGCAGCTTCAGCTACACAGCTATCCCCTGATGAAGTAGGCAGCAGCTTATGAAATGCGTAGGTAGTACACATTGGTGTTTTTAAAAAATAAGAACTTTATTTCATACAATTTTACCATGTGTCCTGTGCCAGACTTGGTGATTAATTGAAGGTTGAACTCACCATAAGCATCTGGTGAGTGTATTTCTGTTATATCTTTGGGGGCTCTGCAACTCTTAAAGGGCAGCCTCTTACCCATTTTGTCTGTTTCCATCTGCAGAATATAATGGAAGACATTGAGACCAGCCAGTAACACCCATGACTAAACAGTGATGAATACATCTAGGAGTCCTCTTTGAATGGATTGAAAATTATATTCCTTTTGGGCTTCTTCTTTCTTACTCTCTTGTGAGTACCAATTTTATTTGGACCAACAGTTCTGCATTACAGACACTACTTTTAGATGCTGTTTGGCTTTAACAGGTTTGACATAGATGTTATGGTGTCTTTGTTTCATGTGTGATATCAGGGAGCTTGTGCCAAGGTGTGTTCCCTCCTTTCCTCTTCTCACTGACCTATCACAAATTGTGCACAGTGCCACTGGTGATGACTGCACTGTGCCTGTCCCAAGAGAAAAATAGTCCTACGCCCATAACTTCAGGGGAGAGGAAACAGGTGGAAATAATGGCCTCTTTCATATTGTCCTTCACATTCCCATTCACTGTCTGTGGCAGTGGATAATGTTGCTGCTGTTACTGATACTGCCTCAGATTCAGCACTGCAACTAGGACCAGGAGTATTGCTACTGCTGGCAAGTGGAACCTGTCCTAGTCCTGCATCACTTGTTGACCCCATTCCCACAGTGTCCACAGTGGTCTTTTGCACACTAGCTAGCTCCTCAGCATCCTGCTTCCCTTGCAACTAAGCATCAGAAGAAATTAGAGCAGTTGCAAATTCCTCAAATTACAAAATGTCACTGCTAGTGGTGGTGATGTCCATCCTCATCCCTGTCTCCCATTCCTTCTCAGTTCCTGCTAAAAAAGGCCATCAATGTCTCTTCCACCCCAGCTTCTCCACCAGCTTCAGGCAGACTGGCAGCAGTATCAGCAGGGACAGGCAGCTGATCTGTGCATCCTGCTGGTAGTGTTTTTAAATGTGTGCCTGCTCTCCCCCAACAACAGTTCCTCTTAGTCTTCAGGATCATGTTCCACTTCATCACTTTAGTGAAGGGAAAGGGAGGACTCCCAGTCTCTGGGTCAGAGGAATGGTGTGGGCTCCCTTGACTACTAGTCTGGACTCTCTCAAATGTTTCCCTTACCACTCCGGCTACTTCACCATTACTACTAATACTACTAACACCGACCACATCAAGTTCAGCCACAGATTCTTCCTCCTCAGTCTCACATTCACCAATAATATGAGGATATTGTTATTGATTACCCCCTCCTACACTCCTAACGCTAAGCTGCTGGACCTTAGTAGTAGTAAGTACTAGTACTGGTGGGACTGCTTAGGGATGGCAAGTGTGACTTAGGGTCTCTTGTTGTCACACTTGGAATCATTTTCTCCTTCCCCCTCTCTTGAGTACTACAAGACACAGTAGAAGCAGGCAAAGTATTGATGGCAGCAGGGACAGCACTGGAGACAGCAGGGGCAGCACGTCTGGCAGGAGGTACAGCAATGGTGGCAGCAGAGGCAGCACATCTGGCAGCAGGTACAGCACTAGTGACAGCAGGGGCAGCACATCTGGCAACAGGTACAGAAATGGTGGCAGCACATCTTGCAGCAGGATCAGACAGCTGACCTGTCCTGCTCTCACTACTAGTACTACCCGTCTCTCCGTCCCTTCCCATTATTATTATTACAAGACACACTAGCAGCAGGTTCAGCACTGGCGACAGCACATCTGACAGCAGGCACAGCAATGCTGGTATCAGTAGCATGGGCAGCATGACTGGCAGCAGGTACAGCATTTGTGGCAGAAGGGGAAGCACATCTGGCAGCAGGTACAGCACTAGTGGTAGCAGGGTCAGCACATTTGGTAAGCAGGTACAACAATGGTGGTTGCAGGTACAGCACTGGTGGCAGCAGGAGCAGCACATCTGGCAGCAGGTATAGCAATGGTGGTTGCAGGTACAGCAATGGTTGTACTGGCAGCAGGGGCAGCACGTCTTGTAGCAGGCACAGGCAGCTGACCTGTCCTGCTCGCACTAGTACTACCCTTTATTCCCTCCCTTTCCATTCCTTTTTCTCCCTCTCTTCCGATGAAATTCCCCAAGATTCCTTGGGGTGATTTAGGGGGACTGGATACCACTGGTTCAGTACTACTAGTCATTTCCTCCTCCTCAGGCTCAGACTCAGTGGACACATAATAAGGGTCCTTCCAGTTCCTCCTTTTACTGCTCACAATGATATTAGTCACTATGAGCCTCTCCTGCTTCAATTTAACAAGTAATTCACAGCAGAACAGCATAGCATGTCTACCCTTCTCTGTAGCTACTTCTATTGTGTTTCACTTCCTGGAATACTTCATGTTTTTATAGCGAAAAAGTGAAAACAATGTAAATCAGTGTGTGTAAACGTTCTAGTCACTGAAAACTTGATGGAGAATTTTGGCCAATGGGAGAAAAACTTGGAAATTTTACTTGCTCTTTAAAAAGGGGATTTTCTCGCGAAAAAGCAGACACGTGGTTATCGCAAAATTTGTTGTGGGAACACGGTGACAACTTTTGCCCATCCCTAGCTGCTACCATCTCCCAAACTTGGGAAAACTGCTATAACCAAAAAGTAATGTATATCAGTAATCTGAGAAGAAGGATAGCTTACATTTGACAAAAACATGATGGATTTGACAAAAACATGGCAAAAAAAAATTATGTAGGAATGTGTGTGAGTGTGTGTGTGTGTGTGTGTGTATATATATATATATATATATATATATATATATATATATATATATATAGATACATCAATCACCACGCCAGTCCCCTTCCACCATTAACATAAACATGTGCCACATTGTAGGTTGTACTTGTCTCTTGACATCATCATGAATATGTGCCAGTATCCCTTAAGCAGGAACACATTTTCCAAGGCATTCAGCCACTTATTCCTCCACAGCAGCCCTCAGAAGAACTAATATTGTGGTGGAAAATGTTCTGCTATAGGAAACATAGGTGAAAAATTTGTTGGAATTGGCAAAAAGGAGGAAAATTTTGCACAGGCGAAAGGAGAAAACTTTCCCAAAAAAGCCAAAAAATTGTCCTGTGAGAAATTTTCCTCCCTTTTACCCACCTCTTCACAACCTTGTACCAAATAGTGCACGGTACAATCAATTATAACTGCACTGTGCCTGCCCCGGGAAAAATATTACCATACCCATGATTTCAATGAGGGGTCAGGTGAGAAGAATGGCCTTCTTTTCCACAATCTCCTTCACTGGCTGGGTCAGGTGATGTTGCTGGTGGCAGCGATGCCCATCTCCATTTGCATCTCTTTTTGCTATTATCTATCAATTTCAGCTAAAAAATTCTATAATTCTTTCCTCTTCACCAGCTGCTCTAACTTCACCCTTACTCTCATCTCAACCACCACCACAAGTCTCTTTCTGCTGTGTGGGAGTGGGACTGGTTGATAAGGACAAATGTGACAGAGGGCCCCCTGCTGTCACACTTACCACCTTCTCAGATGAAGAAGGCATGCTGGCAGCAGAAGCAGCAGGCACAAGCATCTGAAGTATGCTGATGCTCATACTGCTAGCAAGTTCTGCCTTCTTCAACATAATTCTCCTTTGTTGTCAAACTTGCCATCTCCTCCTCACTCAGAAGAAGGCAAACTTGCAGGAGTAACAGCATGCAAAGGCAGCTTACCAGTTTTGCTCCTACTGCTAGCCAGTTCTGCCTTCTTCAATATTTCTTCCCAGATCCCAAGTGATGATATTGAGGGACTGGACATCATTGGGTCTGGGGAATGTTGGCACCCAATCCCAGTCCCTTTGTTGATGATGATGACTTCCTCCTCCCCTGTGTCAATAGGTGCATCAGAGTCCTACCAGCTTCTATTTTTTTTAAATTACTGATGTTCATAGTGTCATCTGGCGCTATGAACCTGTAATAACTTTTATTTTGCTTTGAAATTTGCTTTTAATTTTTTTATTTGCACTCTCTATCTCTCTTTCTCTCTCTTATCAAGTTTCTTCCTTCACGCATGCTTGGAAAGTATGAGGAATCACCTTTGAACCAAATGCACTGCAACATTCAAGTTAATTATCAAAAGAGAAACGACTGATAACCCCTTGGAGGCTAGACAGGTATCCAATACATTGCTTCAAAATGCATTGTAAACCTCTCTATTATTCAAGGGGTTAATAGTCTCCCAGAGTAATTTTCTTCAAACCTCTCTTTCATAATTAATTGCATTGTATCAAGTGTAAGACCATATGCCTGTATGTTTGCTGTTGTTATGTATCATCAATTTCCTTTCTTTACTCAGCACTCATTAATGCAGATTGGAGTGCCAGGACTTGGCACACTGTGATCAGGGTGGGGAGGCTGCAATTGACTGCCCCAGGACTGGAGCAGTGAATTCTAGTCATTCACCAGTGGCTCCGCACATATGACTGATGTCACAGAGATGTAACATTTGCAAATAGAGCCACAAGACAGTGTAAGTAAACATTTCCTATGTCACTGGTCTCTTCCTCCCTACTCTCTACAGTGATTGTGATGCAGAGAAAGGCAGAGAACACTCCCAAGTCTGCAGACGGCCAAACATAGGGCACTTGTTTTATCTGGCAGTGCTGGGGACAGGAATGGGGAGGAAAACATTTAACATGATTTTTATGTCCCTTCATGAATTATTGACATCACTTTGTATAGTAGAATAAATTATTTAGAGCCAGACCAAAGTATTTTATTTTCACAGACTAATTTATAAACAAACTGAAGTTTAAACAAACATTATGTGAGTTTTATTGTTGTGGAGCAATTTGATACACTTATATACACACCACATAAGTCTATCTCCTGAAAAGAGGCACAATATCCCTCTAAAAAGGGGCACTTGGGAGTTGGGAGGTATGAACAGAGGATCATTGTTTTTATTCAGTAGCTGTTAAAAATACACTAATCAAGTACTAATCATCTAAAGTAGGGTTGTCCAAGTTCAATACTCAAGGGCCACCAACAGGCCAGGATTTAAGGATTTGCCTGATTAAGCACAGGTGATTTTATCAGTGGCTCATTCATTTTGACTGACTCACCTATTTTTAAGTAGGGAAATCCTTAAATCCTGTAGTGTTGGTTTCCTTTGAGGACTGAACTTGGTCTGCCCTGATCTAAAGAAAACCAAAACAAAAATGTGTTTTTTTTTTACTTTTTTTTTTTTAAATTATAATTATTATTGAACTAAATTATGGGTTATAGCTATAAATATGACATCAAATTAAAGTCCTTAAAAAACTTAATATACTTTGTGTGGGTATACTAAAGGAAGTAGAGGCAGACTCCCAAATAGTTTTTGACTTCTTGCATAAAAAAGCCCTGTCATTAAGGAGTTAACACTACTAACCATTTTACTTTTGCTTGCCTCTGCTTGTATTCTTGTAATCCTGTTTACATCTGAGATTCATACATTTGGTAACCTGAATATTGTGACCTAGTAACATATGGTGCACATTGCTTAGTCTCATCTATTAAATGAAGAGTAATGAGAAATAAAACCATGTGGCTGCTGTAATGTTCCAACAAAATCATTTAATTTGGATTCAACAGTTCTCTGGCCAAGTAAATCACAGCTATAATGTTTCCTATCCCTGATATCTCTGCATGCTATTTCTGTGAACTCGTGATTGCAGTATGAACTTTAAGGAATGCTAAATCTTTCCAATAATAAACTGCTCTTATCTTTAGATAGACCTGCTGCTTTATAATAAATGAGTGATTTGAAAAATCTTTCAGTCACCTATATTTATGTCATGTTCAATTTAAACCAATAGTTTGACATATTTTGCTTTATTTATTTGTCAGCCTTTAGTAAAATTATATAGTTGTTCCCATCATAACTGCCAGATATTGACATTCTCTCTCCCAACTGCCACTCCCTTGTGGCCAGTACTAGCTCAGTTGCATAAATAAAGCTAAAAATCATATCAACTAATGTTTGAAATAATAAAAAAATGGCTAATATGAATGTGTGATTTTGAAAGTTACAGTTCCACTTTAATATAGGCCGGAAAATCTTAATGGCCACTTTGAATCAATTCTGTGTAGATTGGGTCTCCAAAATCAGTGATTCTCAATGTTAGTCTCAGGACACACTAACAGGTCACATTTTTAATATACGTTTCTGCTTGTTCGCCAGTGGATAATCAGTGGCTCAGTCATCTTGACTGTCCAACTTGAGATTAATTATGAATATCCTTAATCCTGCATTGGATACCTCTCTGGCACTCAGACTTAAACCTTACCTTTTGGTGTGTCCTGAGGATTAGAGATGAGAATCCCTGTCTTAAATGAATAAGTAATTATTAGTAGATATAATGTTTGTGGAGGCAGGCATGATTCTATCTGGTCAAAAACTTCACTCACCCAAGTAACTTGAGGTCCTTGAGTCCTGCATCAAAGAATCATGGGGGAGATTCACTAAACACTGAAAAAGTGGTGATAAAGTAGAGATGAGTTCTCCATTTTATCACTTATCCAGTTCCCATGTTATTCTATGGAGCCTATTCACTAAGATCTCCAAAGTTGAAGAAATCTTAGTGCATAAGCTCCATTGAATAACATAGGAATTGGAGAAGTGATAGACTGAGAAGTCATCTCCCACCACCCTGCACTCCCCTGGCAATGTCTCTGTAAAGAAAAAAATACTAATCATATCTGGGCCAAAGTTCCCACAAAAGTGAAGTAGTCCTCAGTCTCCGAGCTGATGAGAAAAGGAGGTACTCACCCAGTACATAAGGCCACAATGGAATCCCCCACAGATCCAACCAAGTGGGAGGGAGTAGCCTTCCCCTCAAGCTACAAGGCGATCCAGCCTGGCAGACACCACATTCAAAGGAGCGTGTCCATTTTTGGGAAAATGGCATCAGAAATGCACATAATGTCACAGCAGATGAATAGAATGTCACCTGCAATTCCAGGGACTGTGGAGTTGACAACTGAAGACATAGCAGATTCCACAATTAGCCATGTCCCCCAGCCCACCTCTCACTATCGGATGCAGACAAGCTCTCACAGTAATTCCATGTCTCTGCAGGTGAATCAAACCAGACAAAAGACAAGCCATCCAGAATGTTAAGACAAGCAGGGTACAATAGAGCATATTTGATGTTTCTTTGAAGAGCTTACTGCAAATTTCTGAAAATCCACACCGTTGTGCTAAGAGCTTGGCTGAAAAGTCTTGAAATGACAAGAGTTGATGATTATGATATTCTCTTTGCTTACAGAAAGCTGGCAAAAGTTGGAGTTGTTGCCTCTCCTCATAATGCAGGAGCTTCAATATGAAAGGCCTGGGATGGCTTCCTTCTGGTGGATCAGACTGACCCAGACGGTGAGCCCTTTCAATGACTAGCAGAGCGCTGTGATCCTCCATTTTCAAAAGCACTGGTAACTCTGTGCCCAGAAAATATACTAGGTCCTTAGCCTTAAGCTTCTCAGGAAGACCAATGATGAGAAGATTGTTCCTATGGCTGCGGTTTTCAAGATAGTCAGGCTTGTCTGTGTGAGCATTAGCCTTGGTCTCCAAGTTGTGTATTGTATTACAAAGGTCATTCACTGCCGCCTCATAGTCATCAGCATGTTGGTTCGTTCCTGTGATCTGTTCACCATGGGTTTTAATTTCCCCCAACATTGTGTGGATAGAGGACTGGATTGCGTCCATTTTAGTATCTAGGACTGGAGTGAGCAATGGACTAATTTAGCAGTGTCTTCACAATCGTAGATGGGACCACAGCTAGAGCAGTGACAGATGTTTCTCAGAATGAGAGGCTTGAGAGTTTTTGTTCTTGTCTTGCTTCTTATCACCACTCTGGGGGCACTGATTTTAGTTTGATCCGCAGTGTGCACAAATCGCTTCATGTTATATAGATATATAGAAGGCAGAACAGCTGAACAAGGGCACAGATGAGAGGATTATTTGTACAATGGCTGAATAGGGAGGCCAGAGGGTCACAGAGTGCTAGAAGCCATATGGTTCATCATCCTAAGCAGAGATCTGGGAAACCCAGAGGATAAACATAATACATCACATTTTAGATAATACTACAGATAACACTGTTGCAATGACTTTAGACCAATGGCAGGGGGGGGCCGCATATGTGTTGACAAACTAACCCCTTTGATAGCCTCCAAGGCATACTCCATCAGATGTAACAAGTGGCAACACAGCGCTACTCTTTAAGTGGCAGACTAGGGAGTGAAAGGTCTGCTGCAATGTAGGATAGATGGAGGAGGATGGAAGAGAATGAATGCACTGACAGGGCAAGTAAGATGGCTACTTGAGAAAACCAGTCGATTTCAGCACCTGTGGCAGGATAATATGACAGACTAAAAACCAGTTGGCATAGCAAGTTGGTGGATACAGTGGAGATCCCACATAGAGTTGGGAATTCAGTCCAGGAAGAGTCCACAGTGTGGACAATATATGGACTGTCAGATAAGCAACCCCACAACTACAGGGGGAATCAGCCTCAATCTGCAACTGCGTCAATCTAGGTGTAGAATCGGATAGCAGATGGTAACCTAGCAGGGAGGAGAAGAAGGAGGACTGGGGAAAGAAAAACAATAAATAGGTTGGTGCACTAAGGGGGAGAGTAGGTGACGTGGCCTACCAACCCTGCAACTAGCACTCTCCTGTCTGCAGTATAGGCCCCTCGTGGAGCTACTCATATGAATCGATGCCCATTGCTCTGTTCCAAAACAGGTAGGATGGCCAGGGTTCCTCAGCACGGCACTGCAGCAACCCCTCAGGGTACACACAGACTGTCCAGTGAATCCAGGTAGTGCACCCTGGGAGCTAGGCACTAATGTTGGTGTTTAGGTGGCACACACTGCTTTCTGGATCCAGAGGGAGGACTGAAAGGTCAAAGCCTCGGGTACCACCAAGCCAGCTGAGTCTGATATTTAGGGATGAGGGGATCCCACAGTATGATAACTTGCAGCTGCCACAGAGGTTGGGACCGCTATCCTGCTGCCCGAGCCCCTAACTGAAGCACCTTCAGAACCTCTGTGGCCTCTGCATCTCCAAAGAAGATGGCACCAGTAGCTTAGCAAGTATCTCCTTGAACCGGATCACTGAGGGAGGACCCTTTGTTTAGCAGATGCAAGCCTTTGCCCGCTGGAATGGCCTCCACCAGCACAGGTAGATGACAACCCTGAACAAATTTGGAGGAATCAGTTCAGACAAGTGGTGATGGATGGACAAAGAGCAGGTCTTGAGGTGTATGGGATCCCCAAACTGGTAGGATGGTGTTGGATTAGGGTTTCAAAGTGCAGAGAGTCCCACAACAAGTCCGTTCACTTTGCCGTTCAGGCCACACCCCCTAGGCAGCACTAATTAACCCTTTGAGAGCTAGAAAGGTATCCAATGCATTGCATTGCAATATGTTGAATACCTCTCTGGTAGGGATGGGAGAAAATGTTCACTACAAACTGAAATCGGTGAATAATGGTACTTTCCGCTTGACAAATAATCTCCTGAGAAAAGTGCCAATATTCTGCTTTTTCACACTTTTTTTCGCCTAGCTCATTCCATTGAAATCAATGGGAACATTCAAGTTGCACACAACACATAACAAATGTTATTTCCCCAAGGCATAGTATAAAAGGGGCATGAGGGTGCCTGTGTTGGTGGCATGTGAGGAAAGAGTCAGTAGAACAGGGAATGCTTTTTTGGGTGTTTGTTTACTGGGATTGGGGGGCAGTTAATAAAAAATAAATCCTAAATACAATTCAAAAAACCCCATAAGACATGGTATAAAAGGGGTCTGAGGAGGGTGCCTGTGTTGGTGGGTGGAGTCTGGGAAATGAATCAGTTAAACAGGGAATTTGTTTTTGGGGGGTGGGTTCTTGACTGGTATTGGGGGGGACAGTTAATAAAAAAATAAATCAATAAACTAAATCAGGAACAGGAACCCCCTAACATAAGCTGCCACTGGGGTAAACTGATACTTGACTTGATAGAGTATTTTGTAGTAGAGGCCCAAGCCCTGAGGTAGATTTGTGCCATTCGGTTCATCTAATTTCGGAATTCGGACGAACAAGACATATTCACCATCATTCAGACCTTCCGAAAGCCAAAGTCCGCCCACACAAAAAAATCAGAATCCGAAACGGACCTAGTCCAAAATTTTGGTGTCAGTTTCGTAAATTCAGACGGTGCTTTCCTGTCTGAAACCATTACAATGTTGCTACATGCTACTAAAAATAGAGGGCATGGCGCTTTCCCACCTGAAACTATTACAATGTTGTTACATACTGCTAACAATATATCTGGTAAAACAGGCACTTTACAGTTCATGCAAAGTGTAGATATTAACCACATAAGGGCACAAGCAATTTTGCAATTTTTGTGTGTGCTCAACCATAATTCCTATCTTTCTCATTTATTGCACAAACACATATTAGATACCATTTTTTAAAGGGCAGAAAGTGCTTTAATTTGATATGACATATACATATAAGTGTGTAGGGGTTTATAAAATACCCCTTCCTGTCTCATTAGATATTTAATATTATTATTAATGTAGTTTAATGTATTTTTTTTTATTTTTATTTGTTTAATTTTAATTTTTTATTGAATATTTTAAGTTTTTTTTTTTAATTCGGCTGAATAATTCAGACTATTGACGAATTTCATCCGAGTCGAACAGGTCCAGTGCAAAATTCGAATTCTCCGCATTTTAAAAAAACAAATTCGTCCGAAATCGAATTTTATCGAACATTTTTGCCGTGCACAAGTCTACCATGAAACATTGATTTGTAGGGCTTAATCTTGCTTGCACAAGCCCTAAGGAAACATTGATTTGTTGGACTTAGGCTTGTTAGAAACAAACACAAAAAAAAAATTTTTTTTTTTCAAAGCACAAGCCCTGAGAAAAAAAATGCCCTACTGGCCTAGTGCCAGAAGGTCATTTTAGCCAGTGGCCACTGGTCATTGTCAAATGTCCTCTTCCTGAGTCTGAGTCCATAACTGCAGAATTTGCAACTGTTGTTCTTACTGCTGCTGCTGCTGCTGAGATGTTTAAGCAGCAGGATGATTAGGCAGCTGAAAGGGAATGGGATCAGCATTAGCAGGAACATGGATGATGAAGGTTCCACTTGCCATGACTATCTACAGTGATGCCCCTAGTCTATGTGGAGAAAAGAAGAAGTTGGCCACCCTCCCCTCCTCCAAAATCATGGGTGTGTTGTTATTCGAATATACATTTTTCCCTTGAGAGCAGGAACTGTGGCTCTCATCAGCAACTGAAATGTGTACAATGTGTGTGGTAAATAACATCTAGGGTCACAACTGTATCCAAACACCATGACACCAGAACCCACATACTGCCTCTGAACATTCATCTGCATCAATTGTTGTGTTTAAGGAGTTAACCAAACAAACAGCTATTTGACTTAGCAGAGAACTAACAAGCAGGACAGATGGAACATGCAGGGAAATAGTCTTTGATTCACAATGTTATAGTGAAACTGACTTACTGGGGAGCCCAATGTTCACCATAGGATTTCAATGTGTAGCACACACATGGAAATCCAGGGGTGAGCTTTGGGTTCTCCATTAAGTTGAGTTGTTGTTTTACTAAGGTTGTAACAGACTTCACCAGTGATAACACTTGTTGTTTGTTGATGTAGCCCGTGTACTGAGATATGTCAAACTAAAGCTATCTCAGAACATTGATTATATTGAGAAACACAGAAACCGTGGACATGAAATCACTGTGGAAGTATGTACCCTGGATCACCTCTTTATCACTCCCAACAAACATTAGTGTATCTCTGCCATCATCTGTTTGCATGAATACATCACAGAGTCCACTCACTGGCAAACAAGTAGTGTACTGCTGTGATGTGGGTCATGCCTTCCCATGTATGGGGGATACTCTAGCCTGGAGTGCGGTTACGCATTGACACATGTGTAATCTAACATTTATTCATACAGACACAGATTTTATAATGATGGTTCTTCTTTATTGTGTCTCAAAGTACATTAAAACATACATGTGTTTTCTGGGTATATTGCCTATATGCATTAAACACTTGTATGAGCACACTAAATGTACTTTGGAACTAAATATTAGTACTTTAGAAACACTACTGTACTGCTCATGTGTGGTCCACAAGGTTTGACAACTCTGTAGATGAGCATTCTAATTGTACGGGTTTGATACCTGGATGTTAGTACACACGTGAATTTGTGTTTTCTGTCTATATAAGAATGTTCCAGTAGAGGTTGCTGTGAACATCAGGTCAAACATTACTTCACCAAAACAAACACTTGAAACACCAAGGGGTGAGCTTCATAGAAGTGTTGTCAAGGCATCAGTCCAGTCACATGGAAGATCTTTTGTCCAAGGATGGATCATGCTATGGATGCCTGTGGGACAAGAGGACAGGATTTGGAGCAGCACCCTTGAACTGATCATCATGCAACAACGTCAACTTCCTAATCCCCTCAGTCTTTTTCATTACAGGTGAGTACACAAACCATTGCTTTGTAATGTGTTGTGTACTCGTCTGTAACCCATTATGTAGAGAAGTAAGGAAATGTGAAGCAGCTCTAGGGATATGAATACATGAATACACACATCAACAAGTATGTTCTGAGAGCTCCATGAAACTAATGTTTTTGGGCTGCCACTGTGAGAGTGACAGTGGCAGGTCAGTTTTATTTGTTTCATGATCCACGTTTCATGACCTCTATGTTGTATAACAATACCACTATAGATCCATCCCTCTGCTGCTCTTCTCAGCTCTAGCAAACTACAGGTCCCATGGTGACTCTAATGGCCCTTTAACCCCTGATGTGATGCATTGCATTGGATAACACTCTTTCGCTACAAGGCTACCATGGTTGCTCTGGCTATGATCATGGCAAATCACATTAGTTGCTGTCAGTCAAGCCCTGTCAGATGCTGAACATGGGTTATGTGTTGTACCTTGTTTCTCCTGGGGGTGTGCGTGATATCTTTTTCAATGTGGAGTAGGGAATGGAAGATGGTTTTGGAATCCCCACACACAATATGTCACGTCCATAGTATGCATGATGTTTGGGGCCATACTACTGCCAGAGCAGTGCTGTGTCAATGATCCTGTGGGGTGGAACAGAACATCATGTGCAATGTGGTTAGTGTGTTGGCACCAATTCACAGGACTGATGGAAGACTTGCATGGAATGTTTGGATGCCTGTGTTATACTCACAGTTAAAGTGGTCTGGGATGAGCCTGTCTCGGATCTGCGCCCCTCTCACAGTCTCCTCAACATGACCGATGTCCATGGGCACTTCAGGTAGGGAGGGGCCTGGATATCATCCACCAAACTGATGTCCACTGGGATGTTGTGACGTACTGCACATGCCTTTATGATGTGACACACTTTTCCAGGTGCTTACTGCAGTGCTCCCCCAGAGAGGTCCAGACATCGGAATCAAGACTTCAGGAGGCCAAAGGTCCACTCAATGGCATTCCTCGTTCTGCCATGATCCTGGTTGTATCTTTTCTGGGCATCTGTTTGGGGATTGGCGACCGGGGTCAGTAACCAGGATTTGCATCCATTACAAGCATCACCTGTGTAATGTGAGTGACATGGTGAGACAGGGAGCACATATTGTGTGAATGATGTTTTGTGTGGTGGACATACTAGCTGTGGGTCAGGAGCATGGAGAGCAGTGTTGTGTGTACACCTGTGGATGTGGTGTGATGTTGTATAGTGAACTCACCCAGAAGCCATCCCCCTTTATAAGTTCCATTCTCAAAGTCTCTGTGTACTGAGGAGTTACCAGGATATGTTGCACAGACATTCATAATCCTCATGTTGCTGTCACACACCATCTGCACGTTCATGGAGTGGAAGTTCTTTCTGTTGATGAATAGATGTGCATCATGTGCTGGGGCTTTGATACAGACATGGGTGCAATCTATAGCACCCATGATCCTGGGCATGCCTCCCCTTGCTTCAAAGCCCTGCTTGAGGTATAACCTGTCCATGTCAGTGGTGGGTAAATGTATGTAGGTTACTGGCCATGCTTTTGAGGGCTGGCAAGACCTGATCCAGCACTCTGGGGAATGTGGCCTGTGACATGCCAGATGCGTAACCCTCAGTGGACTGGAAGGCGTCACTTGCTATGAAGTGTATGACACACAGGAGTTTTTGCAGGCCAGATTGGGCATGGTTCTGGATGTAGACGGGATCCACCTGATCCTTGATGGCCTCATACAAGGCAATGATGCTGTGTAGCCTCAACCAGTAGCAATCAATCACCTCATCATCGGTCATTCCAAGGATGGTGACCCTTGGACAGTATACCCTGGGCCTTGGTAGTCATCTTGGTAGAGCGTTGTGTAGGTGTGGTGATGAGGTGAATGGGAAGGTGTTTGTTATCCGGGTAAGTGTTTGCAGGTGTGTCTGTGTTTTAAAGTGTGGTGTGTTCTGATTGCTGTGTCTGTGTCAGTTGTGGGTGTGAAGTTGTGGGGTGCAGGTTGCATCTGGATTGTGTGGTGATGTTGCACAGGTGAGCTTGTTTTGTATTGGCAGGTGTCCGTGTTGTGTGATAATCCCCATTGTTCCGTACCATGTTGTGTTAGTGTTTTTTGGAGGTCCATATCCCTGTGGTGTTGCTTGTTGTTATGTGTGAGAGTGATTTGTGGTGTCTGTACATGTTTTTTTTAATTTTGCCATTTACATTCTTGTGCGGTATGGAAATTGTCTTAACGGTGGTTTCTTTTTGGCCGTTATGTGTCTAACGGCTAACAAAACTGGGTCTTAAATTTTAGCCGTTAACTGTATCTTTTTTTTTTTTCAGCCGTTATCAGTACCGCACTCCTTTAAATGGGTCTGGGGAATCTTGTTCTATGTGTCTCAATGCACGTCAGTCTATCGGCCATAAGGATTTGTGAACTGCCATTAGCTGTTCTTAAGACAGACCTTTAAATGGCTTACAACAGGTTAACGCACCCATTAGTGCTTTTTTTTTGTTTGCTAATGGCTGCCTTTAAATCTGACAAATTGTGATTTCCTTACTAATGTATTTTACATAATTGTAGCTCATTAAGCTGTACAATTTCAGGCCATTGTGATATTGCACCTAAAAAATTCAACTTTGAAAATTAATAACTTTTGAATGAAACACCTTTCAGCAGTGGGAGTACCCTTGTTTTACTAAGGGGAATAAACCCTACAACATATTTTGTTTACATTTTAAGTATTACTATCCCTTTAATACAGATGTGGACATTTGTAATCTGTGTCTTATCAGTTAGTTCACAACTTTTATAATCTTCAAGTGGCTATTGGCTGACTGAGGAAGATGATGAAAGTTATATTGAAATGATATCTGTGAAATAACGGGGGGAGGGGGACATGCACTAAGATGCACTAAGGTGAGATAAAGAAGAGATAACTTCTCAAGTGAGATCAGTTCTCCATTTCTGTTATTCTATGGAGCTTTTCAAGCTAAGTAGGAGAGATCTTAGTGCAAAAGCTCCACAAATTGGAAATTGGAAAAGTGATATCAGTGTAGAAGTTATCTCCTCTATATCCCTCTTTGTGACACCTTAGTGCATAATCCCACAAGTTGCAAAACTTTTCTTTTTCTGTGCAAATTTTAGCTTTATGTGATCTACTATCTGGGGTACCTGACAAGCATAACTCAGGCGATTTTTATAGTTATACTAGTGTAAAAGCCCGTGTACATGGGCCAAGGTCCGGGTATTGTTTACCCTTTGAGTGGCAGAGGGGTACGCAGCGCATTGCTTGGCAATGTGTTGCGTATCCCTCTGGCACTCAAAGGGTTAAGAGGCCAACGATACCTCACTGCTCGAGGTGATGCAGTCTTGTGTCGCCTCACTCATGCAATGCAATCATGTGCAGTAGAGACTGCCTGAACCCGGGCAGTCTCTACTGCGTATGACTGCATCGTGACAAACATCCTAGCAAATTATTATATAGGATATTGACAGTCTAACATCACCAGTGCGGAGAAATTTAAAGTAAATATTGTCTCTATTGCAATGGTAAACTTTTTAACCCTTCAAGGATCAGTGATTTGTACACTTGTGCTCCTTAAAGGGTTAAGATTTTCATGTGAATATAATATGTGAGGGAGACAGGAAAATAATGATCTGTTTTGTATTCTTCACTCAACCCTTTGAAAGCCAGAGGGGATGGCAATGTATTGTGAAGCAGTGTGTTGTGCAACCCCCCGTCACTCAAAGGGTTAACATGCTATTGCACATCTATCAGTTTTGTCCTAGGAGGCACAGCCCCTTAAAGCCCAGCATATGAAAATTTAATTAAAAATTAGAACTAGCACATCCATATATTTACCATTACTGTGGCCAGAAAATCCTAATGTCCCTTTTCAGTTTCACCCTTGTGCCTTTGTTTAAGAAGCAACATCTTTTGGATGTCATGTGCATGAGTCTACTTAATCCTGTAAGAATCAGAGCAGTGGACATTGAATTGAATTCATTGCCTATTCTACTGGTCTTTAGAGGGTTGAGATCACCATGTGCAGAGTTTGAGATCCTGTGCTCTTAATAGCTACTGTCATGTCCACTCGCATGGATATAATGTCCAGGACTTACCGAAGATGTTATATCTTGAATCGAGTAACAAGGAGAAAAATTCATAGTGACCATTTGGATTTTCTAGTTGGAATTTATTATTAGATGGTGTTAGTTATCATTTAAACAAGATTTTTTTATTTGTGTTCTGAAAAATAGCAATGATTAATCTGAGAGAATTCAGAACATGCTGAGGAACTGTTATTGTTATTGATTAGCATTTTTTAATCACAGAATATAAACGTGCAACTGTCCGGAACATTGTGTCACAGTTGCAGTTCCATAAGGTCATAAACGTAACTTTGTTTTTGGCTGATACCATAATTATTATGCAAAACTGGTAAGCAAACAAGCTGAAGCTAGCAAGTCCAAATCTCGACCTGGAAGAATGACAATAACGATCAGTGAATAAGCTTTCTATGGCTTGTGCAATCAAGGTTTGGCTGAACAGACCACATAATAAAGTAGACTTGAATTTCTCTTTTTGATTAAAGAAAATATTGCTGCCCACATTTAGAATTAAGTATGAGCAAACTTTTTGGCACCATGTTAGCCACAGAAATAGTCTAAAAATTATACCTTTATTGTCTCACTGAGTGGCTCTAGGATGCAAACTTTCAAGACAACTAGATCTCATCTTCACACATAATAAAAATAAAGGCTTAATGCATAATACCTTACTTTAAACTCATGCATATTATTTTAACATCCCGATCCCCTGAATGCCAGAAAGGCATCCAACACACTGCAACAGAATGCACTAGGTATCTCTGGGGCTCCCAAAGGGTCAAATTCTACTAGAAGAATATTCTTCTCTGTATAAACCATAAAGTATACTCTAGGCTCTAGTAAAGTCTCTTTGAAGTGGACTAGAAAATACAAACAAGGGTGAACAACCCATCGCTTACAATGAGATATGCAGCCCCCTGGCATCCAAAGGGACCAAAAATATTTTTATTTTATGGCATAATGTAACAAATGCCTTGTCACAGTTCAAGCCACAATTCAGAGAGTTAACCCTCTGAGTGCCAGAGAGGTACCAAATGAATTGCAACACATTGCGTTGTATACCTCTCTGGCACTCAAAGAGTTAAATTGTATTATTGGTTAATACTCCAAGATCTTTCTCTCTCTCGGTGGCTTAAACTTTCTCATCAGTATAGCCACTTTGACATCAGTTCTGCAAAAATGTTAACCCACTGGGCTATCTCCTTTGTTTTTCACACTGGACATTTGATAATTCATCTTTTTTCTCAGGGTCTGTCCTGTCTTACACACATAGAATTCTGTTTGGTGACATTTCCCCATATTTGCTACCACCAACTGAATTCACATGCAAGTATTGTTATTCCCACCTATGCTGCCACAAAAATTCTCTCAGCAGTTCTTTGAAAACCTTGAAAAGAACCTCCAAGATCTAATGAGACCAATACAGAATCACATTATTTGTTAAAATTACTTATCATCTAATGTTCAAAACATATATAAATCACACCTTGCTCTACGTTTAGACAAAAGCTAATATATATATTTTTTTTTACTATGCATGCACTGAGGTTCAAATGCGTGCCCACTATTCACCAGTCTATAAAATTCATATTCTGGCATAACCAGTGATTGTGATATAAACTTCAATACGCATGTGCTCCCCAAACATATAGTATTAAATAGCCTGAAAGTGGCATGCAAATGGAAACATTCAATATCCAAACAAAATGTCAAATGAGAACACTCTAATGGTCAATCAACACATCCTTAAGTTACATATATCTCTAACAAATGGCCTTTCACTGATATAGGTAATGTTTGGACCTTACATGCAGAATCTCAGTTAAAGAAGGAGAGTAGTACACAAACTGTGGAGTTCAAAGTCTTTATTAGTATCAGATTGCAGGATATTCAAACACAGGAATCTAAGGTAGTTCAAGGACGAGACCTAAGATAGTCGACCTACTGCACAGAGTGAAAGTCGAATGGAAGTCTACGAGAATTCAGTCTAATGGCAGGGATCTATCCGACTTGATGTACTCGATAGCTAGGCCCGGTTGGAGATCAACCTTCTGCGTATACTGGAACCAAAGTTACCTGCTTCTGTGTCGGCGAATGGAAGTCTGTTGGCAGTCAAGGGTATAGCAGTCGAGTGGCTGGGATCTAACTGACTGGCTGTTCACATCTGCTGAGCCCAGTCGGAGATCAACCTGACGCGGATACAGGAACCAAAGTGACCTGCTTCTTTGGCGTCAACTGAAAGTCTGGTGGTAGTCGAGGGTATTGCAGCCGAGTGGCTGGGATCTATCCAACCAGCTGTTCACGTCTGCTGAGCCCAGTCGGAGATCAGCCTGCCACAGATGCTGGAACTGAGGTCACCTGCTTCTTTGGCATCGGCTGGAAGTCTGGTGGAAGTCGAGGGTATTGCAGTCGAGTGGCTGGGATCTATCCGACTGTCTGTTCACATCTGCTGAACCCAGTTGGAGATCAACCTGCTGCGGATACAGGAACCCAAGTGACCTGCTTCATTGACTTGGCCTGGAAATCTGGTGGTAGTCGAGGAAGCAGAGCAGGATATGAAAATGGGGTCATTCGCCAACATTCTGACCTTCCGACAGGCAAGGGTCATTCGCCAAAAAAATACGAATCCGACTAGCCCTGGTCCAAATGACTTTGAAACTTTCAGAAATTTGGCAACTACTACCCTAAGCTCGATTACTTTCCCTCCATACTTTCCCTCCATGTCTCTAGTCCAATTAGCTTCTCCGTTTCATGTGCTACTTTCCTGTTTTGTCTCTATTCCAATTGGCTTCTTCGTTTCATGATGGGGGTTGGACTAATGACACAGACACCCAGGTAGAGAGCCTGCAATTCCTCATTGTGTTGTTAGAGCTCAGAGAGAGAAGAAGGAGATATAGAGTGTCCAGTTGTTGTGTAGGCAGTCAGTTAGCATTAGGCATAGTCAGGCAGCCAGCATTAGTGCCTTATTGCCACTGCAAGGGAAAGTCATCACCTTTGTTCCTGTGTAAAATATTAAAAATAATAGTATGGATTTGTTTGAATAATTTTCAGAGTAACACAGTTCTATGTGCAGGCCTAGTACCTTCTAGTACCTTCTTGCGTCCGCAAGGCAAAGTCAACTTTGTTCGTGTGAAAAAAATTAAAAATAACATTAGGGCTTAGTTTGAATAATTTTTAGAGTGACACTTCAGCCAGTCTTACAGTTCTGCAGGCAGGCCTAGTACCTTATTACCACTGCAAGGGAAAGTCACCTTTGTTTTTGTGTTTAACATTAAAATTAATATTAGGGATTTGTTTGAATAATTTTCAGAGTGACACATCAGTCAGTCTTACAGTTCTGCAGGCAGGCCTAGCACCTTATTACCACCGTCAAGGAAAGTCACCTTTGTTTCTGTGTTTAACATTAAAAATAATAGTAGGAATTTGTTTGAATAATTTTCAGAGAGACACTTCAGCCGGTCTCACAGTTCTGCAGGCAGGCTTTGTACCTTATTACCACTGCAAGGAAAGTCACCTTTGTTTCTGTGTTTAACATTAAAAATAATTGAAGGAATTTTTTGAATAATTTTCAGAGTGACACTTCAGGCAGTCTCACAGTTCTATAGGCAAGCCTAGTATCTTATTTTGTCTGCAAGGGAAAGTCACCTTTGTTCATGTGTAAAATATTAAAAGTAATGTTAGGGCTTCGTTTGAATAATTTTCAGAGTGACACGTCAGCCAGTCTCACAGTTCTGCAGGCAGGCCTAGTACCTATTACCACCGCAAGGGAAAGTCACCTTTGTTTCTGTGTTTAACATTAAAAATAATAGTAGGAATTTGTCTGAATAATTTTCAGAGTGACAATTCAGACAGTCTCACAGTTCAGTAATGGTGATAAACAATGAAGCAATATTCAAATAAATCATAAAATATAATATAATTTATTAATAGCAATGACAATTCGTAAGTCTTAGGACTTCTTATGCTGTAGGATATCGTTACAACCCAAAGGGGATAAACATTCCCAAATATATGGGTATATCACAAGGGTATCAGACGGGACTTGGAGAACTGAGGGGTATATTACAGAAATAGCTGGAGATCGCTAGATCGCAATAGAGGCATGTATCAAGATCTTAGCAATCACATTCATAATATGCGCTCACCGGATGTTTGCTTGGATAACGGGCCCATAAAGCAAACTCCTCGGTATCCAGGCGCGTGTCTCTGTTGTCCTCTCGGTCTCTTAAGTCCTCCGTCTCCCGAACAGAATGGCACTCAAACAGTTGTCCTTCAGCTGATATGCAAGTCCATAACAAAAATAAGTAACATAGATAAAATTCCGGATGCTTATATTATCAACGCGTTTCGGGAATCGTGCGTTCCCTTTCTCAAGATAAAAAAACATCTAAAAAAGCCCGCTGGTTTAAATCGTAGTAATTGGCCAATCACCTTTCTCCTCCGGGTTCAAATGTTCCAGAATGACATACAACCCAAATGGGACGGTGAATGCTTTTAAATACATGACATATATTGTATAATTTTATTCACAACTAAAAATACACTTGCAGAACCAATAAACATTTAAAATTCGATAATAAATATCTATTTAACCTTAAGATGGAATAGAAACAATGTTTCACCACATGCTTTGTAAAGGCGAAACACAGTTTCTATCTCAAGGTGTTCTTATTGCCACTGCTTTCATTTTTCTTCTGTGTTTATTAAAAACTCCTTCTTAACAGTTCAATATCCTATAATTCCAATTTTTTACCACATACCTAAAATCCATAAAAATATAAAAAACCCTCCAGGTCGTCCTATTATATCAGGAATACAATCACTTACAAGTAATTTATCAGAATATATAGACCATATACTACAGCCATATGTACAACAAACTCCCTCATACATTAAGGATACCACACACATTCTTAATAAACTACAGGAAGTACAATGGAAGGAAGGTTTCCTATTAGTCACTTGTGACATAACTTCATTATATACTATCATAGAGCATGAAGCAGGCATAAGAGCGGTGGAGAAAATATTGAAGAGAGATAAGGAGTTACCATTGGAACAGATCGAATTTATATTGGACAGTATTGCGTTCATTTTACAACACAATCATTTTATGTTTGAAGGCCAACACTTCCGGCAAGTTAGAGGGACAGCGATGGGAACGCGCTTTGCACCCAGTTTTGCGAATTTGTTCCTCAGTGTGTGGGAGGAAGATCTCATATGGAACAATCATATCAAAAATATGGCACTATATGGACGCTATATTGATGACATCATCTTGATCTGGTCAGATGGAATTCATTCATTAGACAAATTTATTACTACTATAAATAATAATCATCTTGGCCTACATTTTACACATAGTAGTAGCTCTTCTTCAGCTATATTTTTGGACTTACAGATTAACATAGAGTTAGGAGGTCTAATCTGTACAAATACTCACTATAAACCAGTTGATGTTAATGGCTTTATAGAAGCCTCAAGTAATCATCATCAGAAGTGGCTACAAGGTGTTCCATACAGTCAGTTTCTCAGATTGAGAAGAAATTGTTCAAAAGAGGAAGTATTTAATAAGGAAGCAGACATACTAAAAATGAGATTTCTAGAGAAGGGATACCATGAAACTAATGTCCAACAGGCCCTACAAAAAGCTAAGAACAAACCAAGGGAACAACTATTGCAGAATAATAAGAAAAAAGAAAAATCCACAAGTATTGGAATTAATAACAATAACAAGAAACCAGAGATGCCTTTCATCACCAGATTTACTTCATCCACGAAAAACGTGGAACACATTATCAGAAAGCACTGGAATATATTAGAAGGAGACAAAATCTTACAGTCAATACTCCCTAAGAGGCCATCTTTCGTCTACAGAAAATCCTTAGACCTGAAGTCCAAACTGGCTCCATCTATGATCCATACTAACCTAAATATGGAAGTGCAACAAGTCAATGTTCTGGGAACACCCATTATAGGCACCTACAGGTGTGGACATAATAGGTGTATAACGTGTGAACATATTCAAAATGCCAGTAAATCTTTCACCTCTAACCATACTGGTGAAATATTCCATAATAAACAATTCATCAACTGTACATCAGAATTTGTAATATACCTTTTAGAATGTCCCTGTGGATTTCAATATGTCGGAAGGACCACTAGACCTCTAAAAAGAAGATTTCTGGAACACAGAAACAATATTCTAAAACATAATAGACAACATTCAGTATCTAAGCATTGTATGAGCTGTCCCCTGTTCAAAAATATCTCAGATCTCAAAATAACTGGAATTGAACATATTCCACCAACCATAAGGGGAGGTAATAGATTCCAAAGACTATCGAAACAAGAGAGCTTTTGGATCTTTAAACGTCAAACTTTAGCACCTTCAGGTCTAAATGAAGAACTTGACCTGTGGTGCCTTTGAATAATCATCTTTAACAAGAATTACCTACTCTGATACATCTCTAACCAGTATCTTTTGAGATTATTGGATTCTAGTTGGTGAATTCTAGTATTTTTGTAGGGTCTTCTGACTTAAGATGTACTGAGGGAGATCCCCCCTATGGTTAAATAATTAGAATCCAGGTCCACTTCATATAGACCTAGAAAATCTCTAGATAATACAACTATTAAAACAGTATTGGAAGCTTTCTTTGAATATATATAAAACTAGTCTTTCTAAATATTAAGCATATTGGTACTATTATCATTATATTTTTTTCTGATAGGTGATTTATATCGTACAAAAGACAATATTATTCCAGTCAAAAGGGATCGATAGATAGATAGAATCTTCATACAAAAGGGTTTAGTTCTACATATGCTGTGTCTCTATTCAAAACTAAAATAATAGTATCCAAATGGTTTTTAATAAACACAGAAGAAAAATGAAAGCAGTGGCAATAAGAACACCTTGAGATAGAAACTGTGTTTCGCCTTTACAAAGCATGTGGTGAAACATTGTTTCTATTCCATCTTAAGGTTAAATAGATATTTATTATCGAATTTTAAATGTTTATTGGTTCTGCAAGTGTATTTTTAGTTGTGAATAAAATTATACAATATATGTCATGTATTTAAAAGCATTCACCGTCCCATTCGGGTTGTATGTCATTCTGGAACATTTGAACCCGGAGGAGAAAGGTGATTGGCCAATTACTACGATTTAAACCAGCGGGCTTTTTTAGATGTTTTTTTATCTTGAGAAAGGGAACGCACGATTCCCGAAACGCGTTGATAATATAAGCATCCGGAATTTTATCTATGTTACTTATTTTTGTTATGGACTTGCATATCAGCTGAAGGACAACTGTTTGAGTGCCATTCTGTTCGGGAGACGGAGGACTTAAGAGACCGAGAGGACAACAGAGACACGCGCCTGGATACCGAGGAGTTTGCTTTATGGGCCCGTTATCCAAGCAAACATCCGGTGAGCGCATATTATGAATGTGATTGCTAAGATCTTGATACATGCCTCTATTGCGATCTAGCGATCTCCAGCTATTTCTGTAATATACCCCTCAGTTCTCCAAGTCCCGTCTGATACCCTTGTGATATACCCATATATTTGGGAATGTTTATCCCCTTTGGGTTGTAACGATATCCTACAGCATAAGAAGTCCTAAGACTTACGAATTGTCATTGCTATTAATAAATTATATTATATTTTATGATTTATTTGAATATTGCTTCATTGTTTATCACCATTACTACACTTAGAGGACTGTTGTGCGCTGTCTTCTTCTTCTTTTGTTTCTGCATATTTGCATCGACCAGAGTGGACTCCGGGAATATAGACAGCTGCCAAACCCCTCATGATTATGGTGAATGACTAACAAGAGTATTCGGACTGATCATTATCATCAATACATGAACTAACCTCCATCAGTTGTTTTAATCTATTTCATTTCATCACATTTCATCTCATAAGAATGAACTAAGTACTAATCCTTTCATTATCATTCCAAATCACTCAGTTGTATGGACATTATTTACACTGTTATTGGTCTGTGTATATGTATATTGTTTTTTCCTTTTATTACCTGTCTTGGCATTATAGCCATACATATAGGGTAGGCACGGTTCGGCAATTAGCCATTAATAGTATTGCTATATCAACTATTAATGCTTACAGTGAGCGCCACTAACTATATATTTTCTTCTAGTCTCACAGTTCTATAAGCAGGCCTAGTACCTTATTGTGTCTGCAAGGGAAAGTCACCTTTGTTCGTGTGTAAAATATTAAAAATAATATTAGGGCTTTGTTTGAATAATTTTCAGAGTGACACAGTCAGTCTCACAGTTCTTGTGTGGCCATGTTTTTAAATTTTAAAACTATTATAGTTCACTACCTACCTATCTGTCATGGATTTGAGTCCTAGTGAACAACCTGATGTTCCTTATCCTGGTACCATCTGCAGTGACCCAGCAACCACCAACACCACCACAGTGATGTTGCTTTCAAGCAGAGCTAGCAGCAGGAAGGCAAAGAAGAGTAGTACTAGCAGCAGCACTCCAAACCAAAAACTAGAAAGAAGAAGGGAACTGCAGATCGTTCTACCTCTATCTAGCAGGGTAGAGAGGTCCAGGTCCTCCTCTGAGACCACGAAGCAGCCTTCACCTTTGTCTCGTCAGCTGTTTGGTGATGATTCCCCCAGAACCACCTGCACAATGACTAGTGCCACTGCCAATTTAGTCACCACCTCTGCTACAGTCAGTTCTGTAAACTTGGGGACACCTTGTGTGTGTAACACTACTGGTCGGACACTGCAGGCAGTCTCAACACGGGATTTTTATAGAGAACGTCCGGGTAAGCAGCCCAAATGGAAATTATTGCAGTATTTTGGAGAAAATTTCTCCTGCCACTACTGTCACTACCACTGAAAGCATATCTTCGTCAGAAAAGGTTATTGAGGGAGATAGTTTACCATTTCCCGGTAGCCACCAGGCAGAACAGGGAATTGATCAGGGCTCCCCAAAATCTGCTGATGCTGCTGATTTTTCTTCCTGTTAAAAACGTATAAGAGGTAGAAGAAGAATCTGAGGGATCAAGTCCTCTTAAGCTTGATTTGTCCCCTGAGCTTGTTATTTTTCAGTGACCTTGATAATTCCCCTGAGCTTAATTTTTTCCTTACTCCTCCTGTTTCTCCAGTTACACTTGTTTCTTCTATTGACGACTCAACAACTGCCTCTCCAGTTCCATTTCAGTGTCCCAGCCAGGTACTAGCTGCTAATGTCTCCACCACCAGTACCACTGTTACTCTACTATAATCTTCCAATCCCAGTCCCAACATCCTTGCTGCCATCTTTAGGTCTACTAGTACCGCTGTAACGGTACGCAGAAAGAAAAAGCAAAGTGAAGTTGCTCCAGCATGTGAAGATCAAGAAAGTGCCACCTTAGTTTCTTCTTCTCCACCACCTTCCAGAGTCATCCGTCGATCCAAAGCATGGGACCATTTTGTGGCACTTGGCGATGGCCGGCTAACGAAATGCAAATTGTGTGGCAGGGAAGTCAGCCGTGGGAGGGTGTTGGGTCATCTAACCACCTCTGGGATGAACCAACACCTGAACAACTACCACAAGTCAGTGTTGATTAGTGCAGAAAGTGGCACTACTGCATATACTAGTGTCACACTCACCACCAGTAGACAGGAGAAAGGGCAGGGGGGTCATGCCACATCTGGTCCTAAGAGCAGACAGTCACAGCCTATCCCAAAATCAGTACAGGTCACACTGGAAGATTTTGGTGGGTTTCATTCAAAGGGGATGTGCAGACAGCAGTCCCAAAAAAATCACACGCCTCATTGCACAGCTCATAGCTGTTGGAGGTGCTACTTTTAATTTGGTGGACAGGGAGCCCTTCCAGCAACTTATGGAGACTGTCGCACCCCAATATAAAATTCCATCCCGCACCACATATAGTAGAACTATAGTGCCCTCACTGTGCCGGTCATGAGTTGGTCTTTTGAAGGACCTGCTAGGAAAGGCTGGTGGCCAGTCAATGCACTTTACCACTGACTTATGGAGTGCTCTGAGTGGCCACCATATCTTCCTGTCCTTGAGCAGAAAAATGCAATTTATGCAATGTCATGTCACCATTTCATTGGTAGTAACAGAACACTGAGCAGGGCTGACTGGGCCCTGATGGAACAGGTAGTGACAGTCCTCATGCCTTTCCATGCTTTGACGGAAATTTTAAGCAAAGAGAACGCTAGCCTGGCAAAAGTCATTCTTCTCTTCACACATCTCTCCTTAATAATTGACGATTTCTTTGCCCATAGGGAACGCTTGCCTGGTGCTAAGGGTAATATACTTCCCGATGTTGCTGCCCTTCTAACGAGGCTGAAGAAAGAACTGACTCAGCACATGGAAGAGCGCATGGATGATTGTCCTGAGTTAATGCTTGCCACAATTTGCAATCCTCGAATCAAAGGCAAGATGGCACTTAATTCCAATTCAGTCACTGCCTGTAGGGAACAATTGATAGCGAGGGTGCATGAGAGGCAAAGAAAAAACAGAATGCAGCCATAGGAGGTGGGAGAAGATTCCACAGATGAGCTGGAGGAGTGTAGTGGTCTTCCGGAACCTATCAGTAGCAGCGCCAGTAACACGTCATCTTCTTCCAGTGGAGCAGCTGCTGCTTTTCATGCTGAGGCAATGGACAGATTATGCTTCGGACAAAACAAACAGCTCCCCATCAACAGAAAAAGTACTTAGTTTGAGGTTAAGGCTTATCTTGCGGAACCTTTTTTGCCCCCAAGTACAGATCCCTTGACTTTCTATGATAACAAGAGGGCTGTGTGGCCTACTTTATCCCTGGTAGCCCAGGAGTTGGTTTCTTGCCAACCAATCACTGTCCAGAGCGAGTGGGTATTTTCGGTAATCAGAAATATACTTAGCCCCCAGCACTCTCACTTGGCCCCCCAGCTCACAGAGCAAATTACTTTTTTAAAAGTCATCCTGCCAAAGCTGTGTTACCCTGCTCTCAGGTTAGATGGAGATCAGAAGAAAAAAGTACAATAGTACCATAATATGCTGAACGCTCCAGCTTATCCAGCTCTAGAACTGTGATAGGTTGGGCAGAGGACACCCCTCTGACTTGGTGGGACATGCGGGGTGGGATTTAAAGTCTACATTGTTGTCCCACTATACAGGTTGTTCAGTCTGGCTCTATTGTTTTTCATCTCTTGTACAAATGTCTGCAGCATCTATCTACTGAGTCCTGGCTGCCCCAGAGTTCTGCAGTTTGCTGCTGGCTACACCTCCAGTGTTGCTGTCATCCTGAGTCCGTCTTGCACCAGTCATCCTCAGTTTTGTAGTCTCTTGTAAACAATTTTGCGGTATCCTCCTGAGTCGTGCCTGGTCCAGTGTTCTGACTCAAGATCCTTTAAGTGATGTTTGGTGACAAATATTGATGTTCTTTCAATATGTTTGTTAAAACGTTGTCTTTAATCTGCAGGCATTTTCACAGTCCTCCTGCTTCATTAACACCCATAAAAATGTTAGTTCCTTTATCAAACCTCTATATGTCAGATATAATACCACCTGACTGGGATTTATAGACTTGTCCAACTTGTATTCCATTCTTATGTTTTGTAAGGTAGTGCTAAGCATTTTCTTTGTTTGTGGATACTCAAGTGTTACCACCTTGGTGGGCTACAGTTAGCTCTATTGGTTCACTCCAACATGTTTCAAAGTCCATACGACTTCTTCCTCAAGGATTAAATAGCTATAATACCTCCATCTTAGTTCTATAATATACCTGAAGTAGGGTCCTCCTTTCTCTTACCTATAATTCACCTGGTTATAATATTTAACCCTTAGTTCCAATAAGTATAATGTATCGTCATTTAGAAACTAACAATCCTGATATCTAAAAATATAATTTACAAAAATCTTGTAAACTAACAATCCCAATATCAAAATATATAATTTACAGAAATCTATGAAAAATACATTTCACAAAATATAAATGGAATTAACCCCTTGGGTAAATAGATCTAATTTTTTTTTTTTCTGGCAGCTTTTGGTTGTTATATTTTTGCCTTACCTTCTCACATCTGTTGCGCATCTCTTTCTTTTTGTGATAAGCACTTTGAAAACCTTTTAGTTGTTAGGCAGAGAGAGTGAGGAAACTAGAGAGAGGGGAGAAAAATAAATATGGTTAAACAGTAATAGTAAAAATGCTGTTCACTGGATTTGTAGAGTTGCTGCTCAAGTGGAGTAATCCACCACACAATCAATGAAAATAGAACTGCCTCGAACACATCTCCGGAGACCTGGGTATGCTTCTAAAAACAGGAATTTTTGATTTTTCCCAAGTGGCTGTGTGCAGTAGCAGTACAGAGGTGTAACTGTCTGAGCTGCTGCTGTAATTCTGACAACAGGTTCACCACCTATATGCTGTTGATGATGAGGGTTGTTATTATGATGTCGGTGATAATGATGACAGTGAAATTAGAGACTTATTCATGCAAACAAATGAAGAGTGGGATAGGAAGATTTAGGTGAGGATCGGTATCACCTCCACCAGTTACCTTATGTTGTTTGTTAATTTAATTCCTGCTGAATAATCTGAGCACCAAATGTCACATGATTAGGCAGGTATGTCCACCATACCCATGGGTAGTAATAGTGGTGGTGATAGTAGGACTGGGATCATCATACACACAGAATATTGTGGTGGAACCAGCACCAGAGGGGATTTGTGTCAAGTGGTAGTGGTTACTACTAATCATAGTGCTGAGGCAGAAGCAGAGCCACAACAATGCACCACAACTTCAGGTGCATCCAGGTAGAAGGTATCTATTTAGCATAATCTTTCTTTTCCTCCAATTCAACAAAATTAATTCCTTTGGGAAAGGGACTGTGCATTTTTCAATAACCACCCCTTAAAGAAATCAGATGTTGTCACTGTGCTCCTTGTTTGTCCCAACAAAGATGACAATGACATGCCCCAAAACTGTGCACAGAACTGTCTGTTCAGGCAATCCCCACAACACAGAATATCATCATCAACTTCTCCATCCCTTACACTGCCAGAGGGGTACGGAACACATTGCTTTGCAATGCGTTGGTACCCCTCTGGCACTGAGGGTAGTAGATAAGTGGAATAGCCTACCAGCAGAAGTGGTAGATGTCAATACAGTGACAGAATTTAAGCATGCATGGGATAGGCATAAGGCGGTCCTTAACATAAGAAAAGACCAAGGACCAAAAAAGGTTTGAGGTTGTGTGTTTTTTACACAGTAGGAAATTGGGCAGACTAGATGGGCCGAATGGTTCTTATCTGCCGTCAAATTCTATGTTTCTATGTTTCTATGTTTCTATGAAAGGATTACATTTTGTTTGGGTCAGTGGCCTGACTAGTAATACCAAGCATGCACCTGATACCCTTATGATCCTCTCCAGCACTGATAAAGTCATTACCAGTAAAACCAGCACACAGTGATTCTGCAGATTTGAGACTATGGCAATATATTTCTACACATTATGATACAATGACCACACATGGCAATGTGCTATAAACTAATATGAAAGGGATTAAAGGGAACATCTTCAGATTGTCTCTATCCATCATCCTACGGGGTGCAAGTCCAGGAATTGTCTGATGTTCCTTTAACTGGCAAACAAACAGAAGTATGAAATCAATACTCCTCACAGTGGACCACTCAGGAAACCAAAATCAGTGAAAATGGCACTTCCCATAGAGCAGAAAATTTTCAGCAAAAAAAGTGCTGTATTCCGGCTTTTTTTGTCTAGCACATTGCATTGAAATCAATAAGAAGACTGATTTTCTCCCAAGACGTGGCAGTTTTCTCTTCTATTCCTACAGAGATAAAAGGACATCAGGCTCTCACAGAATGTCATTCTGTGTTCGTGAGAGGAAGAGGGTGCAGCACATTTTGAGCTAGAGTAGATAGGCATATAAAGTGGATTTTAAGTTTTGTTTAGGGAGTCCTTTAGGCAGGACATTTGTTCTCTGTATTAGAGAATTCTGGGAGGCACTCTAGGGGAGAAGAAGGAAGAAAGGAGGCTGACCCCAAATTCTCTAAAATTTGGCATGACTGACTGGCAAGACAGGAGCAGTGATCCAAGCGTGTACCTGATATGGCTGTTATTATCTCTGTGCTGGGGGAGTTTGGGAGTGTGAGAAAGGATCAAATGAGGTTGACCCCAAATACCCCATCACTCTTTCTGACTAATTTGATATGAAAGACAGTCAGCTGTGGTCCAATTTCCTTTCTGATCTTTCTGTTATTATCTCCTCATTGAACATGTCTGGGGTGTGAGAAGAGAACAAAGGAGGATTACCCCAAACACCCCAACATTATGTGTGACTGATTGTAAAGACACAGGAGCTGTGATTCAATTTCCTTTGAAACATAGGCAGCTGTGGTCCAAGTTCCTTGATGATCTTACTGTTGTTATCTCTGTGTTGGACATGTCTGGGAAGGAGAGAAAGGGGCAAAGGAGGTTGACCCCAAATACTCCAACATTGTGTGTGACTGATTTGAAAGATATGAGCAGCTGTGGCCCAATTCCCTTGCTAGTGTTGCTGTTATTATCCCTGTGTTGGAACTGTCTGGATGGGTTAGAAGGGAGCAAAGGAGTTTGACCCCAAATACCTCAACGTTCTGTCTGACTGATTTGATTTGAAAGACACAGGCAGCTGTGGTCCAGTTTCCTTCCTGATCTTGCTGTTAGTATATCTATGCTGGGAAAATCTGGGGAAAGAAGTTGTTGATTTTTTTTAGTTATATATTTGTTTTTTTTGACAGTGATAAGAATGGTTTATAACAATTTTAAAAAAACTACGTGATAGGCAGCTGACTAGGACCCTGATGTGAGCTGTATGACTGAGGCAGACTTGATACATAGCAGACGAGACTGAGTATTTTGTCGAAGGCCAAGGCAAGACATCACACTCTATCAGTTCTGTTGTGTACTATTTTAGAGTAAAATGTTAAAACACACACAGTAGTTCAGTAATGTCCAGCAAACACACAAAGGGCAGAGGGAGGGGAAAGGACTAGCAGTGCAGAGACATGGGAATAAAGTGGTTCAAAATAAAAAACTGACTACAACCAAGGTTGCTGCAGCATGTGAAATAAATGAAATTAAACATCCAAAGGAAGGAGGAAAAAAACAGAATAGGCGAACAAAGTTTTTATTTCACGCCAGGTGATTTCAGTGCTGATGGTCGGTGGTTTAGCTTGCAGGCACCAGTGATCCCAATAGCTATGCTGACATTAGTTTATCTACTGGCAGGGCCTCTCAAGGCAAACAGGTTAACTGATAGGTACCAGACAAAGAGAGATACCCTGTAGGAGGGCAGTGTCACCTTCCAGTAGTGACAGAGGGCCAGATTAAACACTACTAAATAGGCCTCTGCACACACAATGGTGGGCATGGCCATGACAGTTTCAATGACCATCACACTTTGCAGCAGAAAGCAAGTGCCAACTTTTTCTGTATACTGGCAAGGAAACATAAAGGGAAGAGCAAAAACGTATGTAGCTATGATGCTAGATGATGAGTTCCCCAGGTCTACAGGCACCCTTGATACTACTGGGGAAGAGCAAGGAAATTATCTGAGTAGGTGATGAAGTGGTAAGATCAAAGCTTCCGGGTTATTGATGTTGAAAGATTACTTTGAAAGAAATAGTCATAGCTTCTTAAATGCAAAATCTACAGATCAAGGGTGCAAGACACAAAGAGAATCCATCTAAAAGCAATGTTTTTATTTCTTAAAACATACTGTGCATGTAATCTTAAACACGTACAGAATTAAGATAAATGAATTGCTTATGTGTCTCCCAGCGTTTTAGTCCTCGTTAACATGTCTACTCCTTCTAATGTAGCCTCTTTGCAATGCACCGGAGTCCTAAAGCTGTAAAGCAGGAGCTGTCCTTTTGGTCATTGTAATGGATATGATGTTATACATCAAACAAGGGTATACTGCTGGGATGGAATTCCCACAGGGGCAACGGCTGGGAGATACTGATTTAAAAAGTATTAATCAAAATTCAAACCCCACGCGTATCGTGGGTCTCACTGTTAGCTTTTTCAAGGGTAATTACGGATGCCTATTCCCGTATCCATCTAAATAGGCTCCCGTTGATGACATCAAACCGTCATTCCATTCACATTCACGAGTAAGCAGTTAACACATTATGTCTGCGGCAAAGTAAGATGGGATGCCGTTTAAGATCACCTACAGATTCTTTAATTTTAAGATTCAAAGGTTATGTATGTAGTATTGAGTTTATATATGGTATAATTTTCTTTAATAAAAACGAAATACAAATTGTCTGTAAAGATAATCTATAAGTATCGTAAAAGCACACCATACTAACAAACTCATATATGTGAACAACGAAGGGTACCTTCAACACCTTCTCAAACCTCCGTAGCATTTAATCAATCTTTTAGGAGATACCCTTCTATATTCCCTTTCATCCTTTGATATTTCCATCTTTCATTGCTCTGAACAGGTGTCTTTCACCTGATCCCATCTATTTTCCACAAAGATACTTTTGTGATTTATATCATTCTGCAGATCCTGGCACATCCTATATAATAATTCGCTAAATCGTGTGTAACGCCGCGTCATGAGCAGTAGACACTGCTGCGCGTGCTGCAGTCATGAGCAGTAGAGACTGCACCACGACCGGCTGCCAGTGACACTGTGGCCCGTGTAACGGGCTCTTCAACTACTTGTATATATTTTGGCTCTTTATAAAAATACATAAATATTCTACATATAAATGCTACATAAAAATTATATAGAAAGTACATAAAAATATATATATGTAAAAAGTTGTATAAAAAACTATATAACAAAGACCTAAAAGCAGCTATCCTCATGTGTCCAGTGTCTGAAAATTATACAATCATATTACATAAAAATATAAAAATATGTGTTTCAAGGCACCACGGATTAGCTTAAAATTATACTAAAAATATTTAATAAAAAATGATAAAAAAATGATAACAAATGAAAATGAGTATAACAATGATACAAAATATAATAGTATTATAAAAACGAAAATAAAATAATATAATAAAAAAGTTAGTTATTTTCATTTTTATTATATTATTATATTTTGTATCATTATTTTCATTTTGTATCATTTTTTATTAATTATTTTTAGTATAATTGGAAGCCGATCCGCTGTGCCTTGAAACATATATTTTGTCTTTTTATGTAATGTGATTGTATAATTTGCAGAAAATGGACACATGAGGATCGCTGCTTTTGCTATAATAGACACCTATTCAGAGCAATGAAAGATGGAAGCATAAAAGGATAAAAGGGAATTTAGAAAGGTATCTCCTAAAAGATTGATTAAATGCTAGGGGAGGTTTGAGAAGGTGTTGAAGGTACCCTTCGTAGTTCACATATATGAGTTTGTTAGTGTGGTGTGCTTTTACGACACTTATAGATTATCTTTAGAGACAGTTTGTATTTAGTTTTTATTAACCCTTTGAGTGTCAGAGTGGTACTGAATGCATTGCAAAGCAATGCATTCCATATCACTCTGGCACTCAAAGGGTTAAAGAAAATTACACCATATATAAACTCAATACTACATTAAACTTTGAATTTAAAATTAAACAATCTGTAGGTGATCTTAAATGGGATCCCATCTTACTGTGCCGCAGACATAATGTGTTAACTGCTTACTCGTGAATGAGAATGGAATGATGGTTTGATGTCATCAACGGGAGCCTATTTAAATGGATATGGAAATAGGAATCCATAATTACCTTTGAAAAAGCGGACAGTGAGGCCCACGATACACGTGGGTTTTGAATTTTAATTATTCAATACTTTTTAAATCAGTATCTCCCAGCCAGTCCTCCTGTTGGAATTCCATCCAAGCAGTATATTCTTATTTGGTGTATAACATCATATCCGCAATGATGACCAAAAAGACAGTTCCTGATTTACATCTTTAGGACTCCGGTGCATCGCAAAGAGGCTACATCAGACAGAGGAATGGACACAGTAACGAGGACTAAAATTCTGGGAGACAGATAAGTGATTAATTTATTTTAATTCTGTACATGTTTAAAGTTATATATGCAGTATGTTTTAAGAAATAAAAACATTGCTTTTAGAAGGGTTCTCTTTGTGTCTTGTGCCCTTGATCTGTAGATTTCGAGTGTACGTGTGGAAGAGGCTACTTTTTATGTGCTGCAATAAGAAGTCCGATAAAAGAGGATAACTGGATATCATCTTCATCTTCATTCATTCATCCTTTCACTTCCCATTATTTCATCTTCATCCATCCATTTCATCTGTTGGTGTCTGCATGTTTGACTGAATTGAGCAATTTAAAAGGACATAGATAAGTGAATTTTCCTTATTCCACCAATAACCTTTTTTTTTTTTTTTAATAATTTATTTTATATTTGTGTTTATAGAGCTTATGATCGGATTTATATATGACATTTATTTTTAGCTGGACTGTACTCTTTAACCTAAACAGGGTCATTTGGTTCTTTATATCATTATAACAAGTAACACATTGGTCTGGTTAATTAGTTATATCAGGTCAGTATTAAAGGTTGTAACTAATTCTGCTTTGCCTACAAGGCTACTTTACAACAGTACTTTGGGTATAGTGAGACACATTTCGGTGTATTTACCAATTAGTATAGCTTCTAAAATGCCCACAATATTGCAACATGGAATGTCAAAACTACAAACACTGGAAAACTAAATATATCAAAGAGATTAAAGAAATGCAACTATATGTATCTTTGGTGTTGCAGAAATGAAGAAAAATGGTGTGGCCCTGATGCTGTAGATAGAATGTGCAAAGTCTATATTGGAGTATAACCCAGTTAGTGACTGAATTATATTGTTAAGAATACAAGCCTGTTCTTCAAATATTATAGTCATCCAAATTTACCCACCCACTACAGTTGCCAAGGAAGAGCACATTGATGAATTTTATGGCAAATTCCAAGGTAAAGTTGATGTTACATCCAGAAAGAATGCACTTTTTATCATGGGTAACGGAATTACAAACTTTGGGAAACTCAAGATCTCAGGGATCACAGGTAAACATGGTCTTGGCACTCAAAATGATGCTGGTGAAAGCTCTTTGATTTCTGTAAGGTAACCTAATTTTTTTGCGAAAACATTTTCAACAACACAAAAGCAAACTCTACACATGACACCACCAATGGTCAGTGCAGAAATCAAAGATTAAGTCCTTTGCAGAAGAAGTTGTAGAAGTGCTGTCCAGATGACAAAGATGCTACAAGCTGTAGATTGTAGAACATATCTTGAATTTCGGGTTGGAAGAATAAGTGTCAGACTCACAAACATGATACAAAACCGTCTCTCAACAAGATTAGATGCAGAAAATATCCTAATGGAGTGCACTATTAGTGTGAAGAACCATTACAGTCTCCTAAGTTTATCTGATGAAGAACCTGACAAGATTTAGGCTCAATTTAATAACATCATAACAAAGATGGCACAGAGCCACTTATAAAACCCCCCACAAAGGAAGAGATCTAGGAGGCTTTCAGATGAGGGTATTAAGATTGTTACCAGATGATAAAATCAAAGGGCTCTGTAGAAGAATTAAGACTGCTTAATGACAGCTTTCAGTGGTAGGCAAAATGGAATAGGGCACATATCTCAGTTTTTTTGTTTTTTTTTAAAGAAATTTTATTCATGGCAGGTGAGGAACATACATGTTACATAAGACAATAGGATCAGGTATATAATACAAATATAGTAAGTACACAGTTTAAATGGAGTGTGTAATAAGAAGGTCAACCTTAGCAATATAACCCCCCCCGCCATTCATTTTCTTTCTTTTCTCCCTCTACCAACAACTAGCCCCCTCAAGCCATTCCTAATACGAAACCAAAAAAGTCCCCTTAACTAGCACCCCACCATAAACCCACTCACTGGGCCAGCAACCTGACACCCCACCCCTTCCCCTGGCTTCCAGACGCATCAAAGCAGATCCCACCTCTCCAAGCTGTTGAACAGCAAAGTATGCCAGCCTTGCTTCAGGCCTTATATATAGTTTAGGTTACACTGTAACAGTCTGTGGAATGTGATGGGCCGTCAACCATCTGTCCCATATGCTATGAAAAATGTGAGGCGTCCCCTGTGGATAAATACTAATTTGTGATGCGTTATAGTCTATTTGACTAGCTTCAGCCATTGAACTTCAACCCGAAGAGTATCAGAGAACCACCATCCTTCTTGCCAATACCAGGAGCCCCGATATGAGGCGTCTGTCAGAGAATGAGTCAAGTTCATGAAGGAATATAGCTAGCAGGCAGATCTTAGGAGACAGGAGGATGGGGTGCTGGAGGGCTCACTCCATGTGATGGAGCACAGATTTCCAAAAGACTGCTGCCTCGGCGCATGACCATATCATGTGCATAAAGTCTGCCCCCAACTGCCCACACTTGGGACACACATTGTCAGCTCGACCCCCCATTTTATATAATCTTATCAGGGTATAGTAAATTCTTATCACAGTCTCCCTTGGGCTATCCTGTGCTTCCTTCCTCTATGGTGTGTCAGCCGGCATAGTTCTGCCACTTTCACATTGCTGACACCATGAACAGGCACTGGCAAGGACACCTGTTTATGAGCCTATTCTGTGCTGCCTAATTTGGTCCCTCCTTCTCCTGTTCCTTTTAAAACCTCCATGGGCCTGGGAGTCATTGCCCTTACGTGGTGTTTCTGATCTTGTCTCTTGAGCTCCGTTGTGACCCATGCTCTCCTGAGAATCTGCTCCGTGTAGAACCCTGGCTTGTCTGACCACCCACATTGGTTCTGACCCATGGCTCTGGCTGACTAACTTGATCCGTGTATGACACCAGCTTCTCTGAGTACTGACATCGGGTCTGACCTGTGGATCTGGCTGACTAACTTGCTCTGTGTATGACCCCGGCTTGTCTGACTACCCACATTGGTTCTACTTGTGGCTCTGGCTGACTACTAGCTCTGTGTAGCATCTGGTTTGCCTAACCTCTGGTTCCTGTCTGACTACCAACTCCATATAGTCCCTGGCTTGTCTGACCTGTGGCTCTGGCTGACTACTTGCTCAGTACACTCCTGGCATGCCTGACCACTAGTCTCTGTTATCCGTAGCTCAGGCCTTCTGAGGTGGAGACTGCTGCATCCTCGTCTGTTCTCACTGATACTCCCCTCGTACCTCTGTCTTCGCCTCCGGTATCTCACAGTAATGCAGTGCACAATACAGTGTGCAGCTCCGAGTAGGAGTCTGAGTCCGATTATCCTGTGGCCTGGGGTTGTGTGGGCTAATACCGTTATTACTGTAATTACTAAATAAAGGTGGATTTATATTTTATATTCGTGTCTGTCCTTCCTTGCTGGAAAACCATGACAGTATGTAAGGGCCATGTCTACTGAAGTTTCAGGCATTCCACCTAGTCAGGGCATCCTGTCCAGGATGGATTCTCAGGACCAGAGAATCGATCAATTGTCCTTTGATATGTAGACACTATTGAATTGCACGACTCACCTTGATCGCTTCGCTGAGCAACTGGTGGCTTCCCCAGTTCCTCAATCAACTGGGAATTTTTTTGGAAATGGTACCACATGCCTTCCCTACTGAGCGAAGTAAGATGGGATTCCTTATCTCCCTCCTGTCCGGCAAGGCATTGGCCTGGGCCAACCCAATCTGGGAAACTGAGAAACCCATAATTCATAAATTTGCAGAATTTGTGACTTCATTCCGGACAGTTTTGATGTACCTGAGGGCGCAACTTTTGCTGCCAAAAGACTTATGACAAATCGACAGGGCTCACGTACAATAGCGTACTATGCTATTGAGTTCTGTACTCTGGCAGCGGAGGTAGGATGGAACAACGAAGCCCTAGTTGCCGCTTTCTCCCAGGGCTTGTCTGACAAGATTAAAGATGAGATGGCACAAGTATCCGTAAGAGGCCTTCGTTCAAGGAACAGGGGCACAAACATTTACCTCGGTTGGCACCTAACTTCTTACGCCCACCCTGCCCTCCCTCACCTCCCATATCCTCTAGTTCTGACCCCACTGGGGGGGAACCTATGCAGCTAGGCTTCACACGCCTGTCAGTGGAGGAGAGGGCTTGGCGCAGGAGGAGGGGTATTTGCTTAAACTGTAGAAAGCAGGGCCATATGTTGCGTGATTGCCCTATCCGGCCGAGAAACGCTCGCACCTAGGATCAGGTAGGGGACAGACTCTGGGTGGATTTCACAGTCCGCAGAAAGCCTTCAAGACAAGCCTATTCTTGAAATAGTATTATCTTGAGCAGGGTCATCAGTAGTGACTCCGGCACTGCTGGACTCTGGACCGCAGGCTTTTTCATTGATGCAGACTTTGCAGCCAAACACTCTATCCCTTTGCTGTCTCACTCAGCTCTGTTTGGCAATTGAAGCCATTGACGGCCGACCCCTAATGCCGGCACACATTATGCATGAGACTGATCCTTTGTCTCTAAGGGTAGGGGCACTCCATGTGGAGACACAACAGTTCCAGGTCATATACTCTCCCCATCACGCCATAATTCGGGGTTTTCCCTGGTTGCAGTCTCACAACCCAAGAATCAATTGGCAGACTTGTGATATTCTGTCGTGGTCCTCTCAATGTACAATATCTTGCCTCCTGCAGCCTACCAGGATATTGTGTAACAGTACCTCGCTACCTGCTGAGTACCAGTCCTACAAAGAGATATTTAATAAGGTAGAAGCCAGTACGTTACTGCCAAACAGGCCTTATGATTGTACCGTTGATCTGGTACCAGGGGCCAGACCTCCTAAGGGCAGAGTGTACCCCTTATCGGTGGAGGAGAACAGGGCCATGGAGGAGTATGTGGCTGACGCTTTATCTAGGGGCATTATCTGGAAGTCATCCTCACCTGTGGGCGCAGGATTCTTCTTTGTTAAGAAGAAGGATGGGGAGCTCAGACCATGCATTGATTTCAGGGGCCTGAACAAACTGATGGTAAAGAACGCCTATCCAGTTCCGTTGATCACAGAGTTATTTGATCATATCAAAGGCTCGATTATTTTTATGAAACTTGACTTGAGGGCCACGTACTAATTGGTACAAATAAAGGAAGGCCATGAGTGGAAGACAGCTTTTAACACCTGGAGCGGGCACTATGAATATTTGGTGATGCCTTTCGGTTTGTGCAATGCTCCCGCTGTCTTCCAGGAATTCATTAATGATGTTTTGAGAGACCTACTACAGAGTTGTGTTGTGGTATATTTGGACGATATATTCGTCCATTCTCCTTATCTGGAGACACATATAGCAGACATCTTGGGTCCTACAACTGCTCAGGGAGAACAAGTTGTTCTGCAAGCTAGAGAAGTGTGAATTCCACAAGGTCCAGGTGACATTCCTAGGATAAGTTATATCATCCTCTGGCCTAGCTATGGACCCACAAAAACTGTCTGCCGTCCGACAGTGGCCACTCCCAGAGGGACTAATATCTATTCAGAGGTTCCTGGGCTTCATGAATTACTTCAGTAAGTTTATACAGAACTTTTCCACTGTAGTCAAACCTCTCACCGACATGACTCGGAAGGGTACTAAACCTTCAGACTGGTCACCTGAGGCCTTGCAGGCATTTGAAGACTTGAAGTCGGCTTTTGCTAAAGCTCCGATATTGTCCCACCCGAACCCCACCCTACCTTTCACCCTGGAGGAGGATGCCTCAGAGTCTGGAGTGGGCGCTTTGTTCTCCTAGTGCTTGGGCCCTGGGAGATCTTTGCTTCCATGTGGTTTATTCTCTAAGAAATTGTCTAAGACTGAGAGTTTATACGATGTAGGTGACAGGGAGTTACTCTATATTCTTGCACTGAAAGAATGGCAATATCTGTTAGGAGGTACTACGGTACCTATCCTGATACTTAAAGATCACAAGAACCTCACATACCTGTCAGAGGCTAAGAGGTTGTCTCCATGTCAGGCAAGATGGGTCTTATTCCTCTCAAGGTTTAATTTTGTGGTCTCCTATCTCCCTGGTACAAAGAACATTAGAGCAGATGTTCTTTCTTGACAATTTGGGGCAGGAGGAGTCTCCTCCGATACCTATCATTCCTCCTAGTCGTATTGTGGCTACAATACGTACCAGTATTACATCTCAGTTGGGTGAGGAGATTTTGGCTGTACAAGCTTCCACCCTGGCGGATAAGTCAAATGGCAGATGTTTCGTGCCTGAATTGCTCCGTACCAGATGTAGCCAGAGGTCATACACGGAACAGGACTTACTATTCCTTGAAGGCTGCTGGGCACGTTGGGAGACACCAAAACTAATATGGTCCGTGACTAGACTCTTTTGGTGGCTCAGCCTGAGGGCAGATTGCTCCGCATTTGTTGTCGCTTGTTCCACTTGTGATCGGACCAAGACTCCTAGACATCTTCTGCTGCATCTCCTTCAACCCATTCCCAATGGGGAGCGGCCTTGGTCACACTTATTGATAGACATTATGGTGGATTTGTCTGTCTCAGAGGCTTCACGGTCATCTTCATGATTGTGGACAGATTTTCTAAGATGGCTCATTTTGTACCACTGGTTCAGTTTGTACCACTGAAGGGACTCCCCTCCTCCTCTGAGTTGGCCAAGATCTTCATCAAGGAGGTGGTTTGTCTCCATGGTATACCCAAAGTGGTGGTCTCAGATTGTGGGACTGTCATGGAGTGACTAAGAAAAATGGCACTGACAAGTACAGATACTGTAAAATCAATATCTTTATTAAAAATAAGAACAGAAAAGATACAGTCAGTACTTCCCCAACCTTCACAGGACCAGTTGTGGAGACAATGCACAAGCACTTCCCCAACCTTCACTAGCCAGGTATGGAGACAGCACAGGATCCACTGACAGAAGAGAGGCTGATCCAAATATGACTACAGACGGTACTGGTAGCAAGTATGGTAGTAGCTACTAGTGCGTTTCGAAGAGGAAATGTCCAAGCAAAGTGAGTGTCACGGTTTGTTAAGCACGCTTTATTGAAAACAATAGACAATCGCCCCACTCAGGTCCAGATGAGGTCCGTACCAAGTACTTTCCAAATCTGGCTCAGGTTAGGGTGAGAATACACACATTGGTAATAATACAAGATAAAAGTGATGATCTTGGACTTGCAGGCAGAATTCGTAGATAGTATCAGGAACAAAATGATCCTCAACAGCCCCACACCGCAATAGGTGACACAAGCGATGGGTAACTGAAGGGCAATCCCCTAGTGGACTAGGGATATTGGAGGCAGCACAGATAGTGTACAGGTAGACACTTGACCCTAGACTACTAGAGGCTGGAGGCAACACAGGCAAGACTCTGGCAGAGAACTGACCCTAGGGATTAGGGTAAATGGAGGCAACACGGACAGGACTCTGACAGTGACTTGAACCCTAGAACGCTAGGGTTAACTGAGGCAACACAGACAGGACTCTGGCAGCAGCTTGACCCTAGAACGCTTGGGTTAATGGAGGCAAGACAGACTGTACTCTGGCAGCAACTTGGACCTAGCATGCTAGGGTTAACAGAGGCAACACGGACACAACTCTGGCTGTGGCTTGACCCTAGAACACTAGGGTTAACGGAGGCAACACGGATAGGACTCTGGCAGCAACTAGGCCCTAGTACGCTAGGGTTAACGGAGGCAACAGACACCAGATGCTGCCATAATACTGGCCCTAGACCACTAGGGTGAGCGTAGGCAACACAGGCAGAAGTCTGGTTTAGACTGGACCCTACTATATAGGGTTACCGGAGGCAACACAGACACTGGTGAGTGATAAGGCTCTCACAGGCTCCAGGAGACTATTGGAGCGGTTAGGCTTAACAGGTGCTATGCGGTAAGTGAGTGGGCGAGAGTAAGGTATGTAACGTAACTGGTCAGTAACCGGTGTCTCCCTGATCGGTACGAGGAGGTAGTCAGCCAGTTCCGTGAGCAACGGAACCAGAAGCTCAACCAGGTCGGCACACACAGAATTCACAGCCAGTCAGATGGACCACCAGACACTAGTTCAGCCAGATTGGTGGATACAGAGTAGTCAGCCAGTCCTTAGTTGGTAACGGAATCAGATACTCAGCCAAGCCAGTTCGGTACACAAGGAGTTAGTCAGCCAGTCCTAGTCAGTAACGGAATCAGATACTCAGCTAAGCCAGTTTGGTACACAAGGAGTTAGTCAGCCAGTCCTTAGTCGGTAACGGAATCAGATACTCAGCCAAGCCAGTTCGGTACACAAGGAGTTAGTCAGCCAGTTCAAGATCAGCAACAGAATCGGATCACAGGAGCGTCAGGAACTAAACGTAGTCAGGCGAGCCGGGTCATACATGGAAATAGGAACAAGAACTACTAGTCACTAGATACCGGTACACCACGAAAGGGCACCGGTAGAATGACAGGAGGGCGTATTTAAAGGCAAACCCAGGGAGGAGTCATCAGCACAGAGCCAATAAGAATACAGCCAGGGTAAACCCGGAAGTATCAATGTCACTCAGACAGAATCACAGGCACCGTGATAGCGAGAGAAACTTCCCTAGAATGCTAGGGTAAACCTACAGGCAATGGTGACTCACGGGTACCCCAGAACGCTAGGGTAGCGATAGGCAGTGGTGACTGGAATCCCTAGAATGATACTGTAGCAATAGGCAGTGGCGACAGAAATCCCTAGAACGCTAGGGAGTACCCAAGGCACTAACCGGTAGTAAAAAGCAGGATGGAATGGCCAGAGACAAGGTCTGGCACAGCAGGAGGAGAACAGCTTCTACCAGAGGGAACAGCTAGAGTCAGTCAGGACAAGGGTCAAGAACACAGAGCAGTAAGTCAGCCACACCAGGATCAGTACCGTATTAGACAGTTAGCCAAGCCGGGGTCAGAGCGGGTAGTCAGACAGAGCCAAAGGGTCAGACTGGAGCGGGTAGTCAGACGAAGCCAAAGGGTCAGACCAGAGCGGGTAGTCAGATGGAGCCAAAGGGTCAGACCGGAGAGGGTAGTCAGATGGAGCCAAAAGGTCAGACCACAGCGGGTAGTCAGACAGAGCCAAAGGGTCAGACCAGAGTGGATGGCAACAAGTCAGGGATCAAACGTAACCAGAGTCAGACGTAGCCAGAGGTCATACATGGAACAGAGCATAGGAATATCACAAGAGCAAATTCACCGGTACAACACAAAAGGGCAAAGGAATACTGGTAGCCTGAGGCCTATAAAGTCTAGCAAGTAGGCAGAGACTCACTCTGGCAACTAACCATAGGCCTAGAAGAATAACAAATAAGCATAAGCGTGACACTCAGGAAGTGAAAGACAATGTTGCCCACCCCTCGCAGCAGCACTCTCGGAGGGCAATCACGGACATCGTAATAGAGAGCCAGTTTGTGCCGCGTTTTTTGGAGAGCCTTTTGCGGACAGATGGGCATTAAGCTCTCGTTCTCCTTGGCTTACCATCCACAGTCTAATGGTGCTTAAGAGAGGTCTATCACGGTGCCCGTGATTGCTTGCCCTTGCTGTCAGTCAGGTGTGTGTATTCCCCATTGGCCACCTGTCTAACGCCCCCCTAGCTCTGCCTATTTAAACTGGGCTAAGGCACCCTTTGGTTGCCCTTTTGTGGTGTCTCTGCATCTGCAGTCACCTGCATTACTGTATCCTTGGGCCTATTGGTCTACTACCAGTGTCAGCGTTTCTCCACAGTCAGAGCTGCTGCTGCAAGGTTCCTGTTTTCATTCCAGATCTGGTTGGGCTGTTGTTCCTGCTTCTGCTTCTGATCCGGTGCTGCCATTTGTTATCTCTCATCCCTTATCTAGTGCTGGCGTTATTCCTGCTTCCGTTCCTGACCTGGCAACCTGTTCCTGATGCTGTATCCTGACTGTCTTCGTCTGGTTGCCTAGTCGCCTGGGCGATATTCTTATTACGGGGTTTACTCCATATACCGGTTGCTGATCCCATCGTATAGAACCGGTTGGGCATTCCATTTCTCCAGTACGCGGTACTGGTTTACTCCACATACCGGTTGCTGATCCCGTTGTATAGAACCGGTTGGGTGTTCCATTGCTCCAGTACACGGTACAGGTTTACTCCACATGCCAGTTGCTGATTCCGCTGTATAGAACCGGTTGGGCATTCCTTTGCTCCAGTACGCGGTACTGGTTTACTCCACATACCGGTTGCTGATCCCGTTGTATAGAACCAGTTGGGCATTCCATTGCTCCAGTACGCGGTACTGGTTTACTCCACATACCGGTTGCTGACTCCGTTGTATAGAACCGGTTGGCCATTCCTTTGCTTCAGTACGAGGTACTGGTTTACTCCACATACCAGTGGCTTATCACGTTGCATAGAACCGGTTGGGCATTCCATTGCTCCAGTATGTGGTACCGGTTTACTCCACATACCAGTTGCTGACTCCGTTGCATAGAACCGGTTGGGCGTTCCATTGCTCCAGTACGCGGTACTGGTTTACTCCACATACCGGTTGCTGATTCCGCTCTATGAACCGGTTGGGCGTTCCATTGCTCCAGTACGCGGTACTGGTTTGCTCCACTTACCGGTTGCTGATGCCACTGTATAGAACCGGTTGGGCCATACGTTTGTGCTGTATGCTATACTGACAGATTCTCCATTTACCGGTTGCTTATTCCGTTGCATAGTACCGGTTGTGCTATATTTATTGTCTATGATTGTGAGACTAGTTTGCTCCACTCTCCATCCTTGGCTGCTGCCTTATCAAGTCAGCATTAGTGGAGCTGTCCTCATATTCCTGGTTGCCTTGCCCGGTATATTGGCAAGGCTGGTGGAGCCGCATCCAGTGCTTGTGTAACTTTCCTGGCTGCTTTGCCCGGTATATTGGCAAGGCCGGTAGAACCACATCCAGTGCTTGTGTAACTTTCCTGGCTGCCTTGCCCGGTATATTGGCAAGGCCGGTAGAGCCTGTTTGCTCCTATGGTGTCATCCTGTAGGCTGCCTTGCCCGGTATATTGGCAAAGCCGGTAGAGCCTCATTCAGTGCTTGTGTACCCTTCAGGCTGCCTTGCTTGGTATATTGGCAAGGTCGGTAGAGCCGGTTTACATTCTTCAGTGCCATCTTTCTGGCTGCCTTGCCCGGTATATTGGCAAGGCCGGTAAAGCCTATATTGCCGTTTCTTGCTACTACTGTTTATATCCATCTTGTATATTTGAGATATGTGTATGTACTGGATCCGTGAGGGTTCCCATTAAACTTTTCAATAAAGTTTGATTTTTATCTTAATCTGTGTCTGAGAGTCATAACAAACCATGACAAGGTCTGATCAGGCACTGGAACAGTCTCTCTGTTGTTTTATCTTTGACCATCATGATAATTTGGCAAACCTGTTACCATGGGCAGAGCTAGCTAGTCAATTCCTCCTCTCGGAACTCTCCCTTTCTGATCAATTATGGGTTCCAACCTTCTCTCCTACCTGAGTCCTTTGAGGCTCAAAATATTCCTCCTCTGGAGGAGCACTTGAGGGCACTCCGCTCCACATGGGTATGGGTTCAGAGATCCCTGCAGAGTTCCACTATGAGCTATAAGAGACAAACAGATTGTAGGCATCTACCGGCTGCAGTGTTCCAGGTGGGAGAGAGAGTATGGTTGTCCTTACGCAATCTCCATCTCCAGGTGCCTTGTAAAAAGCTGGTTCCCCAATTTGTGGGTCCCTTTTGGGTTCTCCGCAAGATAAACCCCGCAACCTATGCTCTTGAACTCCCTGCTAATATGTGCATTTCTAATGTATTTCATGTGTCACTTCTGAAACCATTGGTCTGTAACAGAGATACTACTACCCCTGTCCATCCCAGACCTATCCAAGTAGGAGACATGAGGAATATGAAGTGCAAAACATTTTGGACTCTCTCTCTGGGTCAGAAGCCAGCTACAATATCTAGTCCACTGGAAAGGGTATGGGCCTGAGGAGTGTTCCTGGGTGATAAGAAAGATCTTCATGTGCCTGCCCTTCTCTATGACTTCCTCTCCCGTAATTCCTCTGGTGCTGGCCCCCTTCTGTGGGGGAGAGGTCATTAACGGGGGGTACAATCACAGTCTCCCTTGGGATATCCTGTGCTTCCTTCCCCTGTAGTGTGTCGGCGGACATAGTTGCGGCCACTTCTGCATTGCTGACATCATGAACAGGCACTGGCAAGGGCACCTGTTTATGGACCTCTTCTGTGTTGCCTAATTTGGTTCTGTCTTCTCCTGCTCCTTTATAAACCTCCCTGGGCCTGGGAGTCATTGCCCTTATGTGATGTTTCTGATCTTGTTTCTTGCGCTCCATTGTGATCCTTGCTCTCCTGAGAATCCACTCTGTGTTTGACCGCAGGTTGTCTGACTACCCACATTGGTTCTGACCTGTGGTACTGGCCGACTAACTCGCTCCGTGTATGACCCCAGCTTGTCTGACTACCCACATTGGTTCTACTTGTGGCTCTGGCTTGCCTAACTGCTGGTTCCTGTCTGACTACCCGCTCCATATAGTCCCCGGCTTGTCTGACCTGTGGCTTTGGCTGACTACTTGCTCAGTACACTCCTGGAGTGCCTGACCACTAGTCTCGGTTATTTGTGGCTCAGGCCTGCTCTCTCTCCCTGTTGGCTTTTGTCGCATGACCTGAGGTGTTCTCACTGATGCTCCCCTTGTACCTCTGTCTTAGCCTCTTTTATCTGTCCTTTGCCGGAAAACCGTGACAATTCTATGGAGGATTTTAAGTTGAAGGAGTTGGTGCCTGTTAGAGATGGCAACTGTTGTCGGACTATTTAGGGCTGTTGTACATTCCTAGTCCTCCAAGTCTCCCAAGTCGCTCTCCCACTTTGCTCTAAGGGTGCCTCAGAGTGTCTAAACAACCAGTTGTATATAATGGACACCAGTCCCATCACACACCAGGAAGCCAGGGTCTAGAGCAGAGGAAATTCCAGGATATGTGGCCCATCATCCCATTACACCCTCAATGCATGCCACAGTGTCATCTGCATTCAATGCCAACTTGACCTCCCTTGTCCCCAGTCGGAGTCCCTGGATCTGTGCATCATTTTGAAGCCTAATGGCCAGAGGCTCCAGAGCTAGAGCATAGAGGCCTTGTGGCAGAGGGCATCCCTGTCTCGTACCCCTAGAAAACAAAAAAACATTGGAGATCATTCTGTCCATTACAACTCTAGGCATCGTAGCCATGTAAAAATACCTTAACCAAGTTGATGAAGCTAGTGCTAAATCCAAATGCCTCCAAGATTCCTCACAGGTAGGTCCATTCAATGGAATCAAATACCTTAGTGGCATCAAGAGAGAGCACAGCCCTGTTACCCCCATTATTGTGCACCATCTGCAGATTTGTGTATAGTCTGTACAAATTGTGAGACTTGGAGCTTTGGGGCATGAAGCCCGTCTGGACATATCTCAGTTTACAATGTGAGGAAATGGAAACAACAAAATAGAAAAGACTTGGATTCTGTTAAGAAAATCAAGGCGATCACTGAGAATTTCACCCCAGGAATTTCAGTAATTAAGGACAATCATGGGAAAGATATTATAGAATTATAGTGTATTTGGAAATCTCTAATTTCCAAATACACTCCCTCTCACCATCTTCGATCTGCACACGACCTTCTGTTCTCCACAGCTCTTATCGCATCCTCCCACTCTCACCTACAGGACTTTTGCCGTGCTGCACCTCAACTCTGGATCTCCCTCCCCCGCCCAATCAGACTCTCACCCAGCCTTCAAATCGTCAGATGCTCCCTGAAAACTCACCTCTTTAGGGAAGCCTATAAACTACATCCATAAACTTTCACCAAGAATCACCCCTTGCCTGGACCACTGCTCTCAACAGCACTTCTCACTCCCACCCACTGACTGGCAGTTCATGTAGTAGGAGACACTTCCACCCAATAGCACTTACTCCTTCTTTGTCAAACCTGCCTTCCTCTAGACTGTAAACTCTCAGGAGCAGGGCCCTCTGATCCTTCTGTTCTTCACAGTTGATTGTACAATTAATACCTCTGAATGTCTATTCCTAATTGTAAAGCACTGCGGGAATTAGTTGGTGCTGTATATATATAAAGAATAATAATAATAATAATAAAAGAGGAGGAAGTCAAAATAAGATGGCAAGAGTACACACATGCAAGAAAAGTCCTTTTGAAGATATTACAAAAGAAAATGAGGAACAAGAGACCAAATACGTAAGGTAAGGTAAGGTATTCTATGGAGACACTTCCTGCCTTAGCCCTGTGTTACTTCTCCCACTCACTGACATCTAACCCTTTCAGTTCTAGAGGAGGTGAGCAATGCATTATTGAACAGTGTCAGTGAGTGGGGAGGTAATATATGGCTAATCGGGAAGTCAGTGCTAGAGATGATGAGCAGTGTATTGCTATCAGTGTCAGTGAGTGATGGAGGTAATGTAGGAACAAGATAGAAAACCAGTGATAGGGGTGGTGGGAAATGCATTGCTGAGCAGTGTCAGTAAGTGGGGGAAATAATGTAACGATAGGAAGGAAGTGCCTGCATGACATGCTTAAATTAGCATAATCTCTAACGCTAAATAAACCAAAAAATAGGTTTCCAAAAAAGTGGACAAAAGTTGATTTCAAAAGTTGTTTCAAAATTGTCAAAACAAATTTTGAGGTGATAATACCCCTTTAACCCCTTTGAATGCTAAAGAGATCTGCGGTGCGTTGTTCAACTCTCCATTTAGCTCATTGGAAATATTTTGTCACCTACTGTGCTGCTAGTTTGCTCCAAAATTACTCCTTTATCTCTTAGTACATCACCGTGGCAGAAACTTTCAAAACCTAGAGTTTGTTAAAGAAATTACAATTTTAATTGCCGATCTAATTGATTACATACAGCAGACTCATTAGGTTAAAGGAGAATACAAGTCAGCTTTCAAGGTCACTATATTAATAGATATTGCAGGCATGCCATTTGTGATAAGCTGGTTTGTGATAATTTAATTGATTGTTCATAGCAATGTAACTGGTGCATGATTCTGTTTCACTAATTTTTCTAATTTGCTCTGTCTTTTTAACCCCTCATGGATCAGAGGGGTGTGCTTCACAATGCTTTTTAACTATACTGGTCTTTAAGGGGCTAATATTTCAGGCATACTGTGATAAAATTAATGTTGTCTTTGATTACAAAGATATAGATTCTTAGCAATCATCATACATCAAAGGTGAAAATGTCACTCTAATTATTTAATGCTTTTATGTAATTAGTGTCATATAATTTGAGATGTACATAGCAAGAAACACTGAACAATTTTTGCGCAGACCAAGTGCAGCATAGGAAGGAAATAAAGATTCCCCAAATACCTTTAATATAAATGGTACTTTTAACCCTTTGAATTAGTGTTGCAACTAATCATTTTAGGGATCTGGTACAAAGCTTTTTTGGGGGCCCCATTACAAAATATTTCACAGAGGCATAGCTAGAAAGTATTTGACCCTAGTGAAGATGGGGCTTCCTTGCATGGTCCATGGTACATCTGCACCCTCTGCATCCCTTGTAGGTCTGCTAGGGTTACGATATGTCTGGATTTTTCACAACATGTCTTCTTTTTGGAGCTCAGTCAGGAAACTTATACTAATTTTAGAGTATGCTGTGAATGTCCTGAATTTTCTGGTAGGAGAGAGAGCAGGTCAACTTTATTCAAGACTCTATCTACTGCATGCTCTGATGTGGGTGTGGAAAGCTTCCCTGCACATACCACTACTCACAACTATGTTTCTACTGTTGCCATGGCTGCCACTAAGGGGGGGGCAGAGGGACCTTGTGTTTGATACTGGCATGAACTGTCTGTGTGTGCTTTGGCTGGGGTTTGCATGCATATGATGGGAGAGAATGCTGATGCTAGTCCATGGCTTCTTGGCCAGTGTACCAGCGGGGATACTCTATTACAAACAGATGCCTGGCTGGAAGAAAACTCAAACCAGTAAGCTGTAAGATAATTTCCAGTCTCTTATATTAAATTAATGCAAGTCCCAAGCAAACCAGATACAGGCAGTAAATGCCAGTCTCAAACAAACACAGAATCCCGGCCATTCAAGTTAAAAAAATGTACCTATGAGAGGAATTAAGGGAATGGGTGGCTGCAGCTCTTCCGATTCATCATTTTTTGACAAACACTTTCCGAGTTACCAAGACATGCAGTGAACACCTGACTGCACTCCTTTTAGCTTATTGACTGTTGGCTCACATGGTTCGGATTTCCACTTCCTGGGTCAGGACGAGGAGCCAGAGAGATAAATGTAACAGCTTTTGGATCCTGAGTGAAATATCTCCATTCTGTGGAATATGTAGACTGTGGGGTTTCTGAGAGGCTGCTACTATTTCCTTTGAGGCAGGCACAGTGCATTCATCAGTGACTGTACTGTTTACTCTTTATGATTGGCACAACACAAGCTCTGATTAAAAAAAAAAAGAAACCTCTGCCCTTGTATATGTTGCAAGCCGAAGTCCCGCAAAAACTATTTACTAAGGGCTTTTGTTTGGCTAACGTGGCTGTTTTCTGTGTATTCCTGCTACTATGCTGGCTAACCATATTTTTAAAATAGATTAAAAAATAAATAATGGTACATCCTACAATGTGGCAGATGTGTATGGGGGTAGACTGGTGATATATATATATATATATATATATATATATATATATATATATATCCTATATAATAATTCGCTAAGTTGTGTGTAACGCCCGACATGCGCAATAGACACTGCTACGTGTGCGGCAGTCATGCGCAGTAGAGACTGCCCGCGCCGCAGCTGATACAGAGCTGGGTGCGCCGAAGGAGCGTCCAGCTCTGTATCAGCCGAGGTGCGCCCAGTCTCCACTGCGTGTGACTGCCCCGCGACCGGCTGCCAGAGGCACTGTGGCCCGTGTAACGGGCTGTTCAACTAGTATATATATATATATATCCTGTATAATATTTCGCTAAAATGTGTGTAACAACGAAGTCATGCACAGTAGAGACTGCTGCACGTGCTGCTCCTTCGGAGCGTCCAGCTCTGTATCAGCCGTGGCGCGGGAAGTGTCCACTGCGTATGACTGCCCCGAGACCGGCTGGCAGTGGCACTGTGGCCCGTGTAACGGGCTCTTCAACTATATATATATATAGTCCTACAGCAGTTGTTACTATTATCATGTTTGAGTCAAATGTAAGTTATATTTATTCTCATACTGGCACATATTAATTATTGGTTATAGCAGTGGTCTCAACAGTAATATATGGTAGTGACCCTTCAGATCCCTGCTCCTCGTGATCATCATCTGGGCTGCTGTTAATATTACATTTGCCCAAGCTTTCTCTGTCATGTGTGGTTTCTGCTACCTGATACTCAGATGGTAATTGTCTCCAACATTGCTGCTTGATAGCTGTGTTCATTTAGAAGAAAGGATTGTTGTAGTTATTATTTAACCTCTTGAATGCTAGAGAGGTCTCAAGTACACTGAGCATCCACTGGGTAAACAGAGCCTGCTAATTTACAGTTAGTCCAGCGCCTAGCTTTGGCTTAAAATGTCAGTGCTGCCAAATTACAAGGTCATTCAATTCCCTTTTTTACCCGTCCATTGCCAATACAAAGTTTGAAGACTAGATCACAAATGGCTACTGGTTTGTAGCATGGCCATGGGTCTTTTGCACAGGCATTGACTGTCCTCCTTTGCTCACAATCCCATATTCATCCCACCCAGTAGTAAAGAAGAAAATCATAAAGCAAATTAAATAAAACTAGACTTATTCTGCATCTTTACTTTATTAAATAAACCTCTGAATGTTTTGAATAGAGAGTTTTCTGTTTGGATTCTATTGAAACTGTGTTTATCACAATATCAGGCAATCATATTTTTGCAGTTTTCTATTCTGATTATGAAAACAATTTTTCATCTGGACAAAAATTGTTTCACATTACTGCCCACCACTTGAACAAGCAAACATTCTGTAATTTTGTTTTCCAACTGATTATTACTGTGTGTCCAAGTTCCTTTCTGTGTCTCTAATGCATTTTCAAAAGCAAAGAGATTGATTTAGAGTTGTTTAAGGTAAATGGTTTGTGGAAATATCTTATTGCATGTGTCAAAAGGGGAGGCTGTTGTATAGTAAAATAAAAGTTACCGCTGAAAATGAAAGTGACTGTTGTCCAGAATGCATTGAGGTAGATGTACTAAAGAGCTGGAGTAATCCTATACTATAATTCGCTAAGGATGTTTGTCAGAAGTCACCCTGCGCAGAAGAGACGGCTGCACGAGATGCAGTCATGCACAGTACAGACTGTCCGCACGGCAGCTGATATGGAGCAGGATGCTCTGTATTCAGACCAGAGTCCTCTCTGCGCATCTTCCTGGGACCGCTTGGTCCCAGGAAGGTGCGCAGACAGGACTACGGTCTGAAGTCGGAACGCCCCGCTCTATATCAGCCGCGGCACATTCGGGGAGTCAGTACTGAGCATGACTGCAGAGCCGCCAGTGTTGGCCCATGTACACGGACTTTAAAACTAGTTTTGGTATAATTCAAATGCACCCTCGAAGACAAATAAAACATCATATTGATTTAAATGAGGCTTTAATCACTTGAATGCTAGAGAGATCTCCAACATGTTGTTTTGCAATGTATTGGAGACCTCTCAGCCATTCAAGGGGTTAAAATCCACATTGAAATCAATAAGAATTAGGAATTGTATATGTCCCCATTGGTGAAGTTAGTTTGACCTAGGATTGCTCTAGTTATTTTCAGTAAAGCAGCCTCAAAATTGATGAAAACGGGAAGAATGGTCACTAGAAACTTATCTCCCTTAAGTAATCTATCGTTTGATGTCATTTGTGATACTGTAAAATTATGTAAACCCTTAAACCTGAATTTTCTTGCAATTTAAAAGATAACTTAGCTACTGTTCTTTGTCTTTTAATAGCAATTTTTTAAATACATTTATTGCGTTTCTTTGAGCTTATTGCACAAAAGAAAAAAGAGCAATTCTGTAGCAAACCATGTGTACCATATTCAAGAAGTTAATTAGACACCTATTTAGCATTTAGTAATTTAAACATACTATTTTATTCAATAGGAATTTGGGGACATTTCTATTTGTTCCTTATGGTGCAGTTGGTTTGCACCGTAATTCCTCCTCTTTTGTGCACAAGGCCAAACTGTGTTTAATCAACTAACTCACACTACATTATTGAAGTTAAGTTATTGATTAACTACAGTAGTGTATGCGTGTGTGTATTTGATCAATACGATTGAATTAAGAGCTGGGGGAATTGATAAAATACAAGACCCTTTTCCCATTTGTTATCGATCAAAACACACAGTGTGATTGATCAAAACATTTGATTCATAACTTTGAAATGCATTGTTCTTTCCTTTTGAACAATCAAGTACAATATTAATCAACACTCAGGAAGCCCTTGTACATATGACATTTGACCTTGTCTTGCTGTATGATCACTTTAGACTTAGATTGAATATTGAATTTCATATTGCAAATGTTTTACCAGTAAAAATACATTGAGGTATCTCTTCATTTCAAGAATGCCCTGTACATCCTTTACAGTAAAAGTCATATATTTACAGAAATGTAAAAACAATATACACACAACGCATACACATATATATCTGATTCAGCTTGACTTCTGCTATTTTTTTGACCTCCTACTCTGCTTCCTGACTTGGTGTTCTTCTTAATTACCTGGTGTGACCCAGCCGGAACTCTGACTTAGTCTTCACCTGATGATACAAACATAATCATTAATTTAATTAATTAAAGGGTTTTTAGACAGAAAGAAGAAGTTGTTTGTAGGGAATTTATACTGGGAGAAGATGTGATTTTTCAAGTAGGTTATTCCAGATGTTTGGACCTCTGAAGGAGAGGGCAGATTAACTGGCTTCTTTCTTGTAGTGTGGAATTCTCAGTTAGTTGTTACTAGTAAAGCAGAGTTATAATTAGCATGATAATAAGTAATCACTGACTAATGAATGATTAATCTGGTAATAAGTAGTGTTGAGCGAGCACCCCGATGCTCGGGTGCTCGGGTGCTCTGACCGAGCACCGCCGGAGGCTCGAGTGCTCGGCCGAGCACCCGAGCCCCATTGAATTGAATGGGGCGACACGAGCATTACACCAGGCACCCCCTGCTCTGATGAGGGGAGGGTGCCTGGTCAATGCCCCCCTTCATCTCCACAATGTCCCCCTTCATCTCCGCTATGCCCCCTTCATCTCTGCAATGTCCCCCTTCATCTCCGCTATGTCCCCTTCATCTCTGCAATGCCCCCTTCATCTCTGCAATGTCCCCCTTCATCTCCGCTATGCCCCCTTCATCTCTGCAATGCCCCCTTCATCTCTGCAATGTCCCCCTTCATCTCCGCTATGCCCCCTTCATCTCTGCAATGCCCCCTTCATCTCTGCAATGTCCCCCTTCATCTCCGCTATGCCCCCTTCATCTCTGCAATGCCCCCTTCATCTCTGCAATGTCCCCCTTCATCTCCGCTATGCCCCCTTCATCTCTGCAATGCCCCCTTCATCTCTGCAATGCCCCCTTCATCTCTGTAATGTCCCCCTTCATCTCCGCTATGCCCCCTTCATCTCTGCAATGTCCCCCTTCATCTCCGCTATGCCCCCTTCATCTCTGCAATGCCCCCTTCATCTCTGCAATGTCCCCCTTCATCTCCGCTATGCCCCCTTCATCTCTGCAATGCCCCCTTCATCTCTGCAATGTCCCCCTTCATCTCCGCTATGCCCCCTTCATCTCTGCAATGTCCCCCTTCATCTCCGCTATGCCCCCTTCATCTCTGCAATGTCCCCCTTCATCTCCGCTATGCCCCCTTCATCTCTGCAATGTCCCCCTTCATCTCCGCTATGCCCCCTTCATCTCTGCAATGCCCCCTTCATCTCTGCAATGTCCCCCTTCATCTCCGCTATGCCCCCTTCATCTCTGCAATGTCCCCCTTCATCTCCGCTATGCCCCCTTCATCTCCGCAATGCCCCCTACCTCCAGTCCCTGGTGGTCCAGCGGAGCGTCCTCAGATCTGTGCCTCCTTCGGCACAGATCCCCGCCACCCGAACATGCCGGGCGAGCACATGGCGGTACTCGTACGAGTACCGCCATGTGCAGAGCAGAGCGATGCTCGAGCCGATCCGAGCATCGGCCGAGCATGCTCGCTCAACACTAGTAATAAGTGATCAATAAAACTAGGTTCTGGGAACATAATAGTGAAGTATAGTATGCCATTTAAAATACTGTTTTACTTATACCAATATTTATGTATAAGGTCATTTGCAGAATTTGTTGCATATAAATTTTGTTCATATTTAGCAAGGACAAGTATTGTCTAGGATTGTCTAAAACCTAATATTACTGTATTTTTGGTTTATGGAACATTTCCTTCCTAATCTGCAATATGCTAGAAGTCCCCCTGTGTAGCCTACTGCATGTACACTTCTAAAAGTGATTTTAACCCTGTTTAAGCCTATAAACATAGCATACAAATGTGTTAGATTATACAGGTGGTGTTCTATATGAACATAGGTGTCCAAAAGAAATAATTAACCTAGTGTAGCATGCTGAACCAAGAGAAAAGGTGTGGTAACATGTACTAATAAGTCAGCTTATATAAAATGATAGCTGTGATGTATTTTATGGACAGAAAGAGAGAGAGAGAGAGAGAGAGAGAGAATGATACTTTATGCATGTTTTTTGGTATGTAATACTCTAATTATTCCAAGCATACTATCTCACTATAATCTTCAAGTTATACTGGCATTACTAATGATCTTTACTGATCACAATTTTTATTTTTCGGTGCAATTTATGGTAAATGCATTATAATATATACCTATTTGTCACTCTGTCCACTGTATTCCGGGGTTTTGAGTGCCCCTTTTCCAGATTGGCTACCTGATCCTTAAAATCTGTTTCCTTCCTGTCTCCTGTGCCCTATCTTCAAGCTACATACTGTGTTTGACCTGTGATTATGCTTTTTTCTCTGTATCTGATTAATCTTGACTTCTACTATTTTTTTGACCTCTGACTCTGCTTCCTGACTTGGTGTTCTTCTTGATTACCTGGTGTGAACCAGCCGGAACTCTGACTTAGTCTTCACCTGATGATCTGGCTCTTCTGATTGATTACCTGGCTATGACTTTTGCTATTCCTGCCTTCGTTCTGCTCTGCTTTGAGCTCCCTCTAATTGCCTGGGTGGACATAGCCTACATCCTCTTGTTGGCTTCTTATTCTCTGCAAGTCAGGCAGATCACTAATTTCCCATAATCTGGATGTCTGATTAATCACTATCATTTCCAGCAATGACAATCATCCCATATTTGCATTTATCTCTTCCAGTTCCTGCTTTCGTCAGCTATCAGCTGGGAGAATTGTCTTTACCATACCTTAAATTTACTGGCAGAGCAATCTCTGGTAGTGTACAGTGTTTGCCAGAGGTTGTCACACTTGGACCATCTTTGACAGTTGTCTGCCAGGGTTATCTTTGCCACTTCTGAACTCTTTAGTAGACTCTCTGCACCCAATTGGGTAGCTTTCAATAAACTGTGTAATTCACAGGCATTTCATCCACAAATCGATCATAGCCAGCTCCTGCACACCTCCTGAGACACCACATTTGTCTATTTCTGATTGATAGTGTTTTCTCAGACTCTGAGATCTATATCCTCTGTATTACAGTTCCATAAGACCTCAGGCCTTCTCTCCTGTGAAATCCTTCAGTCGCAGAAGCTGTGACCTGGGTGGGCCTTGCTCCTAGTCTACAAGGTTCCCTCTTCCTACAGTGACATTGTCATTGCTCACTAGCCATACACCACAGCTACACACTCTTTGGTGCTAAGGAGGTCCCCATTACACATTTTAAGTATATTTGAAACCCTCAACCCTTTCTTTTTTTTTAAACAATTTTATTGAGAGGACAGTATTAATACATTACAAAATCATAGATAATGCACAGAGTAGTCAAAAACGAGTTACAATACAAAAAGTCAAGTAGGTATCATAATATGGAGATACAGCTGTCCCAGTTTAATTTTTATATTTTAAAAACTAAACCAGAACCAAACTCCCCACCCAGCTATTAACCTGACCACACCACTAACAAAACAAATCTCTCCCACCCTCCCTGAACCAAAACTATCCTCCCCTATCTCCTACCCTAACTAATACCCTAAAAGGACTCAAACCACCCACCCAGCCCTACTCCCCGGGAGAGGAGCACAATACCCCCTCCATATAGCATGTAGAAACGTAGCAGATAACTGCATATACATAAAATTATAGATGAATATCTATATAAATGAAGAAGTAACTATGATCTCCAGGAATAGCACAAACAGAGCATAAAGTATTATTTAACAATTAAGTATACAACACATAGCCCTCATTGATAGAGATTTCTAGAGTTGTGGTAAGAAGTCCATAGACCCCATATTTGATGGAATTTGCTCTGAGTACCCCTGTGCAGGTAAAGTTCCTTATAGTGAGGAATATTATGAGCCACTAAAGCAATCCATTGGTCATGTCTGGGAGGGCGTTCTGACATCTATGATTGTGCCACCACCTTTCGTGCCGTAATTAACAGTTCTCTGATTAATACAGTATGAAAATTTGAGTGGAGTTGGTCAGGGAGAATAGAAAATAAACACAGCTTTGGAGTAAACGACACATCCCACTGTACCACCGCCGACACAGTACGGAGCACAGCCATCCAAAACCCCCGAACTGGGGGACATTCCCCCCGCACCTCCTGCAGTGATCACTATCAATCCTGCCCATCGTAAAGAGATGTACAGGAGCATAATAGGATCTGTATAAGATTTTGAGCTGGATCAGTTGATGTCTGGCCGTAGCTGCCACCAAGTCAGGGCTCCTCAAAGCTATTCCCCATTCACAGTCCTCAAAGGCACCCACATCAGCCTCCCATTTAAGCCTGAGTCCATCCTCCTCCCTCATAGGAGCCTTATCCAACCACGAATAAATCAATTAGACAGGTTTAAGGGACTGTCTCTTCTTAGCCAATGTGACCAGTGGAAATTCTTGTATGTTAGGAGTATTAGCACCCCACACTCAACACTTTCTTTATTGTACTTACTATATTCTAATGAATTGTGAGACCTTTCTACATATATAATAGCAGGGTTTATCAGGGGTAAGGTGTACTTGTACCAAGAATAGGGAATAACTTCCTCCTGTCTACTACCTTGTTACACATAGTCTACAGTGCAGTTTCTGATGAGAGCACTGTGCCTTCCACACTCTGCAGGTTTTCAGTGCTAGAGGATACAAAGCAGCCCCAGAGCATCACAAGCCACCACCAGGCTTAACTATAGGCAGAGTGTTCTTTTCGGCGTATGCTTCTTTCTTCTTTCTCTAGACATACCGCTGATCCATCGGGCTGAAAAGTTCCAGTTATGTTTCATTGCTCCACAGAACAGAATCACAAAACTTCTGTGGCTAATTTATATGATTTTCAGCATATTGGAGCCAACTTTTCTTGTGCTTTTGGGTCAGTAGTGGTGTACGTCTTGGAGTTCTTGCATGGAAACCATCTGTATTTAGTACACACCTTACTGTGCTCACTGAAACCTCAGTGTCTGTTGCCACCATGTCTTGCTGCATGTCTTTTACATTCACTTGAGGGTTTTTCTCAACCAGCCTTCTCAGAAATCTGGTTGCAGCCATTGATAGCTTCCTTCTTCTGCCCCGTCCAGGTAGTATAACCAATGTTCCTTTGACTTTGAAATTGCAAACTATGATTCCAGCGGTGTTGCTAGGAACATTCAGTGCCTTTGCTATCTTTTTGTATCCTGTTCCTTGTTTGTGAAGGGTTATGATCTCTTCTCTTAATTTTTTGGACCATTTTTTGACTTATTTCTAACATGCAATCAAACATGGCACTCAACAAACTCTTAGCCAGTTCAGGCATTTCATGTGTTCCAACTCAAGCACACCTGGTGCAACTAATGAAGCCCTGGATTAGTTGAATCAGGTGTGCTTGAGACAACATCTGCTTTGCATACTTGTGCTGTTGTAAGGGATTCTATACGGGGGTTGAATAATTTTGAGACTGGAGAAGTCATTATAAGTTGGATTTTCAGCTGAATTTGGGGAAACCACTTGAAGCATTTGTTGTGATAAGCTATTTCAATTGCTTTTGTTTGATTTGTTCATTGCAAACAGCTGAAAGTCTGTACATTTTGACAATAAATCTGATGTGCAATGGGGGTTGAATAATTTTGATTACAACTGTAGTTTATCTTATATGTGGAATCGCATTAGTATCCCTCAAATGTCAAAGGTGCAGTAAACCCCAATATTGAATAATATCTCAATCTATTTTAGAGCTTTTTGATACAATAACATTAGCTCCACCTGGAAGAAGTTACAATTAGCCTCAAGAAAACACAGGTTTGGGATTTAATAACTTTTACATGAAGCATAATGTAGAAGAAAAACCAGTGCAATTTTAGTATTTTACAAACACTGCTATTTCTGCAGTTCTATCAAAAATAAATCAGGGGAATTGTTTGCTAATGATCTACACTTTATATGAGCCTTGCAGCTTTGCAGTCCTAGTAGTTTTTTATATGATGTTTATTTCACAGTGTTTGCTGTAATGCTATGAAGCATTTATATATTCCTTAAATGGTATATGCTGACTATTATTACTTGTAAAGAATACAGCTTTTGCCTAATGCTCTGAGAATTCTGGGCTATCTCTATGGGCTTGAACTGGTTATAATTAATGAGACTGCTCTATTTTAATGGCCAAGAATGATAATGATGCAGTGATAAGTATAGACTTATAAAGAAAAAATGTATTAATTAAGGCATAATGTGCAGTTGTAAGCAGTTTTATAGATGAATTGGTAGATAGTTGATTAAAGTTAATTTATTTTATGATTCTAAGTAATGGCTGCTACTACTTCTTTTGTATTATAATAAAAGTTTTTTGCATGAATGTGTATTTCATTTTTTTAGAACTACACTTCTTTTGTCATTTATATCTAGGAACAGATTAGCAAAGAAGCTTTTGTAGAGACTAAATTTAAAGACGTTATTCAATAAGGAATAGATAAAAACAAACTGTGTTACAGTATAATGTCTGTCCTTCCGATACTTTCTACAACCACTAAGGAACCATATAACTTAGTATAATTACAGAATGAAATCATGATTTTTTTAAGACATATTGCTGAGCAATAAAAGTGTGTGTATGTATAGCTGTTATTTTTATGCCTTTTACAACCAATATAATAGTTTTATACATCTAGTGTGAAAGCCTATTAAAATATGTACATTAAATATGGAAACATATGTAATAATATTGCTATAATTTCATTTTTATAATTCAGAAAAAAACATGTTGTGCAAATGCACAAGTTCTGAAAGGGAATGAATAAAATGCAATTAAAATACAAACTAAAATGATAGAACAGTACTGCCATGCCTACTTTTCAAATGATAGTTCTATGTTAATTTCCAGTAACAGTGACTCCTAGACTTTATTTAATTACTACCATGGAACACTATTATTCCTTTCATTAACTGCACCAGATTTCCAGTTTATCACAGATCATCTATCATTTTTTCAAATATATGATACTAGTTGAACAGCCCGTTACACGGGCCACAGTGCCTCTGGCAGCCGGTCGAGGGGCAGTCACGCGCAGTAGAAACTGCCCGCGCCACTGCTGATACAGAGCTGGACTGCGCATGTTGGGCGTTACACACAACTTAGCGAATTATTATATAGGATAATTTCACCATTCCTTCCATCCATTGTTTTATACATTGTTTTTCATCCTCATCCACTTCATTATAGGGATAGTAATATTTAAAATGTAAAAAATATATGTTGTAAGGTTTATCCCCCTGAGTAAAACAATTGTTTTAATACATTTAAAAATATATTTAAATAAAAAGCCATTTTTTGTACACACACACACACACACACACACACACACACACACACACACACACACACACACACACACACACACACACACACACACACACACATATATGAGCAAGGTATGCAGCTGCATAGCTTGCCTATTAACCCTTTGAGTATCATAGGGATAGGAAAAACATTGCTAAGCAATGCCTTCCTACCTCTCTGGTACTCAAAGGGTTAAGTGTTGAATGAAGGACAGGTTCTGTCAAATAAATGGCAGTTCCTATTCAATGGAGTTAGTATGTCGAATATATGCAATATATGTCAACATATTAAGGGGGGATATGTCAAAGGGGGGAACATTGTGTAGTGCTTGCTGCTTGTTTCAGTTTATTTTAACCCTTTGAATGCCACAGGGGTAAGCAATGCACATCCCTATGGCATTCAATGCCAGGGACGCGCACAGCCATTTTGGGGGGCAGGGGCTCAAATGAAAAAAGGGCACTTCTCATAATTATTTATTTATTTATTTATTTATTTATTTATTTTGTTAAAAGGGCACAAGGGCACTTTGGACAAAAAGGGCAGGTGCTCAAGCCCCCCTTGGTGTCTATGTGTGCACGTGCCTGTTCAATGCTGTCCTTGGTGCTGAAAGCCTTCTCTTTATTCCCCTACTGGCTGGGTAGGGAAGCACAGAGAATGCTGTTCAGAATTGTTGTAGTTCTCCCTGCTGTTACTCCATAGGAAAGTACAGGGGAGATCCCTACTGCGACAGCCTGAGACAGTTGAAGTGGAGACTGTGAACTCCAACAGCAGAGGCTGCTATCGGAGTTTACTGAATGAGTCGAAGTGTCACATTATCATATCAATACACCTCCTTGCATACGAACGTGTCTCATTATTCAGCATTTACATATGGAAATGAGTCCTTATGCTTCATCAAACTGATGAATGAAAATTCTTAAACCTGTCGGATTGATGTTGATGTGGGCATCTTTTTTTGGAGTGCTATTGATGTAATGTCATAGACAGTTTGGTGAATACTGTGGATGTGCCTACGACACTGCTCTGACAGAACATCGACATTTGTAGCCCTCTTCGACCTTTAGTGCATCTAGGTCATCGTGTGGGTATATCAGCGAGAGGTGCAGAGAGGATTGTACTTATCTTCTATTTTGCATATTTATTGTAGTTTAGTAGCGGGCTTTTGTTTTATCCTGCCCCGATTGCTGGATTAGTTCAATTTTTAATTGTGCGGTGGGAGGTGTGGGGCTCTACTATTGGCCAACTCTATTCACATATAGGGGTGGCACATGATGAGATACAGACGTGATATAGTTTATCTGTACTTAGTCCTGAATCTTTGGCCACAGTTCTGTGTTGGTTGACATAAAGTGAATGTTTTTAATTAGTAGACATAAAGTATTTGTCTTTTGTATTTTACAGTTTAGACAAACTATTCATTTTCTTATTATTCATTCCTTTTCCAGTCTCTCATTTAGTGTTTCCTATATTAGCACTTCAAATTTATTTTTTATTCTCTTTGTGTTAGGTATAAGTCCCTCGGTAAAGGGTTTTATTTGTTATAGCCTATTATATTATCACATTATCACTGTTCATTTACTATTTTCGGTGCTGGTTTTAGAGGAGTTGTTTCCATTTTTTTATTTACAATTGCCCATAACTTTGAGAGGAAAATTCATTTTGGGTTTCCAGTCTCTACAACACTTACACATTTCATAAAAATTAGTACATTGTTCTTAAACATAAATGCTATTTTACTCACAATGCTTAAGAGGTCCATTCTGGAACAGACCTAGTGCACCATAGGGGGTGACCATTTCCATTTATGAAAATGGTGCTTCTTAACCCCTGAATCCCAGAGGTCTCTAACACATTGCTTCATTATGTGTTGGAGACCTCTCAAGCATTCAAGGAGTTAAAAGCCCTATTTAATCAAAGGGGATTTTTATTTGTCCCCATTTTGCAATTGTTTGCCCCAAAATCACACCTCTTCATCGTCATGAATAAGACCCTGAGTGTTAACTTTTTTGAGGAAGTTGCATAACTCGAGTCATCTCTTGGGTCTTGGCTGCAATCCTTTTCATTGGCTGCACCTCGACTTTGGAATGTCTTCCTATCACCATTAGCCAATCATTCACAATAAGCACTTTCAAGCATCTCTTAATACCCATCTCAGTAAAAATGTTTTCCTTGTACACACTGATATTCACATAAAAATAATTCTGCACTTCCCTTACAAAAGTCTTGCATCTGCACTTACCATCCTCCTCTTGCTCCTAATGTTTCTGTATGTTGTCACAGCTACTAATTATACTGTAAGCTCTTTAGCACAAGGTTCACTTCTCAATGTATGTTTCACTTGGTTACTCTTATCCCCTACTAATAATGCAAATGATCACACTTTAGCCTGATGCTCTTAACCCTCTCCTATATTTTTTGTAGTGTACTATTTATGTTTCTATAAAGTGTTATACCCATGTATGATGCTATATAACAATACATAAATACATACAAGTTATCTTCTCATCAATTAAAACACAATAAAATCTACTGAACGGATTGATCTTAAATTTCCCAGGAGCACAGAGGATGTGGGGTACTAAACACTAGGGATGTGTGAAAATTATCACCTCAAACCAAAATTGGTGGAAATTGGCACTTCTGGCTTGGTGAATAATTTGCCACGAAAAGTGCTGTTTTCCCACTTTTTTTTGCCTAGCTCATTGCATTAATATCAATGGAAAGACTGAATTTTCCCCACCACATGGCAGTTTATTCTTCTTTTCCTGTAGCCATATAAAAGGGTGTCAGGCTCTCACAGCATGCAATTCCATGTTCGTGAGAGGAGAAAGCAGCCTGTTTTTCAGCTAGAGAAGACAGACAAATAAAGTAGATTTGAAGCTTATTTTAGGTAGGATGTTTGTTCTCTGTATTAGGGGAATCTGAGGGCACTGTAGGGGAGAAGAAGGGAGGAAAGAGTTTGACCCCAAATACCCAAAAATTCTGGGTGAGTGACTGGCAAGATACAGGCAGCTAGGGTCCAGTTTGCTTTCTGATCTTTCTGTTATTATCATATGTTTGTTGGACATGTATGGGGGTGTGAGAAGAGAGAAAATGAGGTTGATCACAAATACCCCAACATTCTGTCTGACTGATTTGATTTGAAATATACAGGCAGCTGCATTACAAACAATTTCCTTGCTGATCTTGCTGTTATTGTCTCTGTGCTGGGGAAGTCTGGGGAAAGAAGTTTTGATTTTTAGTTATATTTTTTTCTATAGACTTTAATAAAATGGACAAACTGTAATAAGATGGACAACTTAAAAAAAACATAAAAATAAAAAAATAATACAAGTATTAGGTGACAGACAGCTGAACGAGAGCCTGAGATAAGCTGTGTAACTGAGGCAGACGTGATAGACAGCAAACAACATTGATGGCTAAGGCAAGTCATTGTACTCCATCAGCTGTGTTTTGTGCTGAAGAGTAAAAACACTCACAGTAGATGAGAAACTCAAAAAGGGCAGGGGGAGGGGGAATGGTGAAGTATTGCAGGGATGTGGGAGTAAAGCTGTAGTTCAAAAACTAACTGCAGCCATGGTTGCTGCAGTCTGTGCAATAAATGATGAAGGATGCAGTTTGTCAAGGTCCCACCAAAAGTTTCACCACCACCAGTGCAGTACAAAACAAATATAAGAACACTGAAGTTAACAACGGAGGGCAATGCTGATGCTGACCTAATTATGACTGATGATGATGCTGATGCAGATCTAGACTACATACCTCCAGCATCCTTATCTTCTTCAAATACATATGGAGTTGAGAGTGAGAGAGATGATGATATGGCCAGAAAGTAAGCAGAAATGCAAAGGCTCAATCTTCCACTACTGAAATAGAGCACTGTGCCTGTCTATAAACTGTTTGAGAAACCACTGGAAACTCTGACACTGGACACGCAAACATGACAAAAAGTACATAGTCATCCTGTCAGTCATCATCAGCCACACACACTTGTATTGAGTAACTAGCAGCAACAACAAAAGCAACACATATTATTAACATCCACAAGCTTAGCTATGAAAAGTGCCTCTGCTGCTGCTAGAAATGTTATACCTTTGACACCTATTAGAAGTAGCAGTAGAACTGCATCAACATCAAGCCCAGTAGTAGCAGCAGCAGCCCCTCAAGAACTCTTCAGTCCACGAAGTCCACAGTATGGAGGTACTTTACTCAGGATCCAAAAGCTAAGCATATTGCTCTGTGCAAAAAAGAATGTGTCCAAGGGGACACCTAGGCTCCCACCTAGGTACCTCCTCTTTGAAACCCCACCTGAAGCACATCCACTGGTCTGACTGAGAGACACACTATCAACAGGTCAGAGATGCCACAACTAGCAGTAGCAGATGCACTCAAAAAGTTCCCAGGGCTCTGGGCAGATAAGAAAAGTAGCAATGTTATTTATGTGTCAGAGAGTGTGCCACAGCCAACATTTAGTTCATTCTAAATAACACATATGAATCCTGCTGCAGAGGAATATGATGACTCTGGTTTTGCTATAGGATATGGCAAGAGTCATACACTGCCCAAACATTCTCCCTCTATTGCTACCACCTCCTTTAGTCATGTTGTTAACCCTTTGAGTGCCAGAGGGGTACGCAACGCATTGCAAAGCAATGCGTTGCGTACCCCTCTGGCACTGAAAGGGTTAAAGCAATAAAGTTCTAGGGTTCTTCTACCATATCCTGTCAACCCACACTGAGTTTGTGGAAATGAGTTAAAAAGTCATAAAAACAATCCCAAAATACACCTGTGGAATGGCTAGGTTGTCAAGATGTTCTCAGTAGACATGCTGCCGTATTCTTTTGTAGAATATTGAGGCCACATGTATTAGCAGCAGCACAGATAAGGAATTTTAGTAGAGATGTGAAGAAGGGTTGCTATCATCTACCAAAATTGGGCATCGGACCACCACTGTGACCAATAAGTAATGTGTATCAGTAATCTGAGAAGGATAGCTTACATTTGACATAAACATGATCATGGTAAAAACTTGTGTAGGTATATATATATGTATATATATATATATATATACACACACACACACACATCAATCACACCACACCAGTCTCCCCACCACCACTACCACACACATCTGCCACATTGTAGGTTGTACTTTTTAATCTCTTGACACCATCATGACTATGTGCCCGTGTCACTTAAGCAAGAAGTTAATGTTGTGGGCAAAGGACAAAGGCACTCTGCACATATTTTCCAAGGCATATGTTGTTGTAGGACTCACAATTTATAGCATAGGAAACATAGATGAAAAATTTATTGGCAGTGGTGAAAAGGAGAAAACTTTTGTGAAAAAATGCAAAAAGTCAAACAGGACATTTTTCTCACTTTTCGTCCACCCCAACTAAACACTTTACATTAAGTGGAGGAAAATGTAGCCTTGTTATGAAGATATATGGAATGACATGTTTGTTATTAAACATGAACATGTACAGCAGTGTTGTCTGATAGCAGTGTTGTCTCTTGATCTACCAGTAAGCCCCCACCACCTGTTATGTCTCTATCTCTATAAGTCAGTGGTTCTTATTTTTTTTTTTCTCATGGCATTCTTAATACACAAAATGAAATTTTCAGGGCACCCCTAAAATGTTTAAGTCATTTTGTCAGGAGAATAAGGTACCAATTCATAAATATATAATTATTCTTAGATCCCACAATGATGGATGGGCGTGAAGTCCAATTTTTCCCCACATGAAATTTAGCACAGTTTTCCACTTTTCCACAGTTTTTGCTGTAGGAATTTTATGGCATGGCAGGAGGCTTCATATTTTGCATAATCTTACTTTACTGATCCTCACACAGCAAAGAAAAAAAAACATATAAAACTAAACAACCAATATGCCTAGGATATATAAGTCCAACCCTGCATCACAGCTTCCTCTTCCTTTGCTGCTACTCATACAAATCAGTTGCTTTCTGGGCTTACTGCTTTGATTGTGCTATTGAGTTTACTATTTAACCACTGTTTTATCCTTTGTTTACTCTTGACTATTGGTATCTTGTTTTATTCTACTGCCTTTCAGAAAGGTTTTTTTTTTGCCTCTCCATTTCTTTCCTGTGCCTTTTTTCGATTGTCCAGGCTTTCTTTTGCCCCTCTGAGCCGTTCTGGTTCAGACTCCTGGTCTGCCCTTTTCCCTGCTGAGATCTCAGCCGCCATTTTGTTTGTTACTTGTACCGGGTCCGGATCGCTTCCCAGTGCTGCTATCTCCCTCCTGGGTTTAGCAATTAGTTCCCCTTGCCTCCCCACGTCCCTTTTACAATCTTTTCATTGTCTCTCTACCCCATTCACCTTCCTAACGGAGGCCATTTTTAGTTGGGGCATTCTTTTAATTGCTGCTGTTGTCTGTCATAGACCTTGCCTTGTGCCCCTTACTTATCTTCTAAATGCCCCTTAAATATTATTCCTAGCAGGTGAGCCCTGCTCTTTGGTCCTCCCTTGGTGGGTGAGCCCCACTGACTGTCTGCACTGTCTACATTGTCTGGATGAGCCCCATTTACAATTTTCCAGACAGTTTTTTTCTGGTCTCTTCATAGACCTATCTGATCTGTCTATCATGGCTGACCCAGCCCCTGATCTTACCTCCTCCCCTCCTGATGTCCAAGCCTGGATTCAGTGGACTGTTAGAAAGGCTCTTAACAATTTGCCTCCTGCCCCCTCGGTGCCTGCCACCCCTCAGGTCTCCATTCCTCCCCTCTCAGGCTCTGAGTCAAGAGTAAACAAAGGATAAAACAGTGGTTAAATAGTAAACTCAATAGCACAATCAAAGCAGTAAGCCCAGAAAGCAACTGACCTGTGTGAGTAGCAGCAAACAAAGAGGAAGCTGTGATGCAGGGTTGGACTTATATATCCTAAGCATATTGGTTGTTCAGTTTTATATTTTTTTTTCCTTTGCTGCTGTGAGGATCAGTAAAGTAAGATTATGCAAAATATTCGCCTTTAATAAAATTCATATTATTCAGTCACAAAGCTAGAATAATCTCCAATTTTCACCCATAGCAAAACCAGTAGTTTTTCTGCCTTTTTGCTAAGAGCATGGTTCAATTTCCCACCTATGTTATTTAACAGGGAGAAAAGCAGAGTGTAAGAAGACAAAGTGAAAGAAAGCCAGAGAGAGACAGAGAGAGAGAGAGAGAGATGGGAAAATACATATAAATAAAATATTTAGCCCCTTAAGGACCATGCCTTCTGTGAGATCTCTGGAGGACCAAGTTTTATTATTATTTTTTTTTAATAGAAGTGATATGTGATCACAATGTAGCATCCAGCTGTGCTGCTATCACAAACTTCCATGATGTGCCAGGACCATCACCGGTGCTTAATGCCTGGAGAGCTGTGACGGTCCCAGCACTTCATCGTTCTGTAAGGTGTTAAAAAATTAAGAGTTTTTTTAGTGGATCATAGTGCTGGCAGACACTATTACCTCCATTGCTGTTGAAAAAAATGGATGGAACCTGAGGCTAGTGATTCTGAGGAGGACAAATTCACTAACACTAATGGTGGAAACTCCAGTGCTAAAGGGACTGGGAGCCCATATTCCCCAGACCCAATGATCCCAAGTCCCCCAACATTGTCCCTTGTTATTTGGGGGCAAATTTTGAAGAAGGCAGAAGTGGGTTGCTCTGTGAGTGGAACGGGTTAGCTTCCTGTGCCTGCTGCTACTTCTACTAGTGGGAATTCTTCTACTGAAAAGGAGGAGGTGGCAAGTGTGACAGCAGGGGACCCTCATCCACACTTATCATCCTCAAGTAGAGCCACCACCAGAGAACAGCTAGAGACTGGTGAGGAACTTAATGAGAGTGAGGGTAGTGGTAGAGCAGCTGGTGCAGAGGAGAGCAAAAGGGTGTTTTGGTGGGAAAGTGAAAAGGAATGGGAGAAAAAGAAACAGATGGGGTTGGGCATCACCACTACCACCAGCAGTAACATTGTGGCGTTTGCTGCAGACTTTCATCTGTCTCAGCAGCAGGGTGGTGATAAGAGGGCTAGTGTGATACAATCTGACCGCTATGGCTACCAAAGAACTGACTCCTTAAAGCAGCAATGTGGGACCAGGGCCTGCCCCACTTGCCATCAATAATCCTGGTCTAGCACCAGTGATGATGTTATGGAAGAAGCATCACCTGCCCCAGGCAGTGAAGGTGATTGTGGAGAAGAAGAAGGCCATACTTCTTCACCTCTCCCCTCACTTAAATTGTTGTTGTGGGAATATTTTTCCCTTGGGGCAGGCTCAGTGCATTCATTAGCGACTGCACTGTGCACTATTTTTGAGGGCTAAGGCAAGGCATCACATTCCATCACCTGTGTATTGTAGAGAGAAAACACACAGAGTAGTTGACTAAGGTCCAGCAACCGCACAAGGGAAGGGGGGAGGGGAAAAGATAAATTACTGCATGGATGTGGGAATAAAGTGGTAGTTCAAAAACTACCTGCAGCAATAGTTGCTGCAATCTGTGCATTAAATTATGCTGATGATACAGTTTGTCATGGTCCCACCAAAAGCTCTTCCACCACCAGCTCCTGAAAAAAAAATATAAGAAGAACACTGAAGATGACAACAAGTCGCATTCTAGTGTTGATGATAGCAATGGCATAATGGCGAAAGGTGTAGTAGCTGAACAAACTACTGCCTCTGACAGTGAGACAAACAAGTACAAAACACCTGTCCTCAAAGTAATAGCGAACTTTGCGAAAATAAATGTAAAAAGACATTGTTTGACACCTCTAAAGAGTAGAAGAATATAAGAGCAGTGGGCAAGAAGCTTGGGGTGATACTGATGCTGAGGTTGACCTAATGATGACTTAAGATGATGATGCAGATCTAGAATGTATCCCTTCAGGATCCTCCTCTTGTTCAGATACAGAAGAACTTAAGAGTGAAAGAGATGATGCCATGGTCAGAAAGTTAGAAGAATGACAAAGGCTCAGTCTTCCACCATTATAAAAGAGGACCGTGCCTGTCTATAAACTGTTTGAGTAAACAATTGGAAAGTCTGACCCTGGACAATCAAAAACGGAAATAAGTACACAGTCATCCTGTCATCATCAGCAGCATCATCACGACTTCCCAGTCCAGGTCCCAGTTATCCACACATACTTCCGCTGAGTAACCAGCAGCAACAACAACAACAGTAACACAGATTATTAACCTCCACAACCTTATCTATGAGGAATGTCTCTGCTGCTGCTGGGAGTGCTGCACCTTTGACAGCTAGTAGTAGTAGCAGTAAAATTGCAGCAACATCTAGCCCCAGTAGTAGAAGCAGCCCCCTAGGAACCCCTCAGTCCATGAAGTCCATAGTATGGAGATATTTCACTCCAAAAGCTAAATATGTTTCTATCTGTTTTCTCTGCAAGGGTAGTTTACACCTAGGCAGTGGCACCTCCTTTATGAGATCCCACCTGAAGTACAACCGCAGGTCAGACTGGGAGATACACTATCAGCCGGCTAGAAGTGCCACAACTAGCAGCAGCAGAAGCACTCAAAAAAGTTCCCAGGGCTCTGGGACAGATAAGGAAAGCAGTGATGTTATTTATGTGTCAAAAAGCACGCCACTGCCAATAGTTAATTTATTCCAAATTACACCTCTGGCTCATGCTGCGGAGGAATACGATGACTCTGAGTTTGCTGTAGAAGCTGGCAAGAGTCATAGACTACATGCATGCTGCCTCTACCTCCACCACCTCCTCTAGTCATGTTCTTAAAGCAATAAAGTTCCAGGGTTCTTCTGCAATGTTCTGCCAACCCATACTGACTGAGTTCCTGAGTGTGAGTCAAAAACTTCACAAAAACAATCCAACAGTATTCCTGCAGAATGACAGGATTGCCAAAATGTTGGCAGTGGACATGCTGCCGTATTCTTTTGTAGAAACTGAGGTTTCAGAGAACTGATGTGTAGCTACATCTCCACGTTGGCATATCACGAGCTGCAGTTATTTTCCCAGAATGGCTGTGCCTGAATTGTACAAGCAGAAAGTCAGGCCAGATGTATCAAGTAAAATAGATGAGGAGGAGGGATGTGAAGAAGGGTTGCTACCATCTACCACACTTGGGACCACTGCTATGACCAATAAGTAATGTGTAACAGTAATCTGAGAACAAGGATATCTTACATTTGACGCAAACCTGATAATTATAAAAACTGCTGTTGGAATATATATATATATATATATATATATATATATATATATATATATATATATCACACCCCTCGTGTTTTTGTAAATATTTTTATTTTATCTTTCATGTCACAACACTGAAGAAACGACACTCTGTTACAATATACAGTAGTGAGTGTACAGCCTGTATAACAGTGTAAATTTGCTGTCCCCCTCAAAATAACTCAACACACAGCCATTAATGTCTAAACCTTGGCAACAAAAGTGAGTATACCCCGAAGTGGAAATGTTCCAACTGGGCCCAAAGTGTCAATATTTTGTGTATCCACCATTGTTTTCCAGCACTGCCTTAACCCTCTTGGGCATGGAGTTCACCAGAGCTTCGCAGGTTGCCACTGGAGTCCTCTTCCACTTCTCCATGAAAACATCACGGAGCTGGTGGATGTTAGAGACCTTGCACTCCCCCACCTTCTGTTTGAAGATGCCTCACAGATGCTCAATAGGGTTTAGGTCTGGAGACACGCTTGGCCAGTCCATCACCTTTACCCTCAGCTTCTTTAGCAAGCAGTGGTCATCTTGGAGGTGTGTTTGGAGTCGCTATCATGTTGGAATACTTCTCCAAAGGGAAGGGATCCTGCTTTGTTTCAGTATGTCAGAGTACATGTTGGCATTCATGGTTCCCTCAATGAACTGTAGCTCCCCAGTGCCGGCAGCATGCATGTAGGCCCAGACCATGACACTCCCACCACCATGCTTGACTGGTTGCCAACACACAAGCTTAACACCATCTGAACCAAATAAGTTTATCTTGGTCTCATCGTACCCCAGGACATGGTTCCAGTAATCCATGTCCTTAGTCTGCTTGTCTTCAGCATACTGTTTGCGGGCTTTCTTGTGCATCATCTTTAGAAGAGCTTTCCTTCTGTGATGACAGCCATGCAGACCAATTTGCTGCAGTGTGCAGCGTATGGTCTGAGCACTGACAGGCTGACCCCCCACACCTCTTCAAACTCTGCAGCAATGCTGGCAGCACTCATACGTCTATTTCCCAAAGACAGCCTCTGGATATGACGCCGAGCACGTGCACTCAGCTTCTTTGGTTGACCATGGCGAGGCCTGTTCTGAGTGGAACCTGTCCTGTGAAACCGCTGTATGGTCTTGCCTACCGTGCTGCACCTCATTTTCAGGGTCTTGGCAATCTTCTTATAACCTAGGTCATCTTTATGTAGAGCAACAATTCTTTTTTTCAGATCCTCAGAGAGTTCTTTGCCATGAGGTGCCATGTTGAACTTCCAATAACCAGTATGAGAGAGTCTGAGAGCGATAACACCAAATTTAACACACCTGCTCCCCATTCACACCTGAGACCTTGTAACGCTAACAAGTCACATGACACCTGGGAGGGAAAATGGCTAATTGGGCTCAATTTGGACATTTCCACTTAGGGGTGTACTTTTGTTGCCAAGGTTTAGACATTAATGGCTGTGTGATGAGTTATTTTGAGGGGGACAGAAAATTTACACTGCTATACAGGCTGTACACTCACTACTTTACTACCTTACATTGTAGCAGAGTGTCATTTCTTCAGTGTTGTCACATGAAAGATAAAATAAAAATATTTACAAAAATGTGAGGGTTGTACTCTGTAATCTGAAAATAATTGTGCTCTTGGCTAAAAACTCCTGTTGTTGATAATGATAACATTTATGGGCAATATTCCATTTCAGTGGATAATTGTTTTCACGTATTTCACATTGAAATGTATTAGAAATGTTATAGATAAAATCCTTTCTAAGATATCAAATGTAATGGAATCCAGGCTAATACCTGTTATTCTGATGTAAAGACAGTTCAACAATAACAGCAGGATAAACTTGAAAAGCAGGATGTTTTCAGTTTAAAACATAATAATTATTCCTTTTTACCCCAAACAAATATTTTCCTTAAATGTTGATTCTTGTTGTTCCTCTGAATCTATTCCCATATAAGATACTATTTGCTTTTATGTAAATTTATGCTAATTGAGGCAGTCTATTATAAAATGTGAGCAGCATGTTGTTTGGTGGAAAAGATGTTCACATAAAATATAACAATTATTTTTCAATATGTTTCCAACAAAGAAAACAAAAGCATCTAAACTTTTTTATTTTACTGCTCCCCTTTCACTCCCTGGATAACTCTTGCTCATCAAATAGTTGCCCTTGAGAACAAGACTTCCACATGCAAATGTTCTACTGGAGGAACTAACATAAGTCACAGGCAGAGAGTGTGTCAGACTACGAATAATGCCACATTCAATCAGCAGGCCAATGTTACATTATTACAATGTACCATAAGAATGTATTTATAATGAATGAATAAAACTCTGGCTTGGGCTGATGCATAGATTTCCATACCTAGAAACTGATATAAATTTTAAACAACTTCCAACCCTGGAAAGAGACAAGTAGATTGGCGAATAAAGTACATGCTCTAAATTTATTGCAGTCCTTTCAATCTCTGCCTCAAATGTAAATCAGTCATTATTCAAAGATGGGCAGAAGAGTTATTATTAAAAATGTTATTTCTCTTTTAAAGGAACACTAGCACATAGAAAATGACCAGGCGGAGATGCACTAAGGTGTGATAAAGAGGTGAAAAAAGCAGAGTTTGCTTCTTCAGTGATATCCCTTCTCCATGTCCTATGTTATTCTAGAGAGCCTATGCACTAAGACTATGTAGAATAACATAGGAACTGGAGAAATTATATCATTGGGGAAGACATGTCTACATTATCACCTCTTAACACTTCTTAGTGCATAACCTCCAGTGTTATATATACTTCTTTACCCTGTATTTCAATCAGCATTTGTAAAAATTCTCAATTTGTTTTTTAAGACCTTAAAGGAGCAGTAAACTTTTTTATAAAAAATATATATATTGTAGGGATTTTCCTATTGAGTAAAATAAGAGTACTCCCACTGCGGAGAGATTTATGTTTCCAGAGTTATTACAGTTTAAACCCATGTTTTTTTTACATTAGCAATGCACTCTAGTGGTCAAATTCTAATTATATTTCCTGTTAGATTCTAATGGAAAGGAAAGTAAGAAAAGTCAGAGACATACAGTTCTCCATAGAATGTGATAGAAACTGCCTCTCACTTCCTGTCAGTTACAACTATCAGGAAGTAAACACAGTAAATTCACTTCATGATGATTTAAACTGCTATAATTTTTGAATAAAAAATCTGACAGCGATGGGAGTGACCTTGTTTTATTCAGCAGGAAAAGTCCTATAAAATATAGGTTTTCATAAAAAAATGTTTACTGCTCCTTTAAATCTAGTCTTGCATATTCTTCAAGCAAGAATACATTTTTGCCTTTTCCAGGGCTTCCATCTGCTTGTCCATAAATATATTTAAGTGGGCTGTGATAAATAACAGCTTTTCTGAACATAAGAGCAGTAGACACTATTTACAGTAGAATCTTTAGCTCTCATCTCTAAATTAATTCAGCACAAACAACATTAAGTAAATGCTCTCTGAACAGAACAATGTATACAAAAAGCAAGTTTAGGATTATATTTTAATGTAACTTTGAGCAACTCATTTTTACATATGCTACTTGTAAGTATGTGATACATAAAGTTATTGAGACCCATTTTATATTTTGGTATTAGCGTTCTTTTAAAGGAAATATCAGATTTGCTGGATTCACTGGTTAATTGTTTAATGCAACCAAGCAAAATGTATTGTTGTTTGGGGGCCAAAATAAACTTTTATTTGACAGTATGTATATATGCCCCCATTTTGTATATGGAAACATTTGTTTTTTTCATTATTCTACCTCTGATTGTTTGCATGAAATTTGAAAAGCTGTCATACAATACCAGCAATTAAATAAACGTTTTCATGTTTACTGATAGGATTTATGGATATTTTGGCCACCAGTGATTAAATGAGCAAGCTGTATCTTAGATTTTCTAAACAGAAAGCATTTTTAATGTTATTTTTATTAGTTTGTTTCTTTATACATTTTTACTATTTGTGCACTGCATTTATTATTAAGAGAAATTCACAACTTTCTCTCTCTAGTGAGAGTGGAAGCACTCTGTCTCAAACAGCAGGCTCCCCTTAGCATCTACTCACATGGGAGTTCACTGTTACTGATGACAGCCTGCCCAGTATATTAGATCATTACATTTTGATGGATTGTAATGGGTTAAGTTTTAAACAAGCCAATCCAACCAGCTTCTGTCACTTGCTGTTAGCGATCTGTCGCCTGCACAGATACTTCTGTAAAAAGTTGGCCTTCTAGTTCTGGGGTTAATTAATCCACTGAGCGTGAGAGGGGTTTCCATCACATTTAGAAGCAATAAGTTGGACACCCTGCTGGGTCTGAAAGGATTAAACTATCCACTCTATTTTTTTATCCTGTGTGCTAAAGTCAAACACTCCTTGAGATTTAGCTTACAATGTAAAATAAAAATGTTATATAAAATCAATACAGTAAATTATAAAACATATCTGTAGCCAATAAAATCATGAGCACAAGTGGAATTCTCATTTGTCCTAAACAGTGCTTTATTGCATTATCATAATGTAATTGCGAGGAGACCACCCACTCTTGTGTTGGAGGATAAAAATAGATTAGGAATGACGATGCAGAATTCGCTGAATTGCTATTTAGCTTTAACCCTATTACATAGTAAGTCATTGTAAAGACTACTAAAATAAACCCAGTTTGTAAATATTCTAAAACATGTATACGTATAAGAATAGGTGCCTCTAAATCTATTTAAAAGATGAATTTACTGGGAGGAATGTATAAATATGCTCTTGGACGTTAACCTTAAAATGTAACACTTGTCATTTGAGTATGTACTAAAGCATTTTACCACATTACCACAAACAGGTCGTTTAGTGCAATTCAGATTTAACCAGAATTAACCAGGTGTTTATTTACTTGTGTTTTGTCTATGTGCGTGTATGTGTACTTATATTTTAGCATTTGTGCATCTGTGCATGTGTGTGTGTACATGTCTCTATTTTCTTATATGTGCGTGTATGTATGTCTGCTTGTATGTGTGTATGTGGATTTGTGTGCTTTTGCTTGTGTACCTTCCTCTGGCACTCAAAAGCTTAAGCCATTTTCTTGTGCATGCTTTAGGGCACGTATAAGTGGCTTGCTGAAATTATTAATGATATAGAGTGCTCTGATGGTATTATCCACAGAGATCATACATTCTGAAGTGCATCCATTGGTAGAGTCATACGTTTGCTGTCATAAAAAAGGGAAGGGCAATAGAGTGCTTCTTTCTAAATATATGCCTCATATTTAAAAGCAAGCACTAAAAGAAGAAGCTTATTATAAACGTATTGTACAACAGTTGCTAATGACTATGGGGACGTAGCATATGTTTCAGCACCACAAATTCATCTTTGCTAAACCTGACACTCTGCATAACTCATTATGCCACTTTATCCTCCAATGTAATTAGACAACCCATCATTGTAATATATATGAAGAACTCAATTGGCTAACACTCAAATCTAGATGTGCCCTTCACCACTTCTCTAGAAAGATGTTCTCTAGAAGATATGCTCTTCACCACTTCTCTAGAAAGCTATCAGACTGCCTGAGCAGTATGTTCACTCCAGCTCTCCATACTAACTATAGCCTCCACTCCACTGCTAACAACTCACTGAGTATACCACACTACAAGAAAGAAGCCAGTCGATCTACTTTCTCCTTCAGAGCCCCAAAGGTCTGGAATAACCTGCCTGACAAAATTAAATCTCCCAGTATAAAATCCTTAAAAAGAACTGCTTCATTACTTCTAGAAACTATATGTAACTGTATATAAATGTTTACTATGTATGTTTGTCTCTCTCTCTCTCTCTCTCTCACTCTCTCTCTCTCTCTCTCTCTCTCTCTCTCTCTATATATATATATATATATATATATATATATATATATATAAAAGAATAAGCCTCATTGCATAATTCATGGTACCTCACACACAGAACATAATTTATGTCTCCTCAGAAAACAAACACACATTGAACAGAATGCCTCATTACATAATTTATGTCTCATTAGGAGACACAACTCCCATTGGGTGATTTAATGGGGACATTACTGCTCCCATTGGATGATTCAATGGGGGCGTGTTTATCATACAGGGAGTTAGCCCGTTCCCTCCAGCCCGCCCACCACTATCCAACTGACAAAAAAATATAGCTGCCACTCGCTCCTGAAGTAGGGGATATCAAGAACTTCTCCTGGTCCACACATATGGTCACTCAGGATCATGACCCCACAAACACACTGTTTCACCTCCCACAGATAATTGTAACCCTCCATACACACTGTGTCATCTCGCACTGATAACTGTAACCCTCCATACACTCTGTGTAACCTCCCACAGATAACTGTAACCCTCCATACACTCTGTGTCACCTCCCACAGATAACTGTACCCCTCCATACACTCTGTTACAGTACGAGGGTGTAATGTTTCCATAAAATACAAACTCAGGGATAAACTTAATAGCAACTCTTTTATTTAACCCTTTCAGTGCCAGAGGGGTACGCAACACATTGCTTTGCAAAGGGTTAACTCTTTTCATCTCTTCAGTCACCTCACTGTCTGTTTTCATCGGTCACTCCTCCACTTCCTGCTTCCTGATTCCCGCCCTTTCTCCTTAAAGGGAGAGAGATGCTTTGCTGTATGTTACAGAGGGCAAGCCTCAAACACCACTTTCTATTTGATCCCTCAGCATATTGCTACGTTGCCTCAACTGAAGAGCTACTGTGTGTTATACTGCTATGTTACCTCAGCTTAAGTAAGGAGTTACTGTTCCCATTGGGTAATTCAATGGAGGAGTGATTTAAATCATTCAGGGAGTTGGCCTTCCCCCACTATCCAGTCCGCCCACCAATATTCAAGTGACTGAAAAAACAAAATGGCTGCCACTTGCTCCTACACCACAGACTCACACACAAGCCACACACACACACACACACACACAAGCCACACACACACAAAAGCCACACACACAGAGTCCCCAGGTGTCCCTCCACCAACCTGAGGCACACAATGAGCTGATCCTACAAAGAGAGGGTGGGATCGGCTCCAGTGTACCTTCATTTCTGGTATCCGCAACACAACATTGTTTTCGGCTCCTGGTGCACAATGTGCTTCTGCTGCAGGAAGCCCAGCTGCTTCATGTAGCTCGGAGGCAGGCAGGCCCAGTACCAAATCCTTCATGTTCCCCCTTCATGAAGCACAACATTCCACCCCGCAACAACCTGGTCATGCGTCCCTTCAAGGAGATCTCTACAAGCAGCAGCTGGATGTGGCTATTACCCGTGGCTGAGGTGCTGGAGAAGACCATGCTGGGGCCACTCTGTAGTACACACTGTTACACACAAGCTTCTTCACTGCCACACTCTGCCCGCTGTCACACACCTGCATTGTGTAAGTACCCTGGCACAAAAAATATACATGCCGCACTATAGCTGCTCCAACAACACACACCATCTCTGCTCCAACCACACACACCATCCCTCCTCAGTTCCCGCTCTCGGTGCCTGGGCTGCATCTCTAGTAACGCTCTTGGCCGAGATGTCTTCCTGGCCAGGGAGCCGGGCTGGCGGTTGTCTGGCAGCCTCTGAGTGTGCATGTACAGAGTCCACTTCAGGGACTGTGTACTCCATGACTCTCGCTACATACTGGGACAGCTGGTTAACCCTTTCAGTGCCAGAGGATTAAGCAACACAATGAGCAATGCCTTGCCTACCCCTCTGGCACTTACAGGACCGTAATAATATCTGTATGTGTGTTTGTGCGTGTGTGTGTATGTGTGTGCGTGTGTGTACGCATGTATGTACATGTGTATGTATGATCAATGTCTGTATATGTCACTGTATCTGTGTGTGTCTATGTATGTGTGCAATATGATTCTTTCTGCTTCACACAGTACACAAAAAACATCAGTCAATACAGCTAAATGAAATGTAAAATACAAACAAACACAAAAAATTCTTACAAAATACCTTCAACATGCCACCTACAACATTTCAAACAAAAAAATGCTACATAACACATGCCCTACTAGGGTTGCCACCTTTTGTTAAAAAAAATACCAGCCAAGGCATTCTCTCCATATACTTAACATTGGAAAGAAGCCAATTTTTTACTGGCCTGCCGGTAAAATACCGGCTGGGTGGCAACCCTATACCCTACTACAATGACGGGCAACGCCGTCATATATTGCTAGTATATATATATATATATATATATATATATATATATATATATATATATATGTTTCTCTATTTGTGTAAATACACAACTCTTTGCCGTAACACTCCAGGACATCCTTGGAAACAATTTATTCTTCCTGGTAAAACATTTTTCTAAATAAATTAAATAAATAAAATAAAAAATAGATGAAAAATGTAGGAGTGGCCTACAGTTAAGGACCACATGGCATTTTTTTTCTAGCATTGTGATGTGCAGCAGTGCTGGGACCCCTGATTTCCACAATGTGCCAGGAGCATCTTTGGTTGTTAAGTGTAGAACAGCCGTGATGGTCCTGGCATGTCACTGGTCATTAAGGGGTTAAAATTCATGGATGCCTTTCTAGCCTTATATTTCTCTAAGAAGTCTACATATTAGATGATGAAGTAGATGTCAGATACTTATGTCTTTTATGTTTTCTCTGCCATTAGCACTAATTTAAATTGTGAGCTGTATTCCAATTGGTTAATTAAAAATGCTTTTACAACCACAAGTGTGTGTGTGTGTGGGGGGGTTGTCTTCTCTTTTCCATGTTAAAGAAATAAAAGGTGCATAACATTTTGTACAGTAAGTAAATGTAATTTCCTACTGAGTCAACATTTAAGTATGTTAGGAAAGGGCAACTTAAGAGGGACCTCAAGTTGTAGTCTGCAACAACTGGAGAGCCATATGTTGCCCAGCTTTGGTGCACATGAATATCTTAAGCTGGACATAGAATAAAATTATCTTATTTTTCAAGATCAATGTGACATGTCATTAACATCCAGCGGCCGTGGCTGAATTTCAGGATATATATTTTAGCATATGATTACATACTGCATACCAGTACACAGACTCCACCGTTGTTACAATTTGGATGTCAGCATGTCCCTTATATCTTCCCAAGAACATGCACAGGTAAATAGTGTGCAGTTACTTTAATTTCAGGTGTGGTATGTTTAGTGTATAGCATTACCCCTTTGAGTGCCAGAGTGATATACAACACATTGCAGAGTAATGCACTCGGCACTCCTCTGTCACTCAGTGGTTTGGGTAAAGCCATAGAAAAATCAGGAGACTAGTAGAGTAAAACTTATACCTTCATTGGCTTAATGAGTGACTCTAGGATGTAAGCTTTCAAAACAACTAGGTAACTTATTCAGGCATAGTAAGAATGAAGGCTGAATGCTCAATATATGACTTTAAATACATGCACATTAAAGTAACATTTAAATTCTACTAGCAGTTTATGTTCTTATCAGTATAGATCACAATTACTTCCCTAGGCTCTACTAAAGTCTCTTTGAATTGGACTGGAGACGCAAACTCGATTAATTACCTTTTTGATGCTGCAGTGAATTTTAGTCTTTAGCCAGAGATGGCTAAGTCTATAGAATGTATGGGTTTTCCCCTCCAAGTGCAAGAGGGGTACACAACCTATCACTTTCAATGAGCTGTACAGTTCCCCAGCACCAACATGGACCAAAATGCATATTATGTCTGAAGAAGAAATCTAGTTGCCCTAAAAGCTTGCATCCAATAAAGGTATCATTTTTACTCAACTAATCTCCTACTCAATGTTTTAAACAAGAAATAAAGGAAAAGAAAGACCAAAAATGCCAATAGGATGCCCCTTGGCTTCAGTTTCATTAAGGGGAGATTTTTTTATTAAGTACCTTAGTAAACATGTCTACCACATTGTTTTGTAATGCACTGGGGACATCTCTAGAATCTAAAAGGTTAATCAACGATCTCACAATGAGTACCAGTCTAGTTGTATACATAGAATGTTCCTTTGATGAGCAGATATGACTCGCCCTTCCATGTATTCACTGAGTGAATTGGATGAATTCACCAGCACTACTCATTTTGTATTGATCTCTAACCCCTGCACTTTGGGATATGCACTTGACAGAATGATAACTGTGTATACTGGCACAAACAAACACGAATGACAATACTGAAATGATTTAAAGCCCAAAATGCTTTGTTCAGGAAAATGGACTACAATTATCCTAATTTCCTTTCTGTGTTATTATATAATGTAAAACATGACACAGAGGAAATGGACACCCATAAATGCCCATACTCCTCCCACTACCCTCCCCTTGGTGCAATTTTTAGTTTAAACCATTGCGTGCCAAAGAGGTATCTAACGCATGACACTCAAAGGGATAAATAGCTTTATAAATTAGTGTAGAACTAAAAAAAAACAGTTCCATCAACTAGTTTAACTTGCAATCATTTTAGTCCATCCACTTAATGCAGGCCCAGAATAACATAGCGGTTAATGGAGGTGAAGCTCTAGGCCCAATTCAAATTAGTGGCCTACTAGGAATGGGCTGGCCTTTTGGGCAATTGTCCCCAGGCCAGCTCAGTACTATATCATGATTCCTATTTGGCAAGCACACATGCCATTATAATATGTACCTTTCCTGTAGGTAACAGCGAAACAGAGAGCAGCACTAGTGATCTTTCCTCTGTTTGAATGTTCCCTCCTTGCCAGTTACTTATGTGCTTCATCCTGGATGTACATGGTAAGAGGGAGCCTGTGGACCTGCCCTTCTGTCAAGTTTCAGTGGAACTGGTTTGGCACTACTTACAGAAAATAGAAAGGTATAGGGAGGGGACTGTGACTACCATTGGAACCAGGCAGGGAATGGGTAGTGTATATGGGGATCTGTGACCAGGATAGGGGCAGTGCAACCAGGTGGGGACATTAACAAGTGTTTTTCTGTGAATCTGACTGTGACTGCCAGTGAATAGTGTAACAATGGGGGACAGAAAGCACATATGGGGATCATAGTGGGCAGAGGAAAAGGACTGGGGGATCAGTGATTGTGGGGCTCTGAAACTGCCAGTGGGAAGAGAAACAAGGGGGGCAGTGTATGTTGGGATCTGTGATCACCAGTGGGCAGAGGTACAAGTCTGTGGGTCACTCCACATATGCAGTAATCTGTGACTGCCAGGGAACAGTGGAACCAGTTTGTTGGACTCAGTTAGTACATGCGGGGATCTGTGAATATCAGTAGGCAGAGGAACATGACTGGCAGAGGGTTAGACAGTGTTTATATCTGTAACTACCTTAATTAGACCCAACATAATTGTAAACTGCAGCATAGGAAGACCTTAATCTGGAGCTACCCTACTATCTCCTTGTATTTACTAGGGCCTCATACAAATTTCTTGCCCAAATCAGAATTGTTGTTGAATGTACCTCTGTACTTTGCCCCCCTAGACATGAATTAAGCAGTCCACACAATGCCTGTTGTTGTTTTCTTAGTGTCTGAGACATTCCTTAACCCCCTGTGCTAGAGTTGTCTCCAGGGTATTATGAAACAATGCGCTGGAGACATCTTTAGCACTGAAGGAGTTAATTTGACAGAAACATCTACTACAGAAAATCTACATAGATTCAACAATTTATTCATGGCAATATAATCAAAATATTTAAGCTTTTTTGAGCAATATGTCACTCAGCGCTCTGGCACTGAAAAGGTCAACCCCTACAGACCAGAGGGATGGGCAATGCTTTGCCGACCCCTCTGGTCCTTACAGTGTTAATATGCTTTCTTTTTATTCAAGCTTAGACAAATCTGACTTATGTAAGACAGCTCAGATTTGGGATCTACAGATGCAGAAAACATAAAAGCAGACTTGGTTAAATTACACTAAAACTGACAAAATCAATGTGATGAGAGACATTTTAGCACCAATAAAACACCACATAGAATAAAAAAGATAAATATTGTTACTGAGGATAAATATAATACATTTGCCATCTGTTATACAAATTAATTCTCAATAGTACAGTCATTTTGTCAGTAGGCATTAAACACTTTATATAAGATTTATAATACCAAATGCTGATAATCACTTGATGGTTGATCATAAGCATTTAAAATATACAAAGATAATATTTATTTGGCAACTCAAAAATAGAGAAAATACTGTAATCAAGCTGTACTACGGTATATGACATCTGGTTCACTTGGCTTTTTTTTGTAACAGAGAACAGATAGAAAGCTAACCAATTGTGATTGAGATTTATTCAAGAGCATTCTGTAAGTTAGAAAGAGTGATGTACTGAGCAGAACTGGAGCCAAACCAGCTGCCCTATAGGGGCAAATAAACATCACCATTGATTTAAAAGGGTCTTTTAACCTCTTTAAAGCTAGAGAGGTCTCTGGTGAATTGCTTTGCAATGCATTGGAGTGCTGTCTAGCATTTCATGTTTTAAAAACTGAATTTAAAGGAGAAGTTATGTCCTAATAACCACCTTCTACTTACTAAACTATGACCAGAAATTCCTAATGAACTGCATGCAAAATTAGCAGCTCAGTAACTTTAAAGTAGAAAGATATATACAGTCACGGCCACCATGATGAATAAACAGCTGAGGGAAGTCACTGGCGAAGTCTAGTCTTCGGATCAAAAGTGGGTGCAGCAATGGAGCATCCCTACAGGCTCCATAATAAACAGAGGTAAAAACAAAAATATCCACGCACTCCCACTAAACAGATCAATCGAACACTGGCAATAAAATCAACTCTTTATTTCAACGGTTTAAAAAATACCTTTAAATCTTCTAGACGAATTACAATTGGAGAGACTTATGACACTATAGAACCAGCAAGATCCAAAAGACACCTCATGAAACAGATCCACGCGTTTCGCATCTAAGACGCTTACTTATGATCCCTGGGTTCCTAATGGCCATTATGTCCTTTGCTCTTATACCTTTTTCAACAGATAACACCTTCAATCAGTTCATGGGGAAGGACCTGACATTTGCTGGAAGTTTTTTCAAACTGATCAGGGCATGTGACTACTTAAGTGTGTAAGGACCCACATTGGGAAACAATGAATGCTTTGTAGACCCCTCTGGTCCTTAAAGCATTATGATTACCATGTTACTTGGATAGAGCTCCACGGACATAATGTCCATAATGGATTGAATATGTTATCTGTGGAACAAAGACATAATGACAAAGTTCATGGTGGCCATTCAAATTTTATGGCAATAGTAATTTAAGCGGGAGCATTATTAGGAGATTTTACCACCTTAAAGCATGTATATTTTAAGATCTTCACCAAGTCATTTTTAGCACAAAGATAATAGGATTTTAGTCTTACCTGTTAAATCATTTTCTCTTAGTCCATATGGAACACAGGAACCATGGAGTTGAGATCCTTCATTGGATGGCAGAACACATTCTCAAAAAAGACAGGGTCTTGTGGGTGGAAACTATTCCCAGCTCCCTCTACAGCTCAACCCAGCTCCACCACCAGTTATGATGTGATCAGACCACACCAATCAAGGACAGCAAGAGAAGAAGAATGGGGCTCATGTGAGAATAAGACTCCCACAACCAAACAGGAGAGACAAACAGAGGTTCTTTTCTCTGGGTGGGAGACCTGTGTTCCATACAGACTAAGAGAAAAGGATTTAACAGTTAAGACTGAAATCTTATTTTCTCTATCGTCCAATATGGAATGCAGGTGCCATGGGACTATAGCAACAGTTTGCTTCCTGAGGTGGGAAGAAGGAGAAAGGACCTGATGCCTCTCCCCATGATACCAGAGTTCCCTTGGACCATCCAGAACCAGAACAGCCCACACCAAAAAGTGTCAATGGACACTAAAACACCTGCACAGGAAACGAGAAAAAGAGACAATCAGGCTCAAACAGTTGAACTATAGTAATGCACAAGGAAAAATTGGTCCTCAGACAGGCCAAACCACCTGAAGGACCTTCCTGCCAAAGCTGACTTCAGCCGAAGCCAGAACATCAACATGATAGTGCTTAGCAAATGTATGCAAGTAGTACCAAGTCGCAGTCTTGCCCAATTGCCCAACCAAGGCCTGATTCTTATAGGCCCAGGAGGCCCCAGCAGACCTAGTGGAATGTGCTGTAACTCTGAAGGGAACTGGTTTCTTCCTGAGTACATATGCCATATGAATGGTAGACTTGAGGCAATACTGACCATGAAAACAACCTGACATGCCCTGGGATGCTCAGGAATGACAAATAAGGAATCTGTCTTACAAAAAAAGACTCCATGTGGCGCACATAAAATTTAAGGCACCAGTAAGTGGAGATACCTTTCCTTGTCATACTTTGGGTCACGCAAAAAGAAGGTACAACAATCTCCTGATTGATGTGGAACTGAAAGACCACCTTAGGAAGAAATTCCTGAGAGGTTCACAATCAGCCTTGTCCATGTGAAAAACCAGGTATGGAGGCTTGCAAGACAAAGCCTGCAACTCGGCAATCCTTCAGACTGAGACAACTGCCATAAGAAAAGCCAGCTTCCACATCAACTGACACAAAGGAATGGTAGAAAGGGACTCAAAGGGAGGCCACTGCAAAACACCCCAAACTAAATTAAAATACCACAAGCCTTTAAGGCAGGGTAAGCATGAGCGACCCCCTTAATGAACACTTTGATATTAGGAAGAGTGGCAATACATCTCTGGAAAAACACAGAATGAGCAGAAATTTGAACCCTCAAGGAATTCAAACTGAGGCCTTTGTTCACATCATGCTGGAGAAAAGAGAGCAGGACTGAAAGGTAAAAATCTTGAGAGGACAGAGATCTATCTGCACAACAGAAATTAAAAAAAGACCACACCCTGTGGTAAGCCTTAGAGGAAACAAGCTTCTGAGCCTGAATTATAGTGGAAATGACCTCAGTGGAGAAACCCTCTCTCCTCAAAATGTGGACTTCAACAGCCATACCGTCAAAGCCAGCTTTTCCACATCCTCTTTCCAAAGGTAGCCCTGAAGGAGGAGGACTAGTCTGGGTGGAAATGGATTCCGAATGTAAAGACTCGCTATTTCCACAAACCATGCCCTGTTGATCCAATAAGGTGTGAACATGGTTTCACCATTCATCCTGACCTTCTGCAGCATATTGGGAATCAGAGGAATCAGAGGAAAGTCATAAGTGAGGTTAAAGTTCTGCTGAATCGACATTGCATCTATGGCAAAAGCCAGAAGATCCCACTATCGTGAGCAGAAGACCAGAACCTTCCTGTTGTCCCTCAGGTTGATCAGTTGCAGTCCCCACTAGTGATGAGCGAGCACCCCAATGCTCGGGTGTTCGGGTGCTCTAACCGAGCACCCCCTGAGGCTCGAGTGCTCGGCCGAGCACCCGAGCCCCATTGAAGTCAATGGGAGGACTCGAGCATTACACCAGGCACCCCCTGCTCTGATGAGGGGAGGGTGCCTGGTCCATAGGAAAAGGGCAGAAAAGGATGGAAACACCACAGAAATGGTTCAGGGACAGCATAGGGAGGATGTCTGGATGCATCTTGGACTCCAACATCGCTGCTGGGAACGATCTTTCGCCCGTAGTACGCCATTTTTACAGACTGACCATAAAACACACAAAAAGGAAAATAAAAACGACTTTAGGCGAAAAATTGTTACCAAACAATATTTGCTGTATATTTACTTGTATATCATCTGCAAATTCTCCCAAAAATTTCCTTGGTTTTCGGAAGTGAGGCCATGATTAAGAGGGAAACGTGCGCAGAGGCAAATTCTCCCAAAAATTTCCTTGATTTTCAGAACTGAGGCCATGATTAAGAGGGAAACGTGCACAGAGGCAAATTCTCCCAAAAATTTCCTTGATTTTATTGAACTGAGGCCATGATTAAGAGGGAAACGTGCGCTGAGCCGACCATCTAAAACATTATGGGTGAGGGTCTGCTGCAGAGCTGACCATCCTAAACATTATATGCGAAGGCCCGCTAGTGAGCTGACGCTATAAAACATTATATGAGAGGGCCCGCTAGAGAGCTGACCCAATAAAACATTATATGAGAAGGCCCGCTGGTGAGCTGACCTATATAAAAATTGTCAAACAGGGCCCGCTGGTGAGCTGGCCCTATATAAAAATTATATCACAGGGCCCGCTGGTGAGCTGGCCCTATATAAAAATTATATCCCAGGGCATATGGAAGAGGAGGAGGAGGATGAGAAGATTAAGAGTCAACCATATACCCGTTTTTTGGGTGGAAGGGGTGAATGGGAATACAGAGTATTCCCATCATTGTAAATAACATATATAAAGTGAGTTTATGTTCCCCCGGGGCTTTCCTCCAGTGGAGTGGAGAAGTCAGGGGAAATCCAGGCCTTGTTCATTTTTATAAGTGTCAACCTATCAGCATTGTCGGTGGAAAGGCGGATACGCTTATCTGTTATGATGCCACCAGCAGCACTAAATACCCGCTCAGACAGAACGCTGGCGGCAGGGCAGGCCAGCACCTCCAAGGCATAGAGTGCCAGTTCATACCACGTGTCCAGCTTGGACACCCAGTAGTTGTAAGGCACAGAGGGATCATTGAGGACGCTGACACGGTCTGCTACGTACTCCTTCACCATCTTCCAAAACTTTTCCCTCCTTGTGACACTAGGCTGCGCATCAGGGTGAGGGTGCTGGCGGGGTGTCATGAAGGTGTCCCACGCCTTGGAGAGTGTTGCCCTGCCTTTCTCGGAACTGCTGTGTGCTCCCCTTTTCTCCCCTTCTCGGTTGGCCAAGGTAGCACGTACTCTGCCGCCAGCGTTGTCAGATGGAAAATTTTGGAGCAATTTTTCAACAAGAACCTTCTGGTATTGCACCATTTTGCTTGTCCTCTCCACCGGAGGAATGAGAGATGAGAAATTCTCTTTGTAGCGGGGGTCCAGAAGGGTGAACACCCAGTAATCCGTGTTGTCTAAAATGCGTGTAACGCGTGGGTCACGGGAAAGGCAGCCTAACATAAAGTCAGCCATGTGTGCCAGAGTACCAACAGGCAAGATTTCGCTGTCCTCACCAGGAGGATGACTCTCAATCTCCTCATCCTCTTCCTCCTCTTCTGCCCACCCACGCTGAAGAGATGGAACTAAAGTTCCATGGCTACCCTCTGTAGCGGAGACAACCGTGTCTTCCTCCTCCTCCTCCTCCTCCTCCTCCTCCTCCGCCTCCTCCAATTGTCGCTGAGAAGACGAAGTGAGGGTGCTCTGGCTATCACCTTGTGTAAGCTCTTCCTCCCCCATTTCCACCTCTTCCACATGCAAAGCGTCGGTTTTAATTGTGAGCAGCGAGCGTTTCAGTAGACACAGAAGTGGGATGGTTACACTGATAATAGCGTTATCGCCGCTCACCATCTGTGTCGATTCCTCAAAATTGCGTAAAACCTCACAGAGGTCTGACATCCATTCCCACTCCTCACTTCTGATTACAGGAAGTTGAACGGAGAGGCGACGACCGTGTAACAGCTGGTACTCCACTACTGCCCTCTGCTGCTCACAAAGCCGGGCCAACATGTGGAAGGTGGAGTTCCAGCGCGTGCTCACGTCACACAGCAGCCGGTGAGCTGGCAATTGTAAGCGCTGCTGCAGCTTCAACAGGCCGGCTGAAGCTGTTGATGACTTACGGAAATGTGCACACACGCGGCGCACCTTGGTCAAGAGATCATGCACATTGGGGTAGGTTTTTAGAAATCGCTGCACCACTAAATTAAATACATGCGCTAGGCATGGTACGTGTGTGAGCTTGCCGAGCTCCAAAGCCGCCACCAAGTTACGCCCATTATCACACACAACCATGCCTGGTTGCAGGTTGAGTGGCGAGAGCCACTGCTCGGTCTGGTGACTAATCCCCTGCAACAGCTCTGAGGCCGTGTGCTGTTTGTCCCCAAGGCAGATCAGCTTCAGCACGGCCTGTTGACGCTTCCCCACTGCAGTGCTACACTGCTTCCAGCTACTGGCTGATGGGGGAGTGGCGGTGTGTGTAGAGAATTCGGAGGTGGAAACGGAGGAGGAGGAGCCAATAACGTAGGTGCTGGTGGAAACCCTGATGGAGGTAGGGCCCGCAATCCTCGGCGTGGGTAGCACCCGTGCCATCCCAGGGTCCGAGTCGCTCCCAGCCTCCACGACATTCACCCAGTGTGCCGTCAGGGAAATGTAGCGTCCCTGGCCACAAGCACTTGTCCATGTGTCAGTCGTTAAGTGGACCTTCCCAGTAACTGCGTTGGTCAGGGCACGGGTGATGTTACGGGACACATGGTGGTGTAATGCGGGGATGGCACACCGGGAAAAGTAGTGGCGGCTGGGGACCGCGTACCGAGGGACAGCTGCTGCCATCAGGCTGCGGAAGGACTCAGTGTCCACAAGCCTAAATGGCAGCATTTCGATGGCCAGTAATTTGGAAAGGTGTGAGGTTAGTGCTATGGCCTGTGGGTGGGTGGCTGGGTACTTTCTCTTGCGCTCAAATGCCTGGGGTAACGACATTTGGACGCTGTGCTGGGACAGGGAAGTGGATGTGGTCGCTGATGGTGCTTCAGATGCTACAGGTGCAGGGCGGGAGGTATGCGGGCCTGCGCCTTCGACAGGCGATTGGCCGGCACCGAAAACAGGGGAAGAGGAGGCAGTGGTGTGGCCTGCAGACACAGATGGGCGATCCAGGCGTTCCTCCCACTTACTACGGTGCTTGGATGCCATGTGTCGGATCATGCTGGTGGTGGTGAGGTTTCTAGTGTTCATGCCTCGGCTCATTCTGGTGTGGCACAGGTTGCAAACTACAATTCTTTTGTCGTCCGCACTTTCCTTAAAAAAACGCCATACCGCGGAACACCTACCCCTTGGCAAGGTAGATTTACGCAAGGGGGTGCTCCGTGGAACATTTGCGGGCCGGTTTGGTGCGGTCCGCCTTCTTTCTGTAGCCACACCACTGCCTCTTCCAGCCTGTTGCGGTGCTGCAGATGGCTCACCCTCAGGACTGCTGTCATCGCTCGGCTCTACACCTTCCCAGGTGGGGTCAGTCACCTCATCGTCCACCAAGTCCTCCTCCACTTCCTCACTCTGATCATCCTCCTCAAGTCTTGATCCCACCACATACTCAGTCATTGACAACTGTATAACATTCTCCTCAACAAGGTCTTGAGACGGAAATAGTGGTTGATTTAATGGCAACTGTGTCTCATCATCATCATCATCATCCACTACTTCCTTTGACCTTAAATGCCGTTCACATCTGTCATCTTCTTGAGATTGGGTAGCCTCTAGAGGTTGTGAATCAGGGCACAAGATGTCATGTTCCTCTGTAAGCGTGCTTGGAGAGAGGGTCAAATGAAGGATTGGTGATGAGACGAGCTCCTCACTATATCCCAGTGTGGGATCACTTCTTTGACCAGACCGTGTATGGTGGGAGGAAGGATGATCAGAGTGAGGATTATGTTGACCAGACTCTTGGCTACTGAGAGTGGACTTGGTGGAAGACAGGGTGGTGCTTAACCGACTGGAAGCAGTATCAGCTGTCATCCAACCGACCACCTGTTCGCAGTGGTCGGACCTCGAGAGTGATGTCCTGCGACGCCCTGTAAAATTACACATGAAGCTGGGTATGGTGGATGTCTTTCTTTCTTGTGCTCTGGCACCAGGCACAGTTTCTCCGCGTCCTGACCCGCGCCCTGAACTTTCAGGATCACGTCCACTTCCCCGTCCCTTTTTACCCGCCTTCTTCATCTTACACAGAATATGTGACTTTAATATTTGAGTTTGAAAACTTAACAGTATTTCTTATTATTCTGCAACTCTGCAGAGTACACAGAATAGGCTGCTAAACTGCGGTGAAACACACTGAATGGAATATGTGAGTTTAATATTTGAGTTTGAAAACTTAACAGTATTTCTTATTATTCTGCAACTGTACAGAGTACACAGAATAGGCTGTTAAACGGCGGTGAAACACACTGAATGGAATATGTGACTTTAATATTTGAGTTTGAAAACTTAACAGTATTTCTTATTATTCTGCAACTGTACAGAGTACACAGAATAGGCTGTTAAACGGCGGTGAAACACACTGAATGGAATATGTGAGTTTAATATTTGAGTTTGAAAACTTAACAGTATTTCTTATTATTCTGCAACTGTACAGAGTACACAGAATAGGCTGTTAAACGGCGGTGAAACACACTGAATGGAATATGTGACTTTAATATTTGAGTTTGAAAACTTAACAGTATTTCTTATTATTCTGCAACTGTACAGAGTACACAGAATAGGCTGCTAAACTGCGGTGAAACACACTGAATGGAATATGTGACTTTAATATTTGAGTTTGAAAACTTAACAGTATTTCTTATTATTCTGCAACTGTACAGAGTACACAGAATAGGCTGTTAAACGGCGGTGAAACACACTGAATGGAATATGTGAGTTTAATATTTGAGTTTGAAAACTTAACAGTATTTCTTATTATTCTGCAACTGTACAGAGTACACAGAATAGGCTGTTAAACGGCGGTGAAACACACTGAATGGAATATGTGACTTTAATATTTGAGTTTGAAAACTTAACAGTATTTCTTATTATTCTGCAACTGTACAGAGTACACAGAATAGGCTGCTAAACTGCGGTGAAACACACTGAATGGAATATGTGACTTTAATATTTGAGTTTGAAAACTTAACAGTATTTCTTATTATTCTGCAACTGTACAGAGTACACAGAATAGGCTGTTAAACGGCGGTGAAACACACTGAATGGAATATGTGAGTTTAATATTTGAGTTTGAAAACTTAACAGTATTTCTTATTATTCTGCAACTGTACAGAGTACACAGAATAGGCTGCTAAACTGCGGTGAAACACACTGAATGGAATATGTGACTTTAATATTTGAGTTTGAAAACTTAACAGTATTTCTTATTATTCTGCAACTCTGCAGAGTACACAGAAAAGGCTGCTAAACTGCGGTGAAACACATTGAATGGAATATGTGACTTTAATATTTGAGTTTGAAAACTTAACAGTATTTCTTATTATTCTGCAACTCTGCACAGTACACAGAATAGGCTGCTAAACGGCGGTGAAACACACTGAATGGAATATGTGACTTTGATATTTTAGTTTGAAGACTTAACAGTATTTCTTCCTATTCTGCAACTCTGCACAGTACACAGAATAGGCTGCTAAACTGCGGCGAAGCACACTGAATGGAATATGTGACTTTGATATTTTAGTTTGAAGACTTAACAGTATTTCTTCCTATTCTGCAACTCTGCACAGTACACAGAATAGGCTGCTAAACTGCGGCGAAGCACACTGAATGGAATATGTGACTTTGATATTTTAGTTTGAAGACTTAACAGTATTTCTTCCTATTCTGCAACTCTGCACAGTACACAGAATGTGCTGCTAAACTGCGGCGAAGCACACTGAATGGAATATGTGACTTTGATATTTTAGTTTGAAGACTTAACAGTATTTCTTCCTATTCTGCAACTCTGCACAGTACTCAGAATGTGCTGCTAAACTGCGGCGACGCACACTGAATGGAATACGTGACTTTGATATTTTAGTTTGAAGACTTAACAGAATGTGCTCTAATCTGCAACTTTGCACACTAAACAGAATGTGCTCTAATCTGCAACTTTGCACACTAAACAGAATGTGCTCTAATCTGCAACTTTGCACACTAAACAGAATGTGCTCTAATCTGCAACTGTGCACACTAAACAGAATGTGCTCTAATCTGCAACTTTTCACACTAAACAGAATATTTTTTTTTTTTTTTTTTTTGTTTTTTTCCCCCCACACACAATATAACCTGCTGCCCCCACACACAGTAGTCCTAAAAAGGACTTTTGGTTCTTTTTTGTCACAATTTTTGTTTTTTCCTCCCTACACTGCCTTTCCCTTCCTATCCTCAGCTCTCCCTGGCTCAGACTGAGCCGAACTCGATGGTCAGGTGCTATACAGCACCTGACCACGGGTTCTGGCCAGCCAATCAGTGTAATGCCAGCAGCCAACATGGCTGCTGGCATTACACCGATGTCAGAGCCTCCCTGCACGTTTATTGGCTGCGCAGCAGCCGCAAAACGTGCGGGGAGGAGACCCGAACATGGCGGGCGAGCACATGCGGTACTCGTACGAGTACCGCCATGTGCCGAGCAGAGCGATGCTCGAGCCGATCCGAGCATCGGCCGAGCATGCTCGCTCAACACTAGTCCCCACCATAACACAATCAGGTGGAGCACTTCCAGATGAAGATCCCACTCCCCTGGATCTACATCTTGGTGACTGCCAGAATTTTTTCCACCCCTGGAATGTCAGAGGTAGAGATGGCCAGAATGTGAGCTTATGCCCATCCCAGAATGTACCTCACCTAGTACCAGGCAGTGGCATTTCAAGTGCCCCCCTGACATTTGATGTAAGCCATGGCCCTGGCATTGTCTGATGACGTTTCAACTGAGAGGTCCAGTACACCAGAGTGAGATGGATAGCACTGAGCTCCATACCATTGATGGACTGAAGAGATTCCTCCACAGTCCACTTGCGCTGGATCCCAAGGTGACCCAGCACTGTCCCACAGTCACTAAGGCTGGCATCCGTCATGGGGGCTTCCCTTGTTCCAGGTGGTACTGTTGCAACCACCACTGTGAGCCCTGTCTGGCTTCCTGAGAGAGGTAGATCTGCTGATCCAGAAGAGCTGAATTCCATTGCCATTTCTGCATGACAAGCCATTGAAGCTACTGGTGTGCACTTGAGAGAATGGCACCCCTACCAGGGTTGATACTAGTTGGCCTAGAACTCTCATGTACTCATTGACTGTGGATGAAAGCCATGTCAGGACCTGAGACGTCTCTTGTATGATCTGCAGGATCTTGACCTCCAACAAAAAAAAATTGCCTAGGTGGGTTTTGAACCTCATGGCTAGGAACATCAGCACCTGGGATGGCACAGGAGAAGACTTCTACATGTTCAGAATCCACCCATGGTGAACCAGGAGTCTAGCACAGTCTTGGACATGCTGGGCCAAGACCTCCTCTGAAGGAGCCTTGATCAAAAGATTGTCCAGATAAGGAGTCATGTAAATACCCCTGGGGGTTAAGGTCCCCTTGACCTTGGTAAACACCCAAGGAGCTGAGGTGAGGACAAAAGGCAGAGCGATGAACTGGTAGTGCTCCAAGCCTAAAGCAAATGCAGATAACATTGGCTGTAGGTACATATCCTGAAGATCCAGAGAAGCCAGATACTCCTCTGGGCACATCTCTGCAATGACAAAATGCAAGGATTCCTTCTTGATGTGTACAGTCTCCACATATCTGTTTAGACACTTGAGGTCCAAAATAGGATCAGAACCTTCTTGTCAAGCAGCGACTGCACTGCATCCCGGAACAAGTTAAATTTGACCATAACAGTAGGGACTCTGGATGGATAGAAACAAAAGTAAGAAGGGGTTTGCAACCTATTCTGTGCCCTTATGAAATAACACACAAAACACACTTGTCCGCAATAGAGGCTTCACAGGTGTTCCGAAAAAGGTGAAGACGCCTGCTTAAGGAAACTTGAGGACCAGGATTACGAGACTCATGATTGACATACTTAGCTCTTGAAGCCATTCGCTTGGGCTGCCACTGCTGTCTGGGCTTGGCAGAGGAAAGTGAGAGTTGGAGGCCAACAAAATTTGCTGCCTTTGTGCCTCCATCTGGCAGGGATGAAAAAGACACAGTTTCATCACCATAATAAGATGTTTGGTGAGCATTTGAGGCAACAAGGTGCTCTTGCCCCCAGTAGCTTCGCTAATAAACTTTTTTAGCTCATTTTCCCTGAAATGGTAAGGAAATTTCTTGAAAGGTTGGTCTGCAGACCAAATCTTAAGCCACAAGGTGCGTCACGCAGTAACAGTCTGATCACCTTAAACAAGGCCTTTGAAACATAAGTGTTGGCCAAAAAGACCAACAATTTCTCCTTTGAAGCATCTGCATGGACATCTTCCATCATCTATTCCCCCCAAACAGTAACAACCCTGTTAACCCAAGAAGAGGCCAAAATTGGCCCCAGCACAGCCCCATTGGCTGCAAAATTAGCCCTGAGGATAGAATCAAGCTTCTTATCTTCCATATTCTTGAGTTTCACTGCATACAACAAAGGCAGGGCAATGGACTTGGGTATCCCGGAGATTGGGGCATCCACAAAAGAGGGAGAGGCCCACTGTGCCAAAGCTGCATCTGAAAATGGAAACAGCCTAGAAAACATCTTAGTGATAGACAACCTCTTATCGGGGGCTTCCATTCATCCCGAAGTACCTGATCAATAGTGGAATTAGGGGGAAAAACCACTAGAAGATTTCCTATGGCTCTGTAAAACATCCACTGAGGATGATCCCTTATCCAGGAATCCTTTGGAGGGAGAGAGGAAATTGGGCCATTCTGGACAACAATGATTTGACCCAATGCTGGAGGGACCCGGAAGAGTAGTGGGATCCACAGCACAGGAGGGGCTGAGATATCCAGAATACCTTGTAGGGAACCCCATTTGATATGAGGAACAGTAAGCAAGGGAAGTCAGTGATGCCTTGGAGTCCTTAGTCTTAGTCTAGCTCCATTTCCCTTAGAATCTGACAGTCTGACATAGAACTAACAAAAAACACTAGTATTAGTTCCCCAGATTAATAGTTCACCGAAGAAAGACCCACAAAAGTATTTATCTGGCAGGCGAAGGGTTAATCTGGAGAAGGAGAGCAAGGATAGTCTTCCTTTGCTTTGAATAAGCAAGAGAGAAGGAAAATGGTGACTGCAAAACAGGCAGGCAATCAGAAGAAGGCACTCTAAATGGGAATTCTGGGTAATCGAGTCTTCTCCATTGCTGTTGCCTAGCAATGGCTACAACTCTGTCCACAGACC